>OW388159.1:3427500-5907330 GCA_936450015.1 Meganola albula | reverse complement strand
GTTTTCTTTTTATTATTTCCTCTGCGTCCTTGTTTATTAGATGTTGTTATTGAAGGCAGTTTAAGTTCCGTAGATTTTTTATCTGGTTTAACCTCAACAGGCTCCTTTTTATCATAAAACTTAAGTTCGTACACGGTAATATGTTCCATATCACATATTTTTCTATTTTCCTCACACATATCGTCAGCATCTTCATTTTTACTAACTCCATTGGACTTTTTGGATGAAATATTAAGGTCGACAAGTACTTCATCTTTAGAACATTTCAGTAAATCTTTTAAATTACTTTTTAGTTCCTCAAAAGTGTCAGAGAAGACGTGATTAGTTGGTTGTGGTAATGCACTTTCTGTCTGATTGTTTATTGCTTCAAGAGAATTTGTTTTGGGTGTGTGAAAATTGTCAATATTTAAATCTTTTTCTTCTTCATTATTTACTAACTTGTCTGTTATATTCATAAACTCCTCTAAATCAGCTGGATCTTCAATAAATTTTGTATACGTTTCGCCACTTCCATAGCGGCATTCGATTTGGTTATCCTTATTTGAGACATTAGCACCATATCTGTTTTCTATAGAATCATTAGAAACATCGGCACTAATGTCATGGTCATATTCTTCTTCATATCGTTCTTCGGATAAACTATGTATAACCTCACATGCATTTTCGCTTTCGAATGCATTCCTTTTTATTCCGTCATGAACATTATTAATTACAGCACCCAATTTACTTTCTGGTTCTTCAGTTATACTCTGGGTCAATTTTGTTTTCACCGCGCAATTGTTAAAAGCAGTTGTTGATTCATTTTCATCAGAATTCAAATTTCCCGACGTGCTAGGAGTAACAATAGAGTTATCAAAATCCAATTTGGATACGTCTTCTTTAACGTATAATACTACTTCCTCATCGTATATTATCTTATCATTTTTACTATTGCTTAATATTGTGGGATTTTTATAAAGCAATTGTATTTGAGGTTCTGAATTATTTGCATTAGGTTTACGAGTTTTGGTATCTTTTGATTTATTTGTCTTCTTATATTTTTGTTGGTCAGGATTATCATGAATTACGCAAGGAACACACAAAAGTTCTGTATTAATGCCTATAGACTGGCAAGTTCTATCACTTTCTATGTTTTGTGGATGTTCTTCAAGGCTATCTAAGCTCATACTGGTTTCTTTTGCTGCTTTTGCAGCTTCTGTTTTTGTTTTTGTTTTTGGTTTTTTATCCTTAGTAACAGATACCTTATTGCCAGTTAAGGTATCCTCGGATGGCGCTTTGCGAGACTTTAGTTTCTGGTTTCTTATGATTGGTTTTGGATTACTGGTTTCTTTACTTATTTCAGAGTTGGGTTTGCAGTTAATGCTGGATTCGCTGGCTTTCAATTCTTGAATTGGTTTTTGGCCCTTTTTACTAACAGGTATATGACTATCGCGTGACTTGTTTTTTAATTGATTAGTGTCATCTAAAGCCTTTTGATTATATTTAGAGGCTATCTGTTCTAGTTTCTTTAACGCCTTTTCTTTTTTTGCATTTACTACATTCTTAGATTTGAGTTGCAATGGAGGTTTCTTAATATTTGGGTCAGTATTACTTTGTTGGACAGAGGAAGGAGGATCGGGTTCTTGATTTTTTCTAGGAAAGAGGAAAGGAAGCTCAATATTTACGTTTTTACATACCGTAAGCAAACAAGGAGACAGGAACTAACTCCATTTAACTATTTAGAAACAAAATAATAATTCAAAAAAGATTCTTCCTTTCCCCTTATTTGATACGTGACTAGTCATTACCCTTAAATCTACTCACCTAGAACTGCTCAAATCCCTAGCGAGCCTGGCTTGACGCGCTTTGACATTGACGTCACCGGGATAACTGTTCTGAGAATTCCTCGAGTTTCTAATCACTGGCATGTGAGGTGATTCATCGTGACAGTCGTTACTAGATGCCGATTCTGTAAATTTACACTTGTATGAAAACAATATTTTAATTTTGTAACACTCTTTTTTTTGAAAAATATTAAACATTTACCCGAAGCTCTAGTTCTGCCATGTTTGTAATCTCCATATTCGCGCGGCGGTGGCGGAGGTGAGACGTCGCGTGATGACTCCACGGAAGCGGACCGACTGTTTGATGATTTGTCACGCGTTTGGGAAGACCTTTAATGAAAATTGTATATAGTACGTCGCACTTAAATACATTGGGCACTGACGTCATAACTAAGTAAAATCTATAGAATAGGATCTCTCCTATTCTATAGTTTAACCTCTCGGTTACGCGACTTTTGGGTTTGTTTGTCTCCTATCTTTGTTATTTTTTCCTTTTTTTTATCATTTAAAATAAGATTTTTTTTTTATAAATTTATAAGTCATGACTAACTAACAAATTAAGTCATCTTGATTATTTTATCTTGATTTTTTACAAAGTTAGAAAGGGAAAAACAATCTATATTCAAAAAAGAAACCAACTGATTGACATCAACGCAAAACCCAAACTGCTGGGTCTTGAGTGGCCAAAATGGCACATGCTCCGGATGAGGTCCAGGTGCAAAACTCAGGGTGGGTTATGAAAAATCCTTTCTAAGGTGGTGAAAAGGAGACTATGCGGGTGAAGTGTCGGGCAGAAGCTAGTAATGTATACTTACCGTCGTCCGCGTACTAATGGTGCTTTATACTGGGTACGCGCATTGAGCCGTTGTTTAGCGTTAGCGATGTGTTGCGGCGGCTGCGCGGGCGCTGCTGGCAATATCTTCGCTTTGTCGGCGCACCATTCTACGTGGCGTTCGAATGCTCGCACGCCAAAAGCACGGTTACAGTGTGGACACCTTTGGAGATCTGCCATTGGCTGTAAAGGTAAACGCATAATTTACCTGTACCTACTAAAAAAAGAAATAAGTACATTAATTTGTAGATCAGATTAGTAACTAGTTCACTGCGTCGTTATTACAGTGCTAATTGTGTTTTCGCTTAAAGATAATCAGGTCTGGATCAAGCAATACGTGGAGCATACTGAAAGTTTCTGGAACTAGCCATTTACGATAAATAAATTAAAAAAACAATAACAGAATTTGAAAATAGAACTTTGTATGAAAAAAATACTTTTCAATTTACGAGACTGTCATTTGTTTTTTCAATTTGGTGGGGTTCAGAGAATTGTGTGTAGCTATTATAATAAAACTAAGTCGTGAAAATATTCGCTCAATGATTTTTTACGATTTTCGCTGCGGCGTCAACAAGAGAGTTGCCAGAGACTTCAATTGGCGTTTATTGATGAAGCCGCATCTCTTAGCTCGGTGTATTCGTGGTCCGGAGAATTTAGACGGACGAGATCATCTCCATGACGTTGTACGTGAAGGTCGGCCGGTGACTACGGTTACTGTAACTAATGTCGATACCGTACGATAACTAATTACCAAAACTAATATACTTACTACTTGTTATTAAAATTACCAGCAAATTCGTATTGTATTAGGCATAGGACTAATACAATAGTAAAGTAATAATAATAAATCAAGTAAAAAGATTTTGAATAAGCAACTGAAGGTTCGGAAGCTTTGCACTCGATGGATACTGCATGATTTAACGGAAGACCAGAAACGACTGCGTGTAGAATGGATGAGAGACATTGGCTGTCTATAACATTGTAAACAGGTGACGAAGCAGAATGGGTCTTTCCTTTAGAAGAGTTGCCAACAAAGTTAAGAAGAGTCGGGTCACTGAAAAAAAATTTATGCGTCTTTCTTCGAAAAAACTGGCCTGTAATATTGTCGCTTGAAAATCAAAGAACAGCCACTGCAGGGCATGTAAGCAATTGCTTGCCCAGTGCTTAGAAAAAGTATGTGAAAATTGTCCTCGCAGTCATGTCATCCTTCACTACGATAACGCGTCCGCACGTTCCGCTAAGAGAACGAATGCCTATTTGAAGGCTTCAAATGTGGAACTGATGACGCATCCGCCGTACTGACCGGACCTCGCACCTTTTTCCTTCTTTTTATTTTATTACCAAGAATATAAGATAAACTTAGAGGTTCATGATTCTCAAGTCATTGCATTCTAAGAAACTGTTGAAGAGGTCTCTACCGAAAATTGGATCTACCGCTTCACACAATGGTTCCAACGAATGAAAAAATGTGTAAGAGTGTAAATACGTTGGAAAACATTAATTAATCATAAACATCTTATTTGGTCTTATTTATCAGAATCCAGAACTTTTCAGTATGACTAAAGTACGAAATTTCTAAATATATATGTAAGAAAAAAAATTACCAGCTCGTAGTTGAGTCCTATTACGTATAAGACTTAAATTATAGTCAACGTAATGTGGGTGATATTCACACCTGTCACCTTTGGATAATAAAGGCGCAAGTAAGTGCTTTATATAGTATATTAATGCCTCTTCTACGCGTCGACAGATGCATCAGCAGAGTCACATGCATAAGAGTTGAGTCTGTCTAGAATTAACTCAGACTGAACGCCTGCCGACGCACCTGCAACATCTGCTAACGCATCAGTCGACTTGTAGACGAGGCATAAGTATCTAACGTTCTTTACCTTTGTGATTGAACTTCTGACTGACTGCGGCTTCGGTTTGATCGTCTGTTTGGCCGTATTTGGAGGACTCTTTTCTAAGAACGGACTGTTCTCCGGAAGACCGAAATTCTTTGGCAAATATTGTTCCAAGTCTGTACCTATAATAAAAATTATACATTATAAGTATAAATAATGAATCTAGTACAGTGGCCGGCAAATAACTTGGCCATCGGCCATGACTGTGTTGTTTCTGATTTTTTATTCAGATGTAACTACGTGTGCAAACCTACAACGGCCTGTTCGGCCAAGTTATATGCCGCTTACTGTATTAGTATTTTTTAAGTATATTTCCAAGGGACCATTGTGGGATAAATCGCTAACAGACGGTTCAATTTGCAATATAAAAATCATCGTTCGTTTTTGGCAAATTAATATCTGCTGTTAGCGACCTTTTTACACATTTCCTTTTTAACAAGATAATATTAACTCGTATTAAATCATGCGGTTCGTAATTAAAGCAATTATTATTTAACTAATTCAGTAACTCTAATGTTATACAAGTCTACTGTGAAAATAAGCTAACGATGCATTATGCATTTTACACACGGTGCAGGTCACAAAGTACCTAAAAAATATGTAATTATTGTAAACTTCAAATATGCTAGACGCATATTATGTTGTAGGTATAGACAACGAGCATTACACACACCGACACACCTCTCTAATATGTAGAGTAAACACTTGCAACGTCGCCAGATGTTAGCTAGCAATTGTGTGACAGACAACCCATGCATTTCTAAAGAGTTAAGACTTAATTATAGACACGACCCAGTCACTTTAGTTAGGGCTGCTATCATTGTACATATAAGCAAACAGTTACCTACTTATCTTCAGTGATATTAATATCGAAACTGATATCTACATTTAATAAATAATTTAGGTAATGAAATGAAGAAGTAGGTAAGGAGCCTTATTTGTTCTAAACTAAGCTTGACCACAACTTGTTGGATGTAGGTAAAGCGGTGATGTGGTCTTCGGTGGAACGCCCTTACCATTATACCTACACTCATAATCAAAATTGTGACTTATGCAATCTGCTGTTTGTATATTGTTTCATTTTTATTATTTCACGAATCGTAGAATTCTTTACTAAGTCCCTTAAAACCTACTATAATTTAACATTTTTCTTAATTCTTACGTAATTCTATGAGTAGACAACCATTTAAGATTTTACGAAGGCGTCGGTTGCTAAACGTATGAGCAACGCAGTACAAAACATATATATGCAAATGTATACCAACCTCGCATGTGCTGGAGGATGTCATATTGTCATCACACAACATAACATTAATTTACATAAATATTTTAAGCTACAGTTTTTGTTTATGAATAAGCGGTCATCATTTGTAGTGAAAACTAATTTAAATATTTTAAATGTATTGTAATGCAGTAATTTGTTACGTCTTTCCACCACAGTGATGACTGAGTAGAGTGACTCTACTAAGTATTCCTGGTCAAAATTCCTACAGCATTCAGGAGTCAGTAGACCACTTCTAAATAAGTCTTTTGAACTTTAAAAATGATTTGGAAGCTTGCATTAACATGGTAAACTGCTAAGTAGATACGAGTAGGTACTTTACTAATCAAATTACCTATACCTATACCTAGCTCTAATAATTTAAACTGTATGTAAGCATTATTTTCAGGTATTTATACTTCTCTTTGAGAAGCAGTTTGGTATACTTAAAATCTTGCCATGCTAATAAATTACAAAGAAATATTAGTAAAGAGCAAATTGACAATATTTTATTTATTGACTTCATTCGACCTGCATAATGTGATAATTTTAATAGTATCAGTAGGTTAAATAATTTTAATAGAATCTGTGTGTGCGTGGCAGTATTAGTAAAACGTTCACATATTGGCAAGGAGTCGCTGTTATAGGTACGTATGACAAGGATATGGAAACCGTTCACCCACTCACCGGAATTAACACCGTTCGCCGCGGACAGCCCTTATTACCCACAACAAATAAGTAATCGTCAATATAACATACAATATTCATGCCAATGTTGGTTAAATAAACACATTTTCACATCATTTTGATCATCAGAAAAATAATGAAACCAAATTAAACAAGGATAGATCACCTTGATATTGAAACATGCAAATACCTCAAAAAAAATCTTCTAAGATGTAATTTTATAAAATTTAAAAAATAAGAGGCTCTAGGTAAATGGCAATTAGTAAACACTAATCACAACAATGTTTAGCAATAAAACACGTTCTTAATGACATTTTCATTCTCTCTACTAATGAATTTACAATGGGGATACTATGGAAAACTAACTAGACTGGTTTTAAGTAGGCTAGGTTTAAAGTATAACTACGTTCTACTCTAGGAAATTGCAAAGTTAAGCTTTGTCTTAAAAATACCTGCATCACTATGTGACAGGAAAGTACCAGTACCTCCTGGGTACGTTAAGGCATTATTCTAACCAGCTTTAGTTTGGGATACTTAATTGATCAAAATGGAACATAAAATTATCAACAGGGCAAGCTCAATATGTTTTAAAAAATACTTCATACCTTCTCGTCTCTGTCTGGAAGAATCGAAAGTTTTTCTCCTTTTAACTGTCATCTTTTCGCAGATCTTGACGTGTTTCGTTAAAGACTGTGGCACGAAGGTACGGCCGCAGACAGCGCATGGCAACAGTGGTAATGGGGCCGAGGGTTCGGGGGCCACTGGTGCCACCGGATGAGTGGGCACAGGTGGTGAGGGTGGCGGCCCGGCACGAGAAGGCGGCGGCGTTCGCAAGATCGGCCGGAACGATTCATCATAGACGTTGGCCCCCGGAGACGCAGCCCCAACTGAATCTGGGGTCAGAGACCGCGAAGATTTCGATGCTTGCTCTTGTAGTTGCCGTTTGCCTGGAACACAAATTTCCATAGTTACTTGACTGAAACTCATTTCTACCGTAAAGTACCTAAGTTTCTCTAAGTAGATAAGTAGTTAGGTTGACAAATAAAACCTAAATAGAAAGGACATGTCTTGTGGCATGACGAAAAATAAAGAACTAGTTTCTGCTTCTTGTATCGTGCATACGTAAATCGACTATTGTGGTCAGAAAGGAGGTCTTCGCCTCATTGTTTGTACCTATGTAGACAGTTAGCACGACAAATTAGCAAATCGGGCACGTTTAGGACTTTGCTAGTTGCCTAGATCTGGTTTAACTCGTATCACTTACACGTGCTTAACATCATGATAAATCTAACGATTTTGTTGCATTGGCGTGGTGTCGTATGTGACATGCACGCGTGAGCGATGTTTTATAATTTGATGGTAATTTCAAGGCTACTCAAATATTCCGTCTAGTGGTGTGGAAGTTGCTAAAATGTGACTTATAAATGCTTTGTACTATATTATCAACCCATGGTAAAGTGATGTAATAATACTGACCACAATGGCACAGCTTTTGTAGGTAGGTACCATTGAGTAGTTAAACAACGAGCTAGGTCACGCACGTGACTGTTATTTGAAGTTAAATAAGCGATAAATACTTCTATGGCCGTTGCCTGGGACGCGAACACGCACTTTACAAAAACCATTATAGTAATAACAGCAATAGTCTCAACGTGGGCGATAACTGAAGAAGGGGCACTTGACTTGACCCCAAACAATAGATAAAGAAAGGATGGAGGTGATCTTATTCAATTACACAAAAATACGTATTACGTAGGACACACAGTAGTTTGGGTCAATAGGAATAATTCTAACCGCACAAAACTTGATCATTCAGTATGCGGTGCAAATAAAAAGAAGTTTGGTAGGTACTAATTTATTCCACACGTATGGTAAATACTTGTAACTTCCTTTCGTAATCATTTTCGTGCACGATTAATATTCCGGTTTCATTGATACGACAACCGGTATAACCTTAGAGGACATTATCGTACTACAAACCAGAATAACAAGATTGCCTTGTTTATCATGCATAAGTTGATAAGATGACGGTTGATTAATAATTGCAACAGGCGAATGGACAAAGCCTAGACAGATATACGAGTAGGTACTGCCGTCGCAAGAAAAAGAGCACGTCTAACATTTTTTTCCTAAGTTATTAATGTAGTCGGATTCAGTAAAAGATACTGATTCCGATGATATAAACAACTTAGTTACGAAAAAAATGTCAGACTTATCGTTTTTTCTTGCGACGGCAGTATAGTAGGTAAATGTTTAAGATATGTGATCGGTTAAGGTATAGGTACAACTTTTTACTAATCACGAACTACTATTACGTACTAAACTATATTTTCAAAAAGAATATGGATGTACCTAATTTTGTTTGAGCAAGAGATAGATTCAAATCCGGATTATTCCACATAGACAATTGTAATCGCAAAACAAATGCGATAATAGCGAAGCGATTGGAATAATCCTGATGACACTGAAAACAATTTCAAGCAAGAAATAATTTCACCGACAGTATTAGAAAGTTATAAACATTTTGTAACAATAGGAACCGCAATACTATACACTCTGGAAATATTAGAAAGTGTTTTCCATGCATGAAACCGAAATCTTATAAATGACACGCTAAGGAAGTTGGGTCAAGAGCAAGAGTTAATTGAGACAAATTCAAGTGGATCTTTAAATGATTCTCTATTTTTTTTAAACTAAAGGTGCTATATACGTTCTGATATTTTATGGGTAAATGTAATAAAAGCTCTGGTGATGCGATCAGCGTTCAAGGACTGTACACTGAAGTTGATTTTACACGCAACTTGTTGGCAAATGTCGATAAAAGTTCTCCGGTCACGAAAATGTTTGTATCTAGCAAGAACACTTCGTCATAGGTAATCTGATGACTGGCTTTAAAAAAATAGTGAATGCGTTATAAGAGAATCGAGAAAATACGAACTTTGATCTGCATAAATTTCGACAGTTGAAAATGACGGCGCCTAAATATAAAAAGAATTGTAAATGTCTGTGAGATGTGTTATCTACAAATCGCACAATTATAACACACATTAGCAGCACTAACCAAACTAATGAATGATCAAGTAGTGTAAATAAACTATCTCTATCCTACCATGGTAATACTAACAAAAGGCGTGTTTAATGTATTTTATACGCAATAAATCAAAAATACCATGGATCACATGAGTCGAAGCGAGCGGTTGAACAGCAGCAGACACGTCGGGTGGCTGAACTCGTGCCGACCAGTGCAGCCGCATCCCGTTTGAGAGCGTTCAAGTAGCACACATGACTCGACTACTAATTGACTTTAGTTGGTTTCAGTAAAACAATTCATAAGTTCAAAATTGGAACACCTCAATAGACGACGAGGAACCGTATCAAAGCGCTCGTTTGAATTATGCCGCCCAACTTTTTAGTATGCAAAAATAGGAATTGAGCTTAAAGATGGAGAAGAAAATTGGGTATAGGATTTTAGAATTCTAGGAATTTTTTCTGTATAAAATGAGTAGTACCAATTGTATCAACAAGATAAAATGTAATATTTGTTAGTTTAGGTACGTAGTACAAGAATAATTTACTACATACATTAGGTATGGAGGCAAACTTTGAACCTACAACTACCGGCAAAAAGTGTTGACATTGACTAGCCAAGGTTGAACAGAATGATAAAAACGTGCTCGTTTCAAAATTCACGCTTAGTCAAAGGAATTTTATTTTTTATCCAATTTTATCCTTATCCAAAAATCTTGATTGTACTTCATATTAAAGACAGAACCTATCTAAACACTTTGGTGTAGGTAACACGGCAAACCGCACCGCTAACATACGCGTGCCATGAAAACAAATTGATAGTTTGATACAGGTTTTATTATCGCGTGGGCTGTGTTAACAATCGAAGCGCTGTCTGCAAGCATTATGACTCAAACTTGCATTAAGTAAGACTTATGTTAAAGGATCCAAGCAGTAGCGCATGAGCAAGTAATGAACGGAAGGATGAGCAACTGATGAACTTTGTAAAGCATGCGGCAAAATAAGATGAGAGTGAATATGAAGTTTTATAAATAATCAATGCAATGAATATACACCGCTACGCCGCCGCGCCGCTACACAAGACAACATTAATAATAATAATAATTTTTGAGGAGACAATCATTGTCCTCAATACGTAATAAGAGTTTCTAACATGCGTAAAAGCTAACCCCCGTATTCATAAACGTCTTATAAGCTTATGACAGTTAAAATAGGTTTATAATTCTTTTGTCTTTGTCTGTCATCTTGATATTTATACTACATAGTAAGAAAGAGCCAAAGTCCATTTTAAGTAAAGAGAAAAAACAAGGATTTTTGTGAATAAGACCGTAAGCGTTAGTTACACAAACAAGGATGTTTATTAAGGGTAGTATAGAATACAGTAATACAAGTAGTATCTAATTTGAAAGACGTGTCGATTTAGGGTAAGGGTGACAAAAGAATAGTAACAGCGAGTGCCTGGTACAAATGCTTCGGCACACGGAACTCGAATTTCCCTCCAGTTATTATAAGGGGATCACGGCTTAAAGTGGGGATACTTTTTGGTAGAAAATTGAAGACGGATAATTTAATACGATAAAATTCTATGGCTTTGCAGAATGCAACGTGGCGAAAAGACTTACACCCCCAGTTGAAGATACTGTTTTGACGTTATGTTACAGATTTCTATTATTAAGAACAATCAAATATTAGATAATGTAATTATTTTCATTAATGAAGAAAGCGTATCTATGTAAACTTTAATTATAAGCCTCAAATCGCGTGAACGATGTAATAAAGCACGAAATTACTTCCTATCTGAACAAATATTGCAGCCGGAGATTACTTACATGAAAGAACCGAGTTTAACATCTCAACATCCAAATTATCACGTCACGATGGATCATTTACGTCCACAACTCAAATATACCACGGTCTGGCGAAGAAAATTGATGATTGATAGCGACATAGAAATGGAATTTTATGAACATGCATAATGTATTTTCTATACGCAAAAGTTACATTTGCCAATCGTGCCTATAAAAATCATATCTAAACAGAACATCCGTTAGCGATTATTTCATAACCGGCCGCTTCAGTTGTGTAAACAGAAATCAGTTGATAGATTCCCATACATACATACGCATTGTTGATCAATTGCAATCTGCTATATGATCTTCTTGCCAGACATGGGAACGACAGTGATAGCGTTTGTTACATGAAAGAAATATTGCTATTACCACCAGAGCTTTAGTGAACATCAGATACTTTCGAACGAAAGGCGAGCATTGTAGTACCGTGAGAAATGCCTCAAATATGCAAACGAATACCTATGTACTGGACAAGATAGTATCCCCTTGAGTTTACACGGTTAATTCACGCCTCTTACGTAAATAAAGGTCAAGAGTTCGCCATTAAGTTTTAAGTGCGGCATCTTAAAACAGAATAATGATCATGTAATTTAAACTTACTTATGAACATTAAGAAATGAAATGTTTTTATTATGAACACGTGACTTATGGAAAATTATGTAACTCAAGATTGATTAATAGTACTTTTATAGTTAATTTTTAGAGGCTTATTTGTTTTTAAATTTCTTTTTATGAAATATTTGTAATATTACTACTATTACTACTACTACTTGTAAAGTCCAAGCAGCCAGAGCCAGAGATCTTAAAAAAAATGTGTGACAACGCCTGTTCTTTGACTGAGATGTAGGCCAGGTCCGCGACGAGTCAACATAGCATAGTAGAAGATCTTTTCTAGCAGAAGTCAATTGATTATTATGTACTTACATGACAATGTTATTAATTTATTATGAAAAGAAAGAAAAGAAACTACCATAACATTAAAAATTATAGCTGGGTTCACTCAAATCACGAATTAAAAGCGATCAGTGAAAGTAAAAAAATTATGTTCAATTGTATTGCATCAATGAACAAATAGAAACCTCACCGGTGTTGGTGTTCTGATTCGTACAGACGCCTATGAAAACTAATATCGTGATCTCAAATATCTTGACGGAATTATGCGGTGATATCGCCTCACCGGCCGCGAATGTAATACCGTTGATTTCTCAATACAGTTTTAGTATATGTATGCATCTAAAGCAACCTATTACTTAGTGGCGTTTGTGTAGGTACAGGCACCTTCTAATCGGCGGCAGATGTTAGAGATACCTTCTTAATTCTTATCTGAGGCATAATGTATTGTAAAAATAACGATTGCTGTGAATAGACTTGATTTTTACAACGCTTTATATTAGCTTGGGTTGTATCTATGTATCGATGTATGTAATGGAATCTTTGAGCATAAATTTTACCGATTTCCAGAATTTTGATTAAATTGAAACTTTGCACACGTATCAAGGACCAATGACAATGCAATAATTTAATAACAGTTTCCCAATATCCTTATAAAATTTTCATAGTAAAAAGCGTGGGGTGCTTGATATATTAAATGTAACAATCATTCTTTAAGCAACTATCTATGTGCGGAGAGTTATGATAACATAGTAAAAGGTTATGAAAATATAGTAAAATGCACCCCACGCTTTTTTACTCCGAATTGAATTATTCTCCTAATAACTTAAATTTTATTATAATTTTATTTTGAAGTAATTAGTTATGATTGAATGTCCGATACTCTACGATATGATTCTAATACGGTAATATAAACTCTTTGTAATTAAAAATTATTTTCTACTTTTTAGTTCGATTAGCTATAAAAGCGTGGTTTTTTAGTTTTTTAAAACTATAATTTATTTAACTGATTAGTGCAGTGGGTAGATATTCCACGCGGTTTATAGTTTGTCAAGTTAGATAAGGAAAATATGAATAGTAGGTATTCAGTGTTATTTCTGCCCATTATTTCTTTTGGTAATAACGTCATGATCATTGATCAAAGTTGCTAATGAACCTTCTGAGAAAATAATGGGTTCAACAAAAACTTTTCTCGCAAGACACAAATAGGTTTCATGATAACTTATACATTATTTACAACATCTATCATCGTCTGACACTTAACCCGAGTACAGATTAAAGCAATCATCAACTGGTTCTATAAAAATATAAATAAGTAATGTTATTTGCAATAGCAGGCACGATAAGTCATCGCAATGTCATAGTTGTTATGTGTCTATTATTATTTATTGGACTGTTCTACGTAACTAGACTTATCAGAATAATTAAAGAAAGTGATCTCGGTTGGGTAAAAAGTAAAATAGTCTAGGTAGGAAGATATTAAAGTTCAAAGCATAATGAATGAACACCAAACGTTTATTGACAACGCGACGCGACATCGGAAGGTGAAGGAAATTAGGAACAATGCGTCCTCAAAAATAATGATAGATTTAATATAATATTAAGTTAAAATATTAACAAAAAAAACCGACTTCATGGATGCCATTCTCAGAACTAAACCAAACTGAAATGGGACCACACGGGAAGCATCTGTGGCGTCACATACCTAACGCCACTCAAGAGACATGACGTCATAGCAATCCTGAATCGCGCAAGCAAAGTTTCACCGACGATTAGCATACATACAAATTCCCGACAAGAACAGTCGGAGGGAGTACCGCGGTCGCCGGGCATTACACCTTGTCCGGCTGGAAGATCTTCCCTTTACACTGGAGGGTCACTACTACCCGATCCTCCAGTCACCTCCACACTGGTGACCTTCGACCTTGAACAGCAGAGCAACCTTCGCAGCAGCATCGTCGGCATCCATCAACTCTTCATCCTTCCTTCTCACTCCACTACAGCAGCGAGTTAATCGAGCCAGCCAGCACCGGGTCACGTGACCACCAGCATGCAGCGTACGGGCAAGCCTGGTCACACCCGCACTTCGGCACAGCACGCTGTACATCGGCCGGTCAACTAGCAGCGCGCATCGCTCCTGGCCGACATACGCAGCAGCCAGCCGCTATCCGCAGAATCTACCTCGACTCACTGAGGGCACTGCAGCAACTCCTCGACTCACTGAGGACTCTCATCGTAGCTTCGCCTCGACTCACTGAGGACTACTCGCTACGGCACCACTGCGCTCTTCGACTCACTGAAGACTACGCAGCATTACTGGCACTGGCAGACTCCTGACTTGGAATCGACCTCCGGTCTCGGAGGGGGAGTGATGTGGCGTCACATACCTAACGCCACTCAAGAGACATGACGTCATAGCAATCCTGAATCGCGCAAGCAAAGTTTCACCGACGATTAGCATACATACAAATTCCCGACAAGAACAGTCGGAGGGAGCACCGCGGTCGCCAGGCATTACACCTCGCCCGGCTGGAAGATCTTCCCTTTTCACTGGAGGGTCACTACCACCCGATCCTCCAGTCACCTCCACACATCAGCTTTCAATTGAAAAAAAAAAATCAAAATCGGTTCACCCATTCGAAAGTTCTGAGGTAACAAACATAAAAAAACATACAGTCGAATTGATAACCTTCTCCTTTTAGAAGTCGGTTAATAACAAAAGGTAAGCCTTTAACTGTAGCGAGCCGTTGTAAAGAGGTAGGTAAACCTGGCAATGTCACAATCATGACGTTTTCGATATAGACGACAATGTCAACAAGAGGCAAATACCGCAACAAGTGGTACTAGGTAACGCTTGTTATCTGCTATTTTACGTCACACGCAAAAATATTATAGATTATCCAGTGATACGCTTAGTAAATATTCAAAAAATTTACGGTTGTGATATATTTCAGGCTTAACTTCTTATCAGCAGCAGATCTATGTAGGTAACTGCAATAGGTAGCTTCAAATCCATTATGATTATGCCGGTAGGTAAGTACAAGTATCTAATAGTAGTAAATAGGTTGGTACAAGATATATAAAAAACGCTATAGAATCACTACTCACTTTTTTTACGTCTAATTTTAAAACCACACAGCATATTGATCATTTTTCTCCACAAATGTTAAAAATGTACAGTCAGTGAAACAAAAGAAAATGGCAACACAAACAAGTCACTCTGAGAGCATTAACTTAAACACTGAAGTCAAAACTCATCGTAAGCAGCCAGTTGTATAACCACGTGCTTATCAGTATTGTATTGTGTGTGCTAAACTAATAGTACTTACATTTACCAACATAATATTATGTAGGTACTTGTCTAAAAGTGTATATTATGTGTACAGAAGCCATTGGCTGTGTTCAAGGTTGTTCTGTCTGAGAAAGTGTCAAATTAATTAATTTTACCAGAACTATACATATTTTTCTTGTAATGATATAACGCGTGTTCTTAGAAACGCCGCTGATAAGTAGGCATTCGTCAATAAATAGAATTTATAATAAAAGCAATAAAATTGTCGACGGTTATTTTAACGGCGTTTGTTCTTATATTTTAGTGGGAAAATAAAACGTTTTTTAGTAATTCAAAGTGCTAAAATGTAAACATTTATAAGATCATATGAGATAGAATAACAAGATTATTTTTCAACCTTGAATTGATAATAATCATAGCTGTTTGTTTACACATCTCTATGTTGTAAAAATTAAGTTAGGACAGAGTAAAGAAAAAAATATGTGAAATTATACAATTTAATTATTCAATTTTATGCTGGAGATATCTATCCAGTGCGAACAACCTTAAACGAAATATCAGCCGAAGATCAGTTAGAAAAAATAAGCAAAAATATCGTATAGGTTCTTTTTATAACTGACCTTTAAAAATGTCAAATAATTAAATAAGTGAATATAAATTATATTATTATGTAGATGGCAACAAGCAAGGCAGACAAAAACGGTTAAATTGAAAAGGAATGCGGCAAGGGGCAGTTGCAAAAATTGCACCCTTAAAGAGACGAGCCTTTACAAAGAAAAATCGGTTAAAGAGCAGCTGTTTGTAACAACAGGGGTACTTACACAAGAAAAAAATATTTGACGTTGCTCCAGCTGTGTGATCTCCAAATTAGACATAAAAATGTTTATCGGTTAACAGCAGTTTTGTAAAATTAAGTTTTTAAGTGTGGAAATTATACAAAAGATAATAGGTAAGTATTATTTAGATATAATTTTGACTTCTAAGAAGAATACCTAGTGAAAAGCAATACGCAAAATAATACAGTGCAGTACGTATATTAATTATGCATTAATACTAATGCACCTACCTAATAATTCTTAGTGATGCGCACGATTGTATTTCATTTACATCTTTAGACAATTTTCTTAAACTAGGTACAATTTTAATCATTTAATCATCATTATGTTATTTGCTTACCTTTTTTAGAGCCAAAAATCGACTTGAGTTTAGATAAAGTCCTCTTTTTCATTGTGAGTAAATTTTAATGTCACCTATTACCCAATTTCAAACACAAGTGAAGTAGACATCGGCTTACAACAGACAGAAATACATTCAACGTCCTCAAGTTTTTCAGATGATCTCGACTTTTTGCTCCTTTTGCCGCTCTTATTTCCGTGCTACAAAAATAGTCCTAACGCAACACTTGCACCAGCGTGCGGACGCATTATTCATACACATACATTATGCCTTTTAAGTTCTAAGGATGTTTAACACATAACACAACAATAATTAAAGGCCAACTAGAACCACACACAAAACGTCACGAGTGCAATAAATATTCTTTAAATTGCCGGCTTTAGTTATCACGTAGGTAACCTTGTTTATTATCACATTTTTATGTCCAGGTAAACAATAACACGTGAAGCGATAATTATTAAAAAAAACCTATTACAAATAAATAAATTTACGCGCACGAGTTATTGGTTACGGTTCCAGCAACATACTGAATACAATATTAATAATTTCATTTGTAAACAAGATAACGCGAGATAGGCTAAAGTATTCTGAGTGTACAGCAAAGTGTGTTGCACAACTAGCTGACCGATCACGAGTAACATTTGGGACCAATCGAGATAAACCTTCCAGGTGGTAACCAACAGTGCGACGCCTATTCTTGGTCGTGTTACAAACGCAACTAACACGCAGCCGGCGGCGCCGCGGCGGCGTCGCACGCGCAACACACAGGAACAATATCTCTCGGTCGTTGGTATACGCGACTCGGACAAGAATTGTCAAAATTCGAATCCCATCCGCTTTCAGAATACCATTTCCGTCACAATTCAATCAAGCGGAGAGATTCATATAGGTGGAACTCATTAGCTAGTTTGGATACACGCCGTCAACAAAGCGGTGACAACTTCGGAGAAAATGTATCCTGTGCCGGTGGTGTTTTTATTGGAGTTCTACAAATGGTAGATAATTTTAAGGAGAGAAACGATTCAAAGCGGGATAATAGTTCCAGTTGGTAAGTATAAATCACTTAGAGGTGCGAAAGAACAAGGATATCAATCTTTGAATGGGCAAGAGAGACAAAACATGCAGCAAAAAATTAAGGAATTTAAAGCTTACCCAATCATTCAAAAAACGACATAACACTTATGAGAATACTGCGAATCGTGCAATAATAAATGACATGAGCACTAAAACGACGTAGACACGAATAGCAGAGAAATAATTAAAATTTATTTTGAGTTATCTACTCTTAAATAGTAGGTACCAACACCATAGCTCACCATGAAAGATGTGACGCCACCGTGCCGCCTTTTAACGGAAACATAATGCATCGTTTTAACCACTACTAAATTGGTCCTGTTGAAATTAACTTCCTTTTTAAACAGGAATATTTTTATCAAAAGAACAAGTTTGTTCTACTGTGTTCGTTTAATTAGCCAAATAAAGATCCGTTTATTAATGTGGATTGCATGGTACGCCATGCAATTTGTATTAATGAATGATCTTTCTCAGATTTCATTAGTTTCAGAACAACTGTGTATAACAACCCACTTTCTTTATGATTTCAGATTCTCATATCGTAAAATAAACAGTGTCATCAGTCAGTGTCGAAAAATGTGCAAATCTTAAACGAATCACACATAGCTGACATAGTTAAAGTAGGCAAGTAGATACTCTAACTATTATCTGGCCTGTTTAGGTGTACTTCATCAGACAAGCGAAAAGTGCCACTTACGTAATGATGTGCACACGTTAAAACAACAATTTGTTAAGCACATTTACATGATACCTAGAATGGTGAACAATTGAATGTGTAATAAATATTATATTTTATGTAAGAAGAGGTCGTTCAAAATCCAACAATAAAATTGTATTGCAGGTTGATAAAGCTTCATACACAACAGCAAACTCACTCGATGTTAAAATGGGATAGGATTGTATCATGCTTGATGGACCACGGAATAGGTCAGTTGTTTATAGACTCAGAGAAAAGG
This sequence comes from Meganola albula, assembly GCA_936450015.1. Classification (NCBI taxonomy): domain Eukaryota; kingdom Metazoa; phylum Arthropoda; class Insecta; order Lepidoptera; family Nolidae; genus Meganola; species Meganola albula. Next base: position 5,888,557 of record OW388159.1, on the reverse strand, counting down.
AGGGAGAGAGTTTAATAAATTCATTGCCGATAACTGTAAGCAATGTTCTAACAACTGCGTGCAATGATGCGCTTCTTTGCGGCTAATGCACATTGCACACAACATTACATCCTACTAATTGGATAACCTTATAGAATTGATAACACCCAAGTACTTAATTAAAGGAAGTAATTTGCTGCTGCTTCTAGAATCGTTTTGAAAAATAAATACAATTTCACCAGAGAAAGATAGTAAAATAATACGCGTATGATACGAAATGTGCTGTCTTGAGTATAGTGCTGGCTGCCGCCTGGGTGGAATTAAGTAATGTAAAATGAGGACCGCATTCTGAGTTTTGGACTCCAAAAGACCTTGCTGATTCTGTGTGTTGCCATAAGGGCAATTGTTTAGTTTGTGCCAATTAGTTTAGTTTTATGCGGTTTAATATTTTGCAAAGGTACATCCAGCGCTCGCACTAAATAAAGATTCGCATCTTCAGACTCTTAAAGCGTCTCGTGATGATTAACTGTGCTACTAACTACAGAGCAGAGGCTGCACTTAAGGACTGGATGTAACAAGAACCGTTAAGCAGTCTCCACAAAACCTGTTTACGACCCATTATTGTCACTTGACACACAAAACAAGGAACTAACTTAAGTGAGTCACACGTTGACCAGCTTCGTAGTAACAATAGAACGTTTCATAAGAAACTGAGCCAATTAAGAAATCTTCAAATGTTTCGTTATGTAAATGCTAATACATCAATTGCCAAGGATCGTTGAGATAACTGCAGTAAATATAAGTTTATTTATACTTTTTCAATCTATTAAGAAACGCTTTCTGTAGGTAAGTTAAGCTCATATTAATAGATTACCAACTGACGTAGTTAAAACTTTACACCACTACTCTTGTGATAATTTTATTTTTAACCCCCGAGTGATAAGTAGCAGTTGTATCTGTGTAGGTACAAGTTTGTTGCCTCGTAGCGCTAAATAAAATAGACCGATTTTGATGCGGTTTTCTTTATTACCTCTAAGTGTGATAGTGATTGTGCTTAGCTAGGGTTTAAATAATATGCGTCGGGGCGTAAATAGGTATATGTATGTATATACTACACCGTATATATAGTAGTATCTATAGGTACTAGAACGCAGGTTCCTACTCATTATTTTCTAGAGCAACCTTGAAAGAGGATTGAATAGGCTGCTGCTACGGTAGGAAATGTCGGTCAAAAGGAGGGAATGCAAGATTGATGGTGCTAATTTCCTATTGATCGGCGTGTCTGGGTTATTTGCGTAAGTAGCACAAATATGTTAGGGTGTTATGAGATGCATAGTCAAAATATGGAACGTGTTAATAAATAAGTAGCCACATTACCTATTTCAATTCAACAATGTTAATACAGGATATCTACCCATTTGCAGTCATTGCCCCGTATATTGCCAGAACAATGCATTCAATGAGCAACGCAATTTCATCAATTGATTGCTAATATTAAGCTATATTGGCAATTTTGCGTCAGTGTAGTCAGTTTGGCCTAGTGGTGGCGACCGAAATGACGATGGAGGTAACTGGATCAAATCCTAGATGGAACAAACTGAGCCAATGGGACTTTGTTACAGAAAAACTTGGCATTAGTTCGTAGTAGCTAGTAGCGTGCTGGAATTGTAGCCGCCGATGAACGGTAAATGACGCCCCCTACCTGTTATCTACTTATTACATTAGTGGCAATTAAAACGTGCTTACACCTTTGGGTATTACAGGCATGATTAAATTTTTTTCTATGATTTTATTGGCAATTTACATTTAAACTCGATACCCGTTGCTTACATGCAATTGACTCTCATCATTACAGTGCATACTGATGGTACACAATGGCGCAATCGCAGCAATAAATATAACAGACCTACATACATGTGTTTTAATTCACCAGAAATCTATGACGTCAGCAAATATTAAGCCGCCCATTATCTGTGCTGTGAAGAAATCTGTATTCAGCAAAATGGGTGAACACAAGAGGTGGTTTAGGTAGGTAGCTAACTAACAACAAGATAGCGAAGTGCGAATCGTTCGTACACCTTTCCATAAGAGCAAAGACTGGTAGTAAGGAACAGCATCCTCTAGTAGTGTCTCACTGCTGGGTAAGGGTTTTCTCTCAACTATTTTACAAGTTAAGAGAGTGTAGGCGTTAATCTACTTACGTTGGCCAAGTGCGGGTTGGTGGATGTAACATGTCCTCGAATGATTAGTTCTTAGACATGCCGGTTTCCTCACAATGCCGATGTTTTTCTTCACCGATATTGAGCAGCGGCGATCACACAAAGATGTGTGGGCGCGACTGGGAATCGAACCCGCGACCGTATATTTCTAAGGCGAGGCCCGTACCGCTGCACCACCGCTACTCAGTTCAGTGGTAGAATGCTCGGCTGCTTGTGACTCTTTAGAATCATAAAATCAATGCTAGAGGAAGTCAGCCAATTAACAACTTGAAGGAATGATGCTTTGGAGGACACCTAATATGATCGAGAATCACAAAAAGTCTATTGACATTCGCAGTGAGTGGGCGAAATCGTTGGTGCCTTCGTATTAAATCAAAAATATTTATATATCTACGCGTGCCACGGCAATTGTGGGTTTGAATAACCTTAACCATCGAGCATTAGCAGCATCTATGATCTCAGAAGACTGACGTCAGGTCAAACAGCATGGATTGTAACACTTTCACCAAAGATTAATGAATTCAGTAAAGATTTTTCAAAATACATGACTATTAGAATTACTGCTTCGAACTGCTATTGTAATATTTACGTAACCTTGCATTGATTGGTATGATTTAACATAATACAATGATAAACATCAATAGCCTTTGATTTGACAGAAGTAGGAAATCATTGTACCAATAGTTATAGATGCAATAAAGTATGAAACATGATAGCAAATTGAAAGTTGTTCTCACAACAATAACTATTAAAGATGATATTTTCGAGATTATAAAAATAAAAGCGCTAAATGTATTATTGATCTCCGATAAAAGTATTGAATCGAAAATATAATGGAGTTTATCTTCATTACCTACTTACTGTCAAATAAAAAGAAACTAAATGCTATGAAATCACGTTTAATAACCGCAATGGTAAGCCTATTATTTTACATTTTCCGTTATTATTACATCGAATTCATAAGGCAGATACATATTAATAGCAATGTGTTCTGCGATTCATCTGATTGATCCTGATTTGATCTATCTACGGCTAGGTACCTATGTTTACCTTTATCCGTGAGCCTTCAATCTGAATAATCACACTTGTTCTCCGGGTGATGTGTATGAGGTGACAATAAACTGGTAGTAGATTCCAGTCGTGATTAGTGATGAGATTGCCGTGTTCCATCCAATGCGACGTTAGATGATGACACCGATGAGAGGGTTGGTCGGAATAGAATTATTCAGGAAAATAACCTCTAGAGAGTTTTTAAAATTCTGAAGGATTAAGAAATGAACTCAGCGAGCTGGAGGGCCCTCCTCCTCAGCGGAGTATCGGACCATGAATACTTAATTTAATCGATTCATCGCAAAATTGCTTTTTTTAATTAATTAATTTTGCAAGTCCAGTGTTTTTGAACTGTACCATAGATACCCAATTACAAGTGTAAGGTCGTCCAGTGTGCTGGTGTAGGCAGAGGTGAATTAATATCTTACACGTTCTCTCAGCCACCAGTATGTTTAGGTTCCGAACGTAGACAATATGATTCGAGCTTTTCTTGCTTATGCGTTCTTCGAACAGAAATCGTGCTAGGTCCTAATCGGATTTTTCAGTTAAAAAATTCTAATTTTTACTCGGCCCCTGAAATCGAAGCTAGCGAGCTGTGGTATAATAATTAGGTACATTTTCCAGGTTTATTTGTAGTTCCTTGCGGATGAATGTATGTGGTTTATCGGTTAAAACATTAGCAATAGTCCTTTCACGCCTTGCATCAGTAAAAAAGTAGCCTTTGACCGTTTTCAGCTTTTTAATGTATCTTTTAGCCATTAACCGAGAGCGGTTTAACAGGTAGACTTATTTTAATATCGCAGTGCATGACCCCGCGAAGGTACACCTTGGGTACCTTGAATCCAACCCACATACACCTTACCCTACGCCCACTCGGAGAGGGGCGGGAAGATCCATAAATTACCTTTCGGCAAGAAGTGGGTATTGACTCCAACATTAGACTACAATGAAGATGCGAGTGGACTTTATTGCACCCAACTATAGTGAAACGAATAATGAATCGCCAGTCCAGTTGTATTTATTTAATCAACGTTAACTAGATTATACTACGAAGAATCGGTATTCGCACCTCCATGACGTAATGCCACACCATTGCCATACCTACCTACGTATACTAGCCATAGATAAGTGCGATGATAAAATAGCCTCAGTTTGTTAAACAAACAACGTAAGGTTACCCATGTACTTGTAAATGTTTCCCTACCTAGAAGGTATAAAGGCTTGTAAATATGTCCTTAGAACTAACATAGTAGTCCTATGGAATGCTATAGTACATTATACTTCTTAGAACTAATAATTAATACACTGTTTACCTATTCAGGTGTTTACATAGCTGTGAGAACAAGGATCTTTGTTGTTTTGTGTGACCTATGTATTTTACGGTTAATTAATTAACAATAAGAACTAGTTTGGTAGCTATTTAGTACGGAAAAAATGCTGCAAAACCTGTCCCTTCTTTGACTTGTTGAAGTAGGTTTTAATACTTGTATAGTTTATACCAACCTTCACGGATTGTTTTTGTAAAAGTTATGAAAAAGAAATAGATACATGTCATGTCAGAATTTAAATATAAGAAAATAAAATTCTTTACAATATGGTTGTGAAAAACGCTAACGCTGTTTAATTTTATTATTCATCTCACGGACGTTGAGCTAAATTTCAACATGGTAGCAGAGCGTGGTTGAGCGTGGTTCAGCGTGTTTGATAATGGTTTAACACGATTGAACGTGATTCCGTGAATGAAAAAAAAAAGCTACATACGGGTGATAAATGTGAATAAAGTAATTATGGCAACCAAACCAGACATTACCAAATTTCACATCGGAAACCTGGACGGCACCAACTGGTCAGTATGGAAGTATAAAATGAGTATGTTACTAAAGGGCATCCCAAAAGCCCTAAACCTATTGGAAGGTACATACTTATTACCAGGACCTAAAGCGGATGCATCAAGTACAGAGAATGTGACAGCTAAGGAAAAATTTCTAGAGCTAGATAGCATGCTTCTTGTAATTCTGACAAGTAACATGACCGATGAAATAGTCCAAAGAATTATGAGGTTTGAAACGTCAAAGGAAGTATGGGATGAACTTAAAAGACTATTCGATGGAGACGGAGATGATCTGGTGTACGAAAATTGTCTGAAATTCTTCGAGTACAAGAAAGAACCAGAAGACAATATGGCCATTCACCTCTCTAAGTTAAAGAATATTTGGTTTAAGCTTAATAAAGAAATAATAAAGCTTCAAGGAAACCAAGAATTGCCAGAGATAGTTCTAATATGCAAAATTCTAGACACATTGCCTGACGAATATCTTACTTTTAAATCAAGTTGGCTACTTATGGCCAAAAATGAAAGGACTATAGATCGATTAACATCACAACTCTGTGCATTTGAAAGAAACATTGAGTCACAACCTCCTAAATCGAACAGTGAGAGTACCCAAGCTCTAACACTGAAAGCTTCTAAGAAAGGGAAGAAGACACCCAAAGAAAGCTGGAAGTGCAATTATTGTGGTCAACAAGGACACAAAGTAAGAAAATGCTCAAAGTGGTTGAGTGACGGAAGGCCACCGAAGGCAAGTACTAGCAAAATTTCAAATAATGTAAATGTCACAGACCTAATGATGGCAGAAAAGGACTGTTGGCTGTACCCTGACAAAGATAACTGGTATCTGGACAGCGGAGCGACAAGTCATGTCACATTCAGGAGAGATCTATTTCAAACATTTGAAAGTTTTGAATCACAGCACACTGTAACGACAGCAAATGGTGAAAAGGTAGATGCCACTGGCAAAGGTGACATAAAACTGGAAACCACAGTCGGAAATCACAAAGGGATGATAACCTTATGCGATGTATGGTGTGTGCCGTCACTGCAGAAAAATCTGTTCTCATTATTAGCAGCACAAGACAGATTACCACAAAGCTTATTTGAATCTGAACCTGAATTTTGTAGTTTAAAATCGAAGGGCATTGTCAAAGTTACAGGTGAACGAAAGAAAAGAGGAGGGCTATTCAAACTTAATGTGAAGAATGTTATGCCACTTATTCCCGTTGAAGTTAACGCATTGACAAGCCAGGATTCATTACAAATTTATCATGAGAGATTAGCACACCAAAGCAAACTTCATGTAAAGAAGGTTATAGAAAGAGAACTTGGAATAAAGGTATCAAATCAAACAAAAGATTTTTGCGAAGGTTGTAATTACGGAAAAATGCATAGGAAACCTTTTAAAACTAGAAATAGAGCAAAAATACCTGGAGAAGTTATAAACTCTGATGTTTGTGGACCGTTTCCATTCTCCTATAAAGGATATCATTATTTCATTTTATTTAAAGACGATTTCAGTAAATATCGCTACGTTTACTTTATGAAACAAAAGTCTGAAGTCCACTCAAAGCTTCAACTAATGTTAGAAGAAACGAAAGTAGCAGGTCACGTTGTAAAAGAACTTTTAAGTGACAATGGCGGTGAGTTCGATAATGAGAAAACACGAGCAGTCCTGCAAAAGTATGGCATAAAGCAAAGGTTGATCATGCCATATACACCACAACAAAATGGATGCAGTGAACGAGAAAATCGAACGCTTGTTGAAGCCGCTCGAGCCATGATGTATGCGCACGAAGAACTGCCAACAGCTTGCTGGGCAGAGCTCATTAGTACAGCTGCATATGTGCTTAATAGAACTGGACGTACTCCCGTGGATGAAAAATCACCATTTGAATTATGGTTTAACAAGAAACCAAAGATTAAACATTTAAGAATCATCGGAAGTCCTTGCTACGCCCATGTACCCAAACAGAAGCGTAAGAAGCTAGATAAGAAATCTGAAAAATGTATATTAATCGGCTATGATGGTGATGATGGGTACCGTCTTCTAAATATGAACAATAATAGACATTCGTTAGTACGTTCTAGAGATGTTGTATTTCAGGAGTTCTCAATCACCAGGACTGGCACCAATGAACCTGTCAAATCAAATCCTGTTGAAAGAAAATCTGAAATAGAAATAACTCTTCGTAGATCGCCAAATCTTTTTGCAAGGGAGGAGGATACTCAACCGATTCATGATGCAAGGGAGGATGAAAATGAAAGTACAGATACATTTCAAGAGTGTATACCTCCTGAATCGTTTGGTGATACACCTGAGGCTGAAGTGGGTATCAGAAGTCCTTCAGAAACACAAGATGAGCGAGATGAAGTTGATGACCAAATATTACCAGAGCAGTTGGAAGATGAAATAATGCAAGATAGTGAAATTGAGGATCAAGGAAGAATGACTCTTAGAGATAGATCTACATTGCGACCACCTGCAAAACTTGGTGACTACGTTATGACTTCTGTAGTTGACGTGAATGAACCTACAACTTACAATGAAGTACTAAAGAGTCAAGACAAGGAGCATTGGATTAAAGCAATGAAGAGCGAGATTAAATCTTTAGAAGAAAATAAAACCTGGACTCTAGTCGATCTACCCAAGGGTCGGAAAGCTATTTCATGCAAATGGATCTTCAGAATAAAGACCAACGCTGATGGTACTATTGATAAATATAAGGCAAGGATTGTTGCTCGAGGATTTTTGCAAAAACCAGGAGTGGACTATGATGACACATTTAGTCCTGTGGCTAAGATGACGACTATCAGATCGGTCATAAGCGTCGCGGCAAATGAAGGTCTTACACTCACACAGTTCGATGTGTCTACAGCTTTCCTAAACGGCACTCTTGAGGAAGAGATTTATATGAAACAACCTGAAGGTATGAATGATGGAAGTAATCGAGTCTGTAAGTTGAAGCGAAGCCTCTATGGATTAAAGCAATCACCGAGATGCTGGAATAAGTGTATTGCAGACTACTTGAAGAGCATAGGCTTTCAACAGAGTCAAACGGATCCATGTTTATTTATAAGGAAACGTACACAATCCAAGATAATCCTAGCCTTGTACGTTGACGATGGACTGGTAGCTGTGAATAACCAGAAGGATGCGGATAAATTTATGACTGAGCTTAAACGAAGGTTTAAGGTAACCGCAAAGCCTGCAGATTATTATTTAGGGTTACAAATACACAAAAGTGTTGATGGCTCTATAAGTATTAATCAAAAACACTACACAGAAAAGGTGTTAGCGCGTTTCAAAATGGGAAACTGTAAGACAGTGACAACACCCATAATCAAAGACTCTGAGCAAGGTAAATCAGATAAAGAGGAAATAGATGAGAAGTCTTATCCTTATAGACAAGCTGTTGGAGCCCTTGCTTACCTTATGGTCGGAACGCGGCCAGATATCGCCTACGCCGTTGGTGTAGTATCTAGGACACTAGAGAACCCTTCCAAAGAAGATGTTTTAAAAGTGAAGCGCATAATGCGTTACCTGCAAGGCACGTTAAATTACGGCATAACGTACAAGAAATGTCAGACAGGAATTCTAGAAGCCTACTCTGATTCTGATCACGCAGGAGATGTCAAGGATCGTCGATCAACTAGCGGCGTCCTTTGTTTACATGCTGGTGGCGCGATTTCCTGGGCAAGCAGGAAACAATCATCAGTAGCGATCTCATCGACAGAAGCAGAAATTGTAGCAGCCAGCGAAGCAGCTCGCGAGATAGTATGGCTACAAAGGCTGTTTAATGAAATTACCTGCTTAAAAGAAACACCGGTATTAAAGATAGATAATGAAGCCGCTGTTAAATTGGCACATAATCCAGAACTGCATCGAAGAACAAAACACATTGCAGTTAGACACTTTTATGTGAGAGAACTTGTTGCAGATGGAACACTACAGGTCAAGCATGTAGGAGCAAACCTACAAAGTGCAGACTTGCTTACGAAGCCACTTAGCAGACCGTCTATCGTATCCATATTGGACCGGATAGGTTTAAATTGCACATAGTATACCTTTTTTATAGACTTTACAAAAAGGGAGGATGTTGAAGTAGGTTTTAATACTTGTATAGTTTATACCAACCTTCACGGATTGTTTTTGTAAAAGTTATGAAAAAGAAATAGATACATGTCATGTCAGAATTTAAATATAAGAAAATAAAATTCTTTACAATATGGTTGTGAAAAACGCTAACGCTGTTTAATTTTATTATTCATCTCACGGACGTTGAGCTAAATTTCAACATGACTAACCAGTTTCAGAAAAACATTTTTTTAGTTAGAAGTTGTAGTTTTTACACATAAATTATTTTGTATCATCGATAATGTACTTAACGCGCACTTATCGTTACGCAAAGCGCGCAACATTATTGAATTTCCTAATTCCTTTAAACTCGGGTTTTCAAAAATTTTAGGTACATTAGGTATTTTCAGATATTAGATAGGTACTTACGTTCATAGGTACATCGATTTTTGAAAATGAATACATAATTACTAAAATAAAATTAAAAATGCGGGCAATAAGTAACCAATAAATACAAGACCCACAGGTGTTAGGAACAAAAAAAAAATGGGTTTGGATTACAGTATTGTTAGGATTTTTTATGAAATGAAATGATCCATCTAAAAATGATCAAACAAGTCTGAAAAAGGACCTTCGCAGCGAACCTGTTTTTGTTTTGTCGTGTTTTCAAGAGAAGGCATTATTTATTAAAATAATTTCTTATGGTTTTGTGATTATTGGTTTACAATTGAAAAATGATTAAAGAAACTTACCATCGAAAATCTCCATGTCGTCGATTCCGGCCAAAAAAATGAAAAGTTTCTAAAATATAGCGTTTCTATGACGACGCATGACATCTAAACCTAAGTACTAGACATTTCACAAAAGTTTCGTTTTAAATTATATTGGCAATATATACCGAGTCGATCAATGAGGTGCATAGCAGGAGAGCCAACTTAAGAAAGTAGCAATATCTATCATGAAACGCGCTGGGTTGGCTCTACAAACAAACTTTGCCACAGATAAAAATAAAATAATCTACATGCAGCTCTACATCGTTTGGGAAGGCTAAAAGGATACACATAAAGTGATTATATGCAATTCCCTCCTTCTAACTGGATGGAAGATTTTGTGATATGTGCTCTTTCCACTTCCAATTAACTTCTTTAATAAAACATTAAATCCTAAATCCACCAAAATCCAAACCGCGCTAGGCACTTTATTGGTTGGCGCTCCGCTTTTTTCGCAGTAAAGACTCGCTTCAAGCAAAAGGAAGCAATACAACCATGAAGTTCTAGGTAAAAATGAAAACTTAGCGATAATATAGGTAGAACAGCTACACATAGCCGTGTGTACATGTTTCGTGTTTGTGTGTAGCTTATAATTACTTGTGCATTTGCAAAGACGCTTCAACTTTTACACTTGTGGTGACGTGGTTACCTTGGCTTCCCCAAAAACTGGCAGAAACAATTTATTTAGTACTAAAAGTTGCTTTAAACCACCTTGCGTGTTAAATGAGGTTAAAGCACTAGAGATGGCGTCTAAAACAAATTGTTGAAGTCGAGAAATAGGTCTTTAAATGACATTGCATATGTCTTTTGAAAGTAAGAGATTTCTTGAGAGTTAGGTACATTGCTTATTTTTTATAAACTGCTATTGTATTTTGGTGTTCATAATATGAAAGCGACATCTACTAAAGAAGTTAGACAACGACAATTTGTGATTCAAAGGCAACATGACCATGTTGTATGGCTTGAACGTGGTCAAGACATAGACTTATATAATGGTCAAGATCATAGGTCAAGATGAAATCTTCAGTGTTAGCTTCTTGCATAGAACTTCTTAACATCAACATCATGATTCATGTTTATGATATAGGTGCGGTCCAAAATTTTTTCTTATCAAAGTCTAAATTGATTCGATTGATCACTCCAAAGAGTACGTACATCTCTATTCTGACAAAAAAAAATACTAAAACGTTGACGTTGTGGTTGCCGTGCTGTATGGTCGCTATTATTTCCAAAAATTGTATATTTCGATAAAAACTTAGTTAATTTCTCTATTATAAAGTTGATTCATAGTCTTGTGATCAATATCCATCATGGGCCTAACAATATCTAGTGTTTTTACTAGGCTTTTCGGCAAAAAGCAAATGCGTATTCTTATGGGTATGTGACAGCTCATCGGTTTAAGATTACGTAGATTTGTGCTTATTGTTTTTGAATATCAATGTTTATTTAGACTAATTTACCACGAAACTTTTATTATTACAGTCGGTCTTGACGCTGCGGGTAAAACTACAATATTATACAAGTTGAAACTGGGTGAAATTGTGACCACGATACCGACCATTGGTTTTAATGTTGAGACAGTGGAATACAAAAACATCAGTTTCACAGTCTGGGACGTCGGCGGCCAAGATAAGATTAGGCCATTGTGGCGCCATTATTACCAGAATACACAAGGGTTGATCTTTGTTGTGGATTCAAGTGACACTAAGAGAATAGCAGAAGCCGAAAATGAATTAGCTAATATGGTAAAAATGGCATACATAGATCATCATAGTTGTGTGAATTATTTCATAGTCACTGACATGTCTTATATCTAAGGATTTCATGATCTGCAATATCCAATCAACCTGCCCTTGATCGGCCTGTGCTTAATCACAACTTGTCTGTTGCTAAGCAATGATGTAGCCTATGACAGAACGCTGATTAAGATTTTCCACATATTACTTGATGTTATGCGATAACTGATGATGTTGTCTATATAAGAAAACATCAGTCCACTGCTAGACATAGGCCTCCTCTTTAGAATGCCACAGTGATCAGTTTTTATATGAACACACCCAGTATTTAATTTACCACAGTTTATTAGAATCTGATTCCATCAGTATGATTAGAAATATTATGTGAGCTATGTATATATTAGGAGAGGCCCATATCCAGCTATTGGTTAAAATAGGCTGATGACGATGTCATTTATTACTTGCATTGACCTTTGATTACTTTTTATACTGGTAATATGTTTATGAAAGTAGTATTGTTTAAAAATTCCAGCTAAAAGAAGATGAGTTACACGAGGCAGTGATCTTAGTCTTCGCTAACAAACAAGATATGCCCAATGCAATGACAGCAGCTGAACTTACTAATGCTCTAAACCTAAATAACTTGAGAAACCGCCGTGTAAGTAGTACACTGTATAAGAATTTTTATATTTCATATGAATTATTTATCTAATGCATTCATACAAAACATTTACATGTCAGACTTATCAACAATCCTTTGTTGGGGCTTATAAGCAGGCCATGGGCTAATGTATACAAGAGATCTACTTTTCTCACTGCAGATTGTGTGTTCTATTTCCACCCGAGACAGACTTTAGTGAACATGTCTGTTTGTCTCGCGTCTAGGTGTAATTATCTATTATAAGCATATATTTACAAAAGGGAAGCAATATATGTATAGTATATACCAGTTATCTGGTTTCCATAACACAAGATCTGCTGTGTTTTAATGTCCTAAAATATTATTATTATTACTTGGCAAAATGTTGATATTTTGGCAACACTTCTAACAGAATAGTCAGTCTTTTATGCACAAATAAGGATTTTGGTTGGCGTTTCATATAATTTTCAATCCATATACTGCAGAATAGCAGTACGAGCAACAATCCAACATATTGGCTCAGTGTGTGCACTGCACAGCCAACTTATATAATCTGGTTCGGTTATAATGAGTAGGTTAAAAAATAACAAATTCTTCTTTTCGCAGTGGTACATTCAAGCCACATGTGCAACACAAGGTCAAGGACTCTACGAAGGTTTGGACTGGCTCTCCAATGAACTGGCGAAAAAATGAGATATATTTGCCTTGCTTGGTGCAACAGTCACTGGGAAATTACGCTTTATACATTCCCATATTGGCTGACAACTTCTGAGTGAATGTTGTTCTACAAACCTAAAAGACTATTAAATTGTATGTAATTATATTGGCAATGTCTTTTTCGTATCTTTTAGGCTACAAACTCTTTTGTAACAAGTTTAGGATTTATTAAATTCTATGCTGTGAAGGATATTGTGAAAATGGCTTTGATGCATTCAGCTACAAACCATACAGTTATAATATTACTTTATTAAGACAAACTGAGCTGTGCCGTGGCCATGAGGCTAAATTTGATATATGTTTGAGTCTTATTACTCACACAATTTTCCTTGGGTGTGCCAACTTGTCTTTAAAAAAAGTGCAAAGTTTTCTTGGCGCCAATTTTACTATTCCTTTTTAAGTAGGTATATTTATTTTAATATCAGCAGTTTTTCCCACTTCTAAAGCTTTGGTTGTTTTTATAGAATAATATTATAAGACTGAATTAACCTAAAAAAGTTCTTATAAGTTATTGATCATTTCCTAAGGTAAATTGATCTCCTTTACATAGCGTTATTATCACAATATCCTTTATTTTGTACTTTATTGAAAGTATCTACCTAATAGTATAAGAAATTAGTGTCCCTATTCAAGTTATTAGCTTTTGTAACACTATAACCTTGTTTCACTAGAATTCGTGCATTTTAATAATTCTTTTTAGTTTTTTTTTAATAATAAAATATTATTTTATTATATTTGGACAACATTTAGTACAACATAAGGTACCTATCCATATGCTTTGACAATAATTAACCTTATGTCCATGCATTGCTAAAATGTTACTATTTTCTAATATTATTTTCTATACTTTTAAAATTATCTAGTAGTAATTTAAGTTTGTAAGAGTTTTATATATTGTGAAATATTTATCATGCACTACAAAATCGTTTGCCTGCCAAGTAACATTAATTTATATTTCTAATTACACTGCTCTAAATGAGGGTGTTTGGTATTCACTTGCAATATTTTAAAAATATTACTGTATTGTATTATGTAAATAATGTAATAGAGTAAGAGGGACTTGCAAGTTTTACTCACACGAAAAGGTGCATAGATTTTTTTTGTTGTTGTAGTTAACGACCAAGATTTTAAAAGGTTAGCAATGGTATTGATCACTTTGTAAAAAAATTATGTTTTCCCATAACATCTACTGACCTCGCTGCCTTGCTGATTTTCCAGCATTTATTCAATCAACCTTTAAGAAAAGAAAGTGTGCCTTTTTGTAAGTGAAACTTTCACGCTTCTCTTAGGCTATAAAATGTATCAGCCAAAAAATATTTTAATGTTCTGTGTCATGTATTGTATGCTTTAACGTTAAAATATTATAGTTCAATGTTTTGTTAAAGTATACTATAATAGTGGCAAATAAAGGTTAGGTGTAAATAAATTTAGGTTTTATTAAAAACCGTTATAAAAAGTTTATTCTAGGAAAAAATACAATTTATTCTTAGAAACGTAGTCCCTAACACCATTCTGTGTTTATCAGTTACATGAAACTGATAAAATAGCACTATATTTTAAGTTGTATTGAAGAATGTTCGCGATAAATTATTCGTGACTCCAAATCGCTTTTCGTTTTTCTACAAAACTTTTGATGCCTTCTATTCCATCATTCATGTTGATATTATTTACCATTATTTCTTCTCCCAATTGGTAGGCTTCAGACAAGCCTAGTTCCATTTGCTTGTAGTAAAATTCTTTTCCTAATGCTATAACACTTCGACTTTTGTGTTTGATCTTTTCTATTATTTTGTTTACTTCGTTATCTAATTCTGATGCAGGAACAACTTTTGTGACGAGACCACTTTCGTACGCTTCTTTCGCAGTTATAGGCTCACCTGAAATCAACATACAATCAAAGTATCTAAAAAATACTTCGATATTTTTGCTTGACTTACATAATTCATTTTTCTTTTTAAATTTAAGTTGATTTAACAATGCACTCGTCTATTATCAATGTGTCTTACACTCCTTCCCATTATAACATTTGTGTCAAAATATACCTACATACGCAAATGTAAAGTCACACTGCTAGTTGTGGAAATGGTTATGCTTACAGTTTCCGAAGATTGATGAAGCAATGAAGAAACAATTAGGCAATTATATTTACCGCTGAATCTGCTGGTAAACGTAGCGTAATAGTACGCTCCGAGACCAGGTGAAGTGTGATCCCGACAGGCTAACTGGATGAGATTAGGTCTGTGGATCGTGCTCAGTGGCTTGCTTTAGGAGAAATCTGTCTAACAGTGGACTTTAAATATGCTGATGATGATAACTTTACAAACCTGTGAATAGCAAGTAGGTAGCTCTTGATTTTGGTACACATCTACCAACAGCGATTCCAGGAGTGGAACAAAATATTCCAAAGTTTGCTCTGTAATGACGTAGAACTTTGTAGCATTGTAACAAGTATTCAATCAATATCTATTTCTAAATGTATGGTAGCTTACCCGGGTGTAGAAAATTTACTATTGTCTGAACAAACTATCATATCACATGTGGCGACTAACTGGCACCCTGCAGCGGTCGCAAACCCGTTAACCTGCCGAAAATAATGATCACCATATGATGATATTGAATTAATAGTATAGGTACCTACCCTTTAGTCTTCAATTTCTGGGCATGAATTTTCTCTCAACTATTTTATGCTTAAGAATATAGGTATTACATTTGCTGGTCATACTAATGTTTAGTTCTATCGTTGCAGATGTTGCAATACCGCATATGTTATAAATTGGTGAACCGGGAAAAAAAAGGAGTCCATTTTCGTAGTTTCCTTAGGTATAACTTACGCGATATTACATTATCCCCGACGCTATAACATGCCAGTTTCCCAAGATATTATCCTTTACCGATATTGAGCAATAGCGATCAAACAATTCGCATAAGATATGTCCCAGGATTGAAGCCGTGACGTCTACTTCAAAGCGGAGTGCGATACCACATTGCTGCCGTAGAGTAGGGTCTTCAACTTCTGCGCGCGCCGGGCTGTTTGATAAATGCAGTTGCGTATCCCGCAACCCGGTACAATATAGTGTTCGACGGAACACCGGGGGTTTTAGAGGGCGAGAGTATGCGTAAAGCATTTACACCCGTCAAAAAAAGGTGTACCTACTCTCCATTATTTAAAGTACCTATTTAAATTTTATTTGTATAAAATTAAGAGCGCAAAATCTACTTCAAATACTTGAAGATTGTATGTAACATCAATTACCTTAGCTATCACCGGTACTGGGCTGGTAATAATAGATTTCATTAATTCGCTAGCTTTTCTAAATATAAGCTTGTGTTGATCTACACCAGCATTAGACTGCTGTAAAGGAAAAGTAAAATTGAATAATAACTTCCTATGAATTATTAATATTCAAAACTTTGATTTGCTCTTAGTTCATACTTACTAATTCTTTTAAATTATGACCAGCTGAAAATACGTTTCCCTTAGCAGATAAAACTATTGCTCTCAGGTCCTTGTCGTCTTTTTTATCATTTATTGCTTCTATGAGGTGATTCATCATATCCAGAGATAGTGAATTTCTACACAAGAATAATTGCAGGTCAATTACCTATTATTACTAACAGGGATACTTACTAATCTTGGTCGTTATTTTTCCGGCTACGGCGGCCAGTATAAGTTGACTAATCAGGTATACAGGAGATATTATAGTGCATATGTGTGCGCGCAAACACAAGTGCACTCTTTATTCCTTTCAGTTTCAGATTGCGGTCAATCTGAAAGTACGATACAATCGATACGACCGGTCAAATATCGGGTGCAGGACCGACAGCTTTACGTTCCTGGCGACGGACTAGTGTTGAGATATTAGAAAAGTCTCTTTGGTTCGGCGCGGGATTCAAACCTGCGACCCCAGGGCTAGAGACGAACACGCTATAACCCTAAGGGGCCGCCTTCACATGCGAGAGAATCGCGGGGATTTCTCTAGCTCATGATGACGGTCCCTAAGCTAGAGGAAACCTACTATACGGGGTGTGGCATGGCTATTAAGTATTATATTGGAACAGATACAAACTTTGTTTTCTCATGGTTTAATATTATTTCACGAGTCCCATTACTTTCATTCACAGCTAGATACTGACTGTGGGCACCACGATAGTAAACATACAGCGGGCGAAAAAGTTGTCTCTGTAAATGGTAAGTTTTAGAGTTGACGTGGCATCAAGAAACTTTTTATTTCGTGGGTGGTGACCCAAATACCGACATTAGTAATATGTAAGTACATAATATAATAATAACTAGCGGACCCCGCAAACGTCGTCCTGCCCGGTAGCAGTGCCACCTACCGGGTCCAAAAATATTTTACGACCGATTCTCAGACCTACCGAATATATGTATGTATAGCATTTATAAATATCGGTCAAACCGTTTTGGAGTTCGGTTTGTTAATTTTTTCGGCGTAACACCCATCCTTGTATTTTAAGGAATATTCTAAAAAGGGATTTGCTAAATCGGTTTAGCCGTTCTCAAGGTTTGAGCTTAGCAACACATTTAGTTATTCATTTTAAATATTATTCAATAATTTCATGGGGTTGATAGGTAAGACTCACTATAAAATATATAAAAAAAAATGGATTCAACATAATACACCTAATAAAAATAAATACCTTAATTTGGATTGCCATAATGACAAAGTAACAAATAGCCCACTAGGTTCTCTTTATAGTCTGTGCAAATAGCTCAACAACTACTCTTCAAAGTAATTAATAAACAGTATAGAAGTTAAAAAAAAGTATCAAAATGATTGTTTAGTTTCTAACCTCTTAAAACTTGTTGACAATACAAAATGTCAGAAAAGCTGATAATAATATGATTGTAAACAACAATGTTGCCAGTAAATAAAAATCATTAATAATAAACAAATTATTTTAATAACGACGTCTTCTATTTGAGAACTGGTAGTCTTCAGAACTGTCAGAGTCTCCCAAGTAATCTGCACATTCATCTTCTGCTGTTATTAATTCTTTTACAGAACTAAAACAAAAAAACATATTGTATGTATACATATAATATTAATGATCCTAAATACTAAACTCTATATTTATCATACTACTATTATTATGCGATTTTTTCAAGTATAAATAATACAGTTAAATAGAATATAATTATAATATATTAATATAATATAATCTAATTAAACTTAATAAAAATCTATTAGTGAAGGTGTTGCCAATATGAAAACAAATTGCCAATTAATTTGAGATAAGTCGGCCTTCTTACTAACCTTGTTCATGACCTTGCTTGGCCAATGTTAGCCTTGCGTCTTAAGGCCGCGGCCGTGGCCATCAAGTTCGCATTGAAATATTTCGACCTTGCTATTATCAGTTATATAAGTGATAAAATTATCATACAGTATGTACTCACTTTAATACGAGCTCATCGAATTGGTTGTGACGTAACGAGTGTGTGCTTGACAACCCAATCTTAGACGCAAGTACTATATCTAACAACGTTCTCATTTGCAATATCAATTCTGCAGTACTTTTTTGGCATAAAACTTTGACTGTTGATATTGATATATGATAGTATGACGAGTCAGGTGCTGCAAACATAAAACAAAGTAAAATAGGGAAGATGATTAGATTTTTTAGACTTGAGATAAGAGAACATTGAGAGAAAATCGTTGTATTTTAGAATTTAGCATTCGAGGACGATTGACATCCACCAACCGACACTAAACCAGTCTGTGTGGATTAATTATCTAAATATATAAAAGAAGAAACTGACTGACTGACATATCAACGCAGAGCCCAAACCGCTGGGTCTGGAGACTCCAAATTTGGCACATAGGTTCCTTATGGGTCTAGGGGTGCACTAAGAAAGGATTTTTCAAAACTCACCCTTTAAGGGGGTGAAACGGGGTTCCAAAGTTTGTATGGAGAAACAAGATTAGTGAGACCAATTTCGCGGGTGTAGCCGCGGGCGGAGGCTAGTAAAAAATAAAATTATTAGGTACTCAGTTAATAACTACCATCAGAAATCTCCAAATCGCCGAAGAAAAGTACTGGCAACGTGTAAACCAGGGTGACATCGAACAGAAAAAGGTCTGTAGACCGTTGTTTGTGCCAGTACACGAGCCACCTAGCTTTCCGGCTGATGCATACAGGATGCAGCATAGCGTAAGGCTTTGATGGCGGCTTGCTTGCCATCAC
This sequence comes from Meganola albula, assembly GCA_936450015.1. NCBI lineage: Eukaryota > Metazoa > Arthropoda > Insecta > Lepidoptera > Nolidae > Meganola > Meganola albula. The sequence continues at coordinate 5,869,333 of OW388159.1, read as the reverse complement.
GCTACTAGGATGAAGAAGTACACGCCCATCTTCAGGAGTGTACGGTTTCACACGTGCAACTTTTTTTATATTCCGGGGATTTGTCCATCTTAAAAGAAATTTGGTCTATTACGTGTTCAGTTATTAAGAAAATGTATCTTCTAAGAGCCGCGTATTCATTAGGCAACATTTGTTACCAAGCACTGTTTTTAAACAGTTCAAAAACAGTATTTCACCATCTCTGAAAACGGTTTATAAACAGTTTACGAACAAAGGTTATGAAACATTGTTTATTAAACATGTTACCGTATTTTCCAATTTCAGTGGAGAGCATGGAGAAACATTTAGTTTATAATAAAATATGACCTTCTCCTTTTTTAAGTCGGTAAAAAATCAGCAGGAGCAGACGTGTTGCGCCAGTTTAGAAACAAAGAAGTCCTCTGGCGTCATCCTAGCAACAGCTGACAAATGTATATAGACTGCCGAGTTTCAGAAACAGTTTTTAACATATATTTCCTATTGAATTACCCGGCTTTGAGAAAATGATATGTGTTGTTCGGGTGATAAGGTTCAGATTCACTTGCAAAGAGTTGGTAAACGAAAAGAGGTGTTGCTTGCAACAATTTATATTTGCGACTGATTTAACTTACATACACAATATTGGTTTTAAACAGGCTATACATGCATAAGTAGGTAGATGATCAATTGATGATAACAGTGTTGAATGGAGCGAACATGTGTGATGATTGCAATTTCTACTTCGAACTGTCCGACATGACAGATCGGGCGCAAGACTGACGGCTTAAAATACTCTTACATGCACGGTTGGTGCCACCACCAACTTTACTACAGACTGCGGATTAATTTGAAAAGTTCTAACACTGTTTTTGGTCCACCACCGCGGGATTTTAAACCACGACATCGACGGCTAGACGACATGCGTTAAAAGTCAATAGAAGATTATAATAACATACCTGACTGTAGCAATATTGGGGTAGAGTGATGCCGCAATAATAGCTTTAAACAAACTCAGATTATTTGAATTACGATTCTCCCAAGATGATCTCACATCACCGTTTGGTAAAAATCCCATGCTTTTTAATACCTCTCCTAATTGTTTTTTCATGTCACTTAGTAATTCCAGTGTACTCATGGCTAAGAAGTTATCGTACGCAAATCTTCGTTTTTCAGAGTAAGAATAACAGTGCTCCCATTGAATAATCGCTTCTGAAATAGCGACGTGGTCGCTCGGTGATTCGAGAGCCAGTTCACGTTTGGCTAGGTCCACTTGTCGTTCCTTGCCTACAAAAAATTATTTGTGTAAAATTAAGCGACTAACGTCTGCAAAATGTTAGTAGCATTAACTGTGATAGCAACTTACCAATAACCATTTGGAAAGGGTCCCTGAATCCCCAGACAGCGGCCACGCTAGCGGCTCTGTCTAAACAACCGAACAGCGCACCTAGGATTAACAGCTTGCCCGCTGCTGGGTGAACTGGCAGACGTGCCAAATGCCAGCCCAGAGGAGTCAACTTTTCAGTTGCGTCAAAAGCACCGATTCTAAAAATAATAAACTAAGAGATGACAATGTCCTTAAGTAGCCATATTCTTGATTGAAGTAGCTTTCCCGTTTGCTACTGATAATGGTAAATCTAGCCTTATATGATTGAAAGGCGAAGTTAAGTAAAATAAATCTTTGATGCAAAAGCAGGATGAGAAATACTCCGCATAGGATCAGTAGTAAACCAATATTCTTTACTACTTCTACACTAGACGAACTTAAAATAGAATAATAATAATCATGCTAGATATTTTAGGACCAGATCAAAGCAAAACAATAACAATCCTGCTAATTTAATAAACACAAAATTTACTCTTTCACACAAAAACTACTAGACGGAATTGGATGAAATTTAGTACAGAGATAGATTAAGTACCACACGGGCGAAGCTAGTTAATAATATAGATAATTTTATACTTACTGTTGCAAATGTCTCACAGCACATTGCACAGTTCTTTCATCAGGCGGTGAAGGCATTAAATTAAGTGCATCTGCTACTTTCCCTAATCGCAGCCTTTTTACCGTCAAAAGAGGTTCTAATAAAGAGCTCCTTTGTAACTCTGGCAAGAGCCGTTCTTCGAGAGCTTCAGCACGGTATGAAGTGACTAAGTGATAGCAGAATCCCGGCTGGCACCGACCGGCGCGTCCACGTCTGAAACCAGAACATAGATACGCATTCGACTAAGTATAGATGGTTGTTATAACGTCCAGTCCAGTACTCGCACTTGGCTAGTGTGTGTGTGGCGTAACTTTCAGAACTCCAAATATTCGTGGCCAGCAATAGGACACTGAAAGGCTGATTCACTTTTAATTTTAGAATTGGAAATCTTTGGAGTCACACAGGGTGCTTTGCTTTTCCCTCTTTATTTTTGGGGACGGATTACCTATATTACAGCTTTGATACAATGAAAATATGTTAGGAATTATTCTATTCAATTAAAATTTATATTTAATTTAAATTAAATTACTTTAATAAAAATTGTAGTCGTAATTAGTAAAACCAACCTTTGTTTCAAATTAGCTTTAGCAATCCATTCGGTTTTTAAAGTCGAAATATTATCGGCTATACTCAGTCCACTGTATTTTATTTTGCCACAATCTACTACATAAACTATATCATCAATGGTTATAGACGTTTCAGCAATGTTTGTAGCTATCACTATCTTTCTTATGTGATTCGGTGGTCTTTCGAATATTCTATGCTGTTCTAAAGATGGTAATTTCGAATGTAAAGGATAGATTTCGAAATTTGATTCAGGGAAACGTTTTGACTCCTTCATTGATGTTATCAACTTCTTTATATCCGTGATTCCGGGTAGGAATACTAGGATAGCACCTGGTTCTCCTTTACAAATGTGAATTAATAGTTCACATATTAAAGGTATGTTTAAATCTTCTATTCTGTGGTCACGAAGAGTCTCATATACTTCTCGGTCTATTTTTTTCTTAATGGATTCTAACCATGGACCTGTAGACATAAAGTAAGTTTCATGAAACAGATGAAACATTTCAGGCGTAAAAATCGACAATGAGTCAACTATCAGGAAAACCTGTTAATCAGGGCGCAAATTTTGTGCTAGTAAACTTATTCAAATTTTAATAAACACATATTTTTTATTTTGATAGGTCCATGTGCAGAAAAATTAAGCAAAGAACGAAAGATGTCTGCCATTGTCAATATCACCCGCGCGTCGCCCTATCAGGTGTGCGCTCGCTAGGTTCACTGAACGCTTATTTTACCCAGCGCTTACAGCGATATTATTATGATAGTTCCTCCTAACTGACTCCTAAATGTCGAAACAAAAAATATTTGAGCTCTTAAAAGCTTTATGTAAGCGAAAATTGAGATTACAATTTTATAACAGTCTTATTTACTTGTAAAAATCTTATAAGACTCTTTCGCTATATGGAATTTTGTCTCTTTGTTACTGGAATAAATGTCAAGATGACAAACAAAACCAAACTAATTATAAACCTACTTTATGAGCTTTTATGACGTTTATAGGTATGGAGGGTAGAACCAACACACGTTTTTAATGGCCATTTTACTTATGTACATATTTGATTTTGACTAAAAGTAAAAGAAAGTCTATAACATTACCTATTTCTGCATTGTATTGAATTTCTTTCTCAAACAGCCCAGCTGCATTTTGTTTATTTACATGCTTCATCCAGGGTTTACAATTATTCCTATCATTAGGGCGTGCCTCAGGGAGTTTGAATTTCGTCATTTGTAAAATATCTTCCAAATATATATCTTGAACAGGATATGCAAGTCCTTCAATATGCATTAGTGGACAGTTATTGAAATATGCAGTTAATACATCTGCATCTACAGTGGCACTCATTAGAATCAGTTTGAGGTCTTTGCGTTTTTCTAATACCTAAACAAAAGTATAGTGAGTATAAACAGTATATTTTTTAAATCTCAGTTGTCAAAGCATATAGCCTGATGACAAATGGCCACTGTAGCTTATGAAATCTTGGGGCACCAATATAGCTTTGCCGACTCTTTACATGTCGCCAGATATTGGCTTACCCAGGCAGACGACAACCAAAACTTATAGCTGGTGGTAACTTGGTGTTTACTGTAAGATCCAGGTACCTCCACAGTCCAAGAGTGATGATTATCGCTGTGGTCTACATCTCTTCAAAAACAAATCGTCAGTTATCTATGTTAGTAAAATAGGTAGAACGCCCTGTAATTGTCACTTCAACCCTGTCCCACAACTGGGCACGGGTCTTTTCTCAACTATCTTACAAGCTGGCCTTGTGCAGGTTGGTGGATGTCACATGTCCTCAAATGATTAGTTCTTAGACATGCCGGTTTCCTCACGATGGTTTCCTTCACCGACATTAAGCAGCGACGATCAAACAATTCAAGAAAATATGTATGGGCACGTCTAGGGATCAAACCCGCGCCTCATATTTCAGAGGCGAGGCCGAAATCACTGCGCCACCGCTGCTCTAGCGAACACTATTATAACTAAATCATCGAAGCCACAACTCTTTCTCATTTTCGTTTGTTAACTAACCTTTTTCAACATAAACATAGATATATCAATATGGCAATCTCTCTCGTGAACTTCATCAAGTATTATGTGACTGTAATTCGTGAGACCCTGGTTAATCTCCAAGTCTGCTAACAATATACCTGTTGTACAAAAAGTTATGCTGCCACGATCTCTGCAGTCTACCCTGAAAAAAAAAACCAGTAAATAATATTTTTTGTTCCTTATCACACTTTACTCCAAAACTGGTGCATGGATGATAGGTGGAATAAACTTTTAAAAAAAATTACAAATCGACTTCAATATTTTCACAATATCTCAAAACCCACTCAACCAGTTTAGATAAAATTAAAATGGGACCACCTGGAAATTATACATTCTAATACACTTTAAAAAATTCACTATCAGAATCGATCTATCATTGACATAATCTATATATATAAAAATCAATGCCACTTTTCCTTGTAATTTTATAACTCAAAAACGGGCTTACTTATTTTAACCTAATGTTTAGGCATTGGTCGGACTATCTATTAGATGATTTATGTGAAGTTTGCACAAAATCGGTTGAGCGGTTCTTTATTTATCACATTTTTTGTAAATTGTTGAGTGGGCTGAAGCTACCCGGGCGAAGCTGGGGCGGGCCGCTAGTTATATGTATATAAAATATTTGTCCAAAGGTGATGAGTGATGAGATCTTTCAACAAGAGTAATTCTCATTACTTCGTTTTAATTGAGTGTCCCAAGAAAATTCTTAGGCGATTTTCATTTATCTAAGCTATTAATCTGCTTTTTTACAATTCAAAGAGTGTAGATGATAAACTACTTACTTTTCTAATCTAATAGCATAGCCCACTGACGCTCCCATTCTCTCACCCCGTTCTTTAGCCACTCTCATCGCTAAAGAGGAAGCTGCAATGCGTCTCGGTTGTGTGACTAGAATTTTTATATTGGCACCCTTTTTATTAACAATAGCATTGTCTAAAATGATTTGTGGGACCTGGAATATTAAAACAATCCTTACTTCTTACTAATATTATAAATGCGAAAGTAAGTGTGTGTGTGTGAAGGTTTGTTACCGCGTATCTCCATAACCGCTCAACCGATTTTAATGAACTTTGAAATGTAGGTAATGTATACCCTAGAATAGGACATAGGCTAACAATATTTCCAAAAATCATCCCTTAAGAGGGTTAAATAGAGGGGTGAAGTTTGTATGCAACTTTTTATTCCTTGGTCCTATTCATTTAAAATTCGGTACACATAAACCTTAAGAAAAATAATGAGATACGGGTTTTTTATTTTTCCATAATTACCCCTATGAGGTGTGGATAATGAGTTTTAATGGTAAAAATTAAAGTTTCTCTGTATCTGTATAGTCTGAAGTCCGATCCACTCCAAATTCGGCACACATATACCTTATAAGAAATTATGAAACACGTGTTTTTTATTTTTCCAAAACTACCCCCGGTGGGGGTGTTAAATGAGTTTTTTTGGAAATACTAAATATTCCATAACTGTTTAGTCCTTGGTCCGATTCACTTCAAATTCGGTATAAATAAAGCTTAAAACAATTAATGAAACACGTGTTTTTTATTTTTCCAATTTTTTTTATTTTTATCCTAATATTACGCGGGAGAAGCCTGCGAAATTATTCTGAGTTTGATTTTCTTCAAAGTTGATATCAATACTCCTTCGTGCTTTTTAGCTAAATTACTTTTTATTTTGACACAATGACGTTTGATAACTCAGACCGATTATTAGAATTCGAAATTTAAATTCTATTTCTTCTTAAATATTGAATGAAAAGCTTACAATGATCATAGTCTAAGAGACGTAGTATTTTTTAAGAAACCCCTATAGATTTATGGATATACCTATGGGTGCTTGCCGATTTCAAAATGTTGCTTACACGCCTACACTACTGAACTAATTTTGTATGGATATAGTTCGAGACCCGGGAAAGGATAGTTTTATCCGACTGCGAAAAAAGAGATTAATGGTTTAGCGCGATAACCGACATCCGCGGGCGAAGCCGCGGGCGGAAAACTAGTATATTATAAATGCGAAAGTAACTCTTTTTGTCTGTCTGTCGCGACGCCAGAACTATTGAACCGATTTGGATGAAATTGGGAAGAATCTAGGATAGATTTATCTGACTGCGCAAAAAGTGGTTAATGGTTTAGCATGTTATCAGACATAATTAAAAGAATATGTTATATGTACTAGCTTTCCGGACCGCGGCTCCAGTGCGAGCGTATATCAGTTATTGCCCTAGTCTTAAAAACAAAGTGTAAAACAAAAAAGTGGAAAATGCTTTACATCACTTTTTGGGACAGTTAATTAAGCAAATTAATGAATTTATTTTTACTGTTTTCTAAAATTTACACAAAACTAGAAATCTGTTTTTATTGTTTCCTAAAAATAAAACCTACCAATGGAAGACGTATCTATGTGGTAAATTGTGTTTTACTATACATTCTAACTAAAATCATTAATAAAAATATGTAAAAACAAGTAACTAATGTAAAATTGGATTAACCTAAGTGGTATTCCAAATCGAGTAACATTTTGCCATATAATGTTCTCTTTCCACTTTTTTAGCAGTCCCCACTTCTTGTCTTGGTTGTTAAAGTGTTGGTAAATTAGTTTAAACAACTCCACATTCCTAATCACTGGTTATAATTATACAAAGTTTTAGGATATCTCACAGAATTGTTCGTCGAGATCATCTCACACCCCCTCACGGGGGTCGAGGAGTCGGTGACGGGCGGCACCCATTGTTTTTGTTAACAAAAAGGGCCTTGCAACCCACATGAGTCGTAAATTTTAATAGATGCCAATTATATTGTAAAAGGGCCTTCTTGAAGGGTGGTGGGAATTGATTCCAAATGTTCTGGTTAACACATATTACTATGAAATAATAGCTTTCACTGGTAGCCTTGACCGCATGGTACCATTTAGGATAAAAAATTGCGTATTTGTTATTTCGGACTATAATCGAGATATCTCTGTGCTAACAACATCCATATCCATTCAGCAGTTTTAGTTTGAAAGATTAATAAACATTCACACATCCATACAAACTTTCGCATTTATAATATTAGTAGGTATGATAGTAACACAGTGTATAGAACTCAGTTACAACAGGTTGGGTGTGGTATCGAGTCACAAACATACTCACAAACTCCCCTCCTCCTTTGTAATATTTGTTTTTTTCCTTAAATATTATCACAGTCTGTATAGCATATGTCTTGTTGGTCCTAGTAAGAATCTTTGCATAATAACTAGGTCTATCATCTGATGAAAAGTGATTAAATAGGCTCACTTCTATTACATATCTTAGACTTAAACGTAGCCAGCGAAATGTGGGTGATAAATCTCTGCCTACACCTTTGATAAGACAAAAGTAGTATTTCGGAATTATTTTCTCTGAAATATAGACAGGATTCGTGGCATTAAAGGCGCGCGCGGCGCGACGTACGCGGAACCGTAAAACGCCGTAACGTGCCACATATGCCTATAATCCTCTCGATATTTAACAGAAACCAACTATGAAATATCGACTCGAAAACTGGCGCACCGTCCGCGGCAGAGAGCTGCGGTTCGGCGCCATCCCGTTTTACGCCGTATGCCATACCTGTGGTCATGGGGTAACAACCAAATTTAAGAGCTGTTTATGTTTTACATTAAACATTAACACATGAGTTGACTACAACAGGACAATGAAGGACATTGTGTTGCAAAATGTAAGAATAGAATCTCCTAAATAAGATCTTACCTGTGTAGATTTCCCACATCCAGTCTCTCCACTAATAACAATCACTTGATTATTTTCTATAACGTCCAACAACTCTTTAGACTTCTTATATGCAGGCAATTTTTCCCGGAATACTTTCATTTTTTTAAACTCATTGGATTTATGCATATTCAAGTAATCCTCATACAGAGCTACATTTAAATCTGCAGTTTCACTATTTATTTGTGTGATTGCTATTCCATTAGCAAGACACTCATCTAGTTTCTCATCAAAAGTACCTGTGATTATATCTTCATACCCATATTTGTAGTCACCAGCACCTCTGAGTGACAGCATTCTATCTCCCGATACATCTGCAACTGGATCTGTGTTTATTTTTATAAAATCCTCTGTTAATAAAGGTGTAGGTTTAGTTGTTTTGGGTTCTGGCTTTATGAAGACATCCTCCATTGAAGTATCTAATATTGTCTCTTCTTGATAGTTAACTACTGGGCTTGCTGTTGGAAGATCCAATTTTTTTATATCATGTTTAGATGTACTCGGCTCTTCAGAATCAAATCTTATATGTTGGTTTGTAGAACTAAGGTGACCGCAGTCTGGCTGGGAATTGTTTTCTGGCATTTTAATGAATTTAGTGTTATCAAATAGCGGTACTTCCACATTGCATTCTTTAGCTTTCTTCATTATTGATCTTATATTATCTTGTAATGAAGATATTATGGCCCGTGGCATAGTGAAATTTATCTGTAAATAATAGTCTCATTATCATGATGATACTGAACATTCAAGTTTATAAGTGTAGTAACATATACATCCTGTCATTATTTTTTAATTAATAATATATTTCAGTTGTTAAGAATTATTTTAAGCGAAAAGAATATAGGAAAGTATGACTGCACAATTGCAACCAGCTTTCTGCTAACTTAATATGTAGCAGCAGGTATAAAAAAATACTAATAATCGGAGTAAATTACTTACTATAGTTTCTTGAACTATAGTTTCTTTGTCTTTAGGCTCTCTCTTAGACAAGTTTCTGTAATACATGCCAATATCTCTACCTCTCAAGCCTCGGGGCCGCTCATGAAAATTGTTAGAAGATCCACCCCAATTTCCACGTCCTCGGCGAGACATTATTAGGTGTTCCTAAATAGTAATAAAACAATAAACGATCCTATGAGATCTTTTTACAATATTGATTTTCTGCCCCTAGTTCAGAAATACGAGTTCTTTATTTTTAAACGTTTCTGCTTCTAATGGGAAGCTAACAGAAACAAAACCTAAATGAATACCTATACACATTTAGAATATCACCACCAATATTATAGTAATTAGTTAGGTAATTAAAACAGAAAACAAATCAATCAAGCCGAATTCTACTAGGAGCTGAATGCTGCGGTATTTTTAATTTTAGTGTCAATGACAAAAAGACATTGAGTGATCTGCGACATATTTAATACGGTTCAAAATTAACTTGAAGATTTGATCATGAAGATGAACGCAAAAATGGATGGTACCTACCCATTAAATTAAAACTCTGGGGGTTACAATTGTTGGTTCAGAGACTAGACTAGGCGTTATGAACTACCTACCAGTTTTGAGTTTAGAACGTCACTTGTAGGTTGTGTAAAATAATTGCGAATTGTTGTTATGTCAATCCTGTTCGTTGTACATACGGCTATACACATCAACCTATAAAAATACCTTAAGCCGACCTTTCGTAGTGCGGAAACCTTTACAATGAGAGTCTAGCTTATACTGGAAATGTATAGCTTGATGTGTAGCTGTATGCACTTCTTTACCTTGTTTCAGTTTTGTGATCTTTTATTAAAAATAAATATCAATCTAATTATGTGTTCATTCTGTGCATATTAATGATATGACAGTAATTACAAACATCATCAAACTCAAAGTTAAAGTTTATCTTCAAAGTTTTTCAATAAAACACTGAAACAAAAATAGGTACTACCGATTTATTAAAAGGCGTCAAGACATTGCACAAAGTCTGTCTCCATTTTACTTTCATTTCATGATTAGGTCAAATAAAATTGGTTTTTGGACTTAGCATGAAATGGCTTGTCACAATGTCAGAACGATGTATCAATTATCAAACTCACTGTCAAGTCAAGTGTCACTACTGTCAGTGCATTGAGTTCTTGAATTTTGGTTGTTTGCATGTTCATTTCTTCCTGGCGAAACAATTTAAATTTTATACACTTTTATGAATATAATGCTATACAAAAATGTAAGTTTTAACTAAAATAAATAAAAATACTTGTAATATTGTTGGAAAAATAGTTTTAATTCTGTGCTTTAATAAATAATTAGCTATATCTATAATTTGGGTAGGTGTAATGTAACACCTGAAAATTATTTATTATTCCAGGATTTCTGGTCGCTATTATGTAGAGGTCGAAAGAAAAAAATAACTACACTCACTGTGATACTAATATTTTTAATAAATGCCATGCTATATGTCAGTTTACAGTTATACAATACCATTAAAACAAAACATAAACAACCTTGGTACAGTAGGTAAGTATAATCTTCCACAGTAAAAAATATGTGTTAAATTAATTACTCCATTACTTAGAGCAAGTAAGAGCCAGGCTACTAAATATCAGCTTAGTAATTCATAGACAAGAAAATGTTATTGAAAGAAGTTATTTTTTTAATTTTCAGTCTTATTAACTTAGTGCTAGGTATTTTTATTTATACGAGTAAAATAACAAAAAATATTATAAATACTTAAATTGTTTTTAATGATAATTACATTGTTATTAAAAAGTTCATAGTTACTTGAAACTTTAATTTGGCAGATATTTATATGCCTAAACATGTCTGTGTATAATTATATATTATGTATTATGTATGTATGAAGTATAAATTAACAAAAGAAAACTAGAATATGTATAGTGTATCAGATATCTGGCATCCATAGCAAAAGCTCTGCTAAGTTTAGATTCAGATGATGCTGTGTGTTAATGTCCCAGAATATTGTTATTAATATATTATTTACTTAGACTCCAGATGTTACAAAGTCTCACAGATTATCTTACTTTGCAGTCTTCATTTTGACAAAAATTCCTATATAGATGACAGTGGAATGAGAGTCATTGTCGGTCATTATGTTGGAGGCATCACTGGAGGGAACTTATCAGATGGTAAGTAGGAAGATTACAGTAGAAAATAATTAACATTAGTGGCATTAAAGTTTACATTCCATTATTAGAGTATTTAGGATTATTTTCCAAGATGCCCATCCTTGATTAAACCATACCCACAATGCAGTGCCTAACCCCACAATATAGGATGGGCATAATGCCATTCTTCGGTGGACACAAACCACCTGGCTCTCTCTTAGCTATGCTTAAGCATGTCACATAGAATTCAGATTAGATTATTCAGACATCGGATTTCTTGAAGGAAAGGATACTTTTGTTTAGTTTTTGCATAAGATTGTAGTTTAAATTTACAGTTACTATAACAAGCATGATCATAAATAATATAAAACTCATAAACCTGGTTATCATTTGCAGTTCTTTTTACTTTCAGTTAGTTATAGAAAAGACTATTTGTTTAAGCTGTTTTATTACTATAGCTAGAAAGCTAAAAACCATCATGACCAATTCAATTTATGGCTTTTGGATCGCAAAGCTTAAAGATTTCAAGACATCTAACAAAGTTTATAGCTTGTTTTATGACTAATGTTCGAAATTTCTTATGCCTTAACCTTTTAGAGGCACTAGCGCTCCAAAAAACCTTGTATGGTATTTAAAACATATATTTAAGCCTTTATTCATCAAAAAAGCTTTAAAAAGACATGTCTTTTTATGGGCCAATTGTTTACCTCGCGTATCGCCTATTGCCAAGATTCTGATTCCTCAAGCTCCATAGACAGTGATGATGATTCAAGCGATATGGATATTAGTGACGAATAGTCTTACATTACTTTTATCTGTGGTTAAATAGTTCTTTAAGAAATTTAATTAATGTTTTATGACTTTGTACCTCAGATGGCGATATGCAAGTTAAACGGTCGGCCTATAGCTTAGGCTTTTAGTAGTCCTGTTTTATATTAAATTTAGTCCTTTAAAGGTACCTAGCCTTTATATCACTCGTTCCAGTAGTTATTATTAGTAGTGTTTATTTACTCTAGTATTTTAAACAAACCGCCAATAAAAATAACCTCTGTAACTCTATTTAATTTATATGTAGATTTGATCTTGTTTTCAAGGTGTCCTTGTGCAAATGTGTGAATTTAGCAACATTATTGTGTTATCTATGTAATCTTTTTAAAATAATGATGATTAACTATCATGGTGGATGCACACGATCTGATTAAACTATTCTCACTAGATCTAACTAAGTTTACTTTTTATTTTGTTGGAACCCAAAGGTCATCTGAAAAGATTTTTAGCCCAGAACACTAGAACTTATATTTACATAGTTTTTAACTGACTTAAAAAAAGAGGAGTTCTTGATTTGAATATTGTTTGTTTTTTTCGGGCATATCTGTTGGACATATGAATAGGTAACAAAATATTTTTATTTAGTAAATAGATTCGAATAAAGGAATCACACATGAAGTTTTCTAGAAGTTTGCTGGTAGAAAATTCATAATTGAATTAAGCTCGCTGTGTACATTGTTGTTTCCTATTTATAATTGTATATGTAAGTGTTTTGTGTACAATAAAGAATAAGAATAAGAAGTTGATGTTTGTTAAAAAAAATCTTGATTCATTTATTACACTGTCAGCACTATCATTTGAATATAATATATTCAAGCCACTAGCAATATACCAATGCTCATTGATCTTAACATTTATTTGCAGATATAATTCACAGTAATAACTATGCGCCGGTAGCAGGCGCGGGGGAGGGCGGTAGGCCAGTACAACTGTCGCCGAGGGAACTAATCACTGCCCGCGAGTTGTACTCACTACACTCCTACAATATCCTTATTAGTGACAAAATATCCATCAACAGAACTCTCCCTGATATGCGAAGTGAAAGGTAATAATAATAATAATAATAATAAGCCCGTAGGGCAGCTTGTGGCGAGCTGTTATGGCGTAGCGACCATACGGACCCGAGTGCTCCAGGGAGAAGGTCCTGTCCCTCACCTCCGGCTTGTCTTTACTGGCTGGCTGGAGTGAACCCTGACGGGGGACAGATCTCCCACCTCTTGCTTGCCTTCATTGGCTGGCTTGAGTGGAGTCGTGAGAGCAGAGATGCTCGGAGGAGGAAGTGTCCCGTAAGTGGTTAGTGGGCACGTGAGGCTGGACCCTTAGGGAGCCAATGATCGGGTAGAATGCCGTGGGACAACGCTCTACTCCTCTAGCCCCTCAGAATATGTTGCCCCTTGTCGTTTCTTTTAGCGACCATACGGGGGCCCATTTATTGATTGGGCGAGTCACCCCCTGCCATTTTATCCGTGTTAATTTGCATTGGTCAGGCAGGGGCCATAGTCCATCCATAGTCCTAGTTACCTAATCCATTAGCACCCACCACCATAACCTAGATTTTAGTTCCTATATTCTGCAATAGTCCTGCACTAACCGGGGATTATTCTTGGGTGTAGCTATATGGTGCGAACAGGGACAATAGTCGGTTGGTGCCACATTACATTTAGAGCAAAATTGTCTAACGGGCCTCTACGTGTTGGCTTCGGCCCCACGCACGCCTTCCAAAAGTCCGGAGCTCCATAGCTCCGAGATAGAAAAGACATAATAATAATAGTAATGTTTAGTTATCATCATGTTTTTAATGCCTGATAAAAAAGAGGGGCTGTATTTGTGTGCAAGTTTGTTGCCACGCAGCGCTCAAATGGATAGACTATTTTGATGCTTTTTTGTTCGAAAGACTGCTGAGACTGATTTCTTAGCTTTTCTATACTATTATTATAGAGTTGAAGGGTTTTTTTGTCTGGTTGAACGTGTTCAGGAACTACTAGTCTGATTGATTGATTGATCTGAGGAAAGATGTATATCTTTTTATCCAATGGGTATGATATGAAATGTAGTGTACGAGGGCGGAGTGAGGCGGAAAGCTAGTTTATAATACAAGATGACGTCAATCATTAGCTAGATTTGCAAAAAAAAGTCTTCGGTGTTTATAATATGTTTAATTGTGAGTTGTTGCACTAAATGTCAAACCCTGTCTCCTCTCGAGTATGGTTGAGTACTGGCCGGACCGCCTCGAGAGTGACGAGGCCGGCAGTAGGGCGTCAGAGCCTGTCCCGCTACTAGGACCTTGCGAAGCTGCGAATGACAGCTAATAGCCTGGTCTGACCACTAGATAAGAGATATAGGTAGGAATTAACTACATAAAAAGATATAGACATCCATGTTAATTTCACTTAACGGCAGGTCGTCAAACGTCATTCATGTTACGACGTGACGAGATGCCTGGTTAAGTTATAAATATGAATGGGTATGGTAGATTGTACTGTACCTCATTATCTACAGCTTAAAGCAGTACCTATTGTTGAAGCTGCGGAAAAGGAATGCCGCTATACATTGTGTAGAGCAACATCTCTTTCGTACAATAGCAATAATTGAACTACTATGCGTTTCAAATAAGAATAGGACTGGACTCGCGGCTGACCAGCGAAAGTAGCGCCAGCACAAAATATCAAACCACAGACAGTAATATTATCTACTTATTTTAAAATGTATGGAAAAATGATTGATGTAGAAAAATTTACTTAGGTATGTAGCTACATACAGGTACCTAATTAAGTAAATTTATACGCTAGGATGCTAGAAACTTGTACACTAACACACAAACACGGATAAAAACACACGTTTTAACTTATTCGGCTCCAAATTTCCAATCTCTCTGGAAGGGTAATAAGCTATACCTACGCATTTTGTTTTTCATCTAGATGTGATTATTATATCGAACAAACATTTTTGCCCACCGTACTGAAAAATGTGAAGTTGTTGCGCATTCCGGTCCAAGATGGTGGATTTACCTACAGTCCTATTCTTATTTCAAACGCATAGTACCAATCGAATTGAGAAACTCCTCTTGAAGTCGGTTAATAAATACGAATGTAACTCTGTCTGTCGCGCTTTCGCGCCAATACTACTAAACCGATTTCGATGAGGTAGTTTATGATACGGGGAATGACAGGATAGTTTTTATCCGACTCCGCAAAAATAAGTGAATGGTTTAGCGCTATAACCAACATACAAGCAAGCTGGTTTCCATAGTACAAGCTCTGCTTAGTTTGGGATCAGATGACCGTGTGTGTTAATGTTTCACTATATATATATACGCGCAGGCGGAGTCGCAGTCAGAAAGCTATTAATACTATACGGTGCCCTAGTAAGGAAGTAAATTATAACGAGACCGATTACTTATTATGCTGTCAGTTACGTAAAAATGTGTTTTGTTCCAGCTGCAAAGAAGTTAACTATAATATAGAAAATTTGCCGACAGCTTCAATTATAATAGTGTTCCATAACGAGGCGTGGTCCACTCTTATGCGAACAGTCATGTCTACATTGTTAAGGTCTCCAGAGGCATTACTTAAGCAGGTATGTTCAAAAAAAGTCATGAAGACTAATTTACTTCGTCTTTCCCCGATGATTAGTTATGATAAATTTTTGCTTGTCCTCAGAGTCCTCAATATTTCATACAATTTATCAGACTAAGTATCTAATATATACATTTAATTTATTTAATTATCTATAATTTGTATTTATAAATAAAAATGTTCCTAGTACCCATAACACAAGCTAAATGGAATGCTTAATTTGGGACTAAATGGCGATATAAATATGTGTGAAAAAGAAATTGCACAATTCATTGTAGGTAATTAAAGTTTTTTCAGATTTAGAGATCAGATTTTCCTGGACTTGCTTAAAATAGCTACTATTAATATAAAAATACTAGTAATAGTATTTTTTTCTTTGTATAGTAAGCAACATAATTCGCTTCCATTGATATGAATTTTTATAATAACTCAAACAAAATTACTGACATAATTTCAGGTGATATTAGTGGACGATGCAAGTGACAGAAGATACTTAGGAAAAGAGTTAGACGACGCTGTAGCAAAGTTGGACAAAGTGCAAATTATAAGGAACCCGGTCAGGTCTGGGCTGGTGGCGGCCAGGCTTATGGGGGCGAGGAAAGCTACTGGCGATGTTCTAGTCTTTCTTGACGCGCATTGTGAGGTAAGTAGCTCATAAAATTCCATATCATAAATTTAATGTAGCCTTAAAAGTATAGGTCCCGGGTCGAGCAAAGACTTTTCTAATATTCTTAGAGAATCTTCGTTGCAGGTCGAAGTTTGGTATAGTGCCCGATAAACGGCAATAGACTCGCCCCCTATCACCTATGGGACATTAATATAGCCTGTGAAAGTCAATTCACGCGATTCAAAATACACGTAATTTTTTTATGCTGAAATTATTTATACATTTCCAGTATAAGCTGACCTCTCATTGTACGGATATCCTATACAATGTAAGATCAGCTTATACTGGAATAGTATAGTTTGATGTGTAGCCTTGTGTACAAGCTACATATAAAATTTCAGGTAACACAAGGATGGCTCGAGCCTCTTCTTGACAGAGCGGGACAGGACGATGTCTTCGTATGCCCACACATAGACATTCTATCTGAAGATACTCTATCATACACGAAGAGCATTGACGCCCACTGGGGCGCGTTTAGTTGGCGACTGCACTTCAGATGGTTGATTCCGAATAAAGATATACTAGAGAAGCAAGCACAGCATCCTTCAAAGCCATTCCCTACTCCAGCTATGGCTGGGGGCCTTTTCGCTGTAAGACGGAGTCTGTTCTGGCGTCTAGGTGCTTACGACGAAGGAATGACTATATGGGGTGGGGAGAACTTAGAATTATCATGGCGTGCGTGGCAATGTGGCGCAAGAGTCGAAATAACCTCATGCTCCCGTGTAGGACATATATTTAGAAGAGTTAGTCCTTACAAATACCCTGGAGGTGTGACTAAAGTGTTAAGTTCTAATCTAGCGAGAGCAGCTACAGTGTGGATGGATGAATGGGCGGACTTTTTCTTCAAATTCAATCCTTCTATGGCTGCTACTCGTGATCAACAAAACGTAGCAGATAGAGTGGAGTTAAGAAAGAATCTCAAGTGTAAAAGTTTTGATTGGTATTTGAAAAATATTTGGCCCCAACATTTCTTTCCTACTGATGATAGGTGGTTTGGTAGGATAAAAAATGGTAAGGCAGGGTGTTTAGGCGTGGTCAGTGGTACTCCTGGTCATGGGTTACCAGCGCTAACTGTGAATTGTGGTAATGAGTCTAATTTAGATGGCTTAGTAGTGTATACTCAAGATGGTAAAATTATGGGCGATGAAGGCTTATGCTTGCAGGAAGGAACTGATGCAGTTATGTGGAAAGGTTGTAGTGATAGTGCTAAACAAATTTGGAATCAAAAAGGACCGAGAATAAAAACTGCAGACGGTCTTTGTCTTGCGATAATCTATGGTGATAACGAAAGTAAGGCAGCAGGCCATACTCTCGCAACCAAAAAATGTGTAGATGATGATACACAGATTTGGCATTTTGAACGTGTGCCTTGGCATTAATGTGATATATCTAGTTAGTTAAAATAAATTTACCTAGTAACAACGCCTTCACGCTTGTTTTACCCGAAGGTTTAGACACAGATGGACTGTGTGCCTATTGCGAGTTTACAAGTTCATCGAAAAAGTTAGAATAAAATCGAATTTTTATGAAATTTTAGCAGCACCATCTAGCGAAATACTTAAGAAATAAGGTTTGCCATACAAAATGACGTTTACGTTGACGCGATCGTGTAGGTTTTAATATTATAAACACTGACCAGATACCTAGAGACACCGCATAGCTGGGCCTACTGTCGCTCGCCTAACTTATGTCGTACCACTAACATTGTCCGACCACAAACTAATTTTGATTCATTTGATTGGTTCGTTCAAGGAACCGAACTTGAACGAAGTAATCAAAATAAGCTAATATTGAACAAAGCGGCATCTAGTAGGTATCTAGGCGGTGATTAGCAAAACACTAGGCCCTCAAAATCATGGTGGCCAACCAAGTATAATTGTTGTTGAAACTGTGTCCACAAGAGTTAATTTAGACCGAAGTGGCAGCGGCCGTAAGCGCCTTTATAATTGCCTTGGTCCAACAGAAGGCGTATAGATGTTCCCCCGGACACGCTGCGCTTCGCACGTCCATGCGACTTATTCAAGCTTTAAATTTTTTTTGCTCAACTCAAATTGCTGGAGAAGCCTTTATTGGTTCACCGGACTTTTTCAGTAAGCTGTCCGAGAACGGTTGAATGTTTTAGGGATTGAAATAAAGTTCCAAATGGTTTGACAATAAATCTGTTCGCCTCTGGGCTGCCGACTGCTATTTCTGTGTAAATTTACTCTGACGTTCTTTAAACACTCATACATCAAAAGATGACTGAAGAATCAGTAAAACCTATGAAGGCCTAACTCAGTTGAAATTATGTACTAAGCTTAGTCAGCACGCTAGATAGGTTCACGAAGAGATTTTTGGTATTAGTATTAGGTATAACTAGTACTTATTTTAATATCAGTCTGATTTTAACTTAAGATGTAGTACGTTTTAGTATACATTATTAAGTTAGGTACTATGCGTTTCAAATAAGAATAGAACTGGAAACCGCCATCTTGGATCGGAATACGCAACAACTTCACATTTTTAATTATTTCGTACAGTGGGCAAAAAAAGTTTGTTCGATATAATAATCACATCTAGATGAAAATAAAAATAAAAAATGCGTTTATCTTATTACCGTTCGAGTAAAATTAATATTACCATTTGGAGTCAAATATTTAGGTCTTAACATATTAACTTCCGGCGAAAAAAAAGCAATGTTAAAGTTAAAAAGTGTGTTTAAATCCGTTTATATGTATTTGTGTACAAGTTTGTGGCATCCTAGCGCGTAAATTTACCTAAGTAGGTAGCTCTATTCTAAAAAATCTAAGTAAAGTTTTCTACATAAGTTACTTTTCCATAGATTTTAAAATTATATTATTGTCTGTGGTTTGATATTTTGTGTTGACGATACTTTTGCTTGGTTATGGGTATGAAGTTACCCGTGAGTCCAGGCTTATTTTTTTTTGAAACTCATAGTAAGTATCGCTTACGTAATAATAGTAGCAACTAGCACCTGTGATGTTAAAATAATTAATTTTAATTTTTATATTGTGATTTTAATTCATAACGGCGTATTATATTAAAGACAAATAACTTGCAAATAACTCAATATTTCGTTGTACAAAATGTTGTGCATTTTTTTGTCATCTTTATTCCAAATAATGGTTGTTGATATTTTTTTAATAACAATTAGTAATTAAGTTATTACTGTAACACATTTAGTCAGAGCTATATAGTGGAACAATTTGCCACTATTCCAGTAGGTATAGTAATTAATATTAGTAAAAGTCACACTAAATACTATTAAACGCACAACTTATAGAGATTTTCGGTATTTTAGAATCTCATATATTATTGTAAGAAAATCGTTGCTTTTAAACATTTTTTATTTTTATTGTATATGACTTCTACATATTTTAAATTCATATTTTTTTAATAGTTAAATACAAATACTTAGTTAAATTATTTATTGCGCTTTAAATTATTTATTTAATTGATCATAATAAACACATGAACTCGATCAGGAAGCTATGAATTGTTTTACACATAACAACTACTTTTTAAACTTTACTAGATTTTTTAAATTAAATAAGTACAATAACTGACTGATCAAGTCAGTCCTCACAAAGCATAATCAGTTTTTTATAAAGGTCATCATTTATTATGGTCATTTATTAAATTGTATTTTATAAATAACCTAAATAATTTTGTATTTCTACTTTTTATACTTATAAAATGCAATAAAAAAGTGCACCTTTAAGGCACGAATAAAAAATAAAGTAATTCTGTCATTAAAATAAACTATTTACTTAAAACTACACTACATATTTTATTTTTACCTTAATACAAAGTAAAGTATGAGTAATGTTGTCACAACGTAAAGTGGTAACATTTGTAGTCTTGTAACACTGTTACAATTGTTGCCGTTACAAATAAAGCAACGGGCGTCGCTGTGGCCACGCGCTCGCTCTACTGCCTCTAATCCGAGGCATACTGAGTCTACTTGTGCTCTTGGGACACACCCTCTAAGCGTGTCTACTGTGTTGCCAACTGAAACAACCAAGATGTGTATGTTTGAACAAGTAGGTGAAATTAAATGAAACATAATACTACGCTAAACATTTTAAAGTATGTCTGTATTGCATAGGTGCAGTGGTATGGTAATGTCAGTATCTACTGACATCAATTTAGGTACGTGGAGCGGTATGCCAACGTCGGTTAAGGGCTGCTGGCGCTCATGACGGTACGGCATCGGCACGGCACTGCTTGACACAGGAAGTTATTGTGAATCCTAATGTCATTAGGGTCAAAAACCTTGGTCACTAATACAATCCTTGGCCGTGCCGTGTCATGCCGTTACTGTAAAAAAAGCCTCAAAAAATGTAGGAAGGTCTTACAAGTTTTGTCATCTGGTGTAGCGACCATCTTCAGGCAGCGATATTCGACAGGTATTTTGGAGTCTGTCGTAGGAGCTGGGTGTCCGTAATTGAGTACCCATTGGGCGGACACCCAGTTCGTTGGGTGGCATTCCACTGAAGATCCAGCACCTATGTTTTCCTCTGGATGGCAGCTTAAACATCGCTGGTAGAAACACCTTTCAGGAGCACCTGCGGTTGGTATGAAAGGATCTGTTAAAAATAATATTAATTAAATTACCTAAACAGTACAAAGTTTTTCCTTGATTTGCCGCGTAGGTACATATGTCTATACGTGTTCTTCAAATCTTGAAAGCTAATATTGAATAAACTGACATTCGGTGACAGTCAAGTGTTACGTCACAGAATACGGATGGTTACGGTACTTACGTATATAGGTACAATTAGTAATTTGGCACCACGGACCTGATTAACAATGGCCACCTACAATAGAAGGTGGCCGCAGGAACTCTTAAATTATTAAACATAAATCCATCAAGTTAGGCCATAAGTATTTTTTATTAACAAACATTTAAGTTAGCATTCTCAACGAATTAAATCGCTACTTGAGTCGGTTGAAGGCAATGATTTTTTATTATCTCGATGGTTGAAGGTGTTT
Source organism: Meganola albula (assembly GCA_936450015.1). Classification (NCBI taxonomy): domain Eukaryota; kingdom Metazoa; phylum Arthropoda; class Insecta; order Lepidoptera; family Nolidae; genus Meganola; species Meganola albula. The sequence goes on along the minus strand of OW388159.1, from coordinate 5,847,817 downwards.
TTGGCTCGCCTTAGGCAAACTAAGCAATACATAACCGAAGAGGCCTCTTATTATGTACGTAGTACATGGTTAAGTAGTTAAAATAAGGTAAATAAGTCTTACTTACACGTCGAAGACATTCTTTGCTACCTGTAGGTATCAATGCCTATCATTATTCTGATTGAATATGCATCCTTCAAATAATTGATTGTTGTAAGATAACAATCACTCGTAAATAGGTAGGTAGGTACTTGCCATACATTGCACATACCTATATTAGTTATTTTTATCAGGTGGTACCTACTTAGGTAATGGAGGTGATGGATAATGCTCAATGTAATGGAATCGAAGTCGGTTAAAAAGATCAAGTGACGAATTTAGGTTAAAGGTACGGTTACGTTTTTGGCTAGGAATGGAAAAAGGAAAGAAAATGTTTTTTTTCAGGATTTTGTTATGTACCTACCTAACTAATCTAATCTTCTCTGCTGGCTAACCTAATCGCGCTGCCTTACAATAGGAGTTAATATTTGATATAGGAACATACCTACCCATTCAATTGGGTGTAAGGTGTCTCTCATATCTTAATCTCAGAAAATCCCCTCTTTGGGTTCCACCAAAATATAAAGTTTCCGTACATACAGATACCATGGCTTACCTACAGATACACATCAAGATTTTATGATCGTTTTCAATTTGAAGGGCTATATAGTATTTCAAATTTAATTCCTATTTTAAATATCTTCATAAGCACTTGTGTTGCTATCAGTCCTAATGGTATCTACCTACCTAACTGTTCCCAGTTTGTTAGCGCGTAAAACATCTTGGCAAACATCGTCCGAGAAAGTAGTTGATAGGCGGTTGACATAATTGTGCGGCTGTTGCATGTGCCCTAGCTGTCTATTGTAGCACTATACCGCATGCTCTACGTTGGAAAGTGTCTATTCTTCTATTTAGTTATAGCTTTCAGGTTAGCCCTGATAGATGAGCAGTACGGGCAGTACCTATAGATATATATACCTATCCATTACCTACTTAGTTAGGTAGCTATCTCATAATGAAGTCAGCTAAAATTGGGATCCACTCCTTGCCTAGAAAAAGGTGAAGGTAAAAAGTTTGTTTGATTTCGGATTCGTGATATTTTAAAAATTATACCCAGGACCAATGAAATAAAACTACTTGTCTTAAGTCTGAAAAGACTGAAACGTCGGCATCGACATCTAAAATAAGTATACCGCGACAAAATCCGTTAAAAAGTAGTTTTATTTCAATGTGTGATATTCACGTAAATTTAAGACATCACTATACCCAGGACCATTTATTTCGGTAATATTTCATCATACAGAAAAATCTAGAGCTCTAGTAGGCACAAAATCTTCGTGCATTAGTAGAATACCTAATTTAATTTGCCGCCTAATAAAAGTTCACCAGCCTAGTTCACTACCGACCCTGAAAAATGGGAAGTATCATGAATGCCAGGCAGATATTAAAACTGTAGGCAATAAACCGTTATAGGTATCAGTTAAAATAGTTTTAATGTGTAATATTCATGTTGATGTAAAAATTGTTTACCTCAGAGGCACAGTAGATACCTACCTAGTAGGAGATAATTACCCACCAAAAGTATCTAAGAAAAATACTTAAATAAGTGGAAAATGTCCATCCACCCGTACAAGTAGCTGGCTGTAGCTCAGTGGCGAAGGGTGGAAGTCTGTAAAAGGGAAGCCGAAGCAAAAAAGTTCTTACTTAGGAGAATAATATATCTTGGCTACAGTCACCGATAGTTCTTAAACTTTATGCATGATGATATACTTATTTTTATTGCTATTTAAAACTTTTAGGCGTTACATAATATATTATTAAGTAGGTACGTGATATTGTCAATTTTCGAAAGGAAAGCCGATGGGAATCTGTTTGTACGGACTCTTTGCCACTGCTGTAGCTAGTTTAATAGGCTACTATCTTAATATCTTGTAATGGCGCAGAAAGTTAGATGGGAGTGACGGCCGACGGGGCGAAGGGAACGATAGTCAAACAAGTCAATCCTGAAGCAGCTTCATAAAACAACTTTAGTTCTTCTGGCCTAGAAGAATTGGGATTATCTTTAGAAGTATCGAGGGAAAGAGAAGTTTAAGCTGTCGTAAGTTGCAAATTAGTGAATTGGAAAAATAAGTTTTACCCCACAATAAATTGATCTAATTTTCCCAGATTACCATTTAAACACTTACGAGGTACTTTGTACCATAATGATATTATCATGATGATACGATCTAGAAGAAGAATTTGTTGTAAGGCAGGTCATGCAGATCTAGGTACTTTTTGCATACCCAGATATAAACACATAATAAAAATTCAACAGCACTAACATTGCACTACTTCGAGTGTTCTCATTTACAATATCGCTACTTATCTCAGGCACATCACTGACCCAAATTCAAAGCAGTGGTGATGATCAACAATAAACTTCTGCCCACGCGCATTGGCGACACAACCAGACGAGCATTAACAATGTAAATACTATTGTCAACAGATGAATAAATAAATATTTATCTACAACTAAGATGAGTCGGTAATGCATTGTGTTAAAATCCTACCTAATCTTAAACAAGTTTTACAATCGAATGTTTGTGAGTTAATCATAGAATCACGTTCTAAAATAATGCGTGTTTAGTGAATCGTACGATTATAAGTTGGCGAACTATGGATTTAGTTGTTTGTTGCGAAGGCGGTTTGGCCCATTCAAAAAAATGAATTTAAATGTGATGTAACGTTTTGTCGCCTAAATATTCAATCTGATGGCATTCGTGTACACAATAGACTACAAACCATTAAAACGGCTAAATACCTTTGTCAATGTTAAAGTTACCTTAGAAAATCGATATTAAACTAACATCTATATTGCACAAATTGAGAACTAGGCCCGCTACAGTTTCGCACTGATGACATAGGTAGGTACTATTAGGTTTATTGGTTTTTAAACCTTTCCCGTAAGTACCTAATTGGTTGTATTCTCTTTTGATTTTAAAACAAAGAAAAAATAAAAAGTTATCCTATGTTGTGCAGTCGTTCGGTAGTTGTGGAGTATAGGAGATAATCTAAGGTGCCAAAAACACGAAATTAACTTAGATACGTACGTAAGTACCTATCTAAGTTTTGTTACGTATTATTTGATGTGGTTTAAAAAAATCTTACTCACCTAAAGGAATTAACGTAGTCAGAGCTATAATAATCACTATCATGTTATTTTGTTCCAAACACAATGTTTTAATCACAATTTTTAAATAGAACGTCCGTTATCATAAAAGTTTTTATCACACTAATCGTTGTGTTGTGCAGGTGACTTTATCTTTTTTTAACGTTATCGGTGTTGTAAATTATTTTGACGCTTCCCGTGGAAAACAAAGGTTTAACACAATGATTGTATAGATTTTTACCTAAACTATCTCTTGTTAGCAACACAAACACGCGTACGAAGACAGAAATAAATTTATATCTGTTTAGTCATTGAGCTAGCAGGTATTGATCAATCGAAATGGATGCGCGGATAATGGTAGATAAGTACTAATTCTTGGCACTGGTGTATTAATAAAAAACATTCTGGGTGAAAACGTTTATACGGGCTTTGCGGGCTCAGAAAGGGTTATTAGAGATTATTAGGGATAGAAGAATTTGATTATTCGTAACACTGCCTGGCAGTAGTTCTTTATTGTGGTTAGGTAATCAATAACAGCCTTAGCTACTGGCTCACAGGAGTATCAATGGCTGTATCGCGGGGGTGGGTTAAGTACCTTAAACAATAAAACAAAACAAATAACTTAAGCACATGGTTCGGGTTTACTATTTATTGATTTTATTGAAACTTTCATTGATATTAATAATAGTATTTTGGATGACAGGTGTTCCTAAATTTTTTTCAAATTTTAATAATGAGTTCGTAATCTTGATTTAAATACTAATACGTACCTATCTATTATTTAATTTAAAAAAAATGTATAATATGGATCTAATGTGTCTAAAATAAGTCTGTTATTAATATCTAGTAACAAGTTTAGATAGGTATTTACTCAAAGCTTAGTCATTTTAGAATAAGGCCATAACTGTTTAAAAAATGCCATTTAACATAGAAAAGTATTGGCACTAAAAAGCTTCTCTTTTTAATAAATAGAGATTGCTATTAAAATAGACTAAGCCAGATAAAGATTAAAAATAGATTTATGATAACGTCCGGGATATAAAAACAAGCTAAATAAAATCATTCATCAAAAACAAACTTCTACAAAATCCGTTAGGAAAAATATTTAAATATTTTAATTAAGGAATTCCCTCAAAACCGTATTCATTTTTTAAAAATAAATAAATTTTAATGATGTAATATGTTGTAATATACAAAACTATACTATACAATAAATAATATTATAAGTAATAATCACGCCTGCCTTTATCTAGAAGCAACGCGACATCCTGCGTCGAGAAGTTGTTTCTGGAAATGTGACGATTGTTAACGTGAAAATCGTAATGCTAAAAAATTTTTAACATCGGAATTTTATGTCCCCACTTTTTTAGCTTTAATAATCTTTTCAACGTAAGTATTAAATTGTGGGCTGAGTCACCTTCGTCCGTGGGAGTGCACCTTTAATCTGAATCGCCACACGTGGTCGGGTGGTGCGGTGGTGTAAATCAGGTGGCAATAATCTGGTAACAACTGGTAATAACTGGTGGTAGGCTTCGGCTGTGGTTAGTGACCATACAAAGCCGCACCGCCAAAGCGCTTCCGGTGCGATGTCTGGTAACATGATTTTAGAGGGTGGGTCGGAATTGATACCCTTTTATTATGGTTTCTAACCTTAAGAAGCCTCATTCCACTGCCACCTTCTCATCGATAATCATTCGTAATCACGAGTGAATCGGTATATTGGGCAGGCGCGTTCTATCGTAGATTCAAGTTGTAGTCAAGTGCAATCCTGTTGCAGAACCAAAAAAGAATGTTGAAATGAATGTATTTGTAACAGTAGGTAGGACCTACGTTGCTAGCATCGCCTTTAGCTACCGAACTGCAACGCTAATCAATCAATTATCGCCGTAATCCACAAAACCAAACTCCTTATCAATTTATGATCTCCAACTCAAAGTGTTTTCGATCGTTATAATTTAAAAGCGGCACACCTTTCACTCAGGACAACCAATTAATTCTTGGTCGGTACATTAAGCGTTCAATAAATTTTCGAAAAACGCCGCAACCAGAGATAAAAAGGAACGGGTTAAGAACTCTTCTTTAGATTAAAAAAGGTTTTATTTATCTTGCACAATTTGTTAATGCCACTCGTCATGACTTCCGGTAGCTGTGTAATTGAATCTTCTGGTTTTTGAAGATTTATGATTGTCATTTGATTGAGCTACCGTCCTTTGATTAGCTTCTGTTTGTATCTTCGCCGACTCAATTCCTGTTGTATGTTTTTTTGTGCTTTTAGTTAAGAAATGTATTTTTTAGAAAGCCATATAAATTAGCTATGATAAAGCTTTATAGCAATAGTTTGTTAATTAATTTTATGGTTTATAATTCGGTGACATTAATTTAAAACGAAACTTAATTCTTACTTAGCTATTTCATCCTTGGTAGGCAATTTGGCGGACATTATTTTGATTGACGTTTTCCATTAAGTTATATTTATGTGATTTGGTAGGTAACCTTCACTGCCTTCAGTTAGATTAACAGTAACTACTTGCTTTTTCTTTCGCCATTTTCTTAGTTACCCTTACATTTTGAGGGTTGAGTCACCTTCGTCCGTGGGTGTAAACCTTTAATTGAATCCCCACACGTGGTCCCTGGGTGGTGCAAATCAGGTGACAATTGACTGGTGGTAGGCTTCGGCCGTGGTTGGTGACCACCCACCAGACAAAGCCGCACCGCCAAGCGGTCTTGCCGTGTTCCGGTGCGAAGTCTGGTGACACCATGCAGAGAGGGTGGGTCGGAATTGTGCTCCTTTAAGGTTTCTAACCTTAAGGAGGCTCATTCCACTGCCACTTTCTCACTGATAATCATTCGTAATCACGAGAGAATCGGTACACTGGGCTAGCGCGTCCCATCGTAGACTACATCATTGTTTAACATCAGACAAGTTGTAGTCAAGCGCCAGCCTATCGAAGAATAAAAAAAAACCCTGATTAACTAATATGTAGATAGTTAGGTAGAGCTCTACCGATAATAATTTAATAATGAAACTTTTTCAACACGTGGGATAGATGAGAAAATCCCCGTGCCTAGCAGTGGAACACTAAAAGTGTTGAAGGTTCTCCAACCAGTAAAAATTCTCTCCATAACTGGCTGTTCTCGGAAACACTTATCATTATTCATTATTGTACACAAAACACATATAAAGCACAATAATATAACAATTTTTAAATGGGAAACGACACATGTAGGTAGGTACACAGGCGAGCTTAACTTTTATATGAGTTTTCTATAGCAAACACTAAGCAGTTTTTTTTATGCTAAACACCGCGAGAGAGAGAGAGAGGGAGAGAGAGAAAGACGTGGTCCACGGAAAACTAAGCAAGATTTTACCTAAACATTCTTGCCTTCGAAACCTTATGACACGTCTCAGAGACTGTGTGCAAAAGGCATAACATATCTTAAAGATTTTCGCGGCATCTCTTTCATGTTCCAAGTAAACACGGGGGTTGATAGAAAGTGCGACTATCTATCTGCATATTGGACGAAATGCTAAGATTAGAGTTGAGGATGGAATGCGAAATGTCCGTTGTCGACACAGTGACCCGTCGATACCATCGTAAGGACGACGCGCAGATCGCGTGAGATATAGAGAGCACGTCGCACTTCGAGCACGGGCTGCCCTCACGAACCACGGTCCTGCACTGTTATGTTAATTTATCTTTTATTTCAACATTACTTTTACGAAATTTTAACTGCTTATGTCTAAAGACTTTTTAATAGTTTAAACACATACCGCGACCATTACTAAAACGGACCCATTTGACATTTTTTTTCGCAACTGTTATAAACATTGCTGGAATCAGCAAAAAAAAGACGCATCTAAAATCGTTTTTTTACGTCAACTTGAAAGTAAAATCAGATAAGTGCACTGGGCCGTGTGTGTGGATTAAGGCCTAAACTCTCTCAACTAGTAAGAAAGTTGAAAGAACACCCATGCCCAGCAGATGGACACTAAAAAGGGTTGAAGTTAAGTCCTTTTTAAAGCTGCTGTTCTCGCCTTTGAAATATAAGGTCGCGGGTTCGATCCCCGGTCGTGCCTACACATCTTTGTGTGAATTGTTTCTTCGCCGCTGCTCAATATCGGCGAAGTAAAACATCGTAATAAGGATATGTCTAAGAACTAATCATTCGAGGCCATGTGACATCCATCAACCCGCACTTAGCCAGCATGTGTGGATTAAGGCCTAAACTCTTTTAACTCGTAAGATAGTTGAGAGAAGACCTGTGCCCAGCTGTGGGACACTCAAAAGGGTTGAAGCGAGTCCTTTTACTTACTTAGGTATTGTCTTGTATGTTTACAGCAACTTTCCCAATAATCCCAATAAATATGTTAATTAAGTACAAGTAATTGTTTGTCTACATATACCGAAAAATATATAGAATCTACTGAAGTTAAAAAGCGATTATGAAAGAAGTCATAAACAAGCTCTAAAGGTACCTAAAAGACTGCAGTCAAAGGGTTCCGCAACACCAACATTGCCAAAAACACATCATCAATTCTTGGTACACTATAATGAACTAAATCAGCCAGGGATATAATGGCGGCCCCTTTCCACACCTCATAAACCATACTGATCGGTTACATTGCGATTACAATATTTTCTCTTCGACAAGCCTTTACGATACTTTAAACGACGGAGAGACCAATTTTCGCGCCTCCACTTCTTATTTGAGAGGCACCCCAAATTCAATTTAACTTCCATCGATTTTTGTACGGTAGGTAGGTATATAAAATTTTGAATTATGATAATGACGAACACACCATAGGCGGTCGCGTGATAATTTCTCAAAAATTACACAAACATCGAGAAATGATCGGTTCCGTGTGATCGCGTAATTGGGGTTGTAAATAAAAATTTTGACTGCCGATGACGATAACTTCAACCGCTGCCCCTACTACCAAACTAAATAATTTGGTAACACTTTTCTTACATATGTCGTTTGTACGTGGTTTCAGACGCTGTAAAAAATAAATCGTCCATAGAAAGTTTACTAGTAGAATGAAAACGTAATTACTTCCGCACGTAGAACAATAAAGACCTATTTCCCGTCTGGCGAGATTCGGTCATCGATTGCGCAAGAGCGTGTTGGCAATTTTATTGACCAAAACCTTTTAGTCTTCCCAGTCACGCAAACTCACAGATTGGACCGCCTCGACCCAATAAAGCGATATGGTTTGGTAATGTCTTTATTTCATGCCAATTGTACTCAATTAGTTTCAGACACGAAAAGTCCTTTCACGTTACGCAAAAAAAAAACCAGTAAATTTTTGTTCGAAAAACAGTAGTAGGGGTTTTTCATCACTTTGCAGAATCCTTTCGTGCACACTCCCGAATGTTGGTTAACTTATACAGGCTATGTTAGTATTAAAAATTCACAGTTTTATTTTATCTGGATAAATTATGTGGTGCTTTTAAAGTTTCTTCTCTCCAGGGCATTTTTAATAACATAATGTAAAATGTTAGCCTTATTATTATTAGTTTGAAACCACAGAGATCAAAATATGTATTAGTCTAACATATACAGATCGACACAAAAGAAATGGCGTCCGACGTCTGAATTAATTATTTTTTTTAAAAGATTGCATACTTATTTAAAATTGACATTCGCAAAATTGCGGATTTATTTCTGCAGGGGCCATAATTCAAATATAATAATAATTATATAGTGGTCATAGATCAAAAAAGCGTTCCACACTAGATGTGGTGAACTTTTATACGATTCAGTGCAAGACAGTGTCGCCCAACGCCCGCGCCGTCGTGTTTGGCAGCAGGGAGCTCCTTCACCTCATCATCAGAGGGTTGGGTTCTGTGGGGAGAAAAAAAATTAAAATGCTATGTTTAAGGGGGCGGTTGGTTGTTCTGTTCATACAAACTGAACGTGTCAATTATTTATTGTAGTTTTACTTCACAGACTTGAAATATAAATATGCCAAACTTCAGATTTCAGATTCTCTTTTTGTAAAAAAGAGCAAAAATTTTTGCTTCAAATATTAATAAGTAAAATAGATCGAATCCGCTACACAGTCATGCTCCAAAACGGGCAAAGTGGACGTGGGCTACAATTCCGCAAAGCTAAAATGGGATTGGGCTGGTCACATTTGTCGTATGCATCGAGACAGATGGGCGCACGACGCAGTGGATTCCTGAAGACGGTCTTAGCGCGTCGTCGTGCGATGATCTAAGTTCGTTTGTCGTCACTTGGACGGAAGAAGCTAGCAATAGGGGCAGTTGGAATGCTATAGGGAAGGCATTTGCCCAGCAATGGGACATTACAGGCTATTAAAAAAAAAGAAAATCTATGACACCAACTTTTATTATAACTGTTCTACAATTCAAATTCGATTTCACTTTTATTGTAATGAGGACATCTCAGGAAAGTAATGAATCTAATAATTAACATGTATTCTATAAATAAGTTTTCTTAATGCCTTTATAGCCTTGTATATCCACTTTAGGCTTCATTAGACGATGTCAAATTGTTTATTTACATAACATATTTTGTATATTGGCATACGAACACATCGTAACTCTATATTTGCAATATTAAGTATTTGAATAATAAATTACTTACGTAATATATTTCAATTACTTTTCATTAATAATACTTATAAAGCAATAGTTACTCTGATTTATATGACGACTCGATCAATTGGTAAAAAGTTGGTAAAACGTAATTAACTAAGCGAAAGTTTGAGAAAATGGGATGGATGTCATGTTGAGCTCTTTTACACAAAAACGACTCCATGAGTTGGTATATTATTTCGCTTACAAGTAGTTTATATCAATCAATATTTACTTATTTTTAATCCCAGACAAAAATAGGAATGTTATAATTTATTATTTGCCTCTGTAGCCCAGTGGTACACTTACCACTGGGCTACAGAGGTGTTCGCTTAGTAGCCGCGAGTTTCTGGGTTTGATTCCCGGGTCGAGAAAAAAGACTTAATACACCTGGAGAATCTTAGTTGCAGCTCGATGTTTGGAATTGTGCCCGATGAACGGCAATAAGCTTACCTCCTATTACATATGGGTCCTAAACATAGTCAGTAAGAAGTGGGTGACATTCACCTCTGTCTACACAATCGGGTAATACATGTGACGCTATGTTATAAATTTTTCGTGTGTATCTGTATGTCTGTTTACAAATTTGTGACATAGTAACAACTGCATTGCTTGCGGTATCTATTTGTTCAACTTTTTTTTTAAGTAATAGAGATTTTTTTAGGAAAGTTGAGGGTAATGTTTATAGGTAGTTAGAAATAATTGCGATTAATAAGTTTGGACGTCAAACATCACAGTCCTTCCGTGACCATAAAGTCTGAAAAGACTCTGAAACGCCGGGATTCAAAATCTAAAATAAACCGCTATAAAATCCGTTATAAAATACTTTTATTTCAATGTGTGATAATCGCGTAAATTTAAGAAAAAACTAATATTAAAGCAAAGTTATTTGAAATAAAACTACTTTTTAACGGATTTTATCGCGGTTTATTTTAGATTTTAGATCCCGACGTTTAAAATAAATAAATAAATAAATCTAAAATAAACCACGATAAAATCCGTTAAAAAGTAGTTTTATTTCAATGTGTGATATTCGCGTAAATCTAAGACAATACAAAGTAATTTGATTTGATTTTGATTTGATTCTATTAATGGTTATTTCCAGCTGGAACTTGAAACTTCTTTAGACGTAGTCGCGAAAAGTAACTAGTTCAGATTAATTGAAATGAAATCGACATTTCTTATTACATCGCAAGATCGTGAATAATTTTCCAATAACTTTGTATTAAATGATTGACATAAAAATAATTATCTCGTATCTTCTGTTTCGAAAAGAAATAAAATATAGATATAATAAAGCAATCAAGAGTAGTAACTAGATTTTGTGGAGAAAATAGTTATACAATTCATTAAACCAAAATTAAAGACTACTACTTCATAATATACCTGATCTGATAGACTGACATGTTTTCGTTTCTTAGGGTTCTGTACCTCAAAAGAAAAAAACGGAAGCCTCACTTTGTTGTCCGTTTGTCTGTCCTTTATCTTTAAGACCCTTTACCTCAAGAACGCGTGGAGGTCTTATTCTTCTTTTAATTTAAGGTTAACCGTGGTCGGTTCGGCATCTGATGAAGTTTTCTCCACTTGGCTCGATCTAGAGCAGCTTCTTTCACTTCCCTATACAATATGACACCAACCTTTTCCTTTATTTGGTTCATATAACTTATCCTTGGCCTTCCTCTTCCACGTTTTCTTTCTATCTTTCCCTCTATGAACTTATTTAGTAATCTTTCTTCTTTTTTCCATCTTTCGTGGAGGTATCAAGCTAAAATTCATATCAAGTACTGGAGTCTACCGTTCTTTGGATCTGTGAAAAAATTAAACGTCTAAGCCATTACAATCAAAGATACAGCCGTTTAGACAGCAAATTTTCAACACTCGCAAGGTAATCGAAACCTACAGGGTGTTTTCCGTGAAGATAGAACCTTGAAATTTGGTACGAAGCAACGTCTAATAGCAGATAAAAGAAAAATTGCGGAAAGCATAAATTGTTGTAAGTTAATAATTTATTTTTAATAATTTTAAACTTATTACCCCTTTCCTCGTGAACGCTTAGTGGTATTATTAAGAGATTCATATCAAATACTCGCACATCTTTTACTAGAAGCATTTACTAGTTCCTAATTTAGGTTATTGTTAAGATTTTTATACTGTTTTGGTCCTTTATCTTTTCCAACATTTATTTACAACATAAGATAAAAATCATAATATTGTAAATAAATGTCGATATTAACAAATAAAAAAGTAGTTAGGTAATCAAAGTAGGTAAGAAAATTATATCTGGCAGTAAATAAAGTATTTCTTTCTTAGTCTGTGAAAGTATGACGGAACATTTGAAGTAACTAAGGATGTACGCTTAAGCAAGCGAAAAAGGATGTAATACTGGACTGTTTATTAATATGAAATACAAATAAGGCCAAACTAGATTGATTTATCTTGATTAGTGTAGGAGTTCCTGCAGCCACCTTCCAACTCCATGATACCTTAAACTGAACCCATGGAGCCTTATTACTCAATGTATTATCATCGATGATATCCAAGTATGCTAAAATTGAAAAGAGTCAAACGTCTGGAAGTGGCTTCATTTAAGGCTTCTAAGATTTAACTAACATAAAAACACTGGGCAAGTTAAACATAAGCTTGTAATAAGGGTGGTGATACATAGAATAAGCAACGCCCTTGCAATGGTAATTACCAACGAAATGAATGATACGAAACCGAAAGGTCACGGTAACTGGGTCGGTGTGGGACGGCAGTCTGATCACGTACGTGGCCATTGTAAAATACTAATACAAATAATGGACCGATGATTACATCTGTCCAAAATAGCTTCAATCATAGACGAACGTGCTTCCCAATAACTGGTGTGTCAAGGATAGACGAAATTAGGTAGTTACTATAATTTTTCTGATAGGATATAGTCAAATTTTGATAAAATTAGTAAAAAGGTTCTATACCAGTAGGTACCTACTGCTGATGCTCAATTTGTAGTATCGCCATCAAGTATCTAAGACATCTAGCTTAGCGAAATCAGCATTTAAAAAAAATATTAGATGTTCTAAAAAACGATTTCAACATTCAATTCATTCATCATTTTTGTTTTTCATTTTCATCATTCATTTCGATATTCAGGTGATATTGAACATTTATGTATCTACTTGTATACATACCTATTTACTACAATACGAGAAATAAATCCATCCTACTTAATAAATAACTAATTTATAATATAAACGTGAAGTATGCAAGGATGCAAATGTTACTTATTCACACAAAAACTACTTAAGTTTTCGAAACGATCTATAGCTTTTCTTGTTCATCCTATTATCATAGAATTAAATTGCTGGTATAACTAGTATTTTTTAATATGTGTTGGCCATTTTATTTCCAAAATATCACCTGTATTCCCAAGTTAGTTATACCTAGATTGCACACATCCGAAATCTACCTTAGGTAACGCCCTCTTGTTGGTCAATTGTGTAAGTCGCAGTTATTATAGTTGTAACAATAAATTGTTATTTGTTACTTCCCTGACCGACAAAATGTCGTGACTCTGTAACTAAATCTTAATTGACAGTTATCCTGTAACAAAACTGTAAGCGGAACTATTCAAGGATGGTTTGATTGGCAAAAAATTATGCAACCAATTTTTAATTTCATTTTATTGGTGCATTCGACACGTTGCATTGCGTTGTTTAAATACTGGATAGGGCGGATGCTTATCACACCGTGATTGCAATATGTACAGCTAAGTATTATGCTACTCTCCAAGGATTAGTCCTTTGCATGATGTTAATGTAGACTCTTCTAAAGCACGTCGCTGAGCAAGATCCGCGGCTACTGGCTCATGCAGGTCAGGTAGAGACCGTTACTTTACCTAGTTGGAGGGCATTTTTTGATTACGTAGATTTTGCATTGATAATATTAGTTATTAAGCAAAAGTAGCAGTAGCTACAATGCAAGTAACAAAGGACATGGTGCTTTTTTTGTGATCTTTTATGACAAGCGCTCAAGAGCTTATGAAGCTCGGAATAAGTTTGTCTGAAAGTATTCATTGTCAATTGTTTATCAAACAAAGCTTTGTTACATTGGTGTTACATCACAGTGTGATGACGGTCCGCCTTCATTCCACCTTGAAAAGTAAACTGCTACAAATAAAACTGCAACTTGTAATGAGATTGCAAAACAATTGATTGAATCAATAAACGGTATTTGATGTATTTGTAATTAAAATATTTTTATATAACCGTCATAAAATTTGTTTTAGATTGTACTTTGTTTTTGCTTAGTATCTAAAGGGAAGTCGAAAGGTATTAAGACAAAAGGAATGATATCAATGTCACTCAAAACATATTTATATATGATCATCATGACATCAGTATAAATGTTGAAATAGCCACTTAATAAGGGGAATACAAAGGGGCACCATATCATTCACTGTACGGTAAGGAAAAATGTTTCATTTATGTCTACTCACATACCTATATCGATGATATTCCAAATGGCAATGTTAAATACTATACATAAGGTTAGGATATTATGTTTGCAGTTTTTAATGACACAGCTTCCAAACGGGATTTTACAGGAAATAATTCTAGGGAAACAATACCGGTGTGGTGACTGGAGGATCAGGTAATAGTGACTCTCTAGTGGAAAGGGAGATCTTTCGGCCGGGCGAGGCTGTCCCCCAACTGTTCTTGTCGGGAATTTGTATAACTATGCTATTTGTCGGTGAAACTTTGCTTGTGCGATTCAGGATTTCTGTGACGTAATTACTCTTGAGTGGCTTTAGGTATGTAACGGCACGCTGGGATAAAAAGGAAAGTGTTCTATTTATTTTAATTCAGTTATTATAGTTAATCCATCGAGCCGTACGTGGTCCCATGAACAACCATCTTCTCAAACTTTCTGATTCATAACTGCGGGATAATATTGAATCTTGCTTATCTGTGAGCTAATATTTCAGTAAGTAGTACCAATGTTTAATATTTTGCCCCCGTTGCTAAGGAGCAGGGCATAATACAAGATTCAACTTATGTAATGAGCTCAAGATAGGGATCGGATTGTCTCGACAAAACAGACGTTTTAAATTGCATGGCGATGAGTCTGCATATTTGACTGAATTTCTTTTCGCAATAAAGACCTCAATTTACGGGGGTTAATTATAAATGTAAGACTGAGTGAGAGATCAGTGAATCTGATTTAAGAATTACGTACCTAGGTTTTGACACATTCAAAAAGTAAAACTCCTCTTGCGTCTCTTTGGTGTTCCAATAGACATTTCATTTTGGCACTGGTGGGTATTTTTACTGACCTAAACAAAGGAGGAGGTATTCAATTCGACTGACTTTTATTTTTTATGTTTGTTACCTAATATCTTTGTTATACGTGAATCGATTTCAATGATTCTTTTTTTGTTTGAAAGCTGGTGCTTCTCGTGTGGTCCTATTAAAATTTGATCGAGATCTGACAAGTAGTTTTTGGGCTATGTCGAAATAATAAAAGTAAGAATAAAAGAACACTTTCTTTTAATTGAGTGACTACTTAGATTGACAGACAAATTATTATTATTGATACATGTTTTAATTTAGTTTAAATGTAGATATATATTAGGAATTTTATTCACGTACATAGTATGTAAATATTTAAAATTATTTGATGTGCACTTCTACCCATTCCACAATGTTTCCTTACCTAGGGTTTGCTAGTAGAAAATTCACATTAGAGTTAAGCTCACCGTGTACATGTGCTGTTTTCTATTTATTAATTGTTTATGTAAGTGTCTTGTGTACAATAAAGAATAAGAAGCGTCACTGTTTACACTAAGCGCCTACAGCCTGCCAAAATTAAAGAGCAATGGTCCTAAACGCATAATTTTAGGTACCTACGTAAGAAAGTCGGTGTTGTGTCCGAATGAGGTATACCTAGTAGTATATTTTATAGTATATTTATACTTACTGATCTTAGAGTTTTGATTGATATTGTTATTTGTAACCCTCGACACAAAACCGGCGTGGTGTTATAAGTTTGACGTGTCTGGTGTCGTGTGTGTCTGTCTGCAGCGTTGTAGCTCCTGAACGTAAAAACCGATTTTGATTTACTTTTGTTTTAATCTAAAATAAACCGCAATAAAATCCGTTATAAAATAGTTTTATTCCAATGTTTGCCTTGTTTATTGACCACCCACCAGACAAAGCCGCACCGCTAAGAGGTATCTATTGGTGACACTATTTATGAGGATGGGTCGAAATTGGGTCCTTTATGGTTTCTAACCATATGGAACCTCAATCTACTGTCACCTTCTGACCGCAAAAAAAATAATTATTAATCACGAGTGAATGGGTATGTTGGGCAGGGGCGTTTCAACGTAGACTACATCACTGCTTAACATCAGGTAAGTAGGAGTCAAGCGCAAGCCTATTGCAGAATAAAAAAGAATGTTAATGATGATGATCGAGATATTGCATAGTTAAGTTGAGGGTTTCATTATTTTTAATTTTAGTAAAGTACTTATTTTATTTTAAATTGGCAACACCGTTGATTTTTATTCATTATCAACAAGTTCGGATTAGTGTTTGTTTGTAATATTAAATTATGTTTCCTGATTAGCTATAATTATTTCTCGTACAGCTCCCAGCATGTGGTTAAAACAATAAATATTGATGAAATCCGACACTTATACAATTTGCCAGTCAAACATATCCGTTTATGCTATTAAGTTTAATTGTTAAAGTAATCATCCTTTTACGATACGGTATTATAAAATAAATGTTATTTCAAATAATCTTTTTATCCTAAAAACTTTGGTATGTCATTACATTTGTTTTGTTTTTATCTGCATTTATTTAATGGTAAGGTTTTTTGTGACGATTTTCCCTAATGATAAATATTTTTTAGGACAAACATTGCACTGAATCCTTACCTCCTTACTTAATATTGTAATTGAGAAAGTAACACTGTCTCTCTGTTCGGATTTCACGCCAAAACTACCGAAATAGTAGGAGATAGTTTGAGACCCAGGAAGGGACCTAGGATAGTTTTATCTGACAGAGCAAATAGAGGTTAATGGATTAGCGTGATAAGCGAAACATGCGCGAGTGGAGCCGGCGGCGTAGGAAAGCTAGTAAAATATATGTTATTTGAAATAACCCTTTTGTCTCAAAAAGTTGTCGAATAATGAAATGTTACCATTAAATAAATACTGACAAGTATTTATTTAATGGTAACATTTCATTATTCGGATAAGTCGTCACAAAAGAAAAAAAAGTCGTCGTCATTATAATCCATTTTTAGAACAAAACACATACATGCATTCAATTATTTACTGTAGGTATTTATAGTATGTAGTTTGAAATATACCTAATAATAATAGCAAATCGTAATCGAATGTCTATTAGCCAATATTTGAATAATTCAGAACTTAACAACGGCTGTATGAAAGGGCACGATATGCCGGTGCCCGATATAGCAGAGGACATAGAGCATATAACTTCAAAACTATTACTAGAGACGACATTATTCAAAATTTTCGTAACAACCCAGTGATTTAGTTTTAATTTCAAATAGCAGTTATAGACGACACCGATGTAAATAGAATCGTCGATACTATTACAAATATTGATAGATGAATTTTGCGTTCCATTGCGACATCAACTACAACAAACAAACCGTTTAACTAATTTAAAACCATAATCATGAAATGAGGTATCATATAAGGATTTTATTTATCCTAAAGTGGTGGCCCACCCCGGCTTCGCACGGGTAGATATCGGTATTTGACAAACAATTTTATAATTATAAATTAACTTAACAAATACGTTTGTTACGTAATTTATAATTATGTAGTTCAGTAGGCACAGCTAATGTTGACAGATACAAAAACCAGATGGCGCTTCAAAATTAATTGGCACTTAAAACCGCAAGAGGACTCTCTTTTTCCTATTATATTAAACTACTCTTTGCGTTCAACTTGAAAACTTCTTGTCAAACATTACGTTTAGCTGTCAGTTGCGTTTTATTATATGTATCATGTTTTATGTCACATTCCGTGTGAACGCAACGGAATAAAAAGTATCTTATGTCCTTTTCCTGGTTCTAAACTAACCTCTCACATACTCAAATAGTGTAATTAACACGACTTTCTTTTATTTCAATATAAGATGTAGATGTAGTTCCTGGCGTTAGACATTTGTTTCAAACGTGCAAGGATATTCTCCAGTTTCATTTTATTAGAATAGATCAATTCTACCACTAATAGCCATTGTGAAGTGTTTTATGCTCTATAACAGAGAATAAAGGAGTTGTCGGATATCTACGGAATTCGCGGCGAGACCAGTGACTCATGGCGGCCACACCTGACGGTTTGTCGAACGGCGAGCTTCATTTACCAAATCCTACAGTTAATTGACAGCGCCTTTGTTTGCTTAGATCTTCCGCACATGGTTATGACACAATGAGATGAATTTCACTACGTTGCAGTTGTGGGTTGTGAAACTGGCAATAACGCGTTCTAGCAATATATCTAAATATATCTATGAATTACGACTTCAAATGAAAATGATTAAGTCAAAATTTACCATTTTTAAGATATAAGGTAACACTTCCAGATTACTATAATATTATTATGTTTAGGTACCTTCTAGTATTTCACCCTGTATGTGTACTTAGGATATAGGTACCTATAGGTAAGACCGTTACGTAGTTTGAACTTCATTTTCATTTTTAGTCGCTGTTCTAGGGATATGATACGTGTAGGTGTGTGTGTGAACTAATTAATTTTAGTTAATAGTTTCATTTGAATGTTGTCAACAATTGGCAACCTTTAGTGGCAATTAAATTGAGTTAGGTATTGTAACAAGTAATTTAGGAAGTTGACTATTAAATAAGCAAGGTACTAATTACGTACTTATTTAATCCTTTGTCATAAAAGTTGTGATTTCAAAAGTGAAATCGAACTAATTGTTTAGCACAGGAAAATCATATTTAAACCAATTATTATGAATAGCGGACTCGAATAAAATAAAACTGAACTTTCCAGCATCGGTAACTTACCAACAACTACGTACGTGATAGAAAGAAAGATATCACTGTTGCATCAATCTAAGTTTCACTAAACGTACGCCACGAAATGAGTTTGTGGTCAAACAATTGATTCCATCGGCTGCGTGGAGGTCGCTTCTTAATTTCACACTAAATTTGTATGAAGGTATAGTTGAAGTAAAATCAAACGTGCTCTATTTGCTTAGGAACCGTGACCACGCGTCGGTAGAAGTTATGTTAGAAAATGTTTAAATTGATGTCGCAAAAGACCAATGAGTAGCAATTCAACCGGAAATGTAATCGATATGCAGAAACTTTAAAAAAAGATACTGGGTATGTAATAACATTGCGCAAGAGATACGTCAAATCATTTTTCCGTTTGCCTAACTCTAAAAGAAATGCTCATTGTGTGATCACAGTCTTATGTATGTAAAGTCAAGTTCAGTTTGATGATTGACTTTATGTCAATTTAATAAGTAATTAATTCCGAGAAATTGAATTAAGTATAAGTAAGTACCAACATCGCAAGATGACAAACTCGCTAAATTAAAAATAATGACGTAATTTGCGAATTTGGTTGTGATTGTTTATAACGAGAGGTTTGAATACAGTGAGCAAGGCAAACAAATAAAACTGTTGAATTTAGTTTACGTAGGTACTGATTATATCAAGCTCGAAGGCTCACACCAACGATGTCAGCTAACCATAGAGGTAAAAACATATTTCATTATCTTTAAAGAACTTTTACGTAAATATTTACACTAGTACCAGACCCAGAGAGACCCAGAGCTCTTCAACCCAGCTAGATCTTTTGTGCCCCAAAATAGTAGATACAACTCTCTGATGTGTTGCTCAATTCGTAAGTATTAAAATAGTTATTTATTACTCAAGGTATTGTATTGATCAACCCCCGTATTCATAAACGTCTTAGCTTATTATAGCTAAAATAGGTTTATAATTTGTTTGTCTTTGTCTGTAATTTTGACATTTATACTAGAAAGAAAGAGACAAAGTCCATTTTAACTGTAGAGTTTTATAAGATTTTTATGATTAAGACCGTTAATTTTTAATAATTATGAAATAACTATAGTTCATCAAATCTAAGAAGTACGGTTTGACAGTTCTAAACGTAGTACATTTAGAATTTATTTTTTTGTATGAAAATTGTTTAAGATTGTAAACTGATTGATAAGACTTGCAAAATTTTCGTCCAAATATAGAGCCACGTCTGACAGTTTCTTAATACTTCAAGTAAAATCAGATAAACAAGTTATCGATCAATCCATCAAGCAATTTTATTAATACTATAAATTTTAAAAATTATTTCTCTTAGGTGAAAATCGAGGGCCATCGCAATTGGCCGTTAATGTTATAAGTAAGTAAATTACAGTTGGACCTTGCTAAGTATAGAGGGTACGGTTGGATCTTTGCCCGAAATGCGAACATATAATTTGGGTCACATTTAGCCCAGGCTCAGGGCAGCGTGCACTGAAACCGCAATGAGAGTTTAAAATTAAGTAACAGTATATTACGGTCACGTTATTTGCCTTTGTTTTGTTTTTATGAGTTATTTCCTTGATATAATTGAAATATAGATATGCATAGCGCTGTGGTTCGACACAGTCATATGTTAATAACATAATATTGCTAAGACATTTTTATTGTGGGGGCTGAGTCACTGTTATCCGTGGGTGTAGCACTTTTAATTGAATCACAAAACGTAGTCCCCGGGTGGTGCAAATCAGGTGACGATAAACAGGTGGTAGGCAACCGCCAAGCGGTTTTGCCGCGTTTTGGTGCAATGCCTGGTGATGAAGAATATTGCGGAATTGTTACTTCTTTATAGTTTTTTAATCAAATAGGGGCTCATTCCACTACTGCCACTTTCTCAATGAAAATCACTCGTAATCACAAGTGAATCGGTATACTTTCATCGCCGACTACATCACTGCTTAACATCAGTCAAGTTGTAGGCGCATTGTCTATTTCAGAATAAAGAAACTCTTTCAATTCAAGATCATGTCATTATGTAACTACCAAGGAAATGTAGGTAATAGATGTTCTTTTTAACCGACATGAAAAGGAGAAGGTACTCAGTTCATGTTTCAATTTAATTTTGTTAACATCATAACATACTTTCTCGCCATTTCATTGTTTAACACTCCTCTACAATAAATTTTACATTGAGAAATTTAATTCATTAAACTGAAAAGGCTTTTTTCTGTTTTTTGTTTTCTTAAACCAATATTCAGGATATTGTAGTGTCTGCTGCTCACTTTTGACATTTCTCTTGTTAATTTTTTAATACCTGCCAAAACCATCAACTTTATTGACAGGCTAATGCAACACAGGTAGCGATTGTTTGGCAGAAATGCAGAAATACTGTTCACGTTATCTACTGATGTTGCGCAAAGAGGTTGTCACTGATTATGGGTCATTCGTGCGCAACTTCGCGGCGACTTTGGCGGTAGCCCGCTGCGTGTGACATGCCCCTTATTGCATCTAATTTGAATTTCGAATTACATTACCATAAATACTAAAGATAGAATGTTAGTAGGTAATAAAGTAAATAAAAAGTTACGAGACTTAAATTGACAGTTTGTAGTTAGAAATTATCACTATCCCTGCAAGTGCCCGCTATAAAAATTATAAAAGAAAACAATTAATTACTTACCAACCCTAAAGGATTGACTAAAGTCATATTGAGAAAGATATAATATAATTTTATTTTAAGTATTATTTAACACGATTAATCAGAACTGATCTTGTAAATCTGTAGATATTACAGGCTGAGGTAATGTAGATTTTTACCGACTTTCACGCAGGCATAGCTGCGGGTTAAAGTTAGTACTTATCTAAAACAACATTTACTAGAACTTTAAGTACCTATCAAACCTGACTGGATGACCTATGATATATTTAACGCGCGGTAGGGATAAGGCGTGGCGCGTGCGCAACTAGGCTCTGTGAGAGGGGGCTTAAGGGACAGTACGAATAGCTGCCGTAAGGTATAAAGATGCTATTATGAAAATTATATTTAAAGCCATTAAAGTAAAATAAATATTGTTGATATTTTCCGAGCTTACTGCGTTGGCTAAAGTATGAAATTATCTTTATTAAATTTGGAGAGAATATCTCTTGAATATTGAAAGGAGTTTGTTAGGGGGCAGTTGTAATTTAAAGATGGCTCAGTTTTCCCAACTTTATATCCTGCAATCAATCTGGAATGCGTGCATTTTGCATCAAGCATCTCTTTCTACTCTACCTACAAGTCCAAGGGGAATCTTATGTACCTCTCAAATGACCAAGCGTCAGTTATGAGTACGTTGCTCACGGTTTTCTGTATTTTCCTCGCAGTTTCGAGGAGTTTAGTCCAGTATCTCAGCAGGGATCTAAGTTTGAGTTGCCATGAAATTTGCATTATAACTAAGTTTGACTTTTTAAAAGGTATACAGTCTTTTGATCGCCGCTGTAGCTCGTGGCTTGTTAATGGTGACAGGAAGAGTGGGTTGGCGTGGCCCGTCGTGCAGGCATCGCGGCTGTTGATAAATCATCGGCAGGCCACGCGCGCCCCCGGCGGCGAGCTCGCAACCGTAATACACGCTCGACTTACAACTACTCTAGCCTAGTGACCACTGTGCCCTTATTATGAGTTTACTATGTAGTATGTACTATTAAATCGATATGTGTAGTTGTCCTACGAAGAACTAAATTTATCATAACGCAAAGGAATATCAAGTTGAAGAGGGAGTGGGCTGGTCGTATCTGTCGAGGGACAGATAAATGCTGGGCTAATTGTTTATTCAAAAAGGATAGCTTACTGTACTCGGTAGAGAGTGTAAAACTCGTAATGTGGGTACTGATACCGGTGAGGAATTATTTTAGTTACACTTATTAACTTTACCGTACTATTATATTTAATACTAGCTGTAATACCCGGCTTCGCTCGGGAGTTGATATGAGGTTACGTGGTAGTTGAAATAAAAAAATAAACTATGACGTAAAAAGTAAAAAATATATATATATTGAAAACATATATATTTACATGTATTTACATTATCATGGACATATATATTTACATGTATATTTAAACATATATATTTACATGTATTTACATTTTCTCATTATTTATACTACTTGTTTATAAACAACATTTTTCATTTTATTGTCCGGGGTATATATATATAAATTTTTCGAATTTCCTACTCTTGAGCAAGCTACATAAAGCTGACCGTGAGAGAAGCAGGATTCTTTGAGGTTGATGCCACAATATTTTAAAGTTTGCCCTTGCGCTTTGTTAATTGTAAAACTAAAGGCTAATTTAATTGGAAACTGCAATCTTTTAAATTGAAATGGCAATTCAGAAGAGATCAGTGGTATTCTAGGTATAAATACTGTGTGTCCTTTGTTCTTTCCAGAAATAAGTTCAGCTTCAATGATATTATTCGATAGCTGTTTTACGATCATCCTCGTTCCATTACATAGTTTTGGGGAGTTGAGATTTCTAAGTAGTATGATTGGAGATCCAATTTTCAGACGAAGGCAGTGTAATGGCATTCCTGGTACTTGTAAAGAGTTTAGAAATTCAGTAGGGAAGTTGACACTTTCTTCAATGGTTACCATCGTGTCGATCGATTTATATACTTTCTCTTCACCAGGTATTTTCTTTAGAATATTAAAATTGATATCGTCAACAATATTATTTTTAGTGGCCAAAATTGCTCTTTGAAATAACCACTCTACGTTGGTATAGTTCTGAATAATATTTGGATAAATTTTGTCGATTAGTTCGTTTTCAGTAGTGGCTATGTTACAGAAATCACTATTGAGTTCAATGAGACCGGTCGTTTGGTCAGTAGGATATGTACCTTCGCCTATTTGTAAAAGCATTTTAGCAAAATGTGCTGTTGTTTCATCTTTTGATAATTCAACCCTCATGTTTTTTGTTAATTGCAGTATTTGTACTTCTGGCCAGAGATGTGACTTTTTTAAGCATGCATTGATCTCGTCTGCTGGTGTTGACTTGGGAATAACTGGAAGTGTTTGTCGAAAATCTCCTGAGAGTATGAGTAGAGCTCCTCCCATTATTTCAGAGTTTTTTCGCAATTCTTGTAATGTTCTGTCCATGGCTTCTAGTGATTTTTTATGGGCCATGGTGCATTCATCCCAGCAGATAATTTTAGCTTGTTTTAGAAGTTGACCCCGTCCAGATGCTCCTGAGACTTTACATACCGGGAATTGTTGTTCGGCTATATTCAACGGTAGTTGTAAGGCAGAATGAGCAGTTCGTCCTCCTTCCATAAGTGTGGCTGCAATGCCGGATGATGCTAGTGCCAGTGCGATGTGTTTTTTAGCACGTATTTCCGCCAGTATTAGATTTATTAGAAACGTTTTACCGGTGCCTCCTGGTGCGTCCAAGTAAATAATTCCACCAGTGTTGTTATTTATTCGGTTCATTATAACGTTGTAAATTGTTTTTTGATTGTCATTGAGGAGTGGTTTATTGTGAGCAATGTATTCAAGTAGTTCATTGACGTTGTAGCTTTTTTCCTTTGTAATTTCGTAGTTTAGCATACTGAAAGCATTTCTTTGTGGTGCTGGCATTCCAAGTTCTACTAAGGTCCGGTTATTTATTGCTAAGCATTTATCTTCTAAGCGAATGAGTGTTTCATTGAAGATGTTGTCACTGAATTCTATAGTCAGTTCTGGATTAGCTTGTCGGATTTGGTACAATATATCATCACTCATACTCCTTTTGAAAGAGTCCCATAGCTGTTTTGGGTTTGATGGGTTACATGTTGTTAGAATTATGGCGAATAACTCTCGAATTTGTTCAGCTGAAGCTGTGAGTGTGGCTTCTTGTAGTGTTAATTCCCAGTGGTTATCGTTTTCCAATAATCCTAAGCGTTGACATGCTTCTCTGTACGTCTGGCATAGGTAGCCGTCAATAGTCCTGAGATCTGTGAAACTTGTTGGTCCTCGTATTTCGTGTAACAACATCCGGAGATAGAAACATTCGGCATTGTTTGGATGTACAGTGTATACTCGACCTATTGTGTTAGTTTTCATTATTTCTGGATGACCCTCTTCTGGCATTCCTTGTTTTCGTCGTTGAAAAATTTTTCTTGTTTTGTCCCACGTATAATAAATAGGGACGTCGACATACAGTAACGTCTTTGCGAATGGATCCGTTTGGCAAAGTTGGAAAAAAGCTGTTAATGTTGTGTTCTGAGGTGGTTCGCTTGCAATTTTTCTAGCCGAGTCTTTTGTGAAGTAAACTCTCTGTCCATTCTCCAAATGTACTGCTAGATGTTGCACAGCTGGTTCGCGTTCGTGTATGGGAAAACTAAAAATCCTCCACGCTGCTTCGTTACTGTTGATGTATCTTCCCATTTGGTACATGAGTATCTCATCATTTCTGTTATTTTGTTCGCTATTTTGGACTATTTGAAATACTGCCATATCACTACCTTTGTTTACGTACTTACATATATATTTAATAGATTTTACTGAATTGCAATATTCAACGTTTATGTGTGCTTGGAACATTTTAGAAAGTAGTGGGTTATATGGTACTACCCATTGATTATCTATTTCCAGTTCATCTCTGCCTTGTATTCGTATTTTTGCTGTGAAACCACCGTTTTTCGGTGATCGTCTTCTATATTTGGGATAGCCGTCATCTTCAGTTTTTGTATCGTCTACGTATGGTTTTGGATATTTTTTTGTACATTTTCCATCACGCATGCATGGCGCATTAAAGTTTAATGGTCCACATGGTCCGTGAATCATGTTTTTCACTACTATGCTGTATAGTTCCGGATCTTTTTGTGGATTGGGAAATTCAGCTTGGATGATTTTGTCGATATCCGTGAGATAAATTTTATCGTGTAGCCATATGAGATTGTGTGAGTGAGGTAATCCTCGTTTTTGCCACTCGATTGTATACATCCAGCATCTAACGGTTCCAAAGATGTGGTATTTTGTGATGACTTCAATAAATCTTATTTGTTTTTGTCGAAAAACTCGGGCTATTATGTCGTGTCGATCCATGGAGGTTTGTCCATATTTTAGTTGTTCTTTGATTTCTGGCCATGATGAGTTGCATGTAAATGTTATGAAGAGATCAGGTCGTCCATATTTTCTTACGTAGGTCATGGCATCTTGAGTATATTCGTGCATATGTCTTGGACTTCCTATGTATGATGAGGGTAAGATTACCATTGTTCCAATATCGTCAATATTGCCGTCATTTATGATCGCATCTCGAAGGTGGATGTATTCTTCTGTGCGTAGTTTCTTCTGATTCAGTCTTATGTAAAGCATCCGTTCTGCTTCTATTTTTGCGTACATATCTACCAGAAATTGTTGGAATAAACGGCGAGTGTTGAGAATGTGATTGTATATTTCATTGTCTCTGATCATTAAGCGGTAAGCATAGAACTCCTTGGAAGTGACTTTTTTGTTTGTTTCTATGCCTGTTTCAGGATGAATTTGTTTTATATTGAAATGATAACCGTCCTCTCCGTGCAGAAATATTAAAGGATATTGAAGAGAATCATATGAACGGTGTGTCTCTGCAATGCGTTGTAGTCCTTTTCTTCTTCGTTGTAAAATTATGTCACGGCTTGTATTTTCATTGTCCACAATTACGATGGCGACTTCATCTATCTGAGGTGCATTAAATCTACGTTCGTGTTCTCCACGTGGTCTTTTATCGGCTCGAATCACAATTTTATAGTCATCAGAAATCATGCGATCTAGTGTTGTTTTGAATATGTAAATCAGTTGATTGTATTTGTGTAAGATCCTCTGTACATCTTGGATTATTTCGCGTTTCAATCCATTAAAATGTGTACTTCGTTGATCAATTTCTTGTTCTTCATTTCCAATGAAATATACTTGCAGAAATTTATAGTCATCGTTAGGCATTGGTAGTAACGATCCTATGTTGTGATAAATTTGCCCTTGAATTGAAAATACATATTCAAATTCATCTCTATTAGTGTTAGTCGAAGTAACACCGAAAGAAGTCATTTGAAAGCAGGAGTTGTATGATCTTATATTTTGAAGAAAGTGTTTTGATTCTGGTGTTTCCCCGGTCATGTAATGTAGAAATTCCTGCGGAGGTGCTTCCAGTGGTGGTAATCGAATTTTTCCATTCATGCAACAGAGACCTGGTGTTTCTTTACTGAATTTTTTCGCGTGGCAAAATTGGCAAATGTTATTCATTTTTCCGATCACAACATATTTATGATTGTAATATTTCTTCGTCGATTCGTAGTGGAATGCTTCCTTTGTTAGATTATCTTTTAAAATTCTCGATTCTTCAATAGTTTTATTTTCGCTTCTTTCTTCGCTTTTTCCGCTTCTCAGGGTGCTCATTCTGGTTCGTTGATTTTGTAAACGTGCTTCGCGCTGTTCTTCCGTTTCATTTCTTCGATATTCTTTTTGTTTCCGCCGTTTCGCTGCAGAACTGGCAAGATCTCCACCTCTTTTACGTCTAGGCATTATATTCTGTAAAATATAAATTAAATGAACATTTTATAGACAAATATATTATTACGTAAACGTGGGGCACGTTGAGACAAAGAAAACAAAATTATTTAATCTTCAAGCGGTCGCGCGATATTTTGTTTACGGCCAAAGTATATCGATTCAACGCCGCGCGACTACTTGAAAGTTAAGGAAATTACAATTAAAAGAAAAGAAAAAAAAACCATTAGAATTAATTAAATACATTATTAAAAATACTCACATTTAATATTTCACAATAAAGGCTCACAGATAACTTTTTTTTTTCTTCACTTCAAGATCATGAATTAATTAAACACACTATTAAAAATACTCACACGTGATACTTCAAAATAAAGGCTCACACAGGTAACTTCTTTCTTTTTCGTTTCGAAGTGGCTTGTTCCGCTGTTCAAATCGAATTAATTCTGGCGGGCGACACCGGGCTCTTATATATTCAGAAAGCTAGGCTCTAGGGTATTCCAGAAAGTTGGCTTTATGGAGACTATACACATGAAGTGTATAGTTGGCTCTAAGATATTCGAGAAAGATGGCTCTAGGATATTCAAGAAAGTTTGGGAATATTTACTTTCTCACACCTTCTAGGTATAGAATGTTCTCGACGTTATCGTTCGCCGTAACAATAGGTTTTGCAGCTGTAGCATACGCAGTAAAGGCGCGAAATTTAAAAACTTAAATTTTAAAATGTTTTCAGAAGTAATTTGAATAACTAAAATGATATCGCTTTAACTCCAACATATAAGTTAGCTACTGCTGTATAAATACACAAAATTTAATAACTTTATTATGGTAACAAATGTAATTTAAGACTTTATTGAAATGAGAATTTTAAATTTCGCGCCCCAAATAATCGTTCTTTTAAGTCCATATTGTGTACAATGAATGAAGTTCAACTATTTGACAACAGATGGCGCGACTACACTTACTTTCCAAGTTGAAGGGTTGGAAAAGCCCTTATATCTTTAAAAACACACCCTTTAGGTTAAAACGGGAACTTTCTTGTTCGAGGGGGGATAAAGGGTTATGGTAACAAATGTAATTTAAGACTTTATTGAAATGAGAATTTTAAATTTCGCGCCCCAAATAATCGTTCTTTTAAGTCCATATTGTGTACAATGAATGAAGTTCAACTATTTGACAACAGATGGCGCGACTACACTTACTTTCCAAGTTGAAGGGTTGGAAAAGCCCTTATATCTTTAAAAACACACCCTTTAGGTTAAAACGGGAACTTTCTTGTTCGAGGGGGGATAAAGGGTTATGGTAACAAATGTAATTTAAGACTTTATTGAAATGAGAATTTTAAATTTCGCGCCCCAAATAATCGTTCTTTTAAGTCCATATTGTGTACAATGAATGAAGTTCAACTATTTGACAACAGATGGCGCGACTACACTTACTTTCCAAGTTGAAGGGTTGGAAAAGCCCTTATATCTTTAAAAACACACCCTTTAGGTTAAAACGGGAACTTTCTTGTTCGAGGGGGGATAAAGGGCTATCACACTATATAAGTCCCTTTATCGTGATGGGACTCCTTTTTAAGTTTTATCGGCACGCACATTTTATCAACTTAGTTTTATTATATATAATGATTATAAATGTGAAAGTAACTCAGTCTTTTATCATTTAACGGTAAAAACTAAACTACAGAATCAATTTTGACGAATTTACAGATAGTTTGAAGTCTGGATTTGACATAATTAAAAAGTGCGTTTCATACTTATATGAGTTCATTTCATGTAATTATGGTAAACCCCGTTAAAAAGTAAAAAACTAAATAAAGTATTTCTTGCATAGCAGAGTGGTCAAAGTTCTTGAGGTAGTCTGTGGGGCACAGCATGGAAAAAACTCCTAAAAAAGTTGAAAAAAGTGATCGCTCCACCGACCAGATGCCTATAGACTACGCCTGCTCACCTGACTTGTGTCCTACCACTACATATATCTGAACTTAAGCTAACTTTGATAGGATCGTTCAAGAACTTGAATAAACCAATGAAAATTAGCTATCTTCCCGTGCGATCAACTTTTGACGGTTACAATTTCATACAATATTCGAGCAAAGTGGAGTCTAATAATAGCTCTAACAATTCACCTTTATGAACTGATTGGACTAGGAAGATACCAACAACGAAAAAAGCTGTAAGTGTGTCTCACCAGTGAATATGATTTGTTGCAAACTGCCTGCAAAGAAACTCACTTTAAAAACTTCTAAATTAAATATTTAGGAGTACATAGATGTCTCTAAAATTGGACTAAGAATTTAGATAAGTATGAATTTAAATGTATTCTAGGAAACGTTCTTGATTACATAAAATAGAAATGTCAGCTAGTAATTGTGGCATGTAGGTTCATGCGTAGGCGGAGAGAGCATGTCTTAATTAATGCGTTAATTAACGAACTGTACGTCTTATTAGCGTGGTACTGCGTAATCGTACTGACTTTTGTTGGGTCTGCAAAGGTCAAAAGGTATTTAGTTCACGTCGTATTTTAAGCTATGTTACAGTAAGTCGTGTCCGTTGATTCTGATTAAATATATTACAATGTTCTGCATATTTGCGAGTCGAGTGGTTTTGTTATATTATAATCTTTTATCTACTCGTACATTCTGTTGGTACACCTAGACCAACGTGAATTTAAAACTGTTTAATTTATAAAATGTTCAAAATAAGAATAGAATTCATTTGTACTTTTAACTTTTACGTACCTAGCTATCTACCTAAAATAATTTAAGTATCTATGATTCATCAGCTTCATCATCATCAATCTATTCTAGTCCACTGGTGGACATAGGTGTCTCCTAAAGTACCTACGATATTGAGCACGACCCGCGGCTTATCTGTTTGTTTGAAAGAAATTATACATAGTAATCAACATAGTACGCACGCACGAAAGATCCCACTGAGTCTTAGTGCTAATAAGATAGAGGAAAGTGAAAAGTTTAAATATAAATTTAATATCTCGTACGTGACTACCGACCAAAATGACACATAAAAGGTTTTAAATCTGCAACGGCAAAATGTTTTAAGGAATGTATTTTTAGTCGTAGTAGTTATCATTTACATAACCGACAGTAAACAACTACATGCATTGCAGAATAGCAATAAAACCAGCATATCAACTGCCGATAATCATCGGTCCTGGGCAGCTTTAAGTGTTTGACTTTAATCTGGATATACTAATACCAAAAAGTGGGTTTCAAGATATACAATATCTAAATTTACAAATAGCCTCCTTTTGCGTTGTCGGATAAAAACTATCCTAGTCATTTCATGGAGATCATACTTTCTCCATACCAAATTTTGTCTAACTTAACAGACAGACTTATTAGTGTGGATTATGAAATGCAAAGAAAAAGAAAAAATCTATGATGTAATATGGACTATGGTGGCAAGAGAAAGAGAGAATGACTGGAGGCGTTTGAGATGTGGCGCTGGAGAAGAATAGAAATATGATTGGTCATTTGATGCGACACGACATCCTGATGTAGATATTCATAGAAGGGAAGATTGAAGGAAAGAGTAAAAAAGGCTGATCGAGCAGAAGTTCCTCTAACCGATAAAAGAGAAAGTAAATAAATAGTTCCATATGGTTTAGAAGCTGGCAGAGACTAGAGACATGAGGATAAAATTAAGAAGAGGAAGATCAAATGTACATCATTTTATAAGTTTCTAGTACTGGTATCTTGATTTGTATTTACATAGGTATGCATTAGATTAAATTTTATCCATGAGCTACTATAATTGTTTTATCAAGTTTTAAGACATATACTGTGCCTTTAGTGAAGCAAACGGGACACAGACAATGCTGACATCGAAACCAAAGACAATAAATAGAAACGTAATACAAAGTTTCTATTCAAGGCAACGATTAATCATATCGTTAGCATTACTTTCTTAGGAAATTCATTACTAAATCCCTGTAAAGGTATAGCCGTATCTAGGTGAATAGATAGTACATCTTAGGCCATTATTCTGTAACTTCAAAGACTAATGGGCCATCAGGGCCATAACTCAGACTTCTCATTGTCCACGGATCGGATTCGCGCAATCTATAGCGCGTGGACAAATTTATTAATGTTCGACATTGTAACGGAGCTTATTAATTTTACACTATATCTAATTTGATGTGCTCGCCGCAGTTTTACTATCGGCAATGTATCTCGTTTTATGGACTTATTGCGGATTTAATGTGAATATATCGGGCCTGGTTTTGCATTAATGTGCGTATGTCTGCTTAGATATATGCTTTAGTGACTCATATTTCTTTTCGTTCGGAGGACCACTTAAGTGATATTAAACTACAAGAAGTTTATAGATAACTTTAAAGTAAATATCAAAGAAATTGCGCTGGTTGATAGCAAGATGTGAACCGCTTAATGGCTTGAGGTTCAAATTAGTGCGATTCGTATAACCCTACGAAAATTGATTGATAGTCCATTGCGTAGACCAACAGTTTTACAATGTGACAACATAATTATAGGTTTTTGCGCAAACAATTTCTCGCCTTTACTTACTCTTTAATCAACTTGTCCTAAGTCTCCAGTCTCTACAGTTGTACATTATTTTCATAATGAGTTCACCGGTTTAGCTGTAAAAAGCTTAGAGCATTTAAAACGGGAGGTGTTATACGTAAATTGTACTAAATTGTTTTTGCCAGTTTTTGGGGGAGGCGAGGTAACCATGTACAGCACACATGTAAAAGTTGAAGCGTCTTTACAAATGCACACGAAGATAAAAGCTACACACAAATATGAAACGTAAACAGTTTGTCCATAAAAACTGTTTATGGGAACCCGCAGAATACTAGTTCCGTGTTAAATTTTCTAAGTGTGAAAAGTGAAAAAGAAACAGACGGAGTGACTGTAACATTTTACAATATTAGTTCATTTTCAGGATTTATTCATAAATTAAACAACGCAGTAGGTATTCCGAGAACTATCATTTAATGTCGGTGTAGCTAGTTATAGTTGTGAGAATAGCCCTACGCTAGACCTGTGTACCTAATTGACCCGTGCTTGTTTCTGTAAATAACAATAGAATAGATAAACTTAATTATTTCACAGAGCTAGATTAAACATCTTTGGTTACGTTACTTATGTCCTTTAAGTTACTTATTACAATAGCAATGTTTAATCAGAATAGATAATTATTATTGTTTTCAAATATATGTGTTACTAAATTGAAGCGTTGCGCTTCGTTTGGCGTACTGACAGATCTCTCTTCTTTTACGGAGTAGGGTAAAAAGCGTACGTCAAGCGTGCAACTAAATGGTATCGAAATCAGTGCAAGTGTTTAGTCCTAAAAAGGTAAAAAATAACAACACTAGCTTAATTTCTTTTTTTATTGCATATCATTTATAAATAAACAATACAATCATAATTGTTTCAAAATATTCAGGCAATTTCTAAATTAAATGCATACAACATCTGTTCACGTCTATGTCTTTGTGACACTGTTGGTCAAGTGGTTAGTGACCCTGACTGCTAAGCATATGATTTAGGTTCCCATCCAGGAGAAATCTTTGTGTGATCGTTTGTTCCTTCTGGGTACAATTTGTTTACGAATATGTTATTTATCTTAATATATATATTTCTTGTGTGCGTGTGTATGTGACTGAACTCCTCCTAAACGACTGGACCGATTTTGATGAAATTTTTTGTGTGTGTTCAAGGGGATCTGGGAATGGTTTAGATTCACAATTTTGCGCGGTACGAAGTTCGCTGGGGCAGCTAGTGTATTTATAAAAAAGTATCATTTCCTAGTACCTACCAATAACACAAGCAAATATATTGCACAATTTGGGGCTAAATGACGCTGTGTATGTGTGATAGATAATATTATGATATTCTTATTAAATTTCTACTTGAAATAAAACTATTATAAAAAGGATTTTATACAGGTTTATTTTTGATTTTATATTCAGACGTGTCAGTCTTTTCAGACTTCGTGGCCACGGATAGACCGTTGCAGATTTGAACGGTTTATTCAGACCAATGAATCTGACTATAAACTAGTTTTATTTCAACGTGTGATATTAATAAAGTTAAGAAAATACTATTTTTTCTAGGTACGTTTTAGTCTTCATTTTCATCTGGAATCTTATAGCCACATTCTAATTATAGAGAAGAAAATTACTTGAAACAATTTCGTGGGAAATCAATAAACTCCGTAATTACCACTAAATGATTAATTAATTTAATATCTAATAAAATCTTCACGTTAGCTGCGATTATCGTAAGATTTATTTAGTATCAGTGTTTAAAAGTGGGAAATAAATAAATAAAACTGTAATTATTACGCTATGTGTTGTAAACTTCTATTACTTCCTTCGGTTTAATGTTTTACGTCAAATACTTTCTTCTTGAATATTTATAGCCAAGGTACAATAGCTAGAGTTATTTCCGTACGATCTAGTTACGTAGATACTAATTGATATTTTCTAACACTTTTATCTTTTGTAATCCATTAGTAGTCTTCTATGATTAAGTGCGTACGTAAATGAGTTTTTTACTCTTATGAGTCTAATTTACACAGTAGACTCTTGCTTACCTTTATTTGTTTACTTGCTAGATCCTTTCAACCCTTTTTGTGTCCCACGGCTGCACAAGAGTCTTTTCTCAACTATCTTACGACTTGAGAGGGTGTAGGCCTTAATCCACACACGCTGACCAAGTGCAGGTTGGTGGATGTCCCATATCCTCGAATAATTAGGTTTTAGACAAGCTGGTTTCCTGACGATCATTTCCTTCTCCGATATTGAGCAGCGAAGATGGAACAATTTACCCAAAGATGTGTGGGCACGACCAGGCTTCGAACCCGCGACCTTGTATTTCTAAGGCGACGCCTGTACCGGTGCGCCACCAGCCACTTGCCAGATACATCTGTGATTTTTTTTGTTCGCCTTTGTTTATCAAAATAATGTAGGATTAATGGTGAAAGAATTTTTCAAATCGGTCCAGTAGTTTTTGAGCCTATTTTATTCAAATGAACAATGAAATCTTTCCTGTTTATAAAATTAGTGTAGATAAACAAATTGCCTATCGGCATTCTTGTTGCACTACAGCTATTAAACGACTGTGGTAGGTAGTTAGATGTACCTACTTAATAAGTAGGTAGTCTGATGGCCTTAGAAATAGCTTTGAACACACTTAATTGAATATTACATTACCAACGCACATAAGTAGAGTAAATAGTTAGATAATTGGACAATGTTGGTACAAATTGATGTAACAGTATTTGCATGTAATACTGAATTGATTTTGATTAAACATTTCTTACACTTTCTATTTTAACGTCAAAGGTATTTGTTACACAACCGTGTATCTCATTAAAAGTCTCCTAGTTTTATTTATTCTTGGATAATATGTTGCTTACTTGTATATTGAGTAGTGGCACCCCGTTGTTTTGCTTTCCGTTTATTGTAATCAAAATGTCTTCATGAGCCTAGTAAGTCGTGTTACACGACTTACTATAGATAGACCGTTTAACTCGTGTATCGCTATCTGAGGTACAAAGTCATAAAACATTAATTAAATCTCTTAAAGAACTATTTAACCACAGATAAAAGTAATGTATTCGTCACTAATATCCATATCGCTTGATTCATCATCAGTGTCTGTGCAGCTTGAGGAGTCAGAATCTTGGCGATAGGTGATACGCGACTTAAACAGTCTATCTATAATCTCAATAGGGATGACGGTAGAACCCGCGAATTCCCGGGTAAAGTATAGCCTGATTGGACGGCTTCCACCGTTTGACTACAGAGGTCTGTTGTACTGAGATAACAACATTATTTATTTTATAAACAGTAGCAATTTTAGTTATATTGGCCAGTGAATATAAAACCGCAAATAAGTAGTTGTGCCCGAATACTTGTCAGGTATTTGTCCTTGCGAGCGAAGCCCTTAAGTTGTCTGCAAGGTGGTCTCCACTTCTTAATTACTTTCGACGGCCTCGCGACACTTTTTTACTAACGAGTTTTTTCTTTAAAGATTTATTTGGCTTCAATTGTGTTGGAGATAATTTTATTCTCATTTTGGTTCATTATAGTAAGTCACAGGGTGCGTAAAAACTTGTGGTAAGTTGTGAAATTAAAAAAGAATGAATTTATATAATTATATACCAAGATTCATATAAGGGAAAAAGTGAAGATTAATTTGTAATAAGTGACCTTGCGTCCGTAGGGTTTACCCTCGTAACCCTGGCTACAGAAAAATAAGCTATAGGTATTTTTCCTTTTTTCAATAAGGCCTTGGGTCGCTGCTAGCCTGTCAGGCCAAATGACCTAGTGGAGGCATAAATGGGTACGCATCTGGAGAACTGTGCTCTATGAGCCTCAACCTTTTCCGACTTACTGACGTCATATGTGGATATTGAGGATTTACATGCTGCCAGTCAAATAGGAAAAAACAAAGACAAATCAAAGGGCTAAGTAAAACAATACTAAACCTCGAATAAATCAATATTCCTGATAAGCAGGTAGGTAGTTTTTAAGTAATATAAACGTTATAAATATTAAGAGGCTCTATAGTTAAAGAATTTTAATTAAAACATATAAATAAGTAGGTTAATTTACTTCCCAAGCGAGATTTACATTGCAGTAGCTGTTTGTTATTATAAAACACTGAATGTAAAATAAACTTAAATCGTACTTATAAATTTAATACAAATTGGGGAAATACTAATAAAAGATATTGACTTTATGATTTTAAGTAATTCAATAAAGTATCAAACTCGTTTCGTGAAACTGTATCCGGAACATTTGAGTTCGGTAAGAGCACAAAGAGTACCGCGGGCCTCAATCACACCGATGCGTAACCCGAGCAAAATCGAAAGTGCAAGGTGACGGTCGAAGTGACAATATAAAAACATCGATGAGTAAGCCAGCTACAATAGCCAGCACAATTAACCAAACTAGGAAATAACCGTTTGTCATCATAAGAGGCAAAAAGCGATCACGAAGTTTATGTTGCGTGAAATTGGGTACGCTCTTTTTTCATGATGTTAGTATATTACGGTTTCAGAGTGCCTGGTACGAGGTAGCGTGGCTATTGTGTGTGGGTCTTATTTGCTGTTTAGCAATCGCCCTACTTGTAGAAGCTACATCCTGTATTGAGTTTACACTGACCGCAAACGTTGTGCATTCCTTATTGACTCCACAATCTCGCAGTCGTTTTCATATCAATATAATAATATAAAGTTTATGTCTCTCAAAAGAGGTACAATTTCATAATATGTCCAAGTTACAGACAGATTCCTCAATACCTTTATACTGGGTGCGGGATCTGGGTGACAGATCTCCATGACCCATAAATACTAGCTGCTGGTCACAACTCCGCACGGGTAGTTGTTTTAATTTTCTTAAACTACACCTCGTCTTGACAATAACAAACAAAACAAAGAAGAGTTACACAGTAACCAGTTTAGCGTATTTGAGCCTGTAGAAAAATTACACAGCGAAGCGATAACTTAAGTTCAAAAAGTTCACAACGGATAGGTTTGACAAAAGATTGTCACTTGAAATTTCGAAGGTAAACGTCAATCCCATAGATTTTGTTTCATTCCTATTTTCATTATTTTTCGTTAGATATATACCTAGATAGATGCATAAGTAACTACGTCAGCTGTCTGTTGTCTTCTCAAGCTCAAACCTTCCGAACTAATGTTACTGAAATTAAGCATGAATTTAGTTTGAACCCTGCGGATAGACAAAGGTTATTTATTACAATCTTTTGCTTCTCAAGCATTTTTACTGGCGGAGCTTAGAGTCTAATAGGACTAAGTTCGACTTAAATTCGGATTAGTAATTATTTTTATGTAGTCTTTAGATGAGAAACAAATGTCACACGTTAATCTTGTGATGTTTGTACGTACATAATTGTATGTATTACAATTTATATGAAAAAAGCTGTTACAATTATTGTGGCTACAGGCAGCTGAGCAGTTTTCGTCTTCCGCGTCGCCAAGGTCGGTCGATCTTAGGAGACGGTGTGATGGGCAAAAAATGTCGCCATATAATTACAAGCTTTATTACATAAAGGAGTATAAACTAGCTAAGTCCTATTATTATGAACAAAATAAAATATTATAATTATTGAAATTAAGGCATAATATAGTTTTAAATCATCGCAACCTTTATCATTTTAATCGACGGCCTTCATATAAAATTTGAATATGTGATGTACGTAGGTAACAAAAGTAATTTTCCAAAATGAAGCTTTGTCGTTTCATAGGGTAAATATCCATAATCCAAAGGCATGGATCAATTCAGAATCATAATATTTCTATTACATGCAATCGTGTGTTATTTTCGATTTAAATCTCAGATTTTAGAAGCTATTCGGACTTAACATTGAAGGCGAAAAGGGCAATGTATTCTCCTCTGCCTACAGCTTGGATAATACAGACGTGAGGAATATATTATATTACCGGAATATAAGATACTCGGTGTCAGCAGATCTGAGATTATTTAGCTGTGATGTTGTTTTTAACTGCATTTATCTTCCGTGCAGGGTCAACGAAAGGCTATTCAGTGCAGCGTTGAAGGATTCAATGTAATTTACAAGTAACCATTTTACGAGAGACTGGTGTCGCAAAACTCGCAAAGACGAAGCAAGGTCAAAACTCCAAAAATATTCTGTAATGATGCTTTTTAATCAATTAGTTACAAAGCTTGCGACAAACACAAAAAATGTCCGATGAAAACAAAAGATTTATTTTAGAGTGGACACTAAATACGGATTTTGCTGAGTCATGTTCTGTCCAGGACGTTTAATGTCATCCGTTCACTAGTTTTAGGTTTTGAATAAATCCTGAACAAAATGTTTGACGAATTATTGCATTTATTGGCTTTAGTCACGCGTTACATGAGCCGGAAAACGTTAATGCGGACACTTTGTAACTCTTTAAGTTGATCAGCAACACTCTGCACATTTGTAAGACTAAAGTCTTACAAGTGCGCAATGAAAAATAACTTTTTTTTAACCATCATTTCATTATTATTGTTTGTCTTTCGTATATCTTGGAGCTATGGAGCTCCAGACTCACGGAAGGCGTGTGACCGAAACCAACACATAGAGACCAGTAAGACAATTTTGATCTGAATGTCATGTGTCACCAACCATTATCCCTGTTCACACCATATAGGTACACCCAAGGACAATCTCCGGTTAGTGCAGGACTATTGCAGGAAATGTGAACTATAATCTGGGTTATGGTGGTGGATGCTAATGGATCAGGAACGCAGGACTATAGAAGGACTATGGCTCTTGCCTGATTAATACTTATTAGCATGGATAAAATGGCAGCCCAAAACCCGCCGGAAGAGATATCACCACCATAAAAAACACTCCTTTTCGTTGTGTTTCTGGGTGCCGTCTCACATCTAAAGAGATGTGAGACGGCATGAGATGTTTGAGCACGAGATGTTTCTGGTGTCTAAGCATCCATAAGCTATGGTGAGGCTGCTATATTTAAATCTAATATAATATAGCATAAACTTATTTCCGTTCATAGGGCTTTCGGCGACATCGGGAGAACAAACTATGAGCTGATACTAAGACTTAATAAAATATCTGTGCCATTTAACTGCATTTTAAGTAAGTAGGGTAAAGTATGTAATTCCACCTTGATTAAAAATGAAAGTGATACTCTTGATGCCTTACAAGCTTACACCTTGATTGTTTTATTACATTAAATCAAGTCACAAGTGAAGTAAAAACTCGTCCACACCCACAAGCTGACCTTGCTATCAACGCTTGATTTTAACAAAAAATGAACTGCGTATATTATTTAAATTATTGCTCTTCATTATATATATAATGATAATATAATGATAATGATTGGTAACTTACTCTTCCTAATAAATACTAAAAAAAAATCGTTCTAAAAATAAGAGATGCGTTTTGCTTCATATTTTGTTGTTGCTTTAAATGTCATCAATCTTATTTTAAAACAAGGTTCAAGTTTGAGCCGGCCTAGTTACTTACCATTTGCCAATTTAAAAAGAGCAACAAAAACATACAGTTGAATTGAGAATCTTCTTGTTTTTGAAGTCGGTTAATAAGGACAATGGACATATATACAAAAATATATATGTCCTTGTTTCTTTTTTGAAATTACATGTCCTTATACTCGTATTGAAAAGATTTTTAAATATAGCCTGAACTTATTATCTAAGATGTTATCATACTGAGATTTAGTAACGCATCGGGGCGTACAAGTGGATCTACACACAAGATATACTAGGTATACCGTGAGTTTACATTAATCTTCCTTACTTAATTTGCGATTAAATACTTTGTAATTACTTTATTAGGTAACTCAGTACGTTAAAAGTGATAATAAATATTTATAAGATTCGTTTGTAATTAGTGATTAATTGAGCGATTAGTTTCAATTGCTCAAGTTGAACAGTTTATTTTAAAGCATTATACAGTGACGGAAAATACTAATAACAAAACGAATAATAAAATTCATATTACCATACACCGTTTTCTTTACCTATTTTTGTTTACAATGTGTAACTGATTTTAAAAATAAGTCTCTGATCCACTTTACTCTGAAGGTAATGCAATAGAGCGTGTTTCCGCAGCCGCAGGGTTGACAGCTAATGGCTACCAATTCAATAAGAAGTCTTTCTGATTAAATTCGTGTGGGATCCAAGACAGTAGTTGTCCCGAGACTTGACCAATCTCGAGCCTCTTCATGGCACCGCTGTTGATCCTGACAACAGACTGCAGATTTTCAACTCTTTTTTACCTTTTTGAGGTTTGCGCACACTTGCATTATAATATTTCTTCCATCCGTGGGTTGACAGTCAATGGCAACCGAGGCAAGAATAGGGCAAGAAGGAGTTGTTTTGAGTTTGAGTCTCATTTTTAAACCCAGTTTGGATTAGACGGTATAGAACTATATGTGTAAGAAGTATAATTTATTTTTGCCTGAAGGGCATTAAATGTACGGTGATTATTGCCACAAATTGTATCGCAATTATATCTATTGATTCAGTTGGTAATATGTTTTCGCAATAGTTACCACAATTTCAAAAACCATGGCGGTAGCACGCACTATTCAATTACATGCTAAATCTACACTTGTGAGGTACCTCGGAGTCGGTCGGATACTAGTCAATGATTCTAACATAAAACCTAGTTATAACTAAAAGTTTGTTTTTTCGAAATTGTAGTGGTAGGTAAGTAGTCAATTACGAAAAAACAGCTATCAAATTAGATATTGTAACTCTACATGTAAATAGTTATATTTGTAGGTTTTGGTAAGCGATTAAAGGCTTGATTTAGTTTTAATTTCAGTAGCATGTAGGGTCATGCACGACTGCGCGGAGCCTTGACGGATCCTGCAGCCGATGTGACTTGCACAACCACTTCGCTATTCTGATACTTTAAATGCAAAAGTCTGTGGGGATGGGGATGCTTGTTACTCTTTCACGGCGGGTTTGGTGTGGATTAAGGCTTCGGCCTTAATTCACACCAAACCCAACTCGTAAGATAGTTGAAGAAGAGAGAAGACCTCTTGCCCGAGAGTGGGACACTAAAATAGGGTTAAAGTGACAATTTTTTTAAGTATATTAGAAAAGTCTTTTTGCTCGACCCGGTTACCGAACCAGGGACATTGCGGCTTTTAAGAAGACACCACATTATTACCACTGGATTACAGAGGCACGATAAATAAGATATATAATACACCAAACGATAATTGTTGGGTCAAATCCACCACTACAATCTCACTACAGCTACTCGTATCTACCAACTTCGGCATTGGCACACATGAATAATAATAAAATCTAATCGTCAAAGCTATAAAAACTACAGTAGCTCCAAATATACCTAGAGGATTGTGGTAGGTACCCACATTCCTGACTTGAGTAGAGTGCCTCCTCTGTATCACCGTGGATAAATCAGGCAGCTTTATTGCGACAACCTCCAATAAACCTATTTGTTTGCCAACAGATTCACATAATGGGTCGCTGGTTGACAGATATGGAGTTCTAAATCATAACATTATTTTCT
Source organism: Meganola albula (assembly GCA_936450015.1). Lineage (NCBI taxonomy): Eukaryota > Metazoa > Arthropoda > Insecta > Lepidoptera > Nolidae > Meganola > Meganola albula. Next base: position 5,806,446 of record OW388159.1, on the reverse strand, counting down.
TTGTAAGATACACTCAGCAGATTATAAACCATATACCGTATCAATAAGAGTCAATTTCGTAGTAGCTTTAAAAATTCGTATTCAGTGGAAGGTTATTTGGTTGTGCCAGAAATTTTACGAGCTATTCGATTATTGATAGTAAATAATGTCTGTATATAAAAATTTACTGGTTTGCTAACCAGTAATACAGTAGGAAATCGCTCTCGTATTGGGCACCTAATTTTGTAATACCGAGGGAGCAAAGTCAATTGAAATGTTCTGTAGTTATTTAATTTAAATGTGATTGAATCGTAAAATTAGTAATAAAATATTAATCAAACAGAAAATTGACAGAAATAATGATATTAAATTTGAGCTAGATTACCTAGATAATAGTAGGTATTATTCACAAACAGATTTACTTATACTTATAGCCCTTGATTCTGCATAAAAATAGTATTCTCGGCATATTTAGTATTATTTTTAAAAAATTCTGCATTTTCCGTCCGTTGTCGTATGAGTATGTGCGGTAGAGTCACGAACGCTCCGTGACCCGACAGACAAATCGAGATGAATTGCTGAACTAACTCTTCTTAAGACCAGTTTCCACCAGCCACTACCATTTTTTATACTGCTGTTTTTCATATTGGAATTTTATTTTTAACTTAATTTACCAGCTTTATTAAAAAGAGGCATTTGAGGTAATAGGTATATCCAATAATTCATCAAAATTTACTTTAACCCTTTTTTTAGTGTCCCACTCCTGGGGACGGGTCTTCTCTCAACAATCTTATGGGTTGAGAGAGTTTAGACCTTTATCCACATACGCTGGCCAAGTGCGGGTTGGTGGATGTCACATGTCCTCAAATGGTTAGTTCTTAGCCATGCCGGCCTTACGATGTTTTCCTTCACCGATATTGAGCAACGAAGATGAAACTGTTCACACAAAGATGTGTGGGCACGACCAGGATTCGAACCCCCGACCTTATTTTTCTAAGGCGAGACCCGTACCTACCGCTGCGCCACCGCTGCTTATATTTTACTCCTTATAAATTACGTACTATATGGAAGTGCATAAAGTCACCTTTCCAGCAAGAAAAAGGACCTTCTACGTGACATCATTATAATTTAGGCACTGTTCAGATCACCGTTCACTGCCGGTCACTGTGAGCGCGGTAAACGCAGTTATCGATTACCCATAATATTTAACTTTTCGTTCACACCGAAACTGATTAAACGATATTACGTATTTGATGTGAATTTTACCTTGATGATTTTGATGTATCTTAGGCGTGAGTTTTAGCATTAATTATGAGTTCCTCAAATAGTACAGCTCTACAAATATTGTTCGAATCACACGATTTATACTGTACTCAATGTGTTCATTGCATCCGTCAATACAATTTTGGCACAATTATGAAATCTTTTGGGCATAGCATAAGAATTTTAGTAGAAGTATATAAATATTACAGCATGCTAAAAATAATTTATTTTAAGTTTTAGGAAAGAGGAGGATGTGTCTATTACTTAATAACTTGTCTTTATTGAAACCATAGACAGTGTTTAGTAAAATTAATCATTTTACATTATATAACCTTTATTTAAAATAGTTATTTAAAAAAAACAATAAATGACAATGAGCTATGAGCTTCAAAGATGATGGTTCTGGTGGAACAGCACCTTTAGAATTCATAATGTGCTTGCAAACAAAGCATTCTATGACAGTAAACGACATTAGGTAATGCCTAAATCAACTCAGTTTGAGGTTATCAAAGCGGCTATTGTTTTCAAGTTGTGTATGAAAGCATAGGATTGTAGGTTGCTTTTGTGGGGTCTACAGGCATTATGAAATATGTTTTGATGGCATCATGTATAACATAACTGAAATAAGCAAAATGTAGATTTCATTTAAATTTTTTCAAGTTGCATGTCATACAAAAGACATCAACGCATGCTTTCAAAAACAATTATTTATTCAAAACTATCGGACCCCGCAGACGTCGCCCTGCCCGGTAAAGCAGTTATTTTTCAGTGAAAACAGAATACGACCTATAAAATTTCATAAAAATCGGTCAAGCTGTTTTATCAGAGTTAAAGTAACTTAACAAGTGTCAGTTTTTCTGGTGATTATACTCAATACTTTATTGGTTTACCTTAAGTAAGTAGATGCTTAAGTGATTGATGCTTATTATAATATAACCTTTATGGACCCTGTTCGGCACAGTAAAAGTGTTAGATGAGAGAAGGCTCCAATTTTATTTGATTTATTTGAAAAATATTAATCAAAAATTCTAGCTTGTGGAGCTGTATTATTAATTAAAAATTGTATGGTTTATTTTATTTTATTTTAGAATTTCATAACTAAAAATCATTAAATACCTACCAAAAAAATATTTTATTAATAAATTAAATTTTAACATTAAGAATTAATTATTAGAATAAGTTTAACAATGCAAACCAACACTTTACAGTTATGTAAAATTTATAAAAAGACTAACTTTGAGTGCAGTAAACTAATAAAACAATTAGGTAACATTAACATTAAAAACTTTTACGATTTTTTACATTTTTATTGAAAGTGCTTAATAACATTTGCTTATCACAAAACAAATCATATTTTCGTAACGGTTGCAGGTTGTCAACTTTAATCCCTGTCCATTATTGCAAGTGCGTAAAAGAGATAGCTTCTGGACATAAAGGTGTTGGCATACTGGGGAATATTATAAACGATCGGTTTTTATAGCAACAAAATATTATTTAGTGCCTTTATTTATTATGACAGAAGATTTTTCTACCTTCCTTTTCTTATTTCATATTCTACATCCCTTAAAAATTATAGTTGTGACAGCATGTTCGTTTTTAAGGGCCTTTCTAATCATCCAGCATTGCTTGTGATTTTTTCTATGTGTAAAACGGAATAAATAAATCTTCGAAATGCGGGAATATGCAACGGGATGCTAAAGAATAAAGCTTGTATATTTTTTAGCATAAGCGAGGCATATGGGAACGGTTATAGGTAACGTATTATTGGCATCAAAAATATTTTACATGTTCTCTAGATACCTTTTCGCCGCCGCGTCGGCCGGCGGATTCACCCGAGTGACCTGAATGTTATATCATGCCTAGCCGTGGAATAAAAGTACTCTATAACCTATTTCAATAAATTTATTTATTATTAAAACAGATATACAAAACAGGCATTTACAAGGAAGGTGTAATATAAACTCATTCGAGTTTTAACCGTACACCAGAGTCACCACTATGAGTAAATTACATATATATAAACGTATAGTGCTGCTAATATTCAAGCAACTCACCCATAACAACTTCCCTTACACAATGTAGGTACAAGTAAATATTTAACTAACACAGCAACTAGGCACCGAGAATTACAAATGGCCTATTTAACAATGCAAGAATTTTATAAATTAAATATCGGACCAGTAGTCCCTGCGATTAGCGCGTTCAACAAAACAACCAAACTCTCCAGCTTTATTACATTATTTTAGATATGTATCCTAATAGGACAAACAGATTTTTTGCCCCAAACGTACCTATAAACTTTCCAGCCACAATAGTTGCAAGATGTACCTATGTTAAACAAATAAACAGATTAAAAAAAAAGATTATTGTTTTATCCCGATCGTATCTGTGCTCGAGTCCTTATGATGATAAGTGTGAGATATTTACAGTTTTGCCGCAATATCAATCAAAATCATATCGAATTTTATGAAACCAGTCAAGTTGACGACGTGCGACCATCTGAGATCATCAGTATGTATGTAGAGCATCTTGGCTGGAAGACTACTCGTGTTATTTTAGTACCGGTTAACTGGTACGCTTAATTGGCTACCTGCGGGGCTACCCTGATTTTTTCGATCGATACCAAGCACCGAAATATTTGAACACCTTGTAAATAATTGAGGTTTTATTTCAATACCTTATAAGTTATAGTAGTGTAGGTTTTTTAAGCTAATTGCATTAAGTGGCTAGAATGCAATCTGTTTAACATCTCACGGTCATATTCAAAAAAATCTTATAAGCCTCTTCAGTTAAAATGGACTTTGTCTGTTACTAAATAGTATGAATGTCAAGATGACAGACAAAGACAAACGAATTATAAACCTATTTTAGCTATAATGACCTATTTTTAGTTAAGAAGACCGGTTTCTACCAAGGATGATCCGCGAAGTTATTGAAATTAAAAGACAACCTAATTGTAACAGAGAAAATGGTTGGAATATACCACAGCTTCGGACCCAGTACTCAATTTACTTGTACCAAAACCAAAACAAAATCAATTCTGAATTCAAGACAGTGTAAGCTCAGTATGCCTAAATCGGAACGCAACTTAAATAATAATGATTGTAATAGTAATTGTGATTATTAATTCTGGACGTCAAATACCTTAGTCCACCCGTGACCATGAAGTCTGAAAAGACTTTGAAACGTCGGAATCTAAAATCTAAAATAAACCGCGATAAAATCCGTTATAAAGTAGTTTTATTTAAATATAATGAGCCCAAAAGATGTTTATAAATACAGGGATCAGAATTTAAGACTATGAAGTGTTTTGTGACATATTTCGCTGAAATATTTATATTTATTACTTGAAAAACTGTAAAGAAAAACACGAGTTCTTTAACTACAACAATATGTATTTTGGGATTTGAAAAACGTAGCTCAGTTTTGGCTGGCCGGGTATTAGATGCTTTATTAGCAACTTTTCTAACATAGCTTTCAGTATAGAAAATTATAATTATTTGTAATGGGTTCTGCGATCAAATTGTAAAAATAAAACTCGTCCAAATTATTGGTAACATTAGGTGGCTATGCGTTTTTTCCCAGGATTCAAGGCACGTTAATAGCAGCGAGAACTGACTGATACCACCCAAACTCCGCATAGTTTTACATTTCCCACATCTCTCGCATCACATTCGTTTTATGCCGTGGGAACAAGGAATACTTATAGGTATTCAGTTTATACAAGAAATAATTTGAATATTTTTAATGGATTCATTTCTAAGGAAATACATTTATTTACAATATAAAGACACAATTGGATCTGAAAAAAGACCTAGCTGAATAACAATCTCAACATTAACCTAAATAAAGAACTAAACTAACTAATGCCTAGCCTAAACTAGCGTCAAAAAACTATTTTGCATCGTTATCTTCCGGGAAAGTACCCAGAAGGCTAGGAGCAGTCATTTTTACTATCGCATTTTATTTTTGTATAGGTTTAAGTGTTACGACAAACAGGGGAATTTTAAAACATTTATTTACAGTGATATTTTAACCTAATTAAAAATTAAGGCACTATTGTTTTATATCGATGGCACTCAATTCTATATTTTTTTTAACGTACTGACAATCGGGGGTGATTGTGGGTATCTAATATTAGAAAAGGTGATTTTAGACACAGGTACTAAGGGGCAAGGTCCAAGGAGTAAAATGAACGTACACCTGCTAAAGTACTCTTTTTACACGGGATTACTTGTCATAGCCTAAAGACATGCGGGCCGGTGGCGTGGTCGGTAAGATACTTGCTTTTCACGCCGCAGGTCGTGGGTTCGATTCCCACCGAGACAAACATTTATTTAAATATGTCTGTTTGTCTTGTGTCTGGGTGTAATTATCTATATTTAAGTATATATTTATAAAAGAAAAGTATTATATGTAGTATATTACCAGTTATCTGGATTCCATAGTACAAGCTCTGCTTAGTGTGTTAATGCTCTACCATATTATTATTATTATTATACTTTTTTAAGGATAAAGTTAGTATCATATTCTTTGTCTATAAAACGCTACATGAAAAGATTAACGGTTTTCGGGCTTTGCGTACTACCTATTAGATTATAGGTTAGAATCGAATAATATATACTTATTTATATATATATTTATTGCTTTCGCGTCGAATAATATTTTTATTTCGTATAGCCAGAGGCAAACTGTATGACATTACACCTTACACCGTACTTATCCGAATGGATTTCCACACGTGTAAAGAAGTTCAAAAAGATCCTAATGCAATAAAGTCTGGAAGTGTCTTTTTGCTTGTTCAAAACTATAAAACCACTTCATGCATCACAACACATAATTTATTCATTGACATAATTATTAATAAGTGATGTTTAGTTGTGATAAGTCGTTGTTTGTGGGTGTGACTGGATGTCGTAAGGTTTAATTTATATAGTTACAGTTTTCAAGGGCGACGTGTCGTCAAACTAGTTAAGATAATTACATGCCTTTAGAATGTAAAGATTCAGCTACACTGCACATGATATAAATATACTTAGACATATTGCGAAACAGTATTGACTGTCGTAGGAAATAAATTAAAAAGCAACTAATCAGTATTCATGTTTAAAGGATATTACTAGGTAGTTGTAATCTAATAAGCTTCTAAAACATTTGAAATTTTATTTTTTTTATAGTATGTAGGAGAAATGTGTTCTTCCAAATGAATTTTGAACTTTTTTTTGGTGTGTCCTTGTGTAAACTATTATAAATTAATAAATATTATTTTAAAATTAAAAAGCGTCCATCTGTATACACGCTAATTCCTCCTAAATTACGCATGTCTTACCTTTTTTCCAGGTTAAATCCTTTACGGATCCCCCCACCCCTTGTTGTCGCAGAGCAGAGCATGTGGGTATCCAGTAGGGTATCCACTTAAATCCCCCAGGTGATCCCTTATGCATTTTAACCGGGGTACACGTGAATCACATGTGACACCACAGCAGCCCTCAAATTGCTGGCTCGCCCTTTCAGGCGGGCCCCGTATTGATCATATCATACCTAGAAGATTCTTTCCAGAAGTCTAATTATTATTATTTCTAATTAGGTCTTTTGTTTATTTTACTATTTGAGTTGGAAATTGTGCCTGATAAACAGCAAATTGGCTCGCCCTCTGTTACGCACGGGTGAAATGTGGGTGATATTCACCGATACAATCGAGTAGGTAACATAAGGGTTACGTTATGTTGTGTGTACGTATACTATTTCTACATCAAAATAAGTATGTAAGAGGAAGTTTTAAAACCGACTCAATCCAAGAAAACCGTTTACGGTGATACAGCCACATACAAAGAAACCAAGAAGACCACATGGTGAAACCTGCCCTAAACTGCCTACGACAAAACTCACGTTTCGAAAACCACACGCAACATGGCAGACATTTGTCCAGAAATACCGAAAAGATGCCCAACTAACTACAGACTAAATGGAGGAAGAGGACAAGAAAGGTCGACGCCAGATAAGTATAAGGTCTAGTAGGCAGAACAAGATATTATTTCTACATCCTGTTATTTCCGATCTTCAACAAAGAGAACGCTATTTCCTTCTCAGGCTATTTCTATTTCAGTGCTTCTACTCAATATTCTCAGTTCAATTGCGTCACTTTAATTGTTATCGCTTCATTGCATACATATAGACCACATCTTGCCCTAATTAACCAGCTGTGAATTATTAAAGCTAATTGCATTAACACATCTGCAACCTTCACATTCATATTAAATATCAAAATCGTATTTATAATTATATAAATCATCGCGACTAAAAAGCAAAAGTAATTAAGCTCCAGTTTCATGTGGTATGTTTAAAATGAAATATGTTTTCGTTAACAGGTACGGTTGACTTTACTTACCATTCTGGTAATTCACTGGCTACCTTAATTAAGTTATGTAATTTTAATATGATAACGTTATTTTAGAGTATTTCTGCATAATTCTTTAAAGTTATTGTTACTCCAGTATTCTACTGCTCGGTACTTACTGGTCTATTCTCGAACGCCGTTTTCAGTGATGATCACTTTAGTTTCATTTTATTTAATCGTGGAAGTTGGGCGTGCATCGTAATCGTGTATGTGGGGCTCGGACAAGTAACAGCCTGGCCCGGTTTTCCTAATAAAACCCCTTGGTGTTCTGTCAGGACACCCTTTGTGCTGGTCTGCGGGATTCACTACTGCTTTCACCTTACAGCAGGGTACAATGAACAATAGGGTATGGTGCATTATACCCTTTTTTATGCTCCTTTTCTACGGTTCAGTTTAGTTGTACAAAACCACCGGCGGAAATTTATTGCTATAGTAAGTATGTAGATATTTATACCATATACGGAGTCTAAAATAGTTGATGATAGTCGGCGTATCTGGATAGTAATAAATTAATAAGAACTTCCTCTTAATTATTTACCTGTCAGCGAAGTCACATGCTATGAAGGCCAGAGCACTTACAGACATAACTTTGTTCCCTCTTCATCTGACGCTCTGGTAGCTGTAATACATTACAAAAGATTTCGAGACAACATCTGTCTTGAAACTCGTCTTTATAATGACACATTAACACTCAAATATGGTTAAACACTGCAAACTGGCAACAATATATTCCTCGCTAAAGGCGTTCTTCCTTTAAAACGCAATTTAATTTTATTCCATTATCAACTTCAGAAGAGCAACAAAATTTGATGCGAATTCCTGATTTCCAACAATATCGACCCAAACGATCAAATAAATAACCAAAATACCGGCGCAGATTAAGTGATTATTAAGCACAAAAACGTGTAAAAATTACCACAAAATTGATAAGAATTTCTTTTGTTACTTCAGCACCCAGTAAATTGGCGTAGTTGCATTATTGCTTAAAAAGAAGGGCGATGTTGCAAAACCTTGGAGAAAGGTAGCCTCTTTTAATAAAAGCGATCGGCGAACGAACTTATTTAAGTCGCAATAAAAGGAATGCCTTAATGATGCTGCTGATATCAATATTGGACGAAGTTGTCCGGTTGGCTCTTCGCTTAAATGTAGTTATAAATTACGTTTTTGGAGCTCTACAGCGAACCGGGCGGACTGCCCTTTCAACGTGTCGATCGTTGTTACCGTCAATTTCACAAGCTGCTCTGCTTTTGTCCGACACTTTTTATTTGTTTACCCGTAACGTAACCGACGCATGAATGCTTTCCTTTATGCTGTAACTGTCTGTGGTATCACTTTGATAAGTAGAGGTTTCAACCTTTCAGTAATACACGTTGTCCTATGAAAAGTTCTGAGATTAAGAATGTAATCATCCAACGTTTACAACTAAACCTTTAAACAAAGTTCCTGTTAACACTCTTTGGGTGCAGAAATTAAGAAACGATGTAGAGTAGGTACCTATAGAGTAATTTATTTATCACAGCTTATGAGAAAGTGACGTATGACAGACAGACGAACGTTCTTACAGAGGAAGCTAAGTAATAGGTTTTGGGTACAGAATCCTAAACGACGTCAAGCAAGAGAACGTCTACTGCGTTACCTACATAGTCCACAGTATAAGTATACAAGTTGGTAATATAAAGACTTGGGTTTATTTATTAATTTTAAGTAAAATTAAAGTATTTTTTAGCTAACGCATTATAGGTTTAGAATGATTTTTAAATAAGCTTCCCTACGGTATGTTTCTATGAAATAGATAATGCGCGCGTCATAGCTTCGTAGTTCAAAATCAGCAATTTTTGATAGATTACTTTTCTTCGAAAATTTAAATTGTTCAAATTTAGTTTTACTTGTTAATTTGATTATTATACGATACCAAGTTTGACAAAGTTTGACAGGTTGATTAATCAGTACCTTATACATATTTGTCACATTCTGTAAGTTAAACTGCCAAATTTGTACCACAGGAAGTCAGGATAGCCATAAATAGACGAACAAGATAATGTCTTTATATTTAAAACACTTTAACAATGAAACAATAAAGACGAAATTGTTATAAGTGCAATAAATAAATCATCGTAAGTAATGATACCATCCTTGTAACCCTATTCGTATTCGTAAACTAAGGTTGTATTCTTAAGTAGTTGTTTAATTCCAAAAGATTAAGAGTACCTGTAGTTACGTGCAATTTGTGAAGTTCTTATAAATGTAAAAAATATTCTAAAATTCAACTCATCACGTCAGCGTTACCTGGAGACAGAATATTTATTAACAAATAAAGATATACCTAGATGAAGATAAACAGTTATTAAATACTATAATACGGTGATATACAGATAACTCAAGTGATTTTTATTACAACACTAGCTGTAATACCCGGCTTCGCTCGGGAGTTGATATGAGGTTACGTGGTAGTTGAAATAAAAAAATAAACTATGACGTAAAAAGTAAAAAATATATATATATTGAAAACATATATATTTACATGTATTTACATTATCATGGACATATATATTTACATGTATATTTAAACATATATATTTACATGTATTTACATTTTCTCATTATTTATACTACTTGTTTATAAACAACATTTTTCATTTTATTGTCCGGGGTATATATATATAAATTTTTCGAATTTCCTACTCTTGAGCAAGCTACATAAAGCTGACCGTGAGAGAAGCAGGATTCTTTGAGGTTGATGCCAGATAACCGTCCTCTCCGTGCAGAAATATTAAAGGATATTGAAGAGAATCATATGAACGGTGTGTCTCTGCAATGCGTTGTAGTCCTTTTCTTCTTCGTTGTAAAATTATGTCACGGCTTGTATTTTCATTGTCCACAATTACGATGGCGACTTCATCTATCTGAGGTGCATTAAATCTACGTTCGTGTTCTCCACGTGGTCTTTTATCGGCTCGAATCACAATTTTATAGTCATCAGAAATCATGCGATCTAGTGTTGTTTTGAATATGTAAATCAGTTGATTGTATTTGTGTAAGATCCTCTGTACATCTTGGATTATTTCGCGTTTCAATCCATTAAAATGTGTACTTCGTTGATCAATTTCTTGTTCTTCATTTCCAATGAAATATACTTGCAGAAATTTATAGTCATCGTTAGGCATTGGTAGTAACGATCCTATTTTGTGATAAATTTGCCCTTGAATTGAAAATACATATTCAAATTCATCTCTATTAGTGTTAGTCGAAGTAACACCGAAAGAAGTCATTTGAAAGCAGGAGTTGTATGATCTTATATTTTGAAGAAAGTGTTTTGATTCTGGTGTTTCCCCGGTCATGTAATGTAGAAATTCCTGCGGAGGTGCTTCCAGTGGTGGTAATCGAATTTTTCCATTCATGCAACAGAGACCTGGTGTTTCTTTACTGAATTTTTTCGCGTGGCAAAATTGGCAAATGTTATTCATTTTTCCGATCACAACATATTTATGATTGTAATATTTCTTCGTCGATTCGTAGTGGAATGCTTCCTTTGTTAGATTATCTTTTAAAATTCTCGATTCTTCAATAGTTTTATTTTCGCTTCTTTCTTCGCTTTTTCCGCTTCTCAGGGTGCTCATTCTGGTTCGTTGATTTTGTAAACGTGCTTCGCGCTGTTCTTCCGTTTCATTTCTTCGATATTCTTTTTGTTTCCGCCGTTTCGCTGCAGAACTGGCAAGATCTCCACCTCTTTTACGTCTAGGCATTATATTCTGTAAAATATAAATTAAATGAACATTTTATAGACAAATATATTATTACGTAAACGTGGGGCACGTTGAGACAAAGAAAACAAAATTATTTAATCTTCAAGCGGTCGCGCGATATTTTGTTTACGGCCAAAGTATATCGATTCAACGCCGCGCGACTACTTGAAAGTTAAGGAAATTACAATTAAAAGAAAAGAAAAAAAAACCATTAGAATTAATTAAATACATTATTAAAAATACTCACATTTAATATTTCACAATAAAGGCTCACAGATAACTTTTTTTTTTCTTCACTTCAAGATCATGAATTAATTAAACACACTATTAAAAATACTCACACGTGATACTTCAAAATAAAGGCTCACACAGGTAACTTCTTTCTTTTTCGTTTCGAAGTGGCTTGTTCCGCTGTTCAAATCGAATTAATTCTGGCGGGCGACACCGGGCTCTTATATATTCAGAAAGCTAGGCTCTAGGGTATTCCAGAAAGTTGGCTTTATGGAGACTATACACATGAAGTGTATAGTTGGCTCTAAGATATTCGAGAAAGATGGCTCTAGGATATTCAAGAAAGTTTGGGAATATTTACTTTCTCACACCTTCTAGGTATAGAATGTTCTCGACGTTATCGTTCGCCGTAACAATAGGTTTTGCAGCTGTAGCATACGCAGTAAAGGCGCGAAATTTAAAAACTTAAATTTTAAAATGTTTTCAGAAGTAATTTGAATAACTAAAATGATATCGCTTTAACTCCAACATATAAGTTAGCTACTGCTGTATAAATACACAAAATTTAATAACTTTATTATGGTAACAAATGTAATTTAAGACTTTATTGAAATGAGAATTTTAAATTTCGCGCCCCAAATAATCGTTCTTTTAAGTCCATATTGTGTACAATGAATGAAGTTCAACTATTTGACAACAGATGGCGCGACTACACTTACTTTCCAAGTTGAAGGGTTGGAAAAGCCCTTATATCTTTAAAAACACACCCTTTAGGTTAAAACGGGAACTTTCTTGTTCGAGGGGGGATAAAGGGTTATGGTAACAAATGTAATTTAAGACTTTATTGAAATGAGAATTTTAAATTTCGCGCCCCAAATAATCGTTCTTTTAAGTCCATATTGTGTACAATGAATGAAGTTCAACTATTTGACAACAGATGGCGCGACTACACTTACTTTCCAAGTTGAAGGGTTGGAAAAGCCCTTATATCTTTAAAAACACACCCTTTAGGTTAAAACGGGAACTTTCTTGTTCGAGGGGGGATAAAGGGCTATCACACTATATAAGTCCCTTTATCGTGATGGGACTCCTTTTTAAGTTTTATCGGCACGCACATTTTATCAACTTAGTTTTATTATATATAATGATAATAACCAGTAATGGTTTATGCGACACTGCTAATGTAAAACTTCTAATGTATATTTCTTTTATTAAATAAATAAATAAGAAAAATAAGAAATAATAATCATAAACATTATAGTATTGTCTTAGATTTACGCGAATATCACACATTGAAATAAAACTACTTTTTAACGGATTTTATCGCGGTTTATTTTAGATTTTAGATCCCGACGTTTCAAAGTCTTTTCAGACTTCATGTTCACGGGTAGACTGAGATATTTGACGTCCAAAAATATTAATCACAACCATTACCGACTACCTTCAAACATTAATATTTAAGTTGCGTTCCGATTTAAGCAAACTGAGCTAACATTATGTTATAGATTCAAAAGAAAGGAATTGCCGTCGATTATGAAAACTCGGTTGGACACAAACACAAAAGGTTCATTTCAATATTATTTATCTGTCTGTATAACACACAGATGCCTCGCATGTAGGTAGAAACTATAGAAAAATACTTTTTGTGCTTGCTTACTTTGTTTGAATCTTTTTATGAAGTAGAACAGATAAATAAAAATACGGCAAAATAAAAATTCGCATTGTGTAACAATTTCGACGAACTGAGTACAGTACGCGAGCAGCGGTGGCGCAGCGGTACGGGCGTCGCCTTACAAATATAAGGTACATACACATCTGTTGGAAGACTGTTTGATACAGATATGCTATTTATGTTGCGGAATGTATTTGATCAGCCTTGTGATCTGGTTCCCTCCACTTTTCTCTGCATCAATAAAGTGTTTATCTCGCCTAGAAACATACCCAAAATATTGAGTGGGACAGATGCTAATGCGGAGCTCTTAGGCCCTGATTTTCGCGTTTTAGACGTTTTGAAAACGAATAAAATCGTGAGACTCGAGACCCTGGAGTATGGACACTTTTCGGCGTACCCAAAAAGTCTGTAAGGAACCTTAAAACGATGTAGAGTAAATACTATGTTCGTAAGAACTTGTATGGGTACGATTACATTAAATGATGGCATTTTCAAAAAATAACCTCGGTCTTTCTCTGTACTTATATCACTTATGGGTCAGCCTTTCATCACTCAATTTAAACAATTTCTCAGAAAATCATATCGAACATCAATTTTATTGCTTCATGATTGCCACAGATTGGCAAAATAATTTAATGCAATTTTTTATGAAAATACATTAAAGAAAGAAGGGTTATGTTATTACTACGATTAACAAAAGGTATATACACGGCGGAGGTGAGTGAAAAAGCTGGGAGAGAACGCCCTGGAAGGACATTCGCTGATCTCATCGGTGATGTTCTTCAAAAGAGACAGGTGCGCAGCACTAACAACCGCTGTGCATCCATGACCTGATGTATGAAGCTTAATGAGGCTAAGGAAGTACGTTTCGATCGTAGCAAGTGGCGCTCTACAGTCTCTGCCTACCCCTACGGGAAAAAGTCGTGATCGTATGTATGTACATTTTATATCATGTAAAAAGTAAAGTAATAGCCTTTCTCAACAAATCGGTTATCTAATAGTGTAAGAATTTTTCAAATCGGACCAGTAGTTCGTGAGATTAGTGCGTTCATCCAAACACACTCTTCAGCTTTATAATATTAGTAAAGCTTTATATAATGGGTTCGTCTCTGGGCACACAGATTTATGCAAATGTAATACTTGAAATTGGGTTATTCAGGTATGGGTTAGGTTTAGTACTACGGTTCCTCTGTTGCTTGATGGACAGCGTGTTTGCGTTTAGTCTCTGTAGAGGCGGATTCAAATCCCACGCCAAACCAAAAAGATTGTTAAGGCTTTTCTAATTTCCCAGCACTATTCTGTAGGAGAAAATCCAGCTGTTGCTCCAGCTGCCGATATTTCACCGGTCTTGTCGGTCAAACCGTCTCACCAGACTCTTGAGAGTAATAGGAATAGAGAGTTCACTTGTGCACTATGTTTTCCTTTGCGTACTTTGCTAGTCAGCTTAGACTGGCTGCTGAGTTGGATCATGGCTAGGAGTGGTATTATTAATACTCCATGCCATATTTTTTTTTTTTTAGTTTGTATGATTTTGATGTAGGATAGACCAGGAGTATATAAAAAAATAGAAACACTTTATTTTATTGGCAAAAATTACTATCTCAAAGTGACAGTTTCAATTCTCGCGCCAAAATGGTTTCATTGTTTAAATGTCGTCACTCGGGCCTATCTCTGTTTGGTCTCTTGACTGACACCCTAAACAAATGAAGTAATTTTCTGGTCATGAATGATGTCACTACAGTCTGATCAGTACAGCGATGTTTTAGAAGGCGTTCCGTTTCACAAAACATTAAATTATTGTTAGAAATCAACTTAATTTGAATGAAAATGTTGCAGTGGCTCATTACTTATATTTATTTAACATTTGAGTCACAAAACATTGATTGATATTACTGCATCTTCTCTATTGGGAACAAATCCAGATCTATTCCGTTCAAAATTCAAAATGTCATGTCCAAGTCTGAATGAGGTAGTCTATGTAATGTTATATTAGGCTGTGTAATGCCTTAGTTTAAAATGTCTTTCATAGTTTGAACAATAAAAATATTATTCTATTTTAAAATATATTGATACACTAACTGCAAAATAATTAGAAATATCGAGATCGCCTCTATATTAAATTTTTTGCTTGAAAAATCTTTTGTGAAACCGATGATTAAGTTCCTTTTCATGAAGAACCATACTTTTTATTGTGTCAGTCCATTTATTGTTTGTTTTTTATTCAGTATTTTCCTTAATCCCCTTCAAGTCTTATTCTGAGTTCAGCTCGCAGTTATGCGGATACTCATGTGTGCGTAGTCTTTATTTAATAGTTTCAGTCAACTTAGTAGAAAAATAATAATAAGAATGCGACTATACTCGTGACTAACTTCGTACCGAAAACCAGGCAAAAGTAGCGTTAGCACAAAATATCTAAATAAAATTAATAATAAACACACATCTAGATTAAAAAAACATTAAAATTTTCAACTCAATACTTCTCTTTTATTCGAGGTGTAAATTTTTCGAACAAACGTTTTTGCCCATTGTAATAAAACACTTGAAGTAGTTGAGCATTTTGTTTCATTGTGGTGGGATTCCCATCTTAATTCTTATTCATCATTGCATTTCTAAAAAATGCAAATATTACAAATAGATAGCATTTTTAAATCAGTTCCTTGTTTAACTACAAAAATAAGTTCCATAAACAAAATTACTTTTGTTGCATAAACAGATTAAGTAAAACACTGACTGGCTGAGAAGAAATTAATAAGATAGAATTAAAAGTACTAGTGGATTTTATTATGTAAATCAATTGGTACAATCAGCTCATTGTAATTTAATTACAAATTTATTCGTGTAACGCTGTCACATAACATTAATCATTATAAAACTGTCGTAATGTGTTGTAATTAAACTTTCATAGAAACAATTCATTGCACTGCAGAATAATTAGAAGTCGTATCAAGATTGCTGCGATAGTTTCTGTAGTTTATTGTTTTATATTAGCCTTAAGTTTACAAATTTATAATCAGATGTTTATAGCGTTTAACAGGGGAAGTGGTCTTTGCTAAATTGTTTCTACCGGTTCTTGGGAGAGGCGAGGTAACCACGTACAGCACACATGTGAATGTTGAAGCGTCTTAAAAGCTACACATAAACACGAAACATGAACAGTGTATACATACAAGCTGTTCATATGCCTCGGCAGAGGGGAACTAAACTAAACTTGTTAAATTTTCTAAGGATTGATTGTTTATTTTTTAAAACTGAAAATTTGTAAAAAGTCACGTAGGCAACATATATTTCACTTTAAAGGAAATCTATCGCGGCTTAGTTAGGTCCGTCGGCTCTGTTAGAGTATGATCATGTAATTTCATATAAAAAAACTGAAGTGCGGCTAGCCTCATGCGGTACACTTCATTTCAGATAACCGCTTGTACGTTAAGGGCTTAGCAACAGAGTTCTATTACATAAATCTATCGTCCTACTACTACAATACTCTAAAATTATTATACAAATTCCCTAGTTTATTCTAAGTCGGTGTATTGAGTACTCGAGTGACTAAGAAATCCAACATCGTGCGTGGCTGGACATGCAGTTGGTCGGTTTATAAACAGTTAATTAGAATTTGGTGATGTTGACCTTTTAGTTGATAATGCTACTACTTCGGTTTACGAACAGCCGCGCCCATGTCGTTATTTGACACCATTTAATGTTTTAAATGTTTGTGTAACAATAGAGTATAATGGCCGAAGGGTAATCAAGAATAGGCTTCGGTCTTGCAATATTGAGTGGCGCTGGTAATTAGACCTACGTCCGGGCTGTTACTGCATCCTGATTCTTACGTGTCAACTTGAACAATACGTCGCAAATCCCAAAATAACACAACTGATACTCTACACAATCTCTGTAACATTAAAGTTTACTTTCGTTTGATTATGAAAGCACATTCCAAAGTAAATTCATCTTTAGTTCTGTAGTAGCAGAGATATAAAAGGGGTTGAACTAAATTGTGTGCTATGTTGATTTAGTTCTTATTACTATAGGAATAAAAATCAACTTCACGGATTCTTTAAGGAATTTTAGTCTCATTTGGAATTGATTGTCAATCCCTTAGACACTGAGCGAGTTTCGCAAGGAATCGCGACGGTATCGATCGAATTCATATCGACTAATTATAAGGTACAGTGGGCGACGCACACAATCGCTTCCCGTTAGTTCATTCAAGCCTTTTTAGCGAGAATAGCCGTCGTAGTCCGACGCAATTGTTACTCACACTATGAGATGGTATAATATTCTGAAGTCGCACACCTAACGCTAAACAAGAGTCATTACGTCAAAAGTAGTTTAATCGACGATTAGCATATGGAGGACCGCGGTCGCCGGGTATCACACCTGGCTCGGACGGAAGATCTTTTCTTTACATTGGAGGGTCACTATCTCCTTCAGTTTTCCACAGTATGCTTGTAATCATGTTGCAGTGATCAAGGGAAGGGGTTAAACGAATGTCTACCTCCCTGTCCCGTCGCTCATATATCTCAAAAGCTGCCCTAAGACTATGTATGTTGAATTTTACTATAGAAGTTTTATACTTGAAATTCTTATGCGCTGCATAGGTACTGCTTAAATTATCAGTGCTTACATTAAATTATTAATTCATATTAAACCGATGACTAAAATATTTTTAAGTTTGAAAAATGCTAAAATTAGTAGGTAATGTAGCCAATTAAAAATGATAGTGTATCAATAAAATCAAAACCAACGAATAAACAATTAATAATCGATATTAATTTTCGATTAGCACTACAGGATGTCAATTTATAGCTAAGCTTCAGCATTGAAACATAATAGAGACAAGTAATTCATAAAAGATTCGAAATATGAAGATAAAGATCAAACGTTGTCCGATCGCCGTAATGTGTAGGTTCGGCCTTAGTATTGGTTTATTAATTCCTGGTTTAATATCGTTGTTTATTGTTGCATTAAACGTTGAAGGTTATAGCTTATTGGCATTAAAAATACTTTTGGTATAATTTCAAAACATAGTTAAAAACACAGGTATTAAAATAAAATTAGTTAAGATAAGGTTTTCTCGATTTGATACACAACGTAGTTTCATTTTAAGTTGTTTTCTGCTAAAATTATTTCAAACTACAGTTTTGTAACACCCTATACATTGGCTTTCTGATGCCAGCACAGCGTCCCGCATAACAATATAATAAGTATATTACTTAATTCCGAAGTATACGCCCTCAAAATTATAAAAACAAAATAAAAACACTGCAATAAAAACTCATATTACTTAATAAATTGTCATAAAAGGACGCCATGAGTTATGCACAACTCTTTAATCGAATTTTTATTACGAATGACGTCATCATTTTATAATGCCAAAGGCCTCGACATCTTCAACACCTCGTATTTTATTTTTGCAAAATTCTTGTAAACGGAGCAAACAAGACTTGGTCATATATTATTTTTTAACGAGTGAATATATTTTATTCTGCAGTCTTTTACATAATGGGGCCTAAGGTTCTTCGTACACTGTACTATGCCTATCTTATCTTATTCAATGGGGCAAACTTAGAGTGCTTCGACATTGTGTTCCACCTAGTGGAATATTTTGTGGTTCCCTTTGATAATCTCCCTTCGCGAAGCGACGCGAACGACTTGATTTCGATCATGTGCGTACTGCCTTTGCCTACAGTAGTCCTGTAGATAATGAAGCCACCAACCAACGTCTCGACGCGAGGCGCAGTTTCATTCTAGTCTGTTTGATGTAGCGTTGTGTGCTAAGGACCTAAGGTGATCTTATTGCGTCCGTCTGGTAGGCAGTGAGACGTCACCATGGAAGGAAGCGACAGTAACGAACCGTGAACACCGTTTAAGGAGAACGCATTATGTTGCCTTTTGACATCATTAAGGCGAATCTCGAGACGGTCCCAGAGAACTGTAAGGAAATACAACGAATTTGCTTATTGTTTCGTGAAAATAAAACGTCCACGTAAGCACTATGTTGGCATAATGTGACATGTGTCTAAGAGCTTATTTTTCCATGTGAAATGTTTATGCTCCAGTAGCGGAGTGGTTGCAAGTGCCAAACAAATGTTCATGGATGTGATTTCATTGTAAGGCAGGAGAAACAGTCAACTTATAGTTAATAGTGCGGACGAAATTGCGCGCTGAAGCTAGTCTACAATATATTTTCAATTTAATACTAGAGAAAACCTTTATTTTTTCTATACTGTACCTTGAGTTGCCTGGAGGGAAGTGGACAATCTAATTTCGGACTCCTTCTATAAACTTTCTGATGAAACACGTGCGGGATCCAAATAGTTTAGTACTTGACTTCGGTCAAATCCCGAGTCCCTTCACAGCACCGCTGTTGATTTTGGCTTACAGGAGCAGCAGTGACGGGATTGCTGGGTAAAGTCCCATTAAAGGAACAGGAAAACGTGTCATCACAATTCTCTGAATAACTTGTTGTGTCATCCTTGTAATTACAATAAATAACAGTACATTTTCCTACTACAAGAATGTCGCCAAGGAATCTAAACTATCGACGAAAATGGAGTGAAGATTACCGAAGTTATTCAGGTTTTAAATGCCTGGAAACCACACATCAATTCCCTAGTAGCAACATGACAGGAAAATTATCTAAACTACATCGCAGATTACCGTTTTTAATGCAATTTGTAATTAGGTATGTAAGTGCGAATAAGTGTCGCAATCAACAAGGTGTTTCTGTCTTGAGAAAAAACTACGTTTTAGACATCTGGTTTCCGAGAAAAACGTTGTTGTGGTTTATTATTGGTTTTACGCTGGTGAAACACATCATTCAACCCTTTTTAGTGTCCCACACATGGGCACGTGTCTTCTCTTAACTATGTTACCCGTTGAGAGGTTGTTGAATGTCACATGTCCTAGAATGATTAATTCATAGTCATGCCAGTTCCCTCACGGTGTTTTCCTTTACCGATATTGAGCAGCGGCAATGAAACAATTCACACAAAGATGTGATGTGTGACCGCGGATTAAACCCGTGATTTTATATTTCAAAGTCGAGACCAATACCGCTACGCCACCGCTATCGAATACATAATTATCGTCAGCTAGATTATTAGAATAAGTTTGCATTCTATATTAGGTAATATATAAATGGTTGTCTGAACTTTGTCTGTCTGGTGACTTTCCACGCTTAAAGCTATGAACTGATTAAAACGAAATGTGGTATACAGATTGCACTATAAGGAAATAGTTGTCTATGTAAGTACCTACTGTGTTAATAATGTTTTGCGAGGTAAACGTGCTGCATATATGAGGGCAGAAACAGGAAGGTTGGTCTTATATAGTATTTTTGACTGACTAGAGGTTAGTGAACCTGACTATCCAGGAACTATCTTTGTGTCTTCGTTATCTTGTGACTTAACCCTCCACAACAATTCCGCCACTTACTTCTGTAAGCCAGGATGGACAGCGGCACCGTGAATATACTCGGGATTTAAACCCAACCAAGTCCCGGGACACCTAAACTGTCTTGGATCCCGCACAAATTTAATCTTTGTGTGATGAGCATAATTGTTTGTTCTGGGTTCTGGTGTAATAAAATATGTATGTATTTACAAAAAAAAATTATTTCAGTAGTATGTCAGTTCTTAGTACCCATATCGTGAGCAATTAATATAATTTATAAAATAATTAATAAAATAATAGGTAATAATAATAGGTTGATATTAATTATAATTTATTTTTTTATTTATAATAAATTTCATTTAATTTGTTAGTTAATATATTTTTTAATTAATTAATTATTTCGGAACTAGATGGCACTGTGTGTCTGTGTAAAAATATTATTACTATATCATAATATTACGAAAGAAACCTGAAACCTAATTTTTTTATTTGGATATGTTTTAAAATTCTGTTTTATTGGTATCAAATGACAAATTGGATTTGAGTTACGAATCCTTATAATTCGACTCGACGCTGTGTTCCAGTTTTACACTTAATTTTATCTAAGATATTCTATTAACTTTGATTGAAAAAGTATTTAAAGTAGCCAACTTTAATTCAAGAAGCACCTATCATTAATTATACCAAAATTTATAGATAGAAATTGTTTACGAACTGTCTATTACTAATAGCTTTTTAAATGTAATAGCGGATTTATTGGCCATTATCCAGTTCGGGATCTACTGAGAGCATTTACTTGTTCAATTTAAATATGAGATTGATGATATGAAGCGATCAGTTGACAGCGGCAGGTAATGATGTCTCTGATACTCAAGTTGATGACCCATCCATTATAAATTTACATAGTAATCATGTTGAAACTACGGTCATAAGTGGTTTCGGTAAAAGAAATGATTTTGTTATGAGCGAGGAAAGCAGAGTGTTCATTAACAACTTGGAACTGTTTTATTAACGGTCAGCATTTTTCCGCTTATTAAAGAATAATGTGTGAATTTTGAAGTAGTAATTATTGAATAAACATTATCAACGCAATAACAAAGAAAGCTACACATGAAGACACAACAAAGAAAGTAGAAACTTTAATTTCACGAATAGGTCAGGTGGAATGAAAAATATAAAAAATGTAGAATTGAATGATTTGAAGCTACTAAATTCACGTTGGCAAATTGACTTCAGAAAACAGCTGTTTACATCGTGTATAATACTTTCATGTGTGTTAACTGTCTAACCACTTAAAGCTCAGAGGCATTCAGTTGTAGACCTACTACGAAATTGAAACTAGTTCCTAATAAAAACCTACCGTTTTTTTTTATAAAACGTATAACATCTAAAGGCTCGATAAAGTACAATTTGACAGAGAGAAACTTACAGTATAGCCTTTAGATGCGTTGTAAGTTTTTGTAAATAAATGGGTTAGTCGATAATTTTGCTTCATAGTGAAGCTCGTGTACACTGGCACCTGACGCTTAGATATACTTACCTACTCATTCATTATGCTAAAGGCGATCCTAGACATATTTGCAGATTTACGAAGATGAGCAAAATTTTATATCTTTTCTTTCTAATTTTAAGAGAGATCTTCACACCTGTCTGAGCGCTGTAACAGCATACCAGCTTCAACTGTTGTGCCTGAGGCAAGATGAGATGATTATGTCTAATTCAATGTTAGGAAGACATACATAAAATGTGAAAGTTAATTAACTGTTGTGATGTTAATCGACTGTTTAAGTGTTTTTGTTTGCGTTGGTTTTTGCGTCCATATCAGCTACTTTGAGTAACATATTTCATTTAGAGTTTATTCAGAAAGGACGTAGATTAGTATTCTAGTATAAAAAGTAAGTACAATTGAAAAGATCTATCTTTTTGCTATACTAATGACTTTACGGTATCACTTCACTGCGCTATTTAATCTTTGTAATCTATCTTCTTTATGAAAACAATGTTTAGCCTTTTTACTAACAGTCTAAAATATACGCAATCTCCTTTTAATAGGAATGAATTTACAATGCGCTGTGGTGTCACTTGTGATGTTTTGTCACGATATAGCAGCGTGTGCCTAGCTCGTGCCAATTTGTGAATAGCGTCGGACGCTCCGGGCAGCTTTCTTTCCTCCATTGCTAAACTTGTTAGTTGAATATCACTGCTAAGTTAAATAGAGCATATTTGATTTGCCCTTTTGGATCATCGATATCGATAAATTTCTAGTTTTCAAAAATAAATTACTTTAAAAAAATAATAAGGGTTTCGTAGACTGATTTTTTATAGGATCTTGGATTTGAATCGTTTATTATCACGTCACAGGGGTACCACATTTTTGTATGACTCTTCAATTTGTAGGTATCAGGTAATGCACGCCACTCGATTTTAACTTAAAATTTGAAAATAATTATTTTGAAATCGATGCAATATTAGCAGTAATTATAAAAAGAATAAACAACAGTGCTGCATATTTTGCTAGTCTGACAATTGCTATCGATAGTTGATCGCGCATCACTAGCGTGACGTGACGGCCTGCGCCTGCGGCGACTACTCCCGCCCCGGCCTACCGGCCTACCTCATTAGAATGATTGATGCCGTGTTTGAATGCATAAATAGCAGCTAGAGTTAGCTTGGTCACGAGCCGCGTATAATGTAGTCTGAACCTTTTAACACTAGGTATCAGGCTGAGAGCCAGAAGCCCAATATGCTCACCAGACCCTAAAGCCGAAAATTCGGATGCCTACTCGTATAATATGTGTGGTGTGCAAAAAATAGTCTTAGCACTGAAAAAAATCTCTCATCCACTGAGCTATTTCCTTAAGGGAGACTGCTTGTGGCCACGGTGCGTGAAACTTGATCGAAACGTAACGCCAAACCACAGACTATACTGTATTACAATAATTAGGTCTAACGAAATTTGTAAATTGCTCGTTAATTATGATTTTCAATATTTCATAGTATTGTTTTTTTCTGTGATAATCATGCATACCGAAAGTATCATAAACACTTATCTATCTAAAGGCTTACTAAATTGAGATTTACTTTGTCAACTTAATCATTATTTAGGCCATAAAAGTTCATAGAATGTTCATTCATCAACTTTTGTTACTACGAGCACAAAACCAATAGTTCATTTTACATAATTAAATCTACCGTGGCGATGTAGTGCGATTGGCATGTTTGCCGAGAACAATGTTATGGATTTCTTTACTTTGTTAGACAAGCTTCGTATGTCTTTTCTGAAACGCCTAAGTAATAGCAATAATGGGATTGTAGGTGCTGTGTATCACATGATTTACGTATCAAGACAGTTTTGGTCTCTTTTATTTTATTTTATTAATTTAATTTGTGTTTTTAATACTAAGATTTATTGTAAGATTAATATGGGTGATACCTGAAATAAACTTATATTATTATTATTATTTACTGTAATTTCTATTCTCATTCATTCAGAATACCTAGAATAATAAATTTGTTTCAATTGTATTACTACCTACAGTTGACTGCGTTTGAAAAATTACACAACTACTGTACAATAAGAAAATGTCTTCGTTATGGCTCATTTTACTGCAGTTTACATTGTACCATAATAATATTCCCTAGAATAACATCTTAACAAATAATTATGAGAGATAGTCGTGTGTGATAAGGCTTTAAATTAAGAGATGTGTGCCGCTCGTGAGTCGTTTCCCCTTTCTGACTTCTGTGCTATTGTTTATTGATATGAGCTTACCTACAGGAGAGAATAATATCATATAGGTATATGTAGGTAGCTAGTACTACCTACTACCAAGTACCTAGTAGGAGTACTACCTGCTGTACGTACTGTAAGTACTACCCACTTACCGCTTACCGCTAAGAATTTTTGGACGGAATTTAGGTGATAGTGATTATGTGTGGTCTTACCCTTAGTACAAGCTGTCAAAACGATTTTTTTTAATACTATCGTGAACCTATCAAGATAATAAAAGTTAAGATAGAAAAAAATATACAAATAAGTATACCTATTCTATTTCCAATTAATATTAAATTACAACAAGTATTTGATTATCTTTTTATCGAACGTTTTAAAAATAATAATTTGAAAACCTATTTTGACAACTCTAAAATAGTATTTTAAATTTTTTTCGTATTAACGAACTTATACTAGGCGTGTATAGTTTAGATCTACGTGTGTATTCGAGTGCAAGAAAAAATTTCGCATATGAAAAATGGTTATTATAACTGCATATTTTTACCTATTATTTTTAGGGTCCTGGCGGGAGAGGGGTCCTCTTTGACTTCGGGGATAGTGTGTGCGCCTCACCTTTCAGGTTACGGTTTCTAATTTTGTTCCGCGCTAAAAGTTTGATTATTTAACTCAACACTAATCAGCAAATTGGTGGTATTACATATGTTTTGGAATACATGTTAAGCCGAACTTTTAGAGCAAAGGAATAGAAGGCGTCTGTGTTTGCTCACGCACTTGTGTACTATACCCTTCATCCATGGCTAAGTTGGCTAATGATTAGATACCTATTAGCAGCCAGTTACTTCAAATGTCAGTCAAAAGTAGGCAGGGTACCGGTGATTACACCCAATTTTCAAGTTTGTGCACTTGTAGGAGTGTGTCGAATGATGTGTGGCTCGCACGACATATGCTAGGCGAGCGCGGGGCTCTAGCTATGCGGTGTCTAGTAGGAATCTTGTCGAAGGTACATTATATCTGAAGTAAAACAAGTAGGACCGCTTTTTGTTTTAGATTAGCTAATGTTAATCAACGTTAATTATAATGTCCAGATTTCTGGTCACATACTCGCATATTATACAAGGTATAAAATGTAAAGAAAAAAAGTATAATCCCTGCTGTGTGTTGACATGGACACATACGGCGCCAACCAGAACGCCCTCAGAGTTTCCTTTTCTGATTAATTTAATTGTCAACATTTTTTTGTAGTTAAGTTCCACATTTCTATCTTAATTAATTATAAACACACAAACTTAAAATGCCTTACTATCATGACCC
This sequence comes from Meganola albula, assembly GCA_936450015.1. Classification (NCBI taxonomy): domain Eukaryota; kingdom Metazoa; phylum Arthropoda; class Insecta; order Lepidoptera; family Nolidae; genus Meganola; species Meganola albula. The sequence continues at coordinate 5,780,722 of OW388159.1, read as the reverse complement.
TTCAGCTTCAGATTAGTTCCAGTGAATACTTGTATCTGATATTTTATATCTAATGTGAATAAATGAATCTATCTTCATCTAATGTGAATAAATGAACCGCCAAATGTAGGAAATGTATGTGTCGTGTTTGTTGTTTAACCCAAGAAAGGGTTTGATTTAAAAAAAATGTGTTGGCAGCCTTCTTTGTGCTGCCTACATTATCCGTGTGAAGCCAAGGTGGACAGCTAGTAGGTACATAATGCTTAACAGTGAAGACCCTGTCAGGTTTAGAAGTAGCGGGGGTTTATTTTCTAAATAAAATAGACAATTCTTTTGCAAGGGCTTGAGGTTTTGATATTTTACTGATTGCCTAACTGAAGTGATCTATAGATCGAAAAACGCAAGTCTTAGGGTAACGTGGGGTAGTCTTTATTATTTTTCAGCTCTCCTCTAAATTCGGCCCTGAGCGGAGAGTTGCTAAGATGAGCTTGAGGAAAGTAGCCATCGTCGTATTACTTGTAGACTAAAACAGATTAATAATGATGAAATCTTTTATAATTGCTGGCCATAAAAATACTACATCGAACTAAAACTACGTAACTTCAATGAATCTATATTTTTTTCAATCAAAATTACAACGATAACCGTTGAGAATGTTCCATATAGAATCAATTCCATAAATTTATGATACATTTATTACTACGATATAAATCTTCAAGCAAAAACGGCTCACAGCGGCGTACCTCCGACTCGCCTTGCGACATCAAAATCGCAAGTCGTCATATGAATAATACATAGATATGAAGTATTATCGCGTTGCTCGTGTTGTGAGTGTATTAGTAATGCATTGGGTTCGGTTTCAAGTCGCACTTTATGATCTATCACACGTGAATTACACCCGTTGAGAGAATTACTTTATGGATCGGTATTTATTTGTAACTATAACTAGAATGGTTTTTGAGGAACTAAATGTGATTTTCTCACAGGGATACACTGTGCTACGTTACTATGGTTGAATCGTGTTCATTCGTTAACATGCGTAGCACGATGGAAATTCTACTAAATTATGTTTAATTGAAGATTCTTCATATGGATTCTCTATATTTTGGAAAAAAAAAAACGAAGAGCGGAAAAATATGTATACAATATGTTTTAATCCCCGACAAAAATACGGGTGTTATAAGTTTGACGTGTGTATTTGTGTATCTATGTATCTGTGTACAATTTTAGCGCATAAACTGATGGACCGATTTTACGTTTTTTTTTATTCGAAAGCTAGAGATGGTTCTTATCTAAAAAAAATACGCGCTGGGGGTTATTAAGTAAGTAATTAATAATCTACAAGACGAACTAACAATTAAACTTTAATCAACTTGCCTTTTGTCAGCGTTATTCAATGTAAATGTTCTGGTACCTACGTAAAGTTTAACTTCCGAGTGTTATTTCAAAACTAATCAATACAAGCATTCCAGTGTTTGGTAACTAGTTCCACAAATTACTTTCTCATCAGAGTACCGTGGTACAATGGCGAATAGAAACCAATCGATGCGGTTGCATAGATCGCTTCTTTTGTAACCGCAAGTCCGTATGAAATCACACTACACCATGTACCAAGTGATTATAGGTAGGTCAGTACCGCAGCTGCTTGTTTTTCCCCCCGAGAAAGTGTAATTTATTTATTTTGATGTAATTCCAAAATTTGCTTGTGGTTAGATCTGTGTCTATTGGTATGATAGCGATAGATGATTCGTTTCGTTTGATTATTGTATTTCGATAATTCTATTCCATCCGTCAGGATTTGTATTTGAGTCTCTTTACAGCGAGATTGCGGTGGTGGTTTATTTCAGGTAACTAGGACAGACTACCATAGAAAATTAACATAAATACTAAATAACATAGAAACTGATTATAAACTATTTGACACAGTGAGACGTCTTCGTGTTATACTGCGTGGAGTCACGTAGATTCCCGCGAATTCGACTGTCCGTTAGAAACCTTAAAAGAGCAACAATTCCGACCCATCAGAAATCGCACCGGAACACGGCAAAGCCGCTTGGCGGTACGGCTTTGTCTGGTGGGTGGTCACTATCCACCGAAGCACACCACCAGTCTATTGTCACCCGATTTGCACCTCCCGGGGACCACGTGTGGGGATTCAATTAAAGGTGTACACCCACGGACGAACGTGACTCAGCCCCCTATTACGTATGGAACTTAAACCTAGCCGGCAAAAGGGTGATATTTACCTCTGCCTACACCTTCGGATTACTACAGGCATGATGTGAACTAAACGACGCTAAACAAACGAACGCCTCAGATTTTTAACGTGTTGAAATTTTAAATTATAATTTATGATTATTACGTTGTAGCAGTTAGAAAAATAGTTTCTGCGCAGAGTAAAAGTAGACAACCAACCACAATACGTAAATCTTTTGAATGGTCACGTCACGTCAACCCTTTTTGTGTCCCACAGCTGGGCACGGGTTTCCTCTCAACTATCTTACGAGTTGAGAGAGTTTAGGCCTTAATCCACACACGCTGGCCAAGTGCGGGTTGGTGGATGTCACATGTCGTAAAATGATTAGTGTGTGGTTTCCTCACGATGTTTTCCTTCACCGATATTGAGCAGCGGTGATGAAACAATTCACACAAAGATGTGTGGGTACGACCAGGATTCGAACCCGCGACCTCATATTTCTAAGGCGAGGCCCGTACCGCTGCGCCGCGCCACTACTGCTTTTGTATGGTATGTACGTAAAATTTCACGTAATATCTGTTTAAATATATTATTATAGGTTTGTGAATAGGGAGCTTAAAAACATAAATGTATGTAACATGAAGCACTTAATCTATAAACTTGGCAGATAATACATTACTTCATGCTAACGACTACGCGGGGTGTTCCACTTTGGTTTATTGATATTTATACATACTACATTGTTGCTCCACTAGAAACCTTCTGATTGATATACTACTCATTACGAGAGAGGTTATCTAAAATCTAAACACAGTAGGACAAAACCAACTAAATATCTCTACTATACATGTTGACTATACTAAATATTAACTTATAACAAAGGAACACTTCAACAAGAAGTCTTCACGTCACATCTAAAGACGAAAGTCTTTAATCAGTGCATCCTGCCCGTTATGACATACGGAGCCGAAACGTATACGATAGGACTGGTCCATAAATTTAAAGTCGCTAAGCGAGCTATGGAAAGGGCTATGCTCGGAGTTTCTCTGAAGGATCGAATACGCAATGAATTGATCCGACAGAGAACAAGAGTAATCGACATAGCTCACCGGATTAGTAAGCTGAAGTGGCAGTGAGCCGGTCATATCTGCCGCAGAACCGACAACCGTTGGGGTAACCGAGTTCTTGAGTGGAGACAACGGATTAGCAAACGTAGCGTAGGACGCCCTCAGACTAGGTGGAATGACGATTTCTACAAGGTGGCTGGTAAGAGCCGGATGAGAGTAGCCGCGGATCGTGCTCAGTGGCGTGCTTTGGGAGAGGCCTATGTCTAGCAGTAGACTAAAATACACACCACACTTAAAATACATTACGCAAATTACATAGGATTGACATATTTACAAAATGGGACTTCACAATCTTATGTCAAAACTTATACCTGTTGTGGCGACTTCGTTTCTACCTTTTGTAGGGACTTTGTACAAACAATTTTAACATTTACGGTCGTGGAGCAAAACATTTTTTTGACAAGAGTCTCTGCGTGGACGTGGACAGACAGGCAGATAGAATGATAAAAATGGTGATTATTTGGAACTAATTGGAAACTCTAATAAAAGGGGGTGCAAAGGGGTAAAACTTGAGTTATTTTATGAAAGCGTCACAAAATCTTTGCATAACATCACTAATCAAGAAGCGGGTGGAATAATTCGTGTAGGTATTAGAAGGATATTTTTTATCACCCATTTAATTTAGAAGTTGTAAAGTGCGTTTGCAATGTGCAACATTTTAATAGTACCTCTTAACAGATTTAATAATAACTTTGTATGAAATATGCATCGATATGCCTTGAATGAAATACTGTACAAGATATTAAATTAAAGCAATTATAAAATAGCAGAGCGGCAAGCAGCCCATATGGTGAAGGCTTCGCTTCGAATCATGAACTGTTTAGATCGAATACTCGACTGTGTTAAACGAGATGCTGAATACAAAAAAAAAAGCTTAAACAAACAAGAAAACTTTTAATTAAAATTAGATCATTTTGGATTTAATTAACCTAAAAAAAATAGCAAATCTATCAATCCTTATGATGGAATTAAGCTTAAAAAATATGGAAAAAATATAAATTTAACAGTTGTATGGAATCGGTTAGTGGGTTGACACGAATGACTAAACAATAAACATTGAGCGTAACTGAAGTTAAAAAACTGAACCCCCAGAAAAATTGGCGTAGCGAGACGATAACGAAAGATAGAAATGAATATAAATGTGTAGGATTGACATTCACCGTCGAAGTCACGTGACAATCTTATGTCAATCCCAAACATTTTGTTCTTCTATACTATCTTCTGTCGGTTCGCTATGTTACGTGTCTAGGGCTCCTGTATTTGAATTATAGTTTATATCTACCCCGCAGGAAATACGTGTGGTTGTAATTTTGTAAGTAAAAGTTATTTAATATCCCTTTATTGTCCCATTGTTGGGTTTTCTTAATTATCATAAGAGTTGTTGTGTTTGGCCAAGAGCAGATTGAATATTGACTCATGTACTGGACGACTGGAACATTTATTTCTAAGAAATGCTGATTTCCTCACGTTGTTTTCTTTTACGATTTAGATTTAGATTTAGACAGTTCTCACAAAGATGTGTCGAGTCGGGCACAAATCGAGATTCACTAGCCTAAGCTTCGTCATCCTTTATGTGTAAGGCCTTAAGTAGATATCCACAATGAAATAATGTGGAAAATTCTCCGAAGGCTATATTAACTGCGTATGCGCACCTTGCTCTCGTTTCATACTCGGTAACTAGTTTTTTGTATCGAGAAAAACATTGGTACGCACTCATCTTGTTTCGAGAAAGTTAAGCCACTCATGCGCAACGTGAATATAGGATCATTTCGGTGGTCGCCTTAATAGGAGACAGTTTTTTGTGTGAAATACTTACAATCTTACAGTTATGTAGATTTATTTAGTTTAAAGATGATTGCTGGTTTGACTTTCAGATTTTTCTAGGTAACAAAATTTTTGATACCTGATGAAAAAGAAACGTTAATTTCAAAGGCTTTTTTAGAAACTTTATTGAGAAACGAGTTTAGTAAAATTCGTTTCAGCTTTACCTACTAACAAATCGAATATTATAGTGTCTTAAAAGTTACCTCAAGCATTTGTTTCCTATTGCAATGGTTATGTTAGTATCAGAAAGTATGTATTGGATGTTATTTATAGAACTATAATATTAATGAAATGGTATTATAATTAACTAGCTTCCGCCCGCGACTTCGCCCGCGAAATTGATCTCATTAATCTTGTTTCTCCATACAACCTTTGGAACCCAGTTCACCAACTTAAAGGGTGAGTTTTGAAAAATCCTTTCTTAGTGCACCCCTAAACCACATAAGGAACTTATGTGCCAAATTTGGAGTCTCCAGACCCAGCGCTTTGGGCTCTGCGTTGATATGTCAGTCAGTCAGTTTCTTCTTTTATATATTTAGATTACATACCTTTTATTATACATATTTACAAAAGTAAATAAATAAAATGAAATAAGCCTTTATTGCTGTTAGTGGCTTTTCCAACAACGGTTTTTCCATCGACAAAGACCTCCTCCAAGGCCATCCACCTATTTCTATCCTTTGCGGTTCTAAGCCACTCTGGTGCAGCAACTCTTTTAAGGTAATCTTACTCATAAAAATAGTCTATAGGTACTGTGACTTGATGTAACTTTTTAAAAAGAAATCAAAGGACATGTTGTTGAAAAAGTGCTATCACAGTGTAGATGAGTTTTTAAAAGATAGGCACACACTTTGAAGCTAATAGTATTTATTATTTGTTGAATTGATTATTAATTGGATGTTATTAATTATTATAAAATATTTTATTTACAATTGAATTTTACACATTTTAATTAGATTTAAAGACTATATTATGTAATCATTATTAGTATTTTTGTATTCTACTCTAAATTTTCTTCACAAATGTATTTTTGTTTCGAAATAAATGACTTATGACTTATGGCTTGCGTACTGAGAAAGAAATAATAATTTAATTATTCAGATTTAATCAACCAAGTAGTTAGTCGTTGACAACAATCAGTGAAACCAGTCGCGCGGTAGCTACGAGTGAAAAACTGTAACACCGTAGAAAATCAAGTAGCGGTGTTATCCCGCTAGAGAGTGAAAACAGATCAACCGTGGACAAGTGACCAATTTATACAGACACCAATCAGAGCAAATCAAAGCATTCCATTCCTACTATTTGTAAATAAACGAAAGAGGCAACAGAGGTCTGTTAATAGTGGTTATTTATGTTCTCATCAAGTCTCGTTTATACGTTTGACGGACGTGAGCCTAGCCTCGGGCGTCACAAGGGTGTTATTGTAGATGTCGTCATAATTTTGTTTACATTGGAATGTGACATGTATTATTCATTATTTGTACTACATTTGAGAGCTCAGGGACAAGTGTACACAATGTTTAACAAGTTTTATAGGTAAATGTAGATGTTTCATATTGTGACAGTTTATTCACAGTGATACAAAACACAATGTTTATATGTCAGGTACCATAGAACACCATTTCTGCTTGGACACTTTTTGGTTGGGGAAAATACATAGTAAGGGTTCGCGTCACCGACGTGCTCATAACTGGCGCATGCGCAACGGCCGTGAGCTTAGTGCGTTAGACGCTTTTTGGAGTTCAAAGTTTTCACTTCTATCGGCGGTCCCGATAACTACCAATATTAATTTTTTACTCTGGACTACACTTTCACTTGATCACAACTTGTCAGCAATGATGTGGTCTACGATGGAACACGCTCACCGAGTATACCGATTCAGTCGATTTAAGAGTGATTTTAATGTGGATAGGGTAGGTATCCGTGGCGAAGGGTGGAAGTCTGAAAAAAGGAACCCGGAGCAAATAAGTTCTTACATAGAAAAATAATATCTTTTCACTACAGTCATCGATCGATCTTACACTTAATGCTATACTTATTTTTGTTGCTGTTTAAAACTTTTAGGCGTTACATAATATCTTATTAAGTATGTTTGATATTGACCATTTGCTAAAGGTAAGCAATGGGAATCAGTTTGTTTGGACTCTTTGCTACTGGTAGCATACCACCATTGTAGTGAGTTTAACCTGAAACTTCACGATAGTACCTATTTTGTCTAAACTACAGGTTGACCCCAATTTGAGATGGGCGACTAACTTGTAGTTGACGTAGTTTTACTATAATCTTCCACTTATTTCTCTAATAAAATTATTTCTAACTAATAAAATCATTACCTATGGAAAATTTGGGTGCTCTGTGGTTATGATTATTACGTTTTGAGATTTTCAATTAAAGATTAATTGATTAATTGTTTGTTTCTTGTTTGTTTATATTATAATAATATTAATACTAATATAGTGGGACATTAACACACACGGCCATCTAATCCCAAACTAAGCAGACCGTGTACTGTGGAAACCAGATAACTGGCAATATACATATAGGTAATACTTTTCTTTTTTTTGATAATTACACCCGGACTTAAGGCGAATAGACTTGTTCATCACACAAATGTCTGACTTGGGTGGGAATCGAACCCACGACCTGCGGCGTGAAAAGCAAGTGTCTTACCGACCGCGCCACCGGCGAACTATTACAGGTATTAAGTTAATAATATTGACATTGCTATTCAGTTGTGTAAATCATCATCATCATCATCAGCCTATCCTAGTCCACGGCTGGACATAGGCCTCTCCTAAAGCACGCCACTGAGCACGATCCGCGGCCACTCTCATCCAGCTCTTACCAGCCACCTTGCAAAGATCGTCAATCCACCTAGTCTGAGGACGTCCTACGCTACGTTTGCCAATAAAAATAATAAAAAATAATAATAATATAATATAATAATTTTGTCAATTGTATTGTCTTTATCTTATGTTGTAAATAAATGATGTAAGTTAAGTTAGGTTTATGCATCCGTATTGTGTATGTGGTCTGTATTCACGTTATAACTAATAGAGAATAGTATTTTTTTAATACCTATTTGATATAGGTAGTATTTAAGTACGTGATAAAATTCAACTACGCAGTAAGTTAATAAACCTTGAAGGATGTAATACAAATATAATAATAATATTGCTGACTAATTGCGCATGAGTCAACATGACGTTGAAATTTTCAAGCGAAGCGAACTTGCCTATCTATTAATTTGAGACCGTAATATCAGTGCATTAAATCAGGTTTATTGCGAAAAACTACTCTAGGATTTATTAGGTTATTTGCATCTAAAACCAGTACAGTATCTGACTCAAGTAGGTATATAGCTACTTTGAGATGTTCAGAGTATTTTTAATCTTTTCTTTTTAGGTTTTCCAAATATAAAAATCAATGTATAGACCCGTATTTACTGAATAAATCTTTTGTAAGAATTGTTATTAAGTAGGTAGGTATATAATATTTGAAATAAATGTAGGTATGTATATAATAACGTTTTTTCATATAATAATTTTATATGGAATTAATAGTTGCAGGAATAAAACAAGATTTAGAGTTACATCTGCGTAGGAGCTCTCAGATTGCGCGTGGCTGTGCTCAGTGTATACGCCCCTTGGATTTTATGCATTTAATTAATTTCGTTTTAATTAAGTGGCCATTTATTATTATAATGATTACTCAAGTAATAATAATTAACTGTGTCTTCAATTATAACAAATTTAATTGCCATGTTAACAATTTATAGTCGTTCATGTAGTAATTAATAGTAAAATATTTTCCGAAGACTGTAATAACTAAAATAAACGTTATTTAAATAAATTGTTGTGATTCTTTATGTAAGTAATATGTAGTAGTTCAGTAGGTAATTCATAGATTACGTTTAGTGCATAATTTAAATACGAGTTATTTTTTTTAAGTTATTTGAAGAGACCGGTTGCGGTCTACGTTGTACGCAATGTACTGTATAATTTAGTAATATTGGAACACATTATGCACAAATAGTCCCGACGCTTATCAACTCGCTACTGTGTAATTATCGATTCTCGTTGCATCTGTTATCGATACATTAAATTACTTACAACTCTTCGTATTGTTGTAACTACATTAAAATGATTGATAATATTCGAAATCGATGCAGGAATTCGGTCGATTTTTCTGTAATTATACTGCCTGAGGCTGACGTACTTAATTTTGTTTAATACGATTTATGAATATGAAATAGTTTTAATATATCCGTGTTATCACGTCGTTAAAAGTGTTGCTATTTATATATGTAAATATAATTATGTGTAGCGACATCATTATATTATTATTGTGCTAATAGGCCTAATAACCAAAGGAACACCTACGCATTGTACAAATTAATGATAGCTCGTTACAAATCAATTTAATTCGTAGTTTATTTATTATGAGTGCTTTAGATGGCATTATGTAATAATGTTCTCGTTTAATATCTAATGTTTGTGAGTGAAAATTTTCTTTAACAGCACACTGCGTTTCAACACCATGAAGCTTTTCACGCGTGTCGGTATCTATTTAGGGCTCCTAGACAAAGTGACATACTATTTACATCTGTCACCTTTATTTTACCTGTATTCCATGTTAATAAATGATTTTGATATTTTTAATTTTTTTTTTGAAGCCATAGTAAAATATTGAAAAGAATAAAATGTATGGAATTGATACAAGATTGTTACATGACATTCCTGAGAATGTCAATCTCATACATTTTATTCTTTTTGGTATTTCGTTACCGCTTCTCTGTTAATTTGTCTAGGGACCCTGGCTTACAGGTCTAGCAGTGGCTCACGGGATAGTTGCAAAAAGTCACTTCTATTTGGTAAAAATTCAAATGTTTAGTGATATAAATAAAATTCTATTCTTGAGCTAGATATATATTTTACACAAACAGTTACCTCACTGAATAACAATCAACTAACCTTAATATATAATGAAATAAACTAATGCCTAACCTAAAATAATGCTTAAAAAAATTATTCCCCATCTTTATCTTCCAGAATTGTACCCAGAAGTCTAGCAGCATCGCCGCGTTGGATGGCAGTAATGATCCTTTGCGTGAGATACAATTCAGCCTTCTGGTCGTGTATATTATAAAATTACCAGGCAAAAATTACTTTTGCTTTACTTAAGTTTTGTGCGATATTTTCCACACAAAAAAGTAATTTTTAGGTATTACAAATTCTTTTACCGGAATTACCGTAAACTGTGAAGCATTATTGTAAATTTTGATAACAAACTTACTTATCGATTTTCAATGGTGCATCGGTAACGACAAGGCGAAGCTACTCGCAGCGGGCAGTCGCCCCATGTGGCCATTCTTCGCTCTATATGGCACTTTTGTAAGATAGCGTTGGGCAGGAAATTATATAGAGCACATTCTTGATACAGTATTTTGCACTGACGAAACATGCACAAGAGAAAACTTCTCTTAGGGATGAGTAGATATTAAGAGACAAAACATATAATATTGTTGTGCGGTACAAACTCACGTTTTTACATAGGTTGCTATATGTTGTGACTTCATGTCGTTACTATCACTGACTGACAATAAGACTGACTTCAATCCTGTGTCCCACAGCTGGGCATAGGTATTCCCCCAACTATCCTACGAGTTGAGGAAATTTAGGTCTTAATCCATACATGCTGACAAAGCGGGGTTTTGTTTATCAAATGTCCTGGAATGATTAGTTGTAGACACTCCGGTTTCCTCACGATGTTTTCCTTTACCAATATTGAGCAGCGGCGATCTTTTATTTGAAATGCGAGACCTGTTCTGCTGCGCCTCCGCTGCTCAACCGCTGCGCTGATACAAACTTGTAGGTAAAAAACATAGTTTGATCTCTTATCTCAGTACGTAACTGCCTGGTAAAAGCCCAAAGTAAGTTTTAACCTTGCCTTGAAATAAGGTGACGAACAACACGCTCGGGTAATGAGCCTTTAATCTAGTTTTAATTTACACTTGTATTATTTTATACTTAACGGATCCGTTATGAAACTGTACGGATTGATAAGTAAGTGAAGAAAATGTCCAACGCATATTCCATTTATTTGTCATTCAAAAAAGGTCGTTATTCTTAGCAATTTAAAGTGTTGATTTATAAGCACATCATGAGAATAGCCGTTTTATTTAATTGGCGTTTAAAGTGGTCCAAAATTTTCATATCTGTCAGTCGCGGGACCAGATCTTGGTGTAAAATGGTAAATACAGGGTACAGGTATTACGAAGGTACATTTAAGTGGTAAAGATCAAAGTAATTTTTAAAGTAAATGAGCGAAATTTGAGTCAAGTTGTCATATTAAATCTTGCAAAAGTAATAAGTCGTAATAAAAGAGCTTTAATCGCTTCTTAAATTGTAGTTATGTTAAATTTTCCAAAAAATTATTCAATTTCTGGTTTCCAAAGTACAAGTTCTGTTTAGTTCGGGATCAGATAGCCGTAATGGCCGGGTGCAAAGTTCCAACAAAATAATATTTATTTTTAATTGTTATGTACTACTTCTAGGATCTTGTTTGTTCAGGGTTATTTTGCTTCCGCTGTTATATTGGCTAACCTAAAAGCTATATGTCGTACTTATCTTTAAGGATAGCCAACATTGAAATAAAACTACTTTTTAACGGATTTTATCGCGGTTTTTTTTTGGTAAATCTAAGACAATACTATGATAGCCAACATAATATGTAATATGTACTTCTGAAGCAAGGGGACTAGAGGCAAAGTAACTCTGAACAGACTTTAGTGTGTTGAAAATTACCACAAGAATTAAGGGAGTTTTGATAGCATGAGGTTACTTAATTTAATTTATTCTTCAATAGGTTTGCGATTGACTACAACTTGCCAACCACCAGTTATTACCAGTTTACTGCCACCTGATTTGCACTTTTGATCACGTGTTGATTCAGACTAAAGGTGCACTCCCACGGTCGAAGGTGACTTAGCCCTCAAAATACCTATATGTCTTGTTTATTATTATGTGTTGACTATAGAGATAGATATGGTAAGTCTTTTTGGATTAGTCACCTCACTTGTAGATGAGAGGTTATTTTCAAGAGAAACGTTATCCGCAGTTTGCGTAACATAATTTTAGTGACAAACTAGAGTGGGCGCTAGGCCTGTTACATTAGCCGACCTTGCTTTCCGTTAATTAGCTACGTCCACGTCACTGAACATTGTGATGGATCGGTCACCTGCAGTTACAAGATAATATGCTAGACGCGTCACTGATTGAATTTGTTTAAAAGTGTGTTCGACAGATTTAAAAAGAGAGGGTAGTGTATATAATGAGTAAAAAACTTGTATAGTATTTTGTTTAACTAAGTATATATGCTACAGTAAATTTTAATGTGCAGTAATACCTCCCCACCGAATTCCGAGACCAGAGAAACTAACTTAACTTCCTGGTTTCCTGTTTTTGAGGCCGAAAGTATTATTACTTAGTATACTAAGCAGCTTTCTACCCGCAGTTTCAGAACCTAAAGATATAGCTACTCGCCTTAAAGCTTTTGTCGTTTCCGATATCTTTAAATCCACGGTATGTCGCCTCGAAGAACGTTCACAAAATCACGCAAGTGATCATAGACAGGTGGATTTTGAGTCACATCTTATCGTTCAGATAGTACATGTAGTGTAGGTATGTCGCGCACTCTAGGCGACCTCAAATATTGTAGTAACCACGACCATCTTATAGTTTTTAGTTATGTAACTTTTTAGTCATTTTCGACTTAAATTACGAGTAAGTAACTATTCATGATTTGTTGGTTACCTATTTAATTTGGTAGATTGAACAGATTTTATGAAATTTAAACTATGAGGATGGACAGGGGCAAACAAGAGGAGACAGTTATTTTAATCCATCTAAATTCGAAAATAATTTTAAACTGAATAGCTTAAATATAAAGGTATATTAAGGTATACTTAAGGTAGCTTATAGTTTTAGAATTGACCACCTATCTAGCACCTAAAGACCATAAAGTTTCAATACCTAGTAATCGGCAAAATTAGTTACCAACAGGGATGGACTTAATCGTTCGTTAATCGCTTCTGAATGGTTATTCATCTAACTATAAACTAACCCAAAAGCTTTATTGTCATACTTATCTTTAAGGATAGCCAACATATTAAGTAGAGGTACATAACCGTTCCTTAATCTCTTCTAAATGGTTATGGTCAGTATCCATTGATCCGTCGTTGTCTTTATTGGCAATATGCTCGAACCTTTTTTAATACAAAATCGGTCACTTTTTACAAACGACATTGATTATTGTTGTTACTTTTTAAATTTTCCCAACGTTTCGTTGATTTGTTTGAGTTGGTCGTTCTTGAATGAGCATACTTGCGTTGCATTTTTTTGTTAGCTTGATAAGCGAATCGATTACCCTTAGTAAAAAAGACCCTTTTCTTTTTTTATGATTAGTGTTTTTATACGCTGCTGCTGTTTATTGCTTGAATGAACAGTAATGAGAATGGTTAGCTAGTTGTCTCATTAGACATCAATTAGGAGATTGCACAGTACTCGCGTCCTTAGTCACATTCCCCGTCCATTCTAAAGCCTAATTCAAACTCTGGGTCCTTAAACATGGCCTTAAGTTATCCAATTAAGAAAAGGGGAGCCTAATCAATATAGCTCACCTGATTGCCTGATTGAACCAACTTAGATTCGACATAATCTTTGGCAAAGCCTAATTCTTAAGTGGAGATTTTGGATGGGCGAACAAAATACCCATAGAAAAGGAGGAGTGATAATATTTGCAAGGCTTGCAAGAGTATTACTATTGGTGAGAGCAAATCATTAGCAGCAAATCGTGCTCAGTGGCGTACATTTTTTTACCTATCCTATAATAGGTTTGCACTTCATCACAACTTGCCTGATGTGAAGCAACGATGTAGTCTACGATGGAACGCTCTTACCCAGTAAATACCGACTAACGAAAGACTAGCAACTATGCGACAATGCTAGAGGCTTTGTAATTTAGCATTGAAGGGATTCGTTACCAATAAGCCTCTTGGCTTGCCTCTCAATAGACTCCAACGCTTCGAGTTGGTATTTAGCTGAGCCAACCTAAAAATGCAAACAGTACTCCATGCATGAATGAACTTATAGCTCGAGCATTTGTTTCGGCATGAAGTACAGATGCACCTTCGCGAGGATACCTAGATTTTTGGCAGCTAGTTGAGCCTTGGTCTCAATGTACGGACTAAAATTGATGATGATTTACCTATGATGACGATGAAAATATGATTTTTACTTAGGACAGTTGATGGTCAGGTGATGCATGGAGCATACACAGGGAGGCATTTGTGTGTTTAGTACAAAAAAATTCGCTATACATTAAGATTGGTAGATATAATTGTCCTTAAAGAAAGGGACGTTAATCCAAACCTTATACCACCCTAGATCACAAAAGTAACAGTACTGTAGAAGTGTAACTAAAGCTATCGGTAGTTTTTCAATAAGCAATAAATAATGCAACGCAACAGTGGCTCGCACGCGCCGCTAACAAGCCTGCGCCCGCGCCGCCGTCGTGCCATCGTTGTGCAACTGCCCCACCCTGCGCTGGCACTCACCGATATAAGTCATAGGATATTGGCGTTTAATAAATATTTTTCTTTTTAAAGTAAATGCGACTGTTAAATCGCTACTAAGAGAATTTATTTGTCAGTAATGACCTAGGTACCTAGTTGTTAAACGAAGTCCTGCTGCTTTATTATGAAACCGTATAGTATTAACCTATAATTGTAGTTGTACGAAAGAAAAGTTGCTCTACACATTATATAGCGGCATTCCTCTTCCACAGCACCAACAATACTGCTTCAAGCTGTTGTAGTAGGACCATTGTATTTGAATGCTATATCAAATAAAAATTTGATTAGGAATATAGTTTGATCTTAGTAGCATTTCAGCTTTAAAAAGAAGAATTATACTTATTATTGAAAACAATATTCTTGGTCCCCGTTATATGGAGCAAAATATAGCTGTCAACATGTAACTGACATTTACCTTCGAGTGTCATAGACGTAAGCTATACGAGTATGTGATAATAAGACAGAATATAAGGGTAAAATTTGTATCTTGAACTTGTTACACAGTTATTCTACAATGAGACCAGTTCAGTAGTATGGTTTTTCTTGCCTCGTCTTTCACCTCACAGGTCATGGGATCGATTTACAGTTCAGATATTTGTGATCATGCATGTCCACCTTCCTTGAATCTGAGTTTTACTATATATTTGCAACTAGATTCCGCCCGCGAAATTCATCTCACTAATCTTGTTTCTCCATACAAACTTTGGAACCTCGTTTCCCCGTTTAAAGAGGGAGTTTTGAAAAACCCTTTCTTAGTGCACCCCTATACCCCATAAGAAACCTTTGTGCCAAATTTAGAGTCTCCAGACCCAGCGGTTTGGGCTCTGCGTTGATATGTCAGCCAGTTTCTTCTTTTATATATTTAGATTGCAAAGAGGTATAATGTTATCTGATTTCTGTAATATAAGCTTAGCTTATTTTGGGATTAAATAGCTGTTTTCAAAATATTCTGACATAAATATAACTACTATAACGGTAAACTGTCCTCTCAGATTTTATATTGGACCATACCCTAAGTGATACCGTTCTTGGACTCCCGTGTTCAAAGTACCTATGTTGGTAAGTACTATGTGTATCTATAGAGGTTATACTTGGCCACTTTCTGTATCTATTAGATCACGTCATGTACTATAAAAACTTGGTTAAACTTTTGCTATCAATCGTTTTACAAAAACATCTATTACCTTCCTATGTCCTTCAGTGAGTTAACCTTTCTAAAGTTTATTGCTATTTCGATAGTCTGTCAAAATCCGATCCCACTATCTGATAAAGTGTTATTCGTTTGTTCCATTACTTTTATAATAATATTAATATTCTACGACATTAATATACACAGTCATTTGATCCCATACTAAGTAGAGCTTGTGTCAGATAAACCAGATAACTTATAGGTATACTATACTTATACTAATTTAATTTGTAAATACATACTTATACGTTAATCAGATAATTACACCCCGACTCAAGACAAACAGACATGTTCATTCCACAAATGTCTTGGGTGGGAATCAAACCGACCACGCTGCCGGCCCTTCAACGTATAACAGAACTTGAGCAAATTTTTGTAAGTAGCATATTTATGTTTTGTTACAGTCATTTGATTTCAAAGTGTCATGAAAAAGAAAAGGACAAAACATATTTGATTATCAGCTGAATCGTTTCAATGCGGTCAACTACTAATTATTATGGGTAGGTAAGAGACTACTTGAACATTACTTATGTATATGTCCATGTTGGTGGGATGTTGTAGGACTTCTGGCAAAGATTGGAGAAAAAATATAGGTCAACAACTCATAGTTTCGAACTTAGGTGTTTATAGACATACCTAGGTGTGTATTGTATCATCACTTTAACCCTTTTTAGTGTTCCATTGCTGGGTACTGGTCTAGAGAACTTGCGCCTTAATCTAGACACGCTGGCCAAGAGTGAGATAGCGGATGTCACATGTTTACAAATTATTGGCTCTTAGACATGTCGGTTTCTTCACGATGAACAGCGACGATGAGACATTTCACTCAAAGATGTGTGGTTCCGACCGGGGATCGAACCCGCGCCTTATATTTCAAAAGCCGTCGATACCGCTACGCCACCGTTGCTCAAAGGAGTAAAGGAAATGTATTAATCTAACATTCAAAGATGAGTGACATTCACCAATCTACACATAGCTAGAATATTACACATACTTTCGCACTTATTTTTTTTTATTCTTGAGTAGGTAGGCGCTTGACTACAACTTACCGAATGTTAAGCAATGATGTAATCTGCGATGGGACGCGCCAGCCCAATGAACCGATTCACTCGTGATTACAAATGACTTTCAGTGAGAAGGGGGCAGTGAAATAAGGATCCTTAAGTTGAAACTACAAAGGAACAACAATTTCGACCCACCCTCTTAAATGGTGTTACCAGACATCGCACCAGAACATAGCAAGGCTGCCTGGCGGTGCGGCTTTGTCTGATGGGTGGTCACTAACCACGACTGAAGCCTACCACCAGTTAATTACCAGTAAACATATTTACCAGTTGATTGTCACTTGATTTTCACCACCCAGGGACCACATGTGGGGATCTACATAAACGAACAAACGGACGAAGTTGACTCGGTCCCTAAAAACTTATTGTATAAAAAGAAAAGTAAAAGTAAGTGAAATCCTAAACCCAAGTCTCTGTACTTTGAATTAAAAGTAGGTACCTACAAAGTTCTTGGCATTCAGTGTTTAGATTATATCAATAAATTTAATAGTTTGGTAACATGGCGGTCTAGATGGTGCTGGGCGGTTCCGTTTGTCGCAAATTAATGGCAATAAAGCATAATCATATCGTAAACGGCGTTCGTGCGCCTGCGCAGCCTCCAGGCGCCCTTCGATACCAAGATGGCGCACTAGTTTAATCGAACTTAGTTTTTGCTTATATTCTCTATCAGTATATAAAAAAGAACTATAGTAATTAAGTTTTTTTTTTGTATAGCACAAACGAATCTATTAAGGTTTTATAATAAGTTTACGTGTTAGAACGGATCAAGAAGTTTCTGAGTATTGTTGTAATGTAAACTAATTTTCATTTCTGTAAAACAGTGTAAAAGCATGAACAAAAATCAATTCAAGTAACAACAATCACTTTACGACTTTTGTTTTGTTTCATTTTATAGCACGGATCTTATTTAAACTATTTTTAAAGGTGAAAGTCATAGAAAACTGGGTAGTAGGCATCGACCAGATAACTATAGACACCGCATGGCTGGTTCCCCGCGCTCGCCTAACTTACCAACGTCCTACCATTACATATCATCCCAATTTAATACTAAAATTACCTATCTTCCCCGACACCCCACCAACTTTTGACGATTACAATTTCAGACAATATTTTTACAAAGCGGGGTCTGGAAGGTAATTAGTTGGTTGTAATAAAAATAAAACCGGATTTCTAGACACTTTAGTTTAAGATTATACCTAGCTTTTTAACCGGAGGTTATTTAGGCACCTACTTGCGAAGAGTTCTAAATTTTTTTTTAACTTTAAAATACGACCCGCCCCTGATTCGCACGGTACAAATTATGCACCTGAACCTACCTCATAGATTAATCTCTTTATTAGTGAAAACAGTATTATATTATCTGTGGTGAAAATATGTTGTTTATCGCTACTGCTCAACAGCGGTGAAGGAAAACATCGTTAAGAAACCAGCATTTCTAAGAACTAATCATTTGGGTACATGTGACATCCACAAACCCGCACATAGCCAGCGTCTGCGATTTAAAGCCTAAATTCTCTCAACTCGTAAGATAGTTGAGAGAAGACTTATGCCCAGCTGTGGGACACTAAAAAGGGATTCAAGTGATTATGATACGTAGATATTACAGTAACATAATCACTTCAAATAACAAAATACAAATAAAATACAAAAACAAAAGTTTTATTGTTATTTATTTCATTTCGACAAGGTAATCGGTGACCTTTGAACTACTAATGGGTATCAAAAGTATAAAACAATAAGTAATAATAATCTCTATAGTATTCTAGTGATAAGTTAAATAGCATCTCTTATGCGATTCTGATGTTTTGGTAAGACTGTTAATACACATTCATACACAATAACTTTCAAAGGATATTGAGAAGGATTTTTGAAGTAAAGGCATTACTATTATATAAAATTTTTCTCCAAAATCTAGGATATGCCTTCAGTTGGAATTAGGTTTAAAGAAAGGGAAGGAAATACTCTCGCAACATCGAGATCTATCTACACTTAAAGGAACATAACTTTAGTATGAGAGATTTAATTATTTCTTTGCAATTGTCCAGTAATAAATAAAAATCACAGATTTGTAATTAAGTAGATACATTAATTTAGTAATTAATTTTGGAATAAACAATGTTTGACATATTTTAATCTCTAAGATTCATAAAAGTTCTAATTAAAATCTCAATAGATGATACTATAATATTTTATATGCGTAATATTTGAAACTTAACAATAGGGCAATATCAGAGCATTTGTGATAGACGCCCAAAAAACGATAATAATTTACGCAACATCGATACAGAAATATAAAGTTCATAATATATACAATTTTGATCATTTACAATTTTTTTTAAACAACTTTTCTAACATTCCATAAAAATATAATATTTAATATCTTCAATAAGCAACAAGTTATATTTTTATTGGTAACCGGCGTTTCTTCTCAGACTAATAATACTAAATATTTTACATGAAATAAAGCAAAATTTATAAAATATAGAGAAACTACTTACATCCATACAATATATCGATAAATGTAATTCTAAAATAGCGAACACTCTCTGAACACTTACAATTAATTGCCTATTTGTCTTTTCGGACAATGAATTATACAAATACATTTTCATACAACTATCGGTAGAAAAAATTCGGTACGCGTTCTAGCTACAATTTACACTTAATTATTTACATTTAGTACACGAGATTCAATATCACTTTATTTAAAATGTATCCTAATAGCCGACTTGGTGGCAATTGTATATTTACTTTCACTCTTTTGCGCCTTCAATGAGCCCAATGGTATCAATCATGGGTATCTATGTACATAATCTTGGCTTGTGAATTTATAATTATATAATATTTATTTTAAGTGTGATGCATTTCTGAAAACTATTGTTCTATTATTTACACAGAATACCAGCTGAAGTATTTTAAGTAAGAAGTAGGCGCGTCCATTAAATTCACATGGTATAAAGTTCTTAAAAATACTCAAAAGTCATTTGGATGTGTAGACCAGATTATTGTAACTGTGAATGTGGTCGGTCAGTTTCACTATCAGGTGTGGTCCGCCCCGCTGGCAGTGGCGGCGGTGGCGCGGCGTCCTGGGGCTACCCGCCCCATGAACGATCTAATCTCCTCGAAATAAGTTTCGTCTGGGGACCTCCGGCGGGTATCATCACCGTTCTCCGCCTCATGCTTCTTGAGATGTCTGTCGAGGTTAGTTTGTTGCCCAAAACAGCGGTCACAGTGACGACATCTGAACGGTCGCTCTTTGTTATGAATGTTCCTCACGTGCCGCTGCAGATTAGAGGATATAGAAAATGAGCGTTCACAATATTTACATCGATACGGTTGCTCCCCGGTATGCGTTCTTAAGTGTCGTGTCAGATTTGCGCTGCGAGGAAATGCTTTTCCACAGTAGGAGCACGTGTACCGATCTCGTGCTCTTGGAACTCCCGGGTTCGGAGGTACGGGGGGAGCTCGAGGAGCACCTGGTGCAAGTAGTGTAGCGGCTGCTGCCGGAAGAAACGGATAGCGGCCGAAGGAGGCTGGTAATGCGAGAGGGAGTCGCCGACAGAACTGCAGCAACGCCGGGTGCGCCGGGTGTGCTGGATGTGTAGGGTGCGGTGGCGGGGAAGGTACTATCAGGTTACAGTTTTCGTCTTCTAAGCGGGGCGGACGCTTATGCGTGACGCGCAGGTCAAGTGGCTCGTCGGCGCGCGGCGAGCTCAGAGGACTGGTAGCG
This sequence comes from Meganola albula, assembly GCA_936450015.1. Lineage (NCBI taxonomy): Eukaryota > Metazoa > Arthropoda > Insecta > Lepidoptera > Nolidae > Meganola > Meganola albula. The sequence continues at coordinate 5,759,978 of OW388159.1, read as the reverse complement.
TGCGGCGACGTTGGCGGGGACGCTAGGCGGCGCGGCGCCGCGTGCTTTTCGCGCATGGCGGCCGCCGCGCACGCGCTCATCGGGCTCGTGCGCCACCGACCTGAAACAATAGATACTACTGTTAGAAGAAGATCTAGATGTAGCTTCTTGCAACTTTGCCGATCGTCGGTCACTCCTCTGAGCGAAAATAAACTTGTGTAAACATTGCGAAATGAGTATGCGGCGGGGGTGGCCGGCTGATCGATGTCAGCTCCTACGCTCGCCTTCGACGCACACCCACTTGCTTGCGACATCAGTAACTGGAGCACTTGCTACCAAAACCACTAAGTTTTTTTGTTAATAATTAACACGCCTTTATAAAGTCAATATTGCGATCAAACCAGTTGTTTATGGAAGAGTTGCAAATGCGATCGATCGGCTAGAATGGGACTTGACATCGAGGTTACGACTCGTTTGACATGTCAAAGACTAAAGTAATGGTACATGATGAGAAAGATTATGTATCTACTTAGTCAATGCCACACCTTGGCCTTACATAACTAGATACATATTTTATTCGTCGATCAAATATGCTTTGCTTTGATAGAAAGTGAAATGGGTGGCAAAATTTTATGTCGGTTACGATTTATACCCAGGCTCAAGTTTTTTCTTTTCGCTGTTTCATGCGCCCACGTTGATCATAACATTGTTATGATAAAAATGATATGCGGTAATCGTGCAACAATAAATTGGACAACTTCATTGAGAAGATTGATCGGGGCTAAGCATCGCCTACGAGCGTCACGTATTGTTGGCATGCGCCTGCGTCGATATTTACATGTTAAACTGCATTATGTTGTCATTAAATGTTTGAGATGTGATCTGTTATAGTATGGTTGTTTATCGAACCATTGCAAATAATAATATATATTAAGGCAATCTGACGATATCTTATTTTTTAGTATGTCTATTTTATAATGCCGTAGTCTATCTTAAGTAAAATAATTAAATTTTTTGTGTGCAAATGCTTGCGTATTAAAATTATTATAAAGTTAAAAGAAATAATATGCCCAAACCAAAGTTTTTGACAATCGTAAATTTAATTCGCCGTTTGTATTAAAATACAAAGTTGAATCCAAATCCCTTTTATGGGGAAATTATGTTAATGTTCCTTTTACGACAGTTTCATGCTACTTTACTTAAAACGACACTACTTACATAGACATTCTAAGAACATAGGCACCTGTAAGTACTTTAGTATATCTTCGCTAAGAGGTTGCGATCGTATCTAACGCCATTAACATAAAAAGTAAAAGCGCAACGTCGCGTCGTAATACTAGTGCTACAAATTTGTTCGCGCACGCCTACGGTGGACACGCGCTAATTTGCACCAAAAGGAGCCGACATAAATCCTCCGAACGAGGGTCGACCGTCGACATTCGACCGACACCACCTCCTTATAAGGAGTGTTCGTGAGTCTGCACCATGCCTTATGATTTGTGGAACTGAGTAGACGTCAGGGATTAGGTGAATAATATTGTATTGTTGATGTTCGATTTTGATTAATTGATGTTTTAATTGTGTTGAAACGTTAATTTGTAGATACGATTGATTACGTTGTATATCTCTTAATGATCGACTCCTGTGAGCTAAAGACTTCAATATAGTAAATTGTTTATAAATTAGAGGTAATTACCAACAACCTACCTACTTAGTACCTATTCGGTCTTAAGAGACACTAAGGCCGCTTAGTCTCGCAAGTAATAAGTATTAACACTATATTGAGTTAAAATATCGAAGAGAATAGAAAAGTAGAACATTCGATGATGTTTTAAGGAAAATTCTGAACTCTGGCGATGAGGTACCTCAGCAACATTTGACTTTTAAAATGGGACACTGACCCTCGCATACGAGACAGGAGCATATACCTACGTTTCGTGACACCACTTTAGATCAAGTCAGTTCAATGACTCAGTTTACAGCACAGATAATATAAGACTATGTTTACAGTGTTATTCACGAAACAGTTATAGAATATCATTGACTGTTGCAGAACTTAGTTGTTCGGTAAGTGGTCTAACAGTTTAACGCGCTCATCTCGCAGTCACGATGTTCACGATCTTCTAATTACTTGTAATTAACGATGTTTAGTTGCGGCGTGACGCGCGCGCCGGGGGCGGGGCCTGCGCGTTATGTATGTTAATGTAAATACCGTAGCCAATGAGAGCCATCAACCTGCGCCGCCGCCGTGATATATTAGCATTTGAATCGCTTATTCGTTCCGTAGACTTACTTTAAACCAACTGATCACTTTTGTGTTATTCCATGCGTTTCGACGTCTCGTCCCACTTGTTAGTTACGTTGTTATGCAAAATTGTAATAAATTACTGCGATTCGTTTTCCTATGCGTTGTGTGTTTGGAATTCCGTTGAGATAAACTATAGAGGCGATAAATTGCTATAAACAGTCAATAATAATGTAGGTATAATGTAAGAGGTGAGGTGTGAATTGGTAATGAGATGCTGGCTCGCGTCTGGCTCTTGTAACCGAGGTAATGTGAAACTCACGATCTTGCGGAATCAATACTATTAAAGCTTTGTCAATTTATATTTTAACGGTTCTCATTAGCAAATGTATTTTATGCAGATTACGTACTTGTTGAATTATTGTAATTGATTGAGCATGAATCGTGAACTGTGCCTAAGTTCACCTTATAATATGTATGTAGCATAATATATTGTGTAGCGATTAATTATACTTATATGTGTGTGTTAATAATGTTAACATATTCAGCCAATGGCAGTAGTTGCGCATGGTTGCTGGCCCGTAACATAAGATGCTATGTTTTCGACACGCCTCGTTACCCTTGTATCTATATCGCACATGGTCAATACAAACAACTTCTAGCCTTTATACCACTTCTCATTATTTACATAATACATCTACGTTCGACTAATTTCTTCTACTGAGTATTAAAAAAAACTCTGACAAAAACGCCTTTTATATTTTGATAATTAGATCCATAGCGAGTAGGTAGTCATTATATTTATTTTCAACCACAAGTGAATAATATTATAGGTACCTAAGATTGAAAATCGCGTGTTAAGTGATTAGTAATGTAAATGCGGAGGTAAAAAGTGAGAAGGCGATGCCTGTAGATACCTTTAGTACGAGTTCGTCAAGACGAAAAAAGTTTTCGAATACATACTATTTTGAACTTGTTAAAATCAGTTTTCATATTAATTTTTTTCATGCAAAATGTTTAGGTACTAAAAAAGAAAATTTAATGCAAGAAATAGAATAAAACGTATAAAAAACAGAATAGGTAAAGTAATTTGTAGATTTATGTGCATTTTAACATAGTATGTTGACAGCTTAATGATACTAATTCGAAAACTTTTTTCATATTGACGAACTCGTACTGAAGGTGGATACTGAACCCTCGCGTCTCAACTCTATAACTCCTAGGAGATATAAGTACCTACCAAAAACGGCGCGGACGAAAGGTTTGTTGTGTGAGCTTTTTTATGAAAAAAAAATCCGTTACCTCTCTATATAGATAAAATAAACTACATAACTAATTAAAGTAAGAAACAAACTAAGGTGACGTAGCTGCATAGGTATTGATTTGTTTTTGCCTGATAATTTTTTTAGCAAGGTAATCAATTTTAAAATAATCAACAGAACATAACTGTACAAAAAATAATATTTCATAACCGTCTCTCAGAATATTTCACGAGAATATTGTAAAAAAAGCGTGAGCCGCTACACAATAGGTTTAGAGCGGTATTGCATTATCACTATTGCTACCGCGTAGATATCGATAGAATGTTGAATAAAAAACAACACCGTCCTCTGATCGCAATACTGCGTAGTCACGAGGTCCTTCGCAATTCTACCAAGAAACACGTAATAAAAATGCAGTCAGTCGTTGTATAAAACGAAAGAAAATTTTAGTCTCAATCTCACGAATCGTTATTGAGACTATTATTATCATGGCGAGATTTCTAAAGACAAAAGTGACCACATTTATCACATCTTATTACTTATCATAAGTACGTAAATTCCTAATTCAGATAGTTAAAGGTACACTAATATATACAAGTAGTTACAGTTCTATTTGATATGCTATGAAATCAATAGTTCGCATGCCGCATGACATTCTCATAGGATTGCGGCCGCAGCAGATTCACACGCACCGCCCGCTTTTTTGCAACATATTATCGACGTATTGACAACTGTTTGATTTATTTCCCATCACTATTTTAGGAAACGCGTCGCGCCACACGCCTTATAACGAGATATGATATTACTCCATGTAATAACTTAGTTGTAAAATCTGAGCTTTAAAAAGTAGCCTTTATTCGTCTGAGTCTTTATCTTCGAATGAGAGCATCGCATCGCAAGGAAACGTATTACCAGTATAAAATGTACCTTGTACATCAATCCAAGAAATAGACTACATATAGGCTAAATTAGATCAGTATTCTTCAAGCTGTTTTGACCATCATTAGAATAAACTTCCTCACTCACTTTTTTCGCCCTCCTGAAAAGTTACTTTTTTACGCATAAGATGTTTTCACGGCGTCGTAATGTATCTGCATGTTATTTGTTAGTAAGCAATAATTATTATCTCTTTACTCTTGTGACAATCGCGTAAGTATTAAATCTTTCTTATAGAACATTTATTACCATTGTATCCGGTCAAGTTTTTAAGCTTCTTCACTGAACTAACATAGATGATCATTTACAATTTTGTGCGAATTTATTAGACGTAATACATTATGTAAGTAAAACAATCGTGAGGGAACGCAGTCGTAAATCTTTAATTTAAGTTTAGGTATCTTAAAATTTTCTATGATATGATAGCTAAGACTATTAATAGAGGTCTGACCGTTGCGTGCAACGATATATGTCTATGATATACCTAGGGCGAATAAATTTTATTGTTTAGTTCATTATACAAGCCAGAACCAACTTGATACTTTTATAAGATTTTTAGTAAAACGAGGTCTGAAATTGTTATTGGGAAAATCCACCAGTTGCAAGCATAAGTCAGATTTGTTATTATATAGATAACTATTAACCTCATTTTGGAAGGACTGTAGGCAGTAAATACATATTTTTCATGTATCTATCTATACATGTATGGTGCAGGCGCAGATTTTTCAAGTCAGCATATTTACGCGACACACGCGTTCCAATAATTTCATTAAAATTAAGTTAGTTGTTATGCATCGATTCGCCAAGGATCTCGACCGTGTTCATAATTCGTTAATCTCCATTAGTCCATTGAAAAGTTACATTTGGGGTTGCGTTTTTTAGAGGACGCAATTTTATTTTTTTGATGTGTAGGGGGGGTCAGTGTAGAGCTAAAACCAAGTTTGTGGGGTCGCCACCCTTGTCCCACGGCCGCCTTCTTGAAAATAGGGGTTGAAATGGTTTTTACGGTATATCTCTTAAACTATTTATTTGATAAAAAACATTTGTTAGCATTTTTTGTTGCAAATTAAATTCTCTATAACTTTAGTCCAGTAACTTTTTGTCGTAGAACCATAAATAAAAAAGTTATAAGCGAAAATCTTCAGAAATTCGAGAAAAAAAATTATATTTTCCGATGTAACTTTTTTTTATCATTTTACGATAAAATGATATCTGACCATTTTTGTAGATCGTTTTTTGAGGAACAACTTTTATTTCCATCATTTTTTTCATTAAGTCAATAGCTAAGGTTTTACAGCGCTCCGAAGTGAGTACTATTTTTCAGTACTCTTAACTATACCTATATTATACGTGTGTACTAATAATATGTCATCAATTATTGTTTTTCTTTTTTTCGTTTTTTGTTTTACTTTGTTATTATAATTTTTTTAATTATAAATTTTACAAATCAATAATTGTTAAATTCTGTTATGGAGTGAAAAGGAGTCAATAATTAATTTTTCATAATATTGCAAAATTTATAATTAAAAAAATTATAATAACAAAGTAAAAAAAAAATCAATAACGGATGACATATTATTAGTGGATACACACGTATAATATAGGTATAGTTAAGAGTACTGAAAAATAGTACTCACTTCGGAGCGCTGTAAAACCTTAGCTATTGACTTAATGAAAAAAATGATGGAAATAAAAGTTGTTCCTCAAAAAACGATCTACAAAAATGGTCAGATATCATTTTTTCGTAAAATGATAAAAAAAAGTTACATCGGAAAATATAATTTTTTTTCTCGAATTTCTGAAGATTTTCGCTTATAACTTTTTTATTTATGGTTCTACGAAAAAAAGTTACTGGACTAAAGTTATAGAGAATTTAATTTGCAACAAAAAATGCTAACAAATGTTTTTTATCAAATAAATAGTTTAAGAGATATACCGTAAAAACCATTTCAACCCCTATTTTCAAGATGGCGGCCGTGGGACAAGGGTGGCGACCCCACAAACTTGGGTTTAGCTTTACACTGACCCCCCCTACACATCAAAAAAATAAAATTGCGTCCTCTAAAAAACGCAAGGTAAGGCCTAAAAAATGTAACATTTCAATGGACTACATGTGTGTTCATTCCCTAACATACCTACATCTGCATTCACAGTCATTAAATACAATACCTATAGGTGCTTAACTTACCGACTATCGAGTTTCATTCAACTTCCATTCAATAAAGCCCGTATTGTCATCAACAGATCATACAACACAAATCTATCAATAATTTCATCTATGCATAATTCTCAAATTGGGGAAGTACCTAGGTATGTACTAACAGGCAATTTATAGCAGTGCGTTGCTCAGAATAATTTTAAAATTGATTTTCGAATTGCATTACAGAGCAATCAAGTTGGAATTCTATTTATTTTATAGTGGGTAATTAATACACATCACGGGCGAGTTTTGACCAATCGCAGATCGATTTAACGCGCATGCGTACTTGTGACGGTAATGCTGTTAATAAAAATTGCGAACATATGTGGGAACGGGGGCGTCTCGTCCGTGGGAACCGCCAGAAATCAGGACCGTTTTTATACTAGATCACCTTCTACTTATAATTTATTTAGTAAAAATATAAAGACTGAGTGATTGTACCTATTTATGGCTATTAAATGCTCAACTCCGATTCTCGCGTTTATCTCATTTATCTCAAATACGACATACATCATAAAATAATGGCGGATGTCGATTGAAAATGAATGAAATCGACATATTAGTATGGTTGATTGCTACCTACTCATTGCATGTCGTGCGTTGATTAGTGACATTCTGAGAATACCTATAAAGATTTAAGAAGAGAAGAGCCCGAAAGAGCCTGTAAGGGCAGGGAAGGAAACCAAGGTTGACATATTGGGGCCTCGTAATTTAGGTAAGTATGTACTAAGTGTTATATTTCGATTGATGACTTGGTTTGATGATTTGAACTGTCTCAGTGGTCCAGTGGGAAGTGTGTTACAACCGCGAGGTCCTGGGTTCGATTCCCGGGTTGAGCATAAAGACTATTTTAATAAATTTAGAGATTCTTAGTAACAGTTCAAAGGATAGTGTGTCCGATGAATAGTAATAGGCTTCCCTATGGGACCTAAACAGAGCCGGCTTTATAACAAAAGTGAGTTACATTCACCTCTGCCTCTAAAATATGAGATAAGTAGATCCACACCCAAACAATTCCAAATGCAAAATTTTGCAAAACGGAATAATGCGTTCCATTACGCATTCAACTTGTAATCTCGTCGAAATTCTATAGAGACGCGCACAGATAACAAAACAGGTCTCATAATTTATAGTACGCCATTAGACCGTACTTTGTATTCTTGGCGCGTTTCATTTGCATTGGAGATTCGGATTTGCAGTGACATGTCCAGTATTAAAATGATGTATCGAGGTATGATTTCGAGGTGCACCTCTAACCGATATAGACTCTGATATACCTACACGTAGAACCATATACATACACGTAGAACCATTTGGAAGTCACATGGAAAAAAATCAATAACCTGATATCAATTTATCATAAAATCCGTTCAAGTATTACATAACATAACGTCCCACTTTTTGCCGGTTATATTTAGGTCCAATAAGTTATAGGGGGCGAGCCTATTACCTTCATAGGGCACTGCAAATAAAATTCTATAAGTTTATTAGAAAAGTATTTTTGCACGACCCGGGAATCAAACCCGAGATCGCACCGTTATTAAGCGAACAAGTTTACTAGTGGACCTTCAAGGTAGGTATACATTAAAACTATAACATAACATAGCGACACGCCTGTATTACCCGACGGAGCAGGCAGAGGTGAATATCACCCATTTTCGCAGTATATTTTTAGGCCCCAAACGCAATAGGGTTTAAACTAAGAATTGACAAAATAAATATAAGAAATAGATGAACAGCAATTGTAAATACGAGTACGTTGATATTCAAATTGATGATATGAAAATTGAAATTGATTCTGGTTTATTGATCGTGAAGGCTCTCGCGCTATTTGTGTCGAATAGCTTTCAATGTAACTATAGCCAGCTACAAATTACAAGTACTTAAGTAATATCAAATTCCAAGATCGTGTCGCATCAAATTTAACGAGTCTCTTGTATTTATTGTTCTACGACGCCCATATTAAATCTTTTTAGCGACATTCAGGTGTAAACTATAAACACTTAACTAAACTATGCTGTTGACATGTCTAATAAATAAACAAATAAATAAAGTAATTTGAGATGATACTATTTTTAACTAGTTTTATTTATGTAAAAGACACTGAAACAAGTTTAAGTTAATTATGTACATTCACACAATTGCAACTCCTGCTCTCAACTATCTTACGAGTTCAGAGAGATTAGGCCTTAATCGACACACGCTGGCCAAATACGGGTTGGTGGATGTCACATGTCTCCAAATAATTAGTTCTTGGATATACCGTTTTCCTCACGATGTTTTCCTTCGTCGATATTGAGCAACTGAAAATTTCACTATATAACCACTCAATAGCCTATTAATTTTGGTAGGGTCATAAGAATGAACACTGCGCTGTCGGAGCAAAACATTCTCGTAGCATCATTGTAACATGATTCATAACACCTATAGGCTATCTTTACCACAAATTTCTTTAACTACAAAAGTTTTTAAGTTAGTTCTTACAAACAAATTCATCCATTTTATTATAACAAAATAGATGTAGAAAAAGTAAAAGGAAATGAATAAAGGTGCTTAAGTATCGAGTTGTAAATCAACAGGTATTTTATTGCAGTTTAATGACCGTGGAGTATTGTGGCGATAGGCTAACATCTAATAAAATATTAATCATCTAAGATTTATTGTGCTACTGATGGTACTTCCTGTTCTTCGAATCTATATTTAACGGATCCGTAAATAGATGTCAATTTTGTGTTAGAGTTAAGAAATCTGTCACTATACTTCCGTGAAACTATATTTTCTAATTTTTATTAGCTAAGAATAAGATCAAATGTTAATATTCATTAAAACAGTTTATGTGTCTGTAGATTCATAGAGTAGGGACAAAAACAGCCAAATTGGGTACCTTATACCTCACGACGAAAAGGGAAAATAAATCAAAGATAATAAAAATGAAAGAGAGAGAAACGAGGCATCGAAGGGTTTAAGCAACGACGTGTAAGGAGGAATTAACCGATTTTTCTTTTTTCCTTTTCTTCTCTAGTATTCTTTTTATGGATAATTGAAACTCTTTCACAGGAGACCCGCTGAGAGGAATTAGATCAAATTTTGCAATGTTGGAAAGTGATTCCATATTTCTTCAGTGCAGTGAATAATGTGGTACTAAAATACTAGAACCTGAAAATGAGATATTTAAAATCAATAGTGATACGTAAAAATACTGATGAGTTATTTAAAGCAGACTCATTACCATTGATATTTAAGAAAGTAATATAATTTCTTTAGCGAGTTTAACCGAGGAGGAATAGAAAGAGCTGCACCGACAACAGCTCAGACTTTAGATTGGTGAGTCATAAATCCAGATTATAACAGCAAAAAATTATCAGCACTTGTTTGGCAGTAGACAGTAAAACACTGACAATCCGAGATAGACATGTGTACAGTCGGGCAATAAAGTGTGTAAAGAGCTTGTCTTTGTGCATTTTATTAAGAAACTGCATAATATCAGTAGGCCTGCATCGTAACATGTAACCGGATGAGTTCCTAAGATAAACTACCTAACGGCGACCACTTAAACGGACAATCCAGTAGCCATGATAATTTAGCAACAACCAGCTTTGTGATACCATCTGTCTTTTGCCGTCAAGTCATATTGTAGGATAATCAATTTAGTTTATCGCGTAAACATAAGTCTCTTCTAAATCGAGTCATATTCCGCAAGGACAGGTCAATTGAGCATTATGTTAACGATTAATTGAACTAACAAAACAGTAACTATACCGACTAAATTTTCTCTTTAGAGATCTTTTCATACTACTGTTAAACAATGTCAACACTATGGTGATCTTCATAGTTTCAAACCAAGTGATGATAAATTTCCTGAAAATTTTGATTCGGTAAGGAAATTGGCGAGTATCATTCGATTACTTAGGGTTGTCTTTGAATTATTTTTAAGTAGGTAGGCAAAGTTATTTTCATTAAATTACTCATTTTTAGTTAATATTATCTTCCCTATTTCAAATTCGTTATATTCTCTAGTGCCAACTTCCTTGAATGAAACTATTATAACCATAGGAGCCTTTGACAATCAAACTTGTTTAAATTATTCTTTGACTGTCCTAATCCAAATAGATGTAACAATATAATACCGATGTCGCTTGGTATTTCTCGGTCCGTGTCTCGTTCCTAGGTGGTCACGCCTTTATCACGAGTACAATACAACTAGATTCCAGTTGAATTTTATTAGACTTCCCCTTAGTAAATATCGTAACATTCGCAACGGACTGTCTAGTCTTATTCACAACAAGAAACATTGGTACTACATGCCGCTACAACGGTATTGAAACTAAATTTAGCAAAGCGACTTCTAATTTATTAAACTTTATTTCAATGAAGTTATGGTTGTTATTTAATAAGCAAACAATTTAGAAAAATAATCAGTCTATATTACAAATTCAATTGAAATTGTTAAGCGTGCGTAAAAATGTTACATTTTGTTAATCACGGTTGCACTAAAGTTTTGTAACGTTAAAAAATTAGAAATAGAAATTAAATATTCACCAAAAAAATCTCGCTACTGCGACTAAAAGCCCGGATTGAAGGCGGCATGTAAGAAAAGGCATGAAGAGAGAGGTTCTAAACTTTTACAATTGTCACTTACTTCCAAATAAAAATTAAATAAAATCGACGACAAACGCTCAGTCAGTAATGTATAAGGATTATAAGCAATTCTGGACGGTCCCATAGATAACCGCGTTTGGACGAAGAACCATTTCCGTTTCGTTAGATTAAGTATGTTGGTATAAAATTTGATAACAAGTTTTATGATAGTAACTTGGTCAATAAAACCCAAAAACTCTTCTATAATATTATCAATTGAAACAGCTGTCAACTTTATCCAGTAATAAAAACACAACGAGTCTGTTATTAGTAAAACCAGAACATTAACGCCTATAATAATTACTCGTTTGATCGGAGAAAGCGATGCATTGCGATACTTCGAGTTTCTAATACGCTTATCAGTTCACAATGTTGTGAACATTGTGATCAAGAAAATTATACAAAATGTACCATTTGATTACCCCTTAACGGTCTTAATAATTGAGATTAGATGAATTAAATCTGATTTGGATTTAGTATTACTTTCGATGCCCGAAAACAGAAAATACGTGTTTTTTTGTGATGTAAAAATATTCTGTGATGAGAAGAACAAATATTTTTTTGTGGTGGAAAATAATTAACTATTTCTGCACCAGTTACTTAAGTACTTACTTGTCTTTGTAAACTTAAAGTATCATCGTAGTACTATTCAATATATTTAATAATCAAACAGAAGTCGTAAATTTGTTTGATTCACTCAATCTTAATTATGTAGGAAAATGTAATTAACAACCACACACTTAAGTTGCATGTATTTTATTAGATTTCGTTTGAGCAGATCGTATAGTCACTATTTTATAACTCAATTAATATCATTTACTTACTTTGTAACCAAGGAATGCTTAAGGCTCTACTCGTTAAGATAACATACCTCATTACATTTTAATTATACTTATATTTACGTCAATATACCGGAACTGGAGACCTCCAATTGCTTGATGTTTGTAGGTTGAATAGGCAGGCTAGTGAAATAATAATATCTCTTTAAATCCAATCACGCAGTTACAAACACGTTTTAAATATTGTAGAGGATGTAGAAATGCATTTTAAATAATTTTAAGCCTAAGTATAACGTAATGTGCTAAGACGTAATCACAAAATATATTTACACTAAGTGTTATCTGTCAATTTATGTTGCAATGCAACCAAATAGTCTGAATAGCCTACTCAGACCTCTTTTGCCTAAGCTATTAGCCAATCTCCTTTTTCAGTTAAATAGATTCTGAGATTATTATTAAATTTTTTGGTGTTTCAAATACAAATTTAAATATACTTTATTTACGTAACGATTCTCTCGAAAATGGCATCTTAGAACGTTGCAGTTTTTTTTTAGTTTTCTTTTAATAATAATCTTTTAAAAGCTATATAATTATATTTAATTGATGATAGTTTATATACAAACGAGAGAATTCATACGAGACCGTACAAGACCGCTGAAGTTTTACTAGTTTTTTTTACTACTAATCTTTTAAAAGCTTGTAGGTATAGGACCTGCAAAATTGCGGAATAATTTCTGCAGAGGCTATAAATAAAATAAAAAGAAGAAGAATTAGATATCAGATGTAAATATTATTTTACTTTTATTATTTTCCTATTTTTGAAAGGTTGTGTTAGTACCAAATTAATAGTTGGAAACAAAAATGTAAAACGGTATACTGGGCTGGTGTGTTCCATCATTGCTTAATATCAGGCAAGTTGTAGTCAAGCGCCAGCCTATCGAAGAATAAAAAATTAGAATACAATGAAATTGGAATCTGTAAAGTATTATAGATAAATACATTTTTGTACAAATGTGCTAAGTAGTAGGTAAGTTACTGGCAAGTATTAAATGTATGAAAGATCTTGTTAAACATCATACAATACATATTACCTCAATATATAAATAGGTGTCTATCGTCATCATGGCCTCATACGTTCCACATAACGTTTATGTTATGTTAATAAAGCAGTTAGCATTGTTCGGAAGATCCGGCCGATCGACCCTGCCTCATAACTGCTCTACATTACCTATTATAAATGTATCTATACACATAAATAAATAGTACGTACGTGTATAATGTACTAACATATAAGCCTGTTTTTAAGGCTGTAGGGATCAGTAATTTGTACAAATAAAAAGCCCGAACATTTCAACCCTTTTTGATATCCCTCTACTGGGCACGGGTCTTCTCTCAACATTCTTACGAGTTGATAGAGTTTAGGCCTTATCCATTTGGCCTATCGACACACGCTGGCCAAGTGCGGGTTGGTGGATGTCCTCGAATGATTAGTATTTAGACATGCCGATGTTTTCTCACGATGTTTTCCTTTACCGATATTGAGCAGCAGCGATGTTTCAATTTACACAAAGATGTGAGGACGCGACTGGGACTCGAACCCGCAAACTTGTAAATCTAAGGCGAAGCCCGTAGCGCTGCGCCACCGTTGCTCAAAAAAATCCCAAACGACAGCACCAAATAGGGTTACTGTTTTTGTTTTGTTAGTGATTGCGAGGTTAAGGTGAAAAACATGTAGTGAAAAGATTTTCAAATCAGCTACCTACCAGCCGTAAAAGGGGGTTAGCAGGTAGGATCCACCTACCTAAAAAATTAAATAAGGCAAATTTAACGTTCACTAAAAGTAAAAGTTTATGCACCGAGTAAAATTTTACCAAGATTATTTTTCATTTGAAATTGATAACTAAATCTTCTATCTAAATAAAAGTGAATTGCTGAAATGTATACGCTCATAACTTCCAAACGACTGCACCGAAATGGATTATTCTTTTTTGTTTTGTTTAATATGATCAGGTCAACGTTTGTGTGAAATAGAATTTAAAAAAAAAACGGTAACACCAACTGAGCGAAACTGAGGCGGGTACCTAGAAAGTAAATACTTCTTAGTTATTAACAAACATTAAAAATTATGCAAAGCCTATATAAATAATATGTAAATCTGAGTGACAAAATTAATTTAAAATTTTTGCAATTAACATCACGTATGTACATAATTATTTACCTTACACCTTACATCAATGTAGTCCTTGCTGTAAATGTAATATCTAATTATTTTTACATAACACGGCTAAACTAAGTGTCATGTTCTACTTCATTTATAAATTTTAATTAGGCAGGATGTCAACGTCAATTAATTCGTACTTACTTAATATTTACACGCAAAATTTATGCAATATCTGTACTAGGCCAGATTTATTTGAAATTAAAGAGAGTTCGAGTTGAGCCGCAGTAACGTCATGCTAATCCTGATTGCTAAACACCTACCAATTAATTATTATTGATTTAAAATTTAGCACTTAATCTGCAATAGTTCCATTAATATAATAATTACTTTAATGAAACATTAATGGAATATTTAATAATTAAAATCAATTTAGATTAATAGCATATTAATGTACCTCTATTTTCATTCTGTAGCGCATTTTCCCATGGTTTATGTTAGTTTAGATTTACACTATTTTAATATAATTTAGTTATAAAGTTCGGATAAAAAGAGTACCCAATTTCAAAGGCCTTTCTTTTTTACGACTCGGTGAGTCTTACAAAAAATAGATAAATGAAATCAAATATACCAACAGCAGGGGGTCTAAATAGAGACAACAACAACATCAGGGAGCATCTAACTTATTAAATAAATAATTTTACAGCAGTTTAAAGTTTGTTAGTGCAATCACAAAGATTTCCTTCACCGATATTGAGCAGCGGTAAAAAGGTCACTTATAGATGGTGTGTGTGTACGATTCAGGATTCAAACCGAGACTTAGGTATATTTTAAAACCGAGTCCAATACTTGCCTAAGTAGTATAGTGGTAAGCGTTTACGCTTTATAACCTTGAGGACCCGGGGTCGATTCCTGGATCAACCAAAAAGACTATTCTAACATACTTAGAATATCTTAGTTACGTGTACGGTATTAGGTTCACCCCCTACCGAAACCTTAACATATCCGGTGATAAATGGGAGATATTCACCTCTACTTACACCTTCGAGTAATTCAGACGTGAGCGCTATTTATGAATGATACTGCTTAATCACCGGCGCCGTATTATTGCGTAGCTATTTTGTATACTTCGTATTTTTTGTAGACTTTTAAATAATACATTATCACGACCTTTACTGCTTTTAGTACTTAATTGTAATATTTCTAATTTTACAGCTACATTTATCTGTCTTTACGATGCTTGCGGCCATTATAATCAATGTTAATATCACATCACATCACTTACATTATCATAAATCCATAATAAATCTATTTATGTGATGCTTATCGCTATATAGCCGGGCAAGGCTGTCTCCTCCCTTAAACCAAGTTCATCGTGCACGTGTGTATGTTAGTATTGATTTTAAACCGGTTACATGAACTACTGATTTGCTTGTCATCTATTTGCATTATTAAGTTGGATCTCTATATAGCGGTTTTAGTTTTATTTTAATACTACCTGCCCGTTGTTTCTAGAGTAAAGTACCAACAGACAAAAACGGAATTCATATAGAACCAATCCATAGTAAGTCTGTCTAACACAGCTGATTTTCTATGAAACCATTAAAACGATTATGATGAAATTTGGTAAACTTATTTTAAATCTATTTTGTACGATGTAGAACATTATGTAAGATATATATCTCACTTCAACCCTTTTTAGTGTCTCACTGTTGGGCACGGGTCTTCTCTCAACTATCTTATTAGTTAAGAGAGTTTAAGCCTTATTCCACACACGCTGGCAAAGTGCGGGTTGGTGGATGTCACATGTCCTCGAATGATTAGTTCTCAGACATGCCGGTCTCCTCACGATGTTTTCCTTCACCGATGATGAACGGTGGAGATGAAACCATTCACACAAAGATGTGTGGGCACGACCAGGATTCGAAACCGCGACTTTTTTTTTCTAAGGCCCGTACCGCTGCGCCACCGCTGATCTACTAAGATAAACATGCCTCATCCTAAAAATGAATAGCATGACATGATAATGACGTCCAATTGAAGTTATTTTATTGAAAGTTAAATACACTACAATAGGTTACAGATTCTGTAAATGTATATTTACGGTTCATGATCTTCGAAGTTGATTTAATAATCATCAAATAAAAAGTCTTAATAGTGGTTTTATGAAAATGAAATTTTTGTAAAGACTGTCATTTCCGTAACCTATTGTTTGCAGTTTAGTTCGACAACAGACTAGTTTTTGCATAAATTTTATAATGGATTGGTTCTGGTTCAGAATAGCGTAAAATTTACATCGCTGATTTAATAGATAAATTAATAATAAACAAAAGATGTTGCGTAAATATTCTGGGACGTTCGATTACGGCTCGCTTATTCTTTTAAACTTTTACCCCCGTATTTATAAACGTCTTATAAGCTCATTATAGTTAAAATAGGTTTATAATTCGTCTGTCTTTGTCTGTCATCTTGACATTTATAATAGTAAGAAAAAGACAAAGTCCATTTTAACGTAAGAATTTCATAAGATTTTTATGATTAAGGCCAAAAAGGTCTCTCATGTCAACCCATTTAAAATTTGCACCAAAATAAAATTTTGGTGTCTACGCATACGCATGCGTGCCCAGAGTTTAAACTATTTACAGAAATTGATAATTTTCTAACTGGGTCCAGTGGTTTTTAAGTAAAAAGGTATAAAAGATTCTGATTTACTTTCATTTCAAAAAAAAATCAGCTGTCATTAAGAAAAAAAATCGAAATCGGACAAGACGTCAAAGAACTAATTGGCTTATTGTTCCCGAACTAATTGCCATGGTCCAGATATGAGAGCGAAAATTAAAATTGTGAAAAACACTTTTACAATTTTTTATTTAACACTGATTAAATATACTGATTCCGATAATATTAATGACAAGTTACGAAAAGAAATGTCATATATGTACATTGTATATATAATATGTGGTTAAATATGACATCTCTCTTTTGGCATGGCATTGTGCTAGGCTAATTAACGTATTTAAATAAGTGCAGCTGCAGTTAAGTTTCGATCAAAACAGCCCTTTTCGCATTCTCGTAATTTTGACAACCACTGTCAGATTAGCTCGCGTCAAGTTCACGTCACGCGAGCGCTTTAAACTAGATATGACAGTTAAGCGATGACAAGAATACCATTTTGCACTAAGACGTAAATTTAACTGGAACTGCAGCGTAACTTGATCGGCGCGTCAAGAAATTACGTGAATTAGGGCCCCGTTCGGGAAAATGAAGTCATATTATGACATTTCTTTTCATAACTGTGTCATTAATACTATCGGAACTTTATTCATTTGATTCACCAACATTTGAGTACACTCATACAACACACATACGGTACCAACAGTTTATAACCCGTTGTTAATAACTTAGTTACGAAAAAAATGTCAGACGTGCCCTTTTACTTTATGACGGCAGTATATTAGTATAGACTTTGTGGATGTTGTATGTGGGATTTAGAGAAGGCATGAGTTAATTAAAAATTACTAATGACAATACGAATTCGTTTGACACTTTGCCAAATTAGTATCATCAGTGCGTGGGCCTTAACATTACAATGAAAATAGGTGTTAATTACTGTGTAAATATACGTTGTTGACCTATTTACATAATTTAATCTAATATACCTATAAGATTTCACTCCGTAACATACGCATGCTGTTAATAATCACTTAAACATTGTGTGCGTCGTTTTAATTACGATATTTCGTCACGCGTGTTTTATTACCTAACTGTATAATATTTGGGTGACACGCACTATCTGGCTATCCTGACTGTACATGTGACACAGCCAGTCAGACGAACAAATTATTATTTTACTACATTGATAGTTGTAGTTATGGGTATAGTTATGTTGGAAAACCGATAATCTTTACGTGGGTTAGCAAACCAATCAGCTAGAGATATACCTAGAGCGAAAACAAAAGTGTAAGCGTCAAAATAACTGTGACCTGACTGTATACACGAGAAGGCCAACCGCAGTGCAGCTGTATAGTAAGGTTTCCTGGCTGAGTCTAAGTGACTTTAATTGGTTCACTGGACATTAAAAATTTACCATCCTGTTGACCGTACTTAAAATGCGCAACCGCAGAGCGGTAAACCGGCATATGCGTACAAGCACTTAAGTTAATTAGTTTTACACGCAAATATTATCTGTTGATTAATTTTATAGATTAATGACACATAAATAAATATTAATTGCTGTGACATTAAAAATGAAATATCAGTATTCATGTAGGTAATCACATTTTATTTCATAGTGATTCAATGAACTGATCTAACTCTACAAAGGACACTGATCTCTCTACTCTCTTTTTTTAATAAACCTATGAGTTAAAATCTATAGTTATCAGCGGATAACAGAAAAAATTGATATTTTTTTTGTATTCTGACAATGTCTACAAGAGTAAATTACCTAATGATATTACTACTAACTTTACGCTGCGGCTCCGCCCGCGTAAACTGCGTTTTATATCATGTCCAGCCGTGGGATGAAATGTAGCCCAAAGCTTATAGCCTTCCTCAATAAATGAATAAAAAAAAAAATGGACTATCTAACAATGCAAAAGATTTTCAAATCGGACCTTTAAGTCGTTTCTGAGACAAGCGCGTTCAACCATACAAACAAATTCTTTAGCTAATAATAATAATAATAATAAATAAATTTATTTATCAAAAGGAAACAGATATATCTCTATCACAATATAAATCTATCCTAAGTAAAACATAACTATTACACTATAATTTTAACTCGGAAATTATCACAAAACATATACATTTTTACTTTTAGTACTTATTATTAAACTTAAGCAGGTAAGTAATCTTAAAATAAATGTAATAAATATGAACCAAAAATAATCAATTACATCCATAAATCAAAAGACGCATATTTTTAGCTAAGAATCATCTCTATTCAGCTTTCGAATAAGAATAACCGCTAAATCGGTCCATCCGTTTAGGCGATAGCTGGCAACATAAATCTAAATATATAAAAGAAGAAACTGACTGACTGACATATCAACGCAGAGCCCAAACCGCTGGGTCTGGAGACTCCAAATTTGGCACATAGGTTCCATATGAAGTCTAGGGGTGCACTAAGAAAGGATTTTTCAAAACTCACCCTTTAAGGGGGTGAAACGGGGTTCCAACGTTTGTATGGAGATAGAAGATTGCTTTGACCAATTTATTTAAAACTTTGCAGGAGTACTCCTTGCATTAAATAAGTAAATACATGTAACAGGATTTTTCAAAATTCAACCCTTAAAGGGAATAAATGTGGTATTTCGTTTCACACACATTAAAAACTGAACTTCCCTCTAATTTTGACTTTTTAATCACGTTTAGTGGAGGGGCGTTCAGTTTTTAACCAACTTCTAAAAAAGAAGGGGGAAGCTCTATTTGTTCTATGGGTATGTATTTTATTTGATCTGATTTAAGACCAATAACAAATAAAAAAATATGATGGATAATAATGGATAATTTTTATCCTAACACCACGCGGGCGAAGCCGCGGGCGGAAGCTAGTACACAATATATATGTAAAATTTATAACTTCTCTCTTTTTTGTCGGGCTTGTAAACCAAACTAAAATTTCCAGAATAAAGGTGATTTTTTTTTTGTATTTGATATCATAACTATGGCTTAACAAAACACAGACTACTCAGCGTCACTTTAACAACAGTGATAGAAATCGTAGTTCAATGTATGTGTGTGTGTAATGACACCGGTGTAGTTATGAAATGGCTAAAACTGTGCGCATGCGACCATGATTACAGTAATTTGTTGCGTTTGCTTCGATATCGCGCCGCTCAAGATCTTGCCACGAAGATTTATACGCCACAGATGATCATAGCATTCATACGTGATAAATTGTCGCTTAAAACTCGAAATTGAGATATTATACATTTTTGTTAACATCTGTTTTCGAATTAATTACTAGTTTTGAGTTGTTTCTCAATGGTGTCTATAAGAAAATATAATAAAACTGCCTTTTAAACTTTCGTTTAAGAGGCAGTTGTGTTTCAATTGATGTTTATTATTTTGACTTGCAGTTAATTGCTTAGGTACGTATAACTTATAAGTTATACGCAAGCAATATACAAGTTATTGATTTAAACTATAGTATACTATAAAGCTGAAGAGTGTTGTTGTTTAAACGCGCTAATCTCAGAATCTACTTGTCCGATTGGAAAAAAATCTTGCACTGTTAGATAGCCCATTTATTGAGGAAGGCTATAGGCTTATATTTTTTATTCCACGTTTCAATCCCTTAAATATATTTTATTATTTACGATCTTTCGTTATTGCTTCACTTTGTTTATTGTGATTTAGATTAGGGGCCCAGGGCCAGCCTTGCATACTTAAACCCATATTAATATCCACAGCTGGGCACGGGTCTTCTTTCTTACGAGTTGAGAAAGCCGCCAGCCAAGTGTCTAAGAGTAGGATGATAATAACAATAATTACATACCCATAAAACAACATTCAGGCTTAATCCAAACTTAGAATAGTTAGAAACTGATTTCCTTTAATACTTACTCTACTTCGTAACCTACAGTGAAATCAAGTCAATATATTCAAATTCAACGGGAAACCAGTCGTAATGAAATCATCCAACAGGTACTAGTTACGTACTTAATGGTACTACGTATATCCATGAATTGGCACTTTACATACATATTAAATTGTAGCAGTCACATTATAAACACACAGAAGGTTCACTACCTACATCGAGCTGCAAATGTGGGACATTAACACATGGATATTCTCATAAGTGCATGTTTTGTGAATTATTGACAGGCCGGTGGCGTGGCGTCGTTTGATTCCCATCCTAGACAGACATTTGTGTGATGACCATGAATGTCCGTTTGTTTTGAGTGGGAATGTCTGGGTGTAATGACGAGTATCTTTAATAATAAATGTACGTATGTATTTAATAAAGAAAATTGGTACGTGTAGTATATTATCAGTTACCTGGTTTACATAGTACGAGCTCTGCTTAGTTTCGGATCAGATGGCCATGTGTGTAGTAATGTCCCAGTTTATTATTATTATTATTGCAAATATTATTACACAAAATCTATTATTAAAGATTGTTTTTCTGTTTGATTACCAGGTTTTGTATTTTTCTTAAGTTTACTAGTTCATGGCATTGACTAAAAAGGTCAAGTACTTACACACGGGTACACATACGGGTATACATTTCCAGTATAAGTTTATCTCGCATTGTTTATGATTTCCGTAAAACGAGAGGCTAGCTTATATTGGAAATATATAAGTTGATGTGTAGCCGTGTGTAAAGGTTGTTGTTCACTAAGCTTAGGATCAAATATATTTGATTGAGGAGTTGAGTTTTTCCAACGAAAACATTTGAAATATTTGTTTTTATGTGTTGATAAAATAATTTAACATTTCAAAATATTAGCCGTTCAGAAAGTAATTAAGTATATAGTGCATTAATATCACGTATTATGGATATCACACGATAATAGCGTATCAATTAGAAATTAAACGCTGTTTATACAACTAGTACAGTTTCTTTTTCTAAACTTTTCACTATCAAAAGCATTCTTTTGTAGTCTATGTTAGGAGTGGACTTTCTGTATTTATTTATATTGCGTTGTGTGTATGAAACGTGTATGTAAATGGCTCAATAGTATCGATCGCTTATTTGATTATATTATGCTGCTTCGCTGCTTTAGTTAATAACACTGAGGTAGATATACACTCGTATATAATGTTTTAATTTCTTAATCGTAAACACAGCGCTCTGATTAACACCTTATTATGGACGAAATAAGAGCTATTTTGGAGTAAAAATAGGATTATACATAAATATTTAAAAAGCCCATTTATAGTAATCCTAATATATAATATTCTGGAACATTCACAATTCTTGGACACATTTACCTGGTCCCAAGCTAAGTAGAGCTTGTGTTATAGAAACCAATAACTGGTATATTAGGTACTACATACTTTTTTTGTTTTGGAAATATAAACTTATAATAGATAATTACTCCCACACTCGAGACAAACAGACTTGTTCATCACACAAATGTCTGTCTCGGGTGGAAATCGAACTCACGAATTGCAGCGTGAAAAGAAAGCATCTTACCGACCACGCCACCAGCCCGTCAAATATATGTTTAAGATACCATTATCACAAATAATAAAAAATTAAAGACTAACTGTGTTGCTAGGCGCAAAATTCAAGAACGGCTGAACCGATTTCGCTAATTCTTTTTTTAGGATATTCCTTGAAGTATGGTTCAAGGATGGTTCTTACGTAAAAAAAATTAAAAAATTGCCTGACAAAGTCTTTAAACAACACTTTTCTATACTTCATACACACGATTCGTAATATATCTACTTAAAAGTCAACTTGAACTTTAATAGGTTGTTATGCGGTACGAAGTTCGCTGAATGTGTTCCTACTTTTTTTTGTTATATTTTATTTCAGAGTACCTACATGGTGTTATCTGTAAATAATTTTAAGTTAATTATAATTAAAATTATTTTTATCCAATTTATATATTTTTTATATCAAGTTTTTTTTTATAAGTATGTATGTATTAAAAAAAAATTGTTTGTACACTATGTAATATTGTGAATCAATTCGTTATTAGAATTTAGTTAAATATTTGAATGTTAACTGCATGCAAAGAATGAGTAACATTAAAAGGCTTATTTATTTACATGGTATTATGGTGTTTTAGAGGGAATCAGACCTTGAATAGTTTTCTCTGGTAGTGATTTTCATAATTAGTAGCTTCAACCCTTTTTAGTGTCCCACTGCTCGGCACGGGTCTACTCTCAACTATCTAATGAGTTGAAAGAGCTTAGGCCTTAATCCACACACGTTGGCCAAATGCGGGTTGGTGGATGTCACATGTCCTCGAATGATTTATTCTTAGACATGCCGGTTTCCTCACGATGTTATCCTTCGCCGATATTGAGCAGCGGAGATGAAACAATTCACACAAAGATGTGTGAATTGTTTCATCCGAACCCGCGACCTTATTTTTCTAAGGCGAGGCCCGTACCGCTGCGCCACCGCTGCTCCCCATTTTCATAATTGCATCCTATTATAGCATGTGAGCCTAACGAGGTCAGTGTATGCTCCTTATGTCATACTTGCAATTGTGGACTGATTTATTCAGATTTATCTACAACATGCAACAAAATTATGCAATGCGCTGGTTTATTTAAAATGTTGAGGATTAAGTATTAAATCACATCTTTAGATTGATATTTACGGTAATGCGGTGATTTAATTTTAATAAGAGGAACGTTGGCAACATTAGGAAACCTGTTTCAATGAGTTATAGTAATAATAATTGATTTTCGGTTATGTACTAAATCCTTACTAATATTTTAAATGTGAAAGTCACTCTGTATGTCTGTTCCTGCTACACTCACACACACTTCAACCCTTTTTAGTGTCCCACTGCTGGGCACGGGTCTTCTCTCAACTATACTATGAGTTGAGAGAGTTTGGGCCTTAATCCACTTATGCCAAATCGGTGAGTAGTTATACTAATAAGCACCTACCCATTATCTATCGATTAAACAGTAACTCCCAAATTACCCTATCTACCCAATATTAAACTATTAGGGGTTCCTACGCGATTCAATAAGTAAAACTAAGGTGGATTAGCCGCGCACAAAGATTCATCCAGTTTAAGTTTGTAAAACGGTATTATCTGCACGCCTTAGGCTCGCGTTTACCTCCAGCTACACCTGTTTCATCAACAATACTACCTTTACAACCTCTATTACGTAACCACAACAACACCTGTTAATCAGCCACATTACAGGCAATCGACCTTCTGCAATGATAGCGCACTGATCTAGACTATGAACTGTCATTAAGGTCTATAGAAGCTCTCATTAAAGGCGGGGCTTAGGGTATAATCACGAGTTTGCGGGATTTAATGCTTTGGGGTCAAGATCTTCATGTTTTGCGGAACGACTTTGGACCTACCTACTGTGTTTAATACGAAATGGTAGAATAGATAATACTGGTTATTGTTATCAGATAATTAATGGTATTAATATATATTGAGATAAAACTATTTTACAACGGATTAAACCGCGGTTTAATTTGGAATGGAAATCCCGACGTGTCAGTAGCAATATAGTAATTAACAAAGAATTTTACTCCTAATACCGAATAGTATCCGACATTAATAATAAAAAATAATATAGATCATATAATACAGATCTCTAAGCTTTTTTATCGTTTCTTCTTGTAGAGTATCTTGTTATAATCTGAATATTTACTAACAAAATTTTTGACCTTAAATTTAATTTACCTAATGGTCACATAGCAACGTAATTTAATATCAAACAAAAACAATTTCAATCGAAGGTCAGTTAGCCTTTAGCAATATATTTTGCAGACATGTCAAATTATATAGCGGTTAGAATTTAACGGTTATTGAATGATGACAAATCAGTCATACAAAGCATTGTCAGGCGGAAGGTTAACCTAACCAATGAAGTAAAAAACGAAAGGTCCTGGAACTTGTTAAACTACTGCAACTGTCTTTTGAATCAGACTAACATTTGTCAATGACACGATAATAGTTACCCAATATTTTGTGTTAGGGATGGGCATAATCGATCTCAAAATACTTAATATCGATGTGTAGAAACTGTTCATATCGATATGCAGTTCTTAGGTAAATAAGATATTGTTTCTTCGAACGCTTGATGTCCGGAAAATTGGAACATAGCGCCAAACGACTTTTTCACAATTTGTATTTAATTCATCTATCTGGGTTTTAAGCTTAATTTAAAAAATATTTTCAACTTTTTAGTTCAATGTGCTTTGAAAGCATGTTTGTTTAACTATATTTATTATAACTAAAGATGAGATAAACTTAGGAAATTATTGTATTGTCACCTATTCTTGATAGGTGTACAAAGTTTAAATTAATCTGTCCGTTTCAAGTGAGTCCAAATCGAGTCGAAAAGAGTTACATACAAACATAAAAACGCACAAACATAGAAACAGGTGAAGCTAATAGAAGCGTGTTTAAAAAGAAATGTGGACAGTGGACTAGGAGAGGCAGATGATGATGATGATGAAAAAAGAGATGGAGTAAGTACAATGTATGTGCAGATATATTAATTAGTTAGGTGTTTTTAAAATTGGAGTTATGAAATAGTTAGACTTTGATCATTGATAAAAATTGAAAAAGTTGAAAGTCATGGTTAAAATGCGAAATAAGCTTGAGCATGCAAAAATTAAATCATCGATACATCGATACTGAAGATACGACCCTATTACAATTTAAAAATAGAAATTAAAAATGTCACACGTTACAATAGTCTGCCCACATGTCAGCCTTGGCATTCAGCTCGATTGGATGGCAGATTCTTCATGATGATTACTTGTGGGCTATTGTTAAGTGCTATTGATCTTAAGACACTAGTGACATACTTAAACAGACGCACATGTACATTGTATACATACACATAAGGTACTTTTATCTTTTTAAAGTGTATCTATGTTTACGATGTTAATCACACACGGAGATCAAGTCAATCTATCATTAAAAAACTCTAGAAATATTCACTTCAACCCTTTTTAGTGTCCCACTGTTGGGCATGGGTCTACTCTCAACTATCTCACGAGTTGAGAGAGTATAGGCCTTAATCCACAGGCCAAGTGCGTGTTGGTGGATGTCACAACTCCTCAAATGATTAGTTCTTAGACATGCCGGTTTCCTCACGATTTATTTTCTTCACCGATATTGAGCAGTGGTGATGAAACAATTTACATAAAGATGTGTAAACGACTGTGCAAACCCGCGACCTTATATTTCAAAGGCGATGTTTGTACCGCTGCGCCACCGCTGCTAACAAGAAATTTAATCGTAACAAAAATCTTTATTTACTTTAAACTATTTCAAATTACCATTTATCGGTCTATCTCTCTAACTAAAGCAATTACTCTTAGAAAGTTCTAATAAACCAATTTGAAATAAAACGCATGTGATCAAACTGAATAGCCCATCAACATTTCAAGTAGACAAGTTGATTCCAAATTGGTTGACTGACGAAGAAATTTCCTATAATACATTAAGATAAATGCAAATACTGGAACGTAGGGGTCCGTTTATGGACCTCATTAGGGGGGAACAAAAAACGTATTGAGTTCGCTTCGGCGTTTAAATAACTACGGGTTAATTAATAAGGTACACTTTTGTTACCGGCTTCTTTGATTGGGTCTTGTGATGAATATTTGCAACATGAATGTTCTGCTAAGTTTGGTTTTTATTTATTGCTACATTAGCTACACCTATTTGACTCTGGTTTGAGATTATTTAAAATGTTACGAAATTAAAAAAAAATAAGTGATACACATAATTTGAATAGATACTAGAAATAAGAACGATCTTGTAGCATATCATACTCGTATCCATAAAATCAGTAAACTCTTTTATGGGGCAGTGTATACATTTCTACAATAAACTTCCAAATAATGTAAGGGAAATGACTATTAACAAATTTAGAATAATTATAAAATGTACGATGAGATACGGATAAAAACGCTTGGAATTAAGTCTCTCTAATACAACACAGAAAACAAAATGTATAAAAGAAAAGAAAGACCGAAATTACGTTGCGTTTAACGCAATGCAACTTCGGCGTAATGTGCCGTCAGTAATACAAATAACATTGCAGGGGTAATCATGCCGAACTTCGGTCGCATACGTTCGGCTAAGTGTGTTTAGACACTTACGCTCAACCCAGGACCTCACGGTTATGAAGCAAACACGCTTGCCACTAGACCACTGAGGCAATTGATGTATACAATATCCACTTAATTATTCCCTTAAGTCTACCAAAATGTTCATTTACCATAACTGCTATTTCTAAATAACAAAGGAATTTAATACTGCTATTCCTAGTGAAAATGGTATCTATTAGAAATCATCAGTGGAGTAATGAAAGGTCGCTAACTGAACATTAAGTGGACGCTCGTAAATACCATTGCATGGCGATAGATGGCAGGGCGGTCGTACAATGGCGCGGGGGCGGCTTGTCGCTTCCTATGAGTTAGGTACCTTCGTTGATTTGCTAAACTTCTTTATGAAACCTAGGGCTACTACACACTAACTATAAAAAATTAAAAGCTGCATAACCTAGCTTGACGCAACTCTTAATGATACCAGTACGCTATTAAATCGATGCATAATCTGCTAGATATAACCTAAATTACAACATAATCAGCCCAAGGGAATATTTACGCACTTAGGCTCAAAATAATTGCGGATACCTAATTTGCGAACATTAATTAACATGCAATGACAAACCAGAATGGTCTTTAACATTTTATTTAAATAATAAATCGCTTAATTAAAAAGAAATTAAAGAAAACGATCGATCGGAAGTCATTTATCTTGTGGTCTATTTAGCTACCGAAGCTGAAGGTACAAAGTATAAATTTGATTAACACTTCCTTTATTTCGGCTTACTTTAAGTCATGCGTTGTTTGTCAATTCGCTTGAAGAGATTTGATACTTGTAATATTTATTTATTAATCGCTTTAAAAACTAGCCTTTTTCCTGTCAACAAGATAAGTTACGAAATAATTGTGACAGAATGTCAATGACAGAGTTTTGATAATTAGGAAATGAAATACTAGTGGCCTAATAATAATCTTCTAGCCGATTTTCCTATAGCGCGGTGGCTAGTGAATAACCAAGAGATATATTAATGAACATGTGTGTGCACAGTACCTATAAATATACTTGTATTCCCTTTACTCTCTAATAAGAGATGGGGGTGACCCAAAACCAGCTGCCTGACGACGAACTGTTGACGAATTAGAAAATTCTCAATACTCTTTTTTGTTCGATGCGAGATTTGAACGCGAGTTTGCCAAAGAAGGAAATACAGAATACAACAAACAAAAAAAGTAGCAAAAACGCAAAATGGAGTCAACCAGATATTAATGCTATCATGCCGCTGTCAATACTAGTAGAAGCAGTGACAGATTTGTGGTTTAGTGCCATTAAAAAAAAGTATTTGATCTAACAATTTAGGTATAAATTAT
The DNA here is from genome assembly GCA_936450015.1 of Meganola albula. NCBI lineage: Eukaryota > Metazoa > Arthropoda > Insecta > Lepidoptera > Nolidae > Meganola > Meganola albula. Next base: position 5,731,680 of record OW388159.1, on the reverse strand, counting down.
TTCCATATCAATGCGCCTGTCAACACATGTTTAACAATCTAACAAAAGCAATTATATCACCTTTCGATTCACCGCTTAACTTTCTCTCAAAGAAGGAAGTGTCCTGCTAAGCCTTCGGGCTATTACGCCTTACTTGGTAAACACGCACCTGCTTTACATACTGAACTTATAAACTTGTCCCAAGAGCGTGCACTAATTCCGAGTGATGTAGTAAATATGCTTATCGATATTTTATCGATAATAATACAAACTCAAGATAGTAAATTAGCTCCTATGTTTTATGTTAAATTAACACCTATAAAAACTGTAAAACAAGTATTAAAAGAAATGTTTACTGTTTGACTGAAATGTCACGTTTTCCTTTAGGCTTATTGAGAAATAAAATAAACGCATTAATTGACGAAAATTAAATAAACAGGTTTGCTGGCTATGATTTGATTTTAGAATCATAAATTGTTAAAAAGTTTGTTGATTATCGATAAATGAATCGGCTACGCGTTGGTATGATATTAGTACAACTAGACGATGTGCTGAAGATGTCAGGTACCATTTACGGTAAAACTACTCTTTATTTAGCCACTATCTCGTCTTCAATCTCGTAGATAAAATAAATGTTAGTACGGCATTCCGTAGTAGTACTCGCACTTATGTACTTTTTGTAGAAAATTACACACATTTCATCGACATCGATATCTCGTTGTAATTACGTAATCAACATACCTAATTTGAATACTGGTTTAATTGGCACATCGTTTGATTGTTTGTTTAATTTAGAATGGTGATTAAAATAACGTCATTAGTATGCAAATTAAGTATTGTTATCTTCCCGAAACTGAGTTGATTTTTTTCTTTGAACGACCACACGCAATGAGATCATTACTACCCGTCCAGCCAAAATGGTCCGTTATAGCGCATCATTTTTAACATGTCAAGAAAAAAGATAATGACCACGGCCGGTCACGTAAAATTGGGCAAGATCGTGTTTCCAAGGGTGGGCGCAGTACTCCAGATTTCTGAAAAGACCTTTTTTAATGTATGGTACTTTCTTTTCTTAAGCAAAAGCAAAGTGAAGACCTACCACGCACTGAACGTGATATTTTTTCTCGATTTTATTTATGCAACCATTATTTTAAGTAAGACATAAAACAAATTACTCATACCGAATAATAGTGGTTGAAAATATATATTTTGTAATATAAAATCAGATTTCAGGCTACATTAAGGCAATCGTAAAACTTAATGATAAGTGAAGATCATAAATCGTATCCAATAATACCCTACGTTTGTAACTGATGTATGAGAATCGATTTGTCGACATTATTCGATTTCGCGGGGTTGTATCCTTAATTACCATTAGTATCGATGCGTCAAGTAAAACTCAGCGAACAGGTTTGTGGAGAAACTGGGCAGAGGTTGCCAACCATTTGGAGCGGTAGAATTATTACCTTTAGAATGCAATTGGTTATTGCCGCCATAATGTTTAGCATTCCTGATTCGAACATTTTATTGACACTTCCCGTTTGTTGATTACCTGGAACAACAAAATAAATTGAGAGTTTGTTATTAATAACAAAAATTGTGCACCTGAAATAAACATAGTATATAATAGTTTCCTCATATACCTAGAAACACAATTTAGGTAGAGTCCTATAAAGTATTCATTATGATTTTAACATGTACAAACCTACCTATAAATATTACAACATAATAAGTAAAGAAAAAAACTTCGCTTTTAGGTTAAAAATATAAAATGCATGACTACTGCTCCATTTAAAAACTTTTAACGGAACTTAGATCAATCAATCTACTTTCCTTAATTTTCAACTAAAAACTAATAAATCAGAGCAAAACAAACAGTTGACAACTCCCAATGATTTCTCCGCACACGCTCGTGCGGAATTTAGATACCGCTCGGACACTCGCTCTTGTTAGAGGGACATCGCAGTTTCACTTCGTTATATAACTATAATTATATTAGCAACACATCTATTTACTGCCGCACTGTTCTGTATGTATCAATTACGAGTTATTAGCTATTCAGATAACATCGTTTGTCTAAACCGCGCGATTGTATTGTATGTCCGAGTTTCGAGCTCCGTTGTTCAATTGAATTAGTACTTTGCTAACCATTTATAAGGGAAATGAAATATTTATAGTTATTACATAAATTTGATCTAAATATGGATTATTATTAAATAGGTTTAAAGAATTTATTTTACTCATAAAAGATGATTCCACTTACAATGAGTATTAACATGTATATATCATTAGATTAATTACAAAACTTTCGGAGATCGTTACTTAATATTATATACTTTATAATATAACCTACTACCTACAATAATCCTGTTGGCAGTGTTTGTTATTACATAAAATACTAGTAATGCTAAAATAGGTCAAAAACAAGTACACAGAATATAGCTTTATAATAAATTTTGGAAAAGACAGTACAGCACTTTACAGTAAAAGTGTTATTAGTATTGTTTACTTTGCATTGGAGCCCGTTAAAAGCAAAATGAATTGCCTTTGTAGCGAAATTGTAAACAAATAAAATATTATGAAGTACCTACCTAAAATAACCCTAAGTGTCCCACTCTTGAGCACAGGTTTTTAAAAGTTTAGAGGGTTAACATTATCCTCTGACGCTGACCAAGTGTATGTTGGTGGACGTAATATGTCCTCGAATTGAGCAGCGGCGATGAAATAACTATAAAGATTTGTGAGCACAGCGACCTATATTACAGAGTTGTGGCCGCTATTGCTGCTCTAAAGAGGTTTAAAAATACGTAAAGACCTCTGTGTTTATTTATAATACTTGTTGTTTATTATGAGTTTATCTAAAGATCATAATTTCGTACCACGTGCTGTTGTTGATAACTTGGAACAAATCAATTAAACGGTAGTTACCACCCATTGTCAGACTCAGTTGTCTCTTTAAAGCGACGCGCTCACGGTGAACAGGCTTCACTCCAATTTATGTCTACCATTAAATTCGTTGTCGCGTGGACACATGGTATTTTAACGAAACTTTAATTTGGCTTAACTTGATCATTGTTCACAAAAAATCTCACCACTGTAGAACATACCTTATTGATTGCCTCATTACTTTGTTTCATTTTGACTCTAATTTAATTGGGTGTGTAAATTTTATTGCAGTTTTTTGCACAGCGGTAGATCAAAGGAGACGTTTTTGGATTATTGTGGTAATTTATTTATTTAGTGCAATTAACTACTTTGAGCACGTAAAGTGAAATTGGCATAGCGCAATAATCGCGGTAGAGAGCGGCCCCATCAATATAGTTGGACACGCATCCGGCGACAACCGAACGGACAGGCGGACAAGCGGACGCGATTGAAAACTAATAATATTTCATGCAGCCAATAAACTGTGGTACACTTTTGCACAAGACGTTTTGTGTAACGAAGCTCCTTACTACGCGTTACTCCGACGTTTGGCGCATGTAAGCTAGATGGTAAAAATATAACCGCAGTGGACATTCTTATTTTTTTTACGGCTTTAATGGTAATGCTCACCTATTTAGGTAGGTACTTATACAATCAATAAGCACTGTCTGCTAGACCTGTTCCCATTTAAGGAGTTACTGACCTGGTGAACACGTCAAAACACGACCGGGTTATTTGGCAATGTGTCTTTACTTCTGATAGGTTGTGATTCAACGCGGCTTTATTAGTTTTAGCATCAGCCAGGGAGCTCGTGCGTCACTAGGATAAATTCTAAATCTTTGCTTCTACTATGAGTTTTCTACCGTTATCGCTTGAGTCATTATTATTTTTTGTATTGTAAAATAATGTTGACAAGACTTAATAGAGAATACAGAAAACTTCATAGTAAGGTCTCTGTGCTTATTTCTAGATGAACTAATGAATGTGACGGTCTCGACGCATAGCAAAGTAATGACTGGGTAGAGTAAATTATTTTTATTGATGTTCCTGCATTTAGGAATGAAGATTTCTGAAGCACTTAAAAGGTAAGTTACGCTAAGTTGTAGTTAACTTAGGTAACTTGCATTTGGTTTAATTACATGTGTTGCATGCTAACTTCCGTTTGTGACTTCGTCTTTGTGAGATACCTAACTAGGCGTTTGCACTGCACAACAAAACATGATACAAGCATAGTCTTATCTCTTTCTACTCATCTCTAAATGACAGAGATAGATAGTGTTTGCAACATATTTTCTTGGGCATGTTTCACCAGGTCAAAAGTAGCTCCGATTTTGCATTTAATACCTAATCCAGAGCGGTGATGGCGCAGCGGTATGGTCATGCCCACATATCTTCATCTTCTGCTCAATATCGGTGAAGGAAAACATCGCTATAAAACCGAACGAACCGTCTAAAAACTAATCGTTCGAGGACGTATGACAACCACCAACCAGCGTGTGGTGATAAAGACCAAACACTTTTAACTCGTATTATAGTAAAGAGAAGATCCATGACCAGCAGTGTGACAATAAAAAGGGTCAAAGTAAAGTCAATCCTCGGATATCCGTTCAGTCACCAGACCTATTAGTCTGTTTAAGTCGAGTTTTCAAGTAATGTAGGTCCTAAAAACTATTTCTAATATATTTTTCAAAATGTTCCTTCATAACAACCTTCTACCAACAAAACAAATACCTAACCCTTCATATGCGAAAACGCATGCATTAGGAACGGACCGCCCTACTCTTTCATGTGTTCCCAACAAATAGCAGCGGTCATGGAAAAGTTGTGCTGAGGAAGAGAATTTGAGGCTTCATAGTATTAAGGGGAGACACAAAACATCCCACTGGGTTGAAGTGCTCTGGATCTACCCGACTCATTAATAATATACCTAACTGATACAAATGTTTAACATACTTAATGTAATATTTGAATCCATATTAAATAACTAGAGTAATACAGTTTAATTAAAGATATGTACATATTTATTAATTAGTTGATTTTTTTTATGACCCTGTATGAAATGTAATAAAATCGGTCATAAACCTACTAGAGTAGTAATTTTAGTAATAAAAATATGAGGCCTCATAAAGACATCACTTAACGCTTTATTTAATCTTATCCCGTATAAAACTATCATAAACCATCATTGAAATCAATTCTGACAAGTATGATTATTACGAATTTATATGGTATGGTATAATATTTATACTACCTACATAAAATATTATACTCATCACCAGCATCCGTCTGTCATCTTAGTCTTAGTGTAATGTTAACTAAGGCAATTTTTTTTTCTGACTTTGGCTCTGGTTATGGGTCTTGCACATCAACACGTAACGATGCAACGTCGCGACGTGCTACAGCGCGGAACCGTTGTACTATTTAGTACTGTTCTTTTGCCACCTCGTAGCACAATGCAACGTAACGTTTTCATGTATCTAGAGAGTTCAGTATTTTGTTTTACATAGACCGAACACACGGAGCGGTGGTCCGTATTACTCTATGTCTTTTTGCCGCGCTTTGTACTGTCACATTAAAAATATTATATGCTAAAAGAATTTTTCAAACATAGTCGAATCCAGGGATGAGCAAAAAATACCTTATGCTTAAAATATTTAAAATTTCAGCGCTAAGTTAAAAACTCTGTCTGATAAGCGGTTAAAGGCTCGTATCTCATCCATCATAGCTTTACGCCTGTATTACCCATTAGCAAAGGCAGAGGCCACATTTCACTGGCTATGTTTAGGTCTGGGCCTATTGCCGTTCACTTCAACCCTTTATAGTGACCCAGTGCTGGGCACGGGTCTTCTCTCAACTATCTTATGAGTTGAGAGAGTTTAGGCCCTAATCCACACACGCGGCCAAGTGCGGGCTGGTGGAAGTCACACGTCCTCGAATTATTAGTTCTTAGACATGTTTCAGTTTCCTCACGATGTTATCCTTCACCGATATTAAGCAGCGGAGATGAAACAATTCACACAAAGAAGTGTGGGTACGACTAGGATATTCACCAAGCATAATTCCAAACTTCGAGCTGCAGCTAAGGTTCTCTAAGTATATCAGAAAATTTTTTGTTTAACCAGGGAATCGAATCTGGGACCTTAGGGTTATTATCCAAACAGGTTACCACTCAACCACCTAGATAGTTTCTCGTACTTATGGGCTCTAAATATAGCGAAATGTTGGTTATATCACCTCTGCCTAGACCTATAGATAATACAGGCCTGAATGTTATGAAGTATAATACACTAACGTTTGCTTTTATTTAGATTCAAGTGTGGTGTGTCAAAGATAAACCCATCCTTCTACGTTTGCCACAGCGAATCAAACGGAATCTTCAGCTATATGTTTTTAGTATCTGTTTGGTTTTTTATGGGAAATGACCCATAAAAAACCATGACACAAGTAATTGAAAGTACACATTATTATAATCAATTTATGTTTTTATACTTTATGTGAGTGCTGATTGTTCAATATTCAACAACTTTAGTAATGAGTTAATTTAAAATCGGTTCCAATCTGACAGCGGCATCAGCTTACAAAGATCAGACTGGATTACTCATTTATTAATATCACCAACATTTTTCACCTTTATTCTCTTGTAATAAAAGCTGCCATAAGGTTCAAATGACATAAGAAATATAATTGCAATAAAAAAGTGAAATTTTTAAATTGAATGTAGGCAGGACTTATCTCAATTTTGTACTCACAACTCTTTTTATAGATTTATTTTTTGTAAAATATACGTTGCATTATTGGAATTTAGCATTATCTATTAATACTGAATTCCAATTGGTCCAATTCCAAACACAAGTTGGTCAGTCTACTTGTGACCTTGTTCAATGCAACACGATTAAAACTTCAAACTAAACTATTGCCTGTTAATTACATATTTTAAAGTTGAGTTTTAATTTTCTTCAGATATGTGAGTTTACGACTCTACAGAAGACTATAGGTGCTATTTATTTGTTAAAATAATCTTTAACTTTTCTTACATACATAGCGTCACGCCTGTATTCCCCGAAAGATTAGGCAGAGGTGAATATGACCGACTTTTCGCCGGCTATGTTTAGCTCTTATACGTCATAGGGGGCGGGCCTATTGTCGTTCATCGGCCACAATTCCAGAGTTCGGGCTGCAACAGAGATTCTCTAAGTAGGTATAATAGAAAAGTAATTTTCAACCCGGGAACTGAACCTGAGATCACGCGGTTATAAAGCGAACACGTTTACCCCTGGACTACTGAGGCAGTTTTCGTTATTTCTTCACTTTTTTTATCTTGACGCAACATAAAGAGTTTCCGGTAGTGATCTGCTAGTGCATCTCCTTTCTGTTCCAGTCTAGAATTGTTCTCATTTATTTAAATATATCCTTTAACATTATTGTCTCTAGAATTTCAATCTTATGCCGCAGTAATTAGTTTTAATTTCGTACTTCTAATGAGCACCGTAAAAGTGACAACTACCAGAGCAAGTCAAAACTAAATCACCGGATACCGCAACTAGTTTCTAAAGAAGCAATAAATATAAATAAATCAATAAATAAAGTAGTAAATGCGCATGATTGGCATATTATAAATATTTGATAAAACTGTTTCAGTTTATAAAGCTTGATTTGATAATTTACGATTTTTTGAATCCGTTTTATGTGGTTCAATCAATTGCGATTGATTCTTTGATCAATAAACTATCAAGTGCAACCGTTATTAATAGAAGCGTAAAATTGGTTTTATACTTGTAAGTTTTAGTAAAATTACTTACATTTTTTAATGTATCATGCAGTAAAAATTTAAATCAAGCAGTTATAATTTGAATATAGGTTAAAAATTTAAGATAAAGTGACCTTAAAACAATTTTTTTTTCGGAAAAATAATTAAAGGTTAAAACTAAACTACCTAAATATTACTAACATAATAATATTACCTATTACTTTTTCTTTACGATAAATTAAAGAAAATATAAATATAAAAATCGTCAAAATTGATCATCTCATATTTTATTTAAGTACACATTATTATAAACAATTTATAAAAAAAAGTTTTTTTTTCGCTTTATTTTTTTATATAAGTCGGTTAAAAACAGTAATAAAATAAATTTTCACGCAGTTTTGACTACGCAATACCATTACTCGTAGAGTTAGAATCGTCCATAGATAAGACATCAACGCGTTCTCATAATTAAAAGTTTTTAAGTAGTTATTAAATAATTAAAACGTTGCAAACTAAAATCATAATAAGTCTCAATTAGTACTAATTCAGAAATTTTGAATTATTTTAATTGCCAGCAACTTAATTGTACAATTCATAAGTATCTAGGAATCAAGTATTTCTACAATATTAGTATAATTTTTAATTTACAATAAAATACAATTTAAGTTGCAATGGGATGGCCTATCTGCTGCTGAACCGATAACCGTTGGGGTAAACGAGTTCTTGAGTAGAGACCTCACTTTTTGAGTAGATTCAGACTAGGTAGAGACTCGGCGGTCCTCAAACTAGGTGGAGTGACGGTCTCTGCAAGGCGGCTGGTAATAGTGGATGAGAGTAGCTCAGTTGCGTGCTTTGGGAGAAGCCTATGTCCAGCAGTAGATTAAAAAGTCTGATGATGATGATAACACAATTTAGCTTATTTTTGCTGTACAATTTTATAGTAAAATAATACAATCTGCTTTAAATTTTAGCAAATCTATATAATGTGTAGTTGACTTCTAGATACTTTTGTTACAGAACTCTTAAAAGGTTATATTTTGTTTGGCTATAATTACATATTAAGTTAAGATATTCCACAATTATATCAAGATCTCAGCATTGACTGATGGCGGTAATTAACCCGCTTGCGATCTGGGGCATCGCGGGTTTTGTTGCATTCACAGCTCGTAATTATTTTGTCAAAATCTTTTTATTAGCGATTATTTTGTTTATACTATTAAGATGAGTGTTTTTCGCAAGAGTGTATGTCATCATTCGTGTATTACATTATTACGAATTTTTACTTTTCACGAGTTTTTATCTATCACTTTCCGATCGCGGTTTCGGCTGCGTATATGTCGGTTATGGGTCAAAATCATTGACTACTTTATGCGTAGTCCGAGTCTTAATCTATCCCCGTACTAAATTTCAATTGAAATCGCGACAGATAGACGGAGACGGAGTAACTGTCTTATTTATAACATTAGTAAGTATTGCGAAGGATACAATGAAACTAGAAGGATTCTTTAGAAATAAAACATTGATAAAACTTTAAAGTAGGCACTATCCCACTTTACAATGTGGACTTAGATTTTTCTTTCAAGAAAAATCGTAATTTTGAAACAACATTTTAATCAAATGCTGTTTTTGCTCATTACAAAATACTGATGAAAATGGATCAAAATGGATTAAGCACCATGGATAATGTAATCTTATCAAAGTCCCCTCAGCTGTATTCGAGCTGGTTCCAGTAATAGTTATGGCAAAATCATTTGGACGCACGGAAATTAGAACAGGCTGCAACAACACCGGTATAATATACTGCCCTAGTTAATGCTTGTACATTGTCGAGCATAATGTTACTATTATATTAATGCTACGTATTATGACTGACAACATTTTTTTACTACATACTTTAAGAAAACATATTATTATTTGGTTCATACTTCCTCAATAATCATCCAGTTTACAAGAATGCACGGTAATAACACGCAATAGAGTTACATACGGTACAGTAATAAACCAGGTAAATAAAGACAGCCTGTAGGCATTTGTGTTGCTTCCTACGAGTGAGTAATGTGAAACAAGGGCCCGTATTGACGGAAAACGCTTTGATGATGCGTCTACATGCCGGCAGTTACTTGTACTAGTACTACAACTAGTAGATTGTTGTGTTAATTGTAAGAATCGATTGGGAAAGTGATTAACACAGATACACAAAGATAGCGTGGCCTATTTAACATTTTACATATATTTAGTATTTCTCGACTTACTCTATTTGTAAGTAGTTAAATATTAGCCTCAGAAATGTCAATATTAGGGTTTAATAATAATAATATCCTGGAACATAAACACTCACACACAAACTTAGCAGCGCTTGTACAATGAAAATACGACAACTAATAATACTAAAATAATACTTTTCCTTGTGAATACATTCTTAATATAGATAACTACACCAAGACTTATGGCAAGCAAACATGTTCATCACACAAATATTTTTCTTGGGTGGGCTTTGAATCCAGGGCCATGAAAAGCAAGTATCTTAGGTCAGGTTATTTACTGAGAAAATACAATACATTTATTGAATAGTTAATATACGACTATTGAAGCCGGTATAGCCTAATGAGGGACTTACTTAAATATAAAACATCAGTATATTTTTATAAAAAATATTAACAATTGGGTAGCAACGAAAAATTATAACCTTGTATACTGATTTCTTGCCTGTAACATAACTAGTCATACTGCTTGGTAACAGTTGGTGTGAAATGCAATAGATATTTATTAGTCTACAAGACAGTGACAAAAATAAACAAATTATATGCGAACAATATGCAAAATAAATTGCGACGGGTTAAAATAATAAAATACTCTTGGCAGTATTATAACGAATCAATCTGAGCTTCATGTACAACAAGAAAGGCTCTTCGGTCTTTCTTGGTGTCGTTATTGCGTATAAAGCAACAAACGCAACATTATATCAATATCCAAAACAGCGAAAGCGAACTAGTACGGTCCAAGCCATCGAGAAGTAGATTTAGTGGTGAAAGTATGCAAGGGGCACAAAGCACTATTTGTGATACTGCCCTACGTCCACTAGCCCAAGTTAACAATATTTAATCAACAGTTTGAAATTCAACACGAATTTACTAACGATTTTCTGTTACGAAAGACCTGCTTAAACATGTAACGCAATATTTAATTGTTGGTAGATTGACTATGTATCGATAGCTGATATCTTAGTAGGTACTTCCTGGTTGGACGCTGCTATTGTTGCAAATAACACTGGTTCATTAATAGTATCACATTAATGGTCCATAATTTCATTAGCTTATTTTATAATATTTTTACAAATAGTCTTGTCCTGCCCAATCAAAAAACTCAACTTCCTATTTCTGTCTACTGCCATTTTTAAATGACAATATGCAAACATCAAGCGCAAATTTAGAAATGTCAAGTATGAAGTAGGTACACTAAGTAGGCTAAAATGTTAAAACTGTAAAATGCGTTTTGTTCTTTTAAAATACCATTGTGTAGGATGAGAATAGAAAATTGCTAAAGAATTATGTTACTTTTATAAACTGTAACCCTTATTTTTTGTGTCCTCATGCTGAGCCAGGTAAAAAACCCAGGTTGTGCTAGAAAAGGACGGCTAACCTAAGTTAGAGATATCGAATTGGTTTGCGCTTGCGCTTCACGGTGTTTTAGTCGACATGTTTTTACTAATCACAAACTAGTTTGCAATCTCAATGGACGTATCAAGTGCTACACAAACATAAAAAATCAGCCAAGCCCGAGTCGGACTCGCGCACCGAGGATTCCGTTTTAACCTCTACGCGTTTAAGAGAAAAAGTGTAAAGAGTTTATATTTATCAAAAATATTTTTATTGTAGGTTGTAACTTAAAATTTACTTATTCTTTTCGCAATTTTTTTTATCTGTGCTATATGACGTTGCTTCGTACCAAATTTCAAAAAATCTGAGGTTCCTTGTGAGTACCGTAAATTTGCGTCATAAACGGCTGAATTTTTTGATTGCGTTGACTGAGAAGTTTGAGTTTACATAGCTCCAAGGAACAGTGGACTTGACTATTTGATATGAATTTCACCTTGATGCCTTCACGCGTTTCTGAGAAAAAGGGTCTAGACAGAGTGTCGGACAACAAAGTTATACCATAAGGGATCCGTTTTTTCCTTTTGAACCCCAAAAAGTACAATAAAACTGACTTAATTAAAACCGAAGACGATGAAATCCATTATAGACGCAAATCTTTGTGAGGATGTATTGGAGAAAAATGTTTGTTACGCTTTATTGCAAAATTGACTTACCAAATTTAGCATCTTGAGCTCATTGCTCAGTCACAATTGATGCAATATTTAAATTGGATGAATCTCGTGCCTAAGCTAGTTTAAAAATAAACAGTGAATGTTGTTTAAGATTAAAACCATGACTAGGATAATTTCTACAAGTAAATGATTAAACAATATCACACGAAACTTCCGTGGTCGTGTATTGGTATTTATCATTTATCATAGCAACAACAGTAAGAATGAAATGGCGTTGGGCAGCGCATCTGGCGATTTCATCGTTCATTGCGTATTTGCAGTGCATAAAAACAAGTGAACGCGAGTGGATAATGAACAGCAAAAACGGCAGTCACGCTGCTCAACGCGATGTCCCGTGGCCGAGCGGTTAAAACAGACTCGAACGTTTACACCTATTTAGGATAAATCTTCAATCCATATAAATCTCTATACATAAAAATGAATTGATGGAGGTTTGACCTGCTGAAATTCGAGAACGGCTGAAATGATTTGGCTGGTTTTGGTTTTGAAATGCTCGCACAGGTCCAAGTGAATTTATAAGGTGAGAAATACGAGGTTCCCAGTTCGCTGGGTGAGTTAGTCTTATAAAAGTAAAAATTAATCACTGAAATGTATTTAGTTACACTCATAACTTCGTTTTTGTTTTATCTGTTACTGTCAGGACAAGGTTTGTTTGAAGAAAAAAATACGTGAATGTCATAGAAATGTGAAAAAAAATCGGGTACACATGGCTAAATATCAAATTATATAAATCCAGTATATGCTGACCTCTCGTTTACAGAAATCCTATACAATGCGACACCAGCTTATACTGGAAAATTATAGCTTGATGTGTATTGAACCGTCAGTAGCGAAGGGTCCATACAAGCAGATTCGCATCGGTTTACCTTTAGGAAATGGTCAATATCAAACGTACTTAATAATATGTTATGTAACGCCTAAAAGATTTAAATAGGATAAAAAAGTATAGCATTAAGTATAAGAACGATCGGTGACGGTAGTAAAGAGATGTTATTTTAGTAAGTATGATTTTTTAGAGCGGTTTTCCCTTTTTCAGACTTCCAACCTTCGCTTCTGGTAGCCGTGTGTAAGTATTATAACCCATGCAAGTTAGGGCGGGCAGTTGTATGCAATAAATACTTGTTCTAGTTAACATTTATAGCGGTACATTAGTTGAAATTCGATAAGGTTTGATTCTATTCACATTGCTATGTTCACAATCAGGTATGTTTAAATAAACGATCTTGCGTGTTAATGAAGTGAAATGCAATGTCCCGGTTTTGTTAGTATAAAGCAAGTTCAACCTTTAATGATCTACTTTATTCAATAACTTGTGTTTATGTAAGTAATTAATTAACAGCCGTTAGTTACATGTAATGGCGATTGCTACTAAGAGCTACCATTCAGTTTTAACTATGTTAGTTTATAATCTGCGTGTATAGTTTTAATCAACTAAACCGGGTCTAAAGGGCCAGCTACCCCTAATCGCAAGATATTTTAATTTGACAGGCCGGGTGGCGTGGTCGGTAAGATACTTGTTTTTCACCCGAGACCAACATTTGTGTGATGAACATGCCTGTTTGTATCGAGTCTGGGTGTAAATATCTGTTAAATGCATATATTTACAGAAGAAAAGTATTGTGTGTATGTATAGTATATACCAGTTATCTGGTTTCGATAGTAAATAAAAGCTCTGCTTAGCTTGGGACCAGATGACCGTGTGTGTTAATGTCACAGAATATTTATTTACTAATTGTATTTATTTATTATTCTGCCAAATATCACCTGTTTAGGTTCAATAGTTACTTAAATTTAGGTATAGGAAGGATATGTGACTTAATTAGTCACTATTTTTCAGATTAAAGAGGATATTCATTAAATAGTTTTAAACTAAGGTAGCAGTCCATCACGCTACCAACTACACCAATGATGGAAGTTGCGGTAATCGAGTCTATAAAAAAATAAATATCCGGTGTAGGCAGAGGTAAATACCACTTACTTTTTGCCGTTTATATTTAGGTCCCATACGTAATAGGCGGCAAACTTAATGCCATTCATTGGGCACAATTCCAAGCTTCAAAATACTACTAAGATACCTAAAGAATGTTATAAAGACTTTTTTCTCCACCCGGGAACCGACCGTCGCCGTTATGTAGCAAACACGCTTGCCACTGGACCATCGAGGCATTTAATTTAGTTAATATAATGCATATTTTAACACTTTTAATCAATCAAACACTTTTAACACTTTTAAAAATGTCATGTTGTGTAACTATACTATCTTGAAATAAATTATTATTATATCATTTATTATTATTAAATTATTATATGAAAGATTTTTTTTAACTCACCACTGCAATCCTGCCACTGCTACTCCTGTAAGCTAGGATCGACAGCGGCGCCGTAAAGAGACTTGGGATTTGAACCCGGCCATGTCCCGGGACACCTAAAGTGCCTTGGATCCTGCACGGATTTAATCAGAAAGATAATAGAAGGAAGTAAAACAGTTTATAAAAACTCTCCAACACGCTTATTAATTGTTTATTTCACACAAAATGCACAAAGTATTTATTATTAACACAAAACTTTATTGTAGTATTAACTTTTATGTTTTGTGTAAAGATGAATGTGATCGTATGAAAGGACGTTAACTGGTCCACGCACAATGAATTTGATTTATTACTTCATTGGGATTTGTGAATGCGTTTCGGGTCATCAAAGCACCTCCCACTCACGACGTGCCTGCAGCTACTCAATGAAGACATCGTGAATGCTTTCATAAATCAACGTTTGGGGAAGAAAATTTCTGTCTATTTGAAATATGGGCTTTGTAAAAATGCCCGAGAAACTCCTTTTGTCTCAGAATATTGATGATATTTCGCATAATTATCTTATGTAGATAGCACGGTATTTCTTTGAATCGGTATACAATCCTGATTGATCATCCTAATGATTTACTGAAAGTAATATCTTCTAACTAAAGTATTTTATTTTTATATAAATGACCTTACGTAAATGTATTTAACCAACATCCATTTTATTAATATAATAATCATAACTTACATATTATTGCATTTCAGCATATCATCAGCCAGGGGAATTCACATAGCTACACATATGTTTTCCTAAGAATGCGATAGCAATAGGATACACAAAAACCCCCGTATTTATAAACGTCTTTTAAGCTCATTTTAGCTAAAATTGGTTTATTATTCGTTTGTGTTTGTCTGTCATCTTGATACTTATACTATTAAGAAAGAGACAAAATCCATTTTAACTAAAGAGTTTCATAAGATTTTTATGAATAAGGCCATTAGTATCTAGGGCAATATTAAAGTTAAAGTTGTTGAAAGGTAATATTGATTTCAGTAAATTAGCTATACAAAGTTGCGAATTCTGACAACTAAGAAACTCTAGGTAGAATATAAAATACAGATAATATACTTTGTTATCTGTATTTAGTTTATTTATTAAATAGCCCCATAATACACACCTTGATATAAAATAGCTGGACCCAAGTCGCACTTACAACTGAGATAGAGTGTAATCACGTCAATCTAAATTGTTAGATATTGCTAACAGTACTTCTGAATAATATTCGATTAAAATCGAATTACAGTAACTTACATATCGATACTATTTTAGATTAATACCACTGTGTCTAGAACGACCACTATTCGTAAAGTTACTCAGCGTAAACGCATACCGCCGTCCAATAATGACAGTTTACGAGCCAAAATGAGGAGCTATAAGGCCTCTTTACTTCATAAAATAAGATATTTTATAGCAAAACACTGAATTAAATTCTCTGAGTGCACAATCTTTACACTATTTAGTTTTATTATTTATACAAATAAAACATAATTGTATGTTATGTTCGCCTGTTTTAATTTATTGAACGACTGACTTCATTGGAATTGGTAAATAATAAAAAAAACATTCTTATTAAATATACAACAAATTTCAGGACAGCTAATACAACCATTTCTTTAGGAACCAACCATTTCTTTTCTGAGGTTTTAGGATAAGAAAATTCAAAAACATCTTGCAATAGAAATAGCTGACGGTGTCAACTGTTACTGTTTGAAATCCTAATTGTTAAAATAATTTAATTTAAAAAATTATTACTAACATAGTTTCTTTAGTTTTCTACTACCTTGTATGGAGTATCGTATCAATATCATTGTTATCGGAAATGAGCAATTTTTATTTTATTTATTTAGCCTCTGAACAAGTATTAACAACATACTAGGTATAGGTACAAGTCAGACCTACTTTAGTGTAAACAGACAAATTAAGAAAGAGTAATTATATATACCGTTTATCTCTTGCATTCCATTCAGTATTGACTATTTAACTTCATCAGGTTCCCAAGAAACAGAAACAATTTCCAAGCAAAATCCTATTAGCTATAAAACAGTAGCTCGATTTCACGTTGTTTTTCGCTTTAATTAAACGATACGTTGTTCATAGTTCTACAAAATAAATACGAGAGATATTCAATGGATCGCATTAAGCTTACGAGCTAATAACCTTTGTGAAACACACCGATGTATGTGAATCGTAAAGTGTAAGGCGCAACTCACACTGTGAGCTAGGTTATGTTAGCTTGTAATGTGAGTTGCACCTTGTTTTATGATTTAGGGTTTAATTTCTATACAGCTTATGTTCATTACATGCTATATTTAGACTTTTAATTTTCCTAGCATCGATTGTCCATTGTCCGAGTTACCTGTCTTGGAGTCAATAGGTTTCCCTCTTCATGTAAACCAAAACTTCACAGGAATCCTAACCATAAAAAAAAGTCATTAGATCTTACTTTTTTACGTCAGTCAAACTGCATAGCGTTTTGTGGGCAGATGAAGCTTCCTTTTACAACTAAAAATACCTAAATACTTGCTATGAATAATTAACTCCCTCCAAAGTTTACTGACTTACACATACTTATTGCAAAGGTAATTTGAGTATTTTTTATATTTAATATACCACATTATTATTTGTATTATAAATGCCACATAGTGTTTCATAGTTGTCAGAATTCGTAATAAAAAATCTAAATAAATATCGCGATCTACAAAGCGAAACTAATTATCATAAGTTTGCAGAAGTTGATTAGTTGAACAAGTTCACTTGTGGTGTGGGTTGATGCTCATAAATTCGTTCGGCTAATGTTCAACTGAAGAAGCTAAATAATTGAGAATCTCGCCTCGGGCCGGGATTAGAACACGGATGTTGTTTATGTTTAGTTACTTGTTTTATATTTTTCATTACCGTAACGGGAGTTAAGTAATAATTTTAGTAATGAAGTAGTGTATTATATACGATATAAATTAGAAATTAATGATTAGAGTAATGATGCTTGGGTCAACCAAATATATTTGTAGGTAATTGTTATCTGAGGTTTCTTTGATTACTATTGAAAAACAAATACGGATTGAGAAAAGACTATAATTTGTATAGTAAGAAGTTTGAAAGTAATAAGGTATTCTGACTGTTAATGAGTATATATCTAAATATGACTCGTAACATATGATATGTAATTTTTTAGCAAGTTAAGTACTTAAAAATGGTATAGTTTTGGTCCCTAATATTTTCTACAAATGTAGTATTCATTAAACAGCTAAATCTAACTCAAACCTAGCTTCAGACATTGATTGATATACATCAACATAAAATTTCACCAAGTCTTCGAAGTTCTAATCAAGACCCGAGCAAGATTTGCGTAACTCTTACAAAGTTGTCGATAAAATACATTCGCAATTAAATAGCTTATTGTGCAATAAAATTCAACCAAAAATCAATAAACTGTAAAACTGAAATTGCAGCAATAAATATTATTATACAAAATACATTGATTAAAAGTAATAAGCGATTTATATACAATTCGTTAGTTTTGTATTGTGTAAATTATGAGGTTAATGTTTCTAAAGAGGTTTCATATAAATGAATGAACATTCTTCTGTGAGATCGTTTACGCACGAGAGAACTTTAACTGAATAGTTAAAATATAAAATGAATCGAAGATGGATTGTTTCGTTGTAACATCGAAAGGTCATTAGAGATGAGTCGGGCGATTCTGTAGTTTTACAAATAATACAGATTGGTAATAAATTACTTAATAGACTACGAGTATTGGATTGCATGCATGAAAATCAATAGATAAGGGCGCCACACAGAATGAAAAAAATTAATTCCCGAAGTTCCCGAATTCTACTCTCTCGTACACAGAGTACAGAGTAAGCACTATACGTAGGTAATATAAATTGCTTATTTTAATATTTAGATTTTTTTAAAATCTTGAATAGGCTGGCGCTTAACTACAACTTATTTGATGTTAAGCAATGATATAGCCTACGATGTTATGCGCCAGTCCAATGTACCGATTCACTCGTTGGAATGACTTTCGGTGAGAAAGTGTCACTGAAATGAGGCTCTCTGAGGCTCCTTAAGGTTGAAACCATAAAGGAGCAACAATTCGACCCCCCCTCTTAAATGGTATCACCAGACATCGCACCGGAACACGGCAAGGCCGCTTGGCGGTGCAGCTTTGTCTAATGAGTGGTCACTAACCACGGCCGAAGCCTATCACCAGTTAATTACCAGTAGACATAATTACCAGTTGATTGTTACCTGATTTGCACCACCCGGGGACCACGCGTGGGGATTCAGATAAAAGGTGCACTCCCACGGACGAAGGTGGTGACTCAGTCCCCAAAATACCTTTAAGTAGGTAATAATAGGCTTAGGTGGTAGATGTCAAAAAGTTTTAAAAACTGTTTGTGTGTTGTTGTTGTCGTCACTTGGACCCTTTTAGTGTCTCACTGGTAGGCACAAGTCTCCTCTGAACTGGACGAGCTGAAAGTTAGGCCTTAATCCACACACGCTCGCCATAATTGCGGGTTGGTGGATGTCACGTCCTCAAATGATTAGTTCTTAGACGATATTTTCCTTAACCGATATTGAGCAGCGGCGATGAAACAATTCACACAAAGTAGTGTGGGTACGACCGGGGATCGAACCCGCGATCTTACATTTCAAAGACGATACCGCTACGCCACCGCTGTTAAGGTTGGTGTTGTAGTGTACTAAATTATCGCGTGAGGAAAGTTGATAAATACCAATACATATCTTATGACAAAATAAAATTTAGAGTAGTACGCTAAATTATATGCATAATGATTGCATTGCAGCTATTAAATGATCCTCGGACATTTGTAATCGGTTGAGAAACGAGCTTTGCGTCATTAGCGGCGCATGCGCAGCGCGTGCTACTTGCAATACTACAATAAAATAAAACCATTATGTTACTTGTTTCACCTAAAATGCTTTGATATTATAAGACTTTGCAAATCCCTACTAATATTATAAATGCGAAAGTAACTCTGTCTGTCTGTTACGCTTTCACGCCTAAACTACTGAACCGATTTGGATGAAATTTGGTATGGAGGTAGTTTGAGACCCGAGAAAGGACATAGGATAGTTTTTATCCGACTGCGCAAAAAGAAGGTAATGTTTTAGCGCGATAACCGACATACACGCGGGCGAAGCCGTTGAGGGAAAGCTAGTAAATAATAAAACAATTATTATACACTAAATAATGAACCGTTAAGAACAGACCAATAACGTAAATTGAAATATATACTCATAAAAAGCATAATTTCACTACCAACCTTTAAGAAAGCGTATACTAATCTATAACTATACAAATAAATATAACAGCATTACGCTTGTATTACCCGAAGGTATAAGCAGAGGTAAATATCATTCTCTTTTCCGCCGGCTATGTTTAGGTTACGTAACAGGGGGCGAGCCTATTGAAGATTCTCTATGTTTATTAGAAAACTCATTTTGCTCGACCTGAGAATCAAACACCGAGGCCGGTAAAAAAGGAAATTAGTAAATATATAATATGAAAAATATAATAGAAAGCGATCAATAATACAAAATGTTTCCTGATAGCAGAATTACTCTTCACATCATTAGAGGCGCGTGCGACGCGCGTGCTCCTAGCGCTATTAAATTTGAAACAGTATACATTACAGTTTAATACGTTCCCTGCTTAATATTCCATCAGATACAGTCACGGATTTTCGTTTACTTTATACTAATCGTTTAGTTTGCTGGCTTTTTGATGGCTAAAGAGGCTATATTTTGCTATTAATGCCTATTTACCTTGAGTTTGTGAGTTGACTTTATCTAAACGACATTGTTGCTAACGCTGCTTATTAATTACCATCCGTCCTACTACTTTTAGAAATGAGAAAGTTTGTGAGGATGGATCTATGCATGCACATGTAAAGTACTGCTTGATAATATATGAAATAGAAAAGTTAATAAAATACAGTGTAGTAGGTAGGATCAGCAAAGTCCAAATCTGTGGCGTCACATATCGAATCCCACTTAAGAGACGTGACGTCACAGCAATCCTGAATCGCACAAGCAAAGTTTCACCGACGATTAGCATGTATACAACTTCCTGACAAAAACAGCAGGAGAAGTAACGCGGTCGCCGGGCATCACATCTCACCCGGCCGGAAGATCTTCCCTTTATACTACAGGGTCACTAACACCCGATCCTCCAGTCACCTTCACAAATCAATTGCACAAGATGATCACAGTTGACTGTCTCTCTTCTGTAGCTATGGGTGACAATATAAAGATTGTAATGAAACAATAGAACCTGATTGTCGGGTTAACATCAATTAGCACAGCTATCTTTTATGTCGACTAATAAATAATAATAATAATAAATAAATAAATATTCTGGGACATTAACACACACGGTCATCTGGCCACTTGTATTATGGAAACCAGATAACTGGTATACCCTATACAAATAATACTTTTCTTTTATATACTTATAATAGATATTTACACCCAGACTCGACAGAAACATAAATGTTCATCATTAATGTTTGTCTCGGGTGGGAATCGAACCCACGACCTGCGGCGTGAAAAGCAAGTATCTTACCGACCACGCCACCGGCCCGTCATTGTTATTACATTAAAATTTGTAGCTGTTGGTTTCAAATAGACACTAGCAGAAACTATCGATCGCTATTAACGAGTCAATTTCCAACTTCAAGCTTAGAAATTTTAGAACCACCAATTAATTAACTACCACGGAAACAATGAAGCAGTCCAATATTTAAAACAGAATAATGGATTAAACGCTGTAGTAAAATCCTATAGACTAATACTAGTAATTTGTCCTACATGAACCAGCTCACACAATAATCGAAAATTTCGCAAATGCTCGCTAATAGTTTTTTTAATTTAACAGCAAACATAAAATGAATAGCATCAATTTTATACTACATAAAAGGGTCGTTGCGGTAGGTCTAAAACTACCGCAACGACCCTTTCGACATCATTTCAAATTTATGCGAATACGCTTAATGACATTTATACCGAAATTCTTGTTCGTAACTGATGGACTTAGACGTTATGACGGAGTTAAGTTGTAGGTTACTATAAATTAGAATTTTCAGAGTCGAAAGTATCACTAAAATAGAACATGATGCAGCTAATGAAGATTCAATAGAGACGTTTTAGCTATACAGTTTTATGGATCGTTCCGCATACAAGTGCTCTTATAACGGCATACTACAAAATAAACTAGTCCCTAAGTATCTAACACACCATGCGGATAATACTCGACCGATTTTAGGTTCCGATGTTTATACGGCTGATATGACTTACACGCGTAAATTACGTCAAAGAATTTCAGTGTTAAATGTTGTGTGGTTGTGTGAATTCAATATCTGTAGAAAAGTCGTGGTGTCGTGTAGTCTTATTTTTGTTCTATCGCGTTTAGTATGTTCCATATAGAAAATTAACTTACGCTTGACAGAATTTTGTTTGTATGCCATAACGTGACGTTATTTCGACAAAAAAAAATTGCTTGTAGTTGAAATCTCAGTAAAATTTGCGTATTTTCAGTGTAGTGTGCACAGGTATTTAGAATCCTAAAAGGTTTGCGCCTACTGTCGTTGAGTAAAGAACCGTGTATAAAATTTACATTAAAATGTAGACGATGTCTCAACTAATGCAGTACTGAATGCGTTGAAAGCAAATATTTTTAACATATTATTATAATCTTGATTAGCATTGTAAATTACGTTTACAACATTGTAATAGTACGTAAGTAGATAAGTAGGCGTCAATTGTGATGTTTATAGTCAGGATATTTGACCACTGCCGGCTTTTAGATAAATTATGTCAGTAAACTGTGTTATTACTTAGGCCAAAGACACGGTTCCTCAATTTGAAGTTTCTACTACTAGCGATTATCATGATGACCTCTCAGATCTACTTACCCATCGAGTGCTGCACTCTGCCTATTTCAAAGAATTTTCTGATTCTATGCGTGGACGTAATTTTTTTTTAATTAATGCTGTAATGAAGTCTTTGAGGCAAACTGTCCCAAAGAGTTTCCAAATGTTGGAACTGGTAGCGTAGAAAACCGCGCGTTGCCTTAACCATGATTTATAATGCTGGGACACTGGCGGTCTTAGGCAAATGGTTGAGAAACCCTGACTAAATGCATAGTACTTACAAGCGTCATAGGATAGTATCTCTATGCAAATTGTGGCAAATTTTCGTAACCGGCGCCGGCGACGCGACGATTCATCATTACAATGTAGACGGAACTGCCCACGCATTGTCTTAAATGCACTCTGGCACCTAGATAGCGGACGCAAAGCCTGACACGTTACGAAAACTGATTTGTGTATTTATCAGACAACACTATGACCTCTGCTTAGAATAGCTACAAACAAATAATTCTAGTGTGCTAGATAGGTACTAGATAGATACCAAGCAATCTTTTGAAAGAACTAATAAATTTCCTTATTTATATGAAAATTATATATGAAAAGAAAAGTTTAAATATGTTTCTGTCTTAAACATATTCACGAAATGTGGGTGGTATATATCTCTGCCTACACCGTTGGGTAATACAGACATAAAATTATGTTATAAATTTCTGATAATACGTATAAATTTTTGAACCTTTGCGATAGTGTCATATACAAGCACTTTGGTCCCGTTCCATCAAAGTATTGTGAATATAAGTACTTTTTCAAGACTTGATTTATCGAATGAAAATCAATCAAATTTATATATTAACGCGTTTATACAAGCAAACAAACTGTTTCTATTAATTAGTACATTAGTTTAAATTTATATTAAGCATAGCTAACTACGTATTGAATTACTTAATGTGTCATTTTTTCTACTCCATGATAATCAAACCGGATATATTTGAAGTTTGTTTTATGAAGAGTATTCAAAGTAATCAGGACCTTGACAAATGCTTAATCGATTTATTTATCGATATATTTATTCCGTAATCACTTTTTGTCAACGTTATCCATTCAATAACTGGCTCTTTGATGTTTTGCATTGCTGGTATTACGGAGTTCAATACGACAACTAATAATGACTATTCTGACATGCGCATATAATCATAATTCTATTCAGTTTGTGCATATCAAAACGTCGTTTTTGACATACTTATCTCTTGGATAATCTTATATTTGATGCAAATTCGTAATGTTATATTTAATTGCATAATATTGACAAGGACATTTATTTGTATTTGACAACAAATTATGTAGATTAATTTTTTAGCCAGCAGTTTAGATCTTTTAGAAAAAAAGGTCTAGCCATCGTTCTCTACGAAGTATGTGTAGTGTAACTCTGAATATCATTCAGATTCATTAATGAAGTTAGTAGAGAATCTTGTGGTCTAAAAGAATCTGCAATGACAAAGGTGGAAAAACGTTCGCTTAGGTCGTTTGGTGATATGGATGATGAATAATGATGATAGACGACTGACGAAAGTTGAAAACATGGCAAAGATTAGTAAAAATGCTGGAGAGGACGCATTAGAAGATATTAGATATCTTATCGGTGATGTTCTTTAAAAGAGTCCACCAAAAGTCTCCAAAAAATGTATATAGACAAGTAGGTATAGGTGCCAATCACATTTTACTAAAGAATCTAAGTGCCATCCAAAGTATACGAAAACTACAAAAAAAAATTCCTTACTGCTACACTACAGACACTTGTGAAAAAAATAACAGCAACAAAGTACTAATTTTTTAAACCAGCGCCATCTTTGAATCTATTATTATTATAACATTTAGTAGGTCTAGGGAATCATGAATGCGTACAGTAATAGAAATTATTACATCATGCATAGCTTTTATACGAATTTTTGACAAATGTTTAGTTTCCTTTATGAAGTAGTCTTAGATTTACGCGAATATCACACATTGAAATAAATCTACTTTCTAACGGATTTTATCGCGGTTTATTTGAGATTTTAGGTCCCGACGTTTCAAAGTCTTTTCAGACTTCCTATAGGATGGTTATGAATAGATATTATTGTAACTGTAAGTACTGTCTTCTTTCTACTAAACATTATAGATCCAGTATAATATCTACTTTAAGATGATCACTTTAAATGTACGTGATTTATTCATACAAGTTTCATTCAAATATCAATTGAAATGATGCTATAAAGCAATACATATTTTATGTCCAATTCAGTCTATTGAAACTGCATGAGTCCATCAAATACCCATTCAGTTGGATGTAACGATGATACGATTAATATTATCTAAGTAAGTACTTGGGGTCTTTATTAAAGCAGACCCAACGTTTGAACAAAGATTTGCTGTTGGTGTGGGCTGCTATTGAATAAAATTTATTTATGCTCTAGTTAAAGCATTAACCTCTTTTTGCGCAGTCAGATAAAGGCTATCTTATATTCTTTCCCGGGTCTCAAACTATCTCCATACCAAATTTCATCCAAATTAGTTATATAGTTTTGGCGTGAAAGTGCGGCAGACAGACAGAGTTACTTTCGCATTTATAATATTAGTAAGGATTAGTAAGGATAAGAATACCTGCTAACATAGCACTGATTGATTTACATTTCATATTATATTTCAATAGTATCGCCTGCTTACCTGGATAGTCAGCCTAGACGGGTTACTGTAGCCGAAATACCACTAAGAGGGAATTGATAATTTATTCCCTATTAGAGCTTTAACTAACTATTAAGGAAAGTAAATATTTCTAAGGCGTTATAAATACAAATGGTCTGCATTTACAATCAACATAACTTTGACTAAAAAGGTTGGCATACTATCTTATTGAGACTGGTGTTTGCTGACATAATTGAATACCCGATTTCAAATAGAGATTGTCTTTAAATCTAGATAATATCGTAGATCTTGATCTGTTATTTGGAAGCAATTTGGTATCGGCATTTGAAATATCTCAGTTTATAGGAGAATAGCTTGTACTGTAAACTAAATTGCAAAATATGTATTCAGATATTTGTAAATGGGCAAGCTATAAACATGTTAAACATGTACAGATAATACAGAATACTTAGAATATTTGCTGTCATTCAATGTTTTGTTTTCACGTGGGATTTAAGATTTAACATTTGTTTAGTAAATTATACGACAGTTTATAATTTAAATACTAATTAGATGAACATAACATACCATCACGCTGGTATTACCCGAAGTGTAGGAAGAGGCTAATTTCACCTACTATCGCCGGCTATGTTTGGTCCTAGAAAGCGAGCCTATTGCCGTTGATAGGGTACAATTCCAAACTATCTGCAACTAAGATTCTCTAAGTATATTGGAAAGTCTTTTTTGCTTGATTCGAGATCTTGCGGCTATCAAGCAAACACGCTTACAATAGAGACAGTTACAACTTAATGAAGTTAAAGATAAAGATAAATTTATTATTACAAAACAAAATACAATAATATGTTTTAGTGCACTAGCCTCCACACTAGGATTCCCAATGTCGTGGAGGCTAGTGTCTTCCCTTATCAAGTACAAAACCACCCGCGTAAAATAATTAATTTGTCTAGTTCTAACATTTTGTTAGTAGAGCTGTATGATGTTTATTTATTCGTTTCAGTAGATTAGGTTAGGAAATGTTTGATAGGAGATGATACTAATTATGTTTAAAATACATGAGGTCGAAAAAAATAAGCGGAATTTACAATTATGAACAATGTGTAGTGGATCATCGGTCGAACCGTTTCGGAGGAGTTGGTTATTTAAATTTATCTCTTTGTGAGAACCATCCTCGTACTTCAAGGAATATTCAATAAAAATAACTAGCAAAATCGGTTTAGTCGTTTTCAAGTTTTGCACTTAGCAACACATTTAGTCATGTATATTAAATAGATGTTAGTAGGTATAGTAATATTGTGGTATTATGAAGGTTCGTAATAAGACAGTGTTTTCTGATTGTATGTTTTGAAAGTGATTCGTTTGTATAAAAAGTAATTGAGAACTTCTCTAATTGTACTTCTTATTGCGCCCGTACAAAGTCAGTTCGCTAGTTACATAATAACATTACAATTCATTTTCAAGATTTTCGCTGCAAGTTATCCAAAACTAGTTTTCCACTTGCGGATTCATCTGCGTGATCTATGTCTTAAATACTATGCTCAGCAGTAGGATAAGAAACAGCCTATATTCCTTAATAATAGTATTAGTATAGATAAACACTCGGAAAACGTTTTATCAAAAGTAAATACAGCCTATCTATTTACTCGTCGGCTTTACGCGCCGAGCTAGAACAAATTGTACATTTTGAGGCCACAATTTGCACCCGTCTGTATACTTGTTTGAAATTTAAATCAATCTTACAATGCAATGTGTAATTTTATTTTATAAGTCAATATTCAGGCTGACTAGAATCGTTGTTAGATCATTTAAAAATATTGTGTTTTAAATCGCAGGCAAGTAGAACCAGGCATTTAAATAGAACCGGCAATTTCAACTTACTTATCGGCGTAGACAGAGTTAATATTAAATTTAACAGACATCTAAAAACGAAAAGTATTTTTAAGTAGGTTTTTTAATTTAAACTTTTCTAAACTACTTACTTTCAGCACTTTCGCACACAAACACATCAATTAATAATGACGAGTCTTTAGGATTCAAATCATAGAAATCATACATCATATTAAATTAATGATCTGTAGATCTCCTATCCCACGTATCATCAATCTAAAGCTAATTTGGTTCGATATAAAAACCTTTAAAAGCCTTGTTTGGTATTAATTTGCGTAGTTAAAGTCGACACACGGATATTTCAGGGTTGTCTGTAGCAAAACTAATGTTGAATCGCGAAATGACATTCGAGAGCTCGAGGCGTATTGCGGCATTGCTTTGTTGTACAAACTCTTGAGTTATGTGTAAGTTCAAGCGTACACTATCGAAAATTACTCAAATAAATTTTAATAAATACGTATTTTTTATTTTGATAATTTGCTGATTTTATGTCAAAGAAAAATAAAAATGTTTTTAACGTTTAATGGGAATTTGTTATATCACTGATACATAAATACTAAATACCACTTTTTTTTAATAATTTGAGACGTCAAATCCTTTGAATGTCTACTAAAAATTTTAAAACAAAAATGACGTTGGATTATCTTAAGTATAGTGTGTGCCAGCTCTTAGGGCATTGCGTAGAACTTTCAGTTCAAATGTACTTACCTACCTATTCTAGCCGGCGAATATTACTTAGAAAACTGTCACAAAAAGTGTTACATTAATTAGTCTGATTTTATTTAGAATAAGTTAGGTTTAAATACCGTGTAGGTGTTTTTATGCAAGTTATTCTGAGTAATCAATGTTAACTGATAAGTTTTTATTCCATTTTTAGCATACATTTGCTCTAAATCTGTCATTCATCAGCATTTGTTGGATAGTTGATGTAACTGGAGCTAAAATAATCTTAACTAAAAAGGAGTAATTAAAACTGTGATAACGGAAGCTGCACCCTTGTTCAGTAAGTAAGTATGTACGTATTCGCTATAGTCGTGATATCAAATTCTAGTTTTGTATCGAAATCCGTCGAAAATCATTCTTCATCACGAGTGAATCAGTCTATTGGGCAGACGCGTTTTATCGTACACTACGACATTGCCTAGCATCACATCAGGCAAGATGTAGTCAAGCGCAAGCCTATTTTAAAATAAAAAAAAGGTTTTCTTTAGTACCAAGCAGTGCTGCTAAAATTCCTTATGCAAATTTCTTTGGCTTGGTTAAAAAATCAGATCGCGATTTTCGAGTTAGCAGTGCGGCACTTTAGTCGAGTCGAGCAGCGGCCGTTGCCGGCGGCGGTCGTGGCCGAGCGTAATAGCATTACTGTACAGCGTTGTCATTACATCGAGAAATCTAATAAAACAGAAAGGTTAGGGCTATGTAGATAACATTATAAATTGATGGTTTGTTATCAGCATTATGAACTAGTTCGTTATAATAAGTACTACTAATTTATAGAGGCATTATTTCAAGAGAAGATTTTAGATAATGCTTACTTATGTTTAGCAGTGAATTAGAATAGGATGATGGTAATCTTCCATTTTGTTATTTTCTTACTTCTTACTAATATTATAAATGCGAAAGTTTGTATGGGTCTAGAAGGGCTTGGATAAAATTTGGCCCAGACATAAATTATAGTTTTGAATAGCACACAGGCTAATCTTTTTATATTCACGAGGGTGAATCCGCGAAGAAGCTAGTCTCGAATAAAAATAACTAGAATTATGGAATTGTTGGGTTAAAGTCCACAAAAATATTTACCAAATCTGTCTCAAAACCGCATCAATATTTATTATTTGAAAGACAATGCCGTATATGTACCGATGTATTATTAAGTGATATTATCTTTAGCCTTGTCAAGATTCAAGAATAGTCACACATCATTAAGCAACAAACAATTTAAAATGTTGTACGAGGACATTGCTGTTGCACTAGCTCTGTATTAACAAAAAAACATCCCACTGAATCCCACATCATTATGGCTGTGTATTTTTGCTATAAAACTTGTTTAACATAGGACCTGCAAGTCAAAATTTATCAGTCGGAAAATACTTGCAAATATGATAGTTGCTAAAGAAGACAGGAAATACTTGCAGATATGATACTAAGATTTAATGTATACCCACTAATATTATAAAGCTAAAGGGTTCGTTTTATTTGTTGGGGTTGACTACAACTTATCTGATGGTAAACAATGATTATGTAGTCTACGATAGAATGCGCCGACTCAATATGCCGATTCACTGGTGATTATGAATAATTTTCGGTGAGAAGGTGGCAGTCAAATGAGCTTCCATATTTACCACGTATGAAACCATAAAGGAGCTCGAACCCACCCACCCTTATTATGTATATGGTGTCACCAGACATCGCACCGGAATACGGCAAGGCCGCTAAGCGGAGCGGCTTTTTTTTGGGTGGGTGGTCACTAAACACGGTCGAAGGCTGCCACCAGTTAATTACCAGTTTCATGTCACCTGATTTGCACTACCCGGCGACCACGTGTGGGGATTTAGATCAAAGGTCCACTCCCACAGACGAAGGTGACTCAGCCCCCAAAAAGTTTGTTTCGTTCAAATCGCTAATCTCAGGGACTGCTGGACCGATTTGTAAAAGTGTTGCAGTGTTAGATGGTTCATTCATTGGGGAAGGCTAAAGGCTACTTTCTATGTTACTGCTAGGCATATTATCAAATGAAGAATATGCGAGTGCAGCCGCTGCCGGAAAGCTAGTACAAGATAATATGAAGATCACTAAAACATGAAAACGTTGAACTATTACAAATGATCGATCGAGACTTTACAGTAAACTTTTACTTTTTACTACCAAGTAGAGATCGCTTGATCTATGATTTATACTTTTTGGAGTATGAATCGAAAGTGTTATGATTATAAGTAAATTTCTACGTCACAGCGGTTGAGGCAGAACTTGATGGCGCGTAACGGGCGTCCAGCGAAAACTTACAAATAACCACCCATTAGAGCCTCAAGCGGCGCAGGCGCAACCAACAATTTCACCCTGATTTATATCATCCGAGTTCTACGATACACCGAGAAAATGTGGGAAAATTTTCACTATCTGACACTACAAGGCCTCTAAGACCTGTAATTTGATAAGGCGAATCATCGCTCCGGTTTGCGATTGAAAACGACAGTTTCCTCTAAGTGATGACCGGTCTCAGCGAGAAAACTCGATCGAAGGAAAAGTAGCTTGAGAGCAACCACCCCTTATAAATGACGCCTCATAAATAAATGCACCGTGTAACTGTTTCAATAATCAAGCTATTAATATCAAAACCATATTTATAGTATCTTCTAAGCGGCGTTTAAAACATAATGATTTTTGTGTAAGAAATCATATTATGGTTGTTCCAAATTTAGATTTCACTAATTGCTTGTTTACAACTTGTTTATGAGCCGAATGTTTTAGATAAATAGTTGCTACTAACATGAGAACAACTTGACGTCTTTATAGTCCACAGAATGGAGATGAGTCACGGCAATAAACATGCAGCATGTCAACCACCGTCATAAAATACAGTTTTTAATGGTGTGAATATAACATAGTCGTATCATGAACGATCCTACAGAGCCACTTATGATGTCGCGTTACGTGAATCGCTGTTTTAATTACAACTTAGTTCTAGATAATGCAAATATTGAGTCAAAGGTGATATAAGTAGATCAAACTGTTCTCACGTAGGTAGACATTTAAGACTACAAACCATTGCACTAGCACAAAAACATGGTCGTTAACAAATATGTTCCTTATTTATTACACTGTAAGGATGGTAATCGTATGCATATGATTAAAGTTTGAGAACTCAGAGACGATATAAGATGTAGAAATGCATGCCTAAATTTGCGGTCCTTTTTTAGGAATACTAAAAACGGTAAGTAACGCGAGGCTCGAATGTCCGTTAAATTCTAAAGATACTTTTATTAGTTCTCAGATGACTTGAACGGGGCTGAGACGGGATGAATGTGAATTAGCGGTAAATATGTACTAAGATAAGATCTTGTGTTTCGTTCATACAACAGACAGCAGTTCTTCGGTGAATTAGCTTCTGAAATAAAATAAGGTGCTATAACTCACATGGTGACACTCAGTTTTTGAGAGCAGACATGACAACTTTAGACAGTGTTGTTTTTATTTCTAACATTATTTACGGTACTTATTCATAAGACTAACCGCGGGAGCGCAGTGGTATAAAACATAAGAAGTAATCATTTGAGGAAATACGACATCCACCAACCCGCACTTAGCCAGCGTGTGTGGATCAAGGCCTAAACTCTCTCAACTCATCAAATAGTTGAGAGAAGACCCGTGCCCAGCAGTGAGACACTAAAAAGGGTTGAAGTGATTGCATCGTCGCGGGGCTTGAACCCGCGAGGCTAGAGTAGAGAGACTAGGGACGGACACGCTATTCTCTAAGCCACTAAGGTTTATTCATAAAAACATAGCATCACGCCTGTATTACCCGGGGGTGTAGGCAGAGGTGAACATCACCCACTTTTCGCCGGTCCCATACGTAATAGGGTGCGAACCTATTGCCGTTCAACGGGTACAATCCGGGTCTTTTGGCTCGACCCAGAAAAGTGAACCTGGGACTTCGGGGTTATTAAGTGAATACGCTTACAACTAGACTACAGTAAAATAAGTACATTATATAAGTACATTCGTAAGTATTTAGTAAAACTATCGCTAAAATATCTAAGCTAACATACTTAAATCTAAAGCAGTTGATTAATGTTTCGTCTGAGAAGGTTTTTTATTCGAATAATTTAAAATGATTAACGAACAAAACTAGTCTACATTTTGTTTAGTTTTCTATAAGCGTCGTTGAACTGATTCGGGCATCATCGGAAGCGTTCGGGCGGCACCTTTGTACAAAGTTTAATTTCTTAATCCTAATTGAATTTATTTGTTACGAATGGCAAGCGGTGATAACGCAACTCTGATCGATTGTCCGCTTGTTGCGACTCAGTGAACGGTGACCATTAAATTAGAAAACCAAGGACTGGGAGAAGAGTTACTGGAGATGAAAATGCAAGGAAATATATAAGTCGCCATCATCTGTTGTTTCATCAGACAAGTAGAGGTACGGCTATGCCCCATCGATGTATGGTGTGAATTCCACGGGTAAGGACAAAACATTTTGTTTCCACTTTTATTGAGCAAACTCCCAAGTTGTGGTATTCGCTGCCGGCATCTCTGTTTACCGATAGCTATAATCTACCTATCTGCAAGTCACGAGTGAATCGGATCTATTGGGTAATCGTATTTCATCGTAGACTACATCTTTTCTTAACAACAAGCAAGTTATGGCTATTATAAAATAAAAAAACAACTTGACTTATTTACGTCAGCTATGAAAATATTGTCGATGCAAACAAGTTAAATACCTATAACAAAATTTTTTGTATTTTATTCACCGAAATTTGCAAGATTGGAACTGTTTTGTGCTATATTGCATTTAAGTAAAAATTTGTTCAATTTATTTCAATTTTATAAATGCGCCGTAAAATTGTGTTAAGGTTGTTATAATTTTATGTAAGTAAATCAAAATGCTAGGTTGTGAAATATCTATCAAATTTATTTAGTTGAAGTTACCGGAACAAAATTAAATTGAATTATTTACCAAAATAAATACAATCTGACAAAGCAAAGTGAACATTTCACTTAAAATTTAATGATAAGCTTCTACAACTGAGAATTCAAAGACTGGATATGAAATAATTATTAAACTACTAGATAATTATTCAGCAGGTCA
This sequence comes from Meganola albula, assembly GCA_936450015.1. Lineage (NCBI taxonomy): Eukaryota > Metazoa > Arthropoda > Insecta > Lepidoptera > Nolidae > Meganola > Meganola albula. The sequence continues at coordinate 5,699,068 of OW388159.1, read as the reverse complement.
GCTGGTTATCCCTGAAATATTAAAGACATTCTTTTATCACTTCACTTCAACCCCTTTTTAGAGTTCTACTACACGGGTATATTCTCGTTTAGGCTTAATCCACACATGCTGAACAAATGCGGGCTAGTGAAGGTCAAAAAACATGTCTTCAAATGATTAGTTCTTAGACATGGCAGTTCCCTCACGATGTTTTCCTTCACTCAAAGATGCAAGTGCACGACCGGAGATCGAACCCGCAATGCCGTAATTTTAATACCGCTTCATACTACTGCCCTCCACTGCCATCAATTGATTATAAGGTACTATTACTATTAATATCAGTAGAAGGATGTTTTATAAGTAGAATATCTACCTTATATCAGCTTACATGGTGTCTCTATGTTTTACTAATAACCAGAGAAGGTTAGATAGATGAGTTACATTATTGATTAAACTTTTGTGTATTGTCCTTTAAAGGTGAAGTTTGAGTCGTAATTGTGGCCAGTTCTAGCAGTTGATAAATGACCCAGGTTTAGCTCTGAATGCGGAATGCGGGGGCTGAGAAGCCTTATTTTGATGCCGTGAAGCATATACCACTCAAATATAACCTTTAGACACTTTAGTGTATAAAACTTATAAAAGAAATAACATTAGGATATGCTATACGATTTTGTAAATTATATTCTTATTAATACGTATGTGGTATTTCTTCAATGAAAAATTCTATGCGATGATGGTCATAGTAATTGAATAAATAGTTCTCATAGATAAGGAAGCATCGTATATTTCCTGAGTGATGCGAAAAGATTCTAAAGTAACGGTAACTATGTTTAGAGTTTCTGCCTGTAGCAGATAGAGAGTTTAAATTTTCTGCTATAACTTAAATTGAATTACATTTTACATTTTTAGACGAGTCGGTGGCGTGGTCGGTAAGATACTTGCTTTTCACGCCGCAGGTCGTGGGTTCGATTCCCATCCGAGACAAACATTAGTGATGAACATTTGTGTTTGTGTCGAGTCTGGGTGTAAATATCTATTATAAGTATATATTTACAAAAGAAAAGTATTATAAGTATAGTATAGAATTGCCTATTTGTGATTTTGTTTGATTCACATGTATCAGATTGCAGCAATTTATAATTAGAGCAAACCGAACAGTTTATTCATATTACATATTTCATATTGGTGCGGAAATATCGTAATTCAAATCACTTTACTACAGTTAATTTTGCCACACCTCGTTTAGGGTCCGTTTCACACGATGATAAAATAATCTCCTTACTTTACCCGCTTTAATTGCCAAAAAGCCGACACTTAAGATTATTTGACGTTTCTTAATTACCCTGATAAGGCTAATGACGCTATTGACGAGTAATATCCGACAAATCGTAATAATATATTAAAAGTTTCTTTTTTTGCATTACAGCTCATACCAAGTTGATGTTTTCGCAAGAGTATTTCCGCTTTAAATTATTTTTGGTTTAATGCTGAGATAGCGAAAAACCATTTTGAGTGCTTTTTTACTTTCAGCTTTTTAACATACTTGCGGCTTACAAATGACAGAATACTACATTAAAACTGTTTTTTTTTTGTTTGTATAATGGGTTCACACGTCTTTACTTTATGCGGTTCAATGCTGATTCGAAATGCAGAGCTCACGCTGGCTTGCTATTTTGCCAAAGTTAGGCCTCTGTCCTGATTTGAAATAAGAACGGCTATGCTCGTTAAGTACAAGATTAGAAGTCCGTTCCAAAACAAAGAGTTTTAAGGTTGATTTCACAGCGTCTGGGTTTACCGCAAGGGCCGCGCATGTCGTCATCGCATCGGCTGCGACATCGCCACCGGGGAAGCGAAAGCGAATCAATCCGGCTTTTATCAATGCTGTGCGTGACCGAGGCCATTGTTAGGAAAGGGAAAATAGGACGGAGACGCCGCGAAAAATAGAAGAATGAGACGGCAGCGCGCTTCGATGGCCATTTTTGTGCGTCGCAACCGTTCGCCGTGACGTTGGCGAGCGCGTGTCGCCGACGTCACGCCCAGTCACGATCGACATTAATATGGTCAGCGCTTTACAAAACAGGAAGCGCTAGTTTTACTTTTTCTAACAATCAGTGCGACTAAATTGTACATTATGTTTAGCAAATTAGATATTAAAGGCCTTGGTTGCTAAAGATCAAACGGCACGAGCACCGTCCGTTCTGTCAGGATAATAGTAAACCTATGTGGAATACATCTGACATAAAGATAAGCAGTTTGAACTCGAGACCTTTTCGATCTAGCATTTTACAATTGCGCCACTGTGAAATTGTGGTCGGTGGCGTGTGCTGGCCGGCTTTTATTTATATTGGTTGTAGTGCGGGAGCGATCACGACCCGGTAATTGATGCTCCACGGTGCGCGCGTGCCAGTCTGCCCGTTATAAGTGCTCTAACACACTGTGCCGGCACGCGGCCATATTATATCTATTATAGAATAAACTGTGCATCTACAAAAACCTAAGTAGGTAGGTTTAGTTTAATTGAATAACAATATAACAAGTTCTAGGAACATGAAGTTTTGCTATAGTGTTCATCAGAAACAAATTTAAAAGTAGCTCGTTAGTGCAATGAAATTTTACTATAGAGCGTAGTCTTTAATAGGTCAGAATGGGTAACTCTGAAATCATTACAAAGATTGAAGCAGTCTGACAAGTTTAAAAAATACAAGCTTTTTTTAAAAACATTTTAGACAACCTAACGATATATAATATAATACTATAAACTTATATGTTCATACACGATGACCATTCTTTAGATTCCTTTATTATTCGCCTACGAATTCCATGGTTAAAATAACATTAAAATTATAATTTAGTTAAAGCACGGAGTTCTTAAAAGCTCCATAAAACGCATATCTGTTAACGATCGACGCACTTCGGCTTTCGCAAAATTGGTGGCAAGGTAAAAGTCCCTGTGAATTTAGTAAATTGTATAAAAGCAAATCGATAAAAACGAAATTGATAACATTTTTTCCAGTCACTTTACGCGTGAGTGGTTCGTGATTTAAGGCTTCGATTTCTGTGTCGTTTGTGCGTGAGTCGGCAAGTAGTTACTGGACCCTTATAATAGGCTCTCTATAATGCTGTATTGGTTGCGGTTTCGTGTATCTAGTATTCGGTGTGTTAACCTCTTGCCACGGCTTCAAATTCCACGGAGGATCAAAATTTATCAGCTTGTCCGTAGTCAGGGAGTTCGCGCTGTTACACTTTCGAGCCTCGGCGAGGATTAAACAATCAATCTTATCACTATCAGAACAGTCCACAGCTGACTAGCGTCTGTGTGTTATGAAAAGTGTATTACATAAAATAACGTATTACGATACTCGATAGAAAATACAGAAAACTCACAATAAGGGCTAAAGTGGTCTGTTGTGATGATTCTATTATTTCCCAAAAGAATAAAGTGGTAGCTCCATTGTGATTGTATATGAAAGTTAAGTTTAATAATAGCTTTTAGTCTTTAATTGTATACTTTTGGTTTATTTCTTAAATTAGCTGACCCACTATCATTTTGCTTCAGGTACTGATTTAAACTAGTTATTTGTATAATTTGGAATCGGTAGGTATACGATACTAGAAATTTTGCGTATAGGTACCTATTGACTTTAAAAGGCTTACAAATAAAATGTAACAATTTCACAGGCTCTGGAGATACAGATAGAGGCTCTTAATAATATAAACTGTGTAACAATCTGTTATAAAGTAGTTTGATTTCCATAAGTACATCAATATTTAAAAAAATATAATTTTGCTTTTCCCGTACTCGATTTCACACACTACCAACAATTTTTTGGTGTAGCAAAACGAATAACTTTTTAGTCCTCCACAGTTGGGCATGAGTCTTCTCTCAACTATATTACGAGTTTAGACCTTAATCCACACACAGGCCAAGTGTGGGTTGGAAGTTGTGCGTCATAGTTAAAGTTTTATTGTATTGTTAATTGAAGACGTCTTGTGAGTTTGTAAACAGTTAATGAAGTTAATTTCAACAAAATTTACTTGCAAATGAAATCCGATTACTATCTAAATGAATTACTGGAATAAATCAGATCTAGGTGTTCCACAATCAGATGCGATTCTATCAAAGGAAATTAGCAATTATTGGTTAACCGGCAGTATTTGCTACATAGCTATTTAAACTACGTTTAAATTATCTGGACACTAGCTTCTATACGCGGCTCGTTTGCGTAGTTAACAGAAGAATGAAAAGGTAGAGCGTGATGTGGCTTCACATACCTAACGCATCTCAAGAGACATTTACATAGCAATCCTTAATCGGTCAAGCAAAAGTTTCTCCGTCGAATAGCATAACTTCCCCACAAGAACAGTTGGGGGACCGTGGTCGCCGGGCATCACAACTCGCCCAGCCGGAAGATCTTCACTTTAGACTGAAGGGTCACTATCACCCGATCCTCCAATGGTTTATGAATCCAATTGAGTTATGTTTAACCTTTATTACTCCTTAAGTGCAAAACGTTGAAGTACCTGAGAGGAATTTGTAGGGTGGGTTTGTATTTTTTAACTGGGATCTTGTTACCTTGGGATGCTGTTGATATATGATGCAGACAACGGAAGGCCAACGCTGAGTTTATCTTTTGTACAGTTTTAGTGTGAAAATCATTTAAAATTTTACGTCTGAACAGACAAACTTTAAAGTGAATATTATTGTTAGGATAACCTAGCCAACGAACCAGTTTTATTTGTAAAGTCAAATGCTATCTTACTGAAGTTAGTACCTTATTAGTTTCTTTTATCTAAGTATCTCTGCATGTTAAGTTACCTTCATGTTAAATAGTATCGTCTTACACTTAAGATGACTTTATCAGAATCTTGATTGGGTTTTATTAGGTTAAATGTACAGTAGACTTAAACGATAGTTTACAGCTGCATATTTCATTAAATGTATAGCATAATATCCAATTTCTTTTCGTTCAACACAGCTAGAGAAATTCCGGGTTTTCCTAGTTTGAATTCCAGTCCATCCAAATATTGAGGTATGTAACGTACTTTTATGAAAAATTAATATATGATATGTTAGTTAGAGATTACTTCAGGTAACGTCTGTAGGAATTATACATTGGCCGAAGCTTACCATACATGTATATACTCCAACCCACCAACGTTGGAGGTATGACCATAATATATCAAGGCAAATAATTCTTTAGATAAGTCACATCTAATTTTAAAATTTTCTTTTATTTTTACATGTAAACAATATGGGAATACAAAACGTATGTTACAATTAGTAAAGATAATTTTATGGGTATTGTAATTAGTTATTAAAATGGATTAATGGTGTTTCATGGAAATAACTTTTCAATTAGCTGGCATCCTGTTAGCCTTCGTTTCAGACCTGTCTTAGAACCGTTTAGTATAATAAATAGTTTAGTTAGTGTATTTAGATTTTAAATTGCTAATTATTGGTTCTTTAATTGTGTTTGGTGCGTAAGCTTCTGTAATTATAGTAGCAACTGGTTTGAGATTGATTATGGTACTTCATTAATATTGAGCACAAAAAAATACATTCTGTTGTAACTTCTGTTAAAATGGTTCTTGTTAAATGTGATTATTAAATATTAGGTAATGTCCTTGTTCTTAACAGTTAGCTTTTTTACGGAATAATTTTAATAATCTAACCTTTTAATATTGTCTATCAAGCGTTATTGTTCCAATTCCCGGAATTAATTGCAGGTAAGTAAAGTAGCATTGAGCAGCGGTGGCGCAGTGGTACGGGGCTCGCCTTAGAAATATAAGGTCGCGGGTTCGAATCCCAGTCGTGCCTGTGTGGGCACGACTGGGATTCGAACCCAGCTCACCCAATGCTACTTCTTTGTGTGAATTATTTCATCACCGCTGCTCAATATCGGTGAAGTAAAACATCGTGAGGAAATCGGCATGTCTAAGAACTAATCATTCGAGGACATGTGACATCCACCAACCCGCACTTGGCCAGTGTGTGGATTAAGGCCTAAACTCTATCAACTAGAAAGATAGTTGAGAAAAGACCCGTGCCCAGCAGTGGGACACTAAAGTGGCGCCGCGGTATCTGCCTTTCTTTGAAATATAATGTCATGCCGACAGATCTTTATGGAAACTGTTTCATCGCCGCTGAAGGCTAACTTCGTTAAAAAAAACTCTAAGAACTAATCAAACGAGGACATGTGACATCCACCAATCCATACTTGGCCAACGTGTGTGGATTAAATTCTAAACTTCGCTCAACTTGTAAGATAGTTGAGGGAGGCCCGGGCCGTGCCCAGCACTGAGACATTATCAAGGGTTGAAGTGAAATGAAAAGTTGAGAGTATCAGTTTATAGAAACGCCAGTTTCTTTACCATGTTTTCCTTCACCAATATTGAAGTCGTAGAAGGTAAAATAAAAAACTCATCCTACTCGTATCGTAATTTCAGATCATCTTCAATGTAATTATGTGGAACATTCTAAGCTATTATTACTGAGGTTAGATGGTATTAGACCGGTGGCCGTTACTGTGAGGTAATTTAGATATAACTAGTTTTCGTATCATCTTTTACTCGATAGTTCTACAGCTTTGTTTTCATACGCTTTCATTTATTTTGGTGTTTGTACGGGTAAAATCTGGGTCGCTGTAATAGAACTTCTGAGATTTGGCGTATGCATGTTTGGTCACTGTGACGGTCTGATAATTATGTCTAAAGGTGGCCGGGGTCATCTAAACTAAACCAGATAAATCTATCTTGTGGAGGTATTCTCATTCATTTTTTATTAAGAAACACTCTTAAGATTTGTATTGAGTTCGTGTTTCATATTTTTAAAAGTCTTTAAATTCTTATTGTATTTCTAGAAGCCAAACTTTCAATAATATATATGCACGATCACGTGCTACTCCAAGCAGTGTAAGTAAAGTTTTGGAAATACTTGAAATGTTCTATGAGATCGATTAATATTCCATTGGTTTAGAGTTCAATTGCACGTTTAATAAGAGATTATTTGACCTTGTAAATGTGGCTATTAGTCAAAGTAACTCTATAGTTTCAATCTTAATTCTTTGTTCTGAATATGTAAAGAAACTGACGGGTATTTAACCCATCATACTGCCCTATAATTAAAGTTAACTGTCTGGTCTACACTACATATTAAACAATAATTATTAAACAATATGTATTGCTTGTATCGATAAGTATGGATGCTTTATGAAATGAATTCAACTTATTATTCGCTTTTCTTAGGAACTACTGATCCGATTTGAAATTTCTTGCGCTGTTACATAGTCCACTTATTCAGAAAGGCTATAGGCAACTTTACATCCCACAGCTAGGCACGATATTTAATGTTCACGCGCGCGCAATCGCGGCGGAAAGCTAGTTTAAAAGTTGGCAAAAAATAAAATTTTTAATAATTCAACAAAATTAAGCAATCATCAGGCGGCGTACCGCAACAGTTTAAGCAGTATTGTTAGAGGTACGAAAGAGGGGTGCCACCATACAATGTGTCATACAACTGCAATACAGTGTCATTGTGCGGCTGCAGACATGGCTTTTACGTTTTTTCTGAGTCTGTCTTTGGCTTTAAATGAATAGTTTCTTTATGTATAGTTTCGCAATGGAAATTTATTTTCAAAAATATACCATGGATAAATAAATTAAAACTAAACTAAAACTAATTAGCTAAACAAAATAAAACTGGAAACTTATAAATAAAAAACCGCAATTAGATCTGACCGGGCAGGGTACCAAGAAAGCTTTCGACGCGACGTCAAGGTTACCCATCTGAATAGCGTACCAGCCCGTACGTGGGTCGCCTTCGACCGTCCTCGGACGGCTCACCTAAAAAGTCCGGTGAACCAATAAAGGCCCTTCCGGCTGATTGGGTTAGGTCATCCGTAAAAAAAATGGGTCGCCAAATTGGTCGCCTAAAAAAATGGGTGGCCTAATTAAGCATCCGACTACGGTTTTGTTGATTTTTTTTGTTTAAAATTAGTTTTATTTCCTAAATAGAATAAAATACATTTAAATTATCTTATGTATTACATATTAACGTAACAAAACTAATTATCTTCTGTATGTTTGCACATAATTTAAAACGAATTTGTTCTCATCTGTTCATATTCAATCCATCACTATCGCGTGTCCGTGGGTCATTACAAGACGTGTGCCCAAATTAACGTTTGACCTCGGAGCTGCTAGATATGCTACTTTATAACACAGCTATTTTATTATCGTATGTAATTTTGATGAAAATAATACTTGAGTACACTACACTTATTAAGGTATTTGTTGTTGCTTGTGCAATATTCAATTTTGTTGGTGAATTTGTTTTGTTATTGATTACACCTACTTGCCACTAGCAGTCTTCTTATGTGTACCTACCTCTTTTGACGTGACAACGTCTTATAAATTGGTTTGCCGGGTGACACTTCAAGAAACTGCGTTACGCTCCGCTCACGTTATGCGTTCACAATGAGAGCGAGTGAGAGGCACGCGTCCCTTCCACTCGGGCATGGTTAGCCCGCCTAAGAGCGAGAGAGACAGACATAAAAAGTGAAAGGCACGCGTCACTTCCACTCGAGCACAGTTAGCCCGACTAAGAGCGAGATTCTTTGTATAAATTAATGTTTTAAATATAATTCTTTGTATAAATAAATGTTTTAAATTGTTACTATTATTTCATCCTTCTTCCTACTATACGAATGAATATTCACATTAAAATTATTTTACCACTCAAAGTCGTTGTCACGTAAAACTTTCGCCCGTATACCGACTTTACAGGCAACCAATTTTTTGTTTACACAGTGAATTTTGCTTCTCTCCGGAATTGATACTCTCTAAGTTACCTATATATGTCCAATATACTTCTAAAAACTAGGCTGTTTTTTCTTTTAATTTAAGGCTAACCCTTGTAGGTGCATCTGATGAAGTTCTTTCCATGTGCAGCTTCTTTCATTTCTCTATACGATTTGACTGCAACCTTTTCCTTTATTTGGTTCATATAGCTTATCCTTGGCCTTCCTGTTCTACGCTTTCCTTCTAATTTTCTCTCTAAGATGGTATTTATTAAGGTGTCATGTCTGGCCAACTGCAGGTGATGGGTATCAAATGTCCTCGAATATATGCCGGTTACCTCACGATATTTTCCTTCACTGATATATGCAGCGGCGAAACAATTCACACGAAAATGTGTGGGTACGGTCGGGGTAGCAACCTCATATTTTATAGCCGAGGCTGATGCCACTTCGATTTTTCATAAAAGACGACGAGTTGTTTAAAATTAGCCCCCTCCAATTAAATAACTACCGCTGCATCACCGCTGCTCAAGCTGCTGCTGGGACAAATTGAATACGATAGGATACTAATGTGGTTAATTAAATATAGTTTAATTTAAATAGTATCGAAATCGTAAAGAAATGCTAATTGCTTTAATTTATACAGATTAAAGATGGAAAATGTTAGCTGGAGTAAAATTTCTGTGTGGTGGTCGTTTGCTCCGATTACATCGGGGCATGTAATGCGTGCGCAGTGCCATGTTCAATCCACGATGTATCGTCACACTGCTCTGGGTAGGATATAAAGTCGCTAGATAGGCTTAGGAATAACAAGCTATGAAAAATCGTATTTTAATTAGTCAGTCAGTAAAATTGTAAAATTGCATTAGATACGTATTTTTTGCTTTATCATTGAAATGAAACAATAAGATATAACGAATTAACTTTATGCCAGTACGCTACGTCATACAGAGGTATAAAACTTACTTAAGTGTGACGAAATTCGAGATTTTGCATGTACGTTATATTTGATGACGCGAAATACGAAAAAATAGGGGTTTAATATTTTTCATTTATAAAATAAATAAATAAATATATTTTCCTCTACCGATATTGAGCAGAGATTAAACAAATTCAATCCATCATGGAATTAAACCTGCGAACTATAAATTTGAAGCAAAGTCTAGTAAAATCAACTGCTGCTCAACATAATTTACGACAGTATTTACGCAGAAATGCAGGCGGTGCTAAATATAAATGACTAACTTACTTCCCGCGGCTCCGCCAACCCGTACGTCGGTTATCATACTAAACCTTAGAACACATTATTGTTTTTTTTAATAGGTACTAAATTGTTTCTGAAAGTTTTTGTGGGAAGCGAGATAACCAAGTATACTTTTACACGCTTACGCACATTTACAAAAAGTTGAAGTGTCTTTACAAATACACTCGTAAATAAAAGTTACACACAAACACAACATATGAACAATTTGTGCATACAAACTATTCATGTACCTCGGCAGAGGGGAACACGTGCGCATAACAGTTCCTGTGTTAAACGTCTTAAGCGCAACATTAACCTCTCTTTTCGCGGTCGGATAAAAACTATCCTGGGTCATTTCCCGGATCTCAAACTATCTATCCATATGAATTTTATCCAAATCGGTTCTACAAAAGCGCGAAAGATAGAGTTACTTTCGCTTTTGTAATATGTATTAGTAAGGATGATTGTGATGTTTTACTAAAGCTATTTTTTTTACTTTAATTTTGTAATACTCCAATAACTAAATAAATATTACAAATAAAATGTAATGGATGTAATTTTCTTAAATGTTGTATGAAGTACCTTTGTTTTACTTTCCAATAATTTTCCAAAATCGACAATAAACTTTAGCAGATTACCTCAGTTTAATAGAAAGTTTAAGTAGCTTAGCTGTCGTGATTTACCTCAATATTGGGGTAATTTCGTCACGAAACGTTGAGCCTAGTTTTAGTCACGAGCTTTAAAGGTACAATCTTTGAAATTTGGGTTAAGTGTAATTTAAAAAAAAATCACTCTCTTTCGGACAAACTTTACCTTTCCTTTTTATTTATTTAGCGATAACCGTGAACCCTTCTCAACTATTTCTAGCGAAAACCAATGCCAACTGAATGGCCAAATCAACAGCTACGTCGGGTTTAGGCCGGTTTCGCCAATACTTTATATTTTTGATACAGAGTGGACGAACCAATGCTGAAACTTCGGTCGGACTTTGTTTATTTATTTAAAATTACAACACGCTTACAATGATAGACTGGATTTTAGATTATATGTACTATATTTTAGATTATAATACATGTATACCTACGAGTATTATACTACTTTATTATATTGTTTAAAAACAAGTGAGTTAGTTAAATTTGCTTTGTAATAATACTATTTGAGTGTTACTTGGCAAAAAACTGTAATAGAGGTTGGAAAAATTAAATTTAATATATGACTGTACCACATTTTTTTCTACTTTTATATTTAAAAATATAATTGAAATGAAAATACTCTATATATATTTTTTAATGATAGTCCATTTGCACTTTCTGTAAACAACAGGTTCTTTATATCTATGTCGCGAGTTACGAGGTATTACGAGTAGGTATCCTCTAGTAGCCAACTAATCGCAGCCCTCGGGGTCAAACCGTGTAGGAGCTAGCAAGCCACGTTTATTATAATAAGCTGGAACCTATTATAAAGTTTGCCCATCGCCCTTTACGTCCAGTTATATTATAGAAATGATTCTACTTTTCACATACATTTTATAGTTGGTTTTGATTTTGACTTTATACGAACTAAATTTTAAATTAACTGTTCTCACGTACTTTGTTTCAGAAGTTGTTATGTTCCAAATAAAAAAATGTGCTAGGTACAGTTAGTTACAAAAGCTGATTAACAGATTCAGTTTTATACAAAACATTTTATCACTAAAATGTTTGTAAATAAGTTTTGTGACGAGAGCAGAAATAATCTTATCAATTAAGTAGTTCACAATAAAGAGTCCAACGTCAGATATTTATTTTTCAGTAAAGATCTCTTGCAATATTGAATCAAACCAATTTTTATAACTGACTGTACCTGTATCGGTTCCACTCCTTGTCACTTTTGCTAATTTTGTTAAAAACATTACCAATTAGGTTCACACGGCTACACAGCAAGCTATAAATTTCCAGTATAAGCTGATCTCGCATTGTATAAGATTTTTGCACATGGAAAGGGCAGCTTATACTAGAATAATTTATTTTAGCTTGATGTGTGCTAAAGGTATATTTTTTAAAACTTTTTTTTCAGAACGGAATCAGTTCTCGATTTTCCTTAGTTAACGATTTTTTTTTAGTTACCTGACAGAATTTATGTAAAACAAGCCCGATTTTAAAAGGTCTTTGGCTAGTTAGCTGTTAACAATTGCAAACTATGCGTATACTTCGAAATAAACCTACTTTTAACTGATTTTGTCGCGGTAAATTTTATTTTATGTGTGATATAGTAAAAACTTTTTAGGCGTGGCGCCATCTATACACAATAAACTACCTAAATCCATGCTAGACATCATAAACAAGAGTTGTTTAAAAAACGATTATTTGAATTGTTAATAGAAAAAACATATTATAAGGTAAATTATTATTTAATTGATAAACTGTAATCCGTAGTATTATTATTGGATAAACTTATAATAACTGTAATCCGTGGTATTATTATTGGATAAACTTATAATAATTGAATTTAATTATATTGACCATACTGAATAATTGACATATCATATTTATAATTGGACATATTTTTAAAATGTATAATTTATAATTTTTTTTTCCTCGTATATATGTTGTAATTTTTTTTAATGACTTTTTTATTTTGCATGCCATGGACGGCAAAATGTGGAGAACCACAAATCTTTAATTATTATAACAACTTTATAAATGTACCTACCCATATTTGCAAAGTAATAAATGATTATGATTATTATTATGATATTTACGTAAATTTAAATATAATTTAAAATACTGCGTAAACCTTTTTAGAATAACGTTTGTCATGTTTTACACCACGATACCCAAGTATATCAGAAGTTTTTTCATTAATGTTTCTTTACAAACTTTCATCTTTTACATTCTAAAACTATGATATTTCCTAAACTTATGATAGAATGCATGCTACGTAGATTATTCTATCGCTTATCGCTCAAGATACCTGTGATCATAACATTTAACTCGAGATTCAATCAACATAAAATTAATTCAAAAGTTTCACGCCCGTCACAAATATTTTACAGTTAAGTGTTTAAAGAACAAACTACATAATATGTATTCATAAACGTCATAATATAGGTTTAAAATTCGTAAGACTTTGTCTGTCGCTTTGTCTATCTGTAAATTTACGCAAATATCACACATAGAAATAAAATTATTTTTTAACGGTTTTTATTGCGGTTTATTTGAGATAAGGAAAAGAAAGAGACAAAATCCATTTTAACTAAAGAATGTTATAAGTTTTTTATGCATCTGCCATCACTCAAACATAAGGAATGAAACAGAGTAGCGTAGAGCAACGGTCCCCAAACATCATTGGATTCCAACCCATCTAACAAAAACTGTCAATTTCGGAACACCCCATGGCTGTCATAACAAGGATAATATTGACATCGATAAAGCTTAGATTCCTCATTCGCCGTGAAAATATAATATAACTACACATCAGTGATGAAGGGTGGTAATTTGAAAAAGGGAAAATAGAGCAAAGTAAATGACAAGTATTTAATTTTCCTGGTTACCTACGCTGACTTTCAAACTACTAAGAATGCAATTTTTGATATTATTTAAACTTTTAGGCGTTACATCATATTTAATTAAGTACGTTATATTGACCAATTTCTAAAGGGAAGCCGATGGGAATCGTGTAATATCGACTCTTCGCCACTGCTACATACAAGGACTGCTATTCAAATGGGAAGGGTGTATTTGTATAATCTTTTTTTTGCAATCATAGCTTTAGCATCGATTTTCATACTAGTTACATTTTCACGCAGTGACTTTCATAAATTCGCTTTATTTAAATATTCGCTCGCGTCCCATCAGTGGGTCACGACTTATACTTTGAGAACACCTGGCTTAAAGCCTAAACATTCTTCATCATGTTAGGTACACGTCTTTTGCAATGCTTAGGGTGCAATACTATTCAAGATATAAAGTAAATTAGCAAAGGCTCAAAATTACGTCCAGTTTGTTTCAACTGGATTGACTTACATGGCTCAAAATGTGCGAGGAAAATGTAAAACGCATTTATCCTTCTTGCACTTGCCCACAACTTGCATATTAAATACCAATTCACTTCTGACTTGAAGACAAGCAAATTATCAGGAAGCAAAAAATTTTGCAGCAATTTTTGAAGTGAAAACTTCTTTAGCGGCGTTGAGCACTTTTTCTGTAATGGGTATAAAATCTTAAACTCGCGTCAGGACACGTGACCTGATCGAAAAAGCGTAAGACGGATGGAGACGCAGGGCGCTTGCGCGAATGTTCGTGTATGTTACAGCGTGCCACGCGCATCCATGGATGGTGACAGAAAACAGTTAAATTTTTAATGTAATATAAATTGTCATGTTTGTGTACGATAGCGCAATAAATGAATATTGTATTCTACCACATAAATGATAGTACTTTTATACTGATAAAGCAATTGGTGCAAAATTATTCCCTAACCATTCCAAAATATCAAACATGCTCAACGTTAATAATCAAGTTTTCACTTCTGCCGGCACTCCCGGAGTGCAACCCGTCGTTTTTTTTTTATTTGTTTGATGTTTGTCAGTTCGCGTATAAGAGTAGAAGCAAAGCGCTTTGAACGCATTTTTGACATATAGTTTACGCGACACATCTCCATAGCATGCGTTGTATTGCTGAAACTGCGCAAGTAACAAAAACTACAAAAAGTACAAAGCAAAGTTTTGCTCCGGTGGACCTGTAGCCGTAATCTTGCTTTAATTAAGTGTAAACTTAAACAATAAATCCTACCCTACTAATATAATATGTACGGATGTTTGTTACTCTTTCACGCAAATACTACTAGACGGAATGGGATGAAATTTAGCACGAGGATAGATTATAGTTTGGATAATACGTAGGCCACTTTTTATCCCAATAGATACCACGCGGGCGATGCCGCGGGCGGAAGCTAGTTAGTTAGTTTCTTGTTAAGTTGGTTTCAATTAAGTTTACACATACTAGATAAAATTGAATTAGTTATTAATTAAGTAGGTATCTAGGCTTTTGATAGATTATTATTATTACTGACCTATTAGCGCTTCGACGTGGTAACTGGGTATAATCTCATTTGCGGTAGTCAGCTTGGCGGCGGTGTCTGTACACTGTAACAAAATAATTATATTTTAATGACCACAGCTAAAATATGTACAGCTCCAGTCAGCTAAAATAGTTTTTGCATATTGTGTATTAAGATTCATTATTAGAAGGCATCTTAATACTATAAGTAGGGAACAATATTGGACTCTGATATTGATCTAATAATGTCGCACAAGTGTAGTGCCTTTAGGTAGCATTGATTATATACAAAGAAGATACCGAATGAAATTACCAATAATTATTGGCAATAAATTCGTAGGTTTTGATGACAAATAAAAAGGCTTGTAGACACATAATCACAGTGATTGGCAAACAAGTAATAACAGTTGTTAACAAATAATAAGCCATAGTTACAACGAGTTTAATTCGGTCGACATCTGATTCTCATTTGCGCAACAGCGAAGCCCAGGTTCTACCGCAAAAGAGTAATGAGCGGGAATAGCTTAGCGGAGCGAACCCCTTTTTCTATGTAATAAAAGCACGTTGTATTCCATATCCTCATCCTAGCTTTGTAAAGCTTAGCAAATTCATTTTAACTCTTTTTGCTGGTTGAACTTAAACTTTTCTGACTGACTGTTTATTTATGTTTAAACACAAGTATGCAGTTTACTCTTGCGAGTTTTTGAGACCGCTCCGCTCGCGGTGGAAACTAAGCTTTACTTTAGACGTCTCCAAAATAATGTTGTTATATCGAAATCAAATGTAGGTAATTATTTCATGTTACAAAATTCTAAGTAGCATCGTGACAATGTTAACAATGTATTGGCTATTGGGGCTTTATTCGTGACCTTTGAACTGTTGCCAAATGTTGCTTGTTATATGTTGTTCTGCAATTGGTGATATGAATCAATTGTTTGTTACTAAATTCATTTTACAGTATTTTTCACTTTTCAAATGATATAAAATAATATAGTGGCTGTATTACGTGAAGGTATAAGTAGATGTGAATATTATTCACATTAATTGGATACGATTAAGTTTCTTCAAGGCAGACTTCAGTAAATTAGAAGCGTCATTTTGTTAAATCCCGACCCGAAAATAGGACCTTGTCTTTACAATGAGCCACCGACGCTTCTTTTCCCTTGGAAAACTTTTGGTATAGTTATCAGGCCGAGGAAGTTGTTGGCAATTACTAGCCTCTTTATCAAAGCAAATTACGGAAGTTGTATTTTATACTAGCTTCCACTTACGGTCCCTCTACGTGGAATAAGAATAAAAAGTAACCTATCAGTTATTTCAAACTATAATAAATATCTAGGCCAAATTTCATCCATATCAGTCCTACAGATTTTGCGTGAAATAGTAACACCTCCACACCCCTCACATACTTCTACATTTATTGGCAACTAGCTCGCCCACCGCGGCTTCGCCCGCACGTATGTCGGATATCGCACTCAACCAATGACCTCTTTTTGGGCAGTCGGATAAAAACTATCCTACGTCCTTCCCCGGCTCTTAAACTATCTCCATACCTCATTTAATTCGGTTAGGTAGTTTTGGCGTGAAAGTTCGATATCTCACTTTCTTATGCATGAATTTTGAAAAACCTTTTCTTAGTGCACCTCTAGATGAGATACGGTACCTATGTGCCAAAGTTTAAGTCTCTACACACAGTTGCGGTTTGGGATGTGCGTTGATATGTCAGTCAGTTTCTTCTATTCTAGAAGATATTAGTAAAGATGGTGATATTTGAGTAGTAAAATAAACGAAATAGCTTTTAACAACTTATTTGCCACCTAGTATAAAAACAGTTAGTGCTAAACGCATGTAATTCGAATATAAGCGGAAAATAATTTGTTCATTCATAGGCGTGGAATCGATTAGTGCCACGGTTACGGTGCTCCTAACCGAAAGTGAGAGATTTATTACTTAGAGCTTAGATTAAAAAATGTATAGATATGTTTACACTGTTTTAGCTCACTGCTTATTTACCTGAAGGTGTATTCTGCCAGCTATGCTTAGGTATAAATCCACATCCACACAAAGGATGACGACGATGGCTTGCATAGAGGTGCTACGTGACAGGTAATTGGGTAGGTACCAACCCTTACTACGAAAAACTATTCTAGTGTCTCTGATGGAATGAAACTTTTTGCCTGAGCTGAGATTCAAACTTGCTGTTGCTAATATTGCAATTAAAATTATTACAATTTTTTTTTATCATAAGTAGACCATGATGATTTGAGAACGTTTGAATTAGTTTAATCAAATAAATACATTTTAATGAACCGCAATCATTTTACCTATTGAATATACCCTTCTTAATGATTAAATATTAGTATTATAAATTGCGATTATTAAAACTTTCATCCGACTATTTATGTACCACCGTCTTCTGCGTTTTTTATTGCATACTTTAATTGATCTAATGTACTACAGCTTGGCAATCAAATACATACCAACATGTCTGTTTCATAACGATGATGATATGGTTGCTTAACAAGATGAATATTTTCATACAACATCAATGAGTTTGTGTCCCGAATAGCAAAACAAAGGCACAAACAATTTGTGAGTAACATTAAAGCTGGTTAAGCTATTGAAAAAATTGGCCGCACCTTTATCTGACACACTGGTTATTAACTACGCTGGCATTGGCACGTGCCAAAAACAGTTTTAAGTTTTAGACAATTATCATTGACCATTATAGTATAATATACCTATACGGTAATCTTAGGTAATAAAGCAAGGCTATAACCTTTCGGAAGATCTTTATTAATAATTTCATACACACACAATTCAGCCCTTTTTAGTGTCCCGCTGCTGACCACTATTCTTCTCTCAACTATATTAATAATTTTAACGATCATATTTTGTTAGATATTTTGTGTCGGTATTAAACATTTATATTGTTTTTGTTTTACCTAATTTAAACTCAATTTGATACACTTAAAGTTTTAAATTAAACTTTATAATATTTTAAATCACCTCAATAATTAGTAGTATGAATTATGTTAGTGGATATTAAAAAATTAAATAGTCATATTTAAATTCTGCTAAATTGCAAGAATGTACTTATATAGGTAGACAAACTGATAAGTAACCTAAAATATCCTTCTATACTCCTATAAAAAGTGCCTATAAATATTATGAAAGGCTCTACAAAAAGGAGTAGGTAATCTTTTGCGTCTGTGTGTATTAAAATACAATATACTGATACAATAGCCGATGATTTTGATATACAAAGGCATTGGGAGCCCAGTTATTAATCCTCATTGAAGATTGATGTGACACCGTGGTGTAACATATTTTGATGTAGGTTAAGGCTTTACAATTAAGCAAGTCCCAGTTATTCAATACTATACAATAGCCTAACTAATGCACGTGTTAATTAGGTATTTAAGCAACAATACGGGCCGTTTCTTAATACTTTATTTAGTGGAAACTAGACAAGGTGATATATAGTAGTTAATAAACGTATTGATACAAGTAACAGTTGCTGTTTTCTATAGGACTTCTTTTTGTGCGCGATAGACGAAGCTATAAAATTTAATTGAATGTTTGAAGTCGTTCGCTCAGTGTTTTTGTTTTAAGTGAAGTCTGGATGTGATGCAATATGAATAGCGATCGGTTTTGCAAAGAACACACTATCATAACTGCAGGTAGATTTAGCAGCAAAACGCTTTAAGCTGTGTTAAAACTAGTGTTTAAGTTAGAATCGATATTACTCTTAAAAGAGGCAAACTGCAATCATTTAGCTACTCATTGTCCCTATCTTGCAACTGTTTAGCTTGATCTTGTCCGGTGCGATTTGCCTCGCACGATAACGCGCGATCTTTTGAACCTCTACCGTATTTAGGGAGCCGTGATATAAAAGGTACACAAACAATTTTAATACTACTAAATTACACAGTAACAGTGCTAAATTATAGACCACAGATACTGGGAACAGTTTACATTAAAATGAGACTTTTGGCATTATATGTCGGGTTATATCGTTAAACTTGTATAAGAAATGTCATTTTCTTTGTTTACACTTTGTCTCAACTCCAAATGAACTGACTTAAAAAAGGCCCTAGTCTGTACTCACCTTTACAGTTACATTATTTCATAATAACAACATAGTTTTAGTTGCCACGTAATTAAGTTGTTCAAGTAAAATTCCTTTATATTTATGATTGTATAAATAACATCAAAACGCTATAAAACGCCGATTTCAATATTTATTCAATGTATCTAATTTCAAATATACATAAGTAAAGCAATTACTCTAGTTTTAAAAACATATATTACGCAACATCCCTTGATAGAATTTAAACATTATGTAATTTATAATACAAGGTCGAAAAAGCCACTACCACACTGGCTTCTTATAAAATCGTACTACTATCGTATAATAATAATGCAAATGTTTGTTAAGATAGATAGATTAACAATTATCTCTCTGTTATGGACAAACAACTGACTCGATATGAATGAAATTATGCACACACGTAGTTTGTTACATGAATTAATATATAGTATGTTTGTTAACAAAAAACATAATAATATAGCACCTATAGATACTAAAAATATTATTCCCAACAAAAAATACACAAAAAAAATTATGTATTACAATAATATAATCAACGGATACGAAAAAAGTCATTCCTGAAAATGCGCACATACGAGTATATAATATAGAGAAAGAACGGAGGAGCGACAATCGGTTTGACCGTCCTCGGACGGCTCACCGAAAAAGTCCGGTGAACCTATAGAGGCCCTTCAGGCTAATTGGGTTAGGTCATCAGCAAAAAAAAAAGAGGAGCGACAACGCTACTACGCTTACTATTTGCACCACTAGTTACTTAGACTTTTAACAGGATGTAAACCTCAATACAATTTAAAATTAAATATTTTCTTGTCACTATTTTTTTATTTTGATATTTTATTTTAAAATATTAATGACTTAGACTGACAGGTTTATGGGAACGCTCTTTATTAATTAACATATAGTATAGAAAGATTCATAATCCGATATTATGATTCCTTGATTGCTTTGTACTTTGTATGCTATACGTGGGTGAAGTCGCAGTCGAAATCTAGTATTATATAAGTTTTAGATGATACGATTCGTAATTACGGGTTACGATCGGTGGTTAAACCGTAATAACAATAATTAAGATGTTGTATAGAGTGTACCTTGATGCTTTGCTCTAGTATGCGGCGACGGTGACTTGGAATCATTTGCTTGGTACAGCTAGTTATTATGGAAACAAATATTTTGTTTAAATTTTAATTATGATTATCTATAGCAGTGTATATATATATATTGACTTATATTACCTGAGAGCTGTCTCTACGGTAGTACTAGTTAACTCATAATTGGCTTCTACCCTTTACTACAACCGCATGGAATACTAAATCTATCCCTAAGAATCTTTATGACTGACATGATAAGTATTCTGTTTGATGACCCATAGCTAAAGAGGCTAGTGTTGTAGTTGTTTCAGCGTTGTAGTGCGCAAGTGTTTGTGTAAGCATAGGTATCTCCACTATTCCCTCACGCTCAATACCGGTTGAAAATGAGAGTCGGGCCTTTTTTATTATACTATACTAGTCTGTAGTCGAGTCTGAGGTGGCGCCCCATGCCTCGAAGATCACTTCAATCTGTCCTGCGCCCAATTTCTAACCGGTCATGTTACTGGTCCCATTGTACTCAGAGAGTCAGAGTGGATCTATGTTTGCGCAAACAATATTATAAGGCCCTCTGGCATATTTTTTTCACACATTACAGACACTGCGTCCGTGCCGTTTTTTAACTTTTATCTCTTAATGAATTTATTTTATATTATTAATAATTATTGGGCTAGAGGATGACCCTGATGTTGTCGAGAGGTTATTAATTATTCAGTCATTTGGCCCCCTGATGTTGATGGAAGCCAGTCCGTTATGTTTGTGTCTTTTTCCCTTTTGCTGTACCGTCTGATGAATGTGGCATAATTGGTTGGTAAGCTTAAAATAGGCTTATCATACGACTCGAAGGCTAATTAATGTTATTTGATTATATTAAACATTTTGTTGCCTTTAAAATGGATTCTCGATATTCACCAAAGTAAAGAGAAGGGTCCTTATTGATTACGTTAATTTTTATGACTTTCGAAAGTTATTGCTGTAAGCATTGCGTAATTAAGGCTTTTAAGGGGTTCTTTAGATGACAGTTATTCTGTAACAAGCAATATTATGTCTTATGGTTTGTGGTATTCAGTTCAAAATAGAACATTTTGCAGATTTATATGCGTAAGTGTCGGGTGATCAAGTAAAGCCTTTTTGCTAAAAACTATGAAACTCCAACTTATTTTGCGTATTATTATAATAGAGGAAGCCGTTTGTCCAGAATGGTAAATGTAAAATGTCAAAAATTGTTATGTTAATGACTCGGAGGAAATATTATTTTTACACAAACTGACGGTTTAAAATAAATTTGTGCATTTCCTTGTCTGTGTGTTACGTCAAGAACTATCTAATATTTAACTCACGCTTGTTTTATATCTTGACAGCGACTTTAAGGTTCCATATCCATAAAATAAAATCCGACCCTAATACTGTAAAACTTCGAGTTGGAACAGGTAATCACCTGATCAATATAGTATTTTGATTATATCAACAAAGTACATAAACAACAACAAAAAAATTACTTCCAAATAAGCAAACTTATAGGTAATAATTATATTGCACATTCAAAAAATATTAGGTCCATTAGCTTCCTCCCACGACTTTGCCCGCATGGTACTTATTGGGATAAAAAATGCAGACCGTAATCTATCTCAGCGTCAAATTTTATCTAATTCCGTTCGGTATTTTTGTATGAAAGTGTAACAGACATACATTCATACATCCATACATTCTTACAAACTTTTGCATTTATAATATTAGTAGGTAGAAAGTAGGATATTAGTAGAATTATTTGACGTTGTTGCACAAACTATTAATTGGCCACTGTAAACTTTTCATCAAAACTATGAAATACTGTTCTTTAATAATACGCCACTTTTGTGGAACCCTAAAATGAGTCAGGTGCCGTATTACGCTATTCGTAATAAAAAAGTCTACACCGTAGTTTATGTTCATAGTTATGATTTCCGCAAAAAATACAGCAACAAGAAACTTACATTTTTTTACTTTTAAACCTTTAAAATGTGACAATTTATTTTGATATATATTTTTTTTATAGCTGTATATCAAATTATATGCGAAACTTACCTACCCCCACATATCTATAGCTCACGATACACGGTACATATGAAGTGCAGTTAGAAGCTTTACTTTTGTATTAAGAATTGGAATGTATTTAGTATCTCAGAACGGAATCACTTCACTTCACTTCGACACTTTTTAGCAGAGAGAGCTTAAACCACTGCTGGGCACGGGTCTTAGGCTTAAACTCTCTTAACTCGTAAGACAGTTCATAGAGTTTAGACCTTAATCTGATCATGCTAGCCAAGTGTAGGTTGATAGATGTCACATGCCTTCGATCGAATAGTTCTTAGTCATAACAGTTTTTCACGGTGTATTCATACAATTGAGCAGCGGCAATAAAACAATTCACACAAACATCTGTGAGTACAACCGGGAGTTGAACCCACAACCTTATTATTTTAAATGAATGAATGAATGAAAATGAATAAAAATTAACGAAAATGAATGAACATGAATGAAAACGAATGAAAATGAATGAAAATGAAATGAATGAATGAATATTTCAACGGCTCAATCCGATATTGCTGCGCTACCGCTGCTCTTAATACTTAATAGGGTCGGCCCAAAACTTAACTTAATAATAACGACAATGTATTCTCTGCGGTTTCACAGTAAATCGATTATTGAACCTAATAGATTACCTATCTAAGCAAATCGAACCAACACTATCGATATGACTTAAATAAACTAGATACCCGTTGAATAACACAGGGTCTCCGCACGACCCTTCTTTATTATGCGCATGAATAATTTGTTCCTATTAGTGATTTATATATGATAAAGCACCTGCGGATCGCACGATATCATAACCTGTATGATTTAATGTTTCACCGTTCTTCTTTAGATCTGTTGATATTTCCTAGATATAAGAGATTTATCTTAACATTTTGTTGAATAAATATTCTATTTCTAATGTTCTACTTGAGCAGCGTTGTCGCAGCGGTACTAGCCTCCCCTTAGAAATATAAGGGCGCGGGTTTGATTCGCAATCGGTTGCAGAATTCGGCGTTGCTCAGTATCGGTGAAGGAAAACGTCATGAGGAAACCGGCATGTCTAACAACTAATCATTCGAGGACATGTGACATCTACCAACGAGCACTTGGTCAGTGTGTGTGGATTAAGGCCTAAACTCTCTCAACTCGTAAGATAGTTGAGAGAAGACCCGTGCCCAGCAGTGGGACACTAAAAGGGTTGACGACAATAAAAACTCGATAGTTTGCTCATGTCAGTGTCTGATTGTTAACAAGGTATTTTTAATCCTCATAAATTTTGGTGGAATACAATTATTCATATTAAAAAGCACAAAACGCTTTCGCATTCTACTCTATCTTCAAGTACCTCAGTACTACATATTAGCATGAAAAGCTGACTATCATTTACAGTAATTAAAATCAGTAATTAATATATCCAGAAGGTATTTATACAAAAACAAATTCAAAAACATTATAAAAATATTAAAATTAATTTGCCGTTAAAAAGACATCAACGAGCGCAAAACAAGAATCCACATTGTGAATAACAATGTATTTTTTCCAAAGCATAATTGGTACCGAACCTTCTGAATTACTGTCAAATTCATTTATTAATGCAAATATATTCGGGTGAACTGGCATACATTAAATAGACTCATCTCTTGTATTAGTAAGAACTGGTTCGACTTCCTATGCCACAGGATGTTGCTCCATATACGCCATTCATTGGCCTAATGGCCAGTGATGATTGCGAAACCTGATGCTTAATGTGCAGACGTATGATGGTAATTGGGGCACTTGTGTTTAGATAGACCAAGGACGTCCAAGAAGAAAATATACATTCAATAAAGTAATAAGATAATCTGAGGCCTTTCAATTTAATCTGTAACTAAATCGTATTGTATGTACCACTAGCTTTTCGCCGCGGCTACGCATGAACTACATATAATGCACAGCAGTGAGATAAAAAGTAGCTTTTAGCCTTCCTCAACAAATGGGCTTAATAGGCTTCTATAACAGTGCAAGAAATTTTCAAATCGGACCAGTAGTTTTTGAGATTAGCGCGTTCAAACAAACAAACTCTTCAGCTTTATAACATTAGTATAGATGACATATTTTAACTGTTAAGACACTGAGCGTCATGATATTTTTTTTGATTTTATTATGTTATTGTGCGTTTTGAATGTACGCAATTTATAATACTCTACTAAGGTTGGTGAACCACAAAGTAGTTCAATAATTAAAATATGTCACTGGCCTGTAATGGTTAGTGACCCTAACTGCTACGCCGAAGGTCGTGGGTTCGATTCCCACCCAGGACAAATCTTTGTGTGATGAGCACGATTATTTGTTCTGTGTCTGGCTGTAATTTATCTATTATATGTATGTATTTACAATTTTTTTTTAAGTTTTATATCCGTTCCTAGTACTCACAACACAAGCAAATGTCATTGCTTAATTTGGGACTAAATGGCGTGGTGTGTATGAGTGAAAAAAATTTATCTTCTAATGTTATCTTATAATATTATCTTATATTATCTTCATACGAATAAAGAAAGAACTTAATAACCCTGTATTATATGACCACAATCCACTAAGCCATTGCCATCAAACTAGCCTCTCACAACACGTGACATATAAAATGCATTACCAATAATAAGCCTCAAGTTCTCATGTAACTCAAGACAGTCAAAACAATCTCTTCAATCAATGGAAAATTATATACTTACATACATAATATTTTTTGTTCGATACTAAAATGCCAATCGTAACAGCAATGCTATTTAACATACTAATCTCTGATTGTTAACATGAGATGCTTCAAACGACCCGCTTCTATTACCGACTTACAACCAATATTAATCTTTATGCTATGTGGATACAGTATATTTTTCTGTAGCGATATTAGAAAAGAATCGTGCTTACGGTAGCCGAAATCAAGGGTCAAGAAGATCAAACGTGATCGAAAACTGATATTAAAGATAGTGGAGGAGTGACGCATGCGTGAATAAGATATTAGTGAAGCAACAGTGATGAAACTGACCGTACACTGCGAGACAAAGAGATGCAACCACTCATCGAAATAATCTCAATAGTAATTAGGGCCATTGACAATACTGTTTAGTCGTTAACTTATAAAAACATGTTCTGAACACGTAGAAAGAAATTATAAGAGCAAGCTAATAAAAATCGTAAACAATTTGGTTTTTAGCTAATTTTTTAGTACCAATGTTTAGATTTAGATAGATAAATGATGCCATCTTATAAAAAGTATTAAAAAAAGTAGGAAAGTTTCCGTACTTGTAATTTGTCACGCGCTAACCGGCTTTTTTGTTCCTTTATTTGAATTGTTTTATTTAAGTCTCGTGTAGCACGAGCAGTCTTGCACTGTTGTATAGGTACCCAGAGATTACTATTTAATTGGCCGATAGTGTATTTAAAACAATACTGTATCAAGTTTCTAACCAATATTCAGAAGATGATTGGCATTCGCCCCCGCATACCGCTTGTTTTTTTTCGCAATACTTTTTACTCATGCAAACCTATCAATCAAATAAGATTTGATGTCAGTATTTTTATAATAATAACAAAAAACATAAAAAGTTAGAAAAGTAGGAAGTATGCGTATTTAAGATAACAAATTCCTACAACTAACTCAATAAAATACATCCTAAGCAATTTTATCGCAAATACCACCTTTAAGTCTTACAAATCGACGTCACATCAAATCTACCGTTTAATTTATCTTTAACACCCAGACAAAACTCCATTAAAATAATAAATAAAGTTTCTTTAAAGTTGCCGCTTTACTTAAATAAAAACGCTTGACTTGTTTCGGCTACCAATTAAGCGCGAAAAATATCGCGGTCTCCGAAAACTTGTGGACTCATCAAAATTATTCACTTGCATTTTGCACATTTTTATGGCAGCTGTAACAGAGTACCTACGTGTCCACTTTTAATTTTATGGTTAAATTAGTGATATTAACAGAGTGTAACGCTTTAATTTTTACGTTATAAGTACTTTGATTATTTCATAATCAAAAATAAATAGTAAATAGATTTTTTTTTACTCTGATTACGTCATCCAGTTACGTGTGGTCATATAGATTTGGCTGCGATCATAAAGACCTCTTTACACATAATAAAGATTTTATACAGGCACAAAGCATGAATTCAGGATTTTTTTTAAATTATGAAACTTCGGCAGGCACTCGGTGGATATAGTATTGTCTTAGATTTACGCGAATTTCACACATTGAATTAGATTAGATTAAATTTTAGATCCCGACGAAAAGAAAAACTGAAAATACTTTAAAACGTCGGGATCTAAAATCGAAAATACCGGGATAAAATTCGTTATAAAGTAGTTTTATTTCAACTCGGTAGTTTTATTAACTACCTAGCGACCTGCCTCGGGTGCAAGGGTGCAATTAATACACATAAACCTTTCTCATAGATCACTCTTCTCAACGTAATTAAGTTTGTCGCGAGTTATTAAGTAATTTCTGTCGTAAATAAAATTAACAAATAATTTGTTTAAGTTTATCGATTGAACACGGAATTATGTATATTAAATGTCAATAACATTAACATTTGGATTGGAGTCTATCAGTATTAAAGCTATTTTCCAAGAAAACATTGATTCCAAGTCTACTTTATTATACTTTTGACATTCTATACGCATATAAAAACCCACACGTAAAAACGCATCTGCAACTCGCAAATTTCATTAATTTGACTATAAGATGTCTTAAATAAGGGCCAAATTACTGTTTCAATGAAACACTGTGATCTCGGGTATGCATTAAAACCTTCGTGGGTGGTTTAAGAGCAGATCGCATCCATATAAGTAAATTATTATTAGTGCAACCTTGAAGCCTTTCAACTGAAATGAGAATCTTTAGGATTGTAAATCGCACGTCTGATGGTCTTTTTCTAAATTGAAATCAGCATTTATGTAGGTTGGTCATTGAGTGTAGGTGCATTGTTTTATGCAATTGGCCAACAACCACCAAAACAGTCCACCTGGTATTGTTAGTCACAATATCAGGTGGACTGTTTTGGTGGTTGAATTAAGTACATTCACAGTTTTATTCACCCTGATTTATTTTGTTTGTATCTGAAAAGTATACATCTTGCTAAAATTATATAATGTGCAAAAGTTTGTATGATTACGATTACATTTGTATATTATTGATTGATTTAGATGAAATTTAGTACTGGAATCAAAGGCTACTTTTTATTTCAAAACCACGACAGAAAGCGGTAGTAAATAATGAAACATGTCTTTGTAAGTACATAGTTAACAATGTTTTGTTAAAATCCGGGTAAGGTTCTAAAGCCGACACACAAACAATCAATTTGGCGATTTATTCTTACATTTTAGTACGCGCTGCTGTATTGAACCCTAGACACACACTATAATAAGATTTGTTCTTGAGCTCACTCACATAACTACCAAATTAATAATAATATAGAAAGACATTAACACACACGGCCATCTGATCCCAAACTAAGCAGAGCTTGTACTAAGGAAACCAGATACCTAGTAATATACTACAGATAATACTTTTGTTTTGTAAATACATACTTAAATATAGATGGTTACATCCAGACTCAAGACAAACAGGCGAGTTTGTCACAATTTTAAATTAAATTTTAATAATTAATATTAAATTAATAATAATAAATTTAAACTAAACTTGCACTAATATAAAATTTTGTTGCACAAAAAATAAAGCAGGCATACTACATGTATTAAAATATGCCCGTTTTATTTTGTGTGCAATATAAACTTAAATTTATACAAATCCTGTGCTATTTTTATAATATTAACAATCATAGCATAATCGAAATTTCTTTATAAGGCTTCATATAATTGAATTCAAGTAAACATACCGACATTTGTATCCAATTTATTGTTACACACCCATTGTGATATTCCATTTAGTGCATGTGTCGTTATAGTCATTTTATTACTTGTTTATTGATAATTAAGACCTTTAAGAGATCCTGGATGTGTCACGTGATTTGTACTAATACTATTGAATTTAAGTAAAGACTCTTAATGAAATAAAACTGCTTTTTATTTTAAATTTTAGATCCCTTAATGGATTCTATCGCGGTTTATTTTAGATTTTAGATCCCGTCGTTTCCAAGTCTTATTCTTGTCTTTTCGAGTCATGTTCACGGGTGGACAATAAAGCCTCATAGTCAATAGTTACTTCAGTTCTTTAATTAGGTTATACTTGAGATTGGTATTCAATTAGGTCATTCTTTTTGTCGATTATATCTTTATGTTGTAACGTCACTTAACACTCTTAAAACTAAATACAATTTAGGGCTAAATCAAAATTAAATTTACTTAAAGAGTTTTTCAACCCTAACGATGAATCTCTGCAGATGGACAATAATAAGTAACACTAAAATTAGAAGTAGAGTCACGGTGAAATGTCAATAGTATTACTGACTGATAATGTCTGATTTGAATGTCTATTTCTCTCAACTCTTATGATTGAAATAAAACTACTTTTTAACGGATTTTATCGCGGTTTATTTTAGATTTTAGATCCCGACGTTTCAAAGTCTTTTCAGACTTCATGTTCACGGGTGGACTGAGATATTTGACGTCCAAAAATATTAATCACAATTATTACTGACTACCTTCAAACATTAATATTTAAGTTGCGTTCCGATTTAAGCAAACTGAGCTCACTGTTTGCTTAAATCGGAACGCAACTTAAACATGAAGTCTGAAAAGACTTTGAAACGTCGGGATCTAAAATCTAAAATAAACCGCGATAAAATCCGTTAAAAAGTAGTTTTATTTCAATGTTTGATATTCGCGTAAATCTAAGACAATACTAACTCTTATGATATTTGATAAAAGACCCGTGCCCAGCAGTAGGACACTAAAAAGTGTTTAAGTAATGTCTGATGTTATGTATTTAACTCAAAACGCAATTGCACACTATTGTCACGCCTATTTATCTCTATTATAATAACAACTTTCTTTTGATAACACTGCTTTAGGGTTAAGTAATGAAGTTTTTTATAATATAAAGTGAATAATATTTAAGTATCCTTGGGGAAAGGGACTGTCATTTTTAACACAGGTTACTCTGTAATCTAGCTAAGATGACAGTTGCAATCCTTAATGTGACCATAAAACTCCTTAATATTATAATCACTATAAAGGACATTCTTAACATAAGTTTTGTAACTGAATGTATCAATAAACTATTATTATTATTATATTATTTTGTAGATACTATAGCACTAGTAATTTTACGCTATTTCAACATCTGTAAAACGTGTTATAATAACGGTATACTGCCTTCAGTTATTACGTTACCAGATTATCTTGGTCCAATAAGGATGCCACATAAGATGAGCAGTGACATTCATCCGACGATCCAAAGCCTCGTGTGAAGTGACAGCTGATTCCTTTAAGATACGCTACAGTACTAAATAAATATCAACATTGTGTTATTAAAAATTGAACTTTAAGTCTTGAAAATAAAGTTTGAAATTAGGTGTATGAAAAAAGTTGTAGCGACCACAATACGACTCATCTTTAGTGGATCAGAACTTAATGCTTTGATGTGAGAATTAATTTCGGAGTATAATGACCTTCACGTAACGCTGGCGGTGTGACATCTTGTGGGAAAAGTGTATAAATGTATGCTAATATATTTTATAGGCAATCCAATCATTATATTATAATTAATTGTTGTATATGTAAGTATTTTATCTATGATCAGCTCACAATGATTGATGGAATTGTAAAATTGTGGTTAGTATATAATTAAAAAAGTAATTAAAAGTTATACGGAATGTGTTTTAAATATATTTATATGACAATGGTTATATAATTATTAACTTAAAAATTATCTATCAATTAGACAAGTACCTACTATTCGTCTTAAACATTACTTAATAGACGTTTTTTATATTAATAATAATAATAAAACCATTTTTATTTCCAATCTGTTACATGCATAATATTACTAGATACAAATGCCTATAAAAATAAAATATAATCACCATTAATAATTTCACATAACAATATACAATTATGGTACGTTTTTTTATTGTATGTTTTTTTATTATGATAGGCTACGAAATTGCACTTAAAAATAAACATTTTTTTTTCGATATTTTATTAAAATATTTAATAAAATATCGAAAAAAAATTGATAAGACCTTAGTGTCATCCGACTGACACCTAAACTTTTTTTTGGATAATCTGTTTGTTTAATTGCTCCTAATATTTATTTATATATATTTCATTCAGTTCATTTGCAATAAGTTTTTATTAAAATTATCTAATTAAAATACAATTAAGTAGTAAATATATTACTACAAAAACTTGTTTTAAAAAAATATGTATACTACTAGCTTATAGTCGAAAGGCCTTATCGTAGGTCGCATTTAATAGTGTTTAACATACCATTTAAAATAACTATGTTACTAAAAAACTCAAAACTCTTACAGCACTGCCAGGATGTGTAAACTGATACACTCCGGAGCCGCAAGAAACTATACAACACGGGTGGTCTCTGCTTTATATTCTGACTTCAGCCTTATAAATGACTCTGATAGTTGTATACGTTTTACTTAATATGATGAGACGTAGAAACAACGATATGTGCGGCCAATCGTCACTGCGGGTTTCCAATGAAGAAACGAGAAAGTCGTTGGCAATGTCTCGTATCTAATCTCGTCTCGTTTCTCGTTTAAGTCCGTCGTTGTCGGACCGTATAATCTACTTTACCTTGTGATGAAAAAAACACAACGAAAACGCATTCTTACAATACTTTTCAATCAATATATAGATTTTTATTATAGTTACATTCTCATCATAGCTCACGCCTGTAGGTACTACCTAAAATATAGGCAGAAGCGAATATCACCTACTTTTGCCCGCTAAGCTTAGGGTCAAGCCTGTTGACGTTTATCGGGCACAGTTATAAACTTCGAGCTACAACTAAGATTCTTTCAGTATAGATTTAAATATTCGAAGTCTTTTTGTTCTACCCAGGTAGCGAACCCAGGACCTCGTGGTTACTAAGCGAATACGCTTATCACTGGACTATCTAGGCAGTTATCTATCTAATTGTATATGTATATCTTAGCCTAGTCTAGTCTCTCCTAGCACGCTACTGACCACCACTTCAATCCTGGAATTAAATGAATTGCAATTGTATAAAAGGTATGTAATAATAAAAATATAACACTTCCTCTGCAGTCATGTCAAAAACCGTTATTTAACTTTTGTTACCACCTTGCCGAGGTCGTCAGTCTATCAAGTTAGGTTGAGTCTTTTGTAAAACAGAATTCCATATTTTAATTACACGTCCGTGAGGCCGTATTGTTGAAATAAGGATTTTTTTTGAATGACGACAAGTTAGTCCGTCAGTAAGAGTTAAAAAAATTCTAAGCACGTATTTTTTTGCTTTATTATTAAAATGAAACAATATTAAAATATAACGCATTAAAGTTATCGAGGGGAATGCGCTACGTCATACCTCTGTAAAAAAATTACCTAGGTATGACGTCACACGAGATTTCGCTTGGACCTATTGCCTTTAGGTTACCTACACAAAAAAAGAAAAATACGTGTTAAATTTTTTTAATTTATCTAACTGACGGACATCCCTTCAATCCCTATTTAATATTACGCAACTGTCTTAGTGACATAGAAACAAGCTAGGAGGTGAGTTCGTATTCAATTAAAAACCTCTTAACACTTATTTATGATGATAAGATATTCAGTAAGTTTATGTTATTCTCGCAGTGGGTTGCCGGTTATAATAAATATTCATGCATTAACACGTTAACTTCTCACATTTGTCACTTAAACTCCGGAAGAACGTCCGTACTTCTAAATATCTGAAATAGTTTTATTGAAATACTTTAAATAAGAAGACTTTTTTTTAATGAATTTAACAAAGAATTCAAAGATTGTATTCTATTTAATTTTCATCACTAGTTTATTAATATACCCAACTAGCTTTCCGCCCGCGGCTTCGCCCGCGTGTATATTTCGCCAAAACATTACCTTCTTTTTGCGCAGTCGGATAAAAACTATCTTATGTCCTTTCTCGGGTCTCAAACTACCTTCATACCCAATTTCATCCAAATCGGTTCAGTAGTTTTTGCGTGAAAGCGTAACAAACAAACTTACATTCGCATTTATAATATTAAGTATAATTATAAGGTTCTCCAATAAGGTATAAACACTGCATGAAAACAAAATAAAATACTACAAAAAATAATAATATACCACCAGCTTGAGTTTTAGTACAAGTTTATTAAACACTGGCTAGTGTTTAATATACTTGTACTAAAACCCAAGCAAAATTCACTTAGAATTTAAGACACTTTGACCTCTGTGTGCTTACATCGGAACGCAAATTAAATAATATAATGTTCGTAGGTAGTCAGTAACAATTGTGATTAATAAGTTTGAACGTCAAATACCTAAGTCCATCTGGGACCTTGAAGTCTGAAAAGACTTCAAAACGTCGTAATTTAAAATCTAAAATAAACCACGATAAAATCCGACATAAAGTAGTTATCTTTCATAAGAAAATAGGCTCGGATTTAGATAAAATATTTATTAATTAATAGTAATAAAACGAGCTCGTCTAGCCTCATTTTATTATCCGCATAACATTACATCTCGTGTAACAACTAACTTCTTCCAAGATAACATCTTACTTAAATACTATTCTTAATTAATTATTACTGATAATTAAAAAAAAAAGTAGTATTCCTAAAAATTTTGCAAGCACTTTTGTGAGAAGTAAAATCAATAAGTGTTACATTCCGCTACCATCCGTTAATATACGTTTAATAAGCCGTTAAAACCCGCTCATGCAATGTTCTGTTTATAGTTTCAATTACACCTGCTTTCCAAATAAAGTCAGTTATCGAAATCTTTTTTTTTTCCATAGATCACAGAATCCCCCGTGACCGCTACTAGAACTGTTACAATGACTTATGTTTTTGTATTAGAAATAAAATAGAATACCTTAATTTTACTTATGTCGTACTTAGACGTATATAATCGTGCTTTGTTGTATACAGACTTACACACTTGATCATACTTATCAACCAACTAGCTTTCATGCTGCGGCTTTGCCCGCGATATTTAACTTTTCATTATGCCCAGCAATTAAATAAAAAGTAGTTTATCGCCTTTCCTAGTAAATGAGCTATCAATCAGTGCACGATTTTTTTTTAATCGGACCTGTTGGTTCAGAGATTAGCGCGTTAAACCAAAAAACTCTTCAGCTTCATAATATTATTATAGATAGCCCTGTCGACTTCATTTGTTTGAAATATTTACAGAACTGACGACAATAATAGAGTCGAAATAGTTTTCTGCATAAACTGCGAACATTGCGAGTACCGTGTTTCTAAATTCAACTCGTTCCAATGACTTAAATTCGTTCAGCATATTGTAATATTTATTCTATTCGTCGTCTCTAAAGGTGGCCCTTACAAGTCGGTGCTCTATGGTTTTCACCTCTGTATGCCGATGAAAGCCGATCTGTATCTTCCAGTTATGGTTCTTGTATATGATATTGTTATAAAAAGTGTATCAACTGTCTACTTTTCACTACACGCCTTATAAAGTACTGTATTCATAGCAATGTGACTTTGACGGGAAATCTTTCGATGCTTTTACGACATTTTTGCTAAATCCAATGAAACTAAGAATGTTAAACAAAAAAAAATATACGGAGAAACGGTGGAGAAGCGGTGTCGGCCTCGCCAATATAAAGTCGCGGGTTCCATCCCAATTCATGCACACACATTTATGTGTGAATTGGTTCACAACCGCTGCCATTAGCGAAGGAAATCATCGTGAAGAAACCAGTATATCTAAGAACTAATTAAATTGAAAAACATGTGAATTCCACCAACCTACACTTGGCCTAAACTCTCTCATCTCGTTGGATTTTGACTTTCGAGTCTAGTTGCTAGTGTTTTCGACGTTACAGAAATACATTAATAATCATCATACCCTTCGTGCTAACAACTGAATGGAAATGGAAATATACCATTGTTATAGACATTTGTTATAAATTATATAACACTTTATTTGCTTGTCGAAAAGTTAAAGATAAATCAATAACAATAAGCAACAAATAAACGTTTACAAGTCTGCCTATTGTTTTGTTATGTTGTTATTCGAGGATGATAAATGAACTCTTTGTTATGCTATGTGAGCTTATGGTATTACCAAATCAAATAGTTTTATCGATACATTCATTCCATTAAAAATGTAAGTAATATTAGAATTTCTTCATTTACTTATGTCATACTAAGAATATTAAAGATAATTGTATCTTATACTATAATTACGTTAAACCTTCTTAATGTTAGGCAGTTAAATGTAAGAATTTTATGCTTCCAGTATTAAATTTATCTCCAATCCGCTGTCAAACATAATCTACCAATTATAATTAGTCGATACTTTATCTAAAACCATCTAAACCTTGAGCAACTAAGACAAACTAAAAGTAAAAGTGAGAACCGATTATAAGATAATGCTTCAATCTTTATCAGGTGTTCTGAAATTACAAACGGTTTGGACAAGGCCGGTTGAAGAATTTTGGTTCATTGGGTTGTGCGTGCAGAGATCTATTCATTGTGTTGCGAAATGGTTCAAATCTGATAAGGAGTAGCGTTTGAACGAAAGCGAGTGCGAATGCTCCTGACGGAGACGTCATGCGGCCGCGTGCCATGTCTAGGGCTGCCTCAAAAAAACTAATATGTAGCAAAAAAATAATAATAAAAAGGTTAATAACTTTTCTAAAGACTCTCTTATATTAAAGACAATGGAACAAGAGATATGCTTAGTTACAACTTGTTACCCTTATGACTGGTAATGAGTAATTCCCTATCTTTTTCTTAGGAAATCACGATATATATAAAAGTCTATCTAGTTATCTGGTTTCTATAACACAAGCTCTGTTTAGCTTGAGACCAGATAACCGTGTGTGTAAATGACCCAGAATGTTATTATTATTATTTTAACGAATAGTGGTCTAACGAATAGTAACAAATTAATTTGTCATTCGTACGTACAACCCTAGTATTAGGCAACTGTATAAAGTAGTAATTAGTAGATATAATGTTGCAAGCGTCGTGTCGTTGGGATCAATATCACCAAACAATGCTGATCGGTTTATGACTCATCAAGGTTTAGTTGAAGGTCCTGTGGCTATCCCTTGACCACTCCCAGTGGCCTTGCTTTCGAGATAACGAGATGGTGAACCACCATTCAATATGATTGAGACTATAACGCGAAATGTGCTCATTTGTTTTTTGTACTTATCTTTCTTGTTAGTATTAGTTTGATTTTATTCTGTCAATTTAGTTTCAACGAATTCAACACATTGTTTTGTCAAGTTTCTGAACGTGTTTTGTGGGCCGAAAGCCCAGTGAGTTACGAAGTACTCCTAAAATCTTATTTGAACTTGAAAATAAATCCAAATAGGCTGAAACATTATTATTCAATTTTAAAAAATTAAGATGGCATTCTCTTTAAAGTAGATTTTATTATTGGCTAATGGTAGGTTAATTTTTAAGATTCATATCAACCTTCATACTGTTTTAAACGTTTTTGTGCTTCAATGCTTATATTTTTGCAGCACGCCTATATAACCCAAAAGTGTAGGAAGAGGTGAACATCACCCACTTTCGTTATATAGCTGGCTATGTTTAGGTCCCATACGTAATAGAGGGCGAGCCTATTGCCATTTATCGAACACAATTACAAACTTCGAGTTACAACAAACATTCTCAAAGTATATTAGATAAGTCTTTTTGTGCGACCTGTGCCCTAATTCACGTAATTTGCTGACGTGCCGATCAAGTTGCGGTGCAGTTGCAATTAAGTTTTCGTCTTAGTGCAAAATCCTATTCATAAAATTGTTTAGCGGTCATATCTAGTGCCAAGCGCTCGCGTGACGCGAATTCGACGCGAGCGTATCTGACAGCGGTTGTAAAAATTACGAGAATACGAAAAGGGTTGTTACAATCGAAGCTTAACTGCAACTGAACTTATTTAATTACGTGAATTAGTCTACTGGGAATAAAATCCGCAATTATTTTATTTTAAACACTGCAATACTCTTAGTTTGAATATTGAAGACATTACGAAATTTGATATTACAATTGTGTAGATATTGTCAATAACGGGATAACACCTAACGTGTTGCATTACACTATTGTTGTCACAAAGTCCTAGGCGGTCGCCCACGCGTTTTGTGTTAACCTATTTCCTCGTCGGATTATTGAAAGTTATGGGTTTTGATAACTAACCCACACAGTTAATGCCACACTTTCATTGGCAGATAGGATTAAGTTTATTGGGATGATGTCCTTAAGTTAGGTTTATTGTTTAAAACACTATTTTGCGAGTTATTCTGTTATATTTATTATGTGTGTGTTGATGTCCCAGAATATTTATTTATTTATTCATCTATATTATGTGGATTGTGATATTGCAAATAATGCAGTGGACTGCAAAATTACTTACTAATAACTACTTAGTTTTATGTAATAATAGTTTTGTTGTTTATTATCCATTAATAAATAAAATGGTGTCATAAGAAAAATATAATCTCTACTTTCTACTACGATTATAATTGCGAAAGTTAGTAAGAATGTATGAAATGTATAGCAATACCAGGATTGATTCAATTTGAAATTTTGTATACAAGAAGTTCCTTATCTTGAATAATACATTCGTAGTACATTTTTATCAAAAATATCTTGGGTTGCTTTTTGTCAACTACGCGGACGTAGTTGTATGTGTGAGGTTAATCAAAGAAATTACAGAATAAAACACTCAGATCACATCTCTAATACCATATTGACGGGCCGGTGGCGTAGTCGGTAAGATACTTGCTTTTCACGCCGTAGGTCGTGGGTTCGATGCCCACCCGAGACAAACATTAGTGATGAACATTTGTGTTTGTGTCGAGTCTGGGTGTAAATATCTATTATAATAAATATAATATATATAATAAAAGTATTATATGCATAGTTTATACCAGTTATCTGGTTTCCTTAACACAAGCTCTGCTTAGTATGGGACCAGATGACCGTGTGTGTTAATGTCCCAGAATATTTATTTATTTATTTATAAAGTGTAGGAAAGGGGTAAAATAACACTGTCGTTTTTCCAGCTGCATATAAACTCATGTCCCATACGAAATAGGAGGCGAGCTTTATAGCATTCATAGGGCACAAACAGAACATTTACACACATATAACATTTCTAGTTAACGATGATGTGAGATTAAAGAAAATAAATCAAAATAAAATAAACTTTTTCGATTATTCGATTAAATAAAAGATCATTTATAACTCTGTTGCAATATTACTTTACTACCTCTACTTGACAAAGGAAGTCGATATCTTCATATTTCATACTAGTGCTTCGACATTTAAGCTTCTTTCAATTTCATGCGTACAACCTTGAATCTTTTGTTCACTTGTCAAAGTTGAAGTATCGATAATCGTACATTTAGTATCGATATAAAAGCTACATTGATATGATCGTATGTCGCTACAAGGTCAATCGAGACCTTAGGGATTGAGGTTAATGGCTGTCCTCATCATTACGATTGTATCGATCCATTACGATTCATTTATCCTATTTATTTTTTATGGACATATTTTGATATGTATCGTATTCGTTTCATCACTTTTATCTGACTATATTTACATATCTCTAACCAAGTAAAAACTAAATCAATAAAATAAGATATGTTCAAAAACCAGAAATTTTTAACGTTTTTTATTTAAAGTGGATTAAAATTAAATTAAAATCTAATTTGTTACGAATGAAGGTGACCTATACAATACAAAAAGTTTGTTTTGATTAATTTCGTACATAACAAATCTCTTTGGTCATCTTGATATTTTCAAATAAAACAAAAACAAAACTGGTCGGTATCTCGACGATCGCACAGATGTTCAGTTACGTGTGTTTAAAAAATAACAGTCTGCGCACGCGCACCCGATTGTATCGCATTGCTTGAGGGGCGTTACGAAAACCACTTACCTATCAGATGCCATCGACGAAACATTCATTTTGGCTACTCAAATTATAATTCTAACACAGGGTTGCTAAAACGTTACAATATATTTTTTAGAACTAAAACAAAGATGCTGATAATATATTTCTGCTGTTTCTCGAATAGTTAGAAATACAATATTATTTTCTAAATATATAATTTATGTTCTGAATTATTTTTAACATAAATTTTTTTAATACTTACTTTTTAAATTACATTATAATGCTTGAACATTTAATTTTTTCATATTTTATGTTTCAACAGCATGTATGTATTATAAGACTATGATATTACATTTTATTAATGCGTTATTTAAATATTCAATCAATTTTATAGTTTTTACTTAAAAAAAAAAGCGATTTTCTAAAAATCTATGCAAATCTATTTGTGTGACACCCCTGTTCTAAGTTTTGTTGGTACAGTCATTGATTTAGTATTCTGAAAGTATTCTAAAGAATGTCGGTCTATTCTAAGACTAGAATGCTTTATGAGATATTCGGACATAAATATTTGGTAAGGTAATGCTCTGACTAAATAAGCTATTATGAATAATGTCTAGAGAGGATGAGGTCTAAGCTTCTTCTTGATATTAAGATTGCATAAGTTCTTACAATATTTTAACAAGAAAATACAATTTGATCCCAACTGAAATAAAACTACATATTTCACTTTTAAGCCTCTATGTCCCAGTAATTGGACTCCATATACGACATTGATATGTAATTTCAATTCTATTGTATCCTAATCAATAACTACATTTTTTCTAATCATAATCGAATATTGGTAGGGATGAATGGAAAAATAGATGTTTTTCTTACAAATAGACGATACACGAAATCTCATGTAGTTTCGTAAACAGTTAATTGAGTAATTGAGATTAATTTTATTTAGATAATATTCCTTAGAATCTTACCACAAAAGCCAACAATTAGAGTATATTTTCTATGTTTATGTATTACATTGTTTAGGTAAATTACCTGTAATCTATACTTAAACAATAATTTTGTGTAAACTTGCAAAATTGTGAAACTTTTGTTAAGAATATTATTAAACATCCATTAAAACCTACTTACTTTCCTATTACTATTCAAACCTTTAGAGAAGCCTTTTCATAAACAAGTAATGCCTCATAATAGTCGTTTATAGTCAGTATTAACGGTTTAGTTATCTCCTATTATACCAATTGATATAGGAAGATAATACTTCTATGTCAGTCGTAAATTATTATATTACCTATTGAAGTTTGTTTGGACGGGGCGTCTATTGTGATGGTATGTTACAATACCGAGTTAGATTTAAGTTAATATTTGTTCATCAATGTTTGATGTATGTATTTATTTATTTAATTAAGCACAAAGAGTCATA
Organism: Meganola albula; assembly: GCA_936450015.1. NCBI lineage: Eukaryota > Metazoa > Arthropoda > Insecta > Lepidoptera > Nolidae > Meganola > Meganola albula. Next base: position 5,659,303 of record OW388159.1, on the reverse strand, counting down.
TACCTATATTTTTTGTTTATAGAGCCTTGGGAACTTGTGTTATAATGGTATCGCAAGTTTTTATTCAGAAAATTGTTACACTTGACCGCAAAACTAAGAAACATACTTAATTTTTTTTTTGTAAACCATAGAAGTTAGAGATTTACAATAAAAAACGTTTTATAGAAAATTTGATAATCTTTTTTTTAACTATTGCAAACTATACAGTAATATTTTTCACTTAAAAAAAGAGTAGTACTTAAAAAGTTATTGCAATTTTAAAAGTGTGATACCTTGTTCATATACACGATTACACAAAGGAAATCTTACTACACCGAACCTTACAACGCATCTAAAGCGTTGTAAGTTTTTACAATTAAGGGGTTGGTGTAGAACGTCGCCAGACAGCATGGAGTGGCGGTCCTTGCAAGATAAGAGCTGGATAGCATGCGCGCAGGGTTTTAATGGATCATCTTCGGGAGTCCCACATACACCCTGCCTTGCGCCATATGGGACGAGGAAAATAAAAAAGGATTCCCCCTGGCATGAAAAGCTTTAGATAATTGCTGTCTCATAGGTTTTTTTTTAATTTTTTTTTCTAAATATTTGTGAATCACACAGTAATTACCAGTGATGCTCTTAATCACAGTGGTTAGTTCAGCTGAGTTGCGTTTGTAATTTAAACTTGATCTACGATTTTGCGCAACCAACGCAGTTAGTATAACGGCCATCAAGAGTTTGTTCATCAAATTAATATGCGTAGACTATGACAAACTATTCACGCAATCAATTTCTTCAGACAAAGGACATTATGGTGTAACATAATAAAGTGTGTAATTAATACAAAGATGCTATTTTCATTTTTCGCATGGCTTTATCTACACCATCGACCGCTTTATGTAACAATGGAACCATTATTGCTTTGTCGAACCGAGCACCGATTGTGTTGATGTTTTCTTTATTTCGGCTTTCAAGGTGATGTTTTGACAGCGTAATTGGTTCGGGACTACTCGTCGTTAATCTTGTGCTTGAAGAATGTAATTAATTCTACTGCGGCTTTAGTTTTTTAATGGCGGCGCGTGCATAATGTTTGTCAGCGTAATTGCCCCTTTAGATATGAATATCTATTTAAATAACCTTGTACACTTTCCATTGCATTGTGCCTAATTTGATAAAATCATTATAAGACAGCTGATTGACGGTTTTTTTTGGAATAAAATCTTTCAAGTGCGTAACTTAGCAATATCGTGCGGCTGTCTTTAGTAACTTTTGAATTTCGAAGGACTTAGCCCTGATATTTACAATATTTTACCAGCAAATTAATATAAAAGTCATCATGTCATCCATTCTACAGAGTCTAAAGACGAAAGTCTTCAACCAGTGCGTCCTACACGTTATGACATTCGGAGCCGAAACGTAGCCACTAATGGTAGGACTGGTCCATAAATTCAAAGTCGCTCAGCGAGCTATGGAAAGGCTATGCTCGGAGTCTCTCTGAAGGATCTAATCCGCAATGAAGTGATCCGACAGAGAACTAAAGTAATCGATGTAGCCCATCGGATTAATAAGCTGAAATGGCTGTGGGCCGGTTATATCTGCCGCAGAACTGGCAACCGCTGGGGTAAACAAGTTCTCGAATGGAGATCACGAATTGGCAAACGTAGCATAGAACGCTATCAGACTAGGTGGAGTGACGATCTCAGCAGGGCGGCTGGCCGAAGGAAGAAGAAAGAAGTGCTCAGTGGCGTACTTTAGGAGAGGCCTATGTCCAGCAGTGGGCTAGAACAGGCTGATGATGATGAATAATATATAAGTGCAACGACAATGATTATTATAATCGGTGCTATTCGTTGCAGAGGACACACCCAAACTCGTTAGCAAGTAACCTTATGCTTTGTTTAATCTACTTCCATTCAAGACTATTACTTAGGAATGCGATAGTAAGGACGCGAAATTACTATTTAATTCTAGCAGAACTTATCTTGGTGCATTTTAATGAGTTTAGGAAAAGAAATTATTGACATAAACCTGCCCACTGCCTAGGTTGATCTAATTATTATGACTGTGGTGACTCTTTTTAACTATATTAATAATATTCGGGGACATTAACACACCTGGGGTCGTCTGATCCCATACTAAGCAGAGCTTGTGTCATGGAAACTAGATAACTGATACATACACTACTCTTCTTTTGTAAATACGTACTTATAATAGATAATTACACTCAAACTCAAGATAAACAGACAGAAATGCCTGTCTTAGGTAGGAATTGAACCCACGACCTTCGGCGTGAAAAGCAAGTGTCTTACCGATCACGCCATTGCTACCTATCCACGTATGACGGCATACGTGGATAGGTAGCTATAACTAATTGACAGTCAAGTGAAATTTATTTAAACCCAAATCTGGATTGGTTATACTTTTACAGCTATGTTCAAGTACTGGCTCAAGTTTCTAATGCTATATGAACGCGCCTGTCTCACCAACGCGGTCTAAGCATAAGCTGCGTTGCGACAGAGAACAAACTCATTGTATGTTAAGCGGGCACTTCATCTTTCTTGCTATTGCGCCTGCGCCGATTTATTGGCCGCCGCGCCCCTCTAGTGACAAGGCAAGATACAACCTATCTAAGCCTCGTGTCTGATTGAATTAAAGCCCCTCTTGGCGTTGTCAAGCTAAGATAACGGAGCATGTGTCGTGAAACATAGGTAACCCTAGGTCAGAGGTAGATTAGATATAGGTTTAAGTCATTTAAATTGATAGATGGTTTGGTACTTTATCGCTCTAAGTCTTAGCAAACATATATTTGAAATTATACCGTCTCATTATACGAGGAACAATTTATCTGATGAAATGCATTTTCAGTGTTAACGGTACCTTACATCATATCATAATCCACTAGTGTTTTAACAATAGACGCGCACGCGCACCCGTGCCTTACTGTTCAAGGCGCGAGCGTGACCTATGGCCTGCGCTTGCGCCGACACGTGCTGCCGGTGCTCTGATTGGCCGAAACCGAACACTCATCGTTTTGTAATACCTAGTCACTCGGTTCGTGAGCCGCCGCTAGTTCAAAATGATTTTATGCATGGCCCTACTAAACAACAAGCTTCACTTAATGCTTTCTTAACCAAAAATCAATCTTTACTGCATCTTTACGCAATACCTTCGGTACTTAGCAGAGTAGGAACAAATAATGCCACATTGGTTGAATTGCTCTTGTTTAAACTTTGGTTAGAGCATTATTTGGTTAATTAAAATCGAATAGCAGTCTTTCAATCGAATCTCGTATCTAATGAATCCGTATCGAATCGAATTGTTACGAGTAATGTTGCCGAAACGATTTAATATCGAGACATTTGTAGAATGCATTATTACCTGCGTGACCGTTTTCGGGTTTAATATTTGAAATGTCTGTAAAATGTGATCACGTGCGGCCTTCGTATGAAGCCTGCGACAACGGCTCAGCATTGTTCTATGACATTTTAGTTCCACTAATGACAAGCAATTTAGATTTCGAAATAGAACATATTAAATCGATTTATGTTGTCTCTTAATTTGCACGAAATTGGTATAACATCGGTAGATGTCAACTCAAATTATACTGTACGTTCTAAAAACCTAAAAGTTGAAACAAAGCGTTGTATTACCTACCACTGTTTCACACGAACATCGCCTAGAACTCAATTAAGCCTTATCACAATAAACGTGACTAAATTATTATCAACGGTGTGTGGGACGGGTCGAGGGGAGCTCTCAAAAATCACAGACAATATTGGCGTTTGTATTATATGTGGTCGCGCTTCAACAAAGGAGGTTTTAATTCTTTTTCAACTGGCAGTTAAAAGGTTAGAGTTACTACATACTACTTTAAGAGAGAGCGAGAAAGAGAGCACTTAGAGCCTGAATGTATTACCGGTTGACCGGACGCGACCAGCCACATCATTCAACTAGGTTGAATGATGTGATGTGTGTGAATGATAAAAATCTTTTTTTTTAGCGGATGACCTAACTCAATCTGCCGGAAGGGCCTTTATTGGGTCACCGGACTTTTTCGGTGAGCCGTCCGAGGACGATCGAACCGATAATGATACGAGGTACGCCAGGTCAGCCGCATGCGGTACATCGCATTCTTGTCAACCAGTAGTGAGTTCGTGCGACCCTTCATGGGATTAATTTTACTGAACTTTGTCATTATCTTTTCTGATAATACAAACCCCATCCCTAGGGCAGTCTACAGTTGGAAACTGGCTTCTTGCGCTATTTCTTCTGCAGACGATCTTTCGCTAATTATTAACTTAAATTAGCTGGAAGATCAAATGGCAATCCGCTTAACGAGTCGCGGTTTTTATCAAAGTTCGGTATGGACCTTTGATTTCAACCTTACAATATTTTTTACATTTGTTTGCAATTACAAAAACTACTTAGGAACATAATTAGTCTTGATCTAGGTCATAATTTCCCTTGCGTGTGATAACCCCTGTGGCGCGAAATTCTGATTTAAGCAACTTTTTATTTCAAGATAAGAAATGTATGAAATGAACAACAGGCAGCTATTAAATCTAGGCTAGATCGATAAAAATCTGCGTTTCATCAAAACTACATTGATCCAATCATAGAAACATCTGAAAGGAGTAGTTAGGCAAACGAATTTAGCATAAAGGTTAGAGCACATTAATCGCAAATTGCCACCTACTGAAGGAAAAGGAAATTCATAGGTAGGTTAACCTTACTTTGGACCAATCAGTGGATGGAAATGACGCTTCATAAGTAATACCTGCGTAAAGCATTACGATGATATATATTAAAAAAAGTTTACTGAGCAAATATTAAAAATTAAAAAAAATGTGATAAGCATTGCGTTCTATATTATAGTGTACCTAATGTGCGACGACCTTAAGCCATCCATAATTTTAAACTCCTTTAAAAGCCAGCCAAGATGACTTAGATTGATATGTAAATTCAATTACCTGCTATTTAGAGATGCTTACATCCCTGTACACTTTCTATTGGTAGGAAGTTATCACTTTCTAAATCTTCTTTTGATGTTAATATCTGTTGCGTGAATAATAACTTGGTAATTACTATTTAATCGAAACACTTCGAGATTCAATACTAATCGCAGATAAAATAAATTACGTAATACTGAAAAACTTTGTTAATAATAATAATAATAATTCTTTATTTGCTTTAAGCGTTGTACATAAAGAGGTCTTAAAACTAGTCCAAACACTTAGTCAAAAAATTAGACATGCAAATATAATATAGAAATAATATTAAATATAGTGAATACAATTGCGTCAAATTAGAAGGTAAATGTCCAGTAATAAGAGTTATTCATAATATTAAGTGTACCACACACTCTGGTCAAGTGCCGGTTGGTGGAGGTCAGAGGTCCTCGAATCAACCTTTTTTAGTGTCCTACTGCTAGGCACGGCTCTTTTCTCAACTATCTTACGAGTTGAGAGGGTATGGATCCACACACGCTGGCCAAGATGGATGTCACAGTTATAAATGTCCTCGAATAGTTCTTAGAGAAGCCGGTTTCCAATCAATGTTTTCCTCCACTTATATTGAGCAGGGGCGATGTAATAATTCTCACAAAGATGTATTGGCACGACGGTAAATCGATTGCAATCGAACCTGCGACCTTGTATTTCTAAGGCGAGGCCCGTACCGCGCTGGGCTACCGCTGCTTTTCGAGCGCTCATTGGCATTTTAATAAAAGACAAACAATAATTAACTACTGTTATTGGACGTAACAAGAGTTCCCACCTAGAGTTCGGTAGCTAAGGATGGTGTTAAGAAATAATTACAACAGGCCACGCCCATCGTGATTGGTTTTTGAAATAGTCCATAAATCTACTTACAACTGAAGAACATATGTTTCTCATTAGAAGTAATAAGATAGGCGTAGTTACTTAAATTATGTGATAGACTTCCGAAATTGGCGCCTATAAATTTAAAATGATGAGCAGTCGTTATAATTTTATATAATAAAAGCCCCAACTATCTAAGCCAGGCACCGGCGATCTCTAGACAATCTAATAAGTCTTTAATTTGGATTTGATCCAGGTTATAATCCGTAAAAAAGTAATTTTATTTCAATGTTGATCCAGGTTACATAAAAACCAGGTTAAAAAAATGATTAAGAATATATATGAAACTAGCTTTCCACCCGCCGTTTCGTCTATATGACCTATATTTTATATCGTGCCAAGCTGTGGAATAAAAATAAGTCTATAACCTTCCTCAATAAATGGGCTATCTAACAGTGCAAGAATCCCTGAGATTAGTACAGATTAGTGATGATTGCAGACGTAGTTAAATATTTTTATCACCTAACCGGAGACGAAATACCTCACTTCAACCCTTTATAGTGTCTCACTCCTTTGCACGGGTCTTTAACTATCTTACGAGTTGATAGAGTTTTAGGCCTTAATCTATACACAGTCCTTGAATGACTAGTTCTTAGATATGCTGACTTCCTCACAATGTTTTCACAATTTTTCTTCACCGATATTGGGCAGCGGCAATGGAACAGTTCACACAAAGATGTGTGGGCAGTACCGGAAATCGAACCTGCAAACATTTCTAAGGCGAGGCTCGTACTGCTGCGCCACCGCTGCTCTCCACATGGAATAGCTCGATCACACGGATTTTTTTGTGAAGGAAACTTAGAGTAGGTATCAATGTATTTGACGGGCCGGTGGCGTGGTCGGTAATATACTTGCTTTTCACGCCGCAGGTCGTGGGTTCGATTCCCACCCGAGACAAACATTTGTTTAAATATGTCTGTTTGTCTTGTGTCTGGGTGTAATTATCTATATTTAAGTATATACTTACAAAAAAAAGTATTATATGTAGTATATTACCAGTTATCTGGTTTCCATAGTACAAGTTCTGCTTAGTTTGTGATCAGATCACCGTGTGTGTTAATGTCCCACTATATTATTATTATTATTAATGTTAAAACATTTTTTTTATTACCTACGCTTTCCTTTCTTTACTTTTTTATTATTATTAATGCTATTGTCGGTGTAAAGATGCAATTTCTTCCGTTTTTCTCTCTCCATTGCGATACGTTTTACGACATGACGGTAACCTTCTCTTTTATCTGACTGATATTAATAATTGACCTTCCTCTTCCTTTTTTTTCTTCTATCTTATTCTCTCTTATTTATTTATCACACTGTTATATCTTAAATAGATAAAAGTAAAAATCATCTATGTTTCTTACATAACGTTTGACAGAGAGCTGGTATTATTTGTGGCATAATTATAAGGTATGTAAGTACCTATGTATGTATCAATTTACATAGGCGTGGGTATGTATATGAGTTAGTCCGACAGAGCAATAAGTAAGTTTTTAATACGGAAGTAATTAATATTGAAATATAATTCAACTGTAACAATAATTATGAACGTCTTGATCCACCCAACAAGAATGTCGATTAAGATCCTTATCTCCGAACTGACAGATCCACACCTACATAACAACTGTGATGGTTTTATTACAATAAACTACATTTATTTATTACAAACTTGCTGTTGCCCGCGGCTCTACTCACATTTTATTAGGATAAAATCTGCCTAATCTTGTTTTAGGTCATTATTTGTCGAATTGACCATGCAATCATTCATTTCAATAGCGTGTTAATAAATTCATTAAAATATAGAGTAAAATAACTATTTTATACCTTCTCGCAAATATCTTAGTTAATAGAGTTTAGACCTGAACCAACAAACGCTGATCAAATGCAGATTGGTGAATTGCTTCAAACTGTATGTTTGTGTAAAAAATCTGTTTTCCAATAATGTTTTCTTTTACTAATATTGAGCTGTAGCTATGAATTAATAGTGGGCACAACCCAGGATCTAACCTACGGTCTTTTGCATATTGGATCCCGCAGTACCTTTCAGCTCCAATGCATCAATTTCAGTATTACGTGCATAGTTTCACTATACTATCAGTTATATCAGTTAAAAGTTACTTATACCATAATTCTATATATTTTATAGGCAAAACAGCACATCATATTTAAATTAACCCCAGAGGATATAATAAAATACGATGGTATATGATTAATATTGATCTTCCTTTTAATGTAACTATAATAAGTAGTTTGAAGCATTTTATTTGATAATCATAGCTTATTTGAGTCTCTGATGGCCAATACTTGGCCATTTTATAACTAAGCTTTACAAATGGCACTTGATTTTTAGACTATGTGTCTACTATAAGCGTAGAAGCCAAAAAGATATCTTTAAATTTAACGCTCAAATTACTATCCCTACTAATATTATAAATGCAAAAGTAACTCTGTCTGTCTGTTACGCTTTGACTCCTTCACTACTAAACATATTTGGATGAAATTTTGATCGGGGAAGGCCCCGGGTCTTAACTATCTCCATGCCAAATTATGTAGGGTAGTTTTTATTCAGATAAAAATATTGAAAAATTGTGACGTGCACAAAGAGATTAATTAAATAGAATTTTTTTTAAAGCTTAACCTGAATGTTGTGTTAGTATTATGTAAAACTAAAAACTAATGATTAAATTTGGTATCAAGTTTAAACGGTATTCGCTATGGTTAGTAATTTAACTTTTATTTTATTTAGTTTTTACAGAATAGGTAACTTAAGTCTATTACAATTTTAAACTCGCAAACTTGAAGTTTAACGGCGAGACGCGCACTTAACCTACTTTTAAATACCTCTAAATGGATAAAATATCTAGATAAAATATATAAAATACAAAAAATTACAAAAACAGCTCTAAGTATGTTCACATACAAACATTTTTTAACAATAGTATTACGTGGATCATATTTTGCTAATAGCGCAGTTTTGCAGTCTTCTCAAAATTAAAAAATCTAAATTACTTTATTCCACGTAAAAGAGGAACACTAAGGTCTTAAGTGCTGGTTGGTCAGCTTAAGGTAGACTTAGTCTAAGGTAGACATGCCCAATTATCTTTATAATACTTATTGAACTGATACATAACACAAACATAAATCGGGCAAATCAATGTTTATTAAAAAAAATGTTTTCTATATTTCTTCTTGCAGTGTACAGTTCTACTATCTACTAAAACTATAAAAATAAAGATATTAAGATTATAGGATGCGTCGTAATTTGGATAGTCATTGCTTAATACATACAGGTTTGTCGAGGACGAACTCATAGTTTTAATGTATCTGTCTTTGCCGAACGGAAACTGAATCATGTGTGATTATTTTTATTATATCCGTGTGAATCGACATCTTTGGTAATAAATCGAAGGAAGATGTCTTGCCAATGTCAGATTTAGGATGCTTGGATTGTGTCACGGTTAGTGGACTTCCAGGATATTGGGAAGTAGGATATTGTATTAGACATTCGTAATTTAAATAGAAACAATGGAGATATTTCGTCAAAATTGCAACGAATTAAGTATACAATCAACTATATACCTACGTATACAAAATTGATACTTACTACACTTTTCTGTTCTGTTCTATGTTGTAGGTAGGCAACATTTTATTGGACTTAACTCCTGTAAGCCAGGATTAACAGCGATGCCGTAGAGAGACTCAATATTTGAACCCGGCAAAGATCCGGGACACCTAAACAGTCTGGGATCTCACACGAATTTAATGAGAAAGATAAGAGAAGGAGTTTGGAAGTTAGATATAGGTAGACCACTATGCAAGTTGGTTTTGAAAATGGATTTACACAAAAACACAACTATGAACACAAATAATCAATTCATATTCAATGAGTACTTAATAATTTTCGTAGTATTGTTTAGATCGATGTTCTAGTAATTAAAAAGATTATGTACCTATTTTGGATACGCAAATGAATAAAGATACACATACCCATAATGAATATCTATGCAATGATAATAGATTTGTTTAGTAATAAAAACGATTTGATTGTTGGTTGTAACAGATCTAATTCACTAACAGAATTTAGTACTATTCGGTGTCTTCATTAAAATGTAATTTATTCATTTATACTTTTAAAGTTCTTACCAAATAAATTCAAACTGATTATAAAGATTATGTAAAATATAGAGATAACTTATTTCCAGTCCATTACAGAGCTTAAGAAAGCATAAAACTCAGATTATCAGCTGTGGTTAACTAATAGGTCGTTATCTTTAACCGGTGTTTAACCGCTAGTTAGTATCGCTACTCTTCGATGTTATCTTGGTGTGAATGTTTCACACAGATGTCATTGTTTTGTGAACAAAACGGAATGTCAAGATGATGTTGAGTAACGTTGGGTAACATTTGTTTGACATTCGAAACACTAGCAATGAAGGTTCTGAAGGAAATGCCTAATTGTTTCACTGATAACGTGTAAGCCATGAATCAACATGTTATGAATTCGATTTCGTTCGATTCGTTAAAAGGTTCATTCCCTGTTTGGTATAGAATTGATAAAGCAGGAAAAGGGTGTAATTGTTTTGTTACTTACAATTAATTCTTTTATGTATCGAACCTAAACATAAACCACAAAATGTGGGTGATATTCGCCTCTGCCACATCTTCGGGTAAAGCGTTGAGAGCTGTATGTATTTCTGTTAGTAGATGTATTTAACTATTAACAAAAAAATACTGAAAACGGTTTTCAAGAAAATTTATTTTGGTTATACTTATTTAAGTAGTACTTAGTTTTGTAAACGATTTATTGCTAACTGGTTCTATTACAGGTAGGCATTTAGTACCAGAATATTCATTAGATAAAAATATTGAGATAAGATTCATAATCAAGAGCCAATTTAGGCTGCCTTTAGATTGTGATCATTACTTCATCTCATTACACTCAAATCGAGGCCTAATAAGAAACTTTTAATTGCACTGGCAGTCCTAATGTCATGGTTTCAATAATATCCTTTATGTGCGTTCTAGTTTACTAATGCAGTATAAATTGACTGATGCAAATAACCCTGGCAATTACTGTCACTCAATTTCTAGTAGAAATGAGAGCCAGCGTACAATACGAAGTCCAGATGATATTCATTATGATAATTTGAAATGTAATTCGACGTCTCACGCACACACGGCACGCGTCAACAAATTGTGTTACCAACAAAATCTGTTTTAGATTACACTAATTTGTCAGTTGTATAGCCGACAATCGGGCTCCATTCATACTCCCCTGTGGGAAATGTTATGAAATTGAAAATGATCATATTTCTTTTAAAAGACACTAGGCGATTGCACAAAGATTCACCTAGTTTTCGTCGTTAGCTATTCATTATTATGTGCCGTGGGATATTTTTTGTGAGTACCATTGTTAGTTTGATTGACGCATTCCTAAGGAGTTGGACGGTGTGCTATTCGATTTGGTATCAAAAGAACTGTAGCAATGAAACTGTTATTGTGTGTTTTTGTTGTTAATATCACATCAAATGTCGTCACGATGTCAATACAACCCGTGTGCGTGGTAGTTTCACTTGTTCCCTTCACCTATATTGTGACCAAAAATTGTACAAGTACTTAAAACTATTAACCGTTTAAATTTTAAGAAACAAACTATCTAATTAGAGTGACGGGTTTAAATTGGATCACTAGACTTTTTTCGTAAGCTGTTAGAACCGGTCAAGTACTCCAATATTGTATACATTAATACTATGAGGTAACTATAAGTATAGTAGAGTGTAAAAAGTGTAAAAAACATTCGCGATCTTGTTGCCGTAAGGAAACTATCGTAGGCTTGGGTGTAAAAAGTTACCAATTAGTTTTAGTATATAATTATAATTCAGGTATTTTATACCGGTTACATTTTCTACCAGTTGGTAGTCGTCTACTTGTAAAATGGAAAGAAATTTATAAAGCCATTGTAATGCGATGTGCTATTAAGATTTTTGTTAAATACTCTTGTATAGGGCAATGTGCCTTTTAGGCTAATATATCATCCCTTGTTTACAAGCAGTGGACCAACCAAATCAAGTCTGCTGTAAGAGGTCTTTTAAATAAGTACAGTAGGATAGCCTAAAGCAGGGAGATATTGTGAGACTTAGTGATGCGTATTAAATCTGCCCCCTCCAATACGATGACGATCACGATCAATCTGTCAAAAGTGTAGTGACAAAGAATAAGAACAAATTAACATAATAACATTTGAGTTCACGCTTGTTAAAATTATATCAGTAAATACACTATCACAGACGAAAATAACTAACAAGCACATCTATTTAAAAAGTTAAAAACAATACATTCTTGATTTTCTATTTAATATAACTAAACCAGCTTCGCCCGCGTGGTGTTAGGATAAAAATTAGCCAAGTGACAGATCTATAAGAACCCTTTATAATATCTTTTTATTTGTTATTGGTCCCGTTACACCCTCTCAAAAGGTGAGTTTTGAAAAATCCTTTCTTAGTGCACCCTAGACTCCATAAGGAACCTATGTGCCAAATTTGGAGTCTCCAGACCCAGCGGTTAGGGTTCTGCGTTGATATGTCAGTCAGTCGGTGAGTTTCGTCTTTCATATATTTAGATTAAATATTATTTTATCTAGTATCTTCTGACCGAACAAAAATGTATTTTTTTTGTTTCTTGATGAGTTTTTTTCTTAATATCTTGTAACTTGCTAGAATATATTATACAAAATCTATGGAGATCATACATAATAGTTCTTAACTGATTTAGTATTGCAAGATGTTTGTTTATTTAAATGTATAGTCTTTTAATTATTTACAAATTCAATAAGCTACCAACCTGTTGGTTTACCGCCTGTTAATTGCCTACGTGACCGTATTTCATTGAAAATTTATTAAATTCAATATTGCATGTAAAATAATCTCAGTGAAATCCGTACCAATTAAAATATTGCATAATCAACAATGCCTGATTTATATCGACTTGAGTGTGAAGCTGTTTTATTACAATTAACAATTTTCGGTCGTTAAGTGAATTATGAAGCAATATTTGGATCGTAAATAAAATTGATTCTGCTAGAATTCGGATTTTTATTTTGATTTTAATTCTTTTTCAAATAAACTTTAAAAGTGAGACTGTTTAAAATATTTTTGTTTATTAATTCATTTAATACCTATTTGTAGTTTGACTAGACAAACAGTTTAGTAGGTAAGTAACACCAACATTGCACTGAAGTATATAGGGTGACTGGTAATTGGTTTAAAATACATTGCCACGCAATAGTGCTCATGTTTACAAACGACTTTCCCTTTTTTGCTCGATAAAAGTTTGTTGAACTATCTATTTTATATCGAGCCACGCAGTAGAGGCGAAGATAATGAAGTGTAGAGTAGCTAAGGATAAGGTGAGACGCGCCACAGTGCGCGTGGAGCATCCCGTACCGCTTTGGAATCAATTGTCGTCTCTACTGAGTGACTCAATAATTAATAGTGGATTTAATAAAAAAGTAGCTCTAATAGTTTTATTTGAAATTAGTTTCTAATCATAAGCATTACTGATTAGTAAAGTATTTTGCACTTATTACCAGTCACCCTATATAAAAGTATCTGTTTTTATTGGTGACTCCATTATTGAAGAACGATTGCACTGAATTTTGCAATGAAAAATTTAAAAATATTTTACCGAAAGTTTTTGAAATCCCGTACCTACACTATCCGTGCAAAGCAAGGGAGGGCAGCTAGCTGTTACATAAAACAGAATTTCGCGTTAAACTTGTATTTCATCCAACTGAGTCCAAATAGCACCACTTTCTTTTAAAGCCCTTTTTAATTACAACAAGTTCTTAACTTATCAATGCATTATACAAACTAATTAGTAAATAACATTAAATATAAAAAAAGCACTTTTTGAACCGGTTGTTTATCCGCTTATAAGAACAATAACTATTCCTTTATTTTCAATAAACGTCAAAACGAAATCGACAGTGGTAAAACTCGTGCGTATCCAAAATAAATGCGATTCAGTTATTACCAAATCATTGGAAACGATCGGTTTGTAATAATCTGTAACGGCATTTAAAGCGTTGACGCAATTCCAATTTTTTTTTTGCGATTTCTTAGTGTTCAGCGGGAGTTTGATTATTGTTATAAATCACGATAATGCTATAAATTGTATAAGAAAATAGAAATAGAAAGAAACAGACAATTTAATTCTAAGCCTTTCAAGGTTTTTTTGTCTTAAAAAAGGTATTCTCCATTATTACATCGTCAGTATCATTCATATTGTTGTAAGTACAGGGTAAACTATTAGGTACCAACCAAATAAGATTTTATATAAAGCCTCTCGATATAACGACTCCATTGAGTTGCTGGTTGTGCAGGGAAAGGTGGAGGGAACCAGATCACGAGGCTGAGCACCTATGCGCTGGATAAAATCCGCCACAAAAAATAGTTTACACGACTGTACCGACTTACTAATAAGCACAGATGGCGGGAGATTGTGCAGAGAGCTATGTTCGCCTCTATAAGCAATGTGGACACTCAATGTGACTTCGACCATTCTGACATGAGCGGAATAACGCAGAAGAAGAATAAGAAACCTTGTGAAAGTAATTAAGAATTTTGGACTCTATTAGAAGTCCAAAATCCTTAGACAAAGGTCAGTATGACCGATACTAAAACTAATATAGAAGGCTTAGCAGTAGCACTGCCAAGGAGCAAAATGTAAATGTTAATCAGACTTATCTCTAAATTTAAAATTGAATTACGCCTAATATTTATTTTTTTAACTAAGAACACTCCTACTAATTCAATTTCAAACAAAAAAGAAACAAAACACAGAGAGAGACAGAGAGACACGTTTTTGCGTCGGGGGTTGACTAGAGTAAAAAGTTGGCAAGTCAACGAGCTGTCTTAGGATTGCCTATCAAGTTATGTTATTGTGACATTATTATTAGTGACATCACAGCACACTTCTAGTTGTAGTTTAATGCGACAAGCTTAAGACCGTGTGAAATAGAGCTATTGGAAGAGCCTCGCAACTGAGAATTGGTATAAACCAATAATGACGATGATTAATTGCAAAACTCATTGATTATATTGGTCTATCGAGATTAATGCGGAGTAATTCTGTGACGCCAAGTTGTAGATATTTCCATTTATATTTTTAGACTAAGTACTTTGTGGTTTTAGAAACACGTAAATGCATCCAGAATTATAGTAATTGTAATATTTTTAGTGAAGTTATTTTAATTTAATAAAACCGTATATTCCGTGTGAAAAATCGATAAAAATTGAGTTTTCAAAGAAATACTGTACTTTATTGTTTTATTTTACGCTAATGTACGCACGTAATTTGTATGTAACTACTAAAGTGCTTATAAGATACATACATATATCAGAATAATCTTATTGCTCGACCCGCGAATCTAACATGGGACCTCGTGGTTGTAAAGCGAACACGCCTACAACTGAACCATCGAGGCACATTTTGCTATTAAATGCGCAGTAGACCAAGCAGCAACTTTCCCCTTTCGGTGGCGACTCCAAACTAGATTAATATATTATCCAATAGACACTGCTATTGAATATACATAGGCTTAATGTTAAGTTGGGATTAACTAGCTCCATATAAAGTAAGCATAAAATTACTGTGATCGATCCAAGGAAGTTGGCGGTTTTAAACTTCTCGCGTTTAGAAAATTATTCTTAAAGTAGGTTATACTTTGAATATACAATTATACTACGACGGACGGATGGAAAATATGTGTCTAATAATTGGAGTTACTTCCTCTTGTTGCTTCCTTTTGTAACATAGCTATTAACAAAAGCTTATGTTTAAGCGTATTATCAATTCGGTCCAGCTACGCACAGGTGCAAAGGATTTACTTGATAAGTTACATAAACAACTACAAAACTATTCATAACATATTACAGAAAAACTCTCGTTGAAAATAATGATGAAAACCGCAATAAAATCCTTAAAATTTTCAAATTATTTCGAACATACACGTATGACATACACATGAACAGCGGAATGCTTAATTTTAAATATGTAGTAAGTAATTATATTTATTTGATAATTCGATCGCTACTTAAAATCACGTGAAGAGCGTTCATGAAAAATTGACCAATAGATTTTTTTTTAAATTGGTACATACATTCTTCCATTCTCAAAACTGGTCAATACTGGTTTGTTACTTGCAATATGTACAAACAATATATATAAATCTAAGTTGAGTCTGAATAAAATCATATATTAATTATATTAGTTGTTTAATTGTATAGCCGCACTTAACTACGTTTGAAAACTATTTTCAAAATCAAAACTTAGCGAAAGCCAGATAACCCAAAATGTTTACGATATTTAAACATAATTTCAATTAAATAGTTAAAGTAGTAGCAAGTTGCGATGTCAAATGAAGACATTATCACCGTAACGGTGTTTTTAGTGACACCTTAACGCAGATAATTTGAAACTGCGTTGGTTACAGTGTTGCGGCAGTTTTGCTTAATCGGTGTAACATTAAAGTTATTTGTCGCATCTATTTGCATTTTGCAAGCAATTGAAAAGAACTGAGTGTAATTCAACTTGGTAAGTATCTAGCTATTAAGTTGAAGTTATAGATACGTACATAGTAGAGCTATCCCAGGGTATTTTCAAACATTAAACACTGACATGTTGCACTGTCGATGTTAGTTCTAATGCTTGAGTTTGAGCCAGTTCTTTCTCTTTCCTATTGCTTTGTACTTAAAAGAATATACAATATACATACATACTACCTACCTGTATAACACGAAGGTGTAAGCAGAGGTGAATATCAATTACTTTTCGCCAGCTGTGTTTAGGTCCCATACATTAGGGGGCGAGCCTAATACCTTTCATCAGATACAATTCCAAACTTTGAACTGCAACTAAGATTATTTAAGTATAGGTGTTAGTAAAGTATTTTTGCTCGACTCGGGAATCTAACCTGGAACGTGAGGTAATTAAGCAAACACGCTTACCACTTGACCACCGAGATAGTTAAAACAATATTTTCTTCCTTTTGTCACATCCAACTTCTGCCAGCTACTTGTCACGAATCGTCACTTCAACTAGCTGAAATGAGACCTATTTGTTATACCGTCAACAACTTGCAGTCATCGGTTCTTTGACAGAAACAACACTATGCCGCGTCAACCCTTACTACTTCAAATAAGTATATGATTCAAATCGCGCGTTACACACTAGATTTAACAAAAAAGCAACAAGCCTACATTGCTCAGATCATAACATAAAAGATACTAATGTCAGCATTCGTGTGCGAACGTTTTGCATCAAACAATCGAGTTCCCATGAGTCGATTGCCATCAGTAGTAAACTTGCAATAGTTGCGCAACTCGAAGACGTATGCTGTAGATAACGAAAGCACTTTTTGTGTGTTTTAAACACGTGTGAGAGAACAATATGTGTATTGAGGTCTTTAGGTAGCTATGTAGTACCCTACTTTGTAACGTAAGTTTATTAACACATTGTTTTAGTTACTTTGTGAGGTTTTTGTCATTAATAACAATGATGACCCAATGTTGTTATTTTTATGGTAAATTTAAGTAACTCAGACCTTTATTTGTTAAATTAGATACAAATAATTTTCATTGCGATACGCATTATTGGCCCTGTTTTAGAAACTTAAAATCTACTTCATATCGAATCAAGGAAGTGAATACAAGCTAGGGATTGCTTGCTTATAGACAACGTTTTCAAAAACAAGTAAGCAGCTGAGACAGATAGTCAAAGCCGAACAGCTTCTGAATGTTTTTAGGTGTAGATGTAAGATGACGAAATGGTGCCATCCAGATCGAAGTGTAATTTTAAAAAATGGAATTTCGCACAAATATGAAATAACTCATATGAGTGTTAAAAGACACATATTAAAACTCTTAATTACGACCCGGAATTAGGATTTGTATAGGGATTTATAATTAGATCACTATCTGTTAATACAGGATATCATTGATGACGAATACGGACATACTTGTAAGATATAACAAAAGTAAACGCATATTTTTCTAACAACTAATAAATTATTCAATAACCAATAACTTAATCAGTCATAAAACCACATACTTTCATCGAACTTCAATTACTGCTAATTGTTATAAACCATAATTAATTGCATATTAATTGTAAGAGTAGTTAAGCATTTATTAGTACATAAATATTAATATTTTTATAAGTACTTACTTAATTTATACTAAAGATTTGGAAAAGTGTTATAGACGGAACACCCAATAAGAATTAAAATGTAGAATATACGGGTACTATAGGCTTCAAAGTAATTAACCTTAAGCTATATAATTAATGTTTGCAGAGTCGCCCATCAATCATTTTCATGCGATAAAAACGCACGTAAAAATGTGTTCCCCTTGCTTCCGAGCCTTCGGTAACAGTACCAACAGCATCCTAAAATGTATTGCTGACCGAACTGTTCCATACCAAGGCACTGGGGAGAGGTGGCACTAGATCTCAAAAAAGCTATAGTAAGTATCTATTGTAATGAATTTTAATTTTAATATATACTAACACTACTACTGTAACTACTGTTAAACAGTTTTAAGGAACAATAGTTTATATTGTATGGTGTCCAGAAAATTGCCCTGTGATATTCCAGAAATCAAGAATCTGCATTTGTTCAAGCTTAAGGCATTTAAAACTGGCAAAGTATTTAATATTGTTTTTAAAAGGAAATCCTTATGGCAAATAATTAAATTGATCTTAGTTGGTATATTGATTATAATTAGTTACACTTAATTAAAATTTTACTGTATTTTGTATTACGTGAACTTTTGAAATTATATTTCATTATTGACACTCTTTTTTTGAAAACTTTTCACTTGGCCAGCGTGTATGAATTAAGGCTTAAACTCTCTCAACTTACGAGTTGAGAAGTCCTGAGCCCAGCAGTGGGACACTAAAAAGGGTTGAAGTGAAATTAAGGTCATTATTAAAATAGTCCGCAACAATACTAAAGTAGTCCGCAACAGGACAAAGGATCATTCTAATACGCGCATGTCACCTCGTTTTCGGCTTGTCATATACAATACAACTTTTACTAGACACCTTCCACGAATTGTCACCATTTGAAAACTTTAAGTATTATTATGATTTTAAACGAGGTAATAAACATTAAAAATAATTATTCTTAAGTCAGTAATATTAGCCAAACTAAGTTTTCAGGTTAATGTGGAGCTCTGGTTAAGCTATTTTTAAGTAATTTTATTAGCTATAGAATTCGAAATATACCTATTTAGCACTAGTCTCACTAAAAACTTGTTAACTTGTATAAATATTGCAGTAGAATTATTAACACACCGCCTCAGGTAGTGAATAGTGATGCTCATAAAAGAAACACATGTGTTTATCTAGTTAATGTGATAGCTATAATTAGAATAAATTAAGAATTAAATCGAAACTTGATATCAGATTGAATCTCTAGGTTACGGAATAAAAACTACAAAATGGGGTTCCTATGGTTTAAGATGGGACCATTTTTGCATCCAAAAATTTATTAGAGCTAATTTTAATTAATCACTTAATATATAAACATCGACCTAGCGCGGGTTGGTGGATGATTAATGCCTTCAAACTTTTGGTTCTAGCTGGTCCCATTAAAATTTAATTAAAATCAGCTAACCGGGTTTTTATTTAAAAGCTTGCGACTTGCTGCATATGGATCGCGTTCGCAATCTTTTTAGCTATCCTCTATTCTGTATTATACAAAATTGCCTGTTCTATCTCTTATTTCCTTTTTCAAAATCGATAATAAACTTTAAAGCCTACTCAAAAGAAATAAATTAACCATCGCCTATTTCAATCTAGCATCACTAACATTAATTTTGTAGAAACAAATGAATTTCTGTATTAATGAGCTCATTTCTTACAACTTAATTGTTTCTGTCACACGAGATATTAATGTAAATATTTAGTATCGTGTTAAGTTTAAGCTATATATCAGTGTACCCTCGTTAAGGCGCGTTTAAAGCACCGCTCTACGTTGATGGTAAATTAATCTAAGTATGCCTTAGGCACTGACATCCTTACTTATACATCGATCTCAGGCGGATGTCCGGTGAACAGAGAAGATTTGTTTTTTTTTTATATTCTATAATGTCCCACTGCTAGACAAAGGCCAACTTCGCAACCTCTGGCTGTCCTATATTAAATGCATCTTTTTTTTTTGGCCTGCCTCAGCGAGTGGCTAATCGGGTCCATCTCTCTGGCTGCATTTGACACAAATGACCAGACCATTTTAACTTAGCAGTCTTAGGCCCACATCTATTGCGCCAGTTTTTCGACCAATTCTGACATTGGAAACTCTGTCTTGACATTTGTTATATTAGCAACATAAGATACTGCTTGTTTTATTAGCAACATAAGAATATAACTCACTCTTCGCCATGTATACATACCCGAAGGGATATTAGAAATGGTTATTAACATTCCTAATTTTCTGTTACTAAATCTCAAATAATTTATGTATCGACCTCTTAGGAAAACATCGAATCCAGGACTTACTGAATGGTGGCTAACTAAATTGACTCTCAAACTTACAAGCAATTAGTTTTCTCGTTGTCTTTTTAAATTATGTCTCCCTTATCAACGATATTGCAGGTAGTACGGTTATCTACCTATTTTTTCTTGTGCAAAATTATTCTGTATTGTGTTTATTCAGTGCATTTTATAGGAGGTTAGGTCATGATGCAATCTGTTTGGGCATAAATCTAAGGTAGATTTATATTATTAGTTTAAGAATGACCTCAACCGTTCGACTGCACATTATGAAAATTACATCTGAAAATTATGCATCAGTCACACTGTCTGTGCATTTTTGAATTTTATCTGGAGTGATGTACTTGAATGCAGACAGTTAAATTTCCTTGAATTTTGATCAAGCAACTATGTATGCGTCTAGTCTACATGCAGGCTAGAATAGGCATAATTTCCTAGTATTTAAAGGTTATAAAGACCAAATTTCTATGCAGCTGACTTTATATCAACCCTAAAATAGAATGTATTTATCGTTTGCATCGTGATTCATGAGTCTGCTGCAGTAGACGAATTCAATTGTACAAGCGACAGATATTTTTGAAGTCGAACGTCCATTTTTCATGTCACTGCAACTTGTCTGTTTTTAGATATAATACATAATATTACTGAATAAACGTCGGTGCTATAAAAACGGAATTGGAAAATTAAATTATTATCCGGTTCGCATTGTACTGTAGATATTGTTGCAGCGTTTTTACCATCACTTTATTATTTCGATAGAAATCCTATTATAAGGTAACCAAATCTAACAGTTTATTGCATTTTTAAAGTTTAAAAATTGGCCTAAGAAAGTCATCTGCTGAACGGTCAGTCTATTAACAATTTTTTTGTAATACTACAATGAAATCATTATCTATAAAAATTAAGCCACATGCATATTTAGTAAGAGATACTATAGTAAGAGACTAGAGACACATCTGTTACGACCCGTGTGCCTTGTTGCAAGTCTCTCTCTCTCTAACGCGATAGGGTAACCGGGCAAATTTTGAAACGCAATAACTATGAAAACCCTAATACTTATTGTAAAGCAAAAAATAAAATAAGCTACTAAAACCAATTCTAAAGCAAAATATTTGAATTAAAATAATTATGATATTTAAAATTGATTGAGCGAGCTTGATATGTCTTTCAACCGTTGCGAAAATATGTACCTGCAAATGTACCTGTATTTTAATATCAAAACCGGCTGAATGTCGCCCGCATGATCGATATAAATCGGATCGGACGAGTTCGTAGTTATCTAATAGTACGCACTTATTGTAGTGAAAGCGACGATTTAATTACTTTTTACACCGATAAAGATGATACAGCGTTTCTATCGGATGTAATTCGAGGTCCCATTTGCAATAAAACTACTTTAAAGTAGAGTATGTGGTGAATAAACAAAATAGCGTGGACAACTTTTTAAATTACTAGTGTAACTATGTTTGGTTTTGTTCTTTAATTCACTACAAATGCATCGAAATTTACTAAGGTAAGGTAAGGTCATAAGGGTCATTTTAGTGACGCTGCACACCAGGACCCGATCATAGAGAAGTATGGAGACATTAATTATAGATAGGTATATAACTCTAAATTTAAAATTAAACTACCCCCGTCCTTTCTTTTAAGATCACCTTTGAAACAAAAAACATCAAAATTGGTTCATCTTCTCGGGAGCTACGATTCCACAGACAGACAAACACAGAAACGTCAAACTTATAATAATAATAATAATATTGTGATCTCAAACTAAGTAGAGCTTGACCTATGGAAATCAGATAACTGGTAATATACTACATATTATACTTTTCTTTTGTAAATATATACTTATATGTAGATAATTACACCCAAACACAAGACAAACAGACATATTTAAACAAATGTTTGTCTCGGGTGGGAATCGAACCCACGACCTGCGGCGTGAAAAGCAAGTATCTTACCGACCACGCCACCGGCCCGTCAATATTTTATTCCATAATCTGTATACATGGGTGGTAGGTTTATAAAATAAAATCATTATGGACCCTGTCGAGTGCAGCTAATGATGTCTATTACCAAACTGACTTATCTCTATAATTTAAATTAAGTCGTAGATATCAAAATTTTGTCCAATCCAATTAAAAAGGTACGATAAACAATTAAAAAGTTTAATTGACTTTCATTCGAACAAAAGATCATATTTCTAAGGGTTATTAAATATTTTGTAATCATAATTAGCTCGTACGCAATATGTACTACATACAATACAAACATAAATGGTTTAATTACATTTGAGAAAGTAACTCTGACTGTTTGTTTGTTTATTGCACTTTCACGCCTAAACCACTGAATTGATTTAGATGAAATTTAGCATGGAGATAGTTTGAGACATGAAAAAGAAAATCGAATAGCTTTTATCCTACTGGGTAAAAATAGGTAAATGTTTAATCAACATGCGCGCAAGCGGAGCCGTGGGCGGAAAGTTGGTAGAATTAAAATAAAATACGGATCAAGAAATTAACCGAGTACGACCAAGTTAAAAAAAAAGAGTTGGCGCAGCGTTTTCGAATTTGTCTATTTTCGAGTTTGATTCTGGGTCATACCCACACCAATTTATAAGAATTTTTTCATTACCGCTACTTAATATGTCGGTTAAAGAAAACGTTGTGAGGAAAACCCACATCAATTCGTAACAATTTTGTCACCACCGCTAAGTTAAAGAAAACATTGTGAAGAAATCAGGAAGTCTTAGAATTAAAGACTCAAGGACATGTGACCGACGCACTTGGTCAGCGTGTGTGGATGGCAGTGAAGAGTGTCAGCTCATAAGATTGTTGTTACTTTTCAATCCAAACAAATTTTAATACAAGTTTTTTTTAAATATGCTACCTGCATAAACAGATAACAAATTTTACCTTTCCTTATCTTAAATTTATTATATTACAAATTAAACACTTCTTGTATTTTAACAAAATGGATAAGAATACCCGTCCTTTTAAAAGCCAAGTACTTAACAGAAGCTAAAACCGCGTATAAATATAGTTCTTTATTTTCAGACCTTCGTCCTCGTGATGTAAAACAAGATAAGAGTAATTTCGTGAAGTCGGTTACAACACTGTTTGTTTTAAGGATCCGTATGGAGGATCAAATGGACCACAATTGCTATTGATGTCAGTCTATCAGCCTTTTGTGAAATAACTTTTTCGATGAGTTAGAGGTGGATAGTATAAGTGGTTTAACATTCAAAATCCTGCTGATAAAACTCGTGCAGGACCCACGACAATTTAGGTTCTGGGATTTGACCGGGTTGTAAGATTTAAGCTTCTCCATTTGAACCGCTGTAGATTCTGTTCTGATCTGCTTTACAGAAGAAGAGGCGAGATGGTGATGATTATGTAAACTAAAAATGGGTTGCTAGATTTTCTAAGTGAGTTATGAGCTCTCCTTAATCTATTCCACCAAGTCGACGTTTTTTTTAATCTTTAAAAGGACTTACCACAAAATTAGGGAAGCGACCATGTCATCCTCGTAAAAAAAAGTACGTTCATATTATAAACCAATAAATTTGATATAGTAGAATAATGAGAGGATACGTGAAATTCTGTTTAAATTGTAAATAAACCACTTTACATTAAAGAAAATCAGATTACGAGTAAGTGGCGGTGCGGAACCAACAATGCAAAATTCTGACTACATTTACTTGCATTTTTTGTGCTTCCAGATGCAGTGAATGTCTTTTGAGGAGCTGATACATGTGAGAAATACATTTTACGGCTTGCTACATATTTAAAATCGACAGCGATCCAGTTTTCGTCACGTATTCTCAGTGTTTTTATATCTACTGATCGGATGTGGGCCGCGAAACTGCTTATATGGACAGAAAGTGCTTGATTTTATCCGCAGGAGCCTTTTTAAGATGTAATAGGTTACGAAAGGATGAAACATAAAACTGCATTCTTAATAGCGGTGATTTAGTTGTCACGAAGCCAAACTGAGCTAATATTTCGTATGTTAATTCCAGTAGAGTGCATTGAAATGTGCATAAACTGAATTAAGTAGGTATATGGTTTGTAACTAGTAAAAAAAACGTTTTACTATGATCAAAAAATATATTTAAAAAAAAACCTAATAAAGCGCGCGTTTAGGGTCAGCTGAACTATAAAGTAGCATTGCTAATTCTGATGTTTCTGGTCGAGATAGATAGAAACAGAATATTATTGTATTGTTATCGTCCTAAAAGTGTGCAAAATTCAATTAGATCTCAAGTTTTTGAGTAAAAATCACGTTCAACAATCCCGTTACATACTGGAATGGTATCTAATCAGGTAGATACAGTTGAAGCTAATAAAGCGTGTTAAATAAATCAAAATCGTAACAAAATCTTTTTTTAGATGCTCGTGTTATTAAAATCTGTCAAAACTGCTTAAAACATTAATCCCAAAAGCAATTCATCTTAAAACGTCAATCGGTCTTAAATTTAAACTGCGACGTGAAAGCATGAAAAGTGGCAGGTTTAAAACAGGATTTATTTTATGTAGTATAAAGGTGCATAGCAATTTTATAAAAAAGAGTTCAAATGAGCAGCCATAATTTAAATAAATTAAATTTATATTTGAATCATAAATTAATAATTATTTGTGGAAATTAATATTTATTTTAATAATTATTTATTTAAATTAATATTTAAATGGTTAAAGTGACGAAGATGTTGTGATTATTAATGCATTGTACTAATTGTCTTATTAAAATTTACTATGTAAATTTTATAAATTATAAAATAAAAATGTTTAGTATATACATTTTTATTTTATAATTTATATAGTTGAATGGCTGTGCGCATATACTGAGCGCAAAAAGTTTGCCGTCGGACGGCGGGCGGCCGCCGCGGCGGCAGTAACGGCGGGCGGTATCTGCTCTAATAACCGAATTTAACAAATGTAATCTGTATAATATGTACCTACATTACTTTAATTTCTATTATGTGATATCTATAAACTTATTTTAACAACTGAGTTCTCTTCGTGTCAAATTTAATATTAAAATACGAACTATATGATAATGAAAAGTTTAGCATTTAGTTTGGGATGACTTAATTTGTTTTTGAACATACAAATATTGATGTTTCTGTTGATTGGCACTGAATATCGCAGTTTTTATCTTTTTATTGTTGTAATAATATTCTGTAGTAAATGTTACTAATTTGCATATTACAAATTTATTTAAATTTATTAAAATATAAACAATTAAACTAATGATCGCTTGTTACCAATAAACTAGTGATGATCCATTGATGAACTAATGAATTATTTAATGTTGTATGCTATCTTTAAAATTATTAAAATTATTCACATTTTCTACTATCAATACACATTAAATTAATAGTCTTGCTATAATATCTTAACGATTTAATCTAATTGAGTATTTTATTATGTATCACATAAATGATTAATTTTGAATAAGTTAAAATAGTCTTCATTAAAATTTGTTTAACTCTGCATAATAACGAGGACTGTCTTTATTTAGTCCAAATAAACAATTTAGTTCGAATTGGAAGTTTGAAATAGGTAACTTCAAAAATTATTATAACATCCCTAAAATTTTATCTTTAAAATTGCACAGACAACATCCTACTGCAACTTTGCATGGTAAGAAAAGGGTGCACGTTAAAAAACGCGCGAAATAAATATCACTTACCTGGTCAGTTGAAGAGCTTCATTCACTGCAGAAGATCCTTTGTAATATTAATAAATTCTAGTTCTATTTAATAATGATTCACAATATTAATAAACCTCAACAGTTCTATTGAAAATATCCCTTCGTTCAATATATGTTACAATTACACAGAGTATCGGTTTCACTTTCTCATAAAACACTTTGAACGTTCAATAAACACACTTTAATAGTTTTTTATTACTTTTAGTACCAAATACCCACTGCAAAAGGACCACTAAGTCCAAAAAATATCCATTCCATCACTAGTAACTATAGGGATTTTTTTAAATTGTCCGCGCGAGCTTAAAAGCTGGGAGCGATAGTAGGCGCGCGTGCGCAGGTCGGCGTGGCATCGCGTTATCAGCGCGAGCGGCGCGGCGCGCGACAACAACAGAACTTGAGAGCCGATCTCAATAATAACAAGAAAAGAAAACGGTCCAGTTTCAGCGAGGCTTCCGGATGGGTCGCGGCCGGGGCGCGATCTATCTCGCTCGCACGTAAGGCAGCGTTTCGCTCTCTTTGTCTAACGGGACCAGCGCGCGCGCGTGAACGATAGCGCTAGTCGCGGCCAAGACGCCGCCCCGTAAGCTTGCGTATTATAACTTTTACTACGGCAAACACTTTTCCCGCCATTTTTACGTGTATGAGATCGCTAACAATCTCAAATGATGAGCACCGATTTTTCAAAAATTAATCGAAGTTCTTGTAGTATATTCTTATTTATTGTATTAAATTTATTTAGAATATTATATGGGTACATGTATAATGATATTGAAGTCATTTATGTACTTGCCTATTCAATCGCACTGTGAAGTACAATAGGTACGCAAGAACTGATATTCAATTCAGCGCGTGCGCGCAGCGCGTTGATGTCTATTACATGAAATTACGAGTATGTATGCTAACTGAACAATCTCGGGTTGTGTGAACAGGACCCCAAAAAGGATTAAGTAGGTTTTTGATTCGGATGTTTCTATTTTTTGTGTTTATTCGGTGTAATCCCCGTTTAAAAGGTCATAATAAAATTATTTTTGCATGAAAGAGGTTTATATATCACAAGTCTAAATTAAACAATGAGAAATGATGGACGAAAAAATAAGAAATGGTTCCATTTATACATAGATCAACGCATTAATTAAACATTTTGTCAATGTATATTTTCCCATGTTAAAATTAAAATACTAAGTTAAAGTTAAGTTGAGGGTGCGTAGAAACAAGATCACAATTAGAGTAAACTCGTTTATTAGTAAGTTACGTTGAAGTTACACGTAAAACTGTAGACGGTTATTTTCTCTAATCTACCTTGCGTCGCGGTTTATTGCACACTAAATTAATATGAATAATAATATATCAATATTCACGAAATTATTGCAAAAATCCTGCCAGTGATATCACTTTGCACAAAACACTTTATATTTTTTTTCTTGATTAATTTGTATGCGAACATCATAAAAGGGTACAATTCGACTTAAATGACTTTTCACGGGAGGCACAGAATTATAAAACTAAGTAAAACTATGGTTGCCTGGCTCAGGCAACAGCGTCAGCAACCAAATTTTTGGTATAATATTTAAAATTTGGATTAAATTGGCAGCTGTTACTCAAATACATACTATGGTTTTATACATATTTACCCAAAAATACTACGTATAACAAGAATACGTGTATGTTTTTCAAGTAAATTGGAATCTTTATCAGATATGTATGTAATGCATAATGATACATTCTGTTGCTTGTCAGGTGTGGGTCTTGTCTTCGTTTCGTGTGAAACTGCATTCAATAATGGGCCAGTTCAAGGCTTTGAGAGATTCTCTGTATTGTTAACTAAATGATACGTACTCTTTTGTATTGAGATCTGAATGACCTTTGTCGACAAGATGATGATTACAGAAATTCATTTTTTACGATTCTAATTGATTGAAATCTGTAAGTGCCTATATTTAGATATGGGAGGCGAGTTGCAATGGCTCAGTGAGTTGTGCACATCTTTGTGGGAAATGATTTTAGATGCTCTATATTATCAATGAAGAAAATTCTTAGAACGTAAGGCGTGAACTCTTGGTATACTATTCAGGTACGCAACCATCAAAATTGTCTAACCAAAGTTACCTTTTTCAGATGACTATACAATACTTATTCATCATCACCATCAGCCTATTTCAGTACAAAAGTACGCTACAGAGCACGACACTCGTTATTCTTATCCAAGTCTTACCAGCCACCTTGCAGAGATCGTTATTCCATCTAAGGGCGTATTTTTTTTTTTATTTCCGAGGAGAAATCCTCTATGGATCCCCCAGCCTCGAGTGGGCGTGGGTAGGGTAACCAATAAAAACCCCTGAGTTTCTCGCGCATTTTAACTAGGGGATCACGGGAACCACAAGTGATACGACCGCGAAGTCTAAGGATGTCTTTCACTACTCGTATGTTTGCCAATTCGTGATCTCCACTCAAAAACTCGTTTACCCTAACGGTTGTCAGTTTTGCGGCAGATATGACCAGCCCACTGCCACTTCAATTTACTAATCCGGTGGGTTATGTCGATTACTCTGCACTTTATTGCGTATTCGGAAACCCTCCGAGCATAGCCTTTCCCATAGCTCGTTCAGCGACTTTAAATAAATAGATCAGTCCTATTATAAGTGTCCACGTTTTGTCTCCATAACGGGAAGGACGCACTGATTGAAGACTTTCGCCTTAAGAACTTTCATACTTTAAGTTTTGGATTAAGTACTCTGTGGAATCCAAAATTTGAATGATTTTTATTACTACAAGAGGTTAAATCTTAGTCTAAATTACGTTCGTAAAACGCTTTGCGTTAACCACGTGTATAACTTTGTGCAATATTTTTCTTAATTAACCATTCTTGAAGGGAGAAATGTCAAATATAATTGAACGAATTATATGAAAATTATGGCCACCGAGAGTGCTTTAATAACATTTACGTTTATACTTTCAATTTCAAAAACAGTAGCATTCTTATTTGACGTCATTACAACGGTTTTGTTTAGCTGGTCCTGTTTGTTGATTTTAGCCCCTTCCATGTCACATATTGATGTGGTTTTTTTTAATACAAATTCGGCATTAAAATACATCTTAATAAATCGATTAACTTTGACCGTTTGTTTAGCAATGAACATGAAGATGCCAAGGATCGCGGAAAGTGGCGAAAACTTTTTCTGGCGGCAAGACACATTTTCGGGTCGTTGAGCCAAAGAAGTAACTTAATTTTTTTTTACAATTATGAACTTCTTCTAAATACCTACTACCATTTACGAAGGGATCAGAGAAAGCCTATTACACTGGTTAAATGTATGTTATGGGTAAACTATATTAATTAATTTTAACAAACTATGATCATTTATTATTATAATTATTTACTAGAATACTGTTAAGGGAAAAGGCTGAACGGATTTGGTTGAAACATAGGGTCTATGAGATTCTTTGGATCTTGGATTAATATTTTCTCTGTAATATATTCCATCAGGATATTTTTTGTAAAACCATATATTAATTTAATATATTGGTTTATTGCAGCTATAGGAAGATAAATGTTTTTTTTCAAACTTTTTCAACTACATTTTATTCGTATGAAATTGCGTAACCACTATGACATAATTGTTATTGAAATTGCTTTATTCCAATTTAAAACGTCACACGCATGACTTGATTCAAATTTTAGGCTTTATAACAGGTAATCACGTATGGTACAATTTCAATTTGTACTGAGTTATGTTTCCGGTACTCGTAACAGAATATCATGCTTGAGAACTATTAATTTTCGTACCTATCAATTATATTCGTATGTGGAAAACATAACCTATCCTAACATGAGATGAAATTAAAGAGGTGGTTATATCGAAGCCAGACCATGGAGGTTAGTAGTATAAGACTTCTGACGTACACTATTAGCACATAAAAACTGTAATCTACGTTTAGAAGGTTGCTACTGTGTCAGAAAATAAATATCGGATTATAGATATAATATATTATTTGTTTAAAGTAGTGGATGACAAAACCCTTCAATCACACTAAGGTTTTAGATTAGGGTATATTGAAAAATCTACTGCTCTGAGTGAGTAGTAGTTTATACATGTACCTACTCTATAAAAGGTACATTGGACTTAGTCCTTAAAATTACTTTTGAAACATTTTTTTCTCCAAGAATGACTTTTACTTTTAAACATTTTCATGCTATTTCTATAATTACACCAAATATGAAGCTTTAGCACAAAAGTACTCGCTACTTGTGCTAAGATTCGCCAATATATTCATTGCCTTTCAATTACTACATAATTAAACTGACAATCAGCGCTGTAAGCTTTAATAACGCAATGTTAATAGAGACTGCGAAACTAAAAGCCTAAATTAAACGTCAAGGCATTTTTATGACAGCTATCGATCAAATCTTACGCATAATGAACGGCTTCCGAACTCGCCTATTGTAGAAATAGTCATTATGATATTTTAATTTATTTGTTAAAGAGCCTTGTCAAAGAAATAATAAATATAAGGGGTTGTTATGTCAGATAGATTAAATGGTAATTACCGGAGTGGTGTCATGTAACATATATTTTTAATTGTGTTGCAAAATTTGTTCAGTTGTTAGTAATGACCAAAATCCCAGCCTTGGTTTTATAATAATCACCGCAGCCGCACCGCCAAGCGGTCTTGCTGTGTTCCGCTGCGAAGTCTAGTGACACCATGCAGGGAGGGTGGGACGGAATTGTTGCTCCTTTAAGGTTTCTAACCTTAAGGAGGCTCATTCCACTGCCACCTTCTCACCGATAATCATTCGTAATCACGAGTGAATCGGTACACTGGGCTAGCGCGTTCCATCGTAGACTACATCATTGCTTAATATCAGGCAAGTTGCAAGTTATGTCAAGCGCCAGCCTATTGAAGAATAAAAAAAACGAAAATAAACGATTACGGAGAAAAATTCACAGAGTAAGTACTATTTTTTCTATGATTTAGGTAAATATTGAAATAGTATTGTTTTAGAATTGCATTTACTTAAGGATCTGATTTATTATATTACCAACTTGCATTCGCACTTGGCCAGCGTGTGTGGATTAAAGCCTAAACATTCTCAACTCGTAAGAGAGAAGAAGCGTGCCCAGCAGTGGGACACTAAAAATGGTTGAAGTGATGATTTATTCGTAAGTGAAATACCTACATTTATATTTTATATAGTCATACCTACTGCAAAACAAATTGAGTCATAATTGTTAAGTAAATCGTTGCCGTGTTTAAATTTTCTTATTATTTAATAAATTACGGCCCGTAGGCATGTACCAACAAGTAGCTGCACTGTGATTACAATTATTATTATATTTATAAAGTCTGCAAACCTTCATTTTATCACTCGACCCACCCTTTAACTCTACAGAAGGCAGATAGGTTTGAGTCCAAGGCCGGTAAATATCACGCGGTTATATTTTATAGATTTACTAGCTGCCCCAGCGAACTTCGTACCGCGTATTTATTAAAAAAAATATGTTCACTTAGGGGGATGAAAAATAGATGTTGGCCGATTCTCAGACCTACTGAATTTCATAAGCCGTTTCGGAGGAGTATGGAAACGAAAACTGTGACACGAAAATTTTATATATTAGATTTCAGTGATTCATAACAATTATTAAGCAGTAAAATTGATGCCACCTATCGAAAATGATTACATTTCGGTACATAAAATTACCTAACGCCACTCAAAAGAATTACGTAGACACTCTGAATCACACAAGCAAAGTGTCATCGACGATTAGCATAGATACAAGTTCCCGACAAGAATGTGGGGTTTGGTGACCGTGGTCGCTGGGCGTCACACCTTGCACTGGAGAGTCACCACTCGGTACCCGATCCTCCAGTCTACGCAGTATATTAATTTAATGAGATATTAAAATAACTAAAATCAGGATTAGTTTCAAAGTTCTCCCAAATGCTCCATAGACAACCGCTATAAGTGTAATGTAAACTGTGCAAGGTGGGTGAAAATACGCTTTATAAAATACCAGACACTTGCCACTATAAAGTCAATTGTGACAACCCTAGAGCATGTTATACCACTGACGCGGCACAAACCTAAACTGCATTAAATGCCGAATTAATATAGAATATAATATATATATATAATATAATAAGAAAATTGTAAGGAAAATTTTGCTAATGAATTAAAGTGTAATTTAATAGTTAGTATCAATATATCTATCTGAATACAAAAATTCATTTTATGCGTAGTTACACAAAACAAAAATGCTTTAAATATACACGCCTAGACGAAAGAGAAACTAAAAATCTAATACACTGCGTTCGGTTATCGATTACGCAAACAAAAATTTAACCAGTAGTTAATACCGGATGACGGTGTTAGTTGTTTTTTAATGTTTTTTTTCTAAAGAATTATAATAAGGCATCTGATTCATTACCGACTGCCAATCAAGTTGATGTTATCTTTTAAGTGTAACATAGGAGGACGAATTCCATAGAGGTAAAGTCTGACTAATGATTTTATTTAAACTAACTGCGATACGCGGCTTTGATCACGACGCTCTTCTAAACTATGCACAAGTCATAAGTTTGCGTAAGAGGTGAATTAAATTAAATCTTTATTAAGTTATTTTATACTTTTTTGTTTTTGAAGTCTGTTTATTTAAACGAAGTTTTTTTGGTAGGGTTTTATATAAACGAGCACGAGTTCGCATGAATTGAAACTACAATCCTACGCATTGATTGGCTTAATTACCGCCATGTCCTCCGTGATCGACCGACCTGGTATCTTCAACAACTGCTTAATACATCATTCTTATTAAGATTTCGTCCCTAAATCTGGAATAATGCTTTTATGCCTTATAAAAAGGTCGTTTGGCTCTTATTACCGCCATTCACCTAAATTGATGAAAAGTTATAAAAATAACGATGTCACATTGCTGTAGTCAAATATAGCGAGACAGGTTATGATGGCCAGGCTCATTGCTCCCAAGTTTCCTTATTTAGTAATGTTCCAGATATCAAAGTTACAAAGACATTTCTTGTTATGTAAGCTTAATGAATTTGCACTTCACTAAATCTTATATTTTTAACTGACTAATAAAAGAGAGGTTATCAATTCGACATATCATGTATTTATGTTATATGGTCGGAATTGTGCCAAATTCGCAGCAAAAAGTCTATATGGGCTTCTAAACACATGCCAAATTTTGTAAGTGCATATAAGTATGTGTGTATGTTTGTTTGTCTAGCGATTTTGCGAAAACTAGCCATCGAATTACAATGATTCTTTTTTGTTAGATGCAATTTTTTTCAACTTAGGGATAATTTTGAGTCGCATCATCGGTCAATCGGTTCAGCCGTTTTTGAGATACAGGAATAGGTTTAAGTTTTTAGTTGAGTGATTTTACATTATGGGTATCGTTTCCGTGGTTTCCGAGGACGTAAATTACAACAATGACATCTATTTTGAGATGCAAAATGGCTGATGACATTTTGCAAAAAATACGATCGGTATCGTTTTTGGGATTAACGAGGATGGTGATAACGAATAAAACATCTATTTTTGTTTAATTATGCGGAAGTATTTTTTAATAATAATAATAATAATAATAATAATTTTTATTTTTTAACTTTTTTTTTAATTTACCATTTGCTTTCAGACGCAAACCTATATAACATTCGATATTACTTAAGTAAATGACCATCGGGGATTGTTTACATTAATTGCAGGTAACTATTGATATGAATTAAAAAAAACTTAGAAATTAAACTAATTTAAAAATAAACCCGAGGTTAAGGTAGGAGGTAAAGTTTAAAAAAGTCGAGGTTAAGCAACGGGTGAAATAATAAATTAAACAGTTAATAAATCCAATTCAAAACATACTAAACGTGCTACTAAAAAGGTTCATACACCAAATAATTTTTAAAGGTCAGTGGTAGCTCCGAATTTACTTATACTAAAATTAACGCAAATTGATTAATATAAATAATTTCAAAAATTAAATGACTTGCATGTTTTTATTATTTTAGTTTATTATGTATTTTATTCATTATTTATTTTTTTACTATTTATAGATAATTTCAAAAATTAAATGTATTGCATGTTTTTATTATTTGTAGTTTATTGTGTCTTTTATTAATTATTTTGATCGTTTTTAATGTTTTATGTTTAGTTTTTAATTTTAAATAGAAACTATTGTTATGACAAATATTGATTGAAAAAAAATAACTTGATTATGAATTTGAGTTAAAAAATATTAAAACGTATGGTATTTAATTTGATTTTTTTATACCACATTGAATGTTTCCTTTGATATTAAGCTAATACTGTCTGCTCCAACTTCGTGGTGTGCGATATTAGCGGTTTGAGATGTGTGAAAATGAATTTTACTACATCTTAAACATATTGGAAATATATACAAAATTTCATGAGAATCGGTCAAGCCTTTTTGGATGAATTTTGTAGCAATGTGACATCAGAATTTCATTTATTAGATTATGAAAAGAAGAGCTACTTTTATTTTAAAAAGACTATCAATTAAAATTCATGAATGAAAATCTATTTAATCAATGGCTGGCAACTACTTTAAGAAATTGTTTGGCGTATGAACCTTTTTAGAAGAACATTTATGCTTTGAATTGCATTTAGTAACTGTATAAATTATTATTTCACCCTTTTCTTAACATCGACCTTTTTGAAGACGGGTTCATTTTTTAAATCAGTTTAATTGTATGTAGCAACAAGTCGTTAGACTAATTTGCACTAATATTGAAAATGAGTTAGTCTGTTCAATATTTAGGTATTATAAAACTACTTAGTCGTATATTCCGCGCGTATGCCTACTAATCTGACCTACTTTTGCGCAGTTGAGTAAGTAGTAAACTATGTATATTAATACTTAAATTTATATACATTGGTACAGCGGAAACATCCAATAGACAGAAAGACTGACTATTGATGGACAAAGTTATATTTTTAATATTGAGGTATCAAATATGAAACTACACATATATCTGGGAGTTATGACTCTCAAATCCTGGCTTGGTATTTATCGTTGAATACTGATTGAAAACGCCATCTGTATCTTACGGCCTCATCGTCAGGTATCATTTTACAAAAACATTTTGTAGGAATAGAAACTTAGTACAGATACTGTTATCCTTGTAGAAACGTTTATTTATTCACAAACCATAAAAACTGCAGAGGCAATATTAGACAAATAATTATAAACTGAAATCATTCGTGTCTAATGCGTAATATTCGAACGGTAGGCATCGGTGTGTCTAGGCGTGGCTCAGGGTCCTTAGAGAGCGGATGTAGCAGCCTCGATCGTAACCACCGCCAATCCAGATGACGTCTGATGATAACCACATCACAACCACTGAAATAAAAAAAGAACCGCTTGAGTGAAAAGGTCAGACGGGCTGCCGCTGCGCCGAAACGAAATTAAAGTCCGAAATAATAATCATTACCGCCACAATACACCCAGCAGGTCCGTGTTTTGACAGTTTAAAGCCCAAATCCACCGTTTTAAATACACTGTTTGTAAGTTAAACATGGATTGTTAACCTATTTGAGTAGGAGTAAGCTGGTCTCGATCCTCGATAGCTTTGCAATTTTTTTTCTATTTGAAAGAGGTTTCTTCCGAAATGTTCCCAATCAGGTATGTTTAAAGTCGATTTTCTTGTGCATTAGCAGCAGCAGTATAGTGTAGCGATAGCAGGTGCAATTTTGAAGTTAGCTATCTTTTTCACTCTCTCAACCTACATTTTATGCTGAAATTTTTTTAAATCTGATATTTCTTATTAAAACATTCGATTTAAAAACTGTATATTTGGGCTCAAGATTTCATCCGATTCCCGATAGCTATCAATAATCTTCTTGAATTTAATAATAACTCGATAATTTATGGATTACAGCGTTTTGGCGTGATAGTGTCATTAAATTTTATGGCTCAATTCCTTTAACAAAGTGGATTCACTCTAAAGGACCTAGTTAATTGTTTATTTATTAAAAAAAAACAAACGCTGTGTAGTATTTGCAATACCTATCTGCTTTTTTGAACTAATAGTGTATTTATAAATTCTTTAATTCTATTAGTTGTAACTATTCATAAAGCGGAAGGATCAAGCTTCAAGTAAGCTTGATCCTTCCGTTGGGTAGCGAGTCCCAATGAGTTAGCAGCTGGCTGAATTGGTTGAAACCCTAAAACAAAGTCTTAGAGTGCGTTTTAATTGACGCTTAGATAGGCTCGAAGCTAGGAACGAATACTGTCATTCGTTTCGTTTCGTTCGTGGAAATCTCTTTGATCAATAATGCAATTTGTATTATAAACTACTAAGAAAAATAAACATTAGCTTTTATGCAATTACGATTACCTAAATAAATATCAAGAAAACAAAATAACATTTAAAAGAATAAAATTTTCGCCTTTTATATCGTAATGGGCGTCTCTTTCAGTAAAATACTCGCGATACCGAGATTTCAGTTAAAGTGTCTACTGCATGTAATGTTCATTACGTTCGCTTAATTGCTACCTATCAATTCAACATCAATCTGGTTAATGTTAAACCATATTTTTTAAACCTTTCTACAGCTACCAATTAAGGCCAAAGATAGCTTACAATTATATGAAATTCATGAAAGTATTGATTACGTGAGTCCCTTTAAACTTGTTTGAACAACTTTTGTTTTATAAGTAACCACATGTAATGTTCTTTATCTTTGAAGTCAATAAACTGTCTCAAAGTGAAGTGATTATTTCTGTGTTAATCTTATCTACTGTTTGTTTAACGAGGTGAAAATGTACAGATACAATACCTAATATGGTATTCGTGTAGAAATTATATGTAAAAGCTGTATAAAGAACTTGAGTTATGATCAAATCATAATCTCAATGTACTAGTAATTAAAACATTTTCGATTTCTTCGTTCTTATCAATACACTGGTTGTACATTACCTACCTATCAATTACATTATAAAAAACTTGCAATGTTTTCCTTCGCCATTATTTAGCAGTGGCAATGAAACAATTCGCACAAAGATGTGAGGTCA
Organism: Meganola albula; assembly: GCA_936450015.1. Lineage (NCBI taxonomy): Eukaryota > Metazoa > Arthropoda > Insecta > Lepidoptera > Nolidae > Meganola > Meganola albula. The sequence goes on along the minus strand of OW388159.1, from coordinate 5,622,138 downwards.
CGACCCGCGACCTTAAATTTCAAAGGCGTGACCGTTAGGGCCGCGCCACCGCTGCTATCCTTATCAGTATGCTATGTAGGGCAGCGGTGGCAAAACTGCATACATACCTAACAGTTTAATTAATAAAATAATTAAGCCATTTTATATTTTCATAACACAATAATTTTATATTTTAAATGTTTGTAATAGGCCGACCGTTTAACTCGCGTATCGCCTATCGCCAAGATTCTGACTCCTCAAGCTGCACAGACAGTGATGATGATTCAAGCTATATGGATATTAGTGACGAATAGTCTTACATTACTTTTATCTGTGGTTAAATAGTTCTTTAAGAGATTTAATTAATGTTTTATGACTTTGTACCTCACATGGCGATACGCGAGTTAAACGGTCGGCCTATAGCAATGTTAGTATAATAAAATTATCAATCAATTATTATTGTGATTAGTTATCTTTCTGTGAAGTTTGTGGATACTGTGTGGATAAAGGCCTCCTCTTTCATTTTCCAGAATACTCTGTCTCTAGCTAGGGTCATTCATCAGATGATGAATTAATACCTAACAGTACGATATTTTAATTATTAAAACATTTTGTGGCCTACCAATTTTGATAGAGTAATACAAATTGCATGAGTTGAAACTGACAACCGCATAGTAACGTATAATCTTACCAAAATGAATTTGACGCTGAGTAGTCCCATAATTAAAATATTTCATGGTACATGGTAGGGCAGTACCACCTTCTCTACGAATAATTTTCGGTGCGAAAGAGGCAGTACCTACTTCTGCTTTCGCCTAAATTTAGCTATTTAGAAGGGTAAAGTCGCCAGCTTTCTTGGTTCCCTGCCTGCAGGCAGCGAACTGAATGCGGTTTTAGTCTACGGTGGAATGCGCCTGTCACCTTCTCTACGAATGATTTTCGGCCAAAAAGTGGCAGTACAATGAGGCTCCATACGTCTAGAAACCATGGAGGAACAACAATTCCGACCCACTATCTTTAATGGTGTCACCAGACATTTCAACGGAACACGGCAAAGGTGCTTGGCATTGCGGCTTTGTCTGGTCGGTGGTCACTTACCACGGCCGAAGCCTGCCATCTCATATGTTCCTACACCTACGAAAATTACATTTCATTAAGTCTTCACATGTAAATTTACTCATATTTACAAATTAAATGAGTAATTATAACAATCGACAGATGGACAGGTAGTTAAATGGCTGTTAAAATGAATGATGACTAGTATAGCCCTTTAGGGCAACCAATTAATGAAAACTTTGCAGCGTCTTTAAGTGTCTGGGTTTTGCGTAACCGACATTTTTATTTTATTGTGTATCACACTACATAATCGTTACTCTGTTTTCTTTATCCCTTTTTAATATCTCACTGCTGGGCCCGGGTCTTCTCTCAACTATATTACGAGTTGAGAGATTTTAGGCCTTAATCCACGCATGCTGGCTAAGAGCGGGTTGGTGGATGTCACATGTCCTCGAATGATTAGTTCTTAGATATGCCGGTTCCCTCACGATGTTTTCCTTCACCAATATTAATCAGCAGATGAAACAGTTCACACAAAGATGTGTCGGCATGAACTGGATTTGAACCTTCGACCTTTTTGCTATGGCGAGGCCCTTCCAAGTTATGGCATTAGATACTTTTACGCACTGGAATGGATAACACATTTTTTTGCCAAATTTCAGGAAAGGAAAATAAAATAGTCAAGTATTAAATTAGCTAAGATAATTAAATATATTACTAAAAACTTATATTTTAGATAACATAGCTTAGATAGTATAAAATGATTATGTCCGGTTTTCGGCCAATTAAAATAGCTCTATATTTTGTTGTAATATCTATTTAATCTAATCAACGTCTAACTTATGACTGTCTAACAGGTGTTTGACACCGAAGGACTTATCCGCGACAGATTCGCAGTACTTCACATTAATTATTAAATCAGAACTATTCTTAACACGCGGATCTTATTGTAGGTATCTTTCGGGCAAAACCAGGCGGACATGACGTCATAACAATTATAAACTATAATTTAATTAGTGTTTCAATTAATAGTATAACATGACGTATAATATATGCAAGTTTTTTATAATGTAATTGATAGGTAGGTAATGTACAACCAGTGTATTGATAAGAACGAAGAAATCGAAAATGTTTTAATTACTAGTACATTGAGATTATGATTTGATCATAACTCAAGTTCTTTATACAGCTTTTACATATAATTTCTACACGAATACCATATTAGGTATTGTATCTGTACATTTTCACCTCGTTAAACAAACAGTAGATAAGATTAACACAGAAATAATCACTTCACTTTGAGACAGTTTATTGACTTCAAAGATAAAGAACATTACATGTGGTTACTTATAAAACAAAAGTTGTTCAAACAAGTTTAAAGGGACTCACGTAATCAATACTTTCATGAATTTCATATAATTGTAAGCTATCTTTGGCCTTAATTGGTAGCTGTAGAAAGGTTTAAAAAATATGGTTTAACATTAACCAGATTGATGTTGAATTGATAGGTAGCAATTAAGCGAACGTAATGAACATTACATGCAGTAGACACTTTAACTGAAATCTCGGTATCGCGAGTATTTTACTGAAAGAGACGCCCATTACGATATAAAAGGCGAAAATTTTATTCTTTTAAATGTTATTTTGTTTTCTTGATATTTATTTAGGTAATCGTAATTGCATAAAAGCTAATGTTTATTTTTCTTAGTAGTTTATAATACAAATTGCATTATTGATCAAAGAGATTTCCACGAACGAAACGAAACGAATGACAGTATTCGTTCCTAGCTTCGAGCCTATCTAAGCGTCAATTAAAACGCACTCTAAGACTTTGTTTTAGGGTTTCAACCAATTCAGCCAGCTGCTAACTCATTGGGACTCGCTACCCAACGGAAGGATCAAGCTTACTTGAAGCTTGATCCTTCCGTTGGGTAGCGAGTCCCAATGAGTTAGCAGCTGGCTGAATTGGTTGAAACCCTAAAACAAAGTCTTAGAGTGCGTTTTAATTGACGCTTAGATAGGCTCGAAGCTAGGAACGAATACTGTCATTCGTTTCGTTTCGTTCGTGGAAATCTCTTTGATCAATAATGCAATTTGTATTATAAACTACTAAGAAAAATAAACATTAGCTTTTATGCAATTACGATTACCTAAATAAATATCAAGAAAACAAAATAACATTTAAAAGAATAAAATTTTCGCCTTTTATATCGTAATGGGCGTCTCTTTCAGTAAAATACTCGCGATACCGAGATTTCAGTTAAAGTGTCTACTGCATGTAATGTTCATTACGTTCGCTTAATTGCTACCTATCAATTCAACATCAATCTGGTTAATGTTAAACCATATTTTTTAAACCTTTCTACAGCTACCAATTAAGGCCAAAGATAGCTTACAATTATATGAAATTCATGAAAGTATTGATTACGTGAGTCCCTTTAAACTTGTTTGAACAACTTTTGTTTTATAAGTAACCACATGTAATGTTCTTTATCTTTGAAGTCAATAAACTGTCTCAAAGTGAAGTGATTATTTCTGTGTTAATCTTATCTACTGTTTGTTTAACGAGGTGAAAATGTACAGATACAATACCTAATATGGTATTCGTGTAGAAATTATATGTAAAAGCTGTATAAAGAACTTGAGTTATGATCAAATCATAATCTCAATGTACTAGTAATTAAAACATTTTCGATTTCTTCGTTCTTATCAATACACTGGTTGTACATTACCTACCTATCAATTACATTATAAAAAACTTGCATATATTATACGTCATGTTATACTATTAATTGAAACACTAATTAAATTATAGTTTATAATTGTTATGACGTCATGTCCGCCTGGTTTTGCCCGAAAGATACCTACAATAAGATCCGCGTGTTAAGAATAGTTCTGATTTAATAATTAATGTGAAGTACTGCGAATCTGTCGCGGATAAGTCCTTCGGTGTCAAACACCTGTTAGACAGTCATAAGTTAGACGTTGATTAGATTAAATAGATATTACAACAAAATATAGAGCTATTTTAATTGGCCGAAAACCGGACATAATCATTTTATACTATCTAAGCTATGTTATCTAAAATATAAGTTTTTAGTAATATATTTAATTATCTTAGCTAATTTAATACTTGACTATTTTATTTTCCTTTCCTGAAATTTGGCAAAAAAATGTGTTATCCATTCCAGTGCGTAAAAGTATCTAATGCCATAACTTGGAAGGGCCTCGCCATAGCAAAAAGGTCGAAGGTTCAAATCCAGTTCATGCCGACACATCTTTGTGTGAACTGTTTCATCTGCTGATTAATATTGGTGAAGGAAAACATCGTGAGGGAACCGGCATATCTAAGAACTAATCATTCGAGGACATGTGACATCCACCAACCCGCTCTTAGCCAGCATGCGTGGATTAAGGCCTAAAATCTCTCAACTCGTAATATAGTTGAGAGAAGACCCGGGCCCAGCAGTGAGATATTAAAAAGGGATAAAGAAAACAGAGTAACGATTATGTAGTGTGATACACAATAAAATAAAAATGTCGGTTACGCAAAACCCAGACACTTAAAGACGCTGCAAAGTTTTCATTAATTGGTTGCCCTAAAGGGCTATACTAGTCATCATTCATTTTAACAGCCATTTAACTACCTGTCCATCTGTCGATTGTTATAATTACTCATTTAATTTGTAAATATGAGTAAATTTACATGTGAAGACTTAATGAAATGTAATTTTCGTAGGTGTAGGAACATATGAGATGGCAGGCTTCGGCCGTGGTAAGTGACCACCGACCAGACAAAGCCGCAATGCCAAGCACCTTTGCCGTGTTCCGTTGAAATGTCTGGTGACACCATTAAAGATAGTGGGTCGGAATTGTTGTTCCTCCATGGTTTCTAGACGTATGGAGCCTCATTGTACTGCCACTTTTTGGCCGAAAATCATTCGTAGAGAAGGTGACAGGCGCATTCCACCGTAGACTAAAACCGCATTCAGTTCGCTGCCTGCAGGCAGGGAACCAAGAAAGCTGGCGACTTTACCCTTCTAAATAGCTAAATTTAGGCGAAAGCAGAAGTAGGTACTGCCTCTTTCGCACCGAAAATTATTCGTAGAGAAGGTGGTACTGCCCTACCATGTACCATGAAATATTTTAATTATGGGACTACTCAGCGTCAAATTCATTTTGGTAAGATTATACGTTACTATGCGGTTGTCAGTTTCAACTCATGCAATTTGTATTACTCTATCAAAATTGGTAGGCCACAAAATGTTTTAATAATTAAAATATCGTACTGTTAGGTATTAATTCATCATCTGATGAATGACCCTAGCTAGAGACAGAGTATTCTGGAAAATGAAAGAGGAGGCCTTTATCCACACAGTATCCACAAACTTCACAGAAAGATAACTAATCACAATAATAATTGATTGATAATTTTATTATACTAACATTGCTATAGGCCGACCGTTTAACTCGCGTATCGCCATGTGAGGTACAAAGTCATAAAACATTAATTAAATCTCTTAAAGAACTATTTAACCACAGATAAAAGTAATGTAAGACTATTCGTCACTAATATCCATATAGCTTGAATCATCATCACTGTCTGTGCAGCTTGAGGAGTCAGAATCTTGGCGATAGGCGATACGCGAGTTAAACGGTCGGCCTATTACAAACATTTAAAATATAAAATTATTGTGTTATGAAAATATAAAATGGCTTAATTATTTTATTAATTAAACTGTTAGGTATGTATGCAGTTTTGCCACCGCTGCCCTACATAGCATACTGATAAGGATAGCAGCGGTGGCGCGGCCCTAACGGTCACGCCTTTGAAATTTAAGGTCGCGGGTCGTGACCTCACATCTTTGTGCGAATTGTTTCATTGCCACTGCTAAATAATGGCGAAGGAAAACATTGTCTAGAAAACGACATAATCTAAGAACTAATTTCAAGGAAATGTGCCATTCACAAAAACGCACCTGGCCAGCGTCTCACTATTCGTAAGATTTCCCATCAGTGAGGTAGAAGGAGAGAGGTAGTAGGCACTACTTATGTACTTTTATTAAATAAAATTAAATAAAATATACCGAGTAAAAATTTAATTACTATTATTATTGTAGTTAAAATTTATCATCTATGTATTCTTCTGTAGAATAATAACATTTATGTTTTCGAAGAGATTTTAATTTTATTGCGAATGGATTAAATTCTTTTCTGTTTTTTTCGTAGAGTAGTTGGTTATATACTTAGTACTATTTATCCCAGAAGTGTAATAAGTCGATATAGTCGCGGTTAAAAGCTAGTTACCACAATAAAATCAAATCAAGTACCAAAAGTAGTCAATCACCATGACCTTTTTGTATAAAAGTATGAACTAAATAGCACCTATAACCTCCGTGGTTAAATAACTAGGTGGGTCCGTTACGGAAGCCCGGTAATTGGAAATATTTGTTATATCATAGCCTTTACAAGTTACAACCCATAATAATATATTACAGAGCAGGATACGTAATTACCAACAATTGTAACTATAGATGAACTAGATAGGGTTGCCAAAATAGATATTATTTTGGTTAAGGAAAACAGAGAACAGGTGCGTAACTATATTACTTACTTTAGGCCTTAATTACTAGACAATGAAAGCAAAAGTAGGTGACACCAACAAATAAAGTAGTTGTACCTATGATTAAAACAAATGAATTGGAATAAAACTAAAACTAATTACCTAAACAAGAATATAACTAGGAACTTACAAATAAAAAAACGCATTTATTTCGCGGTCTGCCGGCAGGGTACCAAGAAAGCTGGAGACATTACCTCTCATAATAGCTAAATTTATGCATGGGCAGCAGTACGCGCCAGTTCTTGGGTCGCCTGAGGTGGTAATTAAGCTTCTGGACAGTTCCCGGACTAGATCATTACCGTCAGAGTCCCACCACCATTTTTTTCACCAAACGAAGAAATATGTACCTACCTCTCTTCGATGGACGCATATTTTTTCCATTTGTCCGCGGCCGCACCAGCCACTTTGGAGATGCCCTAAAAGTGAGGTAAAAACTTTATTTCATTAACAGACAGATGTGTACATAAAAGTTTGCTTTGTAAAAATTGTAAGTACTGAGTAGTTTTACATCTAATAATGTAAAGTGCTGTGCTTCTAGCTAGGGTACAGAATAGCCTGTGTGAGTGGTATTCACGTTTGGCAGTTAGATTTATGATTTAGTGTTGTATAGGAAGAGAATATTTCCTCTCCTCGCAATTTACTATCACTTTTAAATCTGTGGGTGTTATTTGCTTCGGTTTACCTATCTGTGATCTTTACTCAAGAACTTACTTAATTACCAAAGGTTGTCAATTATGCGGCTAATTTGCTAGTTCTTTTGCTGCTTTAGCTTCTTAGTCCAGAAAGCTATGTCGATAGGCAAGTATTAGTTATTATACAGTAGATGTAACTAAGGTAAGTGTAGTTTTGAGATCAGTTGTACTCTATCAAGGAATAGAATGTACCTTTATTGTTTTATGTTTATACCTAGTATTTATAGTCAAAAATTTTGCAATTTCGTTGTCTAAAGCCCAGCTGGCTAGTCTAGGTGTGCATAGTTTGCATGAGGTGCGGGAGTGAGGAGTGAAGAGGGGGAAAGGACCGGGCGTGGTCGGCGCCGGCCGCTCTCCTTGACTCCAGCGTCTAACATCGCATGATCTCTGTTACGGTATGTGACTAGCTAGTTTTGATACTTGAATAAAAAGATGCAACAAAATAAAAATAAATAAGAATAAATAAAAAAAGCTAGGTAGAGTAATTAACTCATCTGGGCGGCCGGCAAGAAGTGGTGATTGGGTACTTTAGGAGAGGCCTATAACCAGCTGTGGACTAAAATAGGATGATAATGATGATGATGATGATTAAAAAAAAGTCTGTGAGGATCTTTTACAGTGATCAGTTCGAAAACTCACGCGCTAAATTGAAATTAATACATCCGGTGAAAGCTTATTACCTACTATGTATTCAATGGATACTAATGAATTAATTGACATAACGTCACGCCTGTATTACCCGAAAGTATAGACTGAGGTGACTATCACCCACTTTTCGACAGCTATGATTAGGTCCCATACGTAATAGGAAGTGAGCTGTAGGGCGCGGCGTAAGATTATTGCTCGTTTTATGTATTTAAAGAACTGTTTACAAAAATATTCAGGTTAATTAATTCCGTATTAATAACGAATTTAAACTAAAATTCAAAAAGCATCAATTTGGGTGATTTTTTTAATGTTTTGACTTAGTGTTACTTTTAAGTCTAAGTATGTATGTATGTATGTTTTAACATGTTATTTTAAAGAAATGTGAAAAAAAATATTGCAAGTATCAAAACATTCATGTCTTAGTACAATGTTGGTGAATGTGGCGAGCGACTGTACGCTGGACGGGCGCGGTGATAACGCGCGCGCCGTTATCACACTGCACTAATGCGCTTTGTGCCCTCCGCGTGTTACTGCGCAGTGCGCACTACTTTTGTTTCTTAGCAGTGTAAGCAATTCTATTCACTATACCACTTGTTCCTACATACACAAAACTGCAAAAAACCGGTAAATATTTTTATACCAAAAAAGTTAGCAAATAATCATACAATCTACCTGATGTTTAGCAGTCTTCACAGCCTAAAGAATCTAGCAATATCAGAGTAGGTACTAACTCACGCGTCGCTTCCCTTTATGAATCTAATGAGTAGTGTTAGTAGAAATAGTCTCAAAAATGCAGTAGCAGATGGAAAGAGGACTGTTGACCGGCCTTTACTTGGCTATAGAGACAGTTTTGGCACAGCCGTAGAAAGAGTGAAGCGACACGCCAGCGACATTCTTCCACCAGTTGCAACACACACCTGTTTACGGTGTGGATGATCGTGCCCTTCTCAGATCAATCTGTTCAGTCATTAGAAAATGTTGTGCTAACAGAAGACTGCTAATCTGTTAGAAAACTGCGACTCATTCAATTTTGCAGATTACAGAAGTAAAATATATAAAAAAAAGACTTCTGAAAATAAGGTAGGTTCTTTATTCGGTTGTATGTATGTGTATTTATTATGTATGTTATCAAGTTTGGAACGTTTTTGAACATTCATAATATTATGTACCAGTAATATGAAAATACACCTTATAATCAGAACGTCAGTTATAGGCCTCACTGCCATCTGTCACCACCTTCCGCGTCGTACCAATTACTCAACATTTATATTCATTAATCCGAGTCTTTACTTGGTCCGGACTGTATAATTAAAAGGAAGACACCAATCTAGATCTATAAGGTAATTACTTAAGGAAACTTGTAGAACTCTGTAGTTTCCATCGCAACTCATAAAAATATAAAAGTAAATCTATATTGATCCATTCTTTTTGGAATGACCGAAAATGTTCAAAATGATCTTGGTGGTTTACACTATAACCCCTTTTGGTGTGCCACTCCATTAACCCGCACTTGGCCAGCGAGTGTGGATTAAGGCCTAAACTCTCTCAACTCGCAAGATAGTTGAGAGAAGACTAGACAGCAGTGGGACACTAAAAAGTGTTGAAGTGAAGTGTGCCATTGCTGAGCAAAGGTCTTCTTTCTCTTACGAATTAAGAGGCCTTTATCTACACATGCTGGCCAAGTGCGGGATGGTGGATGTCACATGTCCTCGAACGATTATTTATTATTTAAGCATACCATATCAGGTCACATAAACAGTAAAAGTGTGATCACAATGAGAACTTAATAGTGCCAGTTAAATCTAGTAGCAATCCATTTGTGAAATGAGTTAAAAATTTATTTGATTGCAACAAAGACATGCGAGTTTTGTTCCATTACGTAGTTGTTGTCAACACTTTTAGTGTCCCACTGCTAGGCGCGGGTCTCCTCTCAACTATCTTATGAGTTGAAAGAGTTTAGGCCTTAATCCACACTCGTTGGCAAAGTGCGCGTTGGTGGAAGTCACATGTCCTCTAATGATTAGTTCTTAGACATGCCGGTTTCCTCACGATGTTTTCCTTCACCGATATTAAGCAGCGGGGATAAAACAATTCACACAAAGATGTATAAGCACGACTGGGAATCGATCCCGCGACCTTATATTTCTAAGGCGAGTCCCGTTCAGCAGCGCATCCGCTGCTCTGTTCCATTACAATTACGATTAAAAGATCTAAAATGTCTGCAGTATTTTCTTTTCTTTCACCTAATTAAATGTTAAAAATAACAAAATAACATATAATTTCTTTTAACTTAAAGGTGTTAACATGTTTCCAAGTGAATGGCGTGACTTACAAGCAATTTTTGAAATCGTTCATCTTGCCTCAAGGAATAAACTCCACTGTGAAATAAGAGAATATAAAAGTAATAATAATTCAAAAATAATCAAGGTATTTCAGTTATGTTTAAGCCCCGTACTAGTAGGTAGGTAAGTATATTGCTATTTTTGGACACGAAAGCTAACCCTTAAATTAACTCCATAGGCTTAGACAATAATTTTTTTACTCGACCTCAGATTCGAATCCGGTACATTTTGCCAATTAGATCTCCCGCGTGCCTCGCACACCACAACTAGGCCAACAGGCAGTGATGCTCATATTCCATCTAAACCCGATACGTATGATTCCGTAAGCGCTCAAGGCTCCGTGCAGTATCGTCGGACAGCTATCCGATGAGATCCGCTGTCGGGTGTCGAGTTACTGCGATCGAATACCCATCGACCGATCACGAACGGAATGTCAACGCACTTGTATTGCGCTAATTAACTGAGTTTGATTATGAAACTATTTAGAGTTCAATTGAATTAGAAACGGAAACAAAAGACTGTCCGCGCTAGAGGAACGTAAGTTGGAACATAGGAAAAAGGTTACTTAAAAAAGTATTTGTGCGGCAAATTAGTTCAATAAAGGGTGAATCTTGCTAAAGATGTAAGATTTTTGGATTAATCTGTAGGTAATTCTACAGTTACAACAGCCATAGGTAGGATACCAGAATCTAGTGGCAATATAGAAATAGTTAAGTTGTAAAATAAGTTTATTGAAACTTTTGTAAATTTTTCTGTTTTTCTCAACAAACTTTAACTTAGTGTTTGATTGTATTTAATAAGTTGGAACGTCAAATACATAAGTCCTCCCGTGAACTTGAAGTCTGAAAAGACTTTAAAATGTCGGAATATAAAATGTAAAATAAAATCCGTTACCAACCGCGACAGCTACAGTTACTACCTATTATTTATTTTTAATAAAGTTTTTTTTTTCACGAATATTAAATTTAAGGCACGGCTAGACTAATTATTAACTGATATAAAACAAAAGAAAACTTCGAAACAAACTACACAGAATGTATTTATTAATTGTACAACATTACTGCAATCCTTGCATGTTACCGCGCACTGAGCAAAACCATGAATAAGTTTTTCTAAGTTCGTGGAGAAATCTGCATTGTGTCGACTTACGAGACGTTTAATGGTATGCTGATACGCAGTTAGATTGCAGCACAGCACAGTACTGGTACTGCAGTACGTCAGTATTGCACTAAAGAGTGGGCGGCGACACGCAACTCTCGTTTGGGACCATGCAAATGTACATAACTTGGTCGATAATGTATTAGGAATCTTGTTTGATTTGTGTGGGCATTGTCAGCTTTGTCCTGTTAGTTTAGGTTTGTTTCCTTAATGTTATTTTATTTATAGCTTGACCTAAAGATAGTTATAGACACGTACGCAATATTTAAATGGTATATACTTACAAATTAATAAAATAATCATTCACATCTTATAACTTATAAATCCTTACTTAATATTATAAATTCGAAAACAGCACAATCTCTGTCTGTCTGTCACGCTTTCACGCCAAAAATAGTGAACTGTTTTTATCCTACTGCGCAAAAATAAGTGAATGATTTAGCGTGATAACCAACATACGCGCAGGCGGAAAGCTAGTTGTACATAATTGATATTTAAAATATTTAATATAACTTTTTAGAGCAGCCTATTGAGGGTGGAACCTTTTTGCTTTTTATTACCTTTTGGTTAAAATTAGTAGGTATATTGATTAAATTAAAACTCTTTTATACTCATATATATGTTTAAACTCCAAAGAAGTTTACTCACCAAAATCCCCCGATGTTCCTGTGCCAACCCACTTGCCAGGCCGTGTTTTGCTTTCGCATTCGGTCGACCGGCGGGTTGCCATAAAATGGTAGGTCATATGCAGACCAGTATCCAGTAATATCCTCTTCCTCTAAAGGTGCGCGTGGAATCACAGCACGTCACCTTTTCGGGCCTGTTTCTGATTGTATACGCCTAGGATATAAACGTGTTAATAAGTTAGGACCATAAACCATTAAGTTATTTACATAATCTTCGATTATACCTTAGAAAAAGAGTAGCTCCTTTCTTCCATGGATTATACTGAAGTTAAATTTTATAACACGTATGACAGTTTATGTGCCTCGGTTGTGCAGTGGTAAGCGTGTTCGCTTAGTAACCGCGAGGGTTCTGTAGGCTAATGGTACGATTCCCGGGTCAAACAAAAATCTTAGTAGCAGCTCGAAGTTTAGAATTGTGCCCAATGAAGTACAATAGGCTCACCCCCTATTACGTATGGGTCCATAAATAGCTGGCGAAAAGTTGGTAACATTTACCTCTGTCTACACCTTCGGGTAAAAAGGTCGTGACGCTATGTTCTGTTATGTGTAACAGTTTTCAACACAACATACTAATAATTATAACTTAGAGCCTATTTGTGTATATAAGTTGAAAGGCTAGATACTTGAAACAAGATATTGTCTTCAAAAGCTTGACACTTGACCTACAAGCTGTAACAAAGGCTAACAAACGGGTCTGGGCTATGATAATTAAGTTGGACGCAAATGTCCGCACTAGTTGTCTGCTATCACTGCTCCGGGCAGTGCGCAGGCGCATCTGATACGTAGCAGGTTTGTAGAACTGACTGGAGAAAGGCAAGACTTTTTAAGTTAGACTGACTAAGGGCTGATGTTTAATAGCCAAATTTATTTTGTATGAGGAACTTTTTACGTTTCGACAGATTTTGCAAATATTCAAATTGATTTCTTAAATACAAGAACTTTCTATTGAAAAACTAGCCATCAGAGCGACTGCACATTACTTACTTACCTATTATAGTTAAGACAGTCTAACTAATGTTTTATCTTAACTTTACAAAAATTGTCGATCCGATGTTTGATTTGCGTATCTTCATATTTTTTGTTAGAAATAGTCTGTAATAAGACTGTTTTGTCTATGTACTGTTTACCGAAGCAGTTTGATATTAGCTCGAAATAATGGAATAAACTTAAATGACTGAGAACAAGAGTACGTTATCTTCATAACCCAAAGGATTAGTTAGTTGAAATAGAAATAGGTCAACCAATATTATGAACAAAGAATCGAAAACCATTGGCTGTACGAGAACTTGGGTAGAAAAAACGGACTGGCAAACGTAGAACGTTCTCAAACCGTTTAACGATGGTTTTCTTTACCGAAATTAAGCAACGGCGAAGACACATTTCACACAAAGATGTGTGGAATCGACAAAAGATGGAACCCGCGATGTATAATTTAAAGCCGGGTCCAATGCTGCACCACCGTCTGCTCAGAACCGGAAGTGCTAAAGATAAAATCATGATGACTACTTATATAGTGAGGTAGGTAAGTAAATCTTGGTGTAAAACGTAATTTCCTTGCACTTTTACTATAATTAATAACTATTTTCAAATTATTAACTACAAAACAATTAGTTACCTTGCTTAGCGTTTAATTTTCTCATCCTGTGTAAAAAGCCGCTGAGTTACTAGCTTCATTTCCCTAGCGTGGTTTATAAGTGGAATATATCAAGTCTGCAGGAAGCTTAGTTACGAAGACCTACTGACAACGCGGGCTGTTAACGGGAGTGCCCTACGATCGACAGGTGCTGTACTGTCAAATACAGAATTGTTTAGATTAGATATGCGATGAGTGTGCGAAAAAGTTAGAGTAAAATGTGATTTATTTTAATCGTTTAAATGGAGCAACCATAAAGGGAGACAAAGTTTGCAATTTTTTTAGGGTTTTCTCTTCATGCCTGTTTTTTTTTAAGTTTTTGAATTTGAATTCAAATTAAATCTTCAAAGATTATTTTAACTCAGGTTTTCTTAAATTTGCTTATCGAAATAATTTATTTTAAATGTGTTATATGTAACTTTTCTGTCAATGTACCAGTAATTTGTGCTGTATTACAGATTATACTTTTTGTTTTATTTGTTCGAAAAGAATACCCAACAATACTGAACCTATTACAAATTCTTGTCGCAATGTAAATTAGATATTTGGCATGTATATGTGTTTAAGTAGTAAGATTATAGTAAGAAAATTAAATGGATTTCCACAATTTTATTAAGTTCCTATAACACTTTTGAGCACATCAGTCTAGTTCACCGGCGTATTTAATAGCGGGAAGCGGGCACAAATTAAAATGGGTTCGCGTCAATCCAGCGGACGTCTCCGCTTGTTTACTCGGCTAGTGAAAGTGAGAGATATTATCTGCATCTGCGTCGGTCGCTGTCAGTAGAATTTGATTAATTTTCATTAGCAGTAAGTAACTGCATCTATTCAATATGCACAAGATGATATTTTTGACGTGACATACACAAGAAAGTATTCTTCTATGTGTTTTCTAATTCTAAATCTAACAGTTATCGAAACTGCAAGGGCTGTGTAACCGGTTGGATGTTTATAACTTACCTTTTACACGGTAATACATTTATAAGAAATTTGATGCATAGGTACCTAGTTGAGAATACTTTTTATCCCAGAAATATAAAAAAATTAATTTTACCCGTTGACGGCAATAGTCTGGCCTCTATTAAGTATGGGATGGCGAAAAGTGTGGGTGATATTCACCTCTTTGGGTAATACAGGCGTGATGCGGTAGAATTTTGGGGGCTGAGCCACCTACGTCCGTGGGTGTAAACCTTTATCTGAATCCTCACACGTGGTCCCCGGGTGGTGCAAATCAGGTGACAATCAAATGGTGGTAGGCTTCGGCCGTGGTTAGTGACCACCCACTAGACAAAGCCGCACCGCCAAGCGGCCTTGCCGTGTTCCGGTGCGATGTCAGCTGACACCATGCAGAGAGGGTGGGTCGAAATTGTTGCTCCGTTATGGTTTCTAACCTTAACGAGGCTCATTCCACTGCCAGAAGGTGGTCGATAATCATTCGTAATCACAAGTGAATCGGTACACTGGGCTGGCGCGTTCCATCGTAGACTACATCATTGCTTAACATCAGGCAAGTTGTAGTCAAGCGTCAGTCTATCGAAGAAAAAAAAAGAATAATAATGTTTCCTTGGCATGCTTTTAGTATAGATCAAAGGTATTATGAGAAAACCTATTTAATTTTCCATAAATATTGGTTCACCGGACGTTTTCGGTAAATGAACAGCTCTCCACGGATGGAGTAATTGGCAACTGCCATCAATATGTAAGACCGAGCTGTTGATCAAAGGCACCTTTTACATCCAGGATAGTCATTTTGTGGGACTGTAAGGCAGGGCGCGTCGCGAGCAACGTCTGCGAGGGCGGCATATTGGAGTAAAGACAATGTTTCTAGTGAAAGCTGGTAAGTAAAATAATTTTGGAAAAATGTACTTGGTAAACTACATGAAGTAAGAATAACAATAAATATTTTGGAAAATACAAAACAGTTTTCATTCACATCCTGTTTAGTCATTTTGGTCTCGGAAAGTAACAATTTGATTGGAAAGTACAAGGCTGTTCAGTGTTCATTAACCAAGTTCCTCGAAGAAGTAACAAGGGAAAACAGAAAGGATGGGTTTACCGATTATTTTTAGAATTCTCACAAAAATACAAACCTGCTCTGAGTTATTTTTAGTTTCCAGTATTCTTTGCGAAGACGTAAGAAAAAGTTGTCAAGGTTATTTTTGAAAAAAACGGAATTTTGGATTAACGATAAAAACAGTCAAAACGTAGTGTCTAAGAAATTGGTAAGTTTTACTAAGAGGTATTGCACTGCTATTAAATAGAAAATACTTACATTAGCAGCTATTGACCCAAAAAATATTTAGCTCCAAAAAATTAAGTATGTAATGTTTTGTAGATTATTTCCTGCTCACATTTGAAGTTATCAGATCACCAAAACATTATTTTCTATTATCTAACAGTAAATAGGTAATATATGATTTTTCTTTTAAATAAATTTTATCTGAAAATTTATTTGCAACATAAAGACCTGTCTAGAACAATTTTCTAGACAGATCTTTATGTTTTAAATAAATTTTAACCGAATAACCTATACCTAACCGAATAACAATCTCAATATATATCATACATAACATAAAGTCATTTAATAAGTAAACGATAATTCGTTATTTATATATGTAATCAGTATATCTAAATAGTAATGTGAATCAAAGCACCTGCCCACGGGTACATTAATAACTTCATCCACGGAGAGTTATGGCCGTTGCCGCCATCTTGGCCCCATGTCCGTCCGTCTGACAGAGGCTTGATTTAGATGTCCTCATCTATTTCCTTTGCTTTAGAGAAAGTCGATGGAAAATGATATTGTCACTACTCACCTACTTTTGTCAATGTCTGAAAAGGAGTGAATATATAGTAGACAATATTCCGTTAAAGTCGTAAAATGAACATAAGTGTCTCGTTTTTATTATCCTATAATAGGCTTGTGCTTGACCACAATTTTCCTGATGTGAAGCAACGATGTAGCCTACAATGGAACGTGCTTACCCAATAAATACCGATTCACTCGTGACTTGAAGACAGGCAGATTATAGCTATCGGGAAATGTAGATGCCGGCAGCGATTTCCACTTTTTGGCAGTTCGTACATTAAAATTAGGTAATAGGTAACATCTCAAACAAAGATTTAAGAATTGAATTTTACTGACTTAATACAAGGGTAAAATACATTTAAATATTTTGATACTTAAAATAACTGGGTATTCCATAAATAAAATACCTTAAAATACGGATATCTTTATTTTTTTTAAATATAAAAGATGAAACTGACATACATATCAATGCACAACCAATACTGCTGTGTCAAGAGACTTCATATTTAGCACATAACTTTCGTGATAGGTCTAGAAGTGCACTATGAAAGGATTTTTCAAAATTAACGTGATCCACGTGGGTGAATCCCCACGGCTAACTTGAGTTAACACAAAGGTGCTCCTTCACCGCAAGTATTCGCCTGTAATAGTTTAAAATCTATTCTATTTTAGAATATTTTTCTTCTACTCACAATATCTAGTTTGAAGTTTTCATAATTATTGTTATAACGTAAGCATAGCCTAGATTGTAACGTTTGAGTGAGAGCCTGGAGATTTGTCACCCAGGTCCCGCACCCAGTATAGACTGCAGCTCTCTCACACGAATCTGCCTTAACTTTGTCCTATTGCCAAACAGTACCTTTTCTGAGAGATATAAACTTATTATTATTAATAATAATAATTACATTAGTGACCTGTAACATCAACTTGTAACGACCGCATCATCTGACATTGTGAAATCAATTAAACTAAATACTCAAAGTTAAATCTGAAATATTACATTACAGGCATATGCTCGCTGTGAATGAGCACTTTAAAACTAAGTTTCTCTAAAATAATTTAATACTATTTGAATATTCTCACATCTTATTATAAAAACGAATCACTAAATGAGTTGGTAAGCGCAAAACTCAAGAACGGCTGAACCGATTTCGCTAACTCTTTTTTTAGAATCATTTTTGAAGTACGAGGATGGTACTTACGCAAAGAAAAATAAAATAAAAAACTCCTTCGAAACGGCGTGACCGATTTTTATGAAATCTTATACATATCCATATCCATATTCGGTAGGTGTGAGAATCGGTCGTAATCTATTTTCGGACCCGGTAGGTGGTAATGCTTTACCGGGCAGGATGAAGTCCGCGGGGTCCGCTAGTATACTTATAATAGATATGTATGTAATACATATACTTAATACATCATCATTTTAAGATGCGTAAAATCAAAATTAGTGATGATTGAGATGTTTACTTACCTACTGCGATTATAACGACCCAAACAATTTATTATTAGTAATCTCTTGAATCCAAATACGGCATAGATAACTTACATCTGAGACGCTTTTGAAAAAATCATTGAGTAATTCAATAATACAGCTTCCTCTGAGTAATCCGGTTCAATCAAACCTCCAAATGAATCGACGTTAACATCCGCAATCAATCTAACCAATAAAACACATACGAGTATTCACAATTTCTAATTGAGATACAAGTTCCGTTCTATGAGATCGGAGCCCAAAGAACATAGTTAATAACCGTGGATTAGATTTATTGACCCATCTATCTACAGTAGCAAAGGCTGTGCCTTTTGTTAATGCTGGGTACGGGTCTTCTTTCACGCTGATCAAATGTGGGTTGATAGATGTCACATGGTCTTAAATGATTACTTTTTAGACATACCGGTTTCCTCACCACGTCTTTCTTCACCCATATTACGCAACGGTGATGAAACATGATTTTGGGGGCTGAGTCACCTTCGTCCGTGGATGTACACCTTTAATTAAATCCCCATACATGGTCCCCGGGTGGTGCAAATCAAGTGGCAATAAACTGGTGGTAGGCTTCGGCCGTGGTTAGTGACCACCCACCAGACAAAGCCGCACCGCCAAGCGGCCTTGCCGTGTGCCGTGCGATGTCTGCTGACACCATGCAGACAGGGTGGATCGGAATTGTTGCCCCTTTAAGGTTTCTAACCATATGGAGGCTCATTCCACTGCCGTCTTCTCATGAGTGAATCGGTATACTGGGCTGGCGCGTTCGATCGTAGACTACATCATTGCTTAACTTCAAGCAAGTTGTAGTCAAGCGCCAGCCTATCGAAGAATAAACAAAGACAATGCACACAAAAATGGTGCACTATAGGTTTTTTGTGTGTATGCTACGCGTCCGATAATTCCGCCAATTATAAATTGATTTAATAATTCTTCTTTGGTTTAAAGAGTATACTTTAACAGGTGGTAGACTTTGGCCGTAGTCAGTGTCCAGTCCACCCACCAGAGGAAGCAGCACCGCCAAGATATCTGGTGATACCATTTCAAAGGGTGGGTCGAAATTATTGTTCTTCTATGATTTCTATCCCCATGAGCCTCATTCCACTGCCACCTTCTGACCAAAAATCATTCTTATCCGCAAGTGAATCGGTATAGTGGGAAAGCGCGTCCTATTGTAGACTATCTCATTGCTTAACATCAAACAAATTGCCTAGCGAAAGCCTATTTTAGAACAAAAAAATATACTTTCGTGGTGGTCCCAGTTCACTTCAACTCTTTTTAGTGTCCCACAGCTGGGCACGAGTCTTCTCTCAACTTTCTTACTAGTTGAAAGAGTTTAGGCCTTAATCCACACACGCTGGCTAAGTGCGGGTTGGTGGATGTCACATGTCCTCGAATGACTAGTTCTTAGTCAGACATGCCGCTTTCCACACGATGTTTTGCTTCACCGATACTGAGCAGCGGCGATGAAACAATTCACACAAAGAAGTGGTGTGCACGACTGGGAATCGAACCCGCGACCTTATATTATTAATGCGAGGCCCGTACCACTGCGCCACCACTGCTCATATGGTCCCAGTATTTAGGGTTTCACCTAGTGTTAAGACATTGAAGTCGATCCGTATTTTTTAAAGTAAAGTAAATTAAATTAAAATTAAAATTCATTTATTTCAGGTAACAAAGAACACATACAATATATAATTAATAATTAGAAAAAAGAAATAAAAATTTAAAAAATATTTATACGATAAACAAATGGCCGTCGCTCTACCCAGCGCTACATAATAATATGACATGTCTGCCATAACAGTGCCGGATATCGGTTCGACCGTCCTCGGACGGCTCTCCGAAAAAGTCCGGTGAACCATTAGAGGCCCTTCCAGCTAATTGGGTTAGGTCATCAGCAAAAAAAAGCAGTGCTGCATATAGTGGCAGTCCACACGATCTGCAATCATCGCCAGGACGGCATTGGAGCTGGCTCTCACTCTGCGCACCAGGGACGCGCACCTCTTACGCGTTGATCTTGTTATGTTAATTATTTTGGCATAAGTAGTTGTTATTATTTAAATATCTTCCTTAAAAAATATTAAGTTATTTATTTGTTAATAAGAATAACCGATAATACACGATACCTACAGCTAATTAAAGAAAATGAAGTAATAAATAATTGCATACGCCATGAATGTCAACTAGTAAACCCATCTGATTCACTTAATGAATCTGTACTTAATTTTGACATATAAATAATTTTATAGACCGTATAATTATATACCTACCATGTATCTGCATATAATTTAATAAGCATTAATATCGTAAGAATCTGCTTCACCAACCTAATTTCGGTTGCGCAATCAGTCCAAAAATGGATACTTAATAAGATAATAAGTTGGTATTGAAATAAACTCATCAAGTTATGATGAAACATCAATAAAAAGGAAACAAGAGTGTGTTTATAATTTTATAGGTAAATAAACTAGCCTTTTGCCCGCGGCGCAGCATCACCCGCGCGTTTCGGTTTTTCGCGCTATTATTAACCTCTTTTTGTGCACTCCTTGGCGGGTCTCGAACTATCTCCATGCCAGATTTCATCCAAATCGGTTCAGTAGTTTTGCTGTGAAAGCGCGACGGATAGACAGAGTTACTTTAGGATTTATGATATTATACA
Organism: Meganola albula; assembly: GCA_936450015.1. Classification (NCBI taxonomy): domain Eukaryota; kingdom Metazoa; phylum Arthropoda; class Insecta; order Lepidoptera; family Nolidae; genus Meganola; species Meganola albula. The sequence continues at coordinate 5,601,358 of OW388159.1, read as the reverse complement.
GTAAGGAAGTCTTGTAAGAATTAACCGCAAAACTACTTAATTACTTGTTACTTACAGCGCTTACATAAATATGTAGTCACCCACATTTCACCAGCTATATATAGGTCCCTTAAGTAATGAGGAGCGACCCTACTGTCGGTCACGTCACATCAACCCTTTAGTGTCCCACAGCTGGGCACAGGTTTTCTCTCTACTATCTTACCAGTTAAGAAAGTTTAAGCCTTAATCCACACACTCTTGTCAAGTGCGGGTTGGCTTTGCCGAGATCGTTACTCCACCTAATCTGAGGGCGTACTCTGCATTTGCCAATCCGTGGTTTCCACTCAAGAACTCGTTTACACCAACGGTTGTCGGTTTTGTGTCAGATATGACTAGCCCACTGCCACTTCAGCTTGCTAATCCGGTGAGCTATGATGAAAACTCTGGTTATCTGTCGGATCAATTCATTACGTATTCGATCCTTCAGAGAAACTCCGAGGATAACCCCTTTCCATAGCTCGTTGAGCGACTTTAAATTTATGGACCAGGCCTATCGTGAGTGTCCACGTTTCGGCTCCGTATGTCTTAATAACATATTGTGATTGAAAAGCCTTTTTGCGAACACGCTTATCACTAGACCACCGGGGCAGTAAATACCTAACTTAAATAGGTACCTACTTTTACGATACTAGTCTACTAAAATAAGTACCTATTTACTTATTTATGGTACAATGAAAGTAAGGTACTGTGCGAGTAAGAACCCAAGTGATCAAGTATACGGTTAAATTATCAATAACGTAATTATGACATGTTTTATGCTAAGTATTTTTTTATATGATGATTTATATGCAGGTACATAGAGTTAAGGCTACATATATTTGCAATAAAGTACATTGAATTTCTCGTGTTCAAACCACGAAGACCTTTTTTATGACAGGGTTTATGATAAGTTCTTTTTGATACACGTTATGTTATTAGTGTTATTAGGTTATTACACTAATATTTTATGACGTACATTTTAAGTACGATGGTTCTTTGCACTTATTTCATAATTCTTGAGTAATTTCAGAGATAGTTTTGTTCAATTATTAGTGGCACGTATTATTTGTTGGCACTATCATTACTATATTGCAGGATTTGTTATTTACATCAAGCTGTGGTAAAAGCAAGCAACTAACATCATATACAGCTACAAAGCACGTGCTACGAACATGCAAAAATTACCGCGTCGAACGATATGTAAATCACACTAAGATCGTGGTTCAGAGGTAATGTTTCTGACGCTTACTGATGCATTACTTACATTGTAACCACGTTATTGTGCTTTGAAAAACGATTGCTTCGTGTTCACACTGAGAGCTACTACGTTTTATATGTAGTGAAAATATTAGGCTGGTTAAGTTTGTCACCGACAAGATACCCACTAGACTCCAATTTCTTCAAATATTTTATGAAAATGTATTCTTCAGAAGTTGGCGGGGTATCGGAAAAGATAGCTAGTTTTGAATAAAAGAAAAAGAAAGAAAGAAAATCATTTATTTGAAAGAGACAGGACACAGAATTTAATGATAAAAAAACACATGAAAAGAGAGCAAAAAAACATAATGAAAGCAGATGTAAAGAAGAAAAATAAAACCAAAGAGTAAGTGTGACCCAGCACATTTAACGGTACTGCTATACGTAATCAGTGTGATTGCTTTTAGCAGTAAGTACCTTACAAATTGTAGCAGTACCTACTTATACATGAAGGTACGTTTTTTTGGGGGACTGAGTCACCTTCGTCCACGGAAGTGCATCTTTAATTTGAATCGCTTGGTCCCCGGGTGGTATAAATCAGGTGACAACAAACTGGAGGTAGCCTTCGGCCGTGGTTGGTAACCACCCACCAGATAAAGCCACACCGCCAAGCCTTGCCGACGCGATATCGGAATTATTGTTCCTTTATGGTTTTTAATCTTCGGGAGTTTCATCCCACTGTCACCTTTTCACCGAAAATCATTAATAATCTCGAGTGAATCAATATATAAGGCTGGCGCGTTCCATTGTAGACCAAATCATTGCATAAGATCAGGCAAGTTGCAGTCACGCGTGAGGCTATAATTTTTTTTTTTACTTTATGCTGTCTAATATGAGTGTTCCAAAGACCAGTCAGTCGCGGTTGCTGTTCTATAAACTAATTATAAACTCAAGCATGTCTATACTCAACATTTGTATTGGTACAATATGAAACCGTGCACTAACTAATGAATAATTAGCTGCTCCTATCTTCCTTACCCGTATTGTAAATGGCTCCAGCGTGACACATTACTAGATGTTCAACACAAAGAAAGAAACAAATCGTTGAAATGGCGTGCAACGTTTCGCCTACAATCAGAGAACACATCTGCCACATTAGCACGAGAGGTGTCGCCCCGACCTCCATTAATGAAGAGATAAACCTTCCACCTAATGTTTGAAAAACAAATGTTTTTGTATTGAAACCAAAGAAACAAAATCCTCAAATGCATCCATGGTCTAAAATCACAGCTTATTTTGCAGACTTTTATATAAGAATACTTCCCTTATTTTTGGTCATAGGTACTTTGCTCCTGTGTTGGTTATTTATGCCCCAATTTAAAAATTATTGTTCTTACATTTAAAAGTTACTTGAAGTGGTAAAATAATAATAAAAAAACGAATTTGAAGTTATTGGGTAGTTATTATATTAGAATTATATATTTATAATGTTTTTTTGTGTAATTATTATTATTCTTAAGTTGTTATTATATAAGTAGTACTAACCACCCGAAACACAGGTTCTACCTAGTTCGTGTTAAATTGTAATTATTAGCTTAATTTAGGTAACTATTTATATTGATTTATGAATGTACAAAGACCACTTAAATAAAATTTTATTTATTTATTTATTACCAACAGCTGTCGTTTTAAGCTAAAATGCATTCGAAAATTTTATATTTAGTATAAATAGGTAAACATGGAGAGATGCAACAGAACAGCGGTGGTGGGTCGCGGGTTCGCTTCCCAGTGGCGCCCACACATCTTCGTGTGAATTGTTAAATCACCGATTTATTGTAGTTTCTTTTAAAATTGTCTCGGTTATAATAAATATTGTAAATACCTACACTGACCCGCAAAACTGAGTATGTATCACACTTTTAAAATATGGCTTTATCTGCCTGTCTTCAAGTGACGAGTAAGTCGGTATTAACTATAGGGCGACCGTTTAACTTACGTATCGCCTATCGCCAAGATTCTGACTCCTCAAGCTGCACAGACAGTGATGATGATTCAAGCGGTATGGATATTAGTGACGAATAGTCTTACATTACTTTTATCTGTGGTTTAATAGTTCTTTATGAGACTTAATTAATGTTTTATGACTTTGTACCTCAGATGGCGATACGCGAGTTAAACGGTCGCCTATAGGTAAGTGCGTTTAAATGTAGACTACATCATTGCTTAACAACAGGCAAGTTGTGGTCAAGAGAAAAAAAAAAGTTTTTGCACGCCGAAATTCAGCATGCATTTCAATATGCACTATTAATTAATTAATGTTGTAATGTTGCATATGTAATTGTGCACTTAATTACCAGTTTGACACATGTCACTTTTATTCGTACACCTATCCGTTAGATAACAAACAAATTAGAATGAGATTTGAGATAAGGATAGAGGAAGCCGAGAAATAATTGGCGTAATAGCAATTTACCAATGTTTTATTCATATTCAATGAAGGACACCGTGGTATATAATGACTCGTGATAATGATTAATGTGATCAATTATTTGATGAGGAAAATATGGATATTTGAGGTATGCATTTTCCATGTTGTCATGCATAAATTAATCTTTAATAGATAGGTAGGTATATACATTTTTGGCGACTCTTGGGATACCTGAACGAGTAAGTACTGTTGTTGTAATATTAGTACTTATCTGAAGGCTTTCGGCTAAAAATTACAACTTTAGGTAGGCGTGAATTATCGGGTAAGAAGAAGGCATACCAATAAAATAACTACGGCAATAATCACTTCACTTAGATCTCTTGACATTACAATCATTAATTCTACTAGATAGTTACAGATCACTTAGATTCAGTTGGATTAAAGCTAAAAGCATAACGTCCACCGAGCACGTGGTTGCACACTTCCCGACGACACAATAGCAGCGGTCCAACACAAAGTATCAGCTCTTCTAAGATAGGTGCTTTACCAGTCCGTGCTTGGTATTCGTTCGTTCATGCTGACATTTTCGAGTGCAGCTGATTTGAAATGCGGTCGCGATGACAATACAAAATGACAGCTGATGTTTTGAGAAGCGGATGTGCCAACATATCGTTTTCTTAATTATTTTTACACAACAACAAATAATATAATACCCACGCGTCTATACAAGGAGAAGGCAGGGTTGAATATCACTTACACTATCCGGTAGTCCATACACGTCCACATATCAAGCTATACATCTAAATATATAAAAAAAGAAACTGACTGACTGACATATCAACGCAGAGCCCAAACCGCTGGATCTGGAGACTTTAAATTTGGCATATAGGTTCCTTATGAGGTCTAGGGATGTACTAAGAAATGATTTTTCAAAACCCACCTTTTAAGGGGGTGAAACGGGGTTCCAAAGTTTGTATGGAGAAACAAGATTAATGAGATCAATTTTGCGGGCGAAGTCGCGGGCCGAAGCTAGTTTCCTATAAAAGCAGATCTCGCATTGTATAGGATTTCCATTTATCGAGAGATAAGCTTATACTGGAAATAGCTTGATGTGTAGCCGTGTGTACTTAACCCCTAGTTTTCACTAGCGAAACATGCACAAGAAAACATGTTGCAAGCACTATCTATCTCTATCACATATAGATGAGTAGGAATAGAAAAGACTATTATTTTATCATGTTTTGTTGTGCAGTACAAACGCCCAGTAATAAGAACAATTTCGTTACTGTTGCTATTCAGATTTTTCGTTTTTTCTTAACTACGGATCGTTTTATGTCAAATACTGTCTCTGAAGATTCGTTTCGATCACTCATTGTAATACTACAATAAACAATGAGAATTTATAAAGTTTTTTTTTTAATCAAAGGGATTCAATAATTCACTTTTGCACAGATAATATTTTAAATCCAACTTTATGAACTAACTTGGAGTTGAGATTAATATGCAAGCATTTAATTTATAGTGTTCTACTCTCGTTTAGTGATTGTTTCAAAAGATAAGTACTTAGTAGTTGCATGCAAAATACTTCCCGTTGCGATATGGGGATCGTTCAGTTGAGTTATATGAGACAGCAGGATGCCACACACGTCGCTTCACATAACAGTTTTTTGTGTTTTTATGCTACTATTAGCGATCTTAATTTATTTACTAACTTACTAGTCAGAGATATACCGAAAATTTCATTACTGGGATTAACAATATTGTAAGTATTTTAATTACATAATATAATTAAAATACTTAATACAAGTAATAAACTACATAGTAATCGTGTGAAAATTTTCATCAACCTTTTAGCGTGACAGAGTATCCAATATTAGTATTTCCTCACCAACTTTGCATGAATATAAAATTTACAGTCACATAATAGGTTTTTATAGAATAGAATAGAAATAAGAACCGACTTCAATATTCTCACAATAACCGAAAAACGATTTCGATAAAATTTAAATAGGACCACCCGAAAAAAAGGAAAAAGGATTATGAAAATTGATAATGATAATTGGCGGAATTATCGCGTATCAAACGTACAAAAACATAAAAATAAAACATAGTCATTTAGAACCTCCTTCTTTTTAAAGTCGGTTAAAAAGTTGTCAAATGTTTTTTTGGGACTTAACCCGCCATCGCAATCCCGCCACTGCAACTCCTGTAAGCCAGGACCGACAGCGGCGCCGTGAAGAGACTCGGGATTTGAACCCGGCCATGTCCCAAGACACCTAAATTGTCTTGGATCCCGCACGAATTTAATCAGAAAGATAATAGGAGGAGTTGCAAAGTGAAAGCAGTGAGTTAAGAAGATTACCTACTAAGAACATAATCATAAGCAGGTCGTGGGTTCGATTCCCACCCAAGTTAGACATTTTTGTGATAAACACGTCTGCTTGTCTTGATTCTGGGTTTAATTATCTATATTTAAGTATGTCTTTACAAAAGAAAAGTATTATAATAATATGTAGTATATAGATTTGGGTTTTAATATAGAACTAAATCTACTATCTTAAATATATGCCATAATCGGTAACGGAGCGCGTGAAAACGCTTTCAACCCTGGTTTGGAGTTTCAGGACACCTAAACCGACTTGTCATATCCAAGAATTAGAAAAGTAAAATTGTTCAGTTCCCTCCTAGAAAAGCGACTAAAATATATTTTTTCATAATCTCTAATACTCCCTTAATCTTGCCTACCTACTTGACTATATCTTTTTTGGATTTAAAATTAGCTACATCAGATTCTTTAGTTAGTTCCAACTACGAGAGCCTATTTCAACTTAGCGCTTCATTTACTAAAATCTCAGTAGCATGTCCAAATATGTTCTAAGACCACCCGTGACCTCGGAAGCGGAACCACCCACACCACATCACGAGTTGACTATCCAAGGGATCTTAATTATGAACGTGCCGATCATCATCTTAAAATTTCTACCTTAAAAGGTCTATAAAGAGTCGCTAAGTGTACGCAATTTATTCTAGATTACGGGCGCCCGTCGAGTTTGTCACGACACGGCGCGGACACTTCTGTTTATGCCCGGATTACTAGCGTGGCGCGTGCCTTCATCGTGTCGCAATAGTGAACTGGAAATTTTTCAACCTCTCAGGAGGTTTTACACTAACATTCAACATTTTGAACTGACTTCAAACGCTATTATAGGTAAGTATAAAGGTGTCAAATACGACTACGAGTGCTAACCTATGTATACGTCATATTATTATGTTTATTTCATCGCATGTACGACTACATGTATAAATTAGAATGTGTTTTGATTGCAGTAGGCGGCACTCTATAGTCTCTGTCTACCCCCATGGGCAAAATGTGTGATCGTATGATCTTAAGTTGTATCTCATCGTAAGACGAAAGCTAGCAATTTCTTTTTTTTATAGTTTGCATTTAGCTTGCGCTTGACTACAATTTGCTTGATGTTAAGCAATGATGTAGTCTAAGATGGAACGCGCCGCCCAATATACAAATTCGCTGATACCGACTCCATATTAAGATTAGTAACCATAAAGGAGCAATAATTCCGCTGTCTTGAATGATGTCACCAGAAATCGCACCGGAACACGGCAATACCATTTGGTGGTGTGACTTTGTCTGCCGGGTGGTCACTAACCACAGCCGAAGCCTACCTCCAGTTGTTACCAATTTCTCCTCACCTGATTTGCACCACCCGGGATCGGTTCGACCGTCCTCGGACGGCTCACCGAAAAAGTCTGATGAACCAATAAAGGCCCTTCTGGCCGATTGGGTTAGGTCATCTGCAACAAAAAAAAAACCACCACCACCCGGGATCTACGTATGGGGATCAGATCAAAGGTGAACGGACGAATCATGATCTGATGCAAGGTATATGATTCTGCATTTACCTCTTTTTGTAGTGTTGTTTTATTCGAATACTAGAAATGTGTTAATAATTTTACGGCCGATTTTTTTCTCTAGAACTCTAGTCTATTCAAGGAACGAAGACCTAAATTAAAATCGTAATTACGAGGCAAATGACGCGCTCTTCTTTTATTCACTAACTGTAGCCTCAAGTAGACTGCCCAGTGCCACAGACATTATTGTCCCATATTATGATTTTCAATAAATGTTAGTCGAAAGTTTAAAGTCTATTAAGATCTAGAAGGAGTTACTTAGTTGCTATGTAAGATTAACGGTTCCAATACTGATAATGTCTACATGTAATACGTATATGTGTTGTATGAGAGGCGCAGAGTACGTCCTACTATGGACACATCACGCGCGAACTATCACTGTTATAACGCGCTCACTCGCGAGCCTCCCTGCAACTTATACTGCCCTCTGTATAATGTAAAGGACCGTTTTGATAGTTGAAGAATATATTATTTTATTTATTTTTAATTAGTAAATATAAAACAAATGACACTAAAAAAGGGTTGAAGTGAAAACAAATGAGGTTAAGGCAATAAAACTCCATTGATTATGAGGAAAAAGATGATAAGCTTCAGATGGCTGAGCAGATTCTCTATTCGGGCACTAAGGATGCCAACGGAATCTTACCAAAATTTGTCCAATCAAAGCACTGCAACGGCCAGCTTGTACTAAAATACAAACGACAAAATAACTCCCTTTTTTCGTTTGGGTTAAAACATTTTATATGTACCTACCTAAACTTTTATAAAATAGAATATCTTACCGCGATGTTTTAAATTTTACATTTGAACCATAAACAAATGTCACAGCAGCACGCAAATAAACTCTATTATTTTCGTACAACTTAACAAATTTTCAAATAACAATACAATAGCAATATATAAGTCTTAACTTTTGATAAAGTTTTGCAGAATGCCAAATTTTAATCACGATTATAAAAACCTAGGATGATGAATAGTACTGACTAGATTATAAGTGTATGTACAGATAAAATAAACTAAATAATAGCGTATTTGTTAGATCTCGACTAGTATTTATCACGGAGGAGAACAATGGGTAAAGTATCAAGACCTATCGCTCGCGGTAGATATCAGAAGCGGGTGTGATTGCGGAGTGCTACAGATAAGGTAAATAGCTCATACAATTGTTAGAATGGGAGGCTCTGAGCGTCTTTTGTTATGGAAGTGGTCTAATGGCGAGTGTAGCCGCTGGCGAGACTTACATGGTGTCAATTGCTACGTACTGTTAGGTAGTCCTTATGAAGATTTCGCGAAGCAATAGGAAAGAGGCATGCTTAGTTATTCTATTATTTAGCATTATGGATTTATCGGCACAATTGTTAGGTACTTGTGGACTGGAAAGCAGCATATTAGGTTCTATCTACATAAATGTCTCTATTCATTTCAACTCATTTTAGTGTCTTGCTGCTTGGCATGGGTCTTCTTTCCACTATCTTACGAGTTGGGGGAGTTTAGGCCTTAACCACACACGCAGGCCAAGTGCGGGTCAATCATTCGAGGACATGTGACATCTTCAAATGTCCCCGAATGATTAGTTTATAAACATGCCGGTTTCTTCGCGATGTTTTCCATCGCCGATATTGAGCAACGAAGATGAAACAATTCACGACCAGGATTCGAACCCGCGACCTTATTTTTCGAAGGCGAGTCCCGTACCATTGCGCCACCGCTGCTCTATATTACATTAGTGTTGGTATATGTCTTTATTAAAAACCGAATGAAACAATTGCAAAGTATTCAAAAAAGCTCTGATGGAACTAAAACTAAAACAGTACTTGATACAGCAAACAAAAGAAATGTTAGTGTACTTCCAGAAAAATATGCTACATTGTTTAAATTTTTACGTTACTTGTTCATAAATCTACCTAATTTGGAGTTTTATTACTACAATAGGTGCCACACCTTAACGATGGGCTTGGCTGTCATGCGAAAGATGAACTGAAACCACGTCAATGTAAGTCACGACGTAGTAAGTATTACCATAACAGGAATAAATATAATCAAGATACAAATTCAGTAAGTATCAAGATTGGTTACGTGAGGTTCTATTTTAAATTTGATGTGTAGAAATTTAGTTTTTATCTTAATAAAAACAATAAGTGTTTTATCTTACTTACTATGGGCACATAGGTAAGTAAATCCATTTATAATCTAAGACGGGCCAGTGGCATGGCAAGCTGCTTTTCACGCCGCAGGTCGTGAGTTCGATTCCCACCGAGACAGACATTTGTGTGATGAACATGTCTTTTTGTCTCAAGTCTGGGTGTAATTATGCAATACATGCTCTGCTTAGCATGGGACCAGATGACCATGTGAGCTGATGTCTTAGAATATTATTATTATTACTTAAATATCTTCTATTCAAATAAAAATCCCAAAACGTATAAACACATAGGCTTCCCACGAATTGATTTTTTTTTTGTTCGTTATCATCAAATACAGAAAAACAAAGGCAAAATCTGCACGAAATTTTAGTACCGGTCCGGTCCAGTACAATGTATGTACATAAGCCAACAACTAGGGAACTAAAAACAACTCACAATTTCACCTTATTCAAAAGCAAAACAGTTTCCTACAAAATTATTCTTACTAGGCGTGCATTGTGATAACCGCGATTATCTAATGATAAACATTGATATTCTATTCTTTGTTTTAGATTACAATACTTATACATAAACAGAAGCTACAATGTGCTACGGAAGGGTCAGAATTGGTCACGATCCTGACCGGTACCGATATGGATGCACCTACTTGCCCACAAACTGTCACTGATAACCAAAACAGTGTGCGCAATGTTTTCATATGTTTATTATAGACAAATAACAATACCCATACTTTATTAATCAAACGTAGCAGATAAAATTTACAAAAAAAAGTACATAACATAATAATCCGTAGGTTTGTATTTAAACTCTAATCTATCTTCTCTTCCAAATATAATGTCAACGCTCAGCCCTAACTACTGGGTCTAGAGACTTTAAATTTGGCATAAAAGTTCCATACGAGGTCTAGAAGAGAATGCAATAAAAATAATTTTTAGGGTAAATTTAAACACGGACCGGTATAAATAAAAAGTAAACGAGTAACTATTTCTCTATAAATTTACTGGTGATAATTTATAAAATTTACAGGAACCTAATAGATGCTAATGGCCAGCAACCGATGGTTGTCTCCTAAAATAAATCTAAAGTGAAAATCCTTAGATTGATTTAAATTCTCCTCTTATCTTTCTGAATAAATTCGTGTGGGATCCAAGACAGTTTAAGTGTCTTGGGACTTGGCTGGGTTCCAATCCTGTGTATATTCACGGTGCTGTTGTTGATCCTGGCTGATAGGAGTAGCAGTGACGGCATTGCGGTGGGGGGCGAAGTCCCAGAAAAAAATCTCTAGGATGACGATGATGATAATGAAACTAAACAGGAACATTTAGAAAATTTTCATTCCATAATATCTTAGTTATCATATCACACATTGGTTAACTCACGATTGTCGTAGGCAGCGCGATAAGACTAACATTAGGTGCATTCTCAAACAACGACAACGTATCGAGATCCACGAACGCAATAATTTTGTGTTCCGCAATAAACTTTATCGATTCTTACATTAAATGTAATATTTGTGCCGCACAAACAATTGTTAAAACATTTTCTTTAGAGTACATACTCGATTCTATATTGATTGTATGTGCTGTGACAGGGTTAAATAAAATTAGAGACGCCAGAAAGCCAAACGTTGCAGAAATATGAATATTTATATCTGTATAATTTCTATCAGTTCTTTATACCCAATGTCGAACTGCTTTTCAGGTAGTAATTATGATAAACACTTTATTAAATAGTTCCAAAATGAGTTCAAATTAAATAAATCAAATGTTATCGTACTAATATGTATTTTTGCAGGAATACCAAACCTAGGCGTGTCCATAGATGACGATGGTGTGAGGAATATTGATGAAATACTAGACTTTTATTCAGACGATGTTATGGATAAACCGCACCTGACAAGGGACTCGTTTCTAAGAGAAGGGCCTTATAAAGTGAATGCGCAGCAGGAACTTAAACTAATGGTATCCAGAACTCAAACGCTAATGGCGAAATAATAGTGGAACTTTAAATGGTAGTGCAAAGAGACAAACCAATATGACTTATTGTTTCCTCAACTAAAGAATTAACAATGAAAAATCTGTGCATACAGACTCAAAATCTAAAAACTACTAACTTACAAGGTAGAGTTAAGCATTTATGCAATGTAAGAAATCTAGTAAAAACCCTCTGTGTCATGATTATTAGGCTTAAAAATTTTAAATGTATTCGGAAATATTATGATTTGACCTAGACTTTTTTGTCATAGGACCAGAATCCAGAATTAGTAACCAGTGGAATAAAATCTAGAAATGGCGAATTTAATCCATCAGTGTATACTGAGGAACCCAATCGTTATAAGCAGCTGATGGTTTATTTCAACTCAAAAGAACATGATGATCAAAGCTTAAAAGACCTTTTGGTAATACTACAGAATGGTATGCCTAAAAATAATCTCACTGCACGTACCTACACACATTGAAGGAAGTAAATCTTATATCCTGAATCTTATATATCTTCACAATGTAGTTACTTAAATATGTCGTCTCATCTTACATTTCACCTTGTTATTTAGAATTAGCGTAAAAGTGTGTAAATATATAATATTCCATTAGACATGAACTAATGACCCATAAATACTGCCGCATTGTTAAAATCCATAGTATTTTATCTTGATAGAAACTGACCTTCATATCTCAGAATTTATTTATTGTTTTTATTATCATTTTATAATTTCCTTGCAATGTTTGCCACTGATAAATCAACGTTTGTAATTCGTTTATACTAACTTATTTCAGGTATTGACATTAATTATGGAAATTACGAAGTAACTGCACAAAAAGCCATAGAAAGAAACAGATATACCAATTACAAAAAACCAAAACCAAATGATATTGATTGGGAACACTACTTAAGAATGAAAACAATTAAAGATAATAAAATAATCGGACCTCAAGAAAGTGCCACAAAAAACATTATTCACACTACTTTGAAAGGGGTGAAATATCAAAAAAATCAGCATTACAGTGATTACGATAATTATTTCACAGAATTTCCTAATTATAACATAATGAAACAACAAGACAACAAATTTAGTCAATTAAAAGGTTGTCCCACATATAGCTGTAACCATAACAATGTTCAGCGAAATGTGCTACATCATAAAAATTTCAATAATGTAGAAAATAATCATGAAAAATATAGTACACGTAAATCTATCCAAAATGGTAATTCTTTAAAATATTCTAAACCAAATTATAGTGATAGTAACGGGCCTTTTAACGATTATACCGAAATAAATCAAGACAAACGAGTAATCGAATATGAAAACTTACCCCCCACTATTACTCCTAACTACTATAACATTTATAATGATTATAATAAGTATAAAGACGCTCCAACTTTCAATGAAATAATTGGGAGACAATCTTTAGAACCAGCAGGTGAAATTAGACAGCACAATAAAATCAGACAGCAAATCTCTAGAAATATGGATTTTAAAATTTCAAACTATCGTAATAGTGATAAAAGGAATGTTGAAAGAAATGCACCTCAAAATACTGCACGTGTTAAAACAAGATTTGAAGTACAAAAAGCCCCATATTAGGATCTATAAAATTTATAATAATTAATAATATTTGGTATTATAATGCTTAAGCCCCTTAAAGACAGACAACTGGCTGTAATATTAGGGTTATTTATTAAATATTAAAATTTAATAAAAATCGGATAATAATTTAATTTAATAATTACTTCACCATTCAGTCTGTCCCGTTGTTTTTATTCTATCGACAATTTTTCTCGGCCGATTTGCTTCAAAACTACTAGACTGATTAAGTAAAAATTTGGTACTTTGGTAAAACCCAAAGTTGAATTGGTGTCAATTTGTTTTTGTTCAGCTTAGAACAGCTTAACCCTAGAACGGTTATGCGCCCGCGTTCCTCTCTGTTGTGTTGTTACCTTAGTTTATAAGCATAAACTGTTCATAAATGTGTTTGTGTAGCTTTTATTTACGTGTTCATTTTTAAAGGCGACTTTTTGTTAGTATGCGTGAGCACGTAAAAGTAAACTGTACGTGGTAACCTCGCCTCCCCCAAAAACTGGCAGAAACAATTTAGTTCTAAAAGTTGTATATAACACTTCCCGTGTTAAATATTCTAAGCCGTAACGATCCGGTAATAGGTAGGTTAAAAATAAAATCCATCTTAACCATTTTTTTATGATATTAAAAACATTATGTTTTCATTGCATGTTGTATAGTTGATAAGGTTTATGCTTTAAACTTTTAATATTGAAATTCTGTTTTATGATAGTTTGTATAATGGATGTTTGTACAGTAAATAAAATGGTCGCGTGACCCTGGGTATTTTACTGGCATGATTTTGTTGGTGGTTTTTGTATTATTTTTAATAAAAGATGACATAAACTATGAATGTGCAATGATCCGCAGTAAGTATTAATCTATTTCATTTCCTTCTAAAGATTTTATTTTGGAAAAGTAACATACCTATTGGAACTTATGGTTCTTTATACATAATCCAGATCTTAGTTTATAATTTGATTTATCAAACTTCCTTTGTTATTGCTTTGCTATAAATCGACTACAAAATCCTATTAGTTGAGCAGCGGTGGCGCAGTGGTACGGGCCTCGCCTTAGAAATATTTAAGGTCGCAGGTTCGAATACCAATCGTGCCCACACATCTTTGTGTGAATTGTTTCATCGCCGCTGCTCAATATCGGCGAAGGAAAACATCGTGAGGAAACCGGCATGTCTAAGAACTAATCATTCGAGGACATGTGACATCCACCAACCCGCACTTGGCCAGCGTGTGTGGATTAAGGCCTAAACTCTCTCAACTAGTAAGATAGTTGAGAGAAGACCCGTGCCCAGCAGTGGGACAATAAAAAGGGTTGAAGTGACTACAAAATATTCAATCTAATATTCACTTCATAGTAGTCACAATATAAATCAAAGAAGGAAGCCTACTGTTAAAAAAATTACTATCGATATTATTATTTTAGTGAACCAAAGAAACGGTTTAAAGTATTTGATGGCGGGCTATTTAAAACCTCTTCAAAGAATAGCAGGTATGTAACAAATAAAGCAAATTAGGTACATGAAAAATACTGCGCTTATCTATTTTTGTACTACTTATTAAATTAAAATTTAATTCAAAAAGCCTGACACACAGGTTATATATTAATCCTGATAGAGCTCATTCTTTTTATAATGGGGCTACATTAGCGCGTTGAGTGTGGCCGAGAAGATAGTTGCAATGCGTAGTAATCGAGCAAAGAAGATGTACTATCGGGGCACTCTCGCATGTCAATGAACTGAGCCCTAATTCACGTAATTTCTTGACGCGCCAATTAAATTGTGGTGCAGTTCCAGTAAAGTTGACGTCTTAGTGTAAAATGGTTTTCTTGTAATTATAATATATATAAAAAGTGTGTCACTAGTTTAAAACGCGCGTGATGCGAACTTGTCGCAAGCGTATCTGACAGCGGTTGTCAACAATACTTTAAGTTTTGATCGAAACTTAACTGCAACTGCACTGCAACTGAACTTATATTACGTAAATTAGCCTACTGGTGCGTATCAAAGGGATTAGTCACGAGAATATTCACATAGTATTTTCTTAAGAAACGAAAATATTCAGTTGGATGGCCACTCCTACATTGGTTTAATGTCGTCCAGTATTTTGTAGTGTAACGGACGTGAGCGACAATAAATCTCGCCTGAAGCCGAGATGAAGTCAGTCAAAAACTTGAGTAGACATTATCATGAATGTATCATCATTAATGTAAACAAGAATATTCCGTATGCTTTTCCGTGCAACGCGACACTAGCTAGCTAGTGTAGGTACCTAACTATAGTATTATCTGTAGTGACACGAAACTTCGCCTGCTAGCTCCAGCATTAATTGTAAGTCGTTAAAGGTCTCCTCTATTACAAAGGCTATGAAATCATATACTAGTTTTATATAGGTAGGTATAAATATCATTAGATATGTAAATAAATAACTATAAGTAATTACCTAAGTATTTTTGTAACGTGATATAATTTATTATGTTCATTTAAAAATTTTAAATGTTACCAGATATAAGTATTATTCAAGAATATTTTTGATATTTGACAGTGAATTTATGCAAAATCTGTCAAATCGACTTATACATTCCTAACATATCCATAATAACAAGTTCATTTTTCTTTCAGCACGATTTCCAAATCACACAGTAGAAATGCAGATAGAAGTATTTGATCAAGACCCAAATTTTGCTTCAAATATCAACACACACAAACTACGTCGAAGAAAAAGGAAATTTAATGGTAAACCCCGAAAGTAATAAAAATACTTCAAACATAATTATAATTATTTGTTACTTTACAAATAAGAGACCATTTGTCCAAAGTGGCTGATAAATAATAAAAAAAAACTAAATAATATTATAAAATAAAAATATTTAATAACAATATAAATAATGGAATATTATTTTACTATTTATTTTTAACTAATAAAAAAAATGACATATGTTTGTGTATGGAAACCGGATAACTGAAGCCTTGTCTTTTGTAAAATATGTTTATTTTTATAGAAAGGCGAAATGATGTCGGCTTTGGTAAGTTTTATACTTATTTATTTATTTCATAAGGCCCACCATTACTTATTTTTAGAATTTATAGACCATTTTTAATATTAAGGTACACTACAGCGTGCCTAAGAGTATGTCAATTGGTTTGCCATATAAATAAATTAGGTAGGTAATTGGAAAAATAAATGTACAGAGCTATTTAGTATTCAGTAGAACAGAGCTATTTTATGCGCTCCAAATAAAGGATCTTACAACGTGCTTACAGCAAAATGTAATAATATTTTGTGGTTCAAGTTGTGAGAAATGTGGCTAATATCTGTTGACGACAAAAGGTTCGGCAAAGTATGAATAATTCCTGCTGCCGTATTATGAGTGTTTAATGGTATTGTGATTCCATTAAAAGAAAAGGATGCGATTACTTAACGCGTATATTCGCTTCCCTTTCTTTCAACGGAATCACAATCGCTTTAAACACCCATATCATGGCACAATTGTAAGCGTTCATAGGTCGCGGACACTCTTACGCAGGTTTATCCTTGTTTGACAGTTTGTATTGAAATAAAACTACTTTATAACGGATTAGCTTACTGACAGCGGCTTCGCCCGCGTGTATGTCTGTTATCGCGCCAAAACATTACCTTCTTTTTGCGCAGTGGGATAAAAGCTATCCTATGTTATGTTATTTTATCCAAATCTGTTAAGTAGTTTAGGCGTGAAAGCAACACAGACAGACAGACAGAGTTACTTTCGCATTTATAATACCTATTAGTAAGGATTTTATCGCGGTATATTTTAGATTTTAGATTCCGGTGTTTCAAAGTCTTTTCAGATTTCATGGTCACGGGTGGACTGAAAAGACTTCGCAACGTCGGAATATAAAATCTAAAATATACCGCGATAAAAGCCGTTATAAAGTAGTTGTATTTTAATGTGTGATATTCGCGTAAATCTAAGAAAATACTATGACAGTTTGTAGTTTAAAAATTCCTAACCTGTATTAATTTTAGAGGATAGTGTTACAACTACTTTAGCACCGACGACATCAACCGAAACTGAAACACCAACAACGGAACCACCAATGACATATTACTATACAGGTTAGTATTTTTGACTGCCTCGGTGGCTTAGGGGATAGTCGGTTCGTCTCTAGCCTTTGGGATAGTGGGTTATAATCCCACGCCGCACCGGATCAAAACAGACTTATTTAATTTTTCATGATTAGTCCAAAGCCAGATTACAATAAAGTGGGGGTAGCTGTGACAATAAGCTGGTGGTAGGATTCAGTGGTCGGTCTCCAAACGGTCTTACCACGCTCCGATGCGATGCCCGGTGTTAACATTTGTGAGTGGGTCGAAAATGTTTCTTTTTTTATGGTAACACATGAAGCCTCATTCCACTTAATCGATATATTAGGCAAGCGTGTTCCATCGTAGACCAGATCATTGCTTAACTCCAGGCAATTTGCCAAGCGCAAGCTTATTACATAAAAAAATCACCAGTATCGAAAAATCTCGAGGGTACCTCTAACGGAAGCAAACTGTATTGCAGCTGTGTTAAAAGCTGAAGGTATTTAAAAGTTAATTATTTCAGATGCAACAATACGCGATTCCGACAGGCCAGTTAATCTAGCAGAATTAAAAGAAGCTCTGAATGACCTTGAAAGAAGATTGACATCAACAACAGAGCGCTGTAAGTGATACATAAGTCACATAAACGATGCCTTCAAGGAATAAATCTGACTTAAACTAATCATGATTAAACAACACTTAACTAGATATTTCACTTTTAAGCCTGATGAAAATGAAACATCGAACTTTCGAGAAGTACAGAAAATACCCTTTTATTTACTAAAGAGGGACAGTTTTTTAATAAGTAATCAACAGATTTAATAAAATATAATCCTTTGTTTCTTTGTTTCTTATACTCTCTTTCCCAATGGGCATTATAGGTATGTGCTCCTAAAGGATACCAGACATACTTGAGGACGAGAGGAGTTGTCGAAGTTAACTAACTTCTGTTAAGGAAAGAAGTTCTATTGTTGAACTTCTGATAATGAAAGGAGTGGTACTGTTTGGTTGTATATATTTTATGTATGTTTGACGATTTGTCTGTCAATTATGAACCGTTTTTGATTTATTTTTTCAATTTTCTACCCAACAATGTGTTTTATTAAAATTGTCTATTTCTTCTTTTTAGCAACACTACATAAAGAAGGTAATATTATAACAAGGTCCTAAAATTATAACGCATAGTCAAAAATATTTTTGTATTTAATATTTAATAATCAATTGAATTACAATTTATTATTTTAATTGATTTTTCAGGCAGCTCCGAGTATGGAAAACCTACTTATCGACCTGGTGATAAAATTGCTGATCAGAAAATTCGCAATCTTATTCAATTGCTGAAAAGAGGTACCTAAGTACAAATAACATTTACAACAAAATCTAATAATTTTTATATTTTGGTTGCTTTTTAAGCTTTTATTTTCAATATCTATGATGAGTCATGTGTAATGATAAGTCACTCAATGAACTATCACTTTTGGTTGGTATATACAGATAACATTAAACTAAACTAAACTTACTTTTCCTTACTTCGTCAGACCTAAACTCTCTCAATTCGTAAAATGGTTGAGAGAAGCCCCATGCCCGATAGTGGGAGACTAAAAATTATTGAAATGATATACAAATACCTTTATGGTATGGTATGATTCCTGTTGACGAGCTTGCTTGAATTTGGACCGCGATCTACCAAATTTTTAGCCCATTGATTGGCTAAACAATTAACGAGTTTGATACTATTTTGTTACTATAGCACATAATAGTTAATAGTACTACGTGAAGGATCACTCTATAAATATATTTAGTTAAAAAGTGTCTATGAAAGTAACGTAATAAAGTTCAAATTCAGTTTGCTCAGAGCTAATCACCTACAGCGATATTGACGTAGAGTTGCACTATAGTAACGCAAATTCTTACTGACATGTTTTTTTTATTTATTTTTCAGCGGTAATTATAAACGGCCATCTATCAAAACCTACAGATGACAACTTGCAATGGGTCCAAATTAAGATACCTAAAACATCTTTGCAGCAATAATTGAGTATAAATAAAATTTAATATATCTAAGCGCTTGTTTGTGATGATGTTTTCGTATTTTATTTATAAAATATCCACTCCTCCGTGAAAATATTCATACGTAAGGGTTTCCCTCAACTTAGTAGAGCTGAACTAAACGAAGGTTACAAGTTAAGCGCATTTTTTTTAAATTTGCGCTTGACCACAATCTGCCTGGTGTTAAGCAATGATGTAGTCTACGATGGGACCCGCCCGCTCAATATACCGAGTTACTCATGATTACGAATGATTTTCAGTGGGAAGATGGCAGTGGAATAAGGCTACATATGGTTAGAAACCATAATGGAGCAACAATTCCGACCCACCATTAAGAAGCTCAAGTATTGTATTATTAAAATATCTACTCCTCCGTGATAATATCCCCATACGTTAGGGTCTACGTCAACTGAGTCGAGCTGATCGAAACGTAATAGTAGGTTACATTAATATTGTCGCCTAGTCACAACTCGAATTGCATTTTTTTTTAAATAGGACTCCGCTATGCTATAAAAAAAGGAAAAAAGCAAATAAGTTTATTAACCTAATGTTTAATTTGCATACAACTCCGTTCCGGTTTGGTGGGTTGTCAGCCTAACAGGTATATCTCAAAAACTCTTATTTTTTGTGGCAACCAAAAATGTATGAATTTTATTAGTTATTAATGATTCAAAATTAAAATTTAGTCTTTGCTAACGAGAATTCTAAGTATTATATGTGAAAACCTAGTTCTTAACGTCAAAATTGGAATTTATGTATTTTTATGAACATATAAGGCAACAGGAATGCCTGTTTGCTAACTCAGTATTTACCTTGACACCCCAAACATGTAACTACAAAATTAAATACCAGATTTTAACCTCGATAATGTTGTACAATATTAATTTCCTATGCGCGCTTTAACAAATGATTAAGTGTTCTTCTAATGGTCAGGGGACGAACACAGTAGGTCAAGACCACAGGCGCAGTGGCATATCGTTTTTTTTTGTTTAGTGTTGTAGTATGGGGATAAAAAGTTTTAAAATTGATTAATTTAAAGCACTAGTAAAGTTTCTATTTCTATTTTTCCTTTGTTTGTTAAGTAAATATTTCATGAATAAAATTAGTTTGGCTAATAAGTATGGTATTCTGGTAGTATGTTGTTTTAATTATTTAATAGTGGCCCGCCCCGGCTTCCCATGGGGAGATATCGGGTAATTCCCGCAACCCTCTGGTATAAATGTGCAGCGAAATACCAGGGACGTTTTAGTGGGTACCCTTTGAGAGTCTCACACACTCCTGCCCTGCGCCCACACGAAGCAGAGGATTCTTAAAGAATTTCCTTCCGGCAAAAAAAGTACTTAATAGACCATCATCACATACATACTTGGTGCTCTGCCTAACCCGTGAGTGATATAACCGTGGTGTTACATTTAATTACACACATACAGGAACCATTTAGGTATATATCTCTGCTTTGTAGAAATAATTCTATAAATAAAAATTTTTATAAACCCCAACAATGTTTTTTCGTTAAGAATCGTCTGTATTACTTAAGTTTTCTTATAAAAAACCGCATTAAAATCGGTACATCCGCGCTACGAGGCAACAAACTTGAACACAGATACACAAAATACATAAAAACATAATAAACATATTAAACTAATGATTTTGATTATTTGTTTTGCCAAAGCAGACTTGATCGGGTGTTCTAAGTATGTATGTGATAAAATGTATGATGATCAAAATTTTTGTCTACCCGTGCGAAGCCAGGGCGGTAGTGATTTGATTATTGGATTATTATTAAATAGGTCTTGGTCCAGTGAAAGTGCGAGTACTGGGGCGAGTACTGGGGTGAGTACTGGTGCGAGTACTGGGACGAGTACTGGGGCGAGTACTGGGGCGGGTACTGGGGCGAGTACTGGGACGAGTACTGGGGCGAGTACTGGGGCGAGTACTGGGGCGAGTACTGGGGTGAGTACTGGGGCGAGTACTGGGGCGAGTACTGGGGCGAGTACTGGGGCGAGTACTGGGGCGAGTACTGGGGTGAGTAATGGGACGAGTACTGGGGCGAGTACTGGGGTGAGTACTGGGGCGAGTACTGGGGCGAGTACTGGGGCGAGTACTGGAGCGAGTACTGGAGCGAGTACTGGTGCGAGTACTGGGGCGAGTACTGGGGTGAGTACTGGGGCGAGTACTGGGGCGAGTACTGGGGCGAGTACTGGAGCGAGTACTGGGGCGAGCACTGGGGCGAGTACTGGGGCGAGTACTGGAGCGAGTATTGGAGCGAGTACTGGTGCGAGTACTGGGGCGAGTACTGGGGCGAGTACTGGGGCGAGTACTGGTGCGAGTACTGGGACGTGTACTGGGGCGAGTACAAGGGTGAATACTGGGGCGAGTACTGGTGCGAGTACTGGGGCGAGTACTAGTGCGAGTACTAGGGCGAGTACTGGGGAGAGTACTGGGGCGAGTACTGGGGCGAGAACTGGGGTGAGTAATGGGACGAGTACTGGGGCGAGTACTGGGGCGAGTACTGGAGCGAGTACTGGAGCGAGTACTGGAGCGAGTACTGGTGCGAGTACTGGGGCGAGTACTGGGGCGAGTACTGGGGCGAGTACTGGTGCGAGTACTGGGACGTGTACTGGGGCGAGTACAAGGGTGAATACTGGGGCGAGTACTGGTGCGAGTACTGGGGCGAGTACTAGTGCGAGTACTAGGGCGAGTACTGGGGAGAGTACTGGGGCGAGTACTGGGGCGAGAACTGGGGTGAGTAATGGGACGAGTACTGGGGCGAGTACTGGGGCGAGTACTGGGGCGAGTACTGGAGCGAGTACTGGGGCGAGTACTGGTGCGAGAACTGGGGTGAGTAATGGGTCGAGTACTGGGGCGAGTACTGGGGCGAGTACTGGGGCGAGTATTGGGGCGAGTACTGGGGTGAGTACTGGAGCGAGTACTGGAGTGAGTACTGGTGCGAGTACTGGGGCGAGCACTGGGGCGAGCACTGGGACGAGTACTGGGGCGAGTACTGGGGCGAGTACTGGGGCGAGTACTGGGGCGAGTACTGGTGCGAGTACTGGGACGTGTACTGGGGCGAGTACAAGGGTGAATACTGGGGCGAGTACTGGTGCGAGTACTGGGGCGAGTACTAGTGCGAGTACTAGGGCGAGTACTGGGGAGAGTACTGGGGCGAGTACTGGGGCGAGAACTGGAGTGAGTAATGGGACGAGTACTGGGGCGAGTACTGGGGCGAGTACTGGGGCGAGTACTGGAGCGAGTACTGGGGCGAGTACTGGTGCGAGAACTGGGGTGAGTAATGGGTCGAGTACTGGGGCGAGTACTGGGGCGAGTACTGGGGCGAGTATTGGGGCGAGTACTGGGGTGAGTACTGGAGCGAGTACTGGAGTGAGTACTGGTGCGAGTACTGGGGCGAGCACTGGGGCGAGCACTGGGACGAGTACTGGGGCGAGTACTGGGGCGAGTACTGGGGCGAGTACTGGGGCGAGTACTGGAGCGAGTACTGGTGCTAGTACTGGGGCGAGCACTGGGGCGAGTACTGGAGCGAGTACTGGAGCGAGTACTGGGGCGAGTACTGGGGCGAGTACTGGAGCGAGTACTGGGGCGAGTACTGGTGCGAGTACTGGGACGTGTACTGGGGCGAGTACAAGGGTGAATACTGGGGCGAGTACTGGGGCGAGTACTGGAGCGAGTACTAGTGCGAGTACTAGGGCGAGTACTGGGGAGAGTACTGGGGCGAGTACTGGGGCGAGAACTGGGGTGAGTAATGGGACGAGTACTGGGGCGAGTACTGGGGCGAGTACTGGGGCGAGTACTGGAGCGAGTACTGGGGCGAGTACTGGTGCGAGAACTGGGGTGAGTAATGGGTCGAGTACTGGGGCGAGTACTGGGGCGAGTACTGGGGCGAGTATTGGGGCGAGTACTGGGGTGAGTACTGGAGCGAGTACTGGAGTGAGTACTGGTGCGAGTACTGGGGCGAGCACTGGGGCGAGCACTGGGACGAGTACTGGGGCGAGTACTGGGGCGAGTACTGGGGCGAGTACTGGGGCGAGTACTGGAGCGAGTACTGGTGCTAGTACTGGGGCGAGCACTGGGGCGAGCACTGAGACGAGTACTGGGGCGAGTACTGGGGCGAGTACTGGGGCGAGTACTGGGGCGAGTACTGGGCGAGTACTGGGGTGAGTACTGGTGCTAGTAAAAGTGCCAGTAAGTGCCAGTACAAGGGCGAGTAAAATTGTGAGTAAAATACCACGTACAACTCGAAATAAATTCTTATTCGAATCAAAATATATAAAATTTTCTATTAAAAACAAAACATAGGATTAAAACATTTTTTTAACATTGACTGTTTACCAACATTAATAGGTTATCAGCAACAAAGGATTTTCTTGAACTTCTTGATGAGTCATAAAACCGCGCGTGAGCTATAAATATTCAACAACTTACGATTAGGTATCACTTCAACAGAGCACGGGTCTTCTTTCAACTAGTTTACGAGTTGAGAGAGTTTAGACATTAATCTTCACATGATGGCCAGCTGCGGTTTAGTATGCCACTTCTAATAATGTCATTGTTTTTTCACATATACACTCACCGCCATATAGTACCAAATTATCAATTATATTTGCTTGTTTTATGGGCACAAGGAACCTAAATACATTTTCTTTTTTATCCTAGTGTGGAGGCTAGTGCACTAAAACATATTATTGTCTTTTGTTTTGTAATAATAAATTTATCTTTAATACATACATATATTTTATAAATTTCACCCAGTCCCAGAACAAAATTATGAAGACGGTTTAAAACTAGTTAATTGTTCAATGAAAATCTTGTTTCTAAACAGAACGCTCTACCAGATGTCAGAGAGTTTGCCAACAATGAAACAAAGAACAAAACCAATCAATTATTTGGTCAGTTCAACCATTGACCTCAGTCGGAGGCACCAAAATTAACTGGAACGTAATTTATGGAGCTAGCAAAGATAAATTCTTCTTATATCATATTATTAACTCATCGGAGTACCCTGACGTTAAATGTGTCCGGTATTTATAGTCGAGACTTAATTCTAGGAAGAACTTTTACTATAACCGATTAGAGATGAATTCATAGAATGCACAGTTTTTTTAACTGTATCTTTTTTTATTATATGCCACACAAATAGTAAATACTTACCTACATAAATTGAACAGTTTAGTAGGCAGGTACTTATTGAATTAAAAATATTTTGACTAAGCCTCTAAGGTTTAAAACCACGATTTCACAAGTAATATTATTGGTGCCCCAATTACTAATCAAAATCTTTAATTATTTCAAAATAGGCATGATACGAAACTTAAAAATATTCTATTTAGTCCGTATTATATATATTATCACTAAAATAATATTGTCCTATACTGTGACAGTGACGTAACGAGATACTTTGGCAACATCATCATCAAGCATCGCCTCTATTACTTAAAAGAAAAAAAGGAAAAAGGATAGAAAAGTATTTAACATTTTTAAAATTGTTTAGATTGCTACGGACTAAAACTTATTCATATTGACTATTAAAATGAATCTTCGATTTTCGATCTGTTTGCAACTTTTATGAATCGGGCAAGTCTTTAAACTTTTAATTTATTAGTTTTCATACAGAAGCATGTTATCGCACAAACAAAAGGCTATTATTTAAAACTTGACTATGAATACGTTTCAAGTTATGCAAGTCTTATGAATAGTTCAGTAAAACACGGCGCAGGTGACCTCCTGCTTTGATGGTATCAGCCCGAACTAACCAGCAGCGCAATTAAACTATTAGCCAAAGGACACTCGTGATGAATAATCGACCATTTTGTTCTAAATACTTGTGTGGTATTCGGAAAATTCTTAACTTCACTTGACCTTATAAACTTTGAAATTAAGCGACATTGGAATTACTTGAGATTATAAAGCGGTTTATTAAGATTTTTATTATATACTAACTTTCCGACTGCGGCTTAGCAGTTCCGCCCACGCAAATGTCGGTTAACGCATTAAACCATTAATCTCTTTTGCGCAGTCGGGTGAAAAAGATCGTCTAACCTTCCCCGGTTCTCAAACTATCGTCATACCAAATTTGATCTCAGTCAGCTTTTTAACCGGAGGTCCCAGATGCGATTATAAAAGGCAAATAAACGTTTCTAATATACCAAGAAATTCTTTGTTGCAGCCTGTAGTATGAAATTGAGCCCGATAAAAGGCAATAGGCTCGCCCCAAGTTACATATGGGACCTAAAAATTACCAGTAGGTGATATTAACCTCTGCCTACGCCTTCAGGTGATGCAGGCATGACGGATATTATGTTAAGTAGTTTCATTTTAATGTATAATATTTGCAAAGATATCAGAAAACACTAAGTTCTAGTTTATTTTAGGTATTGCGGCTAGAAGTTAAGTTAATATGCTATAAGTTAATAAAAAACTGGAACCTACTTACTGCGTTAGTTTCATGAGGCACCGCATAATGATGTTGTTGGAGTTGGATCTTGATTTTTACTCGACTACAAAAAGAAGGAGATTTTTAATTTGGATTTTTAAGTATTTATTTCAATGTTTGATGGCAATTGACAATTTCAGTGCAGTTGTTCAGGACCCGAATTTTCGAGCTTTAAATATTTATATTGAATTCGGAAATTGACGCAACTAATCTAGTCGATTGCTATAGACTACCCGTTGCATGTCGTGTATCTCTAACTTGACATTCTGAAAATACAAAAATGAGCTATAGGCAATTATCGCAAATTTTTCGACATCTCTCGCGTTCGAAGTAAATGTTTGAATTTCGACAATTGTTGTCCATTCTATCATCCTATCATCCATTCTCTCTGTATGACCAAACCATATAAGTATGCTTTTTTCCACCTTTGTCACTACATTTTGTTTCAGACCACAGCGTTTTCTAATTACTTAATTCTTCAAACTATCTTTCAGAGTTACACCATACCACAGCCTGAAACACAGGGCAACCTAGTTCGGGCAAATGTATTATACACTACCTGTTATGAAATAAACCTGTACTCTAAGATATTAATTGTAACTACTTACTACATGAATAAATTTTACTTTAATTTACTTTACATACTTCGTAGAGAACACAGCATTCATTCTACTTTCATGCTACTTTAACATTTTTTTCATACTAGTAATATATGAACAAACATGTAGTCAACACATACACGAGAAGTGCTGACGCTGTAAGACAATGAATATTACACCGTGTATATATTAGTTAATTACATTAAAGAAACAATAATGTCTACCTACTGAAGCGTTGCATAAGATTGAAAGCCAGAAAATTGCACAATCATTTGTCACAATAAAATTAAGTAAATTACAGGTAGTTAAAGCCATGATTTATAATTTCTCTTCATAAACCCAACGAAACGCGTCGAAGCAATTAACGGTGCAATTAATCTCTAACTCGTAAACACCCTATTAAAATGTAATTTATATAAACGGCAGTTCAGGATGAGTGCTCTTAGACGACAGTAACTATTTTGACCTATTAATTTTATGTAACGTAAGTAGTTAGTACTTTAGCGGCGAATCGAGTCACCTACTATATAATTTAAGTGAGTAGGTACTAAGTATTCATATAATAAAGTTTAAATCGGAACAGTGCCGTCTCTTTTACCAGGTGTAAAAGAGACGGCACTGTTAATAAAATTTCATATCCGTTCTTCTTTTAAAGTGGTAAGTGAATAAACTGAAATGATAAATAATGAATTTGATGTAATTTCACCTATCTAAGAACATTTAAGTTACCGGATAAAATTTGCACAAACATGTACACCGATGTACATAGACATACGTAAAACTTATAACAAACCTCTTTTTGACGGGCCGGTGGCGTGGTCGGTAAGATACTTGCTTTTCACGCTGCAGGTCGTGGGTTCGATTCCCACCCGAGACAAACATTAATGATGAACATTTGTGTTTGTGTCGAGTCTGGGTGTAAATATCTAATATAAGTATATATTTACAAAAGAAAAGTATCATATGTATAGTATATACCAGTTATCTGGTTTCCATAACACAAGCTCTGCTTAGCTTGGGACCAGATGACCGTGTGTGTTAATGTCCCAGATTATTTATTTATTTTATTTTATTTATTTTTGTTTTAAGTTAAAATATCATACAGCGTATACAGAAACAGAGAGGTAAGCTACTTGGACTACAAGCGCTGGTAGTCAGCGCAGATGACTTTTCTTTCTGTATCATCGCACCTAGAAGATTTATTTTTATTTTTCAATATAGAGAAAATGCAAACCGTGTAAATTTCAACTCCACTACCTATTTCAACTGATGATAATTTATACAGCTCGTCAACAGGCTGAAGACACACACACGTAGATCTCCTCGGATATCAATTCGCACTAAAACTTATACGTAAAAAGTTTCCAACAAATGCGTCACACGAGGGTCATCATCATTATCAGTCTATTCTAGTCCACAGCTGGACATAGGCCTCTCCTAAAGCACACCACTGAGCACGATCCGCGGCTTTTGGCCGCACTGCTGAGATCTTCAGTCCACCTAGTCTTAGGGCGTCGTACGCTTTGCAAGTGCATGCGTATGCGATAAATAAAAAAGTATAATTCATTATTGGTTTCAATTATTTTAAGGTTACAATACATCAGTACCTAAAACATCAAAAAGGCAAGACTAACTTGAGAATTAGACCTGTAATTATAAATTTATGTCCAAATATGTAGTAACTTAGTCAACTGTAGTTAGAGATAGTTACCAGTGTATAATTGTACCCCGCGTGAGGTCCACTCGTTTAAACCCGATTATGTCCAATTGGCTGGTAATAACAGTGCTAAAATATTACTAGATAATTAGATCTACCAGACAAAAATATTTGCATCCATTATATTTAATTTATGTAAAGTTTATTGTAACTTACAATGTAATGGTAATTTTGGTAAACCTGTTTTCTGTAGATTGAAATTTCGCCACGTCTTGTCTAATGCACGAGATAGACATGAAAGCATTCTTACTATATTCATTACTTAATTTTCGGTGAAAATCCGCAGACCGTCAATACATTTTATTGCATACTAGTTGCCCTGGCCAACTTTATACCGCGTAATTCTTACCTTTTAGACCATCCATAGACCTATACGAACATTTCAAAATATATAATATTAAGCGAGATTGAAATAACCAACAAAAGTCAAATTATAATCTAGTATCTGATAGTGAACTGTATATATGTAGGTATATAGTTATGCAATTTTTTCACTAACTATGCCGCTTAATAATTTTGAATAAATGAAACGGACAGATTAATCTGTTACCTGTCAAATCATATACTTGTCGCTGTCTATGACCTAACCTGCATCTGTTTAAAAATAATTTAAATAAGCACTAATGGCATAACTAAAGACTGTTTCACCAAGGATTTCTCGTTGGCGTTGTAAATATTAGCATCAAGAAGATTTAAAAATATCTTGTTCATCATTATCCACACCAACTTATTGGGTTTTTAAATGGTCGACGGATAAAACATACGTGAAGTCCAGCAATTCTGACAAAGTTTGACGTGCTTAGCAATGATTAGATTTGTAGAACAATCAAGAACAGATAAATGAAGGTCTTTAATCGTTCTTTAGTTTATTAAATTTTAGGATGATGGATGTAACTAATACAATGTAATTAACATAGGTAGGTGTTTAGTGATCCGGCCTTAGTCAGTAGACTAGAGCAGCGACAGGAGAGGAGTCGTAGCAATACTACCTAACAACAATAAAACTAAGACAGTGATTCACGATAAAAGTTTTAAAGCCTCAATCACTTAGCATGCACTTAAATGCTTGTAAGGCAATTTTTTTCCTTCTAGGGATCTATATAAAAGGATCTGTAAAGTTTTTACACTTTACTTATCCACATTTACATGATTTGTACTTAAAAACAAATAAGGGGGGCTTTAGATGGGTCACATCCCATATTGAGTTAAATTTTATAAATGGAGTTTTAAAAAGATTATCAATTTTACACGTGACCTACCCATGGCAAAAATGTTTCTTTATCATAAAAATTAGGTACAGATAGGTTTCAAAATTAAAATATTTACCAAGTAGGTAAAATGTTTCCAAAGTCTGTGCTTAAGTATTGAATAAGTAAGTTGAATTTTGTCGCCGACACGCCTGGTTTATTTTGCTGCCTACAAATTTATGTGGACAAGAGCAATGAATAATCTGCTCAGGAATTAGCATTCCAAAAAAGGCGAACGTATACTTTATAGTAGACACTAGATTCAGGAACAGAGCGGTGCGCGTAAATCAGATTGCATGGACACTACACCGTTTTGAACTGTTCGAGGTATCAGAGCACTCCCATTAATAACATCTTGTTAGATCCAATAAAAAATCCAACTTACCTAAATGTTACTTACGCATTCACATCCTTATCCACATTCACAAGAACACATGTTGCAAAGACTCTTTCTCTTTTATTCAGAGAGGAATAGAAAGAGACAGATAGCACACGCAACATGTTTCGTTGTGCAAACGCACAGTCACAGACAGACACTAAATCAATGAAAATACTGCATTTATGGAGTGGGTACTCTTTGCACCTTTGAAATGGGTCAGTCAAATACCAACTTGGGGCGTTAGAGTCTACTGAAAGGCGAGCTAAGAGGCTTGTTGGCAACGAATCCCTCGTAATGCCAAAATAGCAAAGCCTCAAGTTTCGCTGTATGGTATTCTATCGGATACACTTCGGAAAGTGTGCGTTGTAATTACTAATCTTATTTCTCCATCTTCGTTCTTTTTTGGGACAAGTAGAGGTAATATTCCACGGGTAACGATAAATAAACGTTCTGCTTCCACATTAATAGTGCGAGCTGCCAAGTTGTGGATCTCTATTTCCTGGCAAGTTGTAGTCAAACCCAAGCCTATTATAAGATAAAAAAAACTGGATTTATTTTCATCATACTCTGCTCCGGTAAGTAGTAGCTAGTTTAGCGGTTATTATTCACAATAACAATACTTATTATTATTTATAATTTGAAACTATTAGAAACGGCCTTCAGTCAGATATTTTAAGTGCTTAATATTTTATTTTATTTGGTGCTAACTTTATTATTAGACGTTATATTATGCTAAATTACTAGGTAAAGAACGCTTTTAGTTGCTTTGACTAACATCAGCACTTCTGTTTTGTTGGTGGATTTATTTATAAAAGGTATAATCAAACAACCTTAACGTAAATGCAGCTAGAACCACGGACAGCGCCCCGGAGCGAAGCAACACCATAACATGCCTGTAATATCGGGAGCTACAATGAACTTTAACATTTCCACATAGGGCCCTGATGGTCCCGACTTTCACCATAAACGGCCAATTTACGGACGCCTGTCGACCGGCCAGTGTCTTAGCTAAACTGTCTCAATTAGTGCCCAGATAGATGACCCCGCAATTTCGTCAGCATACCGACTAAGATTGCTGCCGTTATGAGGTTAAGTGCAAGAGAGCGGACTACTACCAATGATGTAGGGTCCAAGGAAATTATCCGCTTTTACACATCAATAGCTCGGGTTCATATTCCAGTAATTGTTTTGATATCATTATGTTTTAGTTGTATTAAAGCTGTAGTATTAGTTATTTAATTACCTGAAAGAATATTTATATCAAAATTAAGCGCCTAAATGCACGCACGTAAAGGATGTGATGTACCTTGACATATCACTCGGTGTCATATTAATTTTGGTAAAATTAAACTTTATTGTGCAGAATGTCAGTTTAAATTCGTGCGTTTTCTATTTCTCTGCCAATGTTGGTAGGCAAAGTGGCTCAAGAATATATATGATATCATCTTATACGCTTAATACATGTAAACGACAGCACCAAATGGCACGTACTAATTTTAGTTTTATTTGCATTTGTCAGAAAAACGTTTGGGTATATTAACATCTTAAAAATGTAAGGGATGGCCGTACATTTTTTATAGTACCTACACCAAACAAGCGAGGTGCCAAAGCTAAAGCGAAAAGATAGTATGCAATAATGGAATGACAATCACAGCAATATATAAGATATAATTAAACATTGTTGCCAGCCAATCTGAATGTTACATCACAATAATACGCTTAAGATTAGAATACTAAATCTAAATGAAAAACTAAAGATACTAAACACCTAAAGTATTTTTTGTACCAAGGAAATAATTACAAATCTTTTGCAGCTATCTCGATCGCTTTCGCTGTATTAAATGATCTTTTATTTTTGAATCCAAATGAAGATGAAAGTGATGGTATACATTGTGAACCAGACTATTAAGATTTTGTTGTGACGACTATAGATTTCTAATAACGGCTTTCCACTGTGCCGCGTAAGTGATATCAATTTTGATATTACACCTGTAAAGAAGCATATAATTATCTCTATTATTTTAGAGGCGTTGCTGAGCGAAATTACTTTTTATAAGACTGGATATAGTAAAAAACTTCTAGTGTCAAATATCCAGTTCCTGAAAGGAGCAGAGGTGAATGTTACAGAGTATTTTACCAGGAGACCAATTCGTCAAAACGCAAAAAGTTTACAAATACTATCTTGAAGCTGTTAAAATTCGTTCAGGAATTATTATTTTTCATTTAAAACGTCTCTAGAAATATAATAAAATGGATTGGAAATAGAATATAATACAATACAATAGAATATAATAATATAGAATAGGTGAAGTATTTTGTATATTTTTTGCATTTTAATTTATTATCTTGACAGGTATTGACAACTCGTACTTAGGAGACAGCCCTGTTTTGGTTTTATACGTAATGTCTACCGTTATTCATAAAACCTATCTTATGGGTATGTATTTTTTTATTTTCAGAAAATAATTCTTAACACCTAGCTCTTTTGGCGTAACTAGAAATTAGGCTTCATCATTCGCCTTATGATGAAATTGATTCATACTAAAATTATACTTATACTATCGTGTAACAATGATGTTAGCGTGTCCTTAAATTCGATCTTAAGACCTTGCGAACAACCATTCAATATGCTACTTACTTCTTCCTCAAATAAGGCTATTATAACAACGTATTGTTATTCACAATCTTAAACCAATCAATCTGTATTACAACCGTAATTATAGCTACAGATTATATCATAATACGGTTAAACAATGATCGCGAATCTGTAGGGTGCATAGATTAAAATAGCGCGGAGGCGTGGCGGTTCTCGATGGCTATCATAGTCGCCTCTCGCTAGTGACCTCGCTGCTGAGGGCTGCTTGGTTAGGTACCTATATTGACTTGGTTATACATGCGCATTAGAACTTACAACCTCGATTTGTTTGTCCAATATCATCATTAGCTACCATTGAATCATTGACTTGAGAATCACTTCGTAGGCCACCGCGATAAGTAGGGAATAGGACTTTTTGCTTGTGACTCCACTCTGAAGGCTGTTTGTATGTTGAAACTACAACATACTATTGGATCAAAAATCATAATCGATCTAAAATGGCCTCTAGTCGGCGTAAAAATTAAATCAAGCATGGCGATCCTCGACCAGCAGTTTGAGTTCCTGCCTGTTCCTTTTCTCTAGTGATGTAGCAGCTTAAGGTTACTTGCTTCACGTGCACTAAGACCGCTGACTATTTATAGTAGACACCGCATAGCTGCCCTTCTCGCTCGCCCAACTTATGTCTTACTACTACATATTGTCGGTGATTGGTCAGTTCAAAGACAAAAACTTAAACGAATTAATCAAAATTAATTATTTTCCCTGATGCCCCGCTGCCTACTTTTCACGATTACAATATTCGAAAAAGTAGTCCGTCGTCTAGTAGGTAGTATCTTGAGTCGGTGATTGGAACCACTAACATAGAATTCGTAAATACGCCAACATCACTACGAGACGTCACTGTCATCGTCTTGAGGGCCATACTGGACCAGCTCTTTGAGATAGTTCAAAGACCTGGAAATTAAACTTAAGGCACAGTGGTACGGGCCTCGCCTTAGAAATATAAGGTCGCGGGTTCGATTTCTAGTCGCACCTACACATGTTTGCATGAATTTTTACATCGCCGCTGCTCAATAGTGAAGGAAAAGATCTTGAGGAAACCAGCATGACATCCACCTACTTGCACTTTGCCAGCACGTGTGGATTAAGGCCTAAAATTTCTTAACTCGTAAGATAGTTGAGAAAAGACCCGGGCCCAGGAGTGGGACACTAGGTTGAAGTGAATAGAAAATAGGATTTGTTTGTGTTATTTAAGTACATTCATGTAAGTGACGTGTAATGTCTTAATGAGAATAAAGATCTTCTTCTTCTTCTTTTAATTATGGCCTCTGCAGAAATTATTCCGCAATTTTGCCAGTGTCAAGTTTAAATAATTAAGTATATAAGTTTTTAAAGATTAGTAGTAAAAAACTAAAAAACTGCGACGTTCTAAGACGCCATTTTTTCTCCCCTCAAATAAAGATCTTTAAACCGAAATTTAAGGTTGGTAAATTAACACTTCAAACAGACAGTCAATGAATGGCAGTTGGTAGCTGACATATTCGTAGAGCTAACAGTTTATTTATTTTATACTGTACTAGCGGCTCGCCCCAGCTTCAGCCGATTTTGTGCAAACTTCACATAAACCATCTACTAAATAGTCCAAACAATGCCTAAACATTTGGTTTGAATAGGTAAGCCCGTTTTTGAGTTATAAAATTACAATGAAAAGTGGCATTGATTTTTATATATAAAGATGGCTTTTTATGCATTATCTAGAATTTTATGCAGCTGTCTAAACATAAATGATATAAAACTCGAATTTAAAGCAGTTACAATCAACGAGAGTAGGACTTCTGTTTCGCAGACGTCTTTCCGGGTTTAATTATACAGATCACGAATGTCATAAGGTTATTTCAATGAGAATAAAAGTAGTACCAAATAAAAACAAGCGTATCAAATTAACTGAAATTAGGTAGGTATCTAACACTCGGAAAATGTAACCCTAAGATGAAAAACTTCTAGGTATATTCATAGCAACCTAAATGAAGTTAGTTCAAAAAATTTTTCAGAACAATAAAAGCACGTTTCCAGTTTTCATCCAGCCACCTGCCAGAGACAGATTTCCATCTCGTCTTCGTGCCAGGTGACGGTTATTTGCTAATTGACACTATCAATATCATTAGTTATTATTCACCTATTAGATAATATTATCCAAACAAATTTTTTTAAACTTATGTAATCACCTGTTGACTTTTCGCGCTTAAGCCACTGAACCAATTTAGATTTAATTTCATATTAAATCAAAATCAAAGTCATTTATTCACATGGAAAACAACTAAACACTAATTTTGCTTATTTATAAGAAAAATGATTTATAAAATCAAAACCCGGACTACGTCAACATCTGCCAACTTAACCCAATGGAGAACTGATTTGGCGGGAAAATTCCTGAACATTTTGATGTAGATACCTGTGCAGTGTTACTCTCAGGACTAAGACGAATCTTTAAATAAATCTAATCGTTAGGCTCTAGAGCGTACCAAAGGAATATAAATACATAACCCTCCTTCTGGCGTAGTCGGATATAAGAATATAGTTCACTTTTACCCAACTAGCGAAAAGTATATTTTTGTGAGATAACCGAAATAAACACAAGCAAAAAGCTAGTATAGAATATAAACTGAGAATGAATGACCAATTGACCAAAACACAAGGTCAGCCAAAAGTTGGTAAGCATTTATAGTTCTTATTACATTGATACGATATGTCTAATAAGTGTTCCAGTCTGTTCATTACACAATAACAGTTGTTGCTTATCTTTAGAAAATCGCATAACAAGTTATTACAGAAACAAAGAGCCGGATTCGATCTGTTTAAATGACATTTTAACAGCGTATTTAGTGTAGATAATCTTATACTGGTCAGGTGTAATGTTTGACTTAATTAAAAAATAAATTATTCTTATGATAACACTACAAATTACTGCATTAGTTGTAGTTCAATTTATTTATTATAATTTATCATTAAATCAATGTACCTTTTAATTTTTTTAGTTGGTAAACTACTGGACGCTACAGATGTTATTTTATTTCGTACAGGTAACGTTTAACCTCCTTTGCCTTGATAAGGATACAATCCAATAATAATACAAGCCTTAATGTCTCGATGCTGTCAGAAATGAAGTTGATATTTAAATGATAACATCTCAAAATCAATATTGACAAGAAAGCAGCAGTAAATACAAGTGAGATAGGATTTAAACTGTCTTAAACATTAAACCCGAGGCAGTAGTGTAATAAAACTCTTCAATCGGTGGTACTGCACGATCAGAATTGTTTATCCACCTCTCATTTTCACCGCTCGTGAATGGCCAACACCCGAAGGTCAAGACAAAATTAAAAGTGTTTTAGTATCTGATTACAGAGGCTTATTACAATTTGAGCTAAGCGATACAACAAAGCCTTCCTGCCCGCTGAGTTTAATATAAATAACGAAATTAGAATTTATTGTTCGATTAGATTTATATAAGAGGTTTTGTGGAGTATGCATTGTATTTAGAGAAGACGCATGGCGTTATGATGGTAATCACTGATAGGCGGCGCTTCTTTGTATGTTTTATTGAACCTGTCAATCAACGCAAAATGTTTAAATTGAATTGAGTAAAATCTTTACCTATGACATTCTCTTTTCTAGCAGCGAATTACACAACTTAGAACCACTTTATGCGTTTACTGGTAATTTTGACTTAGCAGAAAAAAGTAGCAGAGATTTGAGGATAATCTGTAACCTCAAAAACATACTGATTGACACAGAAGACAGAGCTATATTTGTAAGTGACATCAACAGTATTAGTGGTCAAGTTCTTCGAAAACATGTATTATTATTATCATACTTCCAAAAAACTGAACCGGAATGTCTCATCACTCACAAAAACATAGTTACCATAGTACTAACAAAAACTCAACTGATCAATTTGAATACAGCCAACACCAACTTGTTTTGTTGCAAAAAATGTCACTAAAAATGTAACTTTTTACATCCAAATAATTAACTTAAATGGAATATCTGAGAAATTCTGATGTTTTATGTAGTCTGTTTATTTTTTATTGTAAATAATTTAGGCTGCATTATTCTAACAACCTATCTCCCACTTTTAAATTTAGTTGCTCTGCTGTTGTTGTGCCTAATTCAAAAATAGAAGCTATTCTAGTTTTAAAATCAAATAGAATATCAATCAACACAAAAAACAATTCTTACCTGTAAATCCGAATAACTATTATCGGATAATACGGATATAATAACGTACCTCTCACCGAAGGTTTTCGAGATGCATATCGATAGCGATCTTCGCTTTGTATTCGAGAACTCGATTCGAGTCGCGTTCGTCCCCGGCAGGTGGCTACGAGATAAGGAAGAAAGTAGGCTATGGTAACTTACCGATTGTTTATTTAGATTTAGTGTACTGTACCTATTTTCCGTTAGACGTCACGTCCCTTCTAGTTTATTGATATTGGATAAACAGTTGTTAGCAAAAATTGTTACGAGTATGTACTTATCTATTAACCTTAGTAAAGTAACCTAGGTAGCGATCTGCTGCCTAAACTGATAGTTAGATGTCACTTGTGATAGCATTCAATCTGTAACTTATCAAACTCACAAGACGTCCAACGCAGATTACTTGTTTGTGATTGTCATAATTACGTCGGGGATGATATCTGTGAGGTCGGTTAGGTGAGCACGTGGTATGTGCAACCCAAATTTGGTCCAAACATTTTGTAAATATTTATGATTATGGAACTGCTGTAATCATTGGCAGAGATTTTGATTCTGTGGTGTTATTTTGTGTCCCGTCAAGATGCATGGGTAGGTAAAGGGGTGTATCTGGTGATCGTGGCCCAATGGGTTCGCCGATAAATGAAAAAAATGCACAGTTGCAGCTCAAAGTTAGGGTTTATGAATATATACCTATATGTAGTATGTCATTAACATTTTAATACAAGGACACACACAAAAGATAGTAAGCGGTTAGAAACCCTACAGATACGGAACTGGCGAAGAATGAAAAGAGAAAGAAATAAAAAGCGAAGATAAAGCTGAAGAAGAAGTTTTGAACATGCTTGAAAAAAGAAGCTTGTTAAATGTAACTGTCAAATAGAGAACTGAATAATATTAGGCCACATCCACACTCGAAAACATGTTACAAGGCAAAGTATTTAAATACAAAAAGAGGCAGGAGTACACCCAGTGGAAAAAATGAATGTCTCCTTTTAGAATTTAAAAAATTAAGGCGAAGAAAGGGATCTTGGAAGGAGTTCCATAGTTTCCATAGTACCGTTTTTAATGACTTATCTAATACAAATTTGGTTCTAAGATAATTTTGATTTGCTCATAATAATTATATGAAAGTAATTTTCATAATCGTTAGACCGAAACAAGTGATACAAATATTAATATAGACAAATATTATAGTGATAGACACGCTTATAACAATGCACTATTAACTTTGCGAAATACACTGCGCAGATATCAGTTGTTGGATTGAATTTAAAAATAATTATTGTGATCGATAAAATGAAATGACTATTTGTACCGATATTATTATTAGAACATTTTTAATTAAGCTGGCAAGCTATTGTGCAATAAGTGCGAAAGTGTTTTTAATATTCACTCATATAATGCAACGAATAGGTTATATAAAAAGTAGTTGCAGAAATATATTTTTATTGATTTTAATAAAAACATTTTATTATTCTACTGACCGGCCAATGGCGTGTCGTCATGCTGTTAGTTTTTTATTTTTGTTTATTATTTTTATTATAGTTCTTTTTTAATATTTTGTTTATCCTTTTTTATTACATACATACACAGCGCATGTATTACCCAAAAGTAACCGGCTTTTCCCCGGCTATGTTTTAGGTCTCATACGCAATAGGGAGCGAGGCTATTGCCGTTTATTGGGCACAATTTCAAACTACGAGCTTCAACTAAGATTCTCTAAATTTATTATAAAGTATTTATGCTCGACCCGGGAATCGAAACAGACCTCGCGGTTACTAAGCGAACACGCTTAGACCACCGGGGTAGTATAAAGGTTGCTTTTATTATAATTTTTTATGTTATTAATTGTATTTTTTAATCATTTTGTTGGCATACAGCAAAATATATGTATACATATATGCACAACTACAGATTTTAGTACCAATAGTTTCTGCACTAAACGGCGGACTGTCAGACAGATGACTATGACGTAACCATATTAAGGGTTTCGTTAGGACTCCGACACCCTAAAGCTAGAAGAGTTTAGATCTACTTATAGATGATACCTGCATTTATGCTCATATTCCGCATTTTTTAGATTACAAAATTATTTACAAACATACCGGAGCGTCGTGACGCGGTATCTCGCGGCGCACACAATTTGTGAGGCTCGTGCGCGCGCGCAGCTGATAACGCCTCTATAATACATTCATCTGCTCCACTTTGTTACCAGATATTACCATCTCTAAATAAGGTATTTACTTTTAAATCTATACCGTAGTGAATGTTTTACTTAAAATCCAACTTTCTTTATTTTGATATTATAAAATTTTAGTCATGTTTAAGCTGTAATTGACTAATAATACTATAGTAGTAACCTAATTAAACTGACTTTACCAGTTCTATTTGTGTCTAGATTGTATTAAGGTAAAAAAAAAATATACACACAGTAATGAATTGCCTGCCGTTTGTGATTGGAGCACACTTTTAAGCAAATAATGCTTGTTTAATGGGACTCTTATTCAATTTGATGTAGGTACGCTTAACAGCATTTCAAGGTAAACGATTTCGGTTTGATACCTAATAGTTTGTATGGTTGTGTGTGGCATAAAGCCAATACAAAATCCATAATATGGTATAACTTGTCGTGCCTTTAAGGTATATAAACTTGGAAATTATAATGTCGTTATAAGCTCTGAAAATATTTGCACATAATGTATTACTACGAAATAATATTTATTCTTTCCAGTTAGCATTGACCAATCAAGTAAGTAGATCTAACAAACTAACAAACAAAGAAACAAACTTACAAACATAGTTTTGTCTCTATTTTCATACATTTAATATAAAGTGGAAATTAAGTGTTTTAACCGGGCCGAGAAGTGATACTTTAATTAATTTTATTATGACTAGAACCTAACTAAACTACATCGAATTAGAACCACTATTTTAATGGGACTAAAGATCAAATTTGCAAAAAGGCGTAGCAGTTAGTCCTATAAGAGTAGTTAAGAGGGCGTATGAAGAGCGAATCGATTCTAAGAAGTACTTGGAATTTTTATAGTGACTTGTCATAGATTTGGTGTTACAAAAAATAAGCTTTGTCAATATTAGGAAGTAATTAAGTCTTCGACAGTCCAATTACATTGGTCGATGAGTTGTATGTACTATGAGGCGCCGGCTCTCGTCAGTTTACATTTTTTATTAAAATATTTCATTAACAATCCAATGCGACGCAATAAGTTGGAAAATTATCTTTAAGAATATCTATATCAAATATTTCCTTATTGATATCTCAAAATCTATTAATATAATAATAGATATGTAGCTGCCTGGTCACAGAAGTGATTTTATTTTTTAATTTTGCTAGTTTTGTTATTGTTTCAATAAATGAATGACTTTTGGCTTTGGATTCAGCCACCTCCTGCCATTTTATCCGTGTTTATTGGCATGGGTCAGGCAGGGGCCATATTCCTTCCATAGTCCTAGTTACCCAATCCATTAGCACCTATTACCATAACCCACATTTTTGTTTCCATTTCCTGCAATAGTTCTGCACTAACCGGGGAACAAGTAAGGACAAACAACTAAGGACAATCCTTGGGTGTAGGTAACTAGTGCGGACAGGGATAATCGTCGGTTGGTTGCTCCTGTATACATGTATTCCACTTCCACCTTCTCCCTGAAAATAATTCTTAAGAACGAGTGAATCGGTATATTGGGCAGGCGCGCTCATATTGTAGCAAGTAAACTAAGACTGCCTCGGTAGTCCAGCGGTTAGACTTTTTAGTGCCCGATGAACGGCAATAATCTCGCCCCTTATTACGAATAGTACCTAAACATAGCCGGCAAAATGTTGGTAATATTTACCTCTGCCTACATTTTAGGGTATATGGCTATCTGCTTAGTTTGGGATCAGATGACCGTGTGTGTTAATGTCCCACGATATTATTATTATTTATTTTACTGTAAAGACTATAGAATTC
Organism: Meganola albula; assembly: GCA_936450015.1. Classification (NCBI taxonomy): domain Eukaryota; kingdom Metazoa; phylum Arthropoda; class Insecta; order Lepidoptera; family Nolidae; genus Meganola; species Meganola albula. Next base: position 5,560,743 of record OW388159.1, on the reverse strand, counting down.
TTTCAACAGTAAAACGATGCTAAGTAGATAACGCATTTCAACTAATAGTTACGGCACACGAGCAGACCAATATTGACAGTATAATACCGATCATTTGTTAGTAGGTAGGTATAGTAGAGCCAATATCATTAATCATAGTCATTAGCGCGCTGACAGCTATAACTCGATAAATTTAGTGGGACATCGTTTGCAAAGTATTTGTGGGGTGATGCAAGACGAGTGTATGACGGGGCGGGGACAAATACAGTTCAGAATCCTATGCTTTCTGAGTCCGTAACTGGAGTGCCTTTTTAGCCGACTTCCAAAAAAGGAGGAGGTTATATGTTCGACTGTATGTATGTTTTGTTACATATTTACACATAGCTACACATCAAGCTTAACATTACCAGTATAAGCTGATCTCGCATTGTATAGGATTTCTGTACAACGAGAGGTCAGTTAATAATGGATGTCATAGTATGGTGTTTAGCCGTGTGTACAGCGATTTCGCCCCCATTAGTGCACCGACTCTCTTTATTCTTTTTTTATTAAAAGAGTATACTTCTGCGGTGGTCCCATTGGCACTATGTTACACAACAGAAAACATTTTTAAAGAAAATAAAGTAGATTAATTGAATCTAACAAGTTCTAGATCGTAAATTAAAATTATTCAAAGTAAAGCAGAAATAACCACTTTACTTTCATTGAAAGTTAGGGTTGCCAGATGTCTTAAAAAAATCCGGACATGTTTTAAATAGCTATATATTAACATTTTACTGAAAATTAATTGTCTGAAGCTACTAAAAATAGGAGTAAATATACTTTTTCATATATTTAATAATCGAAATCACTGTTTTCAATAAGCGTTTTGGAAGATGGCATTTTTAAATTCAGTGTAAATGCACTGAATCTTCCGCATTTGAGATCTAAACAACTAAAAGCCTAATTTTTATTTTCTAAGTCATATTACTTCTCTTTACAAGTTAGAGCACTTTGGTAAACACTAACACATTTGGTATCACAAAACTGTACATAATTTTGTCCGGTTTACTAAGGTTTTTTTGACTGGACAAACTTAAAGCCGGACTGTCCGAACATTTGGCAACCCTATTGACAGTATAGTAGTATGCGGTGTTTGATCATTACACAATAATATTGTTTAATCAAAATAGTTACTAAGTAACCACATCATCACGTCATTCGTCGCACAAACGAATCGATATCATAAATCGATATATTTTTTATATCGATTACGATTACACAATTGTTACGTGCAAAACAGTAATTACACGTAGTGAGTACCTACCTATGCGTCCGATCGCCTTCCGTATGCACGGACAATGAAATCGATATTGGTTTGAAGTTTCGCTATCGCTTTGTAGATCTCGGTCAATCTCTTTTTTTTGTTCTAAACACGCAAGTGGTTGATTTTTTATTTATGCGCCCATTTTATTAAGTTGTTATTACAAGAAATCGATTTATTTGCGGCTGTCACGATGCCGTAAATTTATTTTTTTACAAATAGTATTACCTAAATGAACGTTATTGTCATCCTATCTTCATTACTTATTATAAATCTATAGTACATTGAAATAAAACTTCTTTTTAACGGATTTTATCGCGGCTTATTTTAGATTTTAGATCCCGACGTTTCAAAGTCTTTTCAGACTTCATGTTCACTCATGAGCATGCGCACATTTAAGACAGCCTAAAGTTAGTCTTGACTAGTCTTGAGTGATGAGTTCAAGACAGTTTTTAATCGACTTTGAAACAGAGATGGTGAGGTTATCTATTCGGATATTTAATATTTTTAAGTTTGTTCGAGTATAAGTCCCAATACCTAAAAATTTCAATATTTTGTTTAGTTTGGATCCAAAACGGTTCCATTCTAGTTTCTACTTTGTTTGAAATAATTTCTTGTTATATTAAGCATCTACATAGATTTAGTTTTTTTTTATAGTTTTATCTTGTCTGTAATGTCACACCAAAAGTACAATCACAATCAACCAATCATATTAACTTTTGAGTAGGTAGGTACAGTCGCGCACAGTTTAGAAGTAGAAGCCATGAATGATAGCTGGTGTTCATATCTCCGGTACTATCAGTTGCACAACTTATAAGTAATAGTAATTACAATAGATGGCCATTGTTTGGTGACCGATCGGCCTCTGCGCTATTTCGACCTTCGAGCGTCGTAAGCGCACGATTTTTGGCCATTATTTTGTAATAATTAAAGAAGTTTATACCGAAAATACTTATTGTTGAAAATGTTTTGTGTTTTGAGTGATAAACTAATTTCTTTCAGTCAGTTTACCTGAATAGTAAAATTTTTAAAATTCAGTAATTAGCCATTCTATGATCGTGAGGCCAGATTTTTACGTATTTTGACACGTAAAAATAATTCCGCCATGCTGTGCAGTGAAGACTTAGAGTTTCACAACAGTAGAATTTAATTAGGATAATATCTTACGGGTAAATAAATAACAATTATCTACCTGTTAACCATTTAAAATCTCAAGAAAAAAAGGAGAGACAATATACTTATATGTAACAAAAGAAAAATAAATGTAATGGTATTAGCAACTCCATATAGTTACACTCAGTCCACTTGATATTGACACTCATTAGTCTATTTATTACGGCTGTAGATCAGTTATCTTAAACAATATTGCCTTCTGTTAATAACGTGGTGTGTTACGTGTACCAAATAATGCATTGCCATCAGTACTAGTAATACATTGTGGTCAGTTCCGGCATTTCACCTAGGGTTGCTGATTGTCGGTCATTACATATCTCAATAATAGTTTAAGGCTGCCCGCCCACGGCCGATAATCGGTAACCGATTTTTAGTAGGTGAAAAATATAACGTACCTACTTGTGTATTGGTACGTTCACGACCTACAAAAATCGGTCAGTAATAAAATCTTTGTTTCCTGACCGAGCCGATTATCGATGAAAAATCCAACATTCGGAATGTATGCTGTATTATTTATTAGTCACCGACAGTCGCCCGCTTGCACCGAACTTGATAGGAAAGGGTGTTGTGGCGTCACATACCTAACGCCACTCAAGAGACTTTACGTCATAGCAATAACAGTAACGACGAATAGAATATTTCGAATACAAATTTCCAACAAGAACACCAGGGGACTACGGTCACCGAGTGTCAGAAAAATTTCCTATCTACCTACAATAAATCGTTCCCCGATTATCGGTCGTTGTAGAGCAGCCTAAGAGTTAAAAGTTGTAGTAGAATGTGAAACCTAGTTTTTTATATATATTCATATTCCATTTACCTATGTAATCTAAATGGAAATCATTTATCTAATATTAGGATTGTAATTGAAAACTGTGATGCAAAATAATTTTTGACGCGTATTTTTAAACTAAGTAGTTGTAATTTACTTTATCTAGATTTGTCATTTAGATTTAAATTTATTTACATTGTAATATTTGAATATTTTTTTCTCTTTATTTTATTTAGAAAGTCTTGTAAATTATTTATTTCTCAAATGTTTTGAATATTATGAAACACAAATTACCTATTAGGTAAACTTTACTGTTAATCCTCACATGGTCCAAATGTCAATATTATACGAGGAAAGTCTACCAATATATCGATATTAGGACGCTGAACCCAATAATTTTTAAACACAAAACAAATTGTCACATTATGTGACAGCCGTTACACAAATCTAACAGATGTTAGGCACAGTAACTGCACTTTTCGATTCGCCAACGCATTAAAGCGTTGTGACTTACCGTCATCAAAATTATATATATCCGGATATACAACAGAAGGTCGTGAGTTCTGGGTAAAACTTATCTTAGAGAAGAAAGTCATATAATTTTGAAAAGTAAATACCTCCTTAATTTATTTGATACTAGCTTTCCGCCTGCGGCTTCGCCCGCGGATGTCGGTTATCGCGCCAAAACATTACCTTCTTTTTGCGCAGTCGGATAAAAACTATCCTATGTCCTTTCTCGGGTCTCAAACTACCTCCATACCCAATTTCATCCAAATCGGTTCAGTAGTTTTTGCGTGAAAGCGTAACAAACAAACTTACATTCGCATTTATAATATTAGTATAGATGTAACATAATTCAAAATAACGTATTACATCGGAATATTTACCACATATTTATTGATGATCGTGCAGTTTTATCATATTTGCAATTTTTGTTATTCTGAAGCATTTGTTTTTGTTGAATAGATACTCTTCCGAATCAATAATTTCAGGGAATGAAAGAGGGACCACGCGAGGGAAGCCGCAGGCGGAAGCTAGTCTATGTATGTATCAGTTCCTAGTACCCATAACATAAGTAAGTAAATAGTACAATTGCTTAATTTGGGACTAGATGGTGCTCTAGGTATGTGTGAAAATATTATTGTTATTATTATATTATATGAACATTAGTTAAGAAGTTTGGTTTAGAAAACTCACTACCTTTATAGACAATTTCCGCTTCTAGAAAATATTGCTCACGAAGATATGTCAAATCAAATCAAATCAAAATATGCTTTATTTTTTTTGAGACGCGAGTCTACATAAAAATAGTCCAATTTCTTTTCCTACCGTGCAGTGAATGACTGGCAACTACTGAGAAACACTGACAAAAAAATCAGTAGGCTTTTTTTTTTATAAATGAAGTACTTATATCTATTACATTTTGTTTGTTCAGTGTATTGTATTAGAGCGACTTAATTCCAAGCGTTTTTATCCGTTACATAGTCTGAAATTATACGTTATATTATATATTATAATACGCTTTCTTACATAACGTAGATTTTATAATTATTTTAAATTTGTTAATAGTCATTTCCCTAATATTATTTGGAAGTTTATTGTAGAAACGTATACACTGCCCCATAAAAGAGTTCCTGATTTTGTGGAGTCGAGTATGATGTGCTACAAGATCGTGATTTCTAGTATTTAAATTTGTCCTGACCATGAAGTTAAATAGCGCTATGTTTCATTTTACTTAATTAGTAGGTTACTTTGTGTACTCTTCTAAAAGACCATTCTAATATTAGATAACTATCAGTGTTAGATTTCATTATCATGTCACTTCGGTATCATTAATTGATTTATTTTCTAAGGTACATATTTTTCTCGATAACCCAAACAGACCTTATAGATTAAAAAAATATAGACTCGGTTTTATTCATAAACATTTCATGCCTATCTATTTAAAATGGATTTTGTCTCTTTCTTACTAATATAAATATCTAGATGACAGACAAAGTCCAACGATTTATAAACCTATTTTAGCTATTATAAGCTTATTATAAAACGTATAAGAATAAAGGGGATACTTTTAAGTTTCTCTACAGTTTTTTACATATTTACGACATCAAGAACTTTCGTATCATAATATTAGTAAGAAGGATTCGCTAAATTCTTATTTTTGTTACATGACATTTATTTTAAATTGTCCTAGGCATATTAACAAGTAATTTTTCGTTGTACTTTTCAAGATTATCTTTATATGCCTATTCAACAACTACAACTACATATTTCTTACGGACACGTGTAAGCGGAAGACTATTTGATAACATGTTATCAAAGAGATTTATGTGTAGCAAAACATGCTCAATAGCTAATTAATATGTAAATTATATAGATCGCAGATTCTTGTTTATGCATTATTTATTAACTCGTCTCATTGAAGGAATTTGCCGATAATTATTTACTGGTATGTAGGTGTTATAGACCAAATGATTTTGTTGACTCAAATAGGCCTGCGCTTGACTACTACTTGCTTGATTTTAAGCTATGGTATATTCTAGAATGTAGTAGGTAGTTATAGAAGTTATGTGTCGGTATACAACTATGCAACTGCGTAGTAAAGTAGTCTATGTGTCACTCGTTGTTTTATTAAGTCTCCTTCGGCTAGCAATACTTTACTAATGTAATGCGTACTGTACTTCACTTACCCATTATACCGATTCATTCGTGATTATAAGTTATTTTCGGTGAGAAGGTGGACATGGAGTTAGGCCCTAAACTGGATTTTTTTAACCAGTGCGGAGATTTTTTCTGCTAGTTCTTTATCAGAACACATTTCCATTAATTGTTCAATACGTTTTTTTATTTAAAGCGCGTATCGTAACTTACTTTGCTCTAAAGTGCTTGCATTTAATAAAGCCCAGGCGTTCAAAATGACCAAATTTATGAAGTACCTACTGACTTTTAAAATCCATAAACATTTATTTACCACATAAAGAAATTAATCTAATGGAATAACAATCTCAATATTAACCTAATTAAAGAATTTAGCTGACTCATGCCTAACTCAAACTAACGCGTGAAATAATTCCACCTCATCGTTATTTCCTGGAACGTACCCAGAAGGCTAGCAGCATTTCCGCGTTGGATAGCTTGATCCTTCGCCCGAGATACAAGTCAGCCATCCGGTGGCCTGTGTCATCAACTAGCCGTTTTGACAACTCCTTGAAAAAGGAACGTGCTCCTGGTTATACATAAATACTAGTTGCCTCAGCGGACTTTGTACCGCGTATTACTAATTTCCCTATTAAAAAATAGGGGTGAGTGGTAAAGAGGTGAAAATTTAGGATTGTATGTATTTTTAATGCCACATTATACAAAAATAAAAACAAAAATTTTAGTTCAAATTTAAAAAAAAAATAAGGGTGAACAACCCTCATCACTTTAGGGTATGAAAAATAGATAGTAGCCGATTCTCAGATCTACTAAATACGCATTTAATTTACTTTTTTTTTCTAATTTGGTAAAAATCGGCAAAGCCGTTTCGGAGGAGTACAGTAACTAACATTGTGACATGGAAATTTTATATATTAGATACGTACCTAATAAGTAATTACTTATAAATTGTCATGTATTTACAAACCTTGGCTAAGATTTTATAATTTTAGTAAAACTTTATACCTCATTTTACTTTTAAATAACTTTATGAAGGTTTATTGTATACAAACAATTGTATTAAGACGACTAGATTATTTTATCCATAATCTGCCACCAGGCTCACTTTGTGTTAATTTTTCAGGTGAGAGGCCAATTTTCGACATACTATTCTTAGAACTAACCATTGATAATGTCTTAATCGTTATAATTGCAACTACACATACTAAAATTTGCCTCTGAGTTTCAGAAGAGCTACTCTACTAACATTCGGTATGATGTTAATCTGATTTTTCGGATTTTTTTAATTTTATACAAGACATCAATTCGAAGAGGAAACTGTTGTTTGACAAACACAAAAGTGTCTAGTTAATGCAAAATTTTATACTTAATTATATAAACAAATTTTTTGCAGGTAGTAGCGATTAGCTACTACGGTTTGAAGAGAACATGTGGATCTGATAAAAGAAGGTCGTATCAGGCTAGAAAATATTGCATCGCCTTATCCAAATATTTTATTTGTCATGACGCGCGTCGCGTCGCGTTGGAATGAATGTAATTCGAAATAATCAAAAATCTGTTCGAAGTATCTAAGTAGTAGGGCCTCTGCTACTACTGAACAGTAATATCATTAGGCAAGCGTAAATGAGAATGATGGACATTCGCTAGATTTCTACGAATCACAAGCTCAAGAATCATTAAATATTAGTAGAAATACTTTTAACAACACAATGCAACCTTTTAACAAAGAAATAAATTATCACGATTTAAAGTTTTATTTTAAAAAGGCTAGACTGACTTGAGTTCAAGGTCAGTTAAGACAGGCATTTTCCGCTGTTTAAATAGATTTTCGATCTGACAAACTATCTGCCTTGATTACACGATACGAGTAAGTGAGACATCAAAATAGTAGTAGGTCGAGAAGGTTGGGCACACGAATTTTATCCATTGACATACCTACTGTGAGGCTTACACATTTGGCCGAGAGGAAATTAATGGTCATCTACTCGATGCGTGTAATACAAGTATTAGTAGATAAGTAAATTTGTATGCTTATACGTACTGAATTTTAAGAAAGCGTTGCTAAAAATTATCTGCACAATCATCGGAAAATTATCATCAAAGTTTTTTTAGCATGGGTAGTATTGGTTAATATTTTTCCAGTTATTTCCCATGGCTTCGTAAACGTGAATGGTCAATTTGTGTAACGTGTAATGTGTAACGTGTAACATGTATTTTCCACAACATGTATTGTAATACATTAGAATGTTTATATTTTATTTCGTTAAAAAATAAACTGAATTTTTACTTCTTTAAAAAAATTGATAAAATTGACTTTAGATAAAATTGATTTTTAATTGTAAATAATAATGAATTGTTTTAATGTTGTAAATTATTTTTATTATTTAATGAATTGTTTTATAATTACTATTTTAATTTCATTTATTTATTGACTGACCTTTCTAATTTCATTTATTTACCATTTTAATTTATTTAATTTATTGACATTGTGTATAATCGAAAATTGCATGCTCTACGGCAGAATGTGGCGATACTCCCTAAAATGTAATATCTTTATGTAACACCCATGTTCGCAATAAATAATTTTGATTTGATTTGATTTGATTTGATTTGATTTAAATTTTATTTCAAATACAGAATTGGGTCAAACTGCCTTATCTTTATATATATAATTCTTCTGTGAGTGTGTATGTCACTGAACTTCTCTCAAACGACTGGACCGATTTTGATGAAATTTTTTGTTAGTGTTCAAGGGGATCTGGGAATGGTTTAGATTCACAATTTTGTCCGCTGGCGGTACGAAGTTCGCTGGGGCAGCTAGTTATACAATAAAGCTGTTTTGGATTTCGTGCGACAGTTTATTACCAACCTAAAGGTTTATTTATTGCAGGCGTAACAAATTTATAAGGGCTAGGTTTCAATGTCATTATTCAATCAAATATCGCTTAAAAGTCAGTAAAGTATTATAACATCGTTACATCCATATCGAAAATATAATAACATACTGGTATTATACGTGCGTGTTATAAAGTTGCATAAGTGAAAAGTCTGCGCAGCCTCGCTCCGAATAGCTCAAATTTGGTGACCTTCAGTTTGGACAAAGTAACTCTTTTAATTATTATCATAAAGGATCGGTTGACATCTGAGCGTCGAGTGACAAGGTCGGGGCGTTATCGAAAGATCGACGATTGCTTGATTGCGAAGCCTTTGATCGGCCAAGTAGCTAATTATTGTTAATAATAGCCGAGTTAACTGAGTTTTAACCGACTTACAAGAAAAAGTAAGCATTATTTTTTTATTGTAGATTTAATTTCAATGATGAAGAAGAGGCTCTGGGTTAGCTATTGTGTTGGTAAACTAATAATCGCCGGGGTAAGCGAGTTCCTAAGTCGAAACACAGTAAGGCACCGTCGAAATAAATGTTGCATATTCAGCTGTGGGTTTGCTGTTAGAGGTAAAGACATCAACGATCTTATTCCTAACAATCTTATAAGACTCTTGCCTCTTTCTTACTAGTATAAATGTCAAGATGATAGACAAAGTCAAATGAATTATAAACCTATTTTAGTTATAATAGGCTTATTAGACGTATATGAATACGGGGATAGGGCTTAATTGTATCGGCATAGTTTAAGACAATTAAAGCCTAAGAAGCCATGAATGGGCAGTAGTCTTAAGTAGAATTTTATAGGTATTTCAGAAAAGTTTAAGAGGCAATTTCAACATTAGGTAAAGTTGGTTCTTACTAGAGGCGAAGGGTGGAAGTCTGAAAAAAGGGAAGCCGGACCAAAAAAGTTCTTACTTAGGAAAGTAATATCTCTTCACTACCGTTACCGATCGTTCTTACATTTGATGCTATACTTATTATTTTTGCTATTTCTTTTAGGCGTTACCTAATATATTATTAAGTACGTGTGATGCTGACCATTTCCTAAAGGGAAGCCGATGGGACTCGGCCTTACTTACCTAAGTACCTACCTCCATAGTAAATAAAAGTTTGTAACAGCATAGATAAATAATTATTCTATGGTAACAGTCAGTCTGGTGACAAAACTATTTGCAAAGAGTATAAAATGTTATAAATAATTGAGATAACGTGTCTGGGGCAAGGCAGTAAGGCGACATTTCAAATTACTTATTATGCCAAATTTCACTTGCTCCAGTTTAAATGACCGCGCGATAAAATTAACACAATGTTCTTGAAAGTGTAAGTAACTTATATTGCTACTTGTTAAATAATAATTACAATACTTGTTTATTTATCTTTATGCACCGTTTGTCATGTCTCTGGAAAACTTGTGCGATGTGACATTACAAATGACAAGACATCAGCCTATTCTAGTCCACTGCTGGACATAGGTCTCTCCTAAAGTGCGCCACTGAGCACGATCCGCGGCTTTTCTCATCCAGTTCTTGCCGGTCACCGCTAAGATCGTCACTCCACCTAGTCTGAGGGCGTCCTACTCTACGTTTGCCAATTCGTGGTCTCCACTCAAGAACTCGTTTACCCCAACGGTTGTCAGTTCTGCGGCAGATATGACCGGCCCACTGCCACTTCAGGTTATTAAACCGATGGGCTACGTCGATTACTTTAGTTCTCTGTCGGATCACTTCATTGCGGATTCGATCCTTCAGAGACAAGAACATCAACTTACTAATACTTAACGCAGCAGGCGCTTAGCAATTAGTTTCCTTTTTCATGTGCCTATAGTAACTTCAGCCCTTTTTAGTGACCCACTGCTGGTCACGTAAGATTATGTCCTCTAATGATAAGATCTTAGACATGGCGGTTTCCTCACGATGTTTTCCTTTTCCGTAACAAAGAAGTGGTGATGAAACAATTCACACAAAGATGTGTGGGTATGACTGGGTATCGAACCCGCAACCATATATTTCAAAAGTGAGGCTGAGACCACTGCGCCGCCGGTAAGGAAGGTATTAAACATACATTCATCTTTTTCAGCATTATTTAAAGGGTTTACCTAACTAAAGGTAAAAGTGACGTTTGCTTCTGACTAAATTTTTGAATAATAAAGTTGAGAGTTACCTACTAACTACCTGACCAGAGTTTGCACAGATGCTATAAAATTTATTTTATCTACGATTGTATTATAACCACACTTTAGGAATAAAATGTCTCCATGATGGCAAAACCCGTTTTACAATCCATTGCCTGGTTAAAAAGGAATAAGATAATATACATACAAAAAAAGTTTCAATTCATTTTTTTTTGTTTAGCGCTAGTTTCGTGGGCATAACTTTTGAAATTGTCTAGCATTGGACCAAGCACTCTAACGTGAGGTAATCATTTAGATCCGGTTCTTTTTAATACAACCAATATTAGCTACCTAATAGTAGCCGTAAATGAATAAGGCTGAAGAAATCATAATTTATAGACCAACAAGCAATATTTATTGAATATTTAAATTTATATAGTGTCAAACTAGTTTGAATAATAGATAGTTTTTGCCACATGATTACATGAAATAATAGAAAATTATGCAGCTACTAATATTGATGGAAGGCAAGTGAATGCATATTGCGACGAATTGCAAATATCAACTTAACTAGATACACGTCCTGGTTTTGAATGCATGCTATAATCTGTCACGTTGTTTGATTATCTGTATAGATAAACCTTCAACGAAAAAAGGACGTTAACTTGAAATGGGAGTATTTCGAAAAACAAATATCTATCTCAAAAAAAAAATTGCAAATCCATCTATTATTACAAAACTGAAGAAGTGATTTGCATGAACACGATAATCTGGAGGTAACTTTGAAAGGTCCGATTTGAAAAATTCACTGAATGCATTGTTAGATAGCCCATTTATTGAGGAGGGCTATAGACGGTTTTTATCGCGTTGCTGGGCATGATATAAAATGTAGGTGACGAGGATGTAGCTGCTAAGTACTTATATTTGACGGAGTTATTCACAGACACACATGAAAACTATGATTTCTTTTAGAATTCGGTAAAAATCTGCGTATTTACAATACCGATAAGTTTCAGCGATACCAAATTCAAACAAACTAACTTTTTATTTTGTTGTATGTACTAGTATCAGTAACAAAACTAAGGTAGAACTAAAGATAGCAATCAACATGACACTTGGAAAATAATACTTAACTATAATTCATTTAAACACTTTTATTTTTAAACATGTATAGTATAAAATAAAAACATGACATTGCAATGAGTAAATAAATTGCTCGTGCCATTTACAAGATGATTTTTTATGCAAACACTTTAATAAGCAGAAGTATACGTTTTTTTTATTTCCGTAGAATTTGGCGGTTGTCCTTGCTAGCTCTAAGCATTTTTCCCGTTCGGTTTGAAGCTTAGTTTGACAGGAGGAATGCAGCACAGGGCGCCGGTCGTGGCCGGTCGCGACACAACGCGTGACTCCAGTCAACTCAACAACCAACATAACATGACCCCCAAAATTGTACCACGCTCGTGTTATTACTTAAATTTATATACAACCAAAGGGGTTTATAGGTCTATCTTTTATGGTTATGACATAATTCTATCGGTTGTCATCTCAATGCCGTCTTAAACACGAAGATACGTTTTTTACTTGTGCTATTAATGATTATTAATTGTCTATGTTAATAATGTGCGTTGTCAATCGAAATGTATTAGTGTCATTTTGTCTGTAATTAGGTCACCATAGATAAAAATTATAAAGCGTTTAATGGTTCTGAACTTTTTATTAGTTAATTAACTTATTTCAACCCTTTTTAGTATCCCAATGCTTTTCATGTGTCTTCTGTCTACAATCTTACGAGTTGAGAGAGTTTAGGATTTAATCCACACAAGCTGGCCAAGTGCAGGTTGGTGGTTGTCACATGTCCTCGAATTAGTTGTTAGACATGTCAGTCGGACTGTTTCCTTTTCCAATATTGAGCAACAGTGATGAAACATTTCACACAAAGATCAAGTGCATAATTCAAGATTGAACCCGCTGCCTTATTATATTTCAAAGGCGAGACCGATACCGCTGCTCACACACAATCCCTGTAGTTATCTCTATTTATCTAACCATGTTAAACCAAGGTACGATTTTTAACTATATTATCTTTATTGTTCAAACGATGATTTATATAATTTATTAAACTATAGCCGACATTAATGACTAATATTTCGTTAAGATTATTTCTCTCGGTATGTATAGATACCAAGTGACCAAGAAATCTAGACCTCTACTTTTAGGAATTGTCATTTGAACTTAATGTTTCTTCAAGGGGTGTAGAGGTCTTTATAAAATAGTTATTCTAGTTAGTTCTAAGTCGTGACTAACAGTATGTATGCAAATAATTATGATTGATGTGTAGATATCTTTCGCCAAAATGTTAAGGCTTGTGGGCGCGTCCTTGTTTTTATTTAGCCCCTGAAGCTACTTACAAGATTTCTAACAATGACTATGTAGTGCTAATTTAATGCTCGCGTGTTTGTACAGAAGTTATAATTTATAATTATATACTTACTGTAATGAAAGTTGTAATTAAAAAGGATGATTAATTAAAATAATAATTAGAAGGCGACTTGAGTACCTACTAAGTTTAGAATTGGTATCTCGATAGGAAGTTCATCTATGTCTATGATGTTGTTCATCCTAAAATAGACCTTAAATTCATTAATTATTTGCTTTTTATTTGTTAGCACAAATTGCTATGAAATCCTAAAACGCCTTGATGGTGTACTGCACCTACTTCACTGAAAATTGTATCTATGGGTCAGGACTCAGTGTGTATGTTTTACTTAGGTACTTAAATTAATGTTATATATTTTTGTTAAATCCTAATATCACTAAGTAGGTACGAGACATTAGGATTTTTTTTCATCTTCTTCTTTTAATTATGGCCTCTGCAGAAATTATTCCTCAATTTTGCCAGTGTCAAGTTTAAATAAGTTAAGTTTTTCAAGATTGGTAGTAAAAAACTAAATAACTGCAACGTTCTAAGGCGCCATTTTTTGTTCCAATCACATTTTTTTTCATAATGTTGAAAATAATTGAACAGTGACAGATTGAGTGAAAAATTGAAAAATTAAACCTAAACCAATTTTAATGAAAATCAATAGCGAAAGAGGTTTACTATTAGCCGCGATAATAACCGCTAATATTACGCCGCGCGCTTTTATCGATATTATTGCGATTATATCATCTATAGCTTACTGATTTCATATCGAATTAAAAAAAATAGCTTTAAACGATTAATGGAATAATTATCCTTTAATGATACAGAACCACCAAAAAATAAATTGCGCTCTGGTTAAAAATGTCACTCAAATTATGTAAAAATTAAATCTCTAAAACTCCATAACCTTGTATGTGTTCAATTAATCATATCCGTCTAATGTTTGTCAGATAACAATATAACTAAATTACTGTACACCTCATTAAATAATATTACAATGGTTGCCTACGGCATGAACAGGGCGGGCGGGACCGGGAGCACCTATTAGTATAACAATGTTGCATTTATTGTATGATAACATCTGTGAGTATTGTGTTATATCCGTGAATGTGAGTCGATTTTCTTCCGAAGGTTGTTGTGACTCAGCTTATGAATAATTATTGATACGAGTATCTTATGCTTTTCAGTAATCTGTGAATATTAAAGAAACACAAACCCCCGTTTTCATAAACGTCTTATAAGCTCATTACAGCTAAAATTGGTTTATAATTCGTTTGTCTTTGTCTATCGTTCTGAGATTTATACTAGTAAGAAAGGGACAAAGTCCATTTTAACTAAATAGTTTTATAAGATTGATGAATAAGACCGTAAATTTCTGGCAATTTAACTGCCGCACAAAATTTCCTCAATAAATTGACTATCTATAAATGCAAGAATTTTTCAAATTAGTCCTGCAGTCCCTGAGATTGGTGTGTTTAATAAAACAAACAAACTCTTCAGCTTTATAATATTACTAGCTTTCCGCGCACACCTCCACCCGCGCGTATATCCGTTATTGCGCTAAAATATTAATCTCTATTTGCGCAGTCGGATAAAAACAATCCTGTTTTCCTACCCGGGTTTCAAACTATCTCCATACCAAATTTCATTCAAATCGGTTTAGTAGTTTTAGCGTGAAAGCGCGTTAGACAGACTGAGTTACTATTGCATTTTCAATATTAGTAAGGTTTTGGTTTAAAAGGTTTGCATTCAAATAAATGATAACTAAAAATCAATCAATAAATCTCTTAAATCATTTAGGATAATAGAGCAAAACCACGATTAATATAAAAAGGATAATAGAACAAAACCATGGTCAAAATAAAGTTAAAATATCTTGACACCAAAATCTAGCAAAACAAACTTCAAGTTTTTGGTCAGAAGTCCGAAAATCACTTCCGATATGATGATTTTTTTTTTACAATGGATTTTGTTGAAGTAATTTATACAATTTTAATATATTAAATACTTATTTTGCATTATTTGTATACGATTTTATCTTGCAATAAATGTTTCGTGCAAAAGATATCAACGTGCGATTTCAGTGGAACAGATGTTCTCTGACTACACTCACCTCTGTACAGTCAGAATTTATAATTTCATAAAAGTATGAGGTGCGATTAACTCTTCTTTTAGGTACTTATTCATCATAAGAGACCTCGTTAGACCTTCCACCTAATGAATACAGTACAATAGCTTCAAAACTAATCCAGATTTCTAACCTGTTGCACAAAATATGTAACTGTCACCCCATCTTTCACGGCGTATTAGCTGAAAGTCGGGATTGTATGCGCCCACGCAACGTCGTTGGACATTATGGTGCATAAATCAGAGTTGCTGTATATCTCTCGCTTTATCGGTTACATAGATGAGACATGACTTTGGAAAAGATTGTTAAAACAATTTAATACTGCATAAGTATTGTTGAGCCTGACTAAATTGTATAAAAAGATATACATGAGAACTAAAATGTATGTATTTTGATGTATTGTAAAAGTATTTTAATGATTACTACCATATAGAACTACTTAGGTAATTAGGTACCACATATTAACTAAAAGAGTATAGTCAGAACAGTCTTAATCGTCTAGTAATAGGCTACACCCAATTCATCACGGTTTCGCATAAGTTGCTTGGTTTAGGACGACTTCCGCAGGTTGGTCGGGTAGTGCGAAAGCGAAACCGCGGCCTGGCAAGTGGGTTGGCAGAGGAACACCGGGGGTTTTGGTTAGTAACCTTCTTCGGAGTCTCACATACCCACTGAGTCACCTCATTGTAATACGTAATGCGTTATAACTTAATATTGTTTCATTTCAATGATAAAGCGAAAAATACGCGTCTCACATTTTTTTATAAAATTTACTAACGGACTAATCTAAATACGACTTTTCATACCTTGTCGACATCCCTATTGTTAGGAATATGCATTATCCTGTTCTATACTTTTGTGTAATTTTTCGCTGTCAAGTTTTTGTTTCTGGACTTATTCTTGTTTACTAATACTACGTTTCCAATTATAGTTTCAATCGTTAAACAGTTGCGATAGTAGCTACACGTTCTATTTGCTAAGTCTCGCCCGGTGGCCGCAGACGCACGTGCGCCTCTGTCGAAACTGGTGAACAATCGTTGCCTAATGACCTGGTGATGCATCACTGTATCGTAAATGACCATACTAATTAATTTGCTAATAAGTTTTCATTGGTTTCATTCTAGCATTTACACGAACTTGTAAACTCACTTTTTAACCGCCGACGAAAAAGAGGGGTGCTATAAGTTCAAAGTATCTGTACAATCTTAGTAAGTTGCAACTCATAAAGTATAAGTAAGGTAGACAAGTTTTCATGTCTCAAGAACTAGATTCTGCTCGCGGCTTCACTCTCGTGGTTTCACCCCCTTAGGGGGTGAGTTTCGAAAAATATTTTTGCAAATATTTTATTAGTGCATTTTTAGACCTCATACGGAATCTATGTGACAAATTTGGAGTCTTTAGACCCAGCAACTTGAGTTGTGCATTAATATGTCAGTCAGTCGCTTTCTTCATACATTTAGATAGATAGCAAAACAATATTATAGGTACGATAAATGAATCGATATTTATTACTTTGGGCAAATCGGCTAACTTTACCTCTCAATTTATGTCTACAATAGTGGAAGGTGGAATCTAGTATCTATTTTATTTGATACAAAACAAATAATAACTACCAATCTTATGTAATGATACGAAATCTTCAAAGTTTTATAGCCAATTTTTTTCTGTAGGTACTATAAATACTTTTTAATTTTGTTATTAGATATCTTAAAGTCAGAATTAGGAAATGAACTTACTCATGGTTGCGACGCAAAATAAAAATGACCGTGAAATAAAACTCGAGCACAAGATAAAAATCGCAACACAGGCCCAAAAAGGAATGACATTCATGTTATCTTAAGTCGCAATAATAGACCAAGCGAAGAACAATAATTACTTAACTAAAAGCTTTAGATATCTATACTCCAAGGTAATCCGTGAACCAAAGTGATTGACGCACTGACCGTCTTTGTGCGTATGAATCTGTTTTAGACATTTTACCTTCAATATTTTCGGTCTAAAGATTAAGTGGCAGTTTCAGATCATAGATAAAGGTGCAGATAGGCAAGCTTAAAAACATGTTATTAATGACTTGTATGAAGGCTAAACTAAAGAAAAATGATGCTCCTCAGTGCCTGTTACAACAACGTGGTAAATTGTTAGGTTAGATTTATTATATTCCCTATAAAAATGTCCCATTGAGATATTTACAAATTGAGAAACAATCAACAAGTAGGTACTCTATTTGTGGTCCATTATGAAGAATCATATTAAGTACCTCTCCGTTATTCAGCGTAGTCTCGTGCTTTGCTTGAAGGAAACTAGAAAATTTTACTTTCCAACAACTTTACCACTTGACCTACCTATTTTTCTGAATAAATTCTTTCTAAAGTACCTTCCGCTTCTGCTTATCCAGAAGAAATTTTGAAACTCAGTCATAAACTGTCTTAGATTCAATCAGACAGAAGATAAAGAGTTGGAAAGCCAAATAGTCAACATAGCATAAAGCCTGTACAACCTGAAGGTGTAAACAGAGGTGAATTTCACACACTATTTGCCGGTTGTGTTTAGGTCCCATATATAAGTGCCGTTTTTAGGAACAATTCCTAACTTCGAGCTGATAAGATTCTATAAGATTCTATATGTATATTAGAATAGTCTTTTAGCTCGGCCTGGATATCGAACTCGACCTCGTGGTTATTAAGCGGACACGCATACCACTGGACCACCGAATCAGTTAAATAATCATTTTTAATAATTAAACTATCTGAAAAGTAATTGTTAAAATGAAATTGAATTATATTCATCTCAAAAAGATCTTGAAGATATTATATCCCAATGTTTTATCGACCTTCATTGTCTATATTGATTTTCTGCGTAACAGAATGTAGATGTCAATTGACCTGCGCACCAGATTGTACATTTTTCAAGCACGAATGAGCATTCAATAGTTTGATATTGCGTAGTTAACGAATTTGCGGACAAATTGTGAGCTAAGCTTCATAGAAATTGCGCCCACCGCATCTATCTGCTCTATTTACTTACAAAGTTACGCAAGCGGTACGCACAGAGCAACCTTTGTGTCTCAACGCTAAACGTGATCCTGCGCAGCCCATAAAGCTATACAACCACTGAAAGCTCAGCATTTTGTTAAAATGTTTACCTTATTGATATTTGCTACTGATTTTAATAATAATTGTAACCGAAACATATCTTCTTCTACTTTTAAGTCATATTGGAGTTAATATATTTTAGTATTAGAACAAATTAAGTTAATGCATGAGTTTTTTAATTGACGTTCACAACATATTCAACTATTTAATTCAAGTAATATGAATCTTTATTACTTGAATTAAATAGTTCAGGCAAACTAAATAAACTAAACTTGTTAAAATAAACTTGGTTAAAAGTTTGCATATTTGATTATTGATATTTAATTACCTACCTGGTGCTTTCCTGTAGGACAGGTCGATATTAGAGCAAGAGCCAGCGGCCCCCAGGCCTTCGGTAAAGTATAAAAGCTGTAAGTTTCTCAATGTATGTCCCCAACACAGGTAAGAACGACCCCCGATAAGGTAAAACAAGATAGTTTGATTTTTTGTTTAATTGTTCTAATTTTATTTATGTTGCGTAATAGTTAATGATAATAATTTGTTTTAATAATTTTAATAATAACATGTTTTAATAATGTAAATAATTATTTGCTCGCTTGCTCGCATGCAGAATACAATGACTTTCAAGGACATAAGATTGACCCTGTAAAAATTGTAATCTTTGCAAATAAGTGATTGATTTGATTTATCATGTTGTCAATTTATATTATCTAAAATTTTATACCAATAAATTCTTAGCTTATTTTTGTGTTAGCTTTGCTTGTAGTGGTTGTAAGCCTAATCAACTACTATTTATTGCGTAGTGTTAACGATACACTCGTAGACGCAACTAAGTGGCTACGATTTTTTGTCAACCCAATAACGTTATGTAATGTCTTGTTATTAAAATGATATAACTAGAGAAAATTGCTTATGTTTTTATCAAAATTCTTTTTATTGGTTATTGTATTTTTAGTGTAGAATAATTGTGCACTATGCTACAGAGAATAAACAAATTGCTTAATGAAATTTTAGACTTTAGACTCTCGTTCAGAACTATGTATTCTCATAAGAGCTGTCTAGAACAGAACTCAACACCGCAATCCCGCCACTTCGCCACTTCTACTCCTGTAAGCCAAGATCGACAGCGGCGCCGTGAAGAGACTCAAGATGTGGACGCGGCCAAGTCCCGGGACACTTCAACCTGTCTTGGAATCCGCATAAATTCATCAGAAAGATAATAGAAGTTGGAAAGTAAGATTTTCCACTTTTCCTCCAGGTAAATCGGGAGACAGCACCTTAATATAGGTAAAATGGACTAAGCACCACGGATAATGTAATCTAAGGACCTATTCGAGCTGGTTCCAGTACCTAATAATAATGGCAAAATCGTTTGAACGCAAGGAAATTAGCACCGGGTGGAACACTGATTGAAGATAACTACTTAAAATCTGTTAAACATTGAAATAAAACTACTTTTTAACGGATTTTATCGCGGTTTATTTTAAATTTTAGATCCCGACGTTTCAAAGTCTTTTCAGACTTCATGTTCACGGGTGGACTGAGGTATTTGACGTCCAAAAATATTAATTACAATGATTCTGATTATTATTATCCGTTAAAAAATAGTTTTATTTCAATGTGTGATATTCGCGTAAATCTAAGACAATACAATCTGTTAAACAAACAATTTTATCAATAGAGTATCCAATCACCCGTAGATAAAGGGAATGCTTTCAAATTTTGTGCTGCCTGACAATGCCCATAGTTAGGTATTAATGCAGGTTCCCTATCTTTTTTTGGACTATTCGATTTGATAGCAACAGTATTTCAATGCATGCCTTCATACAAACCACGGATTCTATATCCGTACGCTTGTGTGAACGCGTGAAAAACAGTTCCTACAAAGAATCGGATGCAAAGAATCTTTGTGTGAACTAGCTTTAAGGGTCGGCAACTTGTAAATGCCTCTGGTGTTTCAAGCTAGGCTAGTATGACCGCATACCATCAGATAGACCGTATGCGTGTTATTGGACTTATTATTACTCAAAAAATCTAGGGAAGTGATTTATGGCTAATTGAAACAATAATGAAATGACAACACATAAAACGGCTTATTCACTTCACACTATACCCCTTTTTTAGTGTCGCTCTGCTGGGCACGGGTCTCCTCAACTATATTACGAGTTGAGAGAGTTTAGGCTTTAATTCACACGCTAGCCAAGTGCAGGTGGTTGGATGTCACATGTCCTCGAATGATTAGTTCTTACGATGTTTTCCTTCACCGATATTGAGCAGCGGAGATAAAACAATTCACACAAAGATGTGTAGGCACGACCAGGTTTCGAACCCGCGACATTATTTCATTAATTAATCTATACTTAATATTATAAATGCGAATGTAAGTTTGTTTGTTACGCTTTCACGCTAAAACTACTGAACCGATTTGAGATCCGAGAAAGGACATAGGATAGTTTTTATCCGAATGCGCAAAAAGAAGGTAATATTTGGCGCGATAACCGACATACACGCGCGCGAAGCCGCTAGCGGAAAGCTAGTCTACTATAATACAGTCTTTCTTGAATAGTTTGTGAGTCAGTTAGCTTCCCGACTAAGTATCAGACAATGATATATCGATTAGAATTTGTGTCTTATATGGATAATTGGGTGTAGATAACTTGTATTACTATTATTACTCATAGATACGGAGCTTTTATTAATTACCTAGCTGCCTTGACAACCGCGTATTACTCACAATTTGAACCTTTCTTAGCCTTGCACAAACATTTCAAGATCAAAAACAGCCAAATTGGTTCAGTCGTTCCCGAGTTTTAGCAAAACAAATCTTTGCTTGCCCGTCAAATAATTTTTATATACAAAGATGAGTTTTAAAGTGTCTAACGTAAAAGTACTTTGGAAGACGAATTTTCCTTCTAGTTTTCTTCTATTCTGTTTCAAACAGCATCTTAAATTACCTATAACTAAAATTGAAGTAGGTACTGGACTTCATCGAAATGAGGTACTGGATCAATCGACTTTAAAAAATAAAAAAGGTAGCAAAACTAGCGACTTCAAATTTTAAAAGAACCCTTTCGGTATAAACTTCTTACAAAAAAAATTATTATTTGCAAATCGATCCATCCATTACACCTTTATCATATTGCTAAAATATACAAAAAACATCGGTGCGGGCTACTGAATATCGGTGAAAGAAAATATCCTGAGGAAACCGAGGACATGTGACTTCCACCAACCCGCACTTGACCAGCATATGTGGATTAAGGCCTAAACTCTGTCAACTCGTAAAGTAGTTGAGAGTAGACCTGTGCCTAGTAGTGGGACACTATAAAGGGTTTAAGGCTGTCTTCAAATCGCGAGAGAATGTTTTTATTTACTGGATATGTGTGTAACCGTTCCATAGTAGAAAACATGAATACTACATAACAGGAAAATTGTGGTTAATCGCAAGCCTATATCTAGAAAAAATAAAAGTCCAAATTGGCAATCTCCTCCTTTGTTACAGTAGGGTTGACTTCGGTTAACTGTTACCTAACAGTGATAATTTTCCAACCGGGCTAATTTTATGCGTAAGGTAATATTTTTGCAGATTAAATAATATAAACTCAGGCTTTCAATTAATTAGTTACTTATAAATTAGATCCAGATGTTAACTATTTCTAATTGTACATTAGTAAAGTTAGCTTTGATAACGAAGATCTTGAATAGGTTAACAAAGAAATGAATGGTCCTGCACTGGACAGAAGGCTTAATAAAGTATTCTAGTAAATGTAAATGGAGCACCGAGCGGGCCCGAGGCTTGGGCGGGGTCCGGACTACACTTTCATATTATTACGACCGCATTGCACACACACATACACCCCTCACCCACACACGTAACACAAGATTAGATCGCAGCGGACATGCGCGCCGGCACGCGATCTAACCACTTTCAATGATTCGTTAGCGAAATCATTAGGAGATGTAATGTCGGCGCATTGTAATACGTGTTTATGGTTATTTAAATGATTTATTTTTATTGATTGTTTTTGCCTTGTTGCGAGACAGAAAATAATGATGGTTGTATGAATAAGGCTGCTATTATTGTGATTATTGCGAAGGTGATCGTTGCTACTATGTTATTTGGGTTTGGTAATGGAATCTGTTACAAGAAAATGAGTTGTCAAGTGGGTTGAGTAGGGGCATTCATCACGTTGGATTTGGGCAGTAGTCGTGTGTAGACAGCTAATATAAGCAGGTACTACTGTAGAGTTGGTTATTGACTCATATGTTGTGAATAGTAGTTGTCACCACTGAACTTAGGATTATCTCTGTAACAATTAATTTCGATACGCATTTCGCATATCAATGTATTGCTTTATGTATGCGTGTACCAAAATTAGCTTCATATTTTTTTGTTATCCTATAATAGACTTGCACTTCACCATGGAGCGCGCTTACCCAATAAATACCGATACAATTGTGACTTGAAGACAGATCTTCTAATGGAAATTTTACTATTATTAAACAAAAACCATAATTAAAACCTCAACTTTAATAATACCTTTAGTCAGGCGTTTTAAAAAAAATCCACATAGCTTTTCTCCGGGAACGTACGTACCGAAAAATATAAACTTTACTGGACTGAATAACAATACTAAACCTTAGTTCAAAATTAAATCTAGGGAAAGTACCTAACCTGGAGTTGTATTTGTATTATAAATGTTATAAATGCGACAGTAACTCTGTCTGTCTGCAACAATTTCACGCCTAAATAGCTGATGCGATTTGGATGAAATTTCGTATGGAGATAGTTTGAGATCCAAGGAAAGACGTGTAATCGTCTGTGCAAAGAGGGTAATGGTTTAGCGCGGTAACCGACATACGTGCGGGCGGAGCCGCTACCGAAAAGCTAGTATTTCAATAGAATAACAACTATTTTGCCCTACCTCCTGCTGTCTTTTCTAACTATCTTTGGAATTGAGGGAGTTTTGGCACACACGCTAGCGAAGTGTGTATTGGTAGATTATACATGTTCTGAATTTTTAGTTCGTGTGTAGTGTATAGTAAACAATGCTCAACTTAGAGCATATAACACGGAAGGTGTTATAGGTACGCAAATACTATAGGCCGACCGTTTAACTCGCGTATCGCCATCTGAGGTACAAAGTCATAAAACATTTATTAAATCTCTTGAAGAACTATTTAACCACAGATAAAAGTAATGTAAGACTATTCGTCACTAATATCCTTATCGCTTGAATCATCATCACTGTCTGTGCAGCTTTAGGAGTCAGAATCTTGGCGATATATCGCCTATCGCGAGTTAAACGGTCTATCTATAGTAGGTACTAAATTGTTTTTACCAGGTTTTGTTGGAGGCGAGGCACACTTAAAGCACATATTATTATTATTATTATTTTATTCTGCGATAGGCTGGCGCTTGACTACAACTAGCCTGATGTTAAGCAATGATGTTGTCTACGATGGAACGCGCCAGCCTAGTATACCGATTCACTCGTAATTACAAATGATTATCGGTGAAAAGGTGGCAGTGGAATGAGCCCCCATATCGTTATAAACCATAAAGGAGCAACAATTCCGACCCACCCTCTCTGCATGGTGTCACCAGACATCGCACCGGAACACGGCAAGGCCGCTTGGCGCTGTGGCTTTGTCTGGTGGGTGGTCACTAACCACGGCCGAAGCCTACCACCAGTTGATTGTCACCTGATTTGCACCACCCGGGGACCACGTGTGGGGATTCAATTAAAGGTAAACCCACGGACGAAGGTGACTCAGCCCCCGGTAAACCCACGGACGAAGGTGAGTCAGCCCCCAAAAAAGTGAAAAATGTAAAAGTTAACGCGTCTTATTTTTAGCATACTTTACGTTTAAGCAAACAAAGTGTTCTTTTACCTCGGCAGAGAGGAACCAGATCCCTGTTGAATTCTTAATGATACTCAATATCAGTTAAAGAAAATATTACAATATAGAGCACTCTCAAATACTGTCACAACAAATGAATGTCAACCTCTTGCATTCTATCTCTGCACTGTCAATCTCATCAATATTGTATTGAATGGCTTCACTGACATTACTAGGTATCTTATTATAATAGATTGACACTTGGGCTGTTGTCAATAACCTACTATGATGTATAAATATTCATCGCAACTAGTTTGAAACGTGTTGAGATTCTTAATTAACATAAATTGTACTTACAACCATCTTAAGACACTACACTACTAGAATAATTAACAAAACAAGTAAATCACACAGAAGATTTTGCTGGTGTATTTCTCTGCACCTGTTCTGTATTAGGCTCCGTTAAAAAAAAGATTTTCTATATCTGTGTCGAACACAGGAGCAATTTCTTCAAGGTACACATTCTAAGTACTCTCCCAACTCCAAGTTGCTAACTTTAATGGATAGGATTAACCTATTGGGCCTATACCCACTGGGCATGGGTCTTCTCTTATCTACCTCAAACTACACCACACACATTGGTCAAGTGCGTGTTAGTGGGTGTCATATATTTTCGAATGCTTAGTTTCCTCACAGTGTTTTCTGCCACTGATCTTGAATAGCAGCAATGAAAAAAATCACACAGGTTCGAATCCTTCGGCCCGACCCGGGATTTAACCCGTGACCTAAATTTCAAAGCCAAGGTATCTGACGTTCCACTGCTTCTCTACTCGTTTGTACAATACGTTTATAATGTATGTAAATATCAATATTTACAAAGTGTTACATTTCTTACTAATATTATAAATGTGAAAATACCTACCTCGGTTTGCCTGTTACTCTCTCACGCCTAAACTACCGAATCGACTTGGATAAAATTTAGGATCGAGATAGTTCAAGGTCCAGGAAATAATATAGGATAATTTTATCCGACTGCGGTATAACAGCTATTAAGTTATAAAAGTTATAAATTACATATTTTTATTTAATTTACTTTAATTTTACTTTGATTTTTGACTTCTATAAGTCTCACCAAAAGTGAATAACATAGCTTATTAACGCCAATAAAACCGAGAAAATAATACAGTTCATACATTAAAGCGTGAAAGGAAAGGTTATAAGCCTTTATTGCTCACTCTTGGTATCAATTGTCAATACGACTGTCGCAAATTTGGGGTAATAAAATTTTACAATTGCAATGTGGAAAGTTCATACGAGAATCGATGGCTTTATTACGAGTATGCACGGTCAATCAGTGATGGTGAAATCTGCCCCCAACGATGAAACTGATATTTCTTTTATTCATGAATAGGCTCGCGCTTGACTCCAACTTACCTGATGTGAAGCAATAATGTAGTTTTCGATGGAACGCGCCTGCCCAATATACCAATTCACTTCTGATTAATAGTTTTCGGTGAGAAGGTGACAATGAAATGAGGCTCCATATGGTTGAAACCATAAAGGAGCAACAATTTCGACCCACCCTCTTAAATGGTGTCACCAGACATTGCACCGGAACACGGCAAGGTCGCTTGGCGGTGCGGCATTATCTGATGGATGGTCACTACCCACAGCTGAAGCCTAACACCAGTTAATTACCAGTAAACATCATTACCAGTTGTTTGTCACCGGATTTGCACCACCCAGGGACCACGTGTGGGGATTAGATAAAAGATGCACTCCCACGGACGAAAGTGACTTAGTCCCCAAAATATAACAAACAGAAAATCCTTAATTATTTAAATCATTAAACCTACAGATAAATAAATACCTACCTAAAGGAAATTATCTACTTCAAGTTTTTGAATATTACTTAAGTATTCATTTTTAATCTTTCATTGCCGTCTTTTAAAAACTTTCAACATTAAAATACACGAAAGAAATGAGAGTACCCGAGGCGAGAATTTCGAATAAGGAATCGGCAATCGACCTCATTTATAATTATTCAGAGTTGAGTGAAGTGTGTGAACCAAAACTTAAGGTGTCTTGGTGAAGTCGCTTCTTTGTCGGTTCGTCTTCTTCGAGAACCGTTCACCCGTTCATTAAGTTTGCATGTCAGTCCAACGCCACGATTATTGCAATTATTTAAATTCACACCTTTGAAACGCGAAAAACCCTCTTTTTGTACACTTAATGTTTCGTAAGCGTAAGGAAATGACGTCTCATTCGAAAGGTGTAATTAGGGCCAACCTTGGGCTTCAGGGTTGAACTGGATTTATGCGCTTCTGACATTGCGAGTGTGACGCGATGATTGTTGATGTTTCGACATGTATTATGCGTCAAGAATTCTGCGAGTTTAATTGATGGTCATATTTGCTTTAAGTCTAATGTAACATCGTC
The DNA here is from genome assembly GCA_936450015.1 of Meganola albula. Classification (NCBI taxonomy): domain Eukaryota; kingdom Metazoa; phylum Arthropoda; class Insecta; order Lepidoptera; family Nolidae; genus Meganola; species Meganola albula. The sequence goes on along the minus strand of OW388159.1, from coordinate 5,533,933 downwards.
AGTTAAAGGATGTGACTCATGATGTTTGTTGTCATTATTTTTCACATATCACCATGTATGGTGGTACCATCGTATGTACCATGTAGATATTTTTATTTAATTGTGCCTTAAATCTATGAAATTGTGTGTATTATTTTTAGTATACTAATGTTGGACATATTTATGTAAATTGTTGATGAAATTATTTTAGCAGAGAGAATTTTCATGATTAAATGAAGCTGAACATTGGTGTGATCTTTTGTACATACCCATTTTTTCACAAATAAATTAAATTGAATGGAATTAAAGATTGTACCAATCAATTTTTGTAATTTTTGTCTGTTACATTTTGTTTAAATTGCCCAAGTTTAGGTATAAGTTGTCTGTATGTAAGCTCTTTCCTTATGTCTAGTGTAATATATTTATTTTAATAATACTAAATACAGTTAATTAAAGATTCTCTATTTTATTTTAGATTTTAGTATATATGAAGGTACTTTCAACATTCAAGGTAGATATGCTCAAAACTCAAAATGGTAACACTAGTTTCCTATTAAATATAAATGGATTACAAATATCAGTTTTAGCTCTGATAACGACCATTGTGGTGCCGTATTAAACAATAGATAAACCCCGGCAATGATTTAGAGCTAAACGTGCTCTTGAATGGTATCAACGCCATCAATGCAATTAAGGTATCGTATCGAAAGAACATAAGTATCCTGCCTGCACTTACAAATACCAAATTAGTAGATTTTATACCGTCTACTTAGCAATATAGTCTGAAATATCTTATTCTAGATCAATAATAAAACAAAATATCGGACAATACTCTTTAGCCTCCAGTGTTATCTATTTTATATCGCCGCTACTAAACATCAGTGAAGTAAAACATCGTAAGGAAACCGGCATGTCTAAATTAATCATTCGAGGACACGTGATATCCACCTAACCGCACTTGGCCAGCGTGTGTTGATTAAGGCCTAAACTTTCTCAACTCGCATGATAGTTGAGAGAAGACCCGTGCCAAGTAGTGGGACGCTAAAAATGTTACGATATTCATCCTTTGATCTTTTTATGGTTCTGTATCAAAAGAGTTCAAACGTGTTTCTATTACCACAGTCAATGAGAGCGAATATCTAATTTTCCGTAATATAATTATTATTTTCTTTAGTAATAAAGATGGTCGCGGTTTCGATTGTTGTTCCTGTCCACACAGTTTTGTGTCATCGCTGCTCAATATCGGTGAAATATTTTTTTTTAAGGAAACGGGCATGTCTACGATCAAATTATTCAAGGTCATGCGACATCCACCTCCCGCACAAGGTCTATATTCTCTCAACAGTAGAAAACCCGTGCCGTTTATTGTTTTAATTTATTATCTACCTTACTTTACCTTATTTCGTTGATGTTTTACAAACGATGCTTATCCAGAATAATTCCTAGTGCTAGTGGTGAGAACTGAGATTTCCTATCGCCACCTTCCAGCTCCATCATCAGACCAAATCTAGCTGAATAGGTAATCTAAGATTTCTGAAGTAGTTTAAAAGAAAAATCAAGGAATTTCATTTAAATATCCAAGAAAAAATAAAATTTAAATTGCGAATTATATTAATCAGACATATGTCTTAATAAAATGTAATTTAGATCAAAAGCACAAAGAAGTACTTATTGATAAAAAAGAATGTATTTTTTTGGAAAAAAATCACTCAGAATAAAAAATAACATCATAATATTATCTTTTTGTGTCGATTTTTAAATCAGCTTTGTTTAATACCTAAGTGGTGCAGGACTGTAAAACTTTTATACCATCGTAAACATATATTCTTATCAAACTTTTATTAAGGGTTCATTATAATTATGCATCATTAGTCCAGTGTGATTGCTTAGTAACCGTGAGGTCCCGGGGTTGAATCCCGGAACAGACAAAATTAAGTATTTGTACTTACATAATAAAGACGAAGATTTGTTTATTTGGTTTGACGCGCCAATCTCAGGAACTACTGAGACTACTATAGGCCGACCGTTTAACTCGCGTATCGCCTATCGCAAAGATTCTGATTCTTCAAGCTACACAGACAGTGATGATGATTCAAGCGATATAGATATTAGTGACGAATAGTCTTACATTACTTTTATCTGTGGTTAAATAATTCTTTAAGAGATTTAATTAATGTTTTATGACTTTGTACCTCAGATGGCGATACGCGAGTTAAACGGTCGGCCTATAAACACTACTAACTAGTACACTTTTAGATAGCTCATTTATTGAAAAAAGCTACTGTATATTTCATAGCTGGGTACCTACAATATAAAATGTAGTTCGAACTGGCGGAGCAGTGGTGGAAATGATGTGTGGCAGTTGGTATGGCCCGATGAACGGCAATTGGCTGGCAGCCCATTACTTACAGGGCTCCGATTCTGACTCTTTAAACACTTATATAGAGATTTGTGTAACTAAAATGGCGATTTCTTTTCTTTTCTTTTCTTTTGTTTTTCTTTTTTTTTTCTCTAGTAGACAAATGTCATATCATATGACTGGCCTGATCGCGTAGTAGTTAGAGATCCTGACTACTGATCCGTGGAGGTCGTTGGTTCAATTTCCACGTGAGACAAATCTTTGTGTGTTGAGCATGATTGTTTATTCTGTGTCTGGGTGTAACTTATGTATATTATGTATTTATTAACAAAAACAAATATTTAAGTAATGTATCACGTCCTAGTAGGTACCCATGACACGGGCCATTTGAAGGGCCGGTGGTATGGTCGGTATGCTTTTCACGCCGCAGGTCGTGGGTTTGATTCCCACCCAAGTCAGACATTTGTGTGATGAACATGTCTGTTTCTCTTGAGTCTGGGTGTAATTATCTATATTTAAGTAACATAAGTAGTATATTACTAGTTATCTGGTTTCCATATTACAAGCTCTGCTTAGTTTAGGATCATGACCGTGTGTGTTAATGTCCCACTATATTATTATTATTATTATATTATACTTGAATAAATATAATATGAATACGTAATTCGTGATATGGCTTCCGCGTGCTCCCATATTTATCAGAGACCTCGAGCTAACTAGCTAGCCTGAACACTTGCGATAGCCACCTTGGCCACACCCAGGCCACTAACCCTTGCAGCAATTCACTATTATGCACACACACAAAAGATGTTGGTGTACTGGTCTAGTAAAATAGATGGCCACCCTCCCTTTCACTGGCGTAACGGTGTCGTAGTTATAGTGTAGACAATTTAGCCTTTTTAATAGTGATCATTTATTGGTATCTAGAAAGTATAATATTCATATTTTTAAACGTTAATTTTAAAGAGCAAATATCCACCAGATTCAAGATATCTATGAATGGAGAACCGATATAATAACTCATAGAAGAGTAAAGAAACAATAGAGTTGGTTAGTATAACACAATTTAAAAAAAATAAACCTACATTATAACTGAATTAATCATTTTATAGAAATAATAGCTTTCCAACAGAGGCTCCGCCCGCGTGTATATCGGTTATCGCGCTAAACCATTAACTTCTTACTGTCTTAGATTTACGCAAATATCACACATTGAAATAAAACTACTTTTTAACGGACTACTTTTGGACGTCAAATATGTCAGTCCACCCGTGAACATGAAGTTTGAAACGTCGGGATCTAAAATCTAAATTCGTAAACCGCGATAAAATCCGTTAAAAAGTAGTTTTATTTCAACATTAACTTCTTTTTGCGCAGTCGTATAAAAACTGTGTAAAAATGTAACTATTTCCAAACCAAATTGTATCCAAAGTCTAATATAAACTATCTTTTATTATGAAGCAAATTCTAATTACAAACATATTTTTTTATAACCCACAGGTAACGTTAATAACCGTTAAAATTAATCACTCTTTGTTGCGTGTGACAGAACTACCGACTTAAAAACACTTCTTATTGACACATCACCGATATTCAAGAACTTCGACAGATTAAAAAAAGCAGTAAAACTTTTGGATTAAGTGAAAAATGCATAATGTGCTGAATCACATCTGCATAGCTTAATTTTTTTTATAAACTCAAAAAGACTTCATACCCAATAGGGATGACTACAATTATTATGAAATTATGTTAGACACGAAATTATTATTAACGAATTATTGAAATGAGACAATATAACGCGATAAATTTATTGAGCGGGAGTGCGTTACGTCATACCTTTGCATAAAACTTACCTAGGTATTATGACATCAAGGTTTCGCATGGTCGTATCACCATAATCCTTAAGTCATACAAAAAAAGAAAAATAAGTGTCCTACCTATCTAGCGGATAAAACTAAACGAATGGTCGTTATCCATAATCAAATTTTAAACGCCAGTTACGAAAGTCTGGACTATAGATACTGCCAACGGTCCAATAAGGTATATATCCATATATTGATAACAGATAAGGTTGTCACCGAACGGGTGGTGGTCGGCAGTAAATACCCGCCGTGATATACTGCGCCGCGAAGCGACAGCCTACAACTTCGCCCTACAGTGATAACACAGAATTCTTGCTTTGTACAAACTCTGATAAGAGCCATAGAAGTTATGTATATATCAATGCTTATAACATATTATTTATGACGTATTCAATTTTTAAATTAATAAATAAATAAAATTAAGTAATAATCTGCTAACAGAAGTTTGTCTGTCGCAACGCTAAGTTTCAATTATGACTTTACTACGAGTAATAAAAGCTATACATCACATCGCACAACACTAATACAAGGGAGCAGTGACAAATGACACACAAACTGCAACATAACCCCACTCAGTTGTGGCTATCAATATCCAAGTTGACCTACTGCTGATAACCTCTACAGTGATTGGGTTGCGAAATTAGAGCGGATTGGACGCACGCGCCGCCAGCCGCCCGCGCGTGCTGTTGCGTGCATACGAACTAGACTTACTATTTGTAATGTAAATTTAAAACCGAGTAATCCTTTTCAGTTGTAGGTTTGAATGGATGGAATAAATGATTTGTAATAGTCAATAGCTTAAAAATAGCTGTTATATACTTAAGTAGATATAAAGATTCATCAAAATTATCCTTTGGCTACTCTGTAGAAACTACTAAATAAGTTGTTTTAGTTGTTTAAGTAAGAGTCGGTGGCAAAATAAACTCGTTGATGTCTTTTACACGCAAATAATCAGTTATATGTACGTATGTGTATGGTTTGTAAAATTGCGTGACATAAATAGCTCTATTAGCTCTCTTAACTAGTACCCAGCTAATTGTTGTGACTAAGAACACAGCGTTGCAAAGCCTAAAATTACTTTACCGCAACAAAGACACTCCTAATAAGCGCACTGTGTAATTTTCCCTTCAAAGTCTAGTTGAGAGTGGTCCTAAGTGCGTATCATTATGGTCCACGGTACCGCACTAATCGATAAAGATAAATGAGAGGCCGCTCATATTAAACACCCACGATGATCGATCGGCAACAACTCGTCATTTTTGTATGGACTGCATTTATTAATCATGTAGCCGGTAATCTTGAGAAATTTATTACCTCTAAGCGAATCTGCTTCGGTATTTATCAACAAAATGTGTGGGCTAATTTGAATTGGATGGAGCAAGATTTAACAAGATGGTTTATTATTGCGTAAACAATTGAAACAAAAACTAATTTTCTTCATAAACAAAATTAAAAACTCGATTTATTCGAGAATTTTGAAATAAGAACTTACATTTTTTTTACAGTTGTGGACTGTAACTGACTGATAATGAAACTGCATGGATAAAGTTAAAGTTCGGAGCAAAGACCTCATTTAATCTTAAAGTACTACTACCACTCGTATTGTTTTGTTTCCTCTGACAGAAATCAAACCAAAACTTATAACACCAAGGAGTTTGTTTACCTATTTTACATAAAATGTTTGGTATCATCAATATATAATCATGCGACTGGGATGACAGACCATCGACAATTATCCTACGCATAATTATATTTTACCATGCAAATAAGAGACTTTCTAATTTAGTAATAACATTGTTGAGACGACATCTAAAGATTGATATGTGTCCTGTAGATTGTAATCTGCATATTTTGCGTCACTTTTGCCTCTAAATACTTCAGAAGAATTTGTTTGAAATCTTAATACTTTTTTCGTGACTATTAAAATTATAATGTAGAAAATGATTTCGCAAGCCAAAGATCCTTCATTTGTAAAAAAAGTGTATAAAATATTTATTTCAGGACATTATTTACACTCGTCTGATCCTAAACATAACATAGCATTATGTCTGTATTACCCGATGCAGAGGTGAATATCACTGACTTTTCACCAGTTTTTTATGCCCCATCAGTAATAGGAGGCGAGCCTTTCATTCGAGCTGCAACTAATAGTCTCAATATATTAAAAAAAATCTAGTATTTGTTGGAAATACATACATTTTACAATAAAAGTGTCAGGACAAAAAAGAAATCGTCTGTTCTCGGTCGAACCCGCGACCTGTATAGTGTAAAAAGCAAGTCGTCTGACCCATCAAATTAAAGGTAACATATAGCACAACTCACAAAATACGGGACTCGCACCACTAATTTTAAATAAAACTTATAAAAGCCTTTACAACTAAATTTATTCTAAACAATAATACTCATATATCTAATTGTAATAGCATGTGACAGACAAAACAAAGTCTAATAATTTTGCGGAAGAAACATCTCTATCTATTAGCCACATAATACCAGCAGCAATAAACTGTGTGTGCAGGCGGGATCGAACCCGCTACCTTATTGGCCGACCCCACGCCGCGATAGATAAACAATGCACTCTTGTGCACAAGATATGCGCTGCCAAATGAACGTAGACTCTTGAATATTTAGACTCGGCCTCGATTGTCAAGGCGACCGATAATTGTTATTAAAGAGCATAAAAATCATATTGATTTTAAATAATAATTTATAGAAACTGAAGAATAATATGAAACTAAAAAAAATTAAAAATATTTATTGTCAACATTACTTACAATAATTAGATTTATTAACAACATTTTATTAAATGCAATATTTCGGTTGTTATTCGGGTGTTAATATTTAGGTTATTTGAACTCCAAACTAGGTACATCACATGGATCAATCTCAAACTACATCACATTTGATCTGTCTGAAAATAGAGTAAAAGCATAACAGACACCACAACACTCAGAATCGCGGGGGTTTGTCAAAAGATGAATACACATTCTTGAAGAACAGCAGAGCGAAGTTCGACAAAAAACGCGATGAGCTACAAACCTGCGTCAATTCAGTACAATTATTTCAATATTAAACTCTCGCGCGCTCAGTGCGTGATCGCGTCCAATATGTTCGTAAACTCACATGAGTTTACGAACATATTGGACGATTGTCAATCCTCCATTTTCAGGCGCACCAGTGCTGTAATGACGTATAAAGACTACGAGTCCAAGTGATCGCCGTGAAAATCAGTCAAATCAGTCGGGTGAGACTGTCCAGAAAATATTTAAAACGTCTGATCGTGTCGCTTTATTTAGCGCGACATGACTGACTCAAATTGATGTCTCTGGCCAATCACAACGAACTGTCGACCAATCAAAATAAAAGGATGCGACCGCTCGTGATGTTTTTTACTATCGTTGCAACAGTCTGGCCCCGCTGTGCACAATGTAATTTTAATTAATTAGCAAGTCTATTCAATTTATAATACCTGTACAGGTAGCTTATCCTTTTACATTCTATGCGGCAGATATGGAGCTCGCCGCCGCCGGCCGCATTAACTCATACCGTGCACTTACGGAGTGGAATGTATGATGCGCCTTATAATAATAGGATTCTTCACGCAACGGACTGAAGCTGTATATTTTAACCGTCTTGGTACTTGTAGTAACAACTATTTGTAAGAATAGCGGTGTATTGTATAGAATAAATAAGGGTCTACGTATTTTACGTATTCACTTATTTGTTATCCTTTTTAAGTGTGTTTTCCTTCTATAAATTCTGACTAATTAAATAAAAGGGACATACATGTAGCATTCTTATTTAGTGAAGTAATCAGAATATTTATTCACAAGCAAGTTTTATTAATTTAATAATAAAAAGAGCTTCCGAGTTCGATTCCCGGTTAGATCTAAAAGATTTTTCTAACATACTTTGAGGAGCTTAGTAGCAACTCAAATTAAGGAATTGTGCCCGATGATAGGCTCGCCCCCTGTTACGAATGGGGCCTAAATATAGCTGGCCAAACATGGGTGATATTCTCATCTGACTACACCTTTGAGCAATACAGACGTATTATGTTAAAAAGAACAAAAACATCTAAATTCAAAGTACTTATCGATACAAATCATACGATTTAAAATTGGATGGATCGTGTCATTTTAATGAGTTCCTATGTCTTTCTTTCAGCTCCATCATTACATCAGGAGGCTAATTCACGAAATTTCTTGACGCTACGATCAAGTTGCAGTGTGTCCTATTGCAAAATGGTATTCTTGTATTGGTTTACCAGTCATCTAGTCAAAAGCGCTCGCGTGACGTGAACTTGACGGGAGCGTATCTGACAGCGGGTGTCAAAATTACGATATACAAAAAGGGCTGTTTTGATCAAAACTTAACTGCAACTGCACTGCAACAGAAAATATTTAATTACGTGAATTAGTCTACAACTCTACGTCATCATAACATTGCATTGTCAGGTGACATACATACCCGTGCACAGTTTATTTTAAATTAAGAAAACAAAAGCTTCTAAAATACTTTGCAAATAGGCTCAATATTTTATTTCGACATTCGTAAGACCCAAACTAACAAATATGACTGTTTTTATCAATTTTATGACGCAAACATAGAATCATGCTATGCCCGGTAGTGTGAATATAATCAATTTTTTCCGGCTATAGGTATTTAGGTCCCATACGTAATAGGGGGCGAGCTTATTGCCAACCATAGGCCACAATCCAAACTTCAAGCTGTAACTAACATTTTCTAAGTAGATGAATCTCTTTTCTCAACCCGGGAATAGAACCCGAGATCTCATGTTTATTAAGCAAACACGTTTACCACTAGACCACTGAGGCAGTTATTACGTGAAATGAAAATAAAATGTACAAGGAAACATTACAGCTTACCAGTTCAACTTAACATCGAAGATTTATTTGCAGTCCAGTTCCTACTCCAAGATTTAATTAAACTATTACTCCTATGTTGCACAACAATTAGAGGTAGAGGTCATTATTATTTTCCTTCTGACGTAAACATATCTATCGCAAGTTGGGTAGTAAATCAAAGCCGCGTGGGCCAGAACCACAGATTACCTAATTATTAGTTTACTAGAGGTGACATTTTTATTGCACTGTAATTAGCGTATTGTGGCTTCCATAATCAGATCCTATGACGAATAAATAACATTTATGGAGGATAATTCAACTAAAATAGTATTATGGCTTAGTAGGTACTAATGTTACGTTATACAGGTCATCAAATGGGTTTTATGTACAAAAAATAAGTAAAACTAGTGTATAATAAATACACAAGCCTTAAACCGTGCAAGACTACCTATAAATTTTAAGATTATTGTTATAAATATGTTAAAAAATCGCAAAGAGGACCGATAAGATACAAAAATTGCAATTATCGGTCTGCCCGATGTAGGTTTTTTTTTAACCTGTGTTTTAGGCCAGCCCTCTTTACAACTAGCCGTATATTTTCCGGATATTGTAACTAAACATACCTACCATAAACATGCCGTATCTAAAAGGGGTTACGTAGAGTTTGTAGCTCTATGACTAGAACTCCTGCGGTGCGCATCTGCGCACGCTTATAAATAAAGGTACTCCTCGGCTCCCGGCTTTGATAAATCCCTCAGTATACGGTATTGTTGAAGTAAACGTATTGTATTCGCGTTTGGTGGGTTAAAGTGCGGAGTTATACCAAGAAAGGATGTAGCTAATGGATGATGTAGGCTGGATTCTTGCTTTGTCTGTGGTAATATATTGTTACTAAATGTTCACTAACTTCGGGACAAATCACTGACTTACACAGGCAAGGTCAAACTTAATGGGTTACGTTCCTTAGTTACTTATATCAGCGACATAAACTAAACATACGTTGCTACTAAAGGTATATTTCCATGTTTGAATGAATCATCACCAAAAGGTACCTACTAAAACCCACTAGGTGTTTCATCTCACACTTACGCCAGGGGTCGCGGGAACCCCGGGCTAGTGATGGCCCGCCGCTACGGGCTTCTCTACTTCATAGGGAGATTCCCCCTGCGACATTTAAAGGGGCGCGCGAATCCTTCTGAATTCCAAACTAATCAAATTTTTAAAGCAATTTTTCTACAAATTATAATTGTAGCAGTAATTTTTCTCTACATTTTATTTTAGTAAAAATGTTAATTAGGGAATCTAAAAGGAACAGACTTTGAAACAGCGCCACAGATCTTAGAATTTCTTTTAGAGCTCCTCTATGTACTTGAGCGTTGATTACAGCCTCATTAAAAGGCTCTTATTCAAACCACTTCGTACTTGCAAAGGCATCAATAATCAGATTGCCTAGCATTACACACAAAACTGCGATCTAAAATGATTTCACTATTAAATAGCGGAATAATGCAGCAATTTATATGATGATTGCTTACTGTAAAGTAAGGTTCTGATACAGATAGCATGTTTAATATAGTGCGATTCAAGAAAGCTGGCGCCTAAAATCTGTTAGAGGAGTGTATTTTTAAATAAATCAACATTTCTAAAAAACTAATAAAAATATTGTTACATTTCAGGGTTCATTTTTATAAAGCACTTTTTGTAAATGGCGAAATCCTATGAGAGAGGTTCTCTCGGGACCGATCCGTTCATATGTCGGTCATCCGTTAGTTGCTACTAAACGATGATGATGTTCTTAAGATAATTGCTATTTATCTTATTAACTAATATTAGCAATAATAATAATAATTGGTAGAAAGTCAACATTGGCACAGAATGAGAATTTGTATTGCCACTATGACAATAAAAAATAATGGCGTGCGGAATCCTTCTTGAGTGAGTCCGATTCGCACTTAGCCTGTTTTTTTTATCCACCTCTATTATCGCATCGCGATTAAGCGCTACTTTATAATTAATTAAGACTTCTTGTCGGTATCTCAGGCGCCAATTTCGTTGAATCGCATCATAGTATTGTTAGTGCGATCCGGCCTGCTATCAGATGCCACGGATACATCGGCCTCCATCGGCCACGGATGCTATGAAAACAATAATATTATTAAGCTTATCTGGATCGCGAATATCGTTAGATAATGTTTATATGGTATGAGGAACTTGAACTTAGAAGATAGTCAAATAGAGATTATAAGAATGTTTATGTATTTAAGAACACGACGTTTTTAGTACCTAGCCACTAGCTTCTGTCTGAGGCTTCACCCGCACGTAATAGTCCTAATATAATCTGACACCAGGTCTTACCATCTCGGTTACCTACGGGTTCGAAGTCAGATGGGAGTTGTTTGTTTGTTTTCATTCATTCATTATTTCCAGTAGTCCCATTTTTCAGAAATTACGCTTTTTAATTAATATATTTGTTTCAATAGGCCCTTAATTTACCCCACACTTTGTATTCGGAGAATTTCAGATAGAAATTGACTGCGCACGCAAATGCTATTTGAATGTGCAGCAAACCTTATTCGTTGTCTGTGAACATCACTAACATTCTATTGAAATAGCTGGCTACGGTGTAAGGACTATGCGCGTGTCAGCCTGCCCAGCTAGAACATCTCAATAGACCAGCAAATAGCTAAAGAGCACCTTATTCGAAATAAGAATGCCTTCTGTCTTTGAGCGGACGCATTTGCGTAGAGCATTCGATTACACTACACTTTTGTTCCATTCATAGTACCTGCTGTAATTTACTTGGTCATGTACCTATACTGCCGTATTTAAGCTAAAAAAAAAATAAGCCTCACTTTATCGTTTTCGACCTAATGATGCAAAGTAACGAAGCCAAATATTCTCGTCATTTTTGCCTAAGAATACCTTAGGGCATTTATATAGAAAGAAAGCAGGTAGCCTGCGCAGGATTTTTCCTACTAATCACAAAATGAATGCTAGTTAATGTCAACGCCAGCGCAGGCTACGTGATTTGGTTCTGTTTACGCCATTACAGAAAAAAAATATTGGTAACTTTTTAAAAGTTAATTTAATTAAAAATTAGCTTATCTATATGACTCTCCTAAAATGGAGTAATTTATTAGGTATCTTCACTTTTAGTTTTTTTTATTTCCTAAGCTTATCATAGGTTTTTTAAACTAGCGACTAGCTGGGCAAGGAAACCTTTTCTAAAATTTTGTGTCAAAAGTTGAAATCTAATATGGTTTAAATTCCAATCCTTTCTGCAATACTAGAGCAGTTAGAAATGAAATAGGTACCTATATTTTGCACTTAATATTTTTTATTAGGTGCTGGCGGTGACCTTAAAACTATTTGGTATATGAACTTATTTAGGATGACATACATTAATACTTTCAATTGATTTAATTAAGTGTTATTATTATTTAACCCTTTTTTTAAGGTTGCAGTGACCTTTTTGGAGTTGTTTTTTTTAATTAATCGTATCTAGCCTAAGTACGCCAGTACAGAAATTCTTATTGTTGATATGTATTGATATTATTCTTGTATAATTGGTTTTGAAAAGGTTAAGCGTCATACACCATATTAAGCGTTAAAACATAATTGTGTGACACGTCCGTACATAACAATATGTCAACGTATTCACACATTTTATTCATATTGCGAGAATTTATTACTTTTCTGACACCATGTCATTAGACAACTGTCGATCAAGATTATTATTTATATGCATTATCTAATTACATAAAAGTGTGAAGTTCGCACCTTTGTATTACTTGTCATAAGCATAAAAAAATAGGTAATCATTATTCCAAACATTTCCTTTTTAGTTAAACTGGTGTAATAAATAATGTATATCATAGTCTAAGATTAAATAAATTCCTATAATAATGTTCCTACATGACATAACTACTCTACTACAACATTTACTCTCGTCAAACTTAATGACTTATATACTTACTGCAATTAATAATAATAATAATAATAATCCTAATACTTCCATCATAATTGAATAGGTACACAAGTCACTTTAAATTTCCAAATCAATGTTGAGTAGAATAAGATGTTGTCGCGTCAATGTCAAACAAAGCAATTGGCAAGTCAGAAGAGAAACGGTGACCTTGACATACGTGTCAAACTGACGCGTGTCAAACGAAGTAATCGTGATACTAATCTACATATAGTCACCTTTCACACCGTAAACATATCGAAGTTACATCACAATATAATATCATCAATCAAACACTACAAGGGCTGTATGCAGATTTTATTTAAATCAATGACGGGATTGTTCACCCACGTGACTTGACAAACGACAGGACGACGTGACAGGCCCATTCAATATTCGCCTTAATAATTCGCGACGTCAACTCATAAACGCATATTGACGCCTCATACCTTAAGGTCGACATTCGTGTGTACAATATAGTACAGGTCTATTACAGTGACACTATTTTATGTGTATAGTGCATTAGGTTATTTTGCATACAAAGCATTATAAATAATTCTTATAGATGTGTCTAGGGTTTTGAAAGCTCTGTCGGTTGACACGCGTCGATATACTAACTCTATTTTATGCGTTAAACTTGATAACAGATGATAGTTTAACATAATTCAATATTTCACAATATATTCCACTAATATTTTAAACACGAAAGTTTGTAAAAATGAATACAATATATCTACTCCTTCACTTAAAAGGGAAACAGAGCTGATAGATGGTTTGGAATAGCACATAAGCTACTGTTTTCTCCTAATATCAAAGCAGACGAAGTTCGCATAAAAAGATGGTTGGTTTGCATAACAGTAGCAAATGATGTGATATAGGTGAAAAATGTGTTTATTTTACTCTACAATCTACTGGTCTATTTAAACAGTTACAATAATAACATAGTTACCATTTCCAACACGAATATTTGGGGCAGGATGAATGGATGGAAGTTTTTTATACGTTTTTAAATTCAGTATGGCATACAGTTTAACCTAAATAAAATAATCTACAATAATAATGTATTAACTACGGATTATTTTACAATCCTTTTACTTATTTCACTTATTTTAAAGATACTATTGACGACAAAAAAAACAAAAACCCAAACGAAAATATTAAATTATCTAATGCCAAATCGTCAAAATCAATGCGTCAAAAAATTCTTCCGCATCGAACTTACTACTCAGGAGGCTAGCAGTATTGCAGCTCTGCATGGCAATACTGATCTTTTGCCCGAGATACAAACCAGCCTTCTGGTCAAGTCCGTATATGTGTGAAACAGCTAAAATAACAATAAAGTTAGTTCCAAGTAACAATTAGCATTTTACACCCTCTGAGACAAAGAAACTATCTATAGTATTTGCGTCTAAAAGCGTTGATATAAAATAGGTCCGGCGTGCAGAACACTTGTTCGATTTGACAGGTGATAGCAAGGCACGGGTGAAATATTGCTGTTAGGTCGATATCACGCAGCTGGCTAGCTACGGTACTTAGCTCTAGGACTCTACTGGAGATTCTAAAAACGTTTAGTGCTATCGACGACAGGGAATTATGATTTACATAATACTATGACAGGTTTGAAAATTTATTTTCCTGTCTGGATATGGAATCTGCATATTACTGTGATGGTCACTGTTTTAAATTCTGTTAACTTTTTACTTTTTTCCTTTCTGTAACCTACATCAAAACTTTTGAATACACACACACTTACAGAGACTTTGAATGTACTAAACTTGTATTATGAGTAGTTAGTGAACTGAACTGAGTAGGTAGTTTATGCGTAGACAATATTTTTTATACATAACGTTATGCAGCACATTTGTTTTCGATTTCATTTTGTGTAAAATGTCAATGAAGACGATATTGGTCATGGAAGAAATAATAAATTGTTACACATATTGGTACACTCTCAGTCAGTAACTGCCTATTTAATCTATTCATCTAGGTTGTTTGACGCTTATCGTGGATTTTTAAATAGTTTCTCTTTCTTATTTGATTCCCTATTCGAACATATCAAAATGCGTTCCCGGAATCAATCGAATCATATCGCACACCCAGATCAATACTGCAATATTTCAAAATAGCTCATTTTTCACTATTTATGAAAAACCGTTATCTCAAACTACTGCACAGCTATCACTAATGTCTTAAGCATTACGTATGAAAAATACCATCCGTAACTGCAATTTATGCTTCAGTCGATTCTAAATCCCTTTGTTAAGCATACTTATGCATGTTTTGACTTAATTATGCATGTTGAGCCAAAAAAATTAGGAAAACAGAAAGTATTATTTTGAGTTATGTGCCTTTTGCTGATTGAATTCTCAAATAATGCACTATTATTTTTCTGTTTTTTCATTCAGATTCATCAGTCTAACAACGATTTATTAAATATATGATTAAGAATAGGACTATTAGTAATGCAATAAAACTCATAATGTTACGGAAATCAGTAGTTACATATATCGAACCGCTGCTCGATCGTGCACTAGTGCAGTCTATTTCAAGATGACAGATTGACGTTAAACCGAATCAAACTGTATTGATCCTGAACTCGAAGCTGTCGGTAGTAAGCTAACTGTTCCCCTATAGTAGCCTGTTGCTGTAGTGGGTAGTGAGCCTCACTGTTAAACTGGAGGTCGTAGGTTCGATCTTTGTGTGATGAGCATAATCGTTTGTTATGTGTCTGGGTGTAATTTATCTACAACATGTATGTAATTACAAAAGAAAAGTGAATAGTAGTATATGTAATGTATATTATCAGTTATCTGGTTTTCATAACATAAACTTGGAATCAGATGACCATGTGTATTAGTGCCTCTGGACATTATTATTATTTGGGGGTTTGTCTGTCCTCACTATTAAAGCATAACAGCACTTTTAGGTCAGTTTTGTAGCTAATAATAAGTCAAGTTTGCTAATGCAAACATGCATTGAACTGATGCCTTCAACCATCTTATTAATTATAGAGCAGCGGTGGAGCAGCGGTGCGAGCCTCGCCTTAAAAAAAATAAGGTCGCGGGTTCGAATCCTGGTCGTGCCCACACATCTTTGTGTGAGTTGTTTCATCTCCGCTGCTCAATATCGGTGAAGGAAAACATCGTTAGGAAACCGACATGTCTAAGAACTAATCATTCGAGGACATGTGACATCCACCAACCCGCACTTGGCCAGCGTGTGAATTAAGGTCTAAACTCTCTCAACTCGAGAGAGATAGTTGAGAGAAGACCCGTGCCGAGCAGTGGCACACTAAAAAAAGGGTTGAAGTCATTAATTATAGTACCTAAAAAAAATATGTAAAAGTAAATTCATTACGTGCATAATATGAATGGGAAAATCACATTTCAATTCAACAATATTTGGTCCGTCTTATCTTAATTCCAATCACACGCTTCGAACGCAATTAGATCGGCTTGTTTTGGTTATGACGTCCTCATTAGCCACTCAATCAAGAGTTTTATATTAATCTCATTATATATTGAACCAAATGCATGAAGTGAATTATGCATTAGTTAGACACTACAAAGTAGTTATATGATACAAAAGATTCTTGTACGTATGTATGAGTCTTCAATATGGCATTTTGTAGTCTGTTTTGTTTGTGAATATGTGAGAGTGGCCATACTTTTGGTTTTTATTCTGCAATAGGCATACCCTTTAATACAACTTACCTGTTGTTAACCAATGATGTAGTCTACGATGGAACGCACCTGCTCAATATACCGATTCACTCGTGATTACGAATTGTTTTCGGTGAGAAGGTGGCAGTGGAATGAGGCTGGAATGGTGGGAAACCATAACTTTAATTAGGTTTTTCTAGGTATTTCTAGGTAGTTGTAGGTATGTTATCCATTTGTTTGTATAATTTTTTTATTACAAAGTTAACTTCTGAAAATTTGCAGTAAAATGAGCATTTTTTTATTTATTTATATGATTAGATCTGTTTTTAATAACTTTCGTCGAAATTCTAAAAATTTGTGCTTAACATAATTTTTCAATTTCGACTAATAAAATTCATTCAGAGATTTTTACTGTTTCTGTTTAAGCAGTCGTTTGTAATTTAAATAAATATTGAAATAGTAATTAAATTACAGTATCATAGTGAAAGCTACGAGAGCATCCTACACGCAAACAAATCGCTCTACGCATGCGCGTAATTATACTAATTTGAATATTCTGAACTGAATTTGAATATGAAATTGTTCTGAATCATGCGTCGGAGACTGCGTAACAGTTTGTTGATTATTGAGGTACTTTTACAAGTACGTACATAATCAATATGTTTATGGTAAAAGAACCATTTAGAAAATCAAATAAACTAACTAACTCAACAGTTTTGATAATGATGATTTCTTTGATTTTTAAAGAACTAATTGCGGACATTAAATTGTATTTTTTTAAATTTTACGCGAATATACAATATTTTTGTAAAATATTGACATTTTTTTTTAACAAATTGATATAAAATATTTTTTACAACGGATTTTATCGCGGTTTATTTTGGATTTTAAATCCCGAGATTTCAAAGTCTTTTCAGACTTCATAGTCACGGGGTATTTGACGTCAAAACTTATTAATCATAATAATTTCTAACTATCTGTAAACATTATATTGTTAATTTACTTGTACCAAAACCCAAGCAACATCCACTCAGAATTCAAGATACTGTGAGCTCTGTCTGCTTAAATCGGAACGCAACTTAAATAATATCATGTTTGTAGGTAGTCGGCAACAATTGTAATTAATAAATTTGGACATCAAATACTTGTGTCCACCTGTGATCATAAAGTCTGAAAAGACTTTGAAAAGTCAGGATTTAAAATCTGAAATAAATCGTGATAAAATCCGATATAAAATAGTTTTATTTCGACTTCTATTTGTTTAAAAAAGTAGGCAACTGAAATTTCAGTTTACATAGTTTCGAAGGTAAATGTCAATCCCATACATTTTGTTATTTTTGGTCTATCGATATCGCTTCGCTATGTAAGTTGTCTAGGGGCCCTGCAAATTACGTAAAGTTCTTTGTCTTGCATCATTTTAGAAAAGAGAGAAAATACATAATGTTGTTACAAAACCTGCGCAGTTTAGATCCTGCTAGTAACGGAACTGGTCAAACGGGCGATGGCCATGCTAAATCAGAATAAGACTGCCTGAGGGTATTAATTCATTATCAGCTATTGCATTAGTCATGCGTTTGTGCGAAGTTTATTTATTATTAATATTACCATTCTGGCTCATTTGTATTAATTTTATAGTACAATAGGGAAGACGACAAGGTATAAAAATAGTTTTTTAATTAGTCCGGATCTCAATACTCCACGTCACTTTTATATAACACTAGCTGAGTGGTTAAACTTTATGCCACTTAAAAAGAAATAAGGGAAATAGCCAGAACATGTTTATAAAATAGAATAAAAATGTTTGTACAAAGTATGAAATGTATAAAAAAATATTCTCGTTTACCACTAGAAGTATATCACTGCCAACAAGGAATTCTAAAACCGATAAAATTAAGTCATAAAACAGATAACAATCAATGTATAGAAATATATCTGTCTGAATCACGGCTACAGTCATTAGTTATTCAAGTACAGACGACAACAACGTTACCTGAGTCACATGCTCATAAAGACTAGAAAACAAGAACTATACAAAATGAGTTTGATTTTATGGTGACTGAAAGCTCGAAGTAACTAACCAATATTTTTAGGTCTTGGCAAAAAAATGGAGGGTTAAGTTGAAAGTTGAAGTATCTATACATACATCGGTTGTATTTTAAGATCAACTTTTATGTAGCTTTTATGTCTTTAAGTTGATTGTGTGATCAAAGTAATTCTTTTTTTTAACTTAAAATAGGCTTGCGCTTGACCACAACTTGCCTGATGTGAAGCTATGATGCAGTCTACGATGGAACGCGCTTACCAAGTAAATACCGATTCACTCGTGACTTGAAGACCGGACTTCACGATATGGTTATCATCTAGTTGTTTAAAGTTAAGTTTTACATTGCTGATATTTTAAACTTATGCACTTAGTATTCGGTGAAGTAATTTCAGATTATGAATTATAATCTAAACGTTTGTCGTCTCCTTTGTCTTTTCTGGTTAATGTCAGAGTTAGGTACCTATCAATAATATATTTCAATCTGATACATCGCGTTAACGCGTATACGTGTGTTTAATGAAATATTAATGTGTTCTGTGTATGGAAGGCAAGTTTAGCACTCGTTGCCTTATGCGATATGACCCACAAGCGCAAGAATTTTACTCATTATCATATTATGTGCTTCTCATTAGTTGTTATACTTTTTAATAAATGTTTTATGGTGTCATATATCTAACCAATCCTGAAATCGCACAAGTAAAGTTTCATCAACAATTAGCATATACTTATACAACTTCCAGACAAGGATAGTCCACCCGGACGAAACCCGGACGATACCATCTGATCCTCCAGTCACCACAGTTTTCCAACTATGGAGAGACATTTTCACTAGTTTTGGTGTATTTTAGATTAAATCATACGGCAAGACCATTTAGGTCTACCGGGACTTCGGTTTTTACGTAACGATGACACGAGAAGAAAAAATATCTTGTTATTGAAAGTTTTCAATAAACAGTAACGTAACACTTATGTATGTGCTTAATAATAACGTTCCAAATGAAGCAACAATATTTGGCTGTGTTATGGGTACTAGGAACTAATATAATGCTTAAACAGATACATTTATTTTGTAAATACATACATATTGTAATAATTATTTATTATTATTTAATTATTTATAATTTTGTTTAGATATTTTATAATATTAAATTAATTGACTATTGTAGTTGACTGTACATACTCGTACAACCTTTTTACGCTTGCTACTATAAATCTCCGTTTACAGAACTAATACGTACAGTGTAGTAGTTTGCAGTGGTGTTCCTCCCTTTTTGTCTTCAATCTTTTTTCATCTTTATCCTTCAACAATATAGCAACGGCAGTGAAACATATCACATAAATCTTCATGTGAAACCAAATCCAACTCGTCATATGAATAAAATTTACGAACTTGTCGCTTCTGATGCTAATTACAGTGTAATCTCATAATTCTACAGTTAAGGTAAGCAGTTTTTGATATTCAGCGTTAATTGCTCTTATGAAATCGTACCTATTTGAAATGTATGAAGTCAATTTAATATCGGTGTGAATGAATTCTTATAAGGCGTTGATTGCTTATTTATATATCCCAATTATAATATGTTCATAAAAACTCAGTTACAAGTGTCAGGTTCGGTGTAAGTGGCGGCGTCTAAAACTACATCGATATTGGTATCGTCGTCAGCATTGATATCAGTGACGATGTCCAATTCAGTGCTGACGTCCACTTCAGTATTGGTGTTAACGTTGGCCTTGATGCAGGAATCATCTCTGTTCTTGTAGGCGTCGGTGTAGGCGTCAACATGAACAGCAGTGTCAATATAGTAAATTTACCACTGTGACACTGCTGTCCGAAACCCAATGAGGTACCAGGCCTTACACTGATAAGTCCTGGTAAGGTTATTGATGTCAGTGACGACGTCCAATTTAGTTCTGACGACTACTTCAGTATTGGCGTCGTTGGTTTCGATGCAGGAATCATCTTTGTCGTTGTAGGCGTCGGTGTGGGTGTTGACACGAACAACAGTGTCAGAATAATAACTTTACCACTGTGACACTATGTCCGAGACCCAATGAGGTACCAGGCCTTACACTGATAAGGTCTCTTTAAGGTCATTGGGTCTCGTGGACTATACACTTGCTGACTGCACAGCACACTTGTACCACCTATGTCAATATCACTTACAAACAAGTGAATTTGAAGACGTGATGACAATTTAGTAAAAAGAACAGCGTCTGCGTCTGCGTCGCGGGGAGAGGTGTCAACAATGATTAGCGGATAGCAAATAAAAATCAAGCTGCAAAAACTCTTTATTGGAACTTGCTTATTTAAATTACATCCGTTATTCAATATCTAACACATGTTACTTAGTAGATAAACACTATACTATACGGGCAATTTAACGGTCGTTTTCCTAAATTCTACAAACATATAATCCATCAATCAGCGTATCTGTTCCTTTAACAAGAACTCGTAAACATCAGCTGAGTAACGCACGTCCATCGGCTTACCCAATTAGAATCAAATAAACTGGCTCAAAATCACATACGTAATACGGTAATCATACTGAATCAATATCCACTGCGGTATTCCAATAAAGAACTTGTTATAAGAACGATTCGAAGCCGCAATGCAATGTTAAGTGATGAGTGAGTCTAAATAGTCTAGTTTTGGTATGGCTTTCTAAGTAGCGAGTCGCTTTGTAAAAGCCTATGTTGTGACATCTTCCATTTAATCTGCTACGCAATTGACTAAAGAATCTCAGCGTTGACCAATCGCTGTTGCTATCATATTTTAGCATACAGCGTTGTCTTCTAGGTTGTGATAACGATAAATCAATGCTTTGCGATCTCGGTGAATTACATCCAAAGATTGCAAAGTAGTCAGATGAATATATGACCGGTGCTCGGAAAACATCAGTTCTGACCTCAAGCATAATATATCGAATACATAATTGATGAATTAGACAAATTTAGTACAATGCAACTTATTATGTATTGGTTTAACTTGTTTAGGATTTAAGCTAATAGTGACTTAACTGTTTAAACATAAACTTTTAACAATTTGCACGGAATTTTTTAATAGGACACATGTTCGTAGATATATTATACTGTTAGGTATCGCAAGTGCGTATGAGGTTCTCCGGTAATATAAATTTTACGATTAGACCTGCACACACGATTGGCCCGAGACGTATAGGTACGATTATATCTATCCTAATATTGTAAAGCTTAAGAGAGTGTTTCTTTGGTTGATCGCGCTAATATCATTGTCATATTCTTGCACCGGTATAAAGGCCATTTATAGCGCTGCTGGGCACGATATAAAAATGAGCTCACGTGGGCGGAGCCGCGAAGGAGAGCTAGTGTTTGAATAAGGGCTATGAACTACATAAAGGATATGCAATATTACAGTCCATCAAATCTAAGAAGTACCGTTTGACAGTTCTAAACGTAGTTCATTTAGAATTTTATTTTTTGTATGAAAATTGTTTAAGCTATGTTAAAATAAAAATAGCTACATAATTCAATTATTTTACAGGAAAGCTAATAAAAATAGTGTGTATTACGCCTCTATAAAACTAATTTAATAGAAAACAGTGAAACGTCAAAAGGTACTTCTTAGATTTGAAGGATTATAATGTTATTTCGAACATTTATTTTACAATTTCAAACGATTCCTCTAATTAATTTTGATAGAAACATACTTCCAAATACACAAAATCTATGTCTAAATCCTAACATCTATTACCACTTACTTATAAGTGAAAAACAAGTGAATGTGCATTCCTCATTGCCTATATGGCTTATGACTGTGTTAACACCATATAGGTAAGGTTTCGATGACGGCCGGTCTTCCCATCATAGTGTGATGAAATACGTTTATTGGAAAACGTTTTACCGGCAAGTGAAACTGGAGAAAAAAAAACCTTACACAAGTTTAGTTTTTAGATGTTTGATGTTCGCCACAATGACAGCGTTTTGCTCATCAAAGAAAGGAACAACTTGTTATTTATTTATAGTCTTCCATTTTTATGCTATGTTAAAAACAAAAGTTAAAATTAAATTTTGACACAAAATTTAAATTAAATTATGATATCAAATTACATAATATAAAACTGAAATTACCTAGTTTATGACGATACCTAAGACTTGACACTTTTAAATTAACAAATATAGTTTTTGATAGCTTTTTAAAAATACCTATTTTGATTTTTTTCAAGATTTTGAATTGTACAATACGTTCGGCAATCGTTTCGGGTGTGAAAGAACCAGACTTTAAAAGAACCTGTATATTTTTTTCTAGCATACTTAAATACTAGATAAATTAATTTATTTATTACGAAGCCTCACTGGATAACTATTACTCACAAAAACAAGATCATGTTTTTGTGAGTAAAAATCATATCGAATCGGCTCTTTCAAAGCCTGGCTCTTTGATACACACTCTCCTCTGTATGTAATAATAATAGGTAGCAATAGAATTGCTATTAAATAAACAATCTTGAATTTGTTTAGAAGTCATATTTTTTGTCTGTAGGTAACCTAGTAAGAGTCGACTTAAGGCTCCTATTGTATTTTTAGACATAACAATTTTTTTATAGGCATGATATGTATGTCTTATTAAACAAATCACATTAAACCATTATATAAAAAATTGAGCAGCGGTGATGCAGCGGCATAGGCACTTTGAAATATGAGGTCGCGGGTTCGATCCCCGGTCGTGCACATCTTTGTGTGAGCTGTTTCATCGCCTGTGCTCAATATCGGTGCAGAAAAACATGGTGAGGAAACTGACACGAGAGAAGACCCGTGCCCAGCCGTGGGACACTGAAAAGGGTTGAAGTGAAGTGAAGTGGTAAAAATTTACCGCCTGTTTATGACAAAAAGAAAAAAATCTATTCATTACCGCTAACAGTGGAACCAGTACTCTATTCTGTATAAACACCGTAAACAGCGAGGAGTGCTGATTAGAGTGAATATAGCCTTTAATTACAATGCAATTAAACAGTCAACTGCACTAATTGATGCGATAACATCTTTAGTCAGACACTGAGGTGCAGTAGGTAAGGTTTTTATGCGAATAGCGAAGGTAAAAAATGTAGGAAACACGAACTGCTAACTTAAGACAGGGCTCTGTATAATCTTAAACTTGTTATTCTTATTGGGATCACCTTAAGTAATAAGAGTGTCTATGGGAGGAAAGGAAACACGGCAAAGCGACTTGGCGGTGCGACTTAGTCTGGTAGGTGGTCACTAACCACGGCCGAAGCCTACCACCAGTTAATTGTCACTTGATTTGTACCACACGAGGACCACGTTTGGGGATTTAATTAAAGGTGTACACACACGGACGAAGGTGACTCAGCTCCCTTGACTCAAATCTTTGTTAGATTATTATCTATTAAGGATGTTTCATAGCAATAATTCTTTATTCTGTCTCATTTCTGGATGTCTTTTTCATAACAATAGTAAGCTATGTAAATGTAAATATTCGTACTACTTAACTACCGTTTTCTTTGCTTCTTAAGGAACTACAAAATGTCAACTCATGTCAGTTGCAGTTAGCGAAGAATTTTTTTTCTTACGTAGGAATCACATGAATTAGGTCGCGATCGTGTCGTCCTGTGATAAGTATGCTAATGTATCCTCTGCTTTATATGGATTAAAATGGAAGCTTTGGAATGGCTGACTCATTCTTCAAATGTTGCAAAATTAGTGGCATGGATAAACTGCATTGTGACATTTTATTGATTCTTATGTACCTACTTTATAAAAGACTGCTTTTAAGTTAACGTGTCACTTATAAGTACCTAGGTATATTAAATTGTTACGTTGCTACTGCTCGTAAAATCACAGTAGAATCGACACGACACTTTGTTCTTACGTGTAGTAAATTGATAACCACTAATAAAGGGGGTGTTTTAAACCCTCTCGGAGAAGAGAAAGAACCGCCTACTATAAAGCGACAATATTTACATCTGTAAATTGAAGTCGATGCTCAATCGGTAGATTAGACAGAATTTAATTGTTTTATCTTTTAATTTTCTTTTACTTCATGGATACATTTATGAGAGGCTGCTATTCGCCTGATGAACACTCTTTTAATGTATCCTTGAAAAATAGCAGCGGTTAGGTTATACCGTGATAAGGGAAAGCAAAAAATCCCACTAGGTAGTAGTGCTGTTAGTCTGCCAGGCCCATTAATAAAATAAGACACATGACAATATAATCAATGTTAATTATTAATAATTAATGAATAATAATTAATAATGAATATTATAGATTAATTTGATAATTAATATTCGCACATAAAAAACCTACTTTAGTTTGATTTAAATCGTCTTTATCACTTCAACCCTTTTTTAGTGTCCCACTGCTGGGCACGGGTCTTCTCTTTACTATGTATATTAACGGGCTCTACTATGTATATTATCTACTATTTAACGGGCCGGTGGCGTGGTTGGTAAGACACTTGCTTTTCACGCCGCAGGTCGTGGGTTCGATTCCCACCCGAGACAAACATTAGTGATGAACATTGGTGTTTGTATCGAGTCTGGGTGTAAATATCTATTAAGTATATATTTACAAAAGAAAAGTATTATATGTATAGTATAATATCAGTTATCTGGTTTCCATTACACAAGCTCTGCTTAGCTTGGGACCAGATGACCGTGTGTGTTGATGTCCCAGAATATTTATTTATTTATTTATGTATGAGTTAAGAGAGTTTAAGCTTTAATCCACACACGCTAGCTAAGTGCGAGTTGGTGGATGTCATATGTCTTCGAATGATTAGTTCTTAGACATGCCGGTTTCCTAACAATGTTTTCCTTTACCGATATTGTGTAGCGGCGATGAAACAATGCGCACAAAGTTGTGTGGGCACGACTAAAGATTTTTTTTGCTGATGACCTAACCCAATTGTCCGGAAGGGCCTTTATTAGTTCACCGGACTTTGCGACTGGGGATCGAACCCGCGACCTTGTATTTCAAAGGCGAGGTCAATACCGCTACCCCACCACTGCTGCATCTTTGTTTATTTTCCTGTTATTGTTGGTGGCCAAATAATATGTTGTCGACTCAAAAATATGTCGATAAACTTAACACGGATAAGTAATCAAAGTAAGTTGGGCAGACATAAAGTTACAAAACTGTACCGAGTAAGGATTTAATTAATCATTGCCTGTCAACTTTACGACGTCCCGTTAAAACCTTCACAACATTATTGGGAGAGATCCTTTGAAATGATTCGGTTTTACTTTTATACATTTGTGATTCACACACATCGATACAATCGTACGTAATGTACCGGTGTTATGTAAATGAAAACTAGCAAAATCGGATTGAAAATGTCAATCAATGTATTTGTAAATCCTATTACCAACCTTCTTTTGTAACAATAAAAATATTTGTCTAATAAACCGCGAAAAAATTAATATCGCGGTTTAATTTTAGATATTAATTTTAATTTAATTTATTGAAATCCATACAACATACGTGTACTTAATTTTTCATAGTAAATAATGTAATGAAGATACGAGATTAATTAAACCTACATAGATTGGCTCGCCGACCATAGATATTACAGTGAAAGTCAGAAGACTAAAATGGCATCTCCATTTCTTTCTTCCATCCGCCAGGGCATATGATAAGGGACATGACAAATGGAGTAAGAAAGTTACAATGTGGTATCCCAGAGAAGACAAAAGGAAAAGAGGCAAACCGCAAAAAAGATGGGATGATGACATTCGAGAAGTGGCACGAGTGATGTGTAGCAGAAGGGCTAACGAAAGGAAAGAATTGAAAAGGTTGGAGGAGGCTTTTGCCGATTGGCAAACAGATCTGCAGAGAGTAAACAAACAGCGTTTTATTTAAATTTTGTATTGTAATTTTTCAGTTTTTTTTTATAGTTCTGAATAAAGGCTATTTTATTTATTTTATTTTATATAGATTAGCTGGCATCCTGTTTTTTAGAAACTGTGGAAGCTAACTTAACTTTACTTTTATACGCCTGGAGGTGTAATGGTTAGTGACCCTGACTGCTACGACGAAGGTCGTGGTTTCGATTCCCACCCAGGACAAATCTTTGTGTGATAAGCACGATTGTTTGTTCTGTGTCTGGGTGTAATTTTATCTATTATATGCATATATTAAAATAAAAAAATGTATTTAAGTATTATATCCGTTCCTAGTACCCATAACACAAGCAATAGTAATTACTTAATTTGGGAATAAATGGGGCTGTGTGTATGTGTGAAAATATTATTATTATTATTAACTTAGTGGAAAAATATCTAAACGTATTTACTAGCAGATTATTCTGTTTAGTCTTGTTCTTAGTATTTTAAGTAAGAGAGATATCTAGTGGTTGATCAAGGGTCTGAGTAAAGTTACATGAATTTGCGTGCTGCTATTAGTAATGGACCGCACCCAAATAGGGATGTATATAGGTACTAAATCAACTAATAATGTCGATAATATTTATGTTTAACGCATATCATAAATGTGACACTTACCTACCTACTACTACGTACCTACACCAAACTTTATATGTATTTGAAAACGCAAAGGTGAATGAAAAAACGCTTAAATTTTTTGAGACGCGTGTCTACATAAAAATAGTCCAATTTGTTTTCCTACCGTGCAGTGAATGACTGGCAACTACTGAGAAACACTGCCAAAAACTCAGTAGGCTTTTTTCTTATTTATATGAAGTACTTATATCTATTACAATTTGTTTGTTTGATGTATTGAATTATAGCGACTTAATTCTAAGCGTTTTTATCCGTTACACAGTCTGAAATTTTATAATACGCTTTCTTATATAACGTAGATTTTATAATTATTTTTAATTTAAAATGTAAAAAACCATCTAATTAGATGGTTTTCTAAGAGATGATTCCCGCAAACTGACTGACTTCGCAGAAATCGTCACTGGGCATAGTCACAATGCTAGATACTAGTTCCTCTAAATCGTACGTAACGGGAGTAACTGGCTTGATATATCGAAACTTCAGCACAACACTAACAAACAGAGCGATAGCATAATTTGATTTACTTTGCGAGTTTTGCGACACTACCAGAGCGCACTCGCCGTGCTTTAATCTGGCAAAACAGTAACTAAATAAATTCAAATGTATTTACTTACCTACCAGTGGCGAAGAGTCCATGCAAACCGATTTCCATCGGCTTCCTTTTAGGAAATGGTCAGTATCACACACACTTTATAATATACCTACTATGTAACGCCTAAAAGTTTTTAAATAGCAACAATAATAAGTAAAGCATCAAGTGTAAGAACGATCGGTGACGGTAGTGAAGAGATATTATTTTCCTAAGTTAGAACTTTATTGCTCCGGCTTCCCTTTTTCAGACTTCCACCCTTCGCCCCTGTTACCAACCTATTTATGTCAAACCCTATTTATGCCTCTTGTGTTTTTGTGCAGCCAAGCAGTTTGATAGGCCAAAGGTGGTTTCTTTCTGAGTGTTTTAATATTACGGAGAACACACTAAACTCTTGATCCTGGTTGTAACCAATAGGTACTTACCTTACGTACGTACTTAGTCAGCCATATTGAAGATCTATGAATGGCTTAAACAACTACAATTTTGTAGTTATAGAACTCTAGTCATCTTTATCTTTAAATAGTATAAAATTAAGTCGCTTCCGCTGCCCGTTCGCGATAAACTCAAAAAGTACCTAACGGATTTTCATGCGGTTTTCACCAATAGGCAAAATAATCTATGAGGAAGGTGTAGGTTTACAATTACTACCCGTGCAAAGCCGAGGCGGGTCGTTAGTACCTATGATACAAAGCTGAATCAAAAACGTCTTCGCCGCTGCTACAAGGTAAGTATTTAATACATTGAATATTATTATAGCTTTTTTTCTCTAAAGTGGGTTCTTAATATTTGTTTGTCAGCCTATAACAGTTTATACAAGTATGTTACTTGTATAATGATATAATCAATGCTGCACGATCCATCACTGTTCTGTCAAAAGCACTTTATCATACCTATGTGCGTCTTAAATTCCATTTTTTACGTATCATTAACGTGGGACTGAATATTTAATTAGTTAATTAATACACGATACAGGAAGTGTTTATGATTATCAAGTACATCCTGACTGACTACATAACACACCTTCAAAACTCTTCTAAGAAAAGTCGAGACGTAGGTCCCTCTATAAGGAAAATAAAAATGCAATTGCACATTCTGTCTGAATTCCAGTTAGTTAGTTTGAAGCGGGCTAATTTTTCCCACAGCTCGACGTCTCGTAAATGCGACTATCTTGTGTGATTGTGCTGGCGTCGCTACTGCCAGCCCAGCTCCAGGAGAAATCCCAGCAGACCCTTCATGTTGCCAATGGCCACCCGGAGCAAACATGAATTCCAGTTAGCGTTTTAATTCCCTTACAAAATGTTTAGCTTTAGAATCGCCGCTGTGGAAGGAATAATAATAATAATTTATTCAAAAAAACTTATAAAACAGGTGAACATGGGACATCTTAATATATATATTTCTTGTGTGCGTGTGTATGTGACTGAACTCCTCCTAAACGACTGGACCGATTTTGATTAAATTTTTTGTGTGTGTTCAAGGGGATCTGGGAATGGTTTAGATTCACAATTTTTTCCGCTGGCGGTACGAAGTTCGCTGGGGCAGCTAGTTTTATATAAAAATAATAATAACGGCTATGAAGGATTATAATCCTTATAATCACCCAACAACACCAGAGAGCCAGCTGATTTTATGACCGACAAAACAAGGTATCCTACTAATAACATTATGTATAAATAAAATAGTTATATTTATTAGGAAAACTAGCTGACCCCGCAAATGTCGTTCTGCCTGGAAAAGTAGTGCCACCTGCCGGGTCCGAAAAAGATTTTGACCGATTCTCAGACCTATTGAATATAGATGAACCTATGAACGAGTCGATAAGAATGAGATAGCAGCACTAGAAAATTATAATAATCAAATGGTAACATTGATGTGTCATTGTCACTTGACATTTGACGTTTGACGTTTGACGTGTGACGTTGTTACTGAACGAATATATGTCAGTGACGCGATTGGACTGGACAATGGACACTTGCTCTTGTACCGTCGCCTGCGCCGGATGTGCGCACTGATTGATAATAAATACGACATGGCGGACACAACTAATGTGGATGTGGATTCTAATCCGTTCGAATCTGTGTCATAGACAAAAGTTTCCATAATAATCGATAAACCACCAACCCGCACTTGACCAGCGTGTGTGGATTAAGGCTCACTCAACTCGTAAGATTGTTGAGAGAAGACCCGTGCCCAGCAGACAGTGAACAACATCACCGAATTTTGATAACTAAAAATCGTACAAGGTCGCTACAACATTAGAGGACTAACTAGCATTGTAATAGTTAAATAAAAGTGTTTATGTAGATAAAAAAACTGTTCTGAAAAAGCAATGATAAATTGTCTGTAGTATGTGACACTTTAATTTAAAAAAAACTTATAATTCTTGATCACTTGGCACCTAAGTACATTGAGGCACTCTAGGAATTAAATATAAGTTCGAAATGAAGTCATAAGCAAATTACTTAATTTTGAAATCATTATCTGCATATAATAGCAACCTCAGAAGTCGCGAGAGCTCGCCATATTTCGTTGTAATTAAAACGGATGTAGATAAAATTATCATTTCTGATTTATTTAAACGTAAGTGGGTGGAGGCTTTGTAAATAATAGTACTACTAAGCAATTACCAACTATAAATTATTTAAGTTATTTAAATTTTATATTTTTATATCCTGTTAAAACAGGATATAAAAATAGAAAATTCACTACTCTCTCTGACTTCTAAAAACCTCTGTCCACACTAATAATGTATATCAGTTTGCCTGCCTGTTACCTTTGATGTGATAAATTAAAGAACCGATTTCGATTCATTTTAAGCATCATGCCTACTTATATGTATGTTGAATCCGTTTACGTCTTATAAGCAAAAAAATCCATACTAATAATAATGTTATAAATGTAAAAGTAACTCTGTCTGTCTGCCGCGACAAAACTACTGAACCGATTTAGATGAAAGTCAGTATGGAGATAGTTTGAGACTCGGGAAAGGACAAAGGATAACTTTTATCCGACTATACAAAAACCGGAAAGTATGATGTAATAGTTTTAATGATCAAATTGTAACTTAACCTGCCTCATTATGCCAAAGCATATCAGAACAAAAAAAATATAAGGAAAAATAAGATCTTTACTTTGAAACGTCGGGATTTAAAATCTAAAATAAACCGCAATAAAATCCGCTATAAAATCTATTTATATAAAAATCAATGCCACTTTTCGTTGTAGTCAAAAACGGGCTTACCTATTCAAGCCGAATGTTTAGGCATTGTTTGTACTATTTGGTAGATGGTTTATGTGAAATTTGCACAAAATAGGTTGAGTGGTACTTTATTTTTCACGTTTTTTGTAAATTGTTGAGTGGGCTGAAGCTACCCGGGCAAAGCTGGAGCGGGCCGCTAGTAGTTTATATAATGAAATAAATGATTTATTATTATTATAATACTAGGTACACATGAGAAGCCGCATTTGAAAGTAAATTTCCTATAATTTATTCGGTCAACTCTAATTATTGAAAGCGTTTAAAGTTCAATAATTTGGATTTCGGTATCGCAATAATTACCAACATAACTCGCCTTATATAGTAACTGGAAATTGCAAGCATTGATTTCAAGAGGCATTGTTGCATCTCGATCGCAATATTAACATATTTCGAGTGCCCATTCTCATGATTTTAATTGAAAAACACATGTCAGTGAAAAGTTAATGAAGTTCTTAACAACGACGGGTCGACAGGAGAAAGATTTATGGTTCTACTAATGACCAGTGGTTAAGAAAAAAGGTATAAAGAGCAAGTTAATATGTAATTGCAGTGAGCGGGTTCTTTGCGAACCAGAACATTTAAAAATCAGTTGGTAATACATACTGCAACTTTGTATTGAGTCGATAGCAATGTTTCAATCAGATTTTACCAGAAGATTTATGGTTGGAACGAGGTAAAGTAACAACAGTAAAATAAAAATTTCGCCAAAACCCTGATGCAGAAAAGCTCTAAAAAAACAAAAATAAAACATAAATTTGCACTCCCGTAACTACGTGAACGACAGAAATTAAATATAGGTAGTATGGTGGAAATTCCACGGGTACACACAAAACGCTTTAATTTTTACTTTTATTGTGCGAACTGCCAAGTTATGGAATTCGCTGCCGGCATCTCTGTTTCCCGATAGCTACTATCTGCTAGTCTTCAAGTCAAGAGTGAATCGGTATTTAGGTACTGGGTAAGCGCGTTTCATCGTAGACTGCATTATTGCTTATGAATAGGTAAGTTGGGGTTAAGCGCAAGCCTATTACAGAATAAAAAACGGTAATAACGATAGCAAATTATTTTATAGTTAGTTAATATATTTTTAATTTGCTTTATTTGGAACGAGAAATTATGTGATGGTACCCTTTAAATTTCAATCAAATCTCGTCAGCGAGAGAAGATCTTAGTTAATCTTAATCAGATTTTCTTAAAATCTAACAAATTAAAACCCATTTGATAACTTCCGCTTTTGAAGATAAGCACATTTCGGTGCATTCGTTTAAACCTGCGAAGCCAGAAACCTGTACACTGATATATTAAACATGCGCTTGTGACCACGGTTGGTGCAAAGCTATCGAAATTTCAAACCAAAAAATACGTCCAGTTAATTATTGTATTTAGTTTTAGGTAATTCCATAAAATAAAAGGAAACTTCCTTACTTTGTTCTTTTTTGGTTTTATTACTTGCCAATAACTTAGCAGCAGTGATGGAACTAGTTATAGAGTAGGTACCAGTACAAAGTATCTACTGTTTAAATAAAATTACAAACTCAACTTCCAGGACTTAAAGCACTTGAGGGCAGGAGAATAAGAGATACAAGTTTAAAAAACTGTACGGCTTAAAATCCTGTGGTGTGATTGTAGCACGTGCGAACTGCAGTGTGTCGCACTAGTGCATTCGAACAAGTGCATTCGCAGTGTTCTCTCGCACAAGCGTTAATCGCACTTTCATTTGTCGAACTCACTTGGTAGACTGGTGGTGTGTGCGTTTTGTATAAAAAAAGTACCAACTAGAAGTAAAAAAAGGTCAATCGTTAAACCTTATCCGCTACTATATAATGCCAATAATATTTGATTCTTGTATTACGACTATTTACTAAGTATATCACATGCTCCCTTAGTACAAACCATTTGACCGCACCATGACATTTGCAATAGTCGGCTAATAAGACACATTTCTCGTGTAGGGTGTACGCACGATTGTGTAAAACGGAACACTGTGGCGCCTTGTGTGGGGAAGGACGGACAATGGCCACAGTGTCAAGCCGTATAAACGTAGGTTTACATGGAAACGAAACGTGGGAGGTATTAATATTCATGTTCTTTGAATTAAATACGTGTTTTGCGGATGCGTAAACGGGTAAAACTATATTTGAAATGGTAGTTTTGCGGGTTTCCGGATTTCCCAGCATTAATTTATATCCTTGATCATTATTTTTAATCTGAGTAATGTTTCATACAATGACAATTTAATACTTACTCGCATTGGGGCTACAATCATTTTAAGGTCTTATTTATGTACCCATCGCTTTAAAATTTCTTCAGCTGTGGTCAGAGTGATCAAACTCGCCCCCCGATTACTGTCTGCTAATTTGACAATGAAACTTTAATGCGACGGGATTCAGATTGAAGGTGTGCTTCCACAGACGAAGGTGACTCAGTCCTGCCTCCTCCTGTCATCTAGCTTTAGCTAGTAACATTCTTACCATACTTTGATTGACATACATACATACCCCCGTATTCATACGTTCAACGCCTTATAAGTTCAATATAGCTAAAATAGGTTTATAATTCGTTTATCTTTGTCGGTGTCTTGACTTTTATACTAGTAAGAAAGAGACAAAGTCCATTTTAACGAAAGAGTCTTGTAAGATTTTTTTGAATAAGACCGATAGTGTCTACGCCTGTATTACCCGAAAGTGTGGGCAGAGGTGAATTTCACCCACATTTCAATACGTAATATTCATTATTCATTCATTGGTCACAATTTCAAACTTCGAACTACTGCTAAGATTTCATTAGTATTAGAAGTCTTTTTTGCTGGATCCAGGCCTTAGAGTTATTAAGTAAACACACTTATCACGGACCATCGAGGCAGTTTTATTGATACAAACTACAAAAATATTATTAACTAAATAATTTCCATAGAAGCTAACCCTAACATATAGAGTGGGCAGCACAGTGACTACATGTCGCGATAGTGTTGCGAGATTCCTGACAGGACCTTATTGAGAATGTATGTAGTGAAGTACAATAATATTGTCACATTATTTTCTTTGTAAACTGTCCGATAGATATTTGCTATTCTTAAATCGCAGTGTTCGCGTTAAGTCGACTATTTGCGTTTAGTCGAAACCTTTGTTTATTTTTATTTAGGTATTTAGAATCCAACAGTTTTTTAACATACATCATTCTTAAATTAAAGATTCAATTCACGTTTTATGCCAAGCTACCGAAATCGGTACCTATCGTTGGTTTAGTAGCTTAAGTATATTGCTTAATAACTGCGAAGTTGTGGGTTCGTACCCCGGTTCGAACAAAAAGACGATTAGTTGTTCTTGTTCATGGCAAGACTCAGAGGTTCATGTGAAACAAAAAAAAACTGGCAAAATGTGCATAATATTTACCTCTGCCTACACATTCAGCTAGTACAGGTGTGAGCACTATATCAAACGCTATCGGTTGAAGTTTATTGTAATGCTATCGCGATTAGAGCGGTTGACTACCAAGTCATTCCATAAATATACTCTAGATTATAAAAGGAGACCGTACAACATTGTAATCGAATTGCAAATTGATTTGCTTATTAATTTAAAGTGCAATAGATCTAAAAGATGGCTGTTAAGCTTAGGCGCGCCTTATCCTAGACAATAAGGCGTGTCACGGACTGAACTGAGTCGCCCACTTATTCTCTATTATAGGGCTCAAAGGTGTGCGCCGACCGTTCAATTAAATAAGTGTAATTGCCTTATCGGTGTCCTTGTTGCGTCCTTGCTTTCACTGATAACGCTCACTTACGTTACCAATGATTAAAATCTCCAAAAAGGTCAGTTAGTGACACGAATGATTTTGGACATTTAACTGAAGATAGATTTACGTTTTATTGACTGATTTTTGAGTGCAATAAGTGTAATGACTTCGTAATTTAATTTGACCAAATTACAAAACCAACAATTAGTTGAAACTTGATTTAAACTCATTTTTCGTAACGTTTAATAGCATTTTGCACTTTAAATGTTGTGATGGAGTAAAGTTTAAGCTGAGTAGGTCAGGAGGTTCAACTATCGAATGTAATACGAATCTGTTATGAGGTCTTAAGTAGCCAATCAGCAATTCGTGAGCATCGTGTAGCGCTTCTCATTGGTGTAGCGTCGGCGTGTCCTTTTAAACTTAGTATCTTAGAGAGAAGTAATCATTGGTGCATTCTCAATTAACTACTATAAATAAATCTATGATGTTACATGTCAAAGTTAAGTATTTATATACTTCACTAAGGTTATATTCCTAAGTATTAGGCTTACAATGATCTTTGTTCAACGTGTAGTAGGCTTAAGACTATTAAAGTAAAACACCTAATAAAGTTTTTCTAAACTAGCCCAGACTGCTTGGAAACTCAGACAGACTCCCAGTTCGAATCTAAGGTATAGCAAAAGATTTTTTATGGAAAATACTTCGAGGTCCTTTACTTATGGATACTACTTTTAGCAAATTAGGATTGAAAACCTATAAGTACCTAGTTACCTATAAAGTATGAAATCTAAACATAATGGACAATATATGTTTGATGTTCACCTCTACCTATACCTGTATCAACAGGTCAAGTCAGCGCTATATTATATAAACTGCTACGAAATCTGGTACAAAAAACAATATTTTTAACTAGCTTCCGCCCGTGACTTCACCCGCATGGTATTATAATAAAAAGTACCCTGTGCGTTACCCTTTATACAGCAGTGGTCTAGAATACGCTGATGATTATGATGAGGAAATGGATTATGAATTTATAATACTAGTAAGAAAAAAGTAAGATTTATTACATTCTGACTCGTACACAGTACAACATCCCTAGGACTACTACCTAAGTATAAGATTTTGCAAGTGCTAAAAGAATATTATGACAAATTTTCGTGCCAGTTATGAACTTAAGATGTATGTGATATTTAAAATCATGCTGTACTTAAGTAATTAAACGAAGACGTGGGAATTCTAGCATTAGTCGAGATTAGTGGGTCATCACGACGCGGTTTATTACATATTTGTGTAATTTTAGTCGTTACTGCGTCGGAATTTGAGTTGCGACTGAGAAAAATGAGTCACCTGTGTTTTATGAGCTTGTTTTATGGCTTAGAAAGGTTTTAGTAATTAGAATTAATTGCACAAGGAGCAGCGGTGGCGCAGCGGTACGGACCTCGCTTAAAACAGGTACGCGAGTTCGACGCCTACACATCTTTTTGTGAATAGTTTCATCACCGCTGCTCAGTACCGGAGAAAGAAAATATCACGCTATATTATCAGCTGCGCGCTCGCTAGGGTCACTCACCGCTAATTGTATGCCGCTCGCTTTCATCGATGTTATTACGAATCGACCGTCTATTATATGCTGATTTTAAGTCGCATAAAATAAAGAAAACGTATTGAATAATTAATGGAAATGTATTCTATGAGTAAGATTAAAAAAAACCTTTTTTTTTCAGATAGATACTTCTGTACCTATCTGAAAAAAAGGTTATTTTTTTTGAAAAAAGGTTTTACATAGTGCCCAATTTTTGGTGGTTCTCCACCAAAAATTGCGCGCTGTCTAAAATGTAATCCTGTATGTAAATAAATAATGCAATTGTAATAATTGTATGATTTTATTTTCAATGAGTTTACAATATTGAATACTTTTTAATTGAACTTGAAATGAAATAGGTACAAGTGTACTTAATTACATAAGAAAATTACTGTGACTTTGAAAACCTTAACAACCTAGTGCCTTCAAGTGATATGATTATATTACGGACAAAAGCTGAAGTGCGGTGACACGCAGTGTTAGCCGGCTAGAACTAAGTGCCGCTACTCAATAGTGAGTTAAAACTCAGTTGTATATTTTACCGACTAGATACCTATAGACACCGCTAAGCTGAGCGCCTGCAATTATCTTACTTAAGTCGTACCACTACTTATCATCCAACCACGAGAACTTCAACAAATCAATCCAAATTAGCCCATCTTCCCCAAAACTCCGTTAAAAGTAGTTATAACAATTAAAATTTCAAAAAGTAAAAGTAAAGCGTGTATATTATCGAGTCATTGATTTTAGTCTAATCTAAACTTACCCACTCGGAGTTAAGTTTAGGTATTTAGACGGTTGACCATACTAACCACCGAATCGGTTCTTTTAGGTATTAGTATGACAGAATAGGTATCCTTTTAGTAAATCTCTACCCCAATTATCGCCATTTGGCGTTCCCTTTATTTATAAGGTAACTAATTCTAGCCGGTAAAAGCTAATTGTAACCGAAAATATGTAGGATACACCTAAGTTTAACTACCACTGAGTAGTTGCATTAAATTGTAATCAGCTAATACTGTGTGTAGCTGCACTACAGTTTTGATCCATAACAATTACATTTTCTTACTTAAGAATTATTGCATTTCGTTTATAATACAAGATTTTAAAGATACAAGCATCGAAATATCTATCTTACAAAGATTTGTGATTTTCATGTCCTATCCTGTCAATAGAATATACTATTACGCCTGACAACAGTCATCGCGAAGTCATAACGATAAACTTAGCTACTTTAAATTGAAGGTAATGTCCGAAGCATTTTGCTTCAGTCATTACTTTAAATTTGTCCAGAATTAAAGTAAGTCTTGGCTACAAATATCGCGATAAACGCGCTAAATGCGCCCGAGGCATTAAAGACAGCAAAAAACACAATTATGTTTGTAAAATACCTGCCTACTTTTAATATTGTTAATACTTAGGTGAATACTTAATCAAGGCTGAAGTAAATTAGATATTTAACAAACATATTTGTATAAATTTATATAAGCCATGTTCAGACTTGATAAAACATCGGTACTCAATATAAACTTATTACTGAATGTTGATGAAAATGTACATCATAGTAACAATACCGGAGCTTGTGCGAAACAGGAGAATCGACATAATTAATATTTGACAATGATAATAATTATATAGTCATAAAATATAATCATTCATTTAAAGCTGCTTGCTTCTCTTCTTCTTGCTGCTCTTTCCAAGTCGTAAAATTAGAAAAATGTGGAAAACGGAACTTTATTATTAGTCTGAAATCTGAAGATGGCTTAATTCACAAATTGAAGTGTATATGACGCAATAATCTAAGTGTCTTAAGAACATATGTCTTAAAATATATCTTACAGTTTTATGTATAATTTTTTATACGATTTTTCTTATAATAGCTTAACTTTGAGCTGAGATTTTATAAACACATGATATGACTTGTTACTGATATATACAATAACAGCGTAAATAACAAATTTTAACAAAATATTATCATTTCATTGGCGTTTAATTAACGATATTTCATTGCCAATTTATATCGGTTGCAATTCCCAACTAAATATTATAATTTTGGTTAGAAAATACTTTGGTAGTTTTTGACTAAACGAGATATAATATTTCAAATAAAAAAAAACCATTTTCAAACTGATATAGTATAAGTACCTCAAGCTGATCGCACTCAGAATGTGAACCGGGACGCATGTTTGTAATGTTTCAGTTTTATGGAGGTGGCAACAACAGTTTGGAACCCCGCAATCCCACCGATCAAAAGGGGAACGTCGAAGATCAAATCCCTGCTGTACTCCCTGTGTACCATAACCTTTACTTCTACATTTACTAAAGTTGATTTTTACTGATTTTCAAAAAAATTAACATAGCTATCTGATATCAAACTCTACAAATGCTGTAATTTTCTTCTTGAAAGAATAAAATATATACATTTTTAATAAGTTTATTCCCAATAAGCAAAACTTGGACACAAATATATTTTTCAATTAATTTAATTATTGAGCGGCATCCTCAAACAAAGTATTACATTGCTTCTTATAATATCATATTTAAACAATAATTAACTAATTTCCATAACTAAGTACTTTACATGATAACAAACAATTCTATTTACAAGTAAAAATACGTTTTAATTCAATCTTAAATCACAAGATACGAACTAGGAACAAGTATTCAATAATTAAAACGAGTTTCCTTAACGATTCTATACTTTACTTAATTAAATTTAATTTAATTTTAATATTACATTACTTTAAAGTGATTTGTCATGTAGTAGCTAACCAACTCTTGAAACTGCTATAATAATATTATTTTTACAATAGCAATAAGATTATTACGAAAATTTGGAAATCAAATTCAAATATTCGTTATCTTAAACTCAAATATACTGTAATTTATTTATATGCAAACATAAGTACTGATGATCGCTTTTTAAAAATATTACTATTATTTACAACAAGACTCCATGTCCTAGACAGCTGATCTATGTAATATAATTTTATTTACGTTATAAGTAAAATCGAGACAAAATCATTTTTAGCTGTGGATCCTTATGGCGGACACCATCGGTGGATACTTCTTGACCAACTAACTCCACGTTATACAAGAAAACTTTATGCAAGCAGCTCTTTTCGTTCCCATCTGAGCCGCATAAATTCAGTGTGTTAGTAGAAAGGATAAGTCCATCTCAGTAACGGCTAGGTGGAAAGAGCAAGGGAGGCTCGTGGAGCGATCGCGTCAGTCGGTGCCGGTGACCTTGCACCCGGTGAACACGTCACTTTACCCATAAACGAACGAATATCATCAAAATACGCATCTTCCCTCTCGGTATCCGCTGAACTCGGGGAATCCCCCCCTTCCGCCTCGTGTTTCTTTAAATGCCGGTCCAAATTTGTCTGCTGACCGAAACATCTCTCGCACAGTGGGCACCGAAACGGACGCTCTTTGTTATGAATGTTACGAACGTGCCGCTGCAAGTTCGATGAAATGGAAAACGAACGCTCGCAGTATTTGCATTTGTAAGGCTGTTCACCAGTATGAGTCCGGAGATGACGAGTCAAGTTTGCGCTCCGGGGAAATACTTTCCCGCAAAATTTGCAAGCGTATCTGTCACGCAGTTTACCGGAACCAGCACTGATCTCTTGGAATTTAGCGTAAGCAGGCTGACGGTCCGAATCGTCGGTCCCGAGAAGGGGGGATAAAAAATTGAAAGGACTTGGAACATAAGGTGAATGTGTCGAGCTTAAAATAGATTCTGATGAATGAAAGGACGGAAATCGTGGGCGATACATCGCCTCGATGATGTTGTTATGCTGCGGGTGGACGGGCATTGGGAATGCCAGCGGTGGTGACGTCATGTGAGGAGACTCTTCTCTCTTAGGTTCTACAGCTTCTACATCTACATCTATTGTGTCGTTTTCGGGAGTCTTACTCCGCTCCACAGGGCTCTCAGGTGGTGAGTACGACTTGACTGAGTTACGAAAGGAACGATCGTCGTTATCTACTTCAGAATCTTTGTCACTTTGTTTCTTGGTTACAGACAAATCCAAGGGTTGATCTACATCGTCTTTTTTGGAGTCATCTTCACCTTCTGAATACTCTGAAGTTTTGTCATCCTCAACAGTGTTTTTGGAGAAATCCTTTGACGGTGGAGTTATTGATTTGTTGACTGGAATATCGTTATTGTTGAGCTTAAGAGAAAAGTTAAAAGGAGACTTCCTTATCATTTCCTCTCTATTGAATTGGAATGGGGCAATTGGCGTTGACATCGGCATTACTGGTGAAGGCCGTGGATGTGAAGGTGCTTCTTCAGCTGATGAAGGTGAATGCTTAGCAAACAAGTTTTGATTTTTATTTGGCGTTGCTCTTTCTGAGCTGTAGCTATCTTTTTTACTATCGAACTCCAAATCTTTGGTTTTCTTTACGTCGTCACTATCCATACTCTTTACTGATAAACGGCCTTCTTGTTGTTTGGAGGCGAGGCTTGCATTGGATAAAGCCATATCGTGTTCCATAGCAAGTCGAGCACCTTGGACATTAAAGAGGAGTGGGTTGAGGAATTCGGGAGGGCAAGCTGCAGCAGCAGCTGAAAGGAATGCTGGGTAGTGAGCAAACGTATTGTATGGAAGATGGAGACCAGGTCCCCTGTACATTGGGAAGGGGCTAGTGTTATTTGAAGAATTCATCGCGACGCTTGGTAACGACGGCAGGCCAGGCGGCATTTGGCCACGTAAGTTGACCGACGCAGCAGCGGTGTCGCAGAATCGCTTATGTTTTGTTAGAGAAGCGTACGAATTAAACGCTTGGCCGCATTTGTTGCAGTCAATCAACGATCTGCAGTTGGCATGCATTCGCCTGTGACGACACAGATTTGAGAATTGTGTATAGGCCTGGAAAAAGAAAGGACAATATTAAAACCTACATCACTCATGCCTCAAATCACTAGGAAGGCCTAAACATAGTCACCGTTTAGGCCTTCCTATATTAAGTTACCAACTGTAGCATTTAAAAAATAATAATAATAACAAAAATACAGAAATATCACGTTTTTTGCTCCATCCAGAATTTGCGATCTTTAAGAAGAACTTTGCAGTTATTAAGTTACCAACCAAGTAGTTAGAAGATTTATTATTTTTTTGTATCTATTGAATTTAAAATATGTTGGCGATGGTACTGACCTTAAAGCAGACCTTGCACTGGAAGGGTTTGACGCTGGAGTGTATGTGCGTGTGCTGCTTGAGGCCGGAGGAGGTGGCGAAGGTCTTGCCGCACTCGGGACACGCGTGGCTGCGCGCGCCCACGTGCGCCGCGCGGATGTGGCGCTGGAGGTTGGAAGGATCGGTAAATACCTGAAATAACATCAGGTTTCGCAAAACGGTGAAATTTTTATTGTCACCAACAAGAATTTAAAGATTCTAATATTGATGTCTACTAGGCAAAGAGAAATATTCAGATTGTAGATTCAAGAGATTTTGGAATGATTTAATTGAATCTAGTATTAAACAAAGAACTGATAAATGGAAGTCATTAAATTAAAAGGAATAGTCTGCCAGATTTTTATTCGAATGCTCTTTATAGAAGTTTAGGTAGTTTTCGAGGCATCATTGTAAGTAAAACTAGCATTAAGTGCTTGCACACCTTAGGACAGTTTTCGCAGGGATACTTTCTGATGTCAGTGTGCGCTAGCGCACGATGTCTCAGCAACAACGCGCGGGTGCTATAGGCTCTATTGCAAAGCTCGCAGTGAACCGCTGCTGCCGGTTGACCGTGCTCTTGAACCAAATGGCGATCGAGACTGGAACGAAACACAAGAAAACCTTATATAAAATATCATTCAACTCGTTTAAATGTCAAGGCTAACAAAATTTCCCTTGATATTGACATCCGTAGGAGAAAGTACTACAATACATATGACTCAGAGGATTCTCCCAAGGTCGTTTAGATTTAGCATCAATTCAAGGATAGTAGCTTGCATCAATAAGATACTTGGAACATAATTTACGTAGCTACTCTATGGGCTTTTTCTTAATTAAACGAAGTCATCTCGACCTACAGGAAACTGAACGACATCGCGTTCTTTGCTCATAGTTTTACCATGATCTATAACCAACTAATTATATCTAATGTGATCATTACTTTGATTACAGATGAAAACTGTTTTCGAATTATCTCGAAATGTTACACAGAACACCTTAGTTAATATCATTGACATTTTCATAGCCTCAGTAATTTAACTTGGCGTTATATTCTAATTGTACTTTATCGCGTAGCTATCTAACGCTGTATTCGAAAGTGAGAAGATTACGCTAATGAACTTGAATAAGATCATGTCTCCAGTCCGGAGAGTATTTACAGGAAAAGACAACATAACATCTTTATGCAAAGGGATCGCCCACGCTAACATGACTTGTACACTCGCCCATACATAATTCAAACTTATATTTGCTCCTCGGCGTATGTATAAATTCATTTTTGCTATAAATTCCGTATGTTCCCGTTTTATGAGCGAAATCTACACTAGGCACATATTTTATGACCTACACAGTTTCTTAGAATTCCAAGAACCCTCATTTCTCTATGAGATCGAACCTAGAAAATACTGTTATAGTTGTCATAAAATCTGCCTTCAACATTTGATGGAAAACGTATATCATTTTAAACGCGAAAACGGTTCTAGTGAGTCTCCTTGGCATAACTGGTCTAGCGCACGCAACCCTTGCCGCCTCCGGCTATTTTCTAGCTTTGCACCTGTTACACCTTGTTAAACGATTTTTAACTGAGGCACAGATTCCATCGCTGTTTTAATACTAAATAAGATTTGTAAACAGTTCCAAAACGGCACTCGACATCGATACATCGAAAGTTTTGTTATTAATTGAGATGAAAGTAAATCACTAGTAGGTAGAGTAAGAACACTCCATCTTAGTACAGACAGACCTGTCAGCTAATCATTTAATTAATCTTAGAATTAATATCTAGTTTCCGTCACTCACCGATACCCATACGTTGTCATTACCTACTGTAGGTAGTATATACTTCCTTCAGACATACCTACTCGTAAAATATACATCTAT
Organism: Meganola albula; assembly: GCA_936450015.1. Taxonomy (NCBI): domain Eukaryota; kingdom Metazoa; phylum Arthropoda; class Insecta; order Lepidoptera; family Nolidae; genus Meganola; species Meganola albula. The sequence continues at coordinate 5,490,447 of OW388159.1, read as the reverse complement.
CCTAATAGATAGTAAAATATTGTACATTTTATGTATTTCGGGTCAATACTTTAAGCATGTGATAGATACTTATCTAAGATGATGGATACGTCTTTGTTTAGGATAGCGAAATAATCATTTTAACTATTTAATTTAGACCATATAAAACATCAAAAATGTTCTAAAATTTCTTCCGATTGTAATGTAGTAGGTAGATACTTATATAACTTATCAATATCTTACTTAATTGAAAATAAGACCAAAAAAGGTTGCCTGTAGTAGCTATTTATTAAGAGATACGTAATCGACGCACGCGCAACTCAAAACGTACAATAGCCCGAGGGCTCACTCGCAACAACGCCACTATCAATGTATAAAATCTTCAGTAAGTACTACTATACAAATATTTTTTTATTACAAACAATATCTAAGTAAAGGAATTGTTAAATAACAGTTGTGTATCATTTAATGGGTTGTTGCTTAACCGTGGTACCTATTGCTTTATTGCGTACTATGGTTGATGGTGGAGATCATAATGAGAAGCTTTGTTTGCCATGAAATATTTGATAATGAAAAAAGAATCGTAAAAATAGAAGAAAAAAAATTGCTTTAATTTCCTCACAAACTAATAATTATTTTTATTACTTAGTTTTTGTTATAATTTTATAGTTTGCTTTATTTATATTTTAAGTATTTATGTGTTAATGTCCTAGAATAAATTAGCAATACATTAACGTCAAGGCTGTATTACCCGAAGGTTGAAGTTGAATATTACCCACTTTAGATGCCATACAGCGTGCCTATTGCCATTCATTTCAACCCTTTAGTGTCCCACTGCTGGAAATGGGTCTTCCCTCAACTATCTGAAGAGTGAAAATAGTTTAAGCGTTACATGTTGGCCATATGCGAGTTGGTGGATGTCACATGCCGGTTGCTTCACGACATTTTCCTTCACAGATATTGAGCAGCGACGATGAGACAATTCATGTCTAAGAACTACTCATTCAAGGACATGCAAATCTAACAATATTGATAGCGAAACTGATCTGATCGAAGGTAATCAAGAACACCCTGTAAATGTCGATTCCTGATATTCTAAGATCATCGATTAATCTACATGTTCACCAATTGATAACATCCAATGAACAACTTTCGTTCGAAGCCGATCTATTAGGCTCGACCCACACAACACTAGAGATTCATCGCCGCCGCTAAAATGACGCCAGCGCCAGTAAATAAAAATAAAAAAATATTTCGGACCGAGATACATAACAGGGTTAGTTACAAAAATTATTAAGAACTATATTATTACACATTTATAAAATAAAACAAAATAAAATAAAAATAAATTTTAAAAAGTTAATTCATGTATTTATTTATATTAAGACTACTGAATACATTTCACAACTGACGCTCAAAAAAAAATTAAAATGCCAAACCTCTACGTACAATTGTAAAATAATGTATGATTATTTAAAAAATCTAATGAACACCGACGCACAAACCACAGAAAAGAAAAAAATATCTATCTCAATATTGTTTACTTACTTACGTTGAATAATATTTTATTTATTCAGTCTCGTTTTATTGGGGGACCGCTAAATACCCAAATAAAATAGTAGTAAAGTATTAAATAGTAAAATAGCAGCTATTGTTCCTTAACTAGATACTGAAAAATATTTAAATATTAGATTTAGGTATCTAACTGTCATAGTTCTTGCGCCTTTTTATCGCTACAGCAGACTAATGATGTACTACTGAGGAACGTGCTTACATTTTAATAATCGATTGTAGATCCCTGAGCGCTAACAATCCGTTGAGAAATACCGTTCCAAACCGTGTCCGAATAGATAAGATCGGTACAACCACCGACCGGATTTATACATCTGATTGTACATCATATGGAAATCAAACTTGTAATAATATCTGGTATACTCGTAATCGATTATATAAGAATATCTATGCAAAATCGATCTTAAGTTAAAATACTTATTCGATTTTCAATCTAGATTAAATGATCGAACCATCGTTATAATATCGATAAAGCACCGCTTAATTTTTCAAATCACCACTGTACTAAATTAACTAGTGCATAACTAGCTCACGCGCAAAGTTTAGATAGACAATTAATAATCAAAGTACAAAAGAATCACGAACGATACCCTGTAATTTCGGCATCGACTTCGCAATCGCTACCTGATCGATATCGATTCTAGGTGTGACAGAGGTGATGATTCGAATTTCGAATTGTGACATCTAACGAAAGTAAGAGTCGAAGTAGTAAAAGAAACAATTGACCAGCATCGATTGAGATTTCGTAATTTACATGATGTATTGTGATACGCCCGAACAGGTATTAAGAACGTGCGTGACAATATAATTTAATACATCAATAAAGAATAGCCGATTTTACTGATTAGGTACATTAAGCACAATAACTAATCTAATACATTACTAATGTCAACATGGGTATAATAGATCTATGATGTACGCTACCAACGTTTCTATAAGTTACGTAAACTGTACCTCTGACATTAAAAAATATAAGTTAGTGTTTATTTTTTCATAAAACAATGCTCACATCTAATTACTAATCGATCTTCTGATGTCCTAGAAACATTGTAAATGTTTAAAACAATAGTGATGGTTCGATAAGCGAGGATACGTTAGAACGGTGCATGTCGATAATCTCGATCTATGCATTATTGACGAAGCCGCACGCTTCGATAGAATATGATGACACACGCCATTAATGCTCCCGTCGCTTGTCAGTGATAATAAATTCATGATATATTTTCAATTGCGATGAGTCGTTTAACATGTTTGTGTTAAACATGAAATTACTGCAATGACTGACTGATAAATTCTACATTGAATTAAAGCTACATAAATAATGTAGTAGTAAGTACATCTTTGTAAAAGTAATAACGGTAGTACATTTGTATTGATTTGTGTCACATACGTAAGATAATGAGATTAGTATCAGTAGAAGCAGAAGAAGAAGCGCCGCGTGCCATCGACTGGATGGGTCACAAATCAACGAGTCGCGTGTTATCGAACGGGTCCATCACTAATACTAAATAAATCGTTAGGTACGAGACGACCAAATAATATTAATGGTTGCAGGTTAATGGTTCTGCAGACGTTTAAAATTAATAGAGTTCTGCATTACTGTTAGTATGTTGAATGAACCATTTAGATAGATAGGGTGCCTGATTGCCTTGTATAAGCTTACGTAAGAAAGTCGCTTGCTATTTCAAGTTTTGCCTTATAGTATTTATGCCTGTATTTACGCAAATGTGTAAGTAGTTCGAGTGAAAAGTAATGGTTTGGTATCTAAACGATCATTAATATTACCATTGGGCTAAAATAATTTGTCAACAACAATATTATAACCAAATACCTTCAAATTGCTAAAATTAGTTTAGTACTTGTTGCTCCTAGGATATCCTACTAAGAAGATTGCCCTTACAACTACTCGGCTGAAGCAGTATAAAAAAACGCTTGAAATAATACTTACACGTCAATATTAGGGAAAGGCGCGTCACAGAAGGAACATCGAGGTTCAGCGTCTTCTCTATCTTCGTCCTCTGCTGAAGGTAACGAGCTGAACTTCTCTGCAGACTGCTGACGATCTGAAACAACAAACACTGAACTATTAGTATATCCAATTAGATGTGCAAGTGCGTTAGCAGGAGTTCTCCTGATTAATTTTTTCGTATCTACGGGAATTATATTAAATTTTTTTTCTAAGTATGTTTTATTTATTTACAAAAGTAGGCTCTATAATAAATTTGCGAAGCCTTATTTGTGATCAATCGAGTAATATTAGATACTGACTGAAGAGTTTAGATGTGAACGATAGTTACAGAGAAACCTAAACACTCTAGAGAAATAATTAAACTAGATATTTAGATCTCTTTTACAGGTCTTCCTTTAGCACAAATCATCCATCATAAATGTTTACAATGTAAATCAAGAGAAACTAAGTAATTAAATCTTGGAGGAGTGTGACTTCGACGATGCGATGTTGTATAGACACGATCTGATTTTATATTCAATGAATTTGCTTTAATAAATGGTAACTGTTAGATAGCGAATAACTATGCCTGCTTAAATTACCGAAAGACTATTGTGCCAGTATAAATAGCAACCTGAAATTTTATCTGCCTATCAAAATCCAGTCACTAATTTTCGCGTAAAAAATAAGAAATGCCCATCGTCACCAACATATTTCATGCTTGAGAGGCATAATAGTAAACCAGAAACCGTATCGCCTAGATTGCTATAAATAACTACACCTACTACCCGGGCGCGATAAGTTGAGACTCGTATTGTTATAATGAAGTGTAAAACTTAACATAGTGGAGAGAAATGTCGTGTTAAAAGTGTTGGAATTTTTCGAAAACAGAAAACGAAATTAATAGTTGTATTTACTTGTTGATCAAACAGTAAAAGGGAAAAAAAAATATCAGAGACAAATTCGCGGGTCGAACTTGGGTTGATATTTTTTGTGCACAATACAACCATGCGTCTGTGACGTCACCGCCCCCAGGTCTCAACTTATGCACGGGTGGTATACAGGGAACTACCAGCATGTAAGACATTGCTTGACAAATGGGCCTTCATGAAACTGAGCTTTACGGAATGGCCTACTTTGGATTAAAGTTTGCCTAGATTAGATAAAGGAAACTAAGATATCCAACGACATATTCTTACGACATTAATAACAGGGTAGGACAAATTGTTCGTTTAAACAGAATTATCGCTTTACTCTTGACGTGTAGGATCACGACCCAGCGTCGGAAGTGAAATAGCTCGCATTGACACATGCAGAATTATTACTAGTCACGAACGGCGCCACGCCCAAAGCATTGTCTAACGAGCATCCGTGATAAGGCAAGGCTAAGATAACGATGTGATATCATCGAATAAATATGAGGTTTATATCTAGAAAGCTATAGCGAGGTTGCCATTTTATTTGTACTAATTTCTTTACTTTTTTAACGAAAGCTATAATCTGCCTGTCTTCACGGGTGAATCGGTATTCACCGGGTAAGCGCGTTTCATCGTGGACCGCATCACTGCTTACCAACAGGCGAGTTGTGGTCAAGTGCAAGCTTATTAAAGGGTGAACAAAACCTCTGTAATACTTAGAATATACAAAAGGCAAAGGGGCTGACTGACTCATCAACGCAGACCAGAAACGCCTGAACGGTTTTCATTGAAATTTAGCATACAGATAGTTGTAATGATTGTTAGATATTTTAATTTTTAAGCAGAGACAACCGAGCTAGAATTTTTTTTGTTGAAGGGTGTTCGGATACTGCGATATAACCGAACTGCTATAACAGAAGTTGATAGCAGAAGCTAATTTAGACCGTGCTAAGTTTAGTCTAATTACGGTTTTAAGTTTAAATTTTACTATAATACAAAATCACGATTTACGCTTTTTAAAAAAAAATGCTGCAAAAAAAAAATCTTTTTGAGTTTTATTTAAAAGAATCCAAAAATATATCTACTTTTTTGTTAAAATTTAATAAAAAAAATTTTGTTTAAAACATTTACTACATCTTTAACTGTTTCTTTTTAATTTGATCCTTTTAGTTTTAAAACATATACACAAGCAAACAAATAAAACGCACCTACCTCTACTAAAGATGTAACTATGATGTCACGGGAATCCGATGTCACTACCGGGCCAGAGGTCAACTGAATTGTGTATGGTGTTAGTTGAAGTGAAGTGTTTCACAAATTATCCACCCCACCCCACCTGAGGGTTAATAATGTTCACTTGATTCGCGCCCTACGGGGAAATATGGAAAATCATCTGTGCGTGACACAAATATCGCGGTTTAAAATCGTTTTTAATTGACTACCGATGTCGCAGGATTGTGTGACAGTCAACAAGTTTTATATAACCACTGGTTTACTTTTAAGCAATGTAATACAAAACTTATACAGTGCTTTCTTTTCGGGCTAGTGTAAATAATCCTTAAGTTGACTATGATATGGAAAAAAAATGAAAATAAGATTAATGTATTTAATACCTAGAGGCACGAGTTTTAGTTTATAATGTTTTCTTATTTGAAAAATTAAAAAAGGAAGGTTGATTTACCACATTTGCGTTTGCAAGGCGGCGTACGTTAAGTTTTCCCACGACGTCACCAAATGGCGCGCGCGCGCAGCGGAACGGTGACTTACCGATTTTTAATGAATACCACCCCAAACGGCTACACCTGCTGTTTCTCGCAGTTTGCTTTGACCACTATTTGATATTTGAGTGATAAAATTCAAAAATAGCTCTTATTTTTAAACGTTCATTAGTATTTACTAGGACTATGATTATATTCCAAGATTTTTTAGTGTTCTTTAAAATTTACACAAATACAGACATTCGGTTCTTGTAGGTAAACAACAGACTTAGGGTTCCCTATCTATACAGAGCTTTGAAAAATTAGCCTATTTAATTACAAAATTAGTTGTCGTAAAACAATGTTTTTAAGCAACCCTGGAAACATTTTAACCAGTACTAAGAAAGTAGTTACCATCACTTCAAATCTCTGCAGTACAACATTTCAATTTATCCTAACCAATGCCCTACAATCGTATCGATAATCTGTCGGTACAAGGTTCAGTTTCTGAGCGAAATAGGGCCCTATTTGTGCTCGCGGCAGAACGCATCAAGTGCGACGCACGCAGCTTCACCGTTACGCCTTGAGGCGTGAACCGTTAATGTTGATACTGCTAGTACGATGCTCTAGCTTGTCTAGTACTACCTATGAACTGAGGATCCTTAGAATTGTAATACATACTACAATTCAAAATTCAAGACAAGTTGTGTGACTGTAGGTAAGGAATTTCCAAATATTATAAGCAAAGATCAAATGGAAGAGTTGTCTTTAATTTAGTATTTTTTCCAGTAGTTTGTCGCCAAAACTGATTGTTTGGAACAATTATGACACAGTAACACTAACAATGACTTATTATAAGTAGGTACCTAATCAAAAATAACGAATGGTTTAATGAAGTAGGCAGTACTTATTAAAGCCTAACTCAATTCGTAAGATAGTTGACAGAAAACTAGTGTCCAGCAATGGGACACTAAAATGGGTTGAACTGAACTGAACAGAATTTATTTAATTACAACGTATAATCCCATTGCAATAAAGAAGCAAACTTGCTTTTGACAAATAACACACATTTAGGTACAGCATGCTCTACTTGCTAATAAATAAATAAATTAATATGTTTATTTGTACCTTTAAATAACCAAGGATACCTAATAGAAACAATATGAGTCTTATCACCACCATCTAATTAATGGTGCAGAAAAATATATTCAGATATAAAATATTAATATCCAGGCGTGAGTTATCGTCACGATCTCAATACAAAGCACTATCTATTGTGGTCTAGAAATTATTCAATTTCGCGTAACATCAGATATGAGATATAACGATATAATCTGCGAACAAAAAACTCCGGGACCAGATTTAACCCTTTAGAGGGCGGTGTTATTAAATTGAAATATTTCTGTTTTATTGTGCGTAATATTTATTTGATTGTTAAATAAATACGATGTGGGATCCCGACGATTGTCGTGTTAAATGGAGGGTGACCCATTGTTGTTGGTTAATTTTTTGATTAATCATTGTTAGTGAGGGAATCGTTGCGAATGTATGACATTTCAGTTTTGCGTTTGTGATGAATGTTACGCAAAACTGCGTGTTCCATACACGAAATACTTTACTCAGAAAACGATAGGTCGTTTTGACTTATTTTATGTAAGTAGGTATTCTATTATTATCCTTAGAAGCATATTATAGGTTTAAATATCAAGGAATTGAACTTTATATATGCATTTATGTACATTTGGATTTTTTTGTAATTAATAAAATGTGTTAAGTTTATTTAGGCTTCTCGATCCATATTTTGAATATATAAAAATAATCCATATTACGTTATCATAGCTTATCATCAGTAGCAAGATAACATAGCATAATAGTACGTGTGCCGTCTAACAAAGCAACGTCATCAATTTTAATCTGCGCGACAATTGCACGATGACAAATGTCAGCGCGCGACACTCATTCATTACCCGGCCGAATGCACGCGGCCCAATTGAAAATACTACGGCCAATAAAGGGTTAACTCACATTATTATTATTACAACTGACGGGAGATGGATTATTATGATTACTATTAAAAACTTGCATTATTATATTTTATAATCTTTGCTTCTGACACGCGTTTGAACCTAACAACAATGATACGAATGAATAATAATAAGTCTATTGCCGAATGAGCCTATTAAACAAGGCATACTAAAATGACCTTTTATAAAATATTTACAGCAATAAATCTATGCCATTGTTTTAAAATTTTTACAATTAGTTGCTATCTAGAGAATTTTAAGGTGACTAGGCTTATGACTAAATTATTATTTATCGATGGCTTAGTTTTCAAAATCGTAACTTATTATCTTTATCAAAATAATTTTGTATCGCATAATGTTAAAAGTTGCAGCGCATCGAATGAAATGACCTACTTTCAAATCCAAGAAACGAACCAAAAATTTAATATTCTCCTATTTCCAAAATACTAATATACATATCTACTTTCTTTATCTACTTTCTAATATATTTAGTGATAAAATGTTATTGCTCTCTTGTAAAATATGTCAATTTGTGTTACAAAGTTGGAAATTTAGCCATCGATATGTACATTCATGGCCTAGTTAAAAAATATTCGATCATAATTTAAGAAGTATAGGGTGATCGATCAATTTCGTCATATAGGCAATTCGAAAATCCAGCTTATCTCAAAGTGAGTATGAGTAATAAGAATTATTCTTATCGAGTTATTCAATGGAGTCATAAGGCCTCCGATGGTATAGAACGGCGATCAATCATATCTTGTGCAAGCCGGCGCACTATGACAAATGCTATTTGGCCGCAAATAGTTTCAAATTACGGATACTTAAAAGTCATTGTGGGCGAAGGTCACGGTATACTTACAAATGTGGGTACAATTGTAGTTATTACAAAAATAAATATTGGATTGAGCTTAGGGTTAACTAATCGCTTTTGCGCATATGTTGTTAATATTCCCAGTTCGGTGACACAGCTATTTACAGAAACTAAAATAACCTATGCTTTAGTGATGCAAGTAGCAGCAAAAATAAGTGATGTCTAAGTCTGTTTCATAGTACCTACTCAATAGTTCAAATAAATGATACCTAAAAAAATACTTCAATTTTTAATGAGGCTATTTACGAAGAAATTTCTTTTACACAAAAACAAAAATTTTGCAAAATCCAACATTATACAAGAACTCGTTTACCCCAAGAATTGTCGGTACTGCGGCAGATATGACCGATGATACAGAAAGTTCAGGTTACTAATCCAGTGGGCTATGTCGATTACTCTAGTTCTCTGTCGGATCATGTCATTGCGTATTCGATCCTCATGAGTAAAGTCCTTTATATAGCTCGCTTATGGATCCTTCTTATCGTGAGTGTGTTACCTACGTACAGAATAGTATAATTAAAGGGTTAAGGGGTAACTTTTTTATGTTATCTATAAAGTGAAGTCAAAAATGAACGTATAACGTAATAAGAGTGCGAGGCAATTATGAGCAATTGTAACGGCATAAATCACCGACACCCGCCGACACACCGGAAGGCTGTACAGGAAGCACTGAAGACCCCTAGTCCTTTCATAACCTGTATATAACATGTATAGTTCTACTAGATGTGGCTAATAAATTTTATCCTCTGGAACAGTGTTGAAATTTCCGCAAGACCTTGTAGTAAAATAACACACTTAACTTAAATTTCAAAAAGAACAAAAACTTTAGAAGTTTCAATCTAAATCGTTTACACATCGACACTATATCGCACGGATTTAGCTTTTTTTTTACAAACCGATTTACCTATCATTTGCTGAATAATTAATCTAAATACAGTGCAAAACTCCATTTTGATTTTTTAAACAAGCAAGCCAGTGAACTGTTTCTGATGTCGCGTAAAATTCGGTGCAATGATACTGTGTAGATTAGCTTAAAACCTCATTATTAAGAAGTAAAGGTTAAGTTTATTATCACCACATTTTTACTTATAACAGCTATAGTTGGACAGACAGCCAACCGGTCCGTTCAATTCTATTGACCGGACACTCTGGCAGGTATCGTATTAAAATGTCATTGTTTACAATAATCTAAATGTTGCGTACGTTATTAAAGTCTATTGTCATATCCAGTAAACAAACAAACATCCCTAAGTCACCCTTGTATTAACATATGCGTGATTTTTCACATCGGTCGCGCGTACGTCGCGATTTATCTAAATTAAATATCGCATGCGCGTGGCACCGGTGTGACCATGTCATAAGGTCTTTTATAAAATATACAGAGTGTTATGAAAATATATTTAAGTATTATATTAAAGACAGCGATGACGCAGCGATATCAGTCTCGGCTTTAAAATACAGTTCGCAGGTTCTGCCGCTGCTGCTCAATATTAGTGAAGGAAAACATGGTGAGGAAACCCACATGTTCAACAACTAAACATTAACATTTTTTATTTTTTATTTTATTTAAAAGAAAAGAAAATCACTTGACTTAGAGTGCGCAATAGCGTAAAAAAATACGACTGATCGCATCGTACCTAATCTATAATTATCCGCTAATGTCGGTATACTGCATACTAAATGCATTTTGTGACCAATTAGGTACTCTTCTAAAGTAAAGTAAACACAAATTCTACAAGAAATGACAGTGCAAAATTATTATTTGTTTAAAATTAAAAATAAATTTATTTCTCGAATCTTTACCGTACAGTTTGCTACTGTAGGTATAATAGTCATGTGTGTATATAGAATTATGTAATGAATCAACCTGTAGTTAATAGTGAGGCCCTGTCGTCCAGGGAGGGCAGAGGGCAGGTGACTCCAATTAACTGCCACAACGTCAGCCGAGCGTAAATGCGTGACTGTGATTCAACTGCCATAGCACGTGTGAGAAATGGTTACGATAACAATAATAGTTTAAGCCCTTACTACGTCACAATAATCAAGCGTAGGTAGAGGCAATAAAGTGTATAGAATCTCTCAAATTCATGATACTGATTAAAATGTAGTTTAATATTACACTTGATAATTTAGCTAGTGAAGTTCAGCATAAAAGCAATTAGAAGTACCTAAGTTTCCATTGATTTAACCTTCTATAAAAGGTAGGTATTAACTTTGTAATATTAAGCGTTTGGAAATAAACATGAACTGCTTTTATTTCAAATATCGATTTGAAATAGGAACGAATCATTGCTACCTACACTATAGACCTAGACAAAGAGTTACTAAGGACATCGGTCTCAGTACATTGGAGTACCTACTACTTATCCACTACCTACTTAATAATGATAGCTACCCAAAGGCTCTTTAAACTATTTAGTTCTTCATTTAAAATATCCTTTTAGATTCAGGCAGACTTCGAGTATTTGTCAAGTATTTGTCGGTTCTAGTTTTTTTTTTCAATCTACATTCATCGCCGCTGCTCAATATCGGTGAAGGAAATAATAGTAAGGAAACCGGCATGTCTAAGAACTAATCATTCGAGGACATGTGACATCCACCAGCACGCACTTGGCCAGCGTGTGTGGATTAACGCCTAAACACTCTTAACTCTTAAGATAGTTTAGAGAAGACCCGCGTGGACAATAAAAGAGTTGATGTAATTAAAAAAATTAATTTATAAAATATATTAACATTAGTTAGTATTTAACTTCGATTTAGTATGTGAGTGTTTTGTTTAAATTACTTGTTAGTTTTTAGTTTCGATGTAGATAAACAGACTTATTCATAAAAATATTATAAGACTTTAGATAAAATGGACTGTCTCTTTCTTGCTAGTATGACAAGATGACAGACAAAGACAAACGAATTATAAACCTATTTTAGCTGTAATGAGCTTATAAGACGTTTATGATTACGAGGGAAAGTGTTTTGTAATTAGAATATTATTATAATCTTACCGGTTGTAGGTATTGCATCTTGTATCGGCAGCGGTGTCCGAGGACCGAGCAACAACTCTTGACCAGGCGCTATATCACGAATCACTTTGTACCAAACCTGAAAATAGTAGATGAAACGGTTAAAAACAACTTTTATTTCGTATTAATCTGTTGGTACAGATTCACTATTTAAATATGATCTCCGTTTCAAATAAGGTGCTAATATAAAAAGTATACCTACTTGAAGAGTTGAAAATATTAGGAAGTTTTATTATATTTGATGGGCCGGTGGCATCGTCGACGATTCCTACCCGAGACAAACTTAACATTAGTGTGATGAACATTTGTGTTTGTGTCGAGTCTGGGTGATATATAGTATAATTAGTTTATATTCACAAAAGAAAAGTATTATATGTATATTATATACCAGTTATCTGGTTTTCATAACACACACAAGCTTTGCTTAGCTTGGGACCAGGTGACCGAGTGTGTTAATGTCCCAGAATATTTATTTATGAAAAATATCTTAGCTTTTTGTTGCCTTCTGAACTCTGCATTTTTAAAGGAAAGGTAGGTTTGATAACAAGTACTGTAACCTGCAACCAGTCAGGATTAAGCGTTTAAACTCTATGTTTACTTAGATTTACGAAAATATCACACATTGAAATAAAACTACTTTATTTTAATTTAGATTTTTATGTCCCGACGTTTCAAGGTCTTTTCAGAATTCATGGTTGGACTGAGGTTTTTGACTTTATTAATCACAATTATTACTGACTAACTACAAACTTTATATTATTTAAGTTGTTATTATATTAATTAAACCGCGATAAAATCCGTTATAAACTAGTTTTATTTCAATGTTTAAACTCAGTTTTAATTATAATAATAATTAATCTTTATTGCACCAAAAAGGTGTAGACAAGCCCTGATTTCCAAATTAGAGTGAGCTGTGTACTGGTATTCCGTCTTAGTTAGGTGTATCTAAGCAAGCTTTACTATTATAATTATATGTTTTGGAATAAGGTTTGATAGGAGTAGAGTAACAAGTAAGGATGTACATAACTTTCTTATGGAGTTCAAAACTATGTATTGAAAAGTCTTTTGTTAGTCAGTTGAACTGATTTAGTAATAAAAAGTGACTAACAACGTAATATTCAAATATCAAAAAACGTTTAACCTCGGCTGGGGTGATTTAAATGAATCTAATCACCGCATCTGCTCCCCTTGGTGACCGGAAGTGGCACACAGTTGTTCAGCCGCCGATTTTCTGCCACCGGAAGTATGTACCAACGTTCCATATTTAAATTTAATTGGGGTAGTGCAACAAAAGCGACCGTTGTGATAAACATTCATTGGTTTGTGTGACTCGATGTTATTTTTTATTGTCTGTGATTGAACATACGATAGTACAATAAATACTTACTTATGCTATACCTTCACACTTCCAAAAGATTTTTCTTAAGATTTTAGGGTTTAGTCCCTACAAAATATGGCAAATTGTGAGCAAATCGGAAATAATTACACCCAGACACAAGACAAACGGACACGTTCATCACCAAATGTTTGACTTGGGTAGGAATCGAAACCACGACCTGCGGCATGAAAGGCAAGCATCTTACCGACCACCGGCCCGTCGTTATGGGCGGGTAATGGGGATATTCTTAAATGCCCGGCATTTTGCCTATCTCTAGTCGCTACCGTTAAATTCCTATCGTAGTACTTACCAGTGGCTAAGTCTATTTAACACCATTCCATCGGCTCCCCTTTAGAAATTGGTCAATATATCGTAGTAAATTAAATATTATGAAACGCCTAAAAGTTTTAAATAGCATCAAAAATGCTGTACATACTTCATAGTGTAAAAGTCGGCGTAGGTAACCAAGAAATACTTGTCGCTTAATTTGCTCCGTCTTCACTTTTTCAAATATCCACCCTTCGTCACGGGTAGGTACTTCATAATACGGGGTAGTATCTACCTTACCCGGACCAGCCACCAGCACATTCCCTACAGCTGCACCTTTAAGCCAGGATCGACAGTGGCGCGTGAAGACGCTCGAGTGTATTATTATTATATTTTAAGACAATGTTGTCTTTTACCACCTCCCGGTTTAAACACTGCTGTTGAACGAAGAGTTGAGCGTGTGTCTACATAGAAGAAAATAAATATGATCATACTTGGCCCGACAGTAACAGTTGCTGCACGTTGACGTCATGTGGGTAGTTGGTGGAGCGCACTAGCTTCAGCCAGTTCGTCCTCTCGGAAGTTCCGTCTAGCCAGCCCCGGATACCATTTTTAACAAGGACCTAGAAATATACAAATGGACATTAAAAACTATGACTAGAACATGTACTTACATATACTCAATGAGAATATGTATGTACTTATTTAACCAAGGCTAAGTAGCGTAGGTACCTAAACATAAAGTATGTATGTAATTTTTGCTCCTAAGGTTTCTAACCATATCGAGCCTCATTCCACTGCCACCTTCCCACCGAAAGTAATCCGTAATCACGAGTGAATCGGTATATTGCGGGGTCGCGTCCCATCGTAGATTACATCATTGCTTACCATCAGGCAAGTTGTAGTCAAGCGCTTGCCTATTGCAGAATAAAAAAAAATTATCTATTAGAGTCTCACTGCTGAGCCCGAGTTTTTACTCAACTATCTTATGAGTTGACAGAATTTAGGTAATCCACACACGTGGGCCTAGTGCGGTTTGGTGGATGTCAGTTGACATGCCGGTTTCCTCGCGATGTTTTCGTTTGCCGATTTTATGCAGCAGCAATATAATTTAATCACACAAAGATGTGGTAAGTACAACCACGGAGCTGCAATTATTGTTTAAATATTTCAAAGTCGAGGTCCATACCGCTGCTCCACCGCTTCTCCAAACATTAACATAAATAATACCTAATTATGTCTTGAACAATCAAATAAAATCAAATATTATGCCCAACAATGACAATACAGATAAAAAACAATTTAAAGATTAAAAGTATTTTAGTTGACTTCAAACAGCGCCATCTAGTCGCAATGCGTGAAACTTTTTACACTTCAAGTCCAAGATCATACTCAAGGTTCAAAGCGGTAGTGTAGCACTTTAATGGTTTGCTTTTGTATTGCTAATATATTGATAATACTGATATAATTGCTTAAACCTTATTTTGTCTCATATCATGAATATTTAAAGACATAATTTGAACTGTTACATCATTTTACAGAACATTTAAAATACCACAACATAAAAGTTTTCTATCAATGCGCGCCATCTATCCTTACGCTGTGACAACAGACCAGCACCGGACTTCTAAAACCGCAATAGATGGCACTATTAGTCTGTGTCACAATTTATAAAGGGTCGTCACAGCTTGTGCATTTGTCATCAACTTCCCCTTTACTGTCCCATGTTATAAATTATGATTTAATTTTTATTAATAAATGTCCTCCTGTTACTACAAAAATTAAGAAGACCTTGTTTAGGACTTACCTTCCTTTCCGTTACCTGTTTAGGTCCTACTTCAGCTCAACCCCTTTTTAGGGTCCCATTGCTGGGCATGGATCTTTTCTCAACTATCTTACGAGTTGAGAGAGTATAGGCCTTAACCAAACATGCTCTCCAAGTGCGGTTTAGTACACACATGTCCTCGAATGATTAGTTCTTGGACATGCCGGTTTCCTCACAATCTTTTCTTTCTCCGATATTGAGCAGCGACGATAAAACAATTCACACAAAGATGTGTGCCACGACCGGTAATAGAACCTGCGACCTTATATTTCCAAGGCGAGATCCGTACCACCACCGCTGCTAAGTCTACCTGCCTATTACCACTGTACCTAATATTTGTTTTTCGTTTTAGTTATTCAAATATAAGATAGGTAATTCTTAATATAAATATCCTCTTAAATCATATTACCAAAAGAAAATAACGAAAATTATAGGTGAAAAGCCTACAATTTTCCGATCGCACCGTTCAAAATTGCCTTCACGGACCACTCGATTGACTCATAACATCATTTATGTCGATGTTCCATGAAGATGTGTACTTTTCTGACAGGGGAGTGTTCAAATTAGGGCTTTTTAAAGTTGATCTATTGCTTTAGTAAACATACGGTAGCTAGGCGAGGCGAGGGTGAGCACCCGTCGAATGATAATAAATAATTCAGTCTCCACTAGCTTAAGTACTATCATTTTAATACCCAGGAAAGTTTGAGAGCAAAAAGATCATATTTTTTGAGCAAAAAAAATTTAATTATTATAAAACCTATGCTAATCTATTCTAATAGTAGCTTTCGCCCGCGGCTTCACCCGCGAAATTGATCTTGTTTCTCCATACAAACTTTGGAACCCCGTTTCACCCCCTTAAAGGGTGAGTTTTGAAAAATCCTTTATCCCCTAGATCCCATAAGGAACCTATGTGCCAAATTTAGAGTCTCCAGACCCAGCGGTTTGGGCTCTGCTTTCATATGTCAGTCAGCCAGTTTCTTCTTTTATATATCGATGGCTCCTACGTAAATAATCGTATGTCTGAAATGTAAACTTTACAGGACAGAGCTTTAAAGATGTTTTCTTTCACTGCATCGTTAAATTTAAAGTTATTCTTTTGAAATTTATAACACTCATAGATAACATAGAAATTTACAAGATGGAATAAGAATGAAATACTATTTATTGATGAATTTCCAGATATTGCAGTTACGATTTTTTACTTCGTATAAACGTTAAGTGAAAAAATGGTATGTGATAATTACGTTTTTTTACGTCTCCATAATAAAACATAAAAATGTCGTATGTAAAACATACGGTAGTCTACACTACCACAATGAAGCAAAAGTTTGATGTACCTTACACATACGATGTTTTACTTGGTGCATAGCGTACTTATTTTAGTAGTCTATCTGATGATTAAGTAGGAAAATTTTATTCAAATATTAATTTTTCGCTTTTTAATTACATACACGTTTTATCCTAAAATAACAAGTAAATAAAAGCACAACTTAAACATATTCAGTTTGTTTATTATAAATTAGGTGTATTTCTTAACGCACAATTGGTCATTTTCTTTTACAAACAAAAACAATTCTAAGGCAAAAGAACATAAAAC
This sequence comes from Meganola albula, assembly GCA_936450015.1. Classification (NCBI taxonomy): domain Eukaryota; kingdom Metazoa; phylum Arthropoda; class Insecta; order Lepidoptera; family Nolidae; genus Meganola; species Meganola albula. The sequence continues at coordinate 5,473,352 of OW388159.1, read as the reverse complement.
CTTCTTCAAAATCAAAATACTCTTTACTAAAATAATATTATTTATAATTTCTTTTTCTAACAAAAACAAGCAAAAACACAATTAAATCTTTTTCAAAATCAAAATACTCTTTACTAAAAATAATATTAAAATTTATTTTACAAACAAAAACAATTCGTAGCAAAAATAACAATATCTTCTTCTTTACTAAAAATTATAAAATCAAAACTATTAAAATCACAATAATATTTAAAACCTGTACAAATTTTAGATATTTTATAAATGTTATGAACTAGCATCAACATTTTAGATTTTAATTATAATGAATTAGAGTCACACATATTTACGTCAGTCGATCTTTTAAGTAGCTTATTTTAACTTTACTAGGAACTTTCACGAGGAACAATCGGTATTTCTTATGAACATATTTATAAACAGTATCTACACTTACTCTGAATCTGTTTCATTCATATTTTGAGAGGATGAAGGCTCTACCCGGAGGTTTTTATAAAAATTGTGGTGAATTGGTGGTATAACACCGCTAGTGCAAAGACTAATCAAATCTTTTTTTTTGGCTTGTGATATGGGTAATGAATTATGGTAAAGTGGGTTTATAGAAATACTGTTTTGTTGTCGACGTCTAGTATTAATTCTTGTAACAATTGTCATGTACTCTTCTTCGTTCAGATTATATTTATATAAAAGGTTATTCGGTTGCTCAGCAAGTACTTTAAGCTCTTTAATTTTTAACCACTGAACCGTATTTCCCTGCAATTTTTTTGCCCAATATTTTCCTTGCAATGTGGACTTCAAGTCGAAAAAGCTTGTATGATCCATATCAATAACTTTATACGGGCTGTTTTCTGTTTTAGCCCACCGTACTAATGTGAACCATTCAAATGGCGTGTAAATTAATTTATTCTTTGAACGCTTCTCTATACGTGCATGCACACTATCTCCTTCTTGTTGCGTGTGTCCTTTTTCCCAGAAGGTATGTTTTATGGTAATATTATATTTTTGTGCCAAAAACATATACGCAGAGAACACGATGCGGTTCCGATTTTGGCCTGTACAATTGTCAGACCAAAATCGAAACTCCACTGCCCCTGCTTGCACACCTTTTTCTATAAAATCCGCTAAGCAACTGGCCACTTCGTTTGCTCCTCTTTTTCCTTCTCCCTCATGCCACATGTAGCAAGTGGCTAACTTATTACCAACGTCAAATATCGTGAAATTCATAGAACCTAACTTACGCTTATAATAAAATACACTTATTTCTCGTACTGAACGTACTGAATTTCAGTACAGTTTTCAGTAGAAGGTAAGGGTAGTTTATATTTAATTGTATGTTTACGTCGAGATTCAACATCAGTATAAACCCTTCTCTTGATATTTTTACTAACTAAGTGTGATATGAAAGTCCATTGTTTTTGATGATTACCTATTTCCCAAAAAGCTTTAAAAATGTTATTTCTTTGATCATTTGAAATTTTGTCATAACATTTCATGCGACAATTACAGGGTGGTTTCAAGATTTTTTTCGGTTTTGTTGTACCTTTACGACTAAGATATGCCTTACCAAGATTTTTCAAGGTTTTTCTAGTCGTGTCTATCCATTCTTCTACATGCTTTCTCCGAATGTTGCCTTTATCTCTTCTAGTTTGAAGTTCTTCTAGAAACTGGAGAGTCACACATAACTGAAGAATTAGACATTGGCGTATTTACTTGAGCTGTTGAATAGCCGGAAAAAGTGGAAAGCTGAGATAGCGGTTCTTGTAGAGTATTAGCACCAATAAAATAGGGACAGAAATCGTTAGTGCAATCAATATCTAAATGGTTAATAAAGCAGCTGGGAGACGTCGGGTGAGGTGTTATGTTAGTTACAGTAGCATCAAGTTGTTTCCTATTTGGCGAAGTAGCAATAATTTCGAGCAATTCTTCATCTGAAAGCCAAATAATACATTACCACACAAAAAATTAGCACCATCTACAAATGAAATGTATACGTAAACTAATACTAAATTGTAAAATACATCATAATAACCATCATCGCAAGTCGTGAGTGTTGGTGGTGTCAGTTAAAAATCATTGCCCATAATCTCAGCTAGTGCTGAAATTTCCATTAAGTCAGCCCCAGGTGGTAATGGTGACTCTGTAACATAACAAGGCTAATATAAGATACCAAAAATTATTATGAAATTCACGTAACCTACCGTATCTTTAGATACGGTACTAGATTGAGCGACGTAAAATAGGTTATGTTATAAATACGATAGTAAACTTTTTTTTATGAACTAAGTAAAAAGTCGTATGTATTAGATAAGATTAAAAACTTTCTTTAAGAAGCAACGTAAAACATCGTTTATATCACATACGGTATAATTTTAAAAGAATAGAACGACGAACATAATCGTATGTATAATTAACCATAGTTTTAATTGATTTTATGGATATCTTTTATAAAAATTAATAAATAATTATATAAACACGTACAAATGTATAATAAAGCATACTAATAACTTACCCAATAATCTGTTTTCAATGTAATTGCTTGAAATACAGTCATTCTCTTCATTGTTTTGTATAACCTCACTATTATCGCCATTCAGGACCGATCCACAAGCAATATCACAAAGCTTTTGTGCTCGTGAATATTTCTTTTTGTAATTTTTTAGTTGCGAATTACGCATTCTTAATGAAAACAGTCAAAAATTACACAGTTACTCATACACACAATTTAGGCGGGGAATTTCCGCACGGGCAACGTACTAACCGGCAAGTGATACATACGTCACACAGCGCATCGTTGCGCCTGCTCACTTCTCCCCCGTATAATGTTGCCAGAGTAAATACCATTAATTACGCCGCATCCGGAAACAACATACGATAGAAAAGCGAAATCTAAATTCATTATTTCAGATTTTTTTACTTTCAAATTTACACATTTAATAGTAGTCTCTGAGGTCAATTAGAAAACGCTAAAAAGTAAAAATGGTGAAAATGTGGGATACGATTATTTACGTAGCAGCCATCGATATTTAGATTACAAAGTTGTAGGTAGAGTTTGTTTGGACCGAATTGAAAAATTCTTGCACTGTTAGATAGCCTACTTATTGAGGTGAGTTAAAATACATTTTTGTCCAACAACTAGACATGATATAAAATTTAGTTTACGTGGACGAATCTGCCGGCGGAAACAAAAAATAAACCATCAATGAAAACCTTTAACTCCGAGGTACAATAGAAGGCAACTCTATCTGTTCTGAAAAAAAATTCCATGTCCATATTATTTAAATAGGTATTCTGTATCGGTCTGTCGTTTTTATGATTCAGATGATTTTAAACCCAATAATGAACATAGGATAAATTTTATCCGACTGCGCAAAAGCATTGTAAAGATTTTGCGCGATAACTATCCTATCGTAGAGCGAAAACGAATAAAATATTATCATCAGCAGGTACAGTAACAAATCTAGCGTAAAATTAAAACACAATTCCTGCTCTTTCTAAAAAAATCACAAAGAAAATTAGGTACATGAAAAATAAAAAGCATCTGTTGCAATAAAAGTAGCAGAATAAGTGAGAGATTAATCAAACTGTAATGGGAAACCCTCCTTACGCGTCAGTGACAAGCCTTTACGCAGCATTTATCACGTTATTAAAACTTGCGTCGGGTGCGCACAGTAAAAAAGATAATTATCTTAGAGCACCCTCGTCTTAGTCAGGGTTGGTGAAGTGAGGCCTCTTTCCACATATTTGGAGGAATATTTCCTAATTTCTAATTGTCTCTAACACCTGATGTATCTAACTAAACTTTTAATAAAATACTAATGACCGATAGAATCGATTCCACACAAATTTCACTTTACATAACTAGGAAGTAACCCACATACTAGGTACTTGTAATTTTGTGGTTTTTAATGAAATATTAGGAATAAATAATATTTTTCTTTTAGTAACGATGCGGAATATTTTTCTACCGCCATTAGTTTAGGTTAGGCATTAGGAAGTTTTTATTCTTTATTTAGGTTATTGTTGAGATTGTTATTCAGTTAGGTTCATTTTTCTTGTTCAATTGTATATTTAAGTTGTAAATAAATGTACGCTTCTACTTATTTATTTTCTTTAATTTATTTATCATTCCCATTTATCATAAGCCAACCCATTGAACTAAATAAAAATTGAATATAATAGTTGGTAATATTTACCAAAACCATTTCATAAGGTTAATAATTTGTATAACCAAAGTTAATTATTTGAAACATGTTTTTGTTGTAAAAACACTGTTGATATCCCCAAAAAACAGATTATATAAGTCTCCGAAATAAGCGTTTACGGTTTTTCATTAAATTGGCAACCCTATAGAGGGCGATGAGTTGGCTGCCGGTAACATCTGATCGCCATCAGTCATCGATGCCGCTCGGTCAAGGATGCTAATGCGTGGACACTTGTTCCTCGTGAATTACTAGTTTCGGACAACCCTATTAGAGGTGATGCCAGTAGCATATGACAGCCATCATTCATACAGTCTGTAACGTATACCTAGATGGACTTATGTAGGGTTACCAAGTTCTGATTACTGGCATAATATTATATGAATAGACAATGTACATGACAAGCTGCTGTTTTAATATTATAACATATTAAGCAACGGTGGCGCAGTGGTACAAGCCTCGCCTTAGAATTAGAAGGTGGCGGGTTCGATTCCAGTTTATGTGAATTGTTTCATCTCCCCTGCTCAATAACGGTGAAGGAAAACATCGCGAGGAAACATCTACAAACTATTCATTCAAGGACATGTGCCATCCACCAACCCGCAGTTGGCCAGCATGTGTAGATTAAGGCCTAAACTCTCTCAACTCGTGAGATAGTTTAGAGAAGTCCCGTGCCCAGCAGCGGGCCTTCCTTCCTTTACCGATATTGACGATTATCCTGAGATTAAATTAATATTAAAACACTGACACTCGGCAGATTCGATACTTTACTAAGACCGTCAATTTTAAATCTCAATTACTGTGGAACTCGGTGAGTGCACAAAGCGGTGGTATATTATAAAAACGTCGGCCTCGGGTGCAATTTAAACGAACTGCGGGTAGATCTCATATTTTGCGCTCAACGCAGAGATCGCAATTTCCCCGTACACTCGGAAAAGCTACAAATGTTCGTGACTCGTTCACGTCAGAAAATTACATTTCATAAATTTTAGGGATGTTATTATTAATATCGATGTTATCTTGGATAGCCTAGGTTCATCGGTACTTACCTATGCTATCCAAGATAGAACTAGTGAATACCTTAATCATTATAATCGTGAGTGTAACTACATTATACTTAGAAAAGTCAGTGTGTACGTTTTAATACTCTTTACTACATTAGTATCAGATTTTTTTAGCATGAAACTTAAAAGTAATGTTAAAGCAACAACCCTGTTGTATCCCACTAGAGCCGTAAAGACCCGCGTCTTCTCTCGGCTATCGTAAGAGTCAAGAGGGTTTAGGCTTTAATCCACACATGCTTGCCAAGTACGGTTTGGTGGATGTTACATGTCCTCCAATAATTATTATTTCTTAGACATGCCGTTCCTTAAGATGTTTTCCTTTCCCGATATTGTTTGGCGATAAAATATTAATATAAGTAACCGTTAGAATAGTTATACTACCTATACAAAAGAATGAAAGAAGTCATATAACAATTTTCAATCATCTAACCAGGTTAGTGCTTAACGGTCAAATAATCACAAACTTCTACGTTGACATTTTCTATCTATTCAAGTGATTGCATTAAGTTTACATTACTGTTTATCGATAGTTTGTGTATAATTTCTACCCCATCACTAGCACTACTGAAGAGTATTCCGCGGCGGTTTGCTGGGATCACGCGTCGTTGCGCGAATCATACGTTTGGTTTCACAAGATAACAATTTGTGAGCGCTTATTTACCTACTACGCCTGCGCCAAATTGAGATGTAGTTACCTACAAAGGCACTAGACTTTTATATATTAGGTATGATTTAGATATTCGTGTATATTTTCTTAGATAAAGTATATTTTCAAGCACAGATTACCTAGTGCTAAAAATACTTTAGAAACCCGTTATAGAATATTCCAATATTATTAACGATAAAAGTTTAAATAGAAGTAGGTACCTATACCTATCACAAAAATAAACTTAGTATTCCATTGTAAAACAGCAAGCCGTCATCTAATTACCCTAACAAATCACTTAACGAAACGCTTCCGACGGACTACGCGGAAAAATTTCCGCTTTACCGAAAAAAAGAAAAATACTTAACCCTCTTCCTGGGTTTCATACGTCTTGCTCACATTTCCATTGGTTTCCCCACTTCCCTTTACTTGTCTAGTTTATCAGCTGAGGAAAAGCATTGCTTCCTGTGTTATCCGCCGACGGATTTTTATTCGGAAGTGTTTTTCGTCTTTTGTTTTTTTCATGTTCGCGATAACTTAGATATCGTGTTGTTTTGTGCAACTTATCAACAGCTGTCAAGGGTTAAGTAAATAAAAAAATATCTTAATATTTTGAAATCATTTAGAAGTATATATGATAAACTTTACCATGACAACTCTCCAAAGGTAGGCGTAGTTTGATGTTCACGATAGCTCTATTTAAGCAGCTGCAAATATTCTGAATGCATTTTTCTAACTATGGAAATCAATAGTCCAATCCGGAGTTAAGCCATTTAAACTAGCCGACAATATAAAAATGTTCATCAATTTCTTGCCTCCCATAAATTAGCCGCGAACTCTGAATAGGATTTCACCGTTCATCATTGTCACATCTCGGAGACACATTATTGTGAAATTACTAACACCTTATACGGTCACGTTTCGACCATTAAGTGGAGACAAAACGTTCTAATTCCTGACACTACCAAATATTCACGAAGTGACGCTATCATTGCGCAAAAAATGCATCACCAATGAAGTTATAGCAGGCTTGTCAAACCATAATAAACCGTATTACGTTAGTAATTAGGTATATTACCTAGATAAGTGTAGTATAGCTATTGTAGGTGTCACGATGCCCTTTATCGGGTATCAACAGCGCCCCACTGATTGGCACAAAGAACGGCTATCGATTGTTCGCTGATCGGTGAACAATCACACCGCTGGCAATTGTCCCCGTTTTAGGTTTTGTTTTGTTGTAAAAATAACATAAACCGGCAAAATGTAACATGATACGTTAGTTTACTTCTGTACAACGATGTTTTTTTAAAACATCGGTTAAAAATAAGTCATCACAATGCACAACCCCTGAAAAATATAAGACCGGTAACTTAGGCACAATTATGAAGTTTAATTTTTAATTTTGAAAACAGTATTTCAGTTAAAGATTGGTGACATAAACTTCTAAACTAAGTCTGCTTGCTACCACGACCGGTGCAACTCGTGTCGAAACGTAAAACCAAATTAAAGGTGAGCGCGTTAATTGCCCGTTGTGATTAATCGAAATATTAAATTTGGTCACTTAATTGTTTTTAGAAATAGTTACTTTTTATTACGAGTAGTAGGTATGTCTGCTACTAAACGATAGGGTTGAGCAAACACTGGTTCAAAAGTGGCAAAATAAAAAGCTATTTATTATTAGTGAAATAAGAGCAATCAAATCCTTTGGGAACTAGCAAATCATCAAATGAGGTGCAACCTCACATCTGGAAGCGGTAAAACGGATTAACTAGAAGATTACACGAGAAAAAAACGCATAGTGGGACAAAGACACCGACGGCTTCGTCACGGTGACAATTGGTGGGATCCGGAATTATTCGCCTATTTCCAACCGATGTTTTTTGTACACCAGATAATGTTTTTTATACTAATAAAAATGTATACTAAATATCTTGTTTAGTTATTTTATTTTTGAAAGATTAGATCAAATGTCCATTATCTAAGATAAATTTATCATAGCTTGGTTTGATTTTCAAAAACAAACAACTTGTTTTGAAGAGGCTTTTCTTACAACAATGGTTACTTTTCACGGGAAAACAACTGCATAGTTTAATTAAATTTTGTTTGCAAGAATTTATTACCTAGATTACCCAAGTTATCTTGGGACATATTCCAAATACCACGGAGTAGTCACGGTATTACCTTTCAAGTTGAAGAGTAAAGTGTTAAGTGAGTAAAATGTATTCCACATTGATGGTGCTGACCTGTTTTAAAATAGAATAACAACACCACGTCAAAGTTAGCAACTTGGCATCGGACGCATCAACAATCGCCTCTGCCGAGCTTTCTGTGTAAACAACGCTTAACCTAACCCAATAATCGGTGTTATATCGCATTGCTTTCGGAGTATTTCGTTATTTTGTCTACACGGATGCCGGCGATGGCATACAACCGACCAGTAAATAATGAAACTTTAAATTCCTTCTGCATCCATCATCCTGTGTCTAATTATCGAACTTCGGTTACAACGAGAGAGGTCTAAGAAATCTGGTAGTTGGTAACATTGTGGCGCGAACGTGCCGTGGCTGCGACTTCACAGGCTATTATTGTTCTGGCCAGCTCAGATGAAATATTGCCCCACTGTGCACGCCCGCGCTGTTTTGCGAACTCGAATTTGTTGGGAAAAATATTAGAGCAAATAAGAAGCCACAGAAAGACGACTTGTGAGTAAACTTTGCAATGAGATTATAAGTACCTATAGAATCAGGTAAATAACTTAAAAGTTTCAGCTAAAACAGTAAAGGTTGCGAAAATTGTAATTAGTTTCACAAATTCGTCGTATATTTTTATGAGCTTTCGGTTTACATTTTTAACAACAATTGAAAACCTTCTCAAGTAAAATCTGTGTGTACCTACAAAGATTTTTTCAATTCATTGCAAGGTAATACTGGGGTTAAAATGACAATGACGGGGCAGCGAAGATAAATTTCTATCACGCCCGGGGATTAGCTACTATTGTGTAACAGTGTAAGATTAACTGATAAGTGTCTACTCGTTAATAATAACAGCAATGTTTAGATTGGAGCACGAACCCTTGCTATGACGATACTTTTTTATATATAGAAGTTCAAGATGTAGGTATCTATCTCATTAAAACAAAGTGCTCAAGTTATACATTATGACTATGTTTTCTAAAATGTTTTTGCTATTTGCAATACTGCAAAACATTGATAATCGTATCTAACTAAATATTTTGATAGCAAACCTTTAAATATCATGAAATTGCAAATTCCTTTTTTTCAATATTTCAATAGTATCAAAGCATTTCGGATTGAATGGTGTCATGTAGACCAGGTGTCGATTTGACAACTACTGTCTGTCATATACCGCTGATCCGTCGACTGAGATAATGTGGGATCATCAAACCCATGAATACTATGGAATGTATATTATTAAATAAAAATATTTTATTTTTATAATATTTTTGAATGAACACATTGGTCATTAAAAAAAGAAAATCATGCCTAAATATTATTTGCATTATATAACTATATTGTTTTTTAATATTATTTTACATATTTTTAATGAGGTAAGACTACTGTTAAGTAAGTTCATATACTAGTAGTTTTTGAGGTTATTCGATATAACCATTTTATTAATTGACCATTTAACAAATTTACTGGAAAAATAAAAATAAAATTATCTATTATTAGTATTGAACAATATAAAGTCACCACAGCGACAAATTATACGCATCCCATCAGCTGTATCATGCTTTGTCATTTGAGCTGATGTGCAGCTCGTATAAATATTATCAAGGGAGGCAATAAACATAATAACAATAATATTTTTTATTGTTATTATTCGTCATATAACAATATGTGGGGTATGTCAGCCGCCTACCGTAATGAAGATGTAATAGGGCCGCGTGTATCACTAATCCTTTGCTGAAGGGGTGACCAGCTATGAAAAGATGTCACACGAATATGACAGATATTTTGACAGTAATGCAACGGATTCTATGCTACTGAGTGATGCGTGGGCTTAAAGTTAACGCTTTATAATTTAATATTTTTAATAGCTTTCATTGTTAAGCAAGGCTGATTGAAGAAACAAAGTTTTTTGTTCCAAATTTGTAATTTCAGTTCAGGTTTGTAATTTTAATTTATTTTAAATACTTACTTAAACCGTACTTGTAGATATAAAGTTAAATGTAGCAGCAATATTTAATTAAATTAACTGATATAAGAATTATTCAAGCACCAACGCTTCCTACAGAATTTCAACTAATGCAATAAATTATTTATGACACTACGTACCTACCCTATCAAGCCAAACCAAACATTACCGAAGCACATTTTAAAAATTCCAGTGATTAAAAATCGCAATCCAAATCGAAATAATAATTAGTGAAATTCATATTACATGCCAATTCCGCATCATATTTGACAGCTGTCCCTTTTCTCCCCTAAAAAATAATGCAGATATAACTATGAATCTATAATTTTGTAATTTGATTGACATTCGATATAAGATGATTTCTTTGTTATAAAACTGGTTTATCTCATATAAGATTCATCCGTAATTTATGTAGATATTAACGAACAATATTTTGATAAACATTTCCTTGTAGATTAATATCAAAATTAGCATTATGTAACTTAGTACATCACAAGCATATGATTAATTTAAATCCTCAACAGACTATAAACAACATTAAAAGATCTGTGAGAAAAAATATTCAAACTTTTTGGAGATCCAAAAAAAAAGTAAAAATACATTTAAAAAGATTGCGACGTTTTTGTTATTAAAAAAACTTGCCAATCAAGTTTCCATTTTTAAGTATGACTGTAGCATCTTTTATTACACCACCGTTACTTGGTTTTGTTAAAAAAGTGTAAATTTTGTTTAAAAAATTGTTGACGGGGGTCACGCCATACCAAAATTAGGGTTTATTTGTCACCTTTCACTGCACTTTGACACGGATGTTCACATAAAGAATTCTTTGATTACCCTGATGTTTTTTTACAAAGATTTTTATTGAGATATCGACGTTTGGGAAACGGTGGTTAGATATAACTATCACTGATTTAACAATGAGTTAACCCTTGAGTTTGTGCTGACATGTGAATTGTAAAATTCAATCATTTTAAGTAAACTTTAAGTGGGTTATCGGCAGATGCTATAAATTGTTTATTATTAGCAGAGCACTCTTTTCCTTCTATTATAGGAAGGTGATAAGTTAAATTAATGGGTTATTATCCTGTGGGTAATTGCATTATTTATACCTACATGTGATTTTATCTGAGATTTCAGGTATAAACGTTGCTAAATTAAAATACATGAAAATATATTCATTTAAACAATTACATCAATATTTCATGTACTGTATTTTCAACTGCCTTATTAGTCTAGTGGTAAGCGCGTTCGCTGAATAACCTCGACGTGGTAGGCTCAAATCCCGGGTACCCAAATCCGTTTCTAATAAGTATAGCAAAATAAATATTAGTAACACCTCGAATTTATGAATTGTACACAATAAACACCAAACGGCTCATACGTATTTTACGTATAGGACCTTATCATAGCCAACGAAATATGTGTGATATTCACCTCTACCTGCTTCTCCGAGTAACACCGGCGTCAACCATATGTTATGTTATGGTATATAAATATTTCGGCGAACCCATAAGGTTGCGAAAATCAGATACACCTCCTTTTTCATGCATCTCGATGGGACACAAAATAACACCACAGAAAGCTAATCAATATCTTTGTTAATGTTTATAGCACCTCCCTAATCACAAACAGTCACAAAATGTTTGGGTGGAAATGGATACCTTTTTGTGAGATCAAGATTTGCACACACCAGGTGGTCGCCCAACTGACCTCATAGACATTGTCTTCCGACGTAACAATGTCAATCACAGACAAGCAATCTACATAGACATTGACGTCTTGTAAGTTTGAGAACTAACAGACTGAATGTTATCACAAGTGACATCTAATCGTCAGTTTAGGAAACAGCTTGCTACCTTGTAAACCGCTGCGATAAAAACAATTGATTGTAGCACATGCATATACGCGTTCAGCAATAGGTATCTTTATAAAAATACAATAATTCATCTTCCTCTGAAAACTTCACCACAAACGAAAGGACATTCCTACATTGTTAGTAAGTGATTCCATCAAAAGATCTTTATAGCCATTGAGTCGGAAGCAGTCGGCTAGCTCTAATGACACCGATTGGCACTGTTAGTGTGACGTCACGTTCGACGTTACATCAAGAGATTTGCTGCGGTCACTGCTCATTGTAAAGACTATTATTGATCATTAACTGTACCCTTAGTACGAGTTCAACATTACGAAAAAAGTTTTCGAATACTGGTTATCTGGAACTTGTCAAAATGCGTTTTCAAATTTATTTCTTTTGTTCAAAACATAAGTTAAAAAGAAAATAGAGATGCCAGAAATAGAATAAAATGGATCGGCAACAGAATAGGTAAAATAGTTTGTAGATATAAGTGCATTTTATTTTTTTATTTTTTTATCTTGATATGTTATTAATATTATTCGGAAACATTTTTTGTATTGACAACTCGTATTACTGTTTAAGGTGACCAGTATTTTAGAAATAATAATAACAAGCAAGAAAAGAAGTGGATCTACTTTCATATCTTTATACATACCTGAATCAGATAATTGGAATGACGACACTTTATTTTTGTTTTTATCTGTCAGATCGATAAATTAAAAATATTGTACATGAATTTCATTTCTTGTGAGTTTAAAGAATACGGCGATAGGTAGCGAAATCTCTTATAACGTCACAGTTAGGTAAGTTTTATACTGAGGTTTGACGTAGCGCAATCCGTTTCCATAACTGTAGTGCGTTAAATCTTAATATTGATTCGTTTCAATGATAAAGCAAAAAATATGTGTTTAGCATTTTTTGTAATTAAAGTACGTTTTTTCATACCTTTCATCTCTAATCTCTGCTATCTATATCGCATGTGTTAAATTTTTTCTAAAGTTACTAAATAGTATCAAGCAAAGAAGCTAATTGAGTTTATGCGTTTCTCTTCTGGTAATGTCGGGTAATGGATTTTGATCTCTGTTTAATATTGACTAAACCTAATGAATAATCGTTCCTAGTCGTGGCCACATATCTTAGCGTGAATTGTTTCAAACAAATTGTGAAAACCAACAACTTGCACTAGACCAGCGTGTGTGGATTAAGGCCTAAACTCAACTCACAAGATAGCTATGAAAAAACCAGTGCCACTAAAAAGGGTTGAAGTGAATAAATAAGCGTCAAACTATAAAATGTAATGGGGAGTAGGTTTTAAAAATTAATTATTTATAAATCACTGTTAAGGATTATCTATTATGCAATTAATATAACCGCAACTAAAATAATGCAACTTTGTAGATCACACGTAAACATTGCGAGTACCAACAGTTTAATTAGTAACTGTATGCATCACATCATATAATATCGTTAACCTAATTATAAATTGCACATTTCCTTATATTTGTGTTTATACAATAAACTGCCTCGAAACTTTTAAGGTATTTGTTAATCGTAGTACAATGGTGTTCTCATGGACTGACACATAGTGAGACAGTAGATGACAGAATGTAATCTGTCACAAAGAAATTATTCATGTGACATGAAATTTTGTGCTTCCTAACCTTGACAACAACAAATCATCGTTGTAACGGTGGAGCTATTACTATCAAAGTTGAAGTTAGACCTTTCGTGTCCTACTATTGAGCACAGGATCCACAGACAAAATCACATAGCGAAGCGGTAACGAAGGATTAAATGAATAAAATTTATGTTGACAATGCACCTTCACATTAATTCACTTTCAACTTCGAAATATCACGTAACAATCTTATGTCATTTATTGAAATAAAACTACTTTTTAACGGATTTTATCGCGGTTTATTTTAGATTTTAGATCCCGACGATCCCGACTTCCTACAAACCGCGATAAAATCCGTTAAAAAGTAGTTTTATTTCAATGTGTGATAGTCGCGTAAATCTAAGACAATACTCTCATATCATTGCCATACATTTTGTTTTCTTCGATCATTAGACAAATTACATAGCGAAGCGTTAACGAAATATCGAAAAGATCAAATTGAAAGTCACCGTCGAAATATCTCGAGACAATTTTATGTCATTTCTATACATTTTGTTCTTAACTATATCTTTATGTGACTTTGTCTAGGGTGCCTGATCTTTTCTCAATCGCCGGTTGGTGGATGTTAAATGTCCTATGTATCATAACGAATTCATATATACATACATATACCTTAACGAATAGCACAGCGGCAGTGAAATGATTAATGCACCATACAAGGATATCATTCTGTAGGCACGATTAAGAATCAAACTTGCCGAGTATGATACAGCTGCGTTAACGCTGTTCTACATATTGTTTCTGCGACCTAGCGCTGTTTCATTATGCTACATTTATCAATACGCTCGATTTAAGTAACCACTCGAAAATAAATCCAGAAGTGAATAGTAGACATCGCTGAAAATCAGTGGTGTGGGTCGCCTTTGGTAGGTACTCACAGCGTTTGGTGAGCAATGACACTGATGGGTCACACTATTTACTTTTTGTTTATATTGTTTTTCATTTTGGTTGTTTATATAAGGTTTTTTTTGTTATTTAATTGCATGTGTCATGTTCGAATGAAATAAAAGATTTTTCGTTCTTTCCTTTTCTTTTTCTTTCATCTATGTTTCGCCAATTATTTTTATGGTTCTCCATAATGAATATGAGCCTGTTTGCGTTCATCAAGCTCAAATTTTAATACGTAGAAGGAATCTTTATAATAGGGAAATTCTGTTTAGAAAATAGGTTTCATAAATCTAAGCAATATAATATAATATAATTGTTTAACTGTCAATATATTTGCGACTCAGCAATTTAATTGCTATCTAAATACCGGAACTAGATGTCTGCGTGCACAATAGTGTGGTTTGACTGCAACACGACACCCACACATACATTATCTGCACTGGATCCACTCTTGCGCATCTTTGCTCTATTATGTCAAATACGTATCCGGGATTTCGTTGAATTGTTGACAACACATCTTTGTATTAATTTATTTGTATTTTATTACAGTTTAACTTAGATTTGATACTACATTGGTATACCTACGTTGGTCATTTGATTTCATAAAGAGGTTATGGTACCTACATATGTTCATACCGAAATTCATTCGTAACCAAGAATGAATTGGTATAGTGGGCAGGCGCGTTCCATCATTGCTTAACATCAGGCAAGTTGTAGTCAAGCGTAGGCCTATTTCAGGCTAAAAAAAATATTTAGGTACAAGAGCACAATTTAGATATAAGCAAGCTCATAGCTCATATAAATGTATTTATATAAAATTTAAACTGTTATCCAAGCTTCTTGTAACTAAATAGATATACTAGTGAAGTAATATTAAATAAACATTAAACAATTTAAAACACGCACAATTTTGAACGATATTAATTTTACTCTACTATTCAAATAATTCATTATTTAATTGTAAACAATAGATATGAGGTAATTAAAATTCGACTTATTTTATATTTCTGACGCTATCAGTTTTTGTATTTTCAAAATGTTTAAAAATTTGTAACATCTTAAGCCTTATCTGCTATCCATGATCGTTTCTTTCTTAATTTAAAAAATCCATGAATATAGAGAATAACTTGATATCTATGCTCAAACAATTTCGCGTAATACAACAATTGATTTCCGTTTCCTACAAGAGATAACCGACCACACCCCTCGCTAAATTCCCCGATGCGTTCAATTGAATTGCGTTTATTCAGAAATGCTTACATGTGCAACCAGATTTGCGGATAACGTATCCTTCTTAAATATAACTATTTCGGCAAATGCTTAGAGGTTTGTTACTTGAATATGAACTTTTAACTTTCACTTTGCAATCCTAAAAATCATGACTAACAGACAATTTAGCTCATCTCGATGAAACGTCAAGCCAAACAACAAACGTTGAAGATCGTATTAATTGGAAGTTCATAAGTTTTTTATATTTGTAATAAAACTACTTTATAACGGATTTTACATCGCGATTTATTTTAAATTGTGTATCCCGACGTTTTAAAATCTCTTCAGACTTCATGATCACGGGTATATTCAAGATGAGACGGCCTAACTTATTAATTACAATTATTATTGACTACCTACAAACATATTATTTAAGTTGCGCCCCGATTTGAGCAAACTGAGCTCACAGTAAATTCTAAGTGGATTTTGCTTAGGTTTTGGTACAAGTAAATTAATCACCGAGTCCCAAACTGTTAGTATAAGTATTCCAACTATTTTTAAAGATGATACTGATCTATATCAAAACTCAGAACATCCAGATAAAGTCAAACCATTCAATCTAAATTATTTAAACAACTGAAATAATTCAAGCTTAACCAACCACATAAAATAGCAACGCCGATGCCTACGCTTAGATTTATCATACTTAATTTTACAGTCCAGCGTTATATGCATATCATACATATAGGTAGTGTTTAGATTTGAGCCGTCCTAAAGATATCTTGATTTACTTTAAAACAACTAAAAAATTTCAACAAAAAAGGGTACCAGGATGTTTCCCAAATTCAATCAAACAGAAACGAGCTTTGTCATATTAAAAATGATGAAGTGTTA
This sequence comes from Meganola albula, assembly GCA_936450015.1. Taxonomy (NCBI): domain Eukaryota; kingdom Metazoa; phylum Arthropoda; class Insecta; order Lepidoptera; family Nolidae; genus Meganola; species Meganola albula. Next base: position 5,456,767 of record OW388159.1, on the reverse strand, counting down.
CTCGTCACTTAGAGAACAGCACTCAAAAGGACATTAGAGCCTGAAACTGGAGGAGATCAATAAAATCTACTGTTTATTGCATCTCACTTGACAGCTTCAGTTTTGTGACATTATTTATTAAGTGACGCTTAGTTTTGACAGCTACACTTGACACTTGATAAGAATACAAGTCACCACTTGTGTCATTCATTCATTAACTTAGATGAGACATAAAGGGCTTTTGTGAACACATTATAAGCAGTCTGCTGAGGTGAACAGTCTAAATAAATTTACGTAGCGTCATATTTCTATTTATCATAACGCGCTCAGCTTTAATTTTGCCTTACGTTTCGACACGGGTTGCACCGGTCGTGGTCGTAAGAAAACAAAAAAAAAACAAACAAACAAAATTAAAAGTATATAAGCGTCATAACATAGCGTCACGCCTGTACCACCTGAAGGTGTAGGCAGAGGTGAATATGGTAATAGGTGCCTAATGTCGTTCGTCGGGCATAATTCCTGACTTCGAGACGCAACTAAGATTCTCTAAGTATATTAGAAACGTTTTGCTCGATCCAGAATTCGAATCCCGGACCTCGCAGTTACTAAGCGAACATGCTGTCCATTGGACCATGTAGGCAAAAATTTATTACTGTAGTAATAACCTATGTGATAAACGAAATTGTTGCAACTAATATAGAGTTAAAAATAGTAATGTTGATTACAATAGTTTTTTATGCAAAACGTTACTCTGCAGAACATTTTGATAGCTTTCTTCCCTGTATTTTTCCAGAAAGAGGGTTTTTAGCTTGCGCTTGACCACAACTTGGCAGTTCGCGCAATAAAAGGAGATGCAAAGCGCTTTGTGCGTAAGCACCCGTGGAATTTCCGCCATAATTCAGTGGCGCATAGACGTCTCTCTACTTGCTATAGGGTTTTTAATTCGAAAAAACAATAGGTACCATCATCAAAATAGGCGGAAATGGAATCCAGGTGGAGGGAATGAAGCTAAAAAACACGTGTGGCGATAGTCATTTGTTTTTATCATTCTCAAGTCTCAACTACATCTCAATTATTGAAGAAGTTTGAATCAACTTTAATGAAATATATAAATACTTTAGTTTGTTTGCCTCCTCCTAGTTAGGGTCTGTTGAATCTTAAACATATTATTATAAAATTTACACTTACCTCCCAAGCAAACCTCCTATCCAACGGCTGCGTCTCCCATTTCCCAAGAAACGGTCCATATTTCGTCCCATTCGGAACATTTGCCCTCGCAAACACCCCCCCACTTTTAACTACTAGTTCTAACGGTAAATTAGCATCTATATCCCCTGGATCATCCTCTTTCGACTCATCTTTGTCATTAGGACTCGAATCAGGATACTTCTGGTTTTGTAAATCAAGAGGTCTGGGCAAATATTTTCCGTAGTCTGAGAATTTAGAGGAGAGGTAAGTATCAGAGATCCCGAAGTCAATAGCTCCGTAGTATTCCTTGTGATCGAATCCTGGAGGCATGTTCTCCTGCTTGATGTGGACTAGGGTGGGCGCTGATTCTGATGTGGTAGAGTCAGTCGGGCTCGGCGGTGGGCTGCCAGACTCCTGGCTATCTGCTGCTGTGGACAATGAATAAATATTTTTAATCAGTTCAATTTAGTCAATTTTTAAGTGCTTCGCTAGTTTTAATACAACATATCATTCCGTATTACCCCAGAGTTGAATATAACCTACTTTTTGCCGGTTATATTTAGGTTACCCATACGTAACATCCGGCGAGCCTATTGCTGTTCATCGGGAACAGGTCTAAACTCCGAGCTGCAACTAAAATTTTCTAAGTAGGTATATTAGAAAATTATTTTTGCCCGACCCGGTACTGGACCACTGAGAAAGTTAATACAGTTTCATTCAATTATTAAGTAAAAACCAGTTTATGAGTACATTATACACCTACTCGTACCTAGGTTGCACCCGTGCAAAAAGTGTGAAGTTTAATAAATCATGAGGGAACTGTCTAAGAATTAACCATTCGAGGTCATATATAATCTACCAATCCACACTTGGCCCGCACGAGTGGAGCTTAACCCTCAGTTTAGTCCTTATCTTAAACTCTATCAGTTGATAAGTTCTAGGCCGACCATTTAACTCGCCTATCGTCATCTGAGGTACAAAGTCATAAAATATTAATTAAGTCTCTTAAAGAACTATTTAACCACAGATAAAAGTAATGTAAGACTATTCGTCACTAATATTCATATCGCTTGAATCATCATCACTGTCTGTGCAGCTTGAGGAGTCAGAATCGTGGCAATAGGCGATATGCGAGTTAAACGGTCTGCCTATAGTTAATTGAAGACTCTACTTTTCAACCGAATTCAAAAGAAAGAAGTTCTCAATTCGACTATAATATGTCTTCTTTTTTTATGTATGTATGTCACGCGATAATTCCAGCAATTATATATCGATTTTGATTACACTTTTTTTTCGTTTTAAAAGTATTAGTATTAGTATCGATGGTCCCATTTAAATCTTATCAAAATCTACTTAGCTGATTTTGAGTTATTGTTAAAACGTTGAAGTCTGTTTGTTCTTTAAAAGCTCCTATATTTTAGCGTTGCACCTAGTTGTTGTAGTTATACATAGGTACATCAATTTTGAAAACTGATATATTGCTATAAAAGTTGTTAAAATGGACCAGAGCTCAGTTATTTTTTTAGCGATGATCGTCTCATATGTTTTATTAACCAGTTTGGCGAAGGCATTATTAAAAAGTGAAGACGTGCAAGATGTAATCGCTTTGTGTCTGTTTCCGCTGCTTACAAAGCATATCCGCTTGTCTCTTGTTTCGGAACATCCCCATGCAAATCCACAGACAAATATCTGTATTGTTTTCTTTTTAATTTTGTTAAAAAAGTAATAAGTAGTTTGGTTCAATCAAGTTGGCGTTAGTAAATCGCACGATTATTTGAAACGAGCGATGAGAGCTATACCCATGTATGACTTCTAACTAAAGTATCATTTAAAACAATAAAACTTGTTGTAATTTAACCTTTTCATAAACGACTTATCCTTACTAATATTATAAATACGAAAGTAACTCTGTCTGTCTATCTGTCGCTCTTTCACGCCAAAACATCCTAACCAATTTGGATGAAATTTGGCAAGTACATAGTTTCAGGCCGGGAAAGGATAGATTATTTTTTCTCCGACTAAACAATAAGATATTAATGGTATAGCGACAAACGCGCGAGAGAACCGCGTTCGGAAATCAAGTAAGCTGATAACAGCTAAAATAGGTTTATAATTCGTTTATCCATATCTGTCATCTAGACATTTCAATAGGTAAGAAAGAGACAAAATCTATTTAAACTAAAGAGGCCCATAAGGTGTTTAAGAATAAGAGCTCATAAGTTATAAAATAAAATAAATAAAATTAGATAGTACGAGACTATATCTACTCTTATTCAAGAGACCATACAATTTCTGACCGATTGGAAATGCATTGCCATTTGTTGATTTGTAATTAAAAAAAAAACATTAAAACAAAAGACTGTCAAATAAATATTTTATCAAAGCCAGCTAACATTTTGAACAATTTTAAAAATAATAATAAGTAATTATTACATCACTGTATTTACTGAAGGAAACAAAATTCATAAATGCGTCACGCGTGCCATCAATAAACGACCCCAGCAAATACAACTGTAAGAGACATACCATTTATCATACACCCTATACACTAATATACTTGTTTAAACAACCCCTATCTTGTCCTTAGCACGTGGCTAGGAAAAAACTATAAAATTAGACGATAAACGTATTTAATGATAACTGCTTAGCATAATAAAAGTGCAGCTCAATGCACAGGATGTGCAAGAACTCCTTTAGAATCCTTTGATGATAAATATGTTGATGTTGCTATGCTCACCTGTCGACCACAATTTTAATTTGAAATAGGTAACTATTGTCCGAGCAGTTTTGGCGCAGCGAGCAGCGTAACGCAGCGGTACGAGCTTCGCCTTAGAAATATAAGGTCGCGGGTTCGATTCCCAGTCGTGTCCACACATCTTTGTGTGAATGGTTTCATCTTTGATTAGAACCAGATAGGTAACATTGCTTTTTAAAAATGTCTTTAACTATTAAGAAGCATATAAGTTTAATAAACCATTTGGTATTATTGCCGTGAGGTAGTTAGTTGGTAGGTACGCTTAAAAACAAACCCCTAAAACCTAACCTAACCTAACCAGTATTGACATAGGAATGTAAATAGGCACTAATTACGTAACTGTAACTGTCTGCGGTCAACGTTTAGAATGTGACCTACAAAAACCTATTTAAGTACTTAAATAAATCCTTGAACTTGAAACTAAATATTTTTAAAGGAGACTAGAACACATCGCAAAGCAATGATTCGTAAGATTTCAAATATTTTGACACGCCTGAACTATCCTATACAAATAGAACGCAAACGCCTGGATGTCTACCACCGTGGAATTGTGTGTCATAAAACTGATGTTCGAATTTCAAATTTAAATTAGCCGTAGTCGCAAGGTCCATTTGTCGCGTTTGACCGAGAACGCTGCGTGCGCGGACAATGCGGACGAGTCGTCGTTAAATCTCCGGTTTCCGCAGAAACTCGCGACAGATTTAAAATAAGAACATGCAACAACAGAACTCCGTGGAGCTGCTTTAGTTTTCTAGCTATGCAAACTTTTTGCGCAAACTCTACTTTTGTTTTTTAACTGGCAGACATACTTACATAATTTTTTTTGAAAAAGCTTCACAATCAAATATAGAACTCCTTCTTTTTAAGAAGTCGTCCAAAAAGAATAACTACAATCATATACATATCAATACATCACTAATTAATAAGACGATGCGACGTTATGTCAAATTATTGTCAGTATTTGTCATTGTTGTTTTCATCCCCGACAAAAAGACATGTTCTTATTATTGTATTTATCGGTGTTGCATAGTAACGAATAAACCCTTTTACTTGCGGTTTTCTTTATCTTAAAGCTGAGGTGATGGAAATTTTTCTCAGCTAGGTCGAAGTTTTCAAGACAAAAGGAAATTAAGTACATATGAGTTAAGAAGCGTCTCATTAGATTTGTATTCTGATGGACCCCACGGCTTGTCGATTTCACGTGTTAGTTACGGCGACTGACAATAAGCGCGGTTTACTTCGCTCTGTCACCGAGAGTTCACGGCCCGACTGTTAACTCATAAACCACTCATAACACGACAAAAGACGCGATAAATGCACGATAAAAGGATTTCTCCAGATAAAAGGCTAGGTTTGAAATTGTTTGTAATTTTTTTTCTTGTTGATGTAGAGATGCTAGTGAAGATTTGCTTTTGATTAACATTGTAATGTTTAAATTAAGTTAAAGTCTCACTACTGGGCACGGGTTTTAAACTCTCCCATACTTGAAAGAGTTTGGGGCATTTCCACCAGTCAGGTTAAATCCTTACTCATATTAGGTATAAATGCGAAAGTAACTCTGTCTGTCTGTCACGCTGAACTGATTTGGATAAAATTTGGTATAGAGATAAGTAGTTTGAGATCCAGGGAAGGGCATGGAATTGGCATGGAGGTTAATGTTTTAGCGCAATCCCCGATATACAAACGGACGGAACCGCGGTTGGAAAGCTAATTTGAATATAAAAAAGAAGTGCATGATCATGAAAATTGGTTCAAAAATCTGCGAATGAATATCATTGGAAATCGCAAGTCGCATCCGTATCTTTTTTGTTTTGATAGGTTTGTAATCTGTGGTAGGTACTATCTTTACTTGCAAATTGTATAGTCTGTGCATCGGACATCGGATCGTTGAGAAATTCACTTCACCAACTGAATGGTTATTCGAAGAAACCTGTACTTTCTAACATTACTTAGGTGCGGTATGCTTTAGCAGTTGTAACTATGGTTGCTTATGTTAATTTCCTCATAACGTTTGGCTTACTCATTAGCATTTGAAGAGAATTGTCTAAAGTTGTTGTAGAGTTAAGTGTTCATCTTGCTGGAAATTAGCAAGATTTTAGTTTTCTCTACCACAGATACAAGTAAATACATAAATGACATTAAAAAAATGGACAAATGCGAGTCAGACTTGGTTCAAGAGTCACCAGAGTCCTGTTGACACACTTTCGAAAAACCTAAATTACAGTTTTTAAATTTATTAAAACGTTTTTACAGTTTATTAAAAATAATTGTGTTTATGGTGTTTCTCATACACATAATTCGAACTTGATTTATCAAATTAATGTAATAATGTTATCATTCAGTACTTTCACAGATGGTGTTACTTTACTAAAGAATAGGTGACTAATATTAAAAAAAAAATGCCCCGAACGTCAGAGTTACGTGCGTCAAGGAACTTTCCTTCAAAAATGGTCAAGTAGTCAGACTTGTACAAGTCTGACTCTTATACAAAGGATTCCTTGAGGTTTTTAATTTTTGCTGCTTTATAAACAATTGAAACATATTGTGAAAATTTTCTAGCTGCTAGATAGGTAAGGCTCGTGAGACTACCTATAGACTCTTACTGCTCGCTGACATATGTACTATACGGACGGATAAACCTCTCAACTAGGGAACTCTAGAAAAATAATAGGTCTATGTATGCCAAAATTTTTGTGGTACGAACACAGTGTGACAGTTTATAAAACACAAACACCCTGTAGGTAGCAGATATCCAAGTTTTTCGTACTAGTATATTATAAGTAAACAATGTTTATAACAGCACAAGGTGCAAAGAAGAAACAAACATTGCTTTACAACATGGCGGCGCCCGCCAAAAGATCGCACTCATCCGAAGCACTGTGACCACAAACAAGGTTTGATAACTTTTTTTGGCACACCCTTGAAACCGCATTAGTGCACAGATAAAAAGAGACGGTTAGCGATGTTTATTTATGGTTAAACAAGCGAAATAATGTGAAGAGGTTTTATATCCTCTTGAATGATTTTACGGTTCGTCTCGATTTTATGGCTCTACCTAAAGATTTGGCAAGTGTGATAATTCGATTATACAGATTATTATTATTTATGAATAAAGGTGTGTTATAAGTTTGTAATCCACACACGCTGGCCTAGTGCGGGTTGGTGATATCACATATCCTCGAATGATTCGTTTTTAGAATCTCGGTTGCTCCACGATATTTTCCTTTACCGATGCTAAGCAGCGGCGTTGAAACAATTCAAGGTTCTAAACTATTTCAATTGGTAAGATGGTTGAGAGAAGACCCGTGCTCAGTTAGACACAAAAAGGGTTGAAGTGAGTGACAAAGTTGTACTGTGATATGGGATCGTAGCATATAAACGTACCTATAGACCGATTTAGATTTTTTAATTAATAGCTGTATTGATAGTGAGACTTCTTAATTGTCAGAAAAATTAAAAACCTGAAAATGCTAGTGGTAGCTTTGACTTAACTTGCAAGACATTTTAAATTCGGAATACGAGTCAAATAAAACTACCTACTGCATTGAGCTACTTACAAGTATAAAAATCTTAGAAGCAATTCCGCTTCGAAGGTGAACTCTACCTACGTCTACAGGTATTACTAGCGTGAGTTATATTTGTATCGGGTTACACTCATTATTTCCTACTAAGTAGTAAGCAGCGGAGGCGCAGTGGTACGGGCCTCGAATTAGAAAAATAAGGTCGCGGGTTCGAATCCTGGTCGCACCCACACATTTTTGTGTGAATTGTTTCATCTCCGCTGCTCAATATCGGTGAAAGAAAACATTGTGAGGAAACGGGCATGTCTAAGATCTAATCATTCGAGGACATGTGACATCCACCAACCCGCACTTGGCCAGCGTGTGTGGATTAAGGCGTAAACTCTCTCAACTAATATGATAGTTGAGAGAAGACCCGTGCCCAGCAGTGGGAAACTATAAAGGGTTGAAGTTAGTGAAGTGAGTACCTAAGTACCTACCTACTACTTGTTTTTTTACCCTAATAGTCCTAACCAGGCATTAGATTACCAGACATTTAGGTATTTAACAAAGCACTGAAAATTTTTCTCTACTAAATATAATTTTAACCAAATAATACCTATTTAATCTACCTTTATTTAATAGGTTTGTCTTAAAAGTGTGTAAATAATTACACTTGATGAATTAACAAAATTATATTGAACACTAGAACAGAATTTTCCGAAACATTTGTTTTAATAACTTATTAACTTACCAGACATCTTCATTCTTATACCGATATCAAAATTCAGCATTCGTTTATACTTTTATCTATTATCATTGTTCTTAGTCACAGTATAATTCAGTAATTACAAATTATAAAACTCTAAGTCACTTAATTGTTCAATAAATCATTAAATGTCATAACCACGACATCACACAGCACATGATTTTTTTAAATAAAAACTCTTTTCGCATTCAAAAACCAATTTGATTTAAAAAAAACTATATTTGAAATTCGAATTTCTAGTTCACGGCATAGAAAGTGCGGGGTGCGTGAGCTAGTGATGGGCGCGTGTACTCGCGCGGGAATGTTAGATGGGCACGATTAGTATGTGCGGCGTCCGCGGCGCACTGTGCCAGAATAACGCGAGAGGAAGCGAGACCCAGCTCATCCCTAGAATCCCGAATCACAAACCCTCGCCCGGGCCACCCCGCACCCCCTCGCCCCGCTACTGTCTTTATGTTACACCCCTCTCTCTCACACAGTTTCGGGGACGGTATACAAGGTTATCGTCTGAAAATAATTGCTAGCCTTTCAATGGACTATACATTTTAATAACGTTTTTTAAATCATAACTATTTCTTGAAATTAATTTATAGACGAGTATTTTCTACATAAAACAGATTAAAAATTACCTTATCACTTCGATTAGTAATATGTATATACAATTAAACGGATTTCTTATATTTTTGCCAACAGCCTTATCTTTATGGAAATACAATATAGGAAAGTAAGTTGACCAAATTCTTTAAATAGGTAGGCAGGTACCTTAAGGTAGGTAATACTTACCCACCGTAAGTACCTACATTAAGGTACTTCTAAATTGTATCTTTTATGTACTTATCTGTAGTTTAAAATGTATTTTTTACATGTGATATGATTTGTTTTTCTTCCTAAATCAAAACAACACTACATTAGTAATACTATTACAATATTTATACAACAAGCGACCTAAAAACAATAGCCCTTCACTTATCGACGGTTCTTTATAACAAATCACTTGTACAACACGACCATATACAAGAGACCTCTGATAACCTAAACTATTGCCCCTTATTGCCCTGCAATTGTATTAGAAAGCGGAGAGGTTGAGGTCTTATATTACTGGTCGTTGATACGAGACAAGGCGCCGATTAAGAAAACAAACTTGATTGAATACGAGTCTGCAATTTTGCTCTCTTATCGTATCGTTTTCAATCGTTTCGTATTGCTACTGGTTTGACTGTTCATTCAAATTATTTATTAGTCATTTTAAAAGTGTCCATGTAAGAAAAATCGCACTTAAATCACGTCCCAGTTTGACAAAGAACAACTTTGTTACGTCACCTAAATCTCAATTTATAAACCGAATAAAACTTTAAACCTGGATTTGTGTACTATAGTAGGTTCCTATCTACTTACCTAATGCTATCTTTTGTCTTTGTTTATTGCTGGCTGAACAATAGCAATTTCGTGAAAAAAAAACAAAAGAATTTCATTAAAGAAAACAAATTTTATTTTTAAATCTAATACCTAGGTAGGTAAGCTGTGAAATAAGTTGGACAAAGGCTCATAAGGTCAAAGCAGCTAGAGCCGAAAACCTTAAAAAAAAAGTTGGACAACTCTAAACAAATAAACGTCGACTCCATTTATTCCCTTTTCAAAATCAAAACACATTCAACTATATTTTTATTCAGTCTGTCTGAAAATAGCTTGTTGGTATGTGAAGCGAGACGGCAGATAACTAGATAACGCTCAAGATCAATGTACGTCGCGATTGGCCGGCATCGCAGAGGGGCGGGGCTTCTCGAATGATGCACCAATGGGATGAGCCTTATTATCTGCGTCTTTGTCTGTCAGGAGTCTGTGCTGTCAGGTGCTTTGGGAAAACAAACTGTAGTTTATGTAGAGAAAAGCGCTGAAGCGAAACTCTACAATATACGGCTACGATTTTACTAGTAGTTTTGATTGTAGTAAGTAGTTTCAGACTACATAATTATAATAGAAATGAAAATACTCATGGAGATAATTTATTTTACTGTCATTTTGATCTGTTAGTGCACAAAAGGACAGAAAATGTAGGTATCTGCCTATTTACCTTGTTCTACCTACTTAAGTAAAGGCTAACGTAAAATAGCCTGTTTAACCCGAAGGTGTAGGCAGAGTCGATAGTACTAAAACCCTATTACCTATGTTTGTTTAGGTCCCATGCCCAACGCAATAGGGTTCGAGTAGGTATATATTCATTTATCTGACAGAATTCTCAACTTGAACTTCTACTAGATAAGATATTTTTACATGTCGGTATTAGAAACGTTTTTGACTGCACCCGGTATGCGATCCCGGTACCTTGCGGTTAATAACTAATTAGTAGGTACCTACCTAGGTTATAGTTACCGAGCTAATTGTTACATTGTACATAGGTAGGTACTACTTAAGTAGGTACATATTTTTAATATAAATATTGGGTAGGTACCTACTAAATATGTAATTGTGATTTATTCCTAGAAGGTAGGTAGGTAGGTAGGCGCTATGTACTATCAATTCGATTTCAATTTAAATTTTATTACCAGCCAGTGTGACTGACAAAGAACAAGAAATCATAAAGGTGACAACTAGAATCGATTTGTGACAGACACGATGGCTGATAATCGATTTTCTTATTCAAACGGATGCGGTAATCGATTCTGCGGCTCTTGTGCTAATCGAATGCGTATCAGCCAATTGGCGGATGTAAATGTAAGTGTTAATGGAGAAATATCCAATTACTTTATAATCGATAATTTATTAACACCTGCGAATAGTTCCAGTAGTTTTGAACCAAACATTATGAACTAAAAACATGCCATTTACAAAAAACAAACAAGAGCAACCGAATTATAGGTACCTACGTACAGTCATGACCCACTTTACACAAAATTCCTTAAAAACAACGAAATCATTAGGTTGCCTTCTCTATCAGTACATTTTAAATAACAATGGAAAATTTGCGAATCAAAAGTCTGTAGAATTTTAACTTTTTTTATCATTGCAATATTTAAGTAATATTACTTAGATGGTTTCGCCATGATTCGTATTTGGAATAAGATGTCGTTCATAATTATTTCACTGCAAAAGTTCCTCTAATAATTAAAAAAAATTAAAATGTTATTATGAAACATGAAGAAAATCTGAGCTAATACAGTCAATAAATGGTTTATCAAGTTTAAAAGGCACAACATAGTAATAAAACAAGGTTACAACTAGAGCTAAATACTGTAACATCTTTCTTTTTTCGCAAATAAATTGAATTGAAGGTAATTTAGTAGGTATATTATCTAATGACAGAGTTATGTGGGTACCTAACAGCAATCGAGTCGAGTCAATCTAATCTTTTTTGAGCAACTTAATTAGTAAAAAACTTTGTTACCAAAGAATTTTGTTCATGCGAATATCGGTTTACTTGAATTCGATTGACAAAATATGGCTTTGTAGAGATCATGATACAATTTGGTCCACAGTACCTACGTACGTAAATAAAATAAAAATTAAGTGACTCGGGAATAGGTCTGCATAAACTTTCATATTCCACATTTATTTAGCAACATGTCCCATAAATGAAAATAAGTTTGTGCATGAAAATTTATGTCACTGAATGTCTGACATTATGAATTTACAAACAAGCAGTAATCCGTATACCGTACCTAATGTTTTCTTAGTAACCATGCAGTGTTTTATATTTAAATATGAAATAAGTATTGCAATTTGTATATACCTATAGGTACTTAGTAAGAGTTAAGTATAGACAAACAAAAATATAAATCGTTAACTAAACTACGTTTCACGACGTGTTATCAGAAGTGGGATAAAATTCTAAAATTATTTATACTTAGATTATCTTAGTTGAAGCTCGAAGTTTGGAATTGCACCCTATGAACGGCAGAAGGTAACCCCTATCTATGTATAACGTTGTGATCTAAACATAGCCGGCGTAAAGTATATATTCACCTCTGCTCACATCTTCGGGTTATATAGGTGGGACTGTATGTTATGTGTAGTAACCATAGATTAATAAAATTCCACAGTGAAAATTACTCACTATTAGAATTAGGTGTAGGTATGAAGCAGTTAGTGTTAGAGACATAAAGATTGTAGGTATGTCCATTTGTGACACACCTAACATAACGCTCACGTCTGAACAACCTAATAGTGTAGGTAGAGGTGAGTATGACCCATATTTCGTGATAATTCCACGCAATAGGAAGCGAGGCTATTGCGGTATATCCTAATACTATATTTATCCCCGACTTCAAGCTTAAGGTTTTATGTAAAAGTTAAACCCGTTATCTCTTCGTTAGGGTACTTTGAAGATTTTTTTTTGCTTGTTTCCTGCCATATTAACTTAAATGCCAAATTTGCCATAGCTTAAATACTGTTGGTAATAAATAGCTGAATAGAGTCTTAGTCAGGATTCAATCTAGCAACACTTTGGTACCTACAGTAGTAGTAGTTCAATACGAAACTTTGTTGAAAACTTAGCAGCTGTTCTTGTGTTGCAACAAGCACAGAATTCGTAACGAGCTGTAAACGTGACGACTATGATTAACTCTGTGTTGACAGAATTCGAACTACAGAATTAGAGATCTATCAATACGAATTTCAACTTATCAAAGAACATTTAATTTCACTTTTTACTTCCATCGTTTCCTTAGTTAGTAAAGATAATTAACCATCTGAAGAACTAACAATCAAGATGATTTCCATCTTTAGTCTCAACTTAAATTTTGTACTACAGTAAACCATCCCAAGATTTTGGCAAGAAAAAAAAAAATAATTATCTTACAGACTGCGATCCAAAGCAATAGACACCTGATCCTTATCACTATTTGTTAAAACCATATTAAAAATCTTTGCGAGGTCTAATAAGAAATCCCTTTTCAAAAAACAATTTTTAACAAAATAAAAAACTTACAAATAAACTGACGCAGTTATGGCCAAACAAAAAGAAATCCGAATCGATAACTCCATTTCTTAAGTCAGTTAATAAGAGACGGACTTAAAAAGCGACTTGGCTTTAGAGAAGAGATATACTATATATAAGTCGGTAGAAGTAGATATGTATATCTGTCGATAGTCAATAGCCATAAGGGGTTGCATTGATCAAGCGCTATCGGGTTGATAAAGTGCCCGCCGCTGTCCGTTAGCTTTGAAAGGATAAACGATAGCAGTTTAAAATGTCCCTCCACACTTCCAACACAATAGACCGCAGTCAGAAGAAAACGTTATGTTACTTGAATGAAAACAGAATCACTTTGATGAGTTTCCTTTAGTAAGTAAAAATAATGAAGACGTTTTAATGTTATACCTATAAGAGAAAGATAAATAAACTAGATATTAGAATAGATACATACTTATATGCAATAGGGGGATAAAAGTTGTCAGTTCAAACATTTCTCTAACTATCGAAATCCTTTAGTTATCTTTTTGATTAGGTATCTAAATTATTGCAGGATTACATACAGTCGATAGTGTGCTGAGCCTTGATAAAGTGTCCACTGGTTTAGGTGATACGATATTAAAAAGCTTCGCTTTCATTTTGATTAAAGTCAAAATAGAATTTGAAAACATTATTATCACTATTTTGTTTTAAACGTATCACCCTACTAACAGAAAACATACAACACGCAGTTTACCAAACGACCGCCAAAAGAGTAGCCTTTAAAACGTCGAATTTAAATTGTTCCGAAAGAGGGGCGAGCCATTTCAATTTTGAGTGAGGAGAACTCTAAATCGAAAAGTGCGATAGCCACTCGGTAAGCGCCTCCTGGGGCGACTCTACACAATTTATAGACGTAATAAAATAGCATTAGAAAGTAAAGTAGTTTGATACTTCACTATACCAAAGATATCAAGACTCCGTAAGCACCTATTAAAGTAAATGGCACATAATGACACCAAGTATAAAAAACTGCTGAACAAACTACACTTAGCTAAAGAAAATTAAAAACAACAAACTACGATTAAAAAGATTTGATAAATGAACGCAAAACTAGGTGATTTCAACTTAAATGTAACGAAAAACGCTATCTAGATGGTAGGATACAAGCCACTTACCCTTAATTCTGTAATAGTCAACAATTTGGAACAAAACACAAGCCAAACGGAAACACCAATACCAGTTTACCAACTCTCAGGTTAATTAGTTAAATATAAAATATTTTTAACGAAACTAAGTTTTACTTATCAAACAACCGATTAGAAGTTAGTAAAACAAGGTTTAAATAAATAATGTCTAGAACATGATGGAAATGTTTCTCGCCTGACGTGCGCCGACATTGTTGTGTGCATCACTCGATCACTGTTTAATAATAGAATTTGACGATGTCCCATTTGGCACTGGTGGAAAATTAAAGTCAACAGTAGCACCACGATACTACATCATCCCACGAGTTTAAAATACAAGAATGCCAGTGCGCAAATAGTTCAAATATAGAGCAAATAACTCTCACTTCACCAGTGTGTGTGTGGATTGAACTAAATTGTTTTAACTCTTAAGATAGTGAAGAACAGTTTTATCAGAGGATTGTGGAGCTAAAAGTTTATAACTTACTTACTCTAAAGCAGTATCTCAGTCAAGAAGATACGTCGTAATGTGTGTTCAAAGAAATTTTATTCGAGCCTGTAGCCAGTAACATGCTACTTATTACTACTATTCGATATAAGTGAGAAACCAGTCGTTTATCATAAATATAAAAATAAGACATGTCACATCCACCCACCTACCTATAAGGCCAGTCTGTATGACTTACTTTTTCTTTTTGATTATCTTAGAAAGAGAAAGGGGTAGACAGAGAGAGACCTAGTGTTGTAATAGCATTGATGCTTAATAATCTAAAGGAGACTAAAGCTTATATCCTCTCAGTTCTTCAGACTTCAGGTAGTTGAGACGAAATCCGAACCCGGCGCAGGATGGTACTGCATTGGTACCAAAAGTGTTACATTCTTCACTGTAAATTACATGCTAAGTCTGGATATCCTAACATTTCACAGCCCCCTGAATAGTAAAACAACAAGCACTAATTGAAACAGGGAATTTATCAAGGGAACAGAGTTTGCGGGAAGTTCATTAAGGGGAGACTTGGAAAACACTTGCCGTTAATCGTGGAGCGTCAAAACTAGGGGTATCATGTCAAATTAAGTAATCGCGTTGTAATGGAGGCCGGTATCAGAGAACAACGGCGGCTCATCAATCAACCCACCCTCCTTCAACAGTGCAAGTTATAAACTACAAGTTCCCGAGTGGAATTCGCGGGAAGCTGGTGGACGGAAGCGATGGTTGTTGCCTTTAAGAAACAGTATCTATATCCAGCAGTGGATATTCCAAGGCTGATTATGATAAACGTGATTGGAATGCAGTTTTGCTTTCAGTTTTGAATAAATCAAAACTTTTTCGACGAATTTTTATACATGTAACTTTTTTAAAATTCCTGAGTCTGTATTTTGAGTGTACAGTGGTAATTAGACAACTTTTTTACGGTTTCTATTACGACACTATTAATATGAGGTATTGATTTTTACTAAAGATCTTTTATAAAAATGATGTATCATCTTTAGTAAAAATCAGAAAAATCAAATAAAAAAAAAGTGTCGTAATAGAAACCGTAAAAAAGTTGTGTAATTACCACCGTGCACTATATGCACTAAATTATTACGTAATGTGAAGCTCTTAAAATATTGAAAATATTTATTGACATTATCAGTGATCACAAAGTTTATGTTTTTGTTAGAATAACCTTTAAAAATTAAATAGCTGTTGCAAATAACTCTCTACTTGCTGAAACCAATAAAATGGCGAATCCAGAAAAAAAATATTCAGTTAGTAGTTATAATATTTTATAAACGCTACCGCTTATGACATGAGCAGTAAAAACCAAGGTACAGTGTTATCCTCACTTTAGTTTTGATAGTCATTACTGAATCTCGCTAATGTGTCTTGAGTTGCGGTTAGCAGTCGTAAAGTTGAGTGAGGGAGGGAATTATTTGTTGAGATTTTTACCTTATTTACACCTAAGTAAGTGGATCAACGAGCTTTGTTTTACATTTCCTCTTGAGAATTCCGCAAATATTTATTCCTAAATAAAGTATTACCACTAATATCATGTACCTATATGTGTGGCTGCAAAATTTACGGTCCATTGAAAATCTGATGCGACAAACAAAACTTTCAAGATTAATTTCAATTCTGCTAGCCATTATTTGTGTCCAATGTAGCCAGAAAGCTGCGCCCGAGTAGACACTTACTGGGTGCCGCAGTAGGTACAGTAGATCTATAAGGTGGAAAATGAAAATAGAATAATGACTAATTAAAGCTTATATTAGTGAGCAGCGGTGGCGCAGCCTCAGAGTAGGTACGGGCCTCGCCTCAGAAATATAAGTCGCGGGTTCCATTCCCGGTCATGCCTACACATTTTTGTGTGAGTTGTTTCATTTCCGCTGCTCAATATCGGTGAAGGAAAACATCGTGAGCAAACCGGCATGTCTAAGATCCAATCATTTGAGGACATGTGACACTTGGCCAGCTTGTGTGGATTAAGGCTTTAACTCTCTCAACTCATAAGACAGTTGAGAGAAGATCGGTGCCTAGCAGTGGGACACTAAAAAGGGAAGAAGTGTATAGCTTAAATAGGGCAGCCAAAATCATTAGCAGAGGTCGGAATTAGGTAAACGTATTTATAATTTACACTGATTTCATATAGCGAAAAAATAAAATGGATATGCCTCAAATCCCGATCTTAATTTTAAAGACGTGCAATAACCCAGTGACTTATTAAAAAAAAATTCATTTACTTTACTCGCTACGTTGTCAAACTTATCAACGACATCGGATGTTCCGATGCGAATTAAATTATGGTCAATTAAAAATCCCGGGAAGATCTACATTGATATCAACGTTTCGATAAAAGTACAGAAATAACTTGACTTAATGATCAAAAGTCGGAACTTCTGATCATTAGTGAGCTTTATCTTATTAATTTATTTACTAATTTACACAGTTCTCACGAAATTTAAAGTTTCAACGCTTCAGTATAAACTCACTCGGCCCCTACCAAGTGTATTCAAGTTGATAGCAACTGCGCCGTATTGACTTCGACACAAAGGAGTCTCGCAAATTACACACCCGACCAGCAATTACGTGCCCATAACAACAGATACATTTGTATGACAATGATCAAGACTTTTTTTGCGAAATACGATATTACTTTCGAAATTGTATCGTTATTTTTGTACGAAAGTCAATAGTTAGGTTACGATACCCTCTCAATAAGGTAACTTGCACTGACGCTCAGGCTTCAGTGCAAGTTACCTTATTGAGAGGGTGCGATTGACGAGAAGCAAATAAGATATTTCAGGCCCTAAACCGCTGTAGTAACGTATTGTCCTGAGATTATATCTGCTCCGTTGGTACCCTAATTCGAAATAAGTGTTAATGACCTTACTTTACGCTTGACCTAAACTTGCCTTTTGTTAAATTGTTATGATCATAATTTTTTTTATTTAATATTATTTTAGTTATTGAAAATAAAATACTAGAAGAAGAATAAAATAAATTAGAAACAATTGGGCAAATTTTTTTTGGAGATTTTTCTGTATTTCAACTCAAAATCCTGAAAAATATTTTTGTACTGCCATTTCTTCTATTCTTAATCATAGCTACACTCTCGTACCGTATTTGTGCGTAATCTCTATAGATTACTCCTATGAGTTCCTACCAACTAAAATAATTAAAAATATATACCTACACAACACCTTTATTACTTGAAGGTGTAAACAAAGGTAAATATCATCCACTTTTCTCTAGCTATGTATAGATCCACTATGTAATAAAGGGCGAGCCTATTATTGTTCATCGGGCACAATTCCAAACTTCGATCTGCAACTAAGATTCTGTAAGTATCTATATTAGAAAAGTATTTTTGTCGACCAGAGAACATCACAATTACTAGTCGAAGACGCTGGACTACCAAGGTAGTTAAAAAAATTAAATATGTAGCATATCAATAACATCATGTGAAATGATCATCGTGACACTAATATCGTGAAATAAACAGAATGGATAAACTTTATCACGTAGACATTTACATACGTAACCGACATGAAGTGACAATCGCAGAATAATACCTAGGTAATACGCAGATATGTATTAAGCTAATAACACACTACGCAGATATGTTAATATTATATCTGCATATAAAAACGTTATTACCTGAAAGTATCACACTACTCAGATATACGAGATAATACATACACTCGGAATCTTTCAGGCTGAGTTGACTTGTTTTTTTTGGGTGCGGATTGTTACAGAGTGATACATGAGTTTGCGGTTATGCTTCTGGATTACTTAGACAGCTTGTCAGAAGGTCGCATCTAACCTGTATTTACTAGCAGGTAAAATATTATGCCATATTTATATCAGATCTCAGCAGATCTCGATGAATCTCACCATATTTCGATGTAAATGTCAGTACTTACAGATACTTTAAGATAAAAACATAATCCATGTGCGCTGTGCGTGTTAGTTCATATAAATTATATAGTAAGCGATATTTAATGATATACGCTCAGATACATATATCTTACCGCATCTGCATAATGTGTGATTAGCTTTAACATCGGCAAAAGTATGCATTCTATTGGTAATATATCTAGATATTATAGATAATAGGCTTAACTATATCTGGTATTATTATGTCCTTATAAATTTCCAGATCATTCTTTAAAGTGCAAGGTCGTAGTCGACTGTAGACAGCAGCAGACGACGTATCGCTAGGCAGGGGCATTTCATAAAAATACATAGAAAGGAGTAATAACCAAGTCAGATAACAATTATCCTATTACATACTTTCCCAGATCTCAAACTGTCTCCATACTAGATTTCAAGACAATTTGGATGAAAAATATTTTAATATTTTATAATAATAATATCAAGAGAATAAAAACCGTAATTAAATAGACATAACTCATTAACATGTTATCTTAAAGATAGATAACTTTAACTAGTGAGGTCTGACCTTCCATCAAACTCTCAGAATTGATACGGTATTGTTTTGTAAAAAAGCCGCCATCTTTGACCTGATCCACACCTCACATCCGAAACTATTCACAGAATACTTGCAATCTTTAAGGAAATATTGTAAAACGTTCTATTTTCGAGTAACTGATAACTATTCAACGAATGAATTGTTTTTATCAATATTCTGATAGAATCGGATAATTTTTTACTACTTAGACTACTCTTAATTTAATTCAAGTGATACTGAAAAAGATTCAAAAGTTTTTATAGCTGTTATGAAGTTTCATACCTCTGTATGACATATGAAACCTCTCCATTCCATAAATTTAATGCGTTATGTCTTAATATTGTTTCATTTCTATGATAAAGCATAAAAATGTGTCAAACAGTTTTTTATAATCTTACCGACAGACTAATTAAAATACGATTTTTTGTACTTTTTCATAACATTTTTTTTAAAACATTTTTTCATTTGTGTTTTTCTCACAAAAGCTCAAGAATGGCTGAACATATTTTTAAGATGTAAGGTGATTTTGATTTTAAAATATTTGCTAAGGTCTGATGAAAGTTTAATGAGAGAAATGTGCAGTACAAAGTTTGGTACCTCAGCTGTCAACTAATAAAAATACACATTTATATCTAAGACTCGAGAGTGGTATTTTTCTCGATCAGTTTCAACTTTCAAGCTACAGTGGGAAACGGGCTGGTGTGGCGTGGTTGGTAAGATACTTGCTTTTCATGCCGGGGGTCGTGGGTTCGATTCCCACCCGAGACAAACATTTGTATAAATATGTCTGTTTGTCTTATGTATGGGTGTAATTATCTATATTTAAGTATATATATTTAGAAAAGAAAAGTATTTTAAGTAGTATATTACCAGTTATCTGGTTTCCATAGTACAAGCTCTGCTTAGTTTGGGATCAGATGACCGTGTGTGTTAATGTCCCACTATTATAATGTCCTTCTATATTACAGTTTTGCCTACATTTTTCATGAAAATTGATGCAATTTGGTTCTAAAAATCGATTAGTAGTTAGAATCTTTTGACATAACCGTTTTGGCAATGATAATAGGCACGTCATCGAGGCGCGAGGCTCCCGACTGCGATATGTCACCGGTGAATGCGTCAAAGGGTTTTTGTTGAGGCGTGAATTAAATCTGCCCGCGGGGTGCCTCGATTGATCGGTAACCGGTTATATCCGGATTCAAGGAGAAAACTGGATGGTTGTTTAAGAATGAAGTTGTATAAACACACCAGGAGTCTTTGAGTGGACCTTAATTGTACAAAAAATTACCTAGTACCTAAGAAAGTATGTATCTAACTGACATAACTCTTAACTCGCGGCCTGCAGCGGTATGCTAAAGTGCTTAGTAGCCTCTCACCCCCTTATACATCAACGTCTTATAAGCTCATAATAGCTAAAATAGGTTTATAATTTGTTTGTCTTGGTCTATAATCTTAATATTTAGGTATACTAATAAGAAAGAGACAAAGTCCATTTTAACTAAAGAGTCGAAGATTTTTATGAAAAGTTGTATTAAACTATTAATGTATTAAAAGTTTTATTTTATTTATTACATATACATAAATGTAATAACAGATATTATGAGTATGTAAATAGGTATGGACCTACTTAATACTCATAATTGCAGTAGATAATATTAGAAAAAAATATATCAGCAACAAATATGTCATTATAAATCAAAACTTAATAACAATCCACATGTTGTTAATGATAAATTATAGAACAAAAGTAAAAATGAAATAAAAATACAAATCACCTTTTAAATACCAACCTACCTACCCAATAAGAAAAGAAAATACAATGGAAAATGATTAATCATTTCCCTAATACAAAGTATGAGAAAGACATTACGGGAAGCGAGTTTCATCCGTTACCCCAATGCCGATCAAATAATTACCTTCTCGATAAAATATTGGCAGGGTTTTCCCTAGCCTCGTCCCGCGAGCCACAACTGTCGATGTCACCTTAATTTACGGCCTTCAATTATAAATTTTACATCCTATATCAACTCCAGACTGAAATAGACTGTGTTGCTTAAACTTTAAGGTCCATTATCTGATGACAGGTAACACTGCTCTACGTTACATGAAAACAAAGAAGTCTTGCAAGCGTCTCGGGATTCGTATTTGATAAATTACAAATTATTATTATTTCTTTTTTTTAAGTAGCTTTACTTAGGTTATTAATGTTTTATAATTTCAACAGACTTCAAAAAACAAGGATTTTATTAATTTGGGTGTTTGTTTAGATTTTTTTAAAGAAGGTTAATTCGAAAAAGTCCCATTGAGAAGCCGTTTGTTTTCGTTACATTTTTTGTGATAAAAAAACAAAAAATATCAAAAATATAGTGTAAATATAATAATAATACATCATTATCAGTATTTTAGTCCGTATCACAGCATCATTAATGCTTAAAAATTTAGATAAAATTTGGTTTAAAACACTGATAAGTGATATTAAATTAATGACAACTATAACGGTTTCCCGTAATTAAAACTGTTGTTTAATGATAAAACTGATGATTAAATACAATTTTAACGATGTTGGTGGATGGTGGTACCTACTCGTAAATAAAGAGGTTGGTTCCCCGAAGTTGACCTCTGCCACCAGCTATCGATCATCCTGTTGTTCAATGAAACAGTTATCGGTTAGCAATATAATAAAAAAATACTAATGCATTGTTTATGTTGCATGATAAATGCCAAGCTCCCTGGTATTAAATTCTAAAATTGAACGCATGTTTTAAAAAATATTACCTCATATTTTAAAAGCGAATGTTCAGTTTTAAGTTAAGAATTATTATCTTTTACCATTTAGATTATATTATTAAAAGTTTATAAATCAGATAAGGTTGTTTATAATAGATGAAAGAAAGTTAGTAAAATTTGATCGTAGATTTAATACTGTCACCTTATAAGCCTAATAGTTCTATCAACATTGTAGGTTAAACATTTACATACTTGAGTAGTAAGATACTTGCCTTTTACGCCGCAGGTCGTGGGTTCGATTCTCACCCAAGACAGAGATTTGTGTGATGATGTTTGTCCTAAGACTGGGTGTAATTATTTATATATACTTAAGTAATTATTTGCAAAAGAAAAGTATTATTATAATATGTATTTTAATCAGGTTAGGAGTTATCAGGTTTCTATAGTACAAGCTCTGCTTTGTTTAGGATCAGATGGGCGTGACTGTTAATGTCCCACTGTATTATTATTATTATTTATACATTGTAGGTATGTGATTAAGGTGTACCTACATTTTTGAACGATTCATTACTTAATACATAATTAGATAGGCATGGTTTATAGTATCTGTAAAAATATGCTTGTGATAACTCAAATCTCTAAGTTATAAATATAAACCGTTGTCTAGACATTCCTATTTGTGACACAAAGATATGATTAAACTGTCAGAAGCCGCGACCTTTATTTTATAAAATAAAAATCTTTTGACAAGGGTCTGCCATTAATTTTGGCGACAATGTGATAAATAATGAGAGAGGTGTAATGCGGGGGCGACATCCCTCTAAAACGTCGCCTTGATGGGCTGGTTTTGAAGTTTTGACGGCTCACATCCTAATTTTCTTTCTGTTAGTACCCTCGGTTGCCACTTTTCAATAAGAGTTCCTTTGTAACAATATTTCTATTTCAAATTTGGTTAATGTACTTTTCTTCATAGTTCCAATAGCTATTTACAGAAAATATTTACACTATGTACAATATTTTTTATTTTGTTATCTTTTAAACACAAAAAGAAAAACTGTGTAAGATGTGTATTCAGCACTTTTTAATTCAACAAATGTTTTAATTAATAATTAATTTAAAGCTGGACCTTTCTTTAATCTAATACCTATTATTAATAGACAAAACATTGTGTACGTATCTGGACGCGAATTCTTTGATGTGCCATATTGTTAACCCCGACAAAAAAATACAACAAAATATAGATACACGCATTACGTTGTTAAAAACAAAAGTTAAAGGTTGGCGTCTTTGTGATGGAAAATATTGGGTAAGTATACCTATTCCAACAACATTGTATGTAACATTGTAGTAATGTGTATTTTTTAAGAAACTTTATCATAAATAGAGGATTGGCCGTTACTACTTTCTTAACGACCTTTTTGAATATCTACTGCTATTGAAATAAAACTACTTTTTAACGGATTTTATCGCGGTTTATTTTAAATTTTAGATCCCGACGTTTCAAAGTCTTTTCAGACTTCATGTTCACGGGTGGACTGAGGTATTTGACGTCCAAAAATATTAATCTAATTTTTATTTATTAATATTAATTTTAATCTACTGCTATTGTTGTAATATACAAATGTTATTACTGCATTAGTAAGAGAACGGATACTGTATACCCTGTTACCGCATCTAATGTGAACATTATTAATTCCGTATACTGGGTTAACATTTAATTCAATTACGAGCAGTACCTATGCGTTGTGACGTCAAACAACCGTCTCGTAATGCACACCAAAGGCTTGTCAACAGTGACATTTGCACAGTCTTAACAATTACGTCATAGGTACAATAAACCTAGTTAATATTGTTTAATATGTACTTATATAACAGCAGTACCTATATGAGCAGCGGTGGAGCAGCGGTAGGTACGGATCTCGTCTTAGAAAAATGAGGTCGCGGGTTCGAATCCTGGTCGTGCCCATACATCTTTGTGTGAATTGTTTCATCTCCGTTGCTCAAGATAACATGTGTTTTTAAGTATTTTACACCAACAATATTCATTGCTAGGCAAGTAAGCAAATACTTTATTAACTTCCCACAAAAACCCACAGTCAATTCCCAAACATTTAATATTGTCTTACTTTCAAGAATGCGTGCGAAAATAAAAGAAGTCACTCAAACAAAATTGAAGTTATATGCTCATGATTTTATCAGGTTTATTGTGAATTTGTGAACAAGTTTAGGGTAGAAAACAATTGTTTTCTGAGACTGTGACTCCGACAAAATGTCAACAGTGACATTTGCACAGTCTTAACAATTACGTCATAGGTACAATAAACCTAGTTAATATTGTTTAATATGTACTTATATAACAGCAGTACCTATATGAGCAGCGGTGGAGCAGCGGTAGGTACGGATCTCGTCTTAGAAAAATGAGGTCGCGGGTTCGAATCCTGGTCGTGCCCATACATCTTTGTGTGAATTGTTTCATCTCCGTTGCTCAAGATCGGTGAAGGAAAACATCGTGAGGAAACCGGCATGTCTAAGAACTAATATCATTCGAGGACATGTGACATCCACCAACCCGCACTTGGCCAGCGTGTGTGGATTAAGGTCTAAACTCCCTCAACTCATAAGATAGTTGAGAGATGACTCGTGCCCAATTAAATAGTAGGACACTAAAAAGGGTTGAAGTGATATAACAAAGGTCTTAACCATTGAAATGAAAATAATTTTCTTAAACGTGAAGTCTTGTAATTGAATTAATGTTTCATATTGTAATTTCTATAAAAGTTGTTTTTAGCTATAAGCCTTCCAGAATTTAATAAATAAATGTACAGGACACGTGATGAGCTTGAGATGATGAGACCATAATAATTTTTTAAAGAAATATAAACCGCCATCTGAATAGTGATACCTAATACTTACACCTGTAATTTGAATTACCTAGGTGCTAATGTCCCACAAATCTTTGTTTTCGTCCTATGTATCTACTGTCTAATCTACCAATTTGGCATCGACTTTAAATAACAGAAGCAAATGCTATTTTTCACTTTTTAGAAGGCGGTTCTTCTAATACTTTTTTTGTGGTGCACTCCATTATTTTCCCGAACTTTTAAAAATCCTTATAAAATTCAACTAAAAACGACATTACACGGTAAATTAAATTAAATCATAGAAAGGTCCAAAGCACCCGGTCCATCATCAGATCAAAATAATTTTTCAAAAGGACCAACTTAGGCACCTCTCTTTCAATGAAAAAATACAAAACAAAGTCGGCAAAGTAGGCAATAACTGGATTTAGAAAACAAAACACTATCACACCTTAACTACAGTATAGATATGTAGTTATGTAACTGCACTGAATGTAAGCTTCCTAACAAAATCGAAATTTCGAATAGGGTTGTAGAATATAAATAAACCCGAGTACCTATATCCTACAAACTATTTTCGTCCTAAATATACTGTAAGTCTACCGATTTAGCACCGACTTCAATTAACAAATGTAAATATTATTTTCCGCTTTTAAGAAGACGGTTATTGTTTTCTTTAAAAAATTACATAAACGCGTAAAACTTAGATCACCTCTCTGTGAACCCCAGAACACCTAAAACCTAAATTATGTGCCTAAACGCCATTGAAAATACAAATTTTCTCTTACTGCGCTAGATAGTCGTATAGATCTCAACATTAAAAATGCAATAACTCAAACAGATATCGCTTGCACATTTGGCACCAGTAAATCAAAATTTAAACTGTACTCGGCGCGGGTTGTGCGTGATCCGTGAAAAATTGCTCATTTTGAAACGAGATTTTTTCACTCATGGGGATGTGACTCGATGATATAAACGCACATATCCTGTTCACTAATATGGATACAATATTAATCAAAATATTGAAACAATTTTCAACCATCCTAATAAATACGTAAGTACCGCATTCAAATTGGCTTCACGTTAAAAATCTATCAGTACACTTTACTAAAAATTATTTCGTAAAGTTCAAATTAAAGGAAGTTATTTTTTATGATATTATTTTATGAAATTTTGGCTTTATGTTATGCAAAGCAATATTAATTTTAATCATACAAGACACTTCTCCTCAATTTGTATGCATTCAATTTCGCACATTGCGAATGGAATCCATATATCACCAGGGCTCATCACGTTTTTAATAAAAACAGACGCTGATTCGTATTTTTGTTTCGTTTCAAAAGTATTATTTAGTCGTATGCAGTATTTTGAAATCTATTTATTACGTAGTATTACAAATTAATATAAGTTTTTGACGAAATTTGTTACTGAATGTTGCAAATTACAAGTTTTCGAATAGAAGCTAGGCGATTTGATTATAATTTTTATAATACATATATTTACATAATTCAATCGTAAGTCTGTCTTTATAACATGTGTTTTTAAGTATTTTACACCAACAATATTCATTGCTAGGCAAGTAAGCAAATACTTTATTAACTTCCCACAAAAACCCACAGTCAATTCCCAAACATTTAATATTGTCTTACTTTCAAGAATGCGTGCGAAAATAAAAGAAGTCACTCAAACAAAATTGAAGTTATATGCTCATGATTTTATCAGGTTTATTGTGAATTTGTGAACAAGTTTAGGGTAGAAGACAATTGTTTTCTGAGACTGTGACTCCGACAAAATGTCCGGATGCCTTTATTACGAGAGGGCCTGTCAAGAGTCATGTTTTGTTTGAGCTTGTTTACATGGTGTTCGGGTTTTGAACGATTAATTGGCAAATTGATGGAATTTTGTGGTTCATATTTTAAATAAGTTATTCTGATAATATTTTTGCATGTGAAACTGCGTTATTATAACGTTAAAAACGTACTCCCTTATTATAAACGTCTTATAACCTTTTATTAGCTAAAATAGGTACATCATTCGTTTGTCTTTGTCTGTCATTTTGACATTTATACTAATAAGAAAGAGACAATTTCCGATTTATAAAGTAAGCATAAAAGTAGGTAACAACGTTTTGCAGAAAACCCTATGTTATGTCTTGGTTGTCCCTCTCTTGAATACATAATTGGGAAATTAAATGTAATGTAACATATATTAAAAATGAAACACGCTGTATCTGCTTATAAAATCTAAAAAGTAGAGCATTAATTTAACTAAAACTATTGTTTATTGACGATTTCTTAGCAGATACTTCACATAAACGCTCGATATTGTAAGCATTGGACTAACGTCTTTATTGAGTTCAAATAAGAACTAATCTGCAATGTATTTTCTATCGTCATGCAGGGGTATCGAAGAATAGATATGGGGTCGGACTTGGATAGAATTCTTTTGATTGTAAGACTCATAACGACCCTAACGTATATTTGGACAGCAACCTGAGAGATTTGAAGTGGTCCCGAGGCTTATAATTACTATAATTTAAGGGCTGATGAAGAAAACCTTCGGATAATAACTTCAAACATAAATGTACGTTCATACAGTGATACGCAGACGTTAGAGCGCTTTATGTAGCATTATTATTATCACTATACTCTTGAAAAATATTAAAATGCAGTTATAATCCCACGAATAGCTATTCTAAACGCGAAAGTTTGTAAGAATATGTGTTTGTTACGCTTTCAGGCAAAAACTACCAAACGGAATTCAAATCAAATTTAGTACAGAGGTAGATTACGGTCTGCAGGAACACATGGCTAGTATAAACCCCACTAATTACTACGCAGGCGAAGCCGTGGGCTGAAGTTATTACTAAACCCTTTAGATAGTTGAAAGAAAACCTTAAGAAAGAAAGAAAATCATTTATTTCACAAAAACAGGACTCACACAATCAAATAGAAAAACACATGAAAATAAAAACACTGTAAGTACTTGAGCTTAAAAAGGATTTCCCGGCTTCAGCAAGTCCGTTTTGAGATATCGTCTAAAACACGCCAAATGATTTCTTTAAAAAAGTATGACAAGATAAGAAAGAACAAGAAAATCGAAAGGTTATGATAACCTTGTAATTTACCCCTTTATATACCACTTGCTAGGGATCAAGTGCTTAATCTACTAGTAGCAAAACCCAAGCACTCAGAATTCAAGACACTGTGAGCTACTTGCTTCAATCGGAATGCAATTTCAATAATATAATGTTTGTAAGTAGTCAGTAATAATTGTAATTCATAAGTTGGAACATCAGATACCTCAGTCCACCCGTGACCATGAAGTCTGAAAAGACTGAAACACCAGGATATAGAATAAAATTAATCGCGATAAAATCTGTTTTAACGTATTTTATTTCAATGTGTAATATTCGTGTAAATTTGAGAAAATACTATTTATACTTATTATAAAAAGACTGAGCCCACATTTAATCCTTGGATGATCAATATACTTTTAACCGGTGCGTTTTTTACAATTCACTCTACCCAACGCTATTTTTTTTATAATTTTACCTAGTTTCGGGTCGGTTTTTTTCGTATTGTGTGAAATTTCGCACGGTTGGTAACAACAATTAGGGTGTCACGCCAATTTGAATGCGACTAATTTTGGTTTTCTAAACCCTTTGACAGAATTATCTGCGGAAGGGCCATTATCTCTACCTGTCTGTAAGATAGTAAGGGTTGATCCTTTGCCTTGACCTATGATAGGGTGAGGGTTATTTTTTCTGTAATATGTGTGAATCACATAAAGTTAATCAGTAACTATTGTTAAAACTACCTTCATTTTTATGGAATATTTTTGGATAGCGCCATCATCATCATTTTTCTTGCCTTTTTCCCATTTCTATTGGGATTGGCTTAGATGGAATCCGGCTACCAGAATTAAACGTGTAAGACCTTGAAACCCGTAGGCAGCCAGTAGCCGAGCTTGGCGTCACATTATATTAGATTTCTGACCGAAGGCGTAACGTGCTTTCCGCGGCACAGAGTGTCACTCGTAAAGCCATCGTTGAATGAAAAAGAAAGAAAGTAGTAAAAATAAATAGATTACGAATTGGTTCTCAGCCCTTACGTTTGCCAGGCCTTCATGAACCTACACTTAATTCCTGCCTGATACTAAATAAACTGTATTCACTGGTAGGCAGGCAACCTCCATTACGCAATAAACCAGTTGAGTTCGTGCTCGTTGTGCCTCTAATAACTGTCTTTTCTATTAATTGACTGCTCTTATATCATCCTGGTCATAATTGTATAAGTTATCAGGTGAAACATGCAGTCAATTAAGATTATTTTTCTAAAATAAGATTGAGCTTTACTACAACATGCCTGATGATAAGCAATAAAGTCTACGATTGAGCGAGCCTGCCGAGTTTAAGTACCGATTCACTTGAGATTACAAATTTTAGTGAAAAAGCGGCAAAGGAATGAGGCTCCATATGTAAAGTTGGGAAGCATATAGTAGAACAATTCCTGCCCACTCTCAAATGGATGTATCTTAGGTATGTACTTACATATATTGATTAAGAATTTAAAAAAATTACGGCCTTGAATTTCATCCTATTTCATATTCTTTATAAGTCCTTTATACAGCTTCTGTATTCTAAACCTTTGACTTCCCAAATAACTTAGACATTACAGGACCATTTGTAAGGACACCTGCTGAGGTCCATAGGTGTTCTGATTTGTATTCCTTTTAAATACGCTTTATTAAAAGAAAATTGCACTTTAAAGTCTACGTCATAAAGTTCATAACGGTTTGTGTGTTAGAATTAAATATGTAGCCACAGGGCGTATCTTAGTCAAGGTAGTCATGTGAATAATTCCACACAAATCCTTTTACCGATTATCATTTCAATGACAAAAGTCATGTTATGAGGGGCCATAACAAAGCAAACATAATAATCAAGTTCCACTGAACAAATATCTATAAGCGACATCTTAAAGTCAATGCTTTCGATTGAGTGATTAACAAAAAGTATATGAACTTTAAACCAATTATGTACCTTGTAACTTAAACGTATAGAAGAGTAATTATTAAACACGTAAATTTTAGGTCTAAAGTAAGAAAGTTTATGCTCATTTTATTGATCTGGGAAGTTTCTCAAGATACTGGCAACAGGCCGGTCGCGGTGGCGTGGTCAGTAAGATACATTACACATACATTTGTGTATGTGTAATGTAATCCCGAGACATACATTTGTGTGCATGAACATTTTTTTCTTGAGTCTGAATCTGAATGATCTAAGTATGTATCTAAAAAGAAAAATACGTAGTATATGCTACCGCCATTAGTAAAAAGGGTACATCTGACATTTTTTTTCGTAACTAAGTTATTAATATCAGCGGAATCAGTATCTTTTATTGATTTTGCATCTCTACAATGAATGAACAATGATACGCTTCATAGTTTTCGTAAAAAAATTAAGCAGTGTTACCAGTAAAAATGTATAACTATAATTAATAAAAATTTCACTTTCACATAAATATAGTGTTTTTAAATCTTTAGTTTTTTTAAATCTTTTGTTTAAATGTCCAAATAAATTAATGTCTGTTTTTTGCATGCGGTGTTTGCCTATAATAGGTTACGCATTTTAGTTTTTAAGTTTTGTTCTTGTATACATATGCCTTGTGAAAAATGTAATAACTGATGGCAATCCTAAATAAATAAATAAATAAAAATAAATTTCGACTATGTTAATAACTTAGTTACGAAAAAGAAGTAAGATGTACTTTTATACTTTATGACGGCAGTATGTATATAGTATATCAGTTGTCTGATTTCCATCACGTCGTTTTATGTGTGTGTTAGTGTCCCAGAATATTACTGTTGTACTTGATTATATTAAATTAGTTTATTTAAAAACATTACCAAATCTTACCCTGCCAACTGAAATCAGGGTGGAGTTCTTTGCATCCCAATTTTAGACATGTTTTCCATATAAATTCTGTAACTTTAATTTTTTTCTAGGCTAAGTTGGTATGCAGTTTTATACATTTTCTTAATCATAATCATTGATTATTCCTCAAAACACTTAAAACAAAAAACAGTTGAAACCGTCTAACGTTGCTCGATACATCGTTTTAGTCGAGATTGAGACAAAACTACATTGTGTGAGAAGGTAAGGCAATAGAGTACCTTACTTGAAATAGTAACATCAAACACAGACAGGAACTCTGTGTAGCGGTGGTAGACACAGATCGATCTGCGGCTACAAGTGACAAACTTTTTCAAGATGGCGGGACAGAGGGGGCGTAGGGGGATGCTCATATTTTTTACTGTCGCCGGGGTGAGCAGTGGAGCCGATCGCAACACCACTCTCCACTCACTCGGCCTCTTAAAAGCCTCTTCCTAAGGGACGTTTCTGAGAAATACATGTGCGGTTATACACGTAAGTGTCTATGTGCCTTTACGTGGAGGGATCTGTAAATGGGCAATCTTTGTGAGTGTCGTACTTTGATAGCGGTGCGTGGTTTGAATAGAAAGGAATGGTCCTTTTATATACCAAAGTAGGGAAGTCTTTAACTAGGAAAACTTATTTAACAAAACGATTATTGAAATAAAACTACTTTTTAACGGATTTAAATACCTCAGTCCACCCGTGAACATGAAGTCTGAAAAGAATTTGAAACGTCGGGATCTAAAATCTAAAATAAACCGCGATAGAATCCGTATTTCAACGTGTGATATTCGCGTAAATCTAAGACAATACTAAAACGATTATTATGAATACAAGACTAACTTAATTGTGTGTCTTGTACTGATAATAAATAAGTACCTATGTAGTGGCGAAGAGCCCATATAACACGAGTCCCAACGGCTTTCCTTTGGGAATTAGTTAATATAACGTACAGGTACCTACTTAATAAAATATTACGTAACGCCTAAAAGATTTAAATAGCATCAAAAAATGCGTTAAGTACATACTTCTTAGTAAGTTTGAAAGTCTGTGTAGGTAACCAAGAAATACTTTTCACCCTGCGCCACTGCTAGGTACTTAGATCTTTTTCATTTGACCACTTGCGGTTGTTATTTTATTTTATTTATTATGGGATAACAAACAACTACAAGTTATTTACTTTTTAACTTTTTTACTTATTTGTGGATTCGTTTCAGCTTTAATAATATAATCTTCATTCATTATGCCTCGGTGGTGAAGGGGTAATCGTGTTTGCTTCCACCACCACTACCACGGGTCGTTTTAAAAGACTTTTCTAATATAAGTGCTTACAAAATCTTAGTTGCAGCGCGAAATTTAGAATTGTGCCCTAACAACGGTAATAGGCTCGCCCCTTATTACGTATGGAACGAAAACATAGCTGGCGAAAAGCGGGTGATATTCACAGTAAATAATATAGGCTTCAATGTTATTTATTTATTTATTTGATTAGGAAAACCAACAGCTATATAACAAACTGAAAAAGTAACTAAAAAAACAACAGTAAGCCAATAACAGGTTTTCACGAATAGTAGTTAGGTGACATTATAATTTTTTCAGAACACTACCAAGCAAATACGAGAACCCTTTTAGAGTCTAAAATACTAAAAACCAAATTATTTATAAAAATTAAGGTTTAGCCTGTTCCTTGCAGTACTGCTTTTAATAGTATATGGATCAAATAGAAGCTCTTTACAAATGTTAATCCTAATGTTAATTGATTATGTCGTTAGGTATATACCTATTCTAAATACATAGTATTGTTATATACACCTAGTATTCCCCATAATTAATTAAATAGCTTATATTAAACCAACATGTTTTAAAATGAATCCTTAACTTAGGGCTCACTAACATCATCCAATTGTCCACAGTATCAAAAGCTTGATTAACTTATTCAATCGGCTACCAATCAAACAGCCCGGGGCTATTTGCGCCGTGGTAAAACACGGTTATCCGTGGCGCACGTGTCCGTGGTCGGGTGGGGAGTAGCCCGGAGCTATATGAAATTAATTTCAAGTACGTGCAGAAATTGTGTACATTGCCTGTACACTGATACGCGAGTAATAAAGACGTAAATGTAATATTTTTTTCTGTAAAATATGTATTTATAAATTCCTTTAGGCAAGGAATTGATTATATTATAACGATAATAATATTTTCAAACGTCAATGTCTTTCGTAATCCAGTCATTCCGTTAAGTATTCAGTTTTAAAATCACTTTGATCAAACGTATTTAATATCTAGTTTTAAATAACATACTTTCTCTATTGTATAAAACTGCTTAATTATAGTCCTGTCTCTTCAAAAATTGGACTAAAAAGATAGGTAGGCATAACTTATAATGCAATTAGATTGTCGTTAGGCGTAATATTCCAATAAGAAAAAATACCGAAAAGTGCAATTACGCCATTTTACATCATTCCTATCCTAGCATACAATGTTACCACTGGAAGTTTACACTTAATCTGTTGATATCCTCTGATACCAACAGAAACCTCTATTGCAGTATAAGAAATCATTATTACAAAATGTTAAGTGGCATAGCCATAATTTTATGTCCAGTATTGGACTAATAGGGGATTAAACTGATGATGAAGGTGATGACGAGGTGCAATTTTAATTATCTATGTGCCTCCTCCTCAACTTGTTTGATGCATTATGTGGTCTACGATGAAACGCGCTTACCCAGTGTACCGATTCACTCGTGATTATCGGTGAGAAGTTGGAATCGGGATGAGGCTCTCCAGTAAGAGGCAACAGTTCCATCCCACCCTCTCAAATGGTGATCCAGACATCGCACCAGACCTGGTAAAACCGCATAGCGATGCGACTTTGTTACTGACCATGGCCAAAGCTTTTATTTATCTAGCCTCTACTGTCCCAATGCTTGGCAAAGGCCTTCTCCAACGTCTTCCATCTGGTCCCGTCTCTCGCAACCTCTGACCACTCTATATCGAATGCATCTAGACAGTCCTGTTATCTTTTCCTCGGTCTTCCTTAGCGACATCTACCCTCTTGTGGCACCCAGTGAGTGGCTAATCCGGCCTATCTCACTAGCTGCATTTGGCACACTTTAACTTAGCTGTCATGTGGCCCACATCTCTTATTCCAGATTTGACGAATTTCGAGATTGGGGACTTTGTCTTAACGTTTGACACCAAGGACGCTCCATTGCTCTTTGTCAAATCTAGAGTTTACGAGTACTACCAAGCTTACTACCAATTAATTTTTATGGTATACCCAATTAAATATGGGTAGGCTTGGCTATGGCTCTTCAAATAATACGCAAAATATACAACACATATTTATCTCATTGGGCGATGGTGGTCTGTAGAGCGATAAAAGAGGGTTAAAACAATAAAAAAGAACAAAGCCCGAACACAATGGTCACAGTTTAATGTAAGAGTTTGTTCCCATTGTGTTTGAATACGGGAAGAACGGGATCCCGTTGATGAAACCGTTTTTATTGATTACTCTCGTTATTATTAATACTAAATTCACATTTCAGAGCATGAATTAAATTGATTAAACATTAATAACTTTTTTATCTTAACATATCGCTCTCGTCTGTATTACTCGAAGGTGATTATCGCCTTTTTTTCGGCGGTCAAAGTCCCGGGGTGAGCCTATGGCCGTTCATCAAGCTGAATTCCCAACGAACTGCAACTAAGATTCTCTAAGTAGGTAGGTATATTAGAAAAGTTATTGCTCAACAGCTCTCAGTCTTGGAAAGCAGGAACACCGAGGCAGTTACATTTTTAACTTTTATGACAGTTAAAAATTTACTATAAGCCTACATTTCATTTCTAATAAAGTTTTCTCACCTTTTAATTAAACCACAGAACTAAGTGATGAAATTTAAAGAGTGTTAAACCATATTAATAAAGTCACATAATAATAGTAAATCCTTTCTTAGCCGTACGTCAGTTATGGCAGCCAATCTAAGCAGACTAGCCAGGTACGCCACAATTATTACAGTGCACAAGAGTGTGCAAACAGAGGTGCACTATCTATTCCCTACACTCTCAGAGACCGGTGGAATGAGCTGACAGTCACGATTTGAGAGATCAAAAACCCGACACATTAATCTTTAACTCGACATATGTCGGAAAATTTTTAAACTTCAATTGAAAACTGGTGAAGAAAAAATAGTGAATTTGAATAAAAATAATGAAATTGACATAGGTAATCTTTGACGTGACATTCTGAGAATACTAAAATTGTATTCCCAGAATGTCACGTTGAAGATACTGCTACGTCTACTACTCAACGCGCTAGTAGTCTTTAGCAAGCGACATAGTAATATGTCATAATAAAATGTCTTATGCGTGTGAATCGAGATCCAGACCCAATATCGATGGCTTAACGTGCTAATGAGGTGTGGTAAGGATTCGTCAGAATCTCAATGTCACAGTACAGTGAGTGACGTAGATGCTATACTGTAGTGCGCAGTTCAATCTGTTTATTAAAATTCAATTAAGTATTAAGGTAACGTATTTTTACCGTAACAAATCACGTAGGTTTGTGACAATAATGTACTTATATTGATTCCAAAAGCAAAAGCGTGTGAACGCCAGACCTTAGTCATTTCTTAAAAGCTGAAAATCTGTCAGCGCTTGCTCCCAACACAGGTAAGAGCGATGGGCCCATATAAAGTTTGGGTCATCGTGGCATTGACTGGTAAACGGTTATAAAAAGTTACATCCACCCTTTTTAGTCTGATAACGCTGGGCGTGGGTCTTCTCTCAATTCAAGACAGCATTAAGCATTATCCATACTCGCTGGCCCAGTTCGGGTTGGTGGATGTCGCTTGTCCTCGAATGGTTATTTCTAAGACATATCGGTTTTCTCACACTGTTTTCACCGATGTTGACCAGTGGCTATGAAACGATTCAAAGGCGAAGCCGATACCACTGCACCACCACTCTTTTTCTGGGCCACCGCTGCTCTAAAAGTGTGTAACATAAATTCAGTGTGATTTGTTTATATTTTATTCAAAATATTATAGAAAATCAAATCAATTCAAGAATAAATAAAGGAAATATCAAATATAATTTCATGAATTGATTATACACATCTTTACTAAAAGCCACAATGACCCAACTTCAGAATGGGTCCATCGTTCTTACTTGTGTTATTGGCAGCATGCGCTGGTAAACTTTAAATTTTTATTAAATAAAGGTCTGGCGTTCGCAGGCTCTTGGGCAAAAATTAATGTTGATAATATGAAGATGAAAATGAAGGAAAAGTTTTTATTTTAACAAACCGTTAAATGCGTATTACATTGCATCGCCGACGCACTACGGATATCTAAATATGCGAATCCTATTAAATCAGAAATAGGTATCCAATCAGTGTGCGCATGCGTCTTTACGCACCCATTAGGTGCAGTAATGTTCACGATGTTAATACATTGCCAATTCTGGATTTGAATTGCATTTCACATTACTTATTTTTTTTGTATAAACTGTAAGTACATTAATAGCAAGCAGTTATGAATTAAAAATTAAAAACACGCACACACACCGTAACGCGCTAAAACCGCTGATTTATTATTCCTAATATCACTTAAACTTAACTAAAATAATTTATTTTTATAATCATTAAAATCTCTACATTTTGATACCTAACTTTATAGACCTATCAAGTCTATAGAGTCACATACTGTGCGAATGAGACTCTATAGTGCGAAAACGAATGAAAGCATTAGGAAAAGACCGCCTTACTCGTGAAGAATATGGCCTCATGTGTCCTTGAAAAATAGCAGCGGTCATGGACAGTTGGAGGAAGAATTCTTGAGGCTTGACAATATCAAGGGGGAGCACAAAAGATCCCATTGGGTGTAAGTGCTTTGGGTTACCAACCCCATTGTTTGGATAAGATAAGACAGTAGAGAAGACCCGTGCCCAGCAGTGGGACACTAAAAAGGGCCGAAGATAACAAAGCTAAGTGAAACTGTTAAGTTATATCACAGATAGAAAGAACAATAACAACTGTCATATAAGTTGCTTTCACTTTTTTTATCACTTAGATTGTCTAATCATATGAAAACGTGTATTGATTAATTTATAAGATACCAACGCACGGAATTGTCAATGTAATGTGACTTAACATTTTCTTGCGCCTTTTTTCATATCGATACCTATATTTATGATTATGATTGCTTGTACAGCAGCGATAACTGTTTGAAATATAAAGTCGCAGATTCGTAACCCGAATGTGCTCACAGATTTTTGTGTGAATTTTGCAATCGCCGCTGCTCAAAATCAGTGAAGAGAAACATCGTGAGGAAACCATCATATCTAAGAATTAGTTAATGGAAGACATGCGACATCCACCAAAACATCTACCAACTCTCTACTCTTAAGATAGTTGAGAGAAGACCCACGCCTGTGCCTACGCCTACCACGGCTATAAAGTTGCAGATTCGAACCCCGGTTGTGCCCTCACATCTTTGTGTGAATTTTATCATCGCCGCTGTTCGAAATTGGTGAAAGAAAACATCGTGAGAAAACCAGCATATTTAAGTACTAATCATTCAGGGACATGCGGCATCCACCAACCCGACTCTCTCTACTCTTAAGATAGTTAAGAGAATACCCACCACTGGCTGTGGGACACTAAAAATGGTTGAACTGATAAATCCCTGATCTACTGTCTCAGTCTCTATTACGCTGATCGTCTCTATAGAGCTAATCCTACTTAACCAGCACATAATATATGTATAAGTAGGTACCTAGGTAGGGACTGAGAGTACAGAATATCCGACAATTTTCCGAACCTCTGCGCATTATTCAAGGGTTGTCAAAACGAAACACGCACCCCCACGATTGACAAAATAGCTGCCAGCCCAAAACGATAGAAAACTTTACAAAAGGCTAAAGTACTCGACGACTCTCAACGTAAACGCTTTAACTATGTTCCGACCCCATGCTTCAGGATTGCTCACTCCACTTGTCTCCAAATACCCGTGAATATTTCACACAATTTTATGCCCAATAACTGGGGAGGAAGGGTTAGCTTTGCTTGTGGCTAGCGAGATAATGATGGCACTTCAGCCTGCGGTTTTGATATTGCTTCTAATTGGTGGTGGTCCTCATGTAAAACTGTTGCACGCGCCACCCCTATATACCGTTTATAAGAAATACACGCAAATATAGAAGGTTAAAATCATTTGGGTTTATATTTAATTCCTTTAAATACCTTATACTTATAAAGTAAATAAATTCTGTTAGCCATTTATTCCAACTCACAAAAGATAACAATTCATGGGATAAGTGTTAACTTTGACAAAAGAAATTCGTCATGTACTTATTTATGAAATATCTACTCGAATTTATCTCACACCAGCCTCTAGGCTATGAAAAACTGCAACAACAATACAAACATATAATTTAATGTTGATATTTATGGAGCGGCACTCTTCGAGACAATTCTTGGTTATTTTAATTAGAAACCGAGACGAATTGGGCCTTGAGAATGCAGTCGTAAAACGAGCGAAGTGAGCGATGCGAGGAGGCGCTTATTAGTGCTAGACAGAAGCCTTATCGTACCAAAGACCTGTAAAATCAGGTTGAATTTTCTCACACATGATTCCGTGACAATATTTAATGCACAAAAGTAAAATTAGCAGTGTTTGCAAAAAAAAATAGGCGTTTATGTTGTTCATATATTATTAGTAGCGAATTCACCGGTGTGGATGGTTTTAATAATTGTTGGTTTACCTCTACTGACATCTAAGCAACCGTTAAAGATTCAAGACCTAAGCCAATGGCCTACGCGGAAAATCTGCCGATGGAAAATAGATGCACGGGGAATGGAACAGCCGCTGACAGCGAACCGCCTAGCGTCTGTTACATCTCCATTAATGTTTTTTTGGCAGATTTTTCGCGTAGTGTGGCGCTGGCCCCTTTTAAATATCCTATAAGACATAAATTCCCTATTTGGTATTGCCATAACTTACAAAAATAAATGCATTTATTTACGTAAGTTTTAACGTTTTTCATACAATATCTATTAACTTGACAGTTTTACGTTTCCAGCTATGAGATATTATTGTGACCGTAGATCAGCATATTTACAGAGTATATAACATAAAAAATAAATAATAGTTATTATTTACGTAATGTTGATTTAGCAACAAAGGCTTTACTTAGATAGGTACGATGATTTTGCTACATTTTATTTTCTTGTGGCTAATTTTCTTGCCTAACAGTAATCAAAAACCATATTTATAACAATCATTTTCGTATGGGATCCTAATAGAGTAGGGTCTTAGTAATCAAGTTAACTTATATTTCAATGCAGACTTTTACCATTGTGTTATAAAAATATACTTAGTGGTCGGTATAAAAAGAACTACATGCTATAAAATTGCAAGTTTACTGTAAGGCATTAACTTCATAGTAAGAAACTACTGTTAGCCGGCTTAAAATTTCAACAGCGTTGTTTAAATGATACCTTAAACGTAGGTTCTATCTTCAGGTAAACATGGTACCTACTAGCAATACAAGATTTCAATTCAAACTTTTATCTTTTACTGTAAGATAAGATAATACTTTCTTCTAATCATTACCTAAGGAAAGATGGAGCATGTACAACATTTGTATGTTTTAAGCAGTTGCTAATTGTCTGTAATAGCGTTTAAATATTATTTACGACAGTGTTCTATCAATCATACAAAAATAGTCCTTCACTGGAAGCAATCAGCAATTTAATTTTGTTATTCGCACATTAAACATTCAAGAAGGTTTACATAGAGGGGAGCACACACACAAGACAGAAGCCGGTTTATCGTTTGCAGGCGTGCCTCAGAACGCATTCCGATCGCCCCGACCGCGACCGCTTTACGATCATACCATTAATGACACGTTATGACCGGGAAGAGAATCGATTCTAGCACACTTTACTATCGAATGAAACGATACAGCGATAGATTCCTGTAATCGAAAATTTCGTTATGCTTCGATTTCATTAGGCGTATTGCGGTTCGTATTGTTCTAAGAGAACGCTTTGATTCAAATGAAACTATCTTGTGACATCCTGTGCTGGAATTACGATTTACTGAATTGTTCGACGTTTCCTAGTAGAAATTCTTACAATCTAACGAACTATGAATACCGAAGGTATCTTTAAAGAATGACGCACACAAGAATGTTATGTACGATGTCTGTGTTAGGAGAGCCGAGTATCCTAACATAGAGATCACTAGCATAGAAGGAGACTCCAATCACTAGCTTTTGAGAAACAATTTCAATCACCATAAACCGTTTTTCCATTTCAATTTTTATTTATAATACTGCAAAAAAGGTTAATGTCAGCATAAATGATTTTTCGTTTTGTGATATTTCCACTTTTACAACCTACACTCATAGCTTGTATTTTGGCGGTAAAACCACACATTTTTCCTTCATGCTTCGAGGAGGTCTAATTGTCGTTTAATATCTTAAAATAACGAGGTAGAAACGTTTCGTAGTCACTCCGTAAAGAATAATTTAAATAATTTAATACAGAGGTTATAATTCGATACAGTAATGTGACCGTTATCAGTTCATTATCAATACTGATAAGTTCGTCATAGATAACTCACGTACGCCAGTTATTGTATATTGAATAGTATCTTTATGATTTTCTTTCTTAATGAGATGAACAAGAAGTATACCTAGTTATAATGCTCATTTAATACGCTTGCTTAAAAATGTTACGTTTTTTAAATAAACCTATTTGTAAAGCTATCTACTACACGAAACCTCACGGTCCCTGAGTCGAACCATTCCCGGGTCGAATAAAATACTTTTCGAATATACTTAGGGAAACTTAATTACAGCTCATTGTTTGTAATTGTGCCCAATGAATCCCAACCGTAGGGGATCTAAACATAACCGCGAAAAGTGAGTGACATCCATCTCATCATCGGGTAAAGCGTGAGGCTTTGTTAAAATAGAATTTTATGATACTAGCTGCCACAACGAACTTCAAGCCGTGTATTTTTAAACACCTTTCTTGGATCTCTACAAATATTTCAATATCAAAATCAACCAAATGAGTCCAGCCATTCTAGAGATTTTGTGAGACAAGCAAATGTCAATTCATTCATATACAGAGACTATACAACTGTCATTACGCATGGACAAGGACGACGTATAATCTCCGCAAGGTGACAGGTTAGAGTCGGATAAGAATAGCGTCAGAATGATCTGATTCATGAGAATAGGAACTCAAATGCCCAGCGAAAGACTTATTTATATAATATAATCAATATTAATTAATATTTAAATATTTATATAAAGAAAAGTATGATATGTTGTATATTACCAGTTATCTGGATTCCATAGTACAA
This sequence comes from Meganola albula, assembly GCA_936450015.1. NCBI lineage: Eukaryota > Metazoa > Arthropoda > Insecta > Lepidoptera > Nolidae > Meganola > Meganola albula. Next base: position 5,415,642 of record OW388159.1, on the reverse strand, counting down.
GCTCTGCTTAGTTTGGGATTAGATCGCCGTGTGTGTTAAAGTCCCATTATATCTTAATCATTATATAAAAATCAATTGCATGTTGTTTGTCTCGCTGAAACTCGAGAACGGCTAGACTGATTTGGCTAATTTTGCTTTGAACTATTTGTTGAAGTCCAGATAAGGTTTAAAAGGTGAGAAACACGTAGGTACGAAGTTCGGGGCAGTTAGTCTTCTTTTAAATAAAAATCGCTGTTCATTGGTCTCGTTAAAACTCGAGAACACCTGGACCTAACAAGCTTGAGAAAGGTTTAGAAGGTGAGAAATACGCGGTACAAAGTTCGCCGAGGCAGTAGTAGAATGATAAAAATGAAAGATCACTTAAAAAAAAACTTACCACCATACGCCTCCTATTCTTCAAGAAGAAACCTTTCCAACAGAATGAACTTTCCAAAATCATCCAATTCACAAAAACACACAAAATGATCAGTTATAAGCACAACAAAGAGACAACTGCCAACTATCGAAGACACATACGTAACTAAAATAAATCCTTTCTACCTATCCTAGATAGCAAATGATATAAAAGATTAGACAAATATACGATCACACTTGATATACGACGATTGATGATACCTTAATCACAATTGATAAATGCGCATAAGCATATTGTTGATAAAAGATTTTGTGTAGAACGTAATATACAGGGTTACTTTAAAAACAACGGCGGCAGCGGCGGCGGTCTACGTAGCGGTACGGGCCTCTCCATAGTTACATCGAGTCCCAGTCGTGACCCTCTTGCGAAACTCTCTCAAGATAATTGAGAGTAGACCCGTGCCCAGCAGTGGTACACTTAAAAAAAGGGTTGAAGTGATGTAGTGATGATTTTTAAACACCAGCAACCTCTTAGGATTAGATAGCTGATATCATTATGCAACCACTTTTGTTCTACGAGTTTTGATATAATTCAACGACTGGGAATCGATGTATATAAGGCGAGGCCCGTACCTCTACGCCGTTGCTGTTTTTAAAGTAACCCTGTGAATTTTGGTTATTGTTTCAAAGGTAGACCAATACCTATATATCTACAAGTAAATTGAAATTAAACGGTTGCGTCAGGAACGCCATAGACATACACTACCAGAGTGCAGTATTCTCGCTTTTACTATAATATAATAAACCTATAGAATTCGTATCATAATCTTTCCTGAAACCAAAAGTAGGTTACACTTAAACTCACCATTATTTTCATCATTTATTGGTTCTCCATCTCCTTCACTGCCTGAAACAAAAATAAAACAATGATCAAGTTTTATCGCAGTTTTATAAAATAATGTTATTTTAAGCTAGATTGCCGCCTGCTTCTCCGTCCCTTCCAAATGTCGGTAATCAAGCAAACACATTAACATCTTTCTAGTCGGAAAAACTTTAACTATACGGGTCCCAACTATCACCATACTAAATCGGTTCATTGCGTAAAAGCGTATCAGACAGACAGAGTTAATTGCTTTTGCATTTATAATATTTTTAACTTTGTTAATCCAATTTATTTTGCGACAATTGCGCGCTTTAAAAATATATCTCTATAACTTATCGAAAAACAAAAGAAATCTCCTTTTTTGTGCGACAATTGTCTATTAGAGATAAATGTCTAAACTTAAAGCGCGAGAGTCAGGGCCCAGTAGGTCTGAGATTATCGCGTTCAACCAAACAAACAAATCCTTTGGTTAGTTTAGATAATTTTTTTAGATTTTGTAGATACCTACCGGGAGTAGTCGCAAAGCGGTACAAGTCTCGGCTTTGAAATATAGGTTTCTGGGATCGATCCCCGGTCGCACCCACACGTATTTATGGCAATGGTTTCATTCACCGCTGCTCAATATCAGCAAAGGAAAACATCGGGTGGAAACCGTTAGGTATGTCTAAAACTAATCTTTTCAGGGCATGTGGCATCCACCAACCCGCACTTGGTTAGGGTGGATTAAGGCCTATATTCTCTCAATAGTTAAGATAGTTGAGAGACGACTATGCTCAACAGTGGGTCACTAACAAGTTGTTGAATATATTTTACTTTACTCTATGTACCTACATAAACTGGGATTTTCTCCCTAGTTGTGTAGTGATTTGTTACAAACGATACAGCTATTCTGAGATTCTTAGAGCTAAAAGTGCTAGTTCTGATTCCAAATGGAAAACTGAGACATCCTATCGCCATCATTCAAGTAAAATGTAACCCACGTTTTATAAACGTCTTACAAGCTCATTATATCTAAAATAGGTTTATGATTCGTTGTCTTTGTCTGTCATCTTAATATTTATACTAGTAAAAAAGAGACTTAAGTCCATTTTAATCAAAGAGTATTATAAGATTTTTATGAATCAGACCTTAAGTTATGAAACATGTGTCAAAATTAGATGTAATTTAGATCAAAAGCACGAAGGAGTATTGAATCAGCTATTTAAGTAGTATTCTTAGGATAAGAGTATTCTTCCCCTTGTTAAAAGCGTTAGAAAATGTATTTAAAAATACGTAACACGTCTCCCAAGAATGTTTATGCCAAATTTGAAATAGATTAGACCAATCAATCGCGTCCAATATAAACTTCAACTTCCCCCCCCCCCGTCCCCCCTCCACCCATCACCACTTTACAGTACCAATTTTCAAAAAATCCCTTCTTATCGGATGCCTACGTCATACAAAGAGCGTCATCAAGTCTTTACAATCAGCGGTTTAGGCTGTGCGTTTATGCGTCAGTCAATCAGTCATCCAGGACAAAGGATTTTATTTCTCAAAGGATTAGATTTACAGTGTCGTCTACCAAATATATTAAAGACATTTATACATAAAACAAGTTTAGTTTTAGTTGCATTTCTTGTAAAAACATTAGGTAATATCCTCACAGAATTGCTTCAATTAGGAGTTATGTAACCTCTATCTATAGTTCTCAATTGATATGCTGGCACCGACAAGCACTGGTAAAGGGTTCACAGGATATTGGTCGGATAATTACACAAAATTGCGTGTGTAATGATTCACTAACGCAAAACATTTACGGACGAACATTGCAAACCTAACCGTGGTACGAAATAACACACACAATTTTTTTTAATATATTATACTAGCTTCGTCCACGTGGTATCAAGATAAAAACAGACTATAATATATCACTGTGCCTAATTTCATTCAAATCCATACAGTAGGTAGTTTTTGCGTGAAAGAGGAATCAATAGGAAGTAGGATAGCCATATATTATCTGATGACGTTTATGGAATCTTTTAGTGTTAAGATGTTTGATAGTTGAATCTGTTAATCAACTTTGATATCTGACTGCCGGTCAATTGTGAGTCGTGTATGTGGGGCATACAAGGACTGGTGGCGTGGTCGGTAAGATACTTGGTTTCACGCGTTTCGTTTGGTTCGATTCCCTCCTAATCAGACATTCGTGTAATGAACACGTTTGTTTGTCGTGAATCTGGCTGTAATTATCTATATTAAAGTAAGTACATGTTTACAAAAGAAAAGTATTATAAGTAGTAGCTCTGCTTAGTTTGGGATCAGATGGTATTTTAGATAATTTAACAAGGAACTAGTATTGCGCGCGTTCCCCTCTGCCAAGATGAAAAGTTTATGAATAAACTGTTCATGATTTGTGTTTGTATTTAGCTTCTATACTGTAAAGACGCTTCAACTTTTATATTATTATGTGTGCTGTACGTGGCTACCTCCCCTAACTCAAAAACTGGCGGAAATAATTTAGTTTTAGGACCTCCTGTGTTAAATGCTCAAACCTTCATGTGGGTTTCAAACTTGCAATCTCTTTCGTAGCGGAAATATTACCTAAGTAGATGCTATCGTGTGTTATCAATAATTTCAAGACTGGCTTTAATACAGATAAATGATTATAAGCCGTGACTTGTCATCGTATATATCTATTCCTACCTAACGACTTAAAATGTTGTGTAATGCTTTATCCGTCAATTAAAAAATCTGTAGTAACTACCTAACTGTTCTATGGATATTTATAGGATTTAACAATGCTAGTTCAATTGGCTCTGGTGTACGGTTAAAATTCTAATGAGTTTATGTTAATCAAAATAATAAATAAATAATAATTAAATTGTGTGGTTAATTAAAGTATGGCCACAGTTCACCGACTAAATACTTACCTACTAATTGAAGATTCAGCTTTTCAACCTCGCAATTTTCCAGAACTTTCTTCATATAGGTATGTCATTTTCTATATCGGGTAATTAATAAAGCTACATACTAATGACAAACAGTTGTTTTCATATCTATTAAATCATCACCATTGCTGGATATCTCTCTCAAATGATGTCATAAGAATTGGATTTGAATCCTTATCAATTACCAAACTTAATTCTATGGACCTTTTACACGAAGCCTATAGCCGAGACGATCCAGTAAGCCAAGACAATAAGCCAAAACAATGAATAATGCTATGCTTAGGCCTATAAGTCCCTACAAATGAGTTAGTTTGCAGTCCACGCCGTAGGATTCATACGCTCTGGCAGAAATAGATAAGCGCAAAACTGCTATTAGGGTAACGTTAAAAAATGCATTAATTACCCGACTGCGCCAGATGGAGAAATATATGTATGTATTTATATATCTTTGGCCCGCCCTAGAGTCCAAACCGCTTGTCTCCTCTGAGCTTGAGAGGTATCAATAGATTCGTCTTAGTCGTGAGAGTGACACTGGGTACATCAAAAGAGTAAAACAAAAATATTTAGGACTTTTCGCGCCAAAACAGTTCATTCAATTAAGTTAACAGATGTTAGCTCAGTCGAGTTTTTGGTTTTTAAATAACTTTGTTTGTTTTAACTGAATATTTTTCGACAGCAGGCACTCTAAATAGTATGCAATCATAATTACGTGGCTTCTAGCAACCCTCAATCTATCAAATCAAAACATCTTGAGACGGTGAACAGTACGGACGAACACCTTTCCTCCTCCACTTACATATAATACGGCACGCGACAGGACACCGGAACAAAAGCGCAATGCACTACAAACCATCATTACTGGGTCTAAAGAAGTCAGCCAGCTGCCTTCTACTTCCTCTTCATACAAATGTGTAATACAAGATGTTTGCTTTGTACTACGGTTTATTTTAGGGCACATTCATTACGCCACTCGAATTGGCGCGTGTTCTTATCTTTCGCGTGTATGTGTACCGCGGAGAATGTCTTGAATGGAAATTAGATTATGAACATAACAGTCATGCTTTGCATTTACCTATTATTTATAAAGAAAGTACGTAAGTCTGATGTTTTGATTTTACTAAAAGGTTTATCAGATCGAGTAACAAGATCTACCGAAGACGATGTTTTTGTAAATCGAAATTAATTCAATTAATAGAATCTAGCTGAGGTAGAGCAAGATTAACTGTTTCCTTATTTACTGTTTGCTCCTTAATTTTGCCATAAATATACAAATAAATTGTCCAACCTTGCAATAACTTGTAAGTTGGAAATAAGCGAACCGGTAAAATGAGTTTTATAACAGAATATGTTGGGCTCATTTTCCCAGATTACCATTTTAACATTTAATAGGTATTTTTGTTATGTAACCACGATCAAAAATAAAAGCAATTTCTTTAACCAGACACTTTCTACAGAATATTAAGTGATGGAATTAAAAAAGTAACTAAAGATAATTACCATTCTTAAACTTCTAAGACACGTGGCATGTAAGACTATACGAATAATAGTAAAGAGAATACCCTCAAATTTCTGGGGTCAATAATATTGTAGAAACCAGTTCTGTTTCATCTGTCGAGGGCGTCGTCATCCGCTGCATTGTGCGAACACCGGTCTGCGCACGCGCTGCTGCGAATGTTCCTCTTTGTACTGACTCCTGAAGATCAGCCTTTAGAAGGTCAGAGAACTTGTGGTTTTGATTTTTTATTTGTTATTTTTGGTGCACCGTTTGTATTAAAAAATAGTATTTTAGATATATACGTAAAAAAGGGGAGGTACGCCATTTAATTATTATTACTTTTCGTTATTTTGTTCCATCTCCCGTTCGTTTGGATGATAGTAGACAACTAAAATTACAAACTCTTCCAATTGAAGATAATTTAGGCGTCCCTTAACTTCGCCAAAGTGTAAACTTCCTCGTGCTTGCCGTTGTCATGGCGTACAGAAGTAATATAGCCTTCCTCAACATAATTATTTTTAACAAAAGAAGCGATGATAAAAAATAAAATTGATCATTCATTTGTTCTTTACACAGTTTATAAATAGTATTTACTTTTTAGCAGTAGCATATTCCAAGCTAATAAAGTTTTAACCCTCGACAGGTCGTGGTGTCATTAGACCCGCCCTTGTTTGTTCGGAAGCTAAGCTCTTTTAACGATGTTTGTCGACAAATTTATGTGTATCGTTACCGCACTGTCACAAATCTACTTATCTACTAGAACCACGCCTTATAATACGAGGTTTAGTATCGCGAACATCTGTGAGTTAACAAACGTACTGAAATACTAAATCAATGTGGTACTGCAACTGTTATTGTTATAGCTACTCTTAATATTTTTTTCCTGATTACTTTAATTTTGCCATTTAAATACACAAATAAATTGTCCAAACTTGTAAGTTGGAAATTAATGGAATTAACACAATACGTTGGGCTCATTTTCCCAGATTACTATTTGAACACTTATTATCTTACTCCGTCGCGTAGCAGTCACGCACTAGGCATCGCACCGCACTGCTACGAGGTGGAGACATGATTTCTTTTTAATAGGACTTAACCCACAACCGCTTTCTCGCCACTGCCACTCATGTAAGCCAGGATCGACCGCGGCTCCATGAAGAGACTCGGGATTTGAACCCGGCCAAGTCCTGGGACACCTAAACTGTCTTGGATTCCGCACGAATTTAATCAGAAAGGTAATAGGAAGCGTTGGAAAGTTAGATTGTCCACTTCCCTCCAGGCAAAACGGGAGACAGCATAGAGGAAAAGAGATATGATACTGTTAAACTTAAGGGAAATATGATTAGATGCATTATTCTTTATTTTTTATAGAGGGCTCTACATAAAATCGTCGTTTTCCTATCGTGCAGTGAATTACATCGCCACTAGTAAGAAATACTGCTGAAAACTAAGTATGTACCTAGGATTTCATTTCTTTTAAAATGAAGTACTTAAATCTTTTAGGTGTGTTACATTAGAGCAATCTATTTATTTTTATCATTTACATATTCTGTAATTTTATAGTAGGCCTTCTGATATTACATGGATATTTATAAAATAAAAATTGTTAATAGTCATTAAATTTCTCTAGTATGATTAGGAAGTTTGTTGTAGAAACGTATACATTGCCCCAGGAAGCCGATGCATGCTAACAATAATGAAGATGATGTAGGTACATCATGACTTTTTACTTACCTACACTTGTATTTATAAAATTTTGTCGTGTTAAAAGTAAACATAGTAAAGTTTAATAAACCTTTATCGATAAACAATTTACCTACAGTAGATTTACCTACTCCAATAATTTTATTTCTAAACAATGTCCTTAACTATAGATGATAATATCAACTAAAACAAACGTAAAACTATTATTATGTATTTGCAAACCACAAGAAAATGAGGCATATGAAAACCTTATGCAATATGAAACATATATGAAACGCACACAGACAGAAAGTAGATGAGTGTATTATGGTATCGAAGGTACGGGCATTGTCCATTGTGTTGACGCCTTGGCCTATTGTTCCGCGTTGTGTATGTACTATGTACCCATTCCAGCCACATCGATCGGCTTACATATACACTGTTATGACTTACACAGCCTATGTTCTGATACAAACACTCTAGAAACTACTATAGGAACTCTTGGTATACAGGGTGATTTTATGATAAGACCCTGAGCCCTTAGACAAAGTTTCTTAAAAAGACAATAACGAAAGATTAAAACGAATAAAATATCATGTACCTAACATTTAACTACGAAATGTTACGTGTCAATCATTAAGTAGATTTCACATATTTCGTTCTTTTTCAATTTTAAAAACAAAACTCATGTTCGCCTGTCTTTCTTGACTCTTATTTCGCTCACCTTTTTCACCTGGTACCTGTAAATCTCTCTAAGTAACGCAGGTAGATAAGTACATGACAAACTATTCAGAAACAGTGGTTTTACCCATTCGAAAATTCAGATATTCGTCCAATAGGGTATCACGTGTTTGGGAGCCTCAGAAACAGCACAAGCTACAGGTGAAAGGCCTAAAAATCTGCACGTATTAAAATAGTTATCAAGTAATTTCAATCTAGCACTGATCTCTCCGATCCGATTTGTATCTCAGTATTCACGTGAACACTGGTTCACGTCTTAAAAATCAGCCTGTATAAGTCGGTTTCCATAACATTGTTTGTTATTAAACGAATACTACCTTGTCAAAGGCTTATGTGTGACTTGAAAAATTTTGACACCTAGCTGCCTTAGTAATCAAAATCCAATAACAATTGGTTTGCTCGTTATTACATTGAATTTCAATTTGTAAGCAAAACTTGGGTTGCACCTCTGTATATACCTTCTGATACCATAAGCGTAAAGTATTGTTATGTTAACATTACAGCCCTTTGTGGAAATGACAAATCCATTTTCCCCCAAGAGATTTACAGTTGATCATATGAGTAAACTCCCTAAATGTAATATAGGTCAGAATATAAATTGTCATATTCTTGTAATTTCTGTAATAACTGCGTCGAGCTGTCATGTACGGTGTAAATCCACCCATGCTGTATGTGGAACGGGATGCGGAATTCGAATTTTGCCACTAAATAAACTAAATTACATGATTTATTGTCATCACGGATCGGATGCGGCATTTATACTACGGGGGAACTTTGTTTATGCTTTGATGAGGTACAAACTTTGTAAAATATTTTATAGCTAGTTGGAAACCATCTAAAACTAGATATTATATGAAATTTCCTTGTAACTTTGTTGAAACAACTCTTCCTTAATAAATTACCTGCTTAAGGTTTTTTTATTTTTTTTTATGTCTAATTAATTGTTTTCTTTTAGTGTCTAATATTAGTAATTTGTAATTAGGATACATGAAACGAGTAAGTTGTGTGTAGTATAAAGCTAGTGAGGGGCAATGAGTGCAATATTGGACGAAAATATTATAATAAACTATGTCGCTATATTGTGAATGTGACAGTGCGCGTGTCAGCTCACCCCGCACAACGCTATTTAAGGGTTACACACCGCCCCAACATAGGGTCGTCTTTATAAACTGAAAGGATTATTTAGAACAATAAGTTAGGAACATTTATCACTTCTGTTCACGCCTGATGTACTTATAAAGCTCAATAAAGTTTGACAATGTCTTAAATTGGCGATGTTATAATTTTGTCAAGTTATGTTCGGGTTTATTAAATTAAAAGGCGCTTTTCATGAGCACCTTTTTTCCTCCTATGATAGGCTTACGAATTAACGTTTGAATACTTATTTAGCACTGATGTGGTCTAAAAAGGAACGCGCATAAAAGAGCATGAGAAGAGTAAGTAGAAGGAGTAGGTAGATGTCAAGCGTCAGCTCCAATAAGATCAATTGAGATCAATCATTAATCAGCGGTGGCGCAGCGATACGGGTTTCGCCTAAAAAATATAAGGTCGCGAGTTAGATTCCCCGACGTGCCCACACATCTTTGTGTGAATTGTTTCATCTGCACGGCTCAATATCAGTGAAGGAAAACGGGCATGTCTAAGAACTAATCATTCGAGGAGACCACATGTGTGGTAATTCAGATTGAAAAGTACCCACGGACGAAGATTACTACTACGGCTATTATAGCAAGACTGCAGCTATTGTTTTCTTGTTCACTTGTTTTATGAAACTATACTTGGTAACTGTACTTGGGTACTTGATTCTTTATTATTTATCATTTATAATTTATAATTGAGGACAATAATTTGTTTTACTATTATTTATGATTAATAATCTGGCATGAATTATTTGTAATAGATTAACAGATTTTTTTTCCAAATTTTTAATGTAATTAATTTTGCACACCGTAAAAGGTGAAACATGCTGTACTTTTACAACTCAGCCATAACAACCTATAACCATGTTTCATGCAAATAAATATTCTTATTCTTATTCATAATTTCCCCGCCTCTAATCAACGCCTTTAGGAAAACAGCATTTCCTTTAACACAATAAAATGACTGCAATGACACCAAACACGAATTAACTTTCAAGAACAACCCTCCCAGCGCACTATCAATCGTAAGACATGAACACGACCCGTTAAGTGGTCGATCGGACCCCGTGGTGATATAATTCACTTCTCACGCGACACAGTGGGCGGAGGGTTAAGGGATTACGTGCCACGCGACTTTACAGATATTGTCGATTTAGGGAGACATCCGCTAAAGTAATGATGCTGACATAATAAAATTGTTTCGAGGATTAGGAGATTTCGATCACTTATTTATTAATGACTTCTTTCTTATTGCATGTCGGTTTAAGCATTACCACCATCTAAAGCAACATTTTGCAGACTTTTGTACCTCAAAACGAGGTCTAAGTAAAACTTTAAGCTGGACTGGTTGAAAGGCTGAATAATAACGGACTAAACGGAGTTCAAACTACATTTCGCAATAAAGCCTTGGATGTACAGACTAAGCTAAGTTTAAACTTCGTTTCGCAATAAAACCTTGGATGAATAATTAACTCTTGTTTGAGTACCTAAATATTTTCACTTATCCCTTTTTTAGTGTCTCTCTGCTATCGCAACTGGAAAGACTTTGATTAATTAAAAGAGTTAGGACTTTAGGTGTAAATAATAATAAATTAAGTTACAGTCTACGATAATTAAAGAAAGAAAGAAGAAAGAAAAAATTAAAAAAAAGAGAGAGAAAAAAGAAATGGTTTGACTACGGAACCAGTTTAACCTCAGCAACAATACAGTGATCCAGCCAGCTACAAGAACAACAGCCGTGTCCATCACTTATTTAAGTACCTAAAGGTGCCAGAGTCCAACCCTAGTATATCTATTACTACAAGTTTTTATGAGTTCACTGTAAAATAACTCATCCGATTTCGAATTTAGATCACCAATAATGAAAACAGCATCAACCCCATATTTATCAATAATGTCAATTATTGCACTCAAGCAATTTGTGAATTCCAGCAAGTAATTGATAGACTCTGTAGGCATGATACACTCATTAATATCACTGGAGTGTCGTCTGTAACAATCTAAATAGCACAGACGCGGGTTTCCACATTTAGGTACACCGACTCTTACACAGGCACCGATCAAGATGCGGTGCAGTTGCGATCAAGTTTAAGTCTTAGTGCAAAATGGTTTAGCTGTTATAGTTAGTCTAAAGCGCTCGCGTGAGGCGAACTTGACGCGAGCGTATCACAGCGGTTGTCAAAATTACGAGAATACTAAAAGGGCAGTTTTGATCGAGACTTAACTGCAACTGCACTGCAACTGAACTTATTTAATTTCGTGAATTAGCCTACTGATCCTCCGTAGGTACCTACAACTTTTATTACGCCCGTAGATGTGTCCATCGCAGACGTTGGCGTATACCGTAATATGTACTACAAAACCCTAACAAGTTCCTTATTTTTTCCATGCTTGGCCCACACACGCTAGCCAAGTGCGGGTTGGTGGATGTCAGATCCTCAATTGATTAGTTTATAGATATGCTTGTTTCCTCCGATATGAGTAGCGGTGATAAAACAATTTACACAAGGATGTGTGGGCACGACCAGCGATCGAAGGCGAGACCGATATTGCTGCGCCACCGCTTTCCATATTTTCCTTAGTAAGTAGATATTAAATTTTAGGAAAAAATTGCAACTATGACGTCTGCAATCAGCAGGAAAATTCCATATTCGCCATTCAGTTATCAGTTATCATCACAAAAGATATTGTTAGTTATTATATATCTTTTATCACCAGGAAGTCGAATAATCCGTTTTAGTTTTTTTTTGTAGTATGCAGGTACCTATACTACGTATAATTCAAGATAATGTATGCGGATTATTTCCACTAATAATCAGAATCTATCAAATAATGTTTCCAAAATAAATGATATCATTTCCTCATTTAACTGGCTAGAAACATAATAAAGCTAATGAATTCAACAGTTATTCGCCGCAGTAACGTATATCTGATATTATCAATTGTCATATTTTTTCCTCAGACCCGAGGGCTCAACTGCACCACCCTCTTGCGTAAGCTAATTTACCGTAACATTAACGAATTTAAATCGATATCATAATATAGGATTTACTTGTGTAATCTCCATGCACGCGTATAATCTTGCGTGTTTACGAGTTTCTTAACTGATATTAGGCTAGATATAAGTTAGTATAGGTACTAGTATTTCTATATTACTGCTTGATTCTGCCTATCTACTGAGCATAAACTCATTTCATAATTATTAAATAAAAAAATATAAAACAACAATTATTACAAATTACAAAAACTTACACGGTTACTTCATTTATTCATTCGATACTAAAGGTCTTATTCATAATTTTTTAAAAGACTTTTGGTTAAAATGGACTTTGTCTCTTTCTTACTAGTATATAATGTCAAGATGACAAAAATAAACGAATTATAAACCTATTTTCCTTCATATATATTGTTTTTTTTTATTTAATAAATACTATTTAGAGGGCTCTTTGAGTTGTCGGGAGTTTATGGCAGGAATATTTAGAATCATGTACATACAAAGAAATAATTAGCCTCATTTAAAGCTGTTTATATTTCAATGTCAGATTCGTGTACGTTTAGTGGGCACTTTCTATCATATTTATCTATATGATAGCACGGCTGTCCTTGATTTTACCTGATAATAAGTGACAGTGAAAACGAAGATGGTAAACGAACAGTCAAGGCAGGTAAATATGTAGCCAATTCACCTTAACTATTTGAGTCGGGTCAAAGGGCGCGCAGATATTGAGGCACGAATTGTCTACAAATCTGTTATCATCTATGGCTTCTGTAGACTTCTCGTCTAAACAACTGGATCGCTTGATGATGTGTCTTTGCGTAGTAAGTGGAGATATTAAAAAAAATAAGAAAAAAAAAATAAGTAAAGTAAAATAAGTAATAATATGTTATGTAGTTAACTAAGTATCTTCTACCTAGTTATCACCATTGATTAATTTCTTTTCAGGTAGTTTTTATAAAGCAATTGAATCTTTGTCAATTGAAATGTGCAAGTCAATGTTTTGATCTGTGATATTTTGCGACCAACCCACTGTTGTTAGTTTTTCCAAGAACCGATAAGCGATTATTTATCGATAAGTGACGTAGACACGCGTCTATCTCTAGGAAACTCACAATCGTATATTTACCTAGTCGATATCAATAAATAAAGCGAGCATTTTAACTAAAAAAATAAAAACTACACATTTTTAATGACAGAAAATTGTTTCGTCCGCATAACAGCATCTGTGGGGTGACACGCTGCGGGGTCGCCCACAGATAATATTTCACGCAATTGTCGCTAAATCCTGACAATAAAATTATTGAGTTACACATGTCCCGTCTGAACTGAGCAAATACAGATATAAAATGCTGGGGACATTTTATATCTGTATTCGTACCATTATCTCTAATGACCCCATTATAGCGTTGGAGGTGTTAACATTATTTTTTGTGGTAATTTTTTATAATTATTATTAACGTTATAAAACTGATATAGATATGTTAGATAAATGGATTTATAATAAACTACGTAATAATATCGCGGCTTATACATTACATAACAATATACATATCGCTAAAATATTAGACACCTTTATCTAGATACGTATAAGTCACTAGTGATAAAAGTAATCATGTTTCATTCGCATATAAATAAAAAGCAGTGATGCGGAAAACTGGAATAAAAAGCATGAATGATAGTGAATTTTTTTGATAAGTGATTTAGTAAATTTTCTTTATATAAGTGATATTTTTATTTTAAATCTAGCATACTGTCCCACTGCTGGGCAAAGACCTTCTCTAACGTCTCCCATCTATAATTATAGAAAAACGGATAAACAATTATAATTATAATAAAACTTTATAAAAATGTATTAAAAAAATATTTTTGTAACCTAAGGAAATATTATTATAATTTTTTTTAACATAAAGATTCAATTGGATAGGTAAAGGATCTAAGAAAATAGAACAAAAATAGTAGATAGATAACTATGTATATCAGTAGGTAGGTATACCATTAAGAACAACATATTTGAAACTCGCTTACACATTTAATGTTTACGCACTTTTGCGCCATCAGAAAAAAAATTCTGATGGTGTAAAACTGACAAAATATTATTGTACTAGTAATATAAGTTTTAAATTAAGGATGTTTAGTTGCATTTTTCAATGGCATCAATTTACAACTTATCGTATTTAACTGCAGCAATTCGTGGGTATTATAACTAAGAAAGTTCAAAAACTGCTTACATTAAAATCCAACTTTCAATCTCAAGTACACTGGAGTACACAAAACTTTAAAAAGTCTCAAAGGTGGTCCACTTTGTACAAACGCAATAAGCGACTGATCCAAAAAAAACCTCTTCGTTCGATCATAAACTTGGAGACACACGATCCGTCATCGTTCCAAAACGTTTTCGTCTCGGTCATCACGTAGGAAGCTCGTAAAGTCCTTAGTTTACGACATTAGCTCCCGAGTCTCAATCTGTTGAGAGTTGAGAGTCACTTCATAATATGTATGCTAGATTTAAACGTATTACGACAACTCTACATTATCGGTGTGAGTAATGTGTCATAAAACTGTTGCTGCTAAATAAATTGGTTTAACATAAAACATTTTGTAAGATTGACTCGATATTTTACTGGTAAGCGTGTTTACGTTTGATTCTCGGGTCGAGCATAAAAACTCTTCTAATAGAGAATCTTAGTTGTAGGTCGAAGTTTGGAATTGTGCGTGATAAACGGCAATAGGTTTGCCCCGACTATGTTTAGGTTTATGTTTAGGACTATGTATAGTGGGTGATAAAAGGGTGATATTCACCTCTGCCTACACCTTCGGTTAATAAAGGCGTGACGCTATAAAAAAACGTATTTTTGCCCGATTCGAAATTAAAACTCAAGAACTCTTGGTTATCGATCTAGTTAATGCTTCATTTTTAGAAAAGTCGTTTAATTCGTATGAAAATACGAAGGCAAATTTTATCACAACGTTGAATTTTATGATGGCTCATGAAATGGGGTGGTCTCAAAACCAGATGATTCCGGTTCGAATCCAGATGATATTTTCTCTTTTTTGTGAGAAATACTACCTACTGGGAACCCTTTAATGTAATTTTCAAAAAACTAAGTAAAGTTTGGTCATCCAGATACAATTTAAACCTAAACTAGTGTGTAGACCATATCTAAGTTCCTATGCATGTACCACAATTGTATGCACACAATTGCATCACAATAAAATATATTTCCAATTCAATTTATATTTCTAATTCAACATAAATTCGAATAAATATTAGGATTATGTATTTGTAAATTCGTTCAGATATTTACTATAAAGAGTGATAAAGTGGTTATAATCCTAATTGGATCACAACACAATATGTTACAATTAAATGAATTTCAAACATTCGTATTTCGTTTCAAAATGGTTTTTTGCATTACTGAACATATACAAAGAAATCGTTCTACAATATAAAATATACTCTCAAACATTCATAGAAAACCTGTACAAAGGTTACATTTTATGCAAAACAGAAAAATATATTTTCAACATTAAAAGAGCTTTGATCATTTATATTCCATTGTCAATAACGAAAACATCTAAGCAGGTACACGGTATAAAGAATGTCTCAAAAATAACAAAGAGAAATGCTTGTATTCAACGCGATGGAAACAACCAACAAAGTTATGTCACCTCCATTTTATTGTACAAGAAAAAAGGTGAAGCCATCAAGTTTGTCACGAAGATAAAACAAAAGAGCGTTTGATCTCACCCTCAGACACTTGTATGGGATCAGCAATTACTTGAGACAAGTTACAAACATTGTTATTATAATTTGTACTTAACAGCGGAAGATTGAGAGTGATACGGCTTCTATTTTGACCTCTTATTTGATTACGTAATCTCGTTAGGCGTTCGTAATATTGTTCATATAAATAAGCGTAACCAATCAATATCTGTAACATCAGATCTCTGCTAAGAGTACAGAACTAGTGCAGGTTTATCCATCTCTATTTCTCTACTAAAATTATAAATGCGATAGCAACTGTCTGTCTGTCTGTTACGCTTTCACCGCTAAACTACTGGCTGAATTGGGAATTCGGTATAGAGATAGTTTGAGACCCGGGAAAGGACATAGGATAGTTTTTATCTGATCGTACAAAAAAGTTAATGGTTTTGCGCCATAACCGATATACGGGCGGGCGGAAAGCTATTAGCTATAAAATATATTTATCAGAAAAAAGGATTTAAAATTTTAATTGGACTATTTCGGGATAAAACCAGTTAAAAAACCGAAGAAATTAATCAAATCCAAATTTAAAAATAAATAAACATCTGAATTATCGTAATCAGTTCAGAGGTTAAGCGTTTCACCAGTTGCTAATAAAAGCCAAATAGCCTATGCACAAGTTTTGTTATGCTCAATAAATAGGTTAATGTTGAAGGTTCAACCTTATTTGTATGTGAAAATTTTTTTGAAGCCTTTTATTAAAGAAGAAAAATTTAGCAACTAATGATTGTCAATATTTTTCTTTAATATTTTTTTTCCCAACGGATCCAGCGCGCATTATTTTTTTGTAACCTTGCTTCGCTAACGCAATCTAAACCTTTACATATTACATTAAGTGTATGGTTGAAGCATTAAAATAATAATATGTTAAAGGTAATAAGAAACTCAGCCCATTGAAATATTCTAATAAGAGAACAAATTAAGATTCTAATAATTAAGACACAATATTTTAAGCTCCCTAGATTTTACGACCTGCAAGTAACATAAATATGGAAAGTTTATTCAATAAGTTTGTTAGAATTAGCAATGAATACAGAAGAAGCTCAAAAGCAGAGCAAGTGTTAGAAGGCGACACGTGGTTCGAACATTATGCGCGACAATTTGCGCGATTAAAATTATCCTCCTTCGTTATCGCTGAGGGAATGACGAGTGAAACAGACTTCGGTACTAACAGATATGGCAAATTGGTTCTTGAAATAAAACTATTTTATAACGGATTTAAAATATTTTTATTTCATTGTGTGATATTTGCGTAAATCTAAGAAAATACTAAATTCGTTCTCGTTAAAAATTCATGAGAAATATTTATTACGATAAAAAAAATTAAAATTGAAATAATGTTCTGTTTTCACACCAATTTCCAACCCTTCATTTTTTTTTCAGAAACTTTTTTAAGTACCTAATCGCTTACAAAATACGCAAGAACTGTAGCTACTTCTTTAGATTTAAACCTGAGATCTGTGGATATAAATATTTCCGCTATATCTGCGTTTCTACTATTAATGAGAGGAGTGGAGCGGAGAATAGCAATAGGTAAAAATCGGCAAGCGTTTCCATTGAAGCGGAGTGGAATGGGGTGGATCGCTGCGCCGCCGTCCTGCTACCGTCAGCTTCGTGCCCTCCGCTCAGCACCACAGCTTGCTTGACTCGTTTATTTGAAAGTTCGCTTAGCCCCGTTCCACTCCGCCCACACTATTTCCTCTGATGTGGACTGAAAACTTCTAGCTCTGTGATTGTGTGTAATACGCCCTTTTTTATTCTGAAATAGACTTGCGCTTTTCTACAACTTGCCTGATGTTAAGCAATGATGTAGTCTACGGTGGGATGCGCTCGCCCAATATATCGATTCTGTCGCGATATCGAATTATTTTCGATTAGCAGGTGGCAGTGGAATGAGGCTCTATATGGCTAGAAACCATAAAGAAGCAACAATCTCGACCAACCTTCTTAAATCGCACCGGAACACAACAAAGCCGCTTGGCGGTGCGGCTTTGTCTGGTGGTTGGTCACTAACCACGGCCGAAGCCTACCACCGGTTGATTACCAGTAAACATAATTTTTGTTTACCATTTAATTGTCACCTGATTTCCACCACCCGGGAACCACGTGAATGCCCTTGGTGAATATCAAACACATCGGTAGCAAGACGATATAGCACACCGTCGACGAAGCATCCAAGCAAGCCTCTAAACACGATCCGAGTACAAGTGTAAATAGCTTAAAGAAAATTAATGCCTCTTCTACGAGTAACTTGGCTCTGCAACCGAGATGTGAACAAAGACGTTTGCAAGACGGTCGTGACTAAGCAATGGATGACGACGTGATTGGCGCTACTTAATTAATCCAGGGGCCCTCTCTAATTAATAATAATAATTCTTTAAGGTTAACGCACATTCAAATGTGTGACTTAGGTACAAGTATTACAACTTACTAATAAGACAAAATTACTGATTACTAATATTTTTTGTAATAAATGTATTTTTATTCTTTTCGATTCAGAATCGTTTCGTTACGTAATTTGTCTAGAGGGTCTGATAGCAGTTTTTTACTACTTACCACCTCAAATAGTAGGTATTTTGGAAAGTTAATTGCAAAAAGTGAAGTAATTAATCTAATAAGACAGTATTAATCGCAATATATTAATGCATTAACCAGCGACAGGTCAGTCAGCGTGGTTGGCAGGAGTCATGTCTTTGACGCAGGTCGTGGGTTCGATTCCTACTTAGGACATTTATGATTTTGTGTTCATGATCATTTTAGTTTGTCTTGAGACGGAGTGTAATAATTTGTAAGCATGCATTTACAAAAGAAAACAAGTAGCATATTTGTCGCCTGGTTTCCATAAGTCAAAGTCAATATTGGTATTTAGTTAACTTCGATATTTTGTAAAAAAATCACACAAAACAAATTACCTATAAGTAACAACTCTTATTTGTTTACAATCTTACTAGAAAACATATTTAGGTGTTCTAATAATTTTCTTATAAGATCAGGGCCCCTAGACAAAGTGACACAGTGAAGCGATATAAAAGAACGGAAAGAACAAAACATATGGGATTGACAAGATTGTTACGTGACTTTTCGAAGACGTTTATCAGTCTCATACATTTTGTTTTTTTTTCGATCTTTCGTTATCGCTTCGCTTTAACATATTGTCTAGGGGCCCAGAAGAACAATTTAGCTTCCGTTTGTTGTTAGATAAGAGACTTGTGTGCGACTACCCTTAGCGAAATATCGCGCCGATTCGCCAGATGACGTCACAACCGACCAACAATCAACACTCGACAGTCTTCATCGGAATAAAGTTTAATTGTTTTGGATAATTGGAACAATACAGTCTGGGAAAGTGGAACAGAACAGTTCTGTTTCAGTTGGTATTATGTGATGTATTATGTCACAGTGTGTTGGAAGCCTTAGGAACGTGACTGTTTCTATACGTTTTACGTATTTACTATAAGTAGTAACTAGGCTAATAATTTATTGTTTAAATTACCTTTGTGTATATTGAAGGAAAGTACGAGAAATGTAGTGAGAAAACTTCAGGAGGTGTATAAAAGAAAAAATATGTACCTACGTATTATTTGAAATTAGGTTTAACCTTTTTAACGCCAATGACTGCTATACTTTACAAGCGCGCGCGTGCCCTGTGCGCCAATGGGTCTAAAACCGACGAGAAACAGGTCATAGAAAAATACAAAATAAACAAATGATATCTTTCCCTTACGTGTTTTATTGGTACATCTTACTTTTGACTGACTTTTTCCAGGCTTGGGGTAGGTACAGAGCACGGAGATGCCGTTATGGCGCATGGCGTGGCGGTAAGAAGGTTGAAGAAACTTTATTCTCGATAAAAACATAGTTACTGTCACTTACTTAAGAACAATAAATTAATAGTAACGTTGCAAAGTTCAACTTCACCACCTACACTTAGATCCATGTATCTACATATCAGTGGCGAAGGGTGGAAGTCTGAAAAAGGGAAGCCGGAGCAAAAAAGTTCTTACTTAGGAAAATAATATCTCTTCACTACCGTCACCGATAGTTCTTACACTTGATGCTATACTTATTTTTGTTACTATTAAAATTTTTAGGCTTTACGTCGCTTGCTCAGAAGAATACTGTATTAAGTCAAAATTTGGCGCTAACTGACTTAATAATACAGCTCGACTAAAAAAGTACGTTCTTCCGTGTTCTAGGGAATAGAAAGATCGAGAGGAATAGAGATGTAACTTTCCTTATTGGCTCATTTAACGTGTAAGCGGTTTTCAACCTAATTCAAAAGGAAGAACGTACTTTTTTTAGTCGAGCTGTATTATTAAGTCAGTTAGCGCCAAATTTTGACTTAATACAGTATTCTTCTGAGCAAGCGACATAATATATTAGGTAGGTGCGTTATATTGTCAATTTTTTATAGGAAATTCGTTGGGAATCAGTTTATATGGACTCTTCGCCACTGGTACAAATTTAATAAATTAACTCACGCAAATTATTCATTATAAGAGACTGTTTTATTTGTTATATTTTCGTGTAATTAATTATTTATATTTGCAAAAGTTAGTGAAATTAATTGCATAGTAAATACCATCATTACTATTACTAATTCGTTATATTCTTATCAATCTACAATGATTCCTCAATTTCTAACGTCGCTATACAAGAATTATAAAAAAAACAAAAGGATAAAAGCAAAAAACAAACTCGTAACATTTGCATGCCCTTCACACGTACATAGGCCTTAATTCTCAGGAAGAACGGAAATTCTTTAATTTCTTGTGCAATTAACATCCGACGTCAGACCCGAGTCGGTACGACGCCAAGTGTCATCGTAAGTTTCAAAACGCGTCATTAAGGGCATCTGCAGCGCGCTAAATAACGAAAAAACTCGGGCATAGTGGGAAAAGGGGGTGTTGATGAGAGATTTTATTTAACAAAGTCTATATTAACCCGATGCAATTAGAGAGCCTTAACGAGCACGGCGTAATGACTGGCGGGTGACTATTCTGGAAGGTTCGGTGTTGAGAGACTGATAATATTGATAAGTAATAAAATAAATATCTCCTACTATAACATACATAATATCTAAATTGTATAATAATGTATCTCTTGTGAGCAGCGGTGGCGCTGCGGTATGGGTCTCGCCTTAGATTTATAAGGTCGCGGGTTCGATACCTAATCGTGCCCACACATCTTTGTGTGAATTTTATCATCGCTGCTGCTCAATATCGGTGAAGGTAAACATCGTGAGGATACCGACATGACTAAGAACTAATCATTCGAAAACATGTGACATCCACCAACCCGCAATTGGCCAGCGTGTGTAGATTAATGCCTAAACTCTCTCTGTAACAGCGATAGTTTGAGTAAGAAGAAGCCGTAAGAAGCCGTCAAAATTGCCTTGGTCCATTTCACAAAAGACATTTTTGTTACATAACAATATCATATTTTGTTAAGTGACAACAAAACGAAACCTCTGAAACCGTTACGTAACTAGAAACATACAAATATTACATAACAGGAAACTTTGTAATTGTGGTAGAAAATCCGAGCAAACTCTTACAGAATAGGCAGCCTTAAGTTGACACATTACCGGAGAGTGATGCGAATTCAAAGTTGCTGCCTTTGAATATAATAATCGTTGTGTTCGCCAAACTGCTATTTATTGTTTAATTAACCCCCGTCCAGCCGTTATGCCACCGTTACGCCTTCTCGTTATTATTTATGTAATCGCAAAACAGCTAAATTGGAGAAGTTGAAAAAAATCTTGGTGATATAAGAGATGTTGTTTATTACTTACTGCTAGATGAATAAAAATGTTTTGGAATTTAATTTCAATTATTTCAAAGACCATTACCTATAGGTTTCAAGCACTTTTTTAATTAGTCACTTACCTATACAGGGTGACTGGTAGTTAATGTAAAACACTACCACGTGGTATCTCATGATCACAAATAATCCAAAAAAAAATTTTAAGCAACTTTTTTATTAGATTTGCTATTTCATATTAAGCCGCGTAGTAAAGACGACGATCGCTACCCCGTCGCTGCGCGATAAGTCACCTCTTCCCTTCCAACTCTACACTCCACTTGTCACTTGCCACTTGTCATCATCTCCACTATGCGACTTAATATAATATAGCTAATTTTATAAAACAAAGTAACTCCAAAAACCTTCTTTAGAAAATTTCTTTGTAATCATGACAACACAACGCGGTATATTTTACACCAATCACCAGCCACCCTATAAATTTCCTATCTTACTAACGATAACTTAAATGCTTAGTTAAAACATTACACAGGTAAATATGTAAAAAATATGGTCTCTGGTTCGTCATTCTCTCGCTCGTGACGGCCCCTCGGAGAGTGCATAGGAATATTCGTGGTACGACGATATGACACCGCGATTCTATCGCTCGTGAAGACAGTCCTTTAGTGGCGTGCTTTAGATAGGCATGTCCAGCAGTTTACAAGATCAGATGGCATCATCGGGTCTTAAACTGCTGCCCGCTGACAATTATTAACATTTAATAATAATAACATTTTCACAGATACACTCAAACTAAGCAATTATATTTGCTTGTGTTATGGGTACTACGGATATACTACTTACATTAATTTTTTTTAAATACATACATATAACAGATAAATTACACCCAGACAGAACAAAAAATCATGCTCATCACACAAAGATTTGTGGATGGGAATCGAACCCACGACCTTCGGCTTAGTAGTCAGGGTCACTAACCACTACGCCACCAGGCCAGAAGAGAGACTTATTTGACAGGCCGGTGGCGTGGTCGGTAAGATACTTGCTTTTCACGCCGCAGGTCGTCGGTTCGATTCCCACCCGAGACAAACATTAGTGATGAACATTTGTGTTTGTGCCGAGTCTGGGTGTGAATATCTATTATAAGTATATATTTACAAAAGAAAAGTATTATATGTAGTATATTACCAGTTATCTGGTTTCCATAGTACAAGCTCTGCTTAGTTTGGGATCAGATGACCGTGTGTGTTAATGTCCACTATATTATTATTATTATTATTTACTCAAAGTTTACAAAATTTATAATAAAAAGTACAACAAAAAAACACATTATGCTCTAATGTAATATTACTGTTGGTCGAAGAATGAATAGAAATCTGTTCTAGTTGATAGTAAAATAGTGGTTATGTCCTGAGTGGTGTCATTAGGCGAAGTCGTTAAGCATAGCGTGATCCACAACCTTACACAATAATGAGCACCTATCCGTACAAACACAAATTATGCAGTTTGTATTATGCAGTTGAATATCCAGATATTTGAGTTTTAACTTTACGAACACATTTCGCGATCTCACACTACAGATAGATTTCATACTAAAAAGTATACGTAGGACAATTCCCTGCTTGTGATCTTTTTATGCGACTGTTATGGCCGGTTTACATTAATTCCAAATAGCATTTCAGTCCAGCGATTGAATCCAATGCTGAAGTTGTACTGGAATAATGCGAACCTGTCCAATCCAGTGACTAGATTGGCAGTCTCTTTTTTATATCAGCTCGCCGATTCCAGGATAGTGTAAACAGCCATTCCAGCACTGTATTGAAAAATTTACAGTGACATTTTTATAACGATGAAGTTGACTGAAGACAGTGTAAGCCCCGGACAATATTTGTGTATCAACAAAAATTTGTTTCGGGGTCTGGTTGGTTGAGGGACTACCCTACGTGCCTCGGAGACCACTATTTAAGACATTTATGACAATCGTTACATGTAGTCAGAAGCATGTAGCAGAATATAATCTGACACCCGGTCTAACCATCTAGGCTACTGGTTCCCTACGGGTTTTGAGGTCTGATGGCAATCGCTCGTATAATTCTAGTAGCTAGCCGCATCAGATTAGACTGGGAGCCGACCCTAATAGAAATGGGAAAAAGGCAAGGGGAATTATGATGATGATGAAATTGACTGAAGAAACGCTTCAGTTTGTTTTTTTATACTGCGAATATGTCCCAATCCGCCCTGCATACATTTTGTACGGATATGCAAATAGCAGGGTTTTACAGTAGAAGACGTGAAACTGTGAATGTGACGTCATCTAGCAGTAATAATCGAAAAGTATTATGTACTTATATTAATTTTTGAACTGTATTTTTTTAATTTTCACTATAGCGTTACCATTGTCCAGTTCAACGCTGGATTGGATAGGCTCGCTGGATTACTGGACCGGAATAATTATAGCGTTCTGCAAGTATCTTATAGGTATGTATATACTTGTAAATTTCCGTAAAGCGTAAGCGTTAAAACGTATTTTTTATATGAAACTACATCTAAATATATAAAAGAAGAAACTGACTGACTGACTGACTGACATATCAACGCAGAGCCCAAACCGCTGAGTCTGGAGACTCTAAATTTGGCACATAGGTTCCTTATGGGGTCTAGGGTTGCACTAAGAAAGGATTTTTCAAAACTCACCCTTTAAGGGGGTGAAACGGGGTTCCAAAGTTTGAATGGAGAAACAAGATCAGTGAGACCAATTTCGCGGGCGAAGCTGCGGGCGGAAGCTAGTAATTACTAAGAAAAAAGACCAGTATTTTTTATTTAGTTGATGGTCGTAGCAAAGCACTTATTTGTATGGAATCCATTACAGTGTCTCTATCAGTAACTGCATGTTAATAAAGGTAACGAGTGGCTATAGGTAACTAGTTATTACAATCAACGGTGTATTATCTATGGTTTGCTTTTTTTTACTAAATCAGTTAATTATGAACCGAAATATGGTTTTATACATCTTGCATTTTCATTTAAATTTTCACATAACATAGTATCACGCCTGTATTACCCGGAGGTGTAGGCAGAGGTAAATATCACCAACTTTTCGCCGGCTATGTTTAGATCCCATGCCTAAAAAGGGGCGAAGCCTATTGCTGTTCCAAACTTAGACCTGCAACTAAGGTTCTCTAAGTACCTACCGATATTGAGCAGCGGGAATGAAACAATTCACACAAAGGTGTGTGGGCACGACTGGGAATCAAACCCGCGATCTTATATTTCTAAGGCGAGGCCCGTACCGCTGCGCCACCGCTACGCTTAGTTGTAGTCAAGGGCAAGCCTAATTTAGAAGAAAAAAATCTGATCGGAAGAAAATATGAGTAACGATATTGTTATGCTTCACTATCAATAACTAGCTGCAGAAATTGATGTTATACCATAACAGATCCTTTTGACTCCTAACCTTCCACTAGATCACCAGTCAAACTTGATCCTCCCTTAACATGTTAAATGTAGGAACTGTGTGAAAACTTGGAGATCATGTTACACTAGTCAGTGAGGGGCTGCAGTAAATGACATGCGCCATCTGGTGAGCGTTATAAAAACAACCCTCTTGTCGCCAATATTCGTGTCGAAGTGATAGTTTCTTGTAAGGGGTGGGTTCATATCAAACTGCCAACATTATGTGAAAAATTATGAGTTTCCTTAGCAAAGTACCTAGCTTATTACTCGGACAAAGATTGCTGACAGCAAAATTTTTGATATTTTAATTATTATTATTTTTTAATTTAATTGACTATTACTAAAAACAACTATAATAATTACTATTTATTAAGTACCTCTTTTGAGATTATTATTTAAGTTTTGTGCCGCAAGTCTAGGACAATGTCCTACTGTGTGTATTATTTTAATATGTTAATGTTGCACATATGTAAATTGCTGATCAAATGTTTGTGGTAGAGTGAATTAGAATGCATAAATGAAGCTGAATAATGGTGACACCTAGCTAAATACTGTAACATCTTTTGTACATACCCATTTTGTCACAAATAAATTGAATTGAAAATGTAAGTATGTAACTTAAACTTACAAACTAACGAATTAAAATCTTTTTTACTTTCAAACCTGGGTCCCTAGAAAAGAACTAAAAAGAACTTTATTTATGGGATTAATATTCACCTTCAAAAAGTTACGTGACAATCTTATGTCAATGCCATACAGTTCGGTCTATATATAAATCTTATGAAGAACTCTTCTTCCAACTATCGTTGTGATTTATTCGGAAGTCCAAGGCCTGGGTTTCAAACCACGAAATTAATCTATTGAAAAACAAAACAAAAATTGCAAACCACAAACAAACCAAACATGAATAATTATATCTCCGCCCGCGAGTATGACGGTTATCGCACTACTGTTAATCTCTTTTTAAGCAAATGGATAAAAACTATCTTATGTCCTTTCCCGGGTCTCAACCTATCTTCCAACCAAATTTCTTCCAAATCAGTTCAGTAGTTTCGGCCTGAAAGCACGACAGGCAGACAGTTTCTTTTGCCTTTAAGTA
Organism: Meganola albula; assembly: GCA_936450015.1. Lineage (NCBI taxonomy): Eukaryota > Metazoa > Arthropoda > Insecta > Lepidoptera > Nolidae > Meganola > Meganola albula. Next base: position 5,389,341 of record OW388159.1, on the reverse strand, counting down.
AGTAAGGATACTAAATTGATAAGCTTCTTGAATTCAGTTAAATAAAGAATCAAAGCGCAATTTGATCGCTTTATTATACATTGAAATAAAACTACTTTTTAACGGATTTTATCGCGGTTTATTGTAGATTTTAGATCCCGACGTTTCAAAGTCTTTTCAGACTTCATGTTCACGGGTGGACTGAGATATTTATTATATCTCAAACTGTTTACCATCGCGTGATAACTATTTTTAAGTCAATCAAAAACTTCATAATTTCTGAAATATAAAATTATCTTGTTTTCCGTTGCGGTCACTATCACAATATTCAATCTGACTGAGCGGTCAAAATTACCCCCTTTTATGGATATTTCACCCCCTGGGGGGACACTTGACCCTCGTATCTCGAAACATCATCTACCCCTAAAATGAAATAATGGCATAACACAATAATAGTTACATTAAGACTGGAAGTGACACCCTATTGAAATAAGATAGGAAATTCGAAATCTATTTTATTTTAAGTTTTTGGTATATTTTATCTTTAGAAAGTTTACCTCTTTGTTTATAAACGTTTTTCAAGCTGTTTTTTTATCTGATATTTAAATATGTAATCTGTTCGTCTTTTTCAGTCATCTTGTCTTTGTCTCTTTCTTACTAGTACTTAATAAGAACAAGACAAAATCCATTTTAACTAAAGAAGCTTGTAAGATTTTTATTAATAAGACCGTTGGTATCTTAGTATTAGGTACCATTAGTAGTAATGGACAAAGTAATAACATCAATAGATACACTGTTACTTACCTAATCAAAATTGGTCATTATAATACAAAGTTACATAACCACAAGTAGATATTAAAAAGATGAGGCTCTTTTTAAGAAAGTTTTTACGATTTCTGAGTGAATAAAATCCCGTAATACTTTCGTAAGTTATGTAATTCGGGGTGGCTTGCTACTGCAGCTACATTACCTAAGAGTTATTACTTTTTAATATATCTTTGTTGCTAACCTTTTCTTTGATAAAAGATTATTAGGCTCTTTTTGTTTTTAAGTTGATAAAATTCCATACGTAACTCTTTCGTAAAGTTATGTAAGTTGGGGTAGCTTGCTATTGAAGCTAAATTAGTTGAGAGATGTTATTTAATTACTTTTAAATATGCCTTTGTTGATAACCATTTCTTTGATAAAAGATTATTAAGCTCTTTCCAAGAAAGTACATACAGTTTTTTTAAGTTGATTAATCCCGTAATACTTTCGTAAAGTTATGTATGTAAGTTGGGACAGGTTGCAAATGAAGTTTGTATAACCTAAAAGTTGTTATTTAATTACTTTTTATATTTATTATTAACCGTTTCTTTGATAAAAACCTAAGTAGATAAAAATTACAATAAAACCGTTACGCTGTTTCAACAAAGTTAAGAATAAATAGCTTAAATTTTACTCGGTATACATTACTATGCCAACTTAAAATAAGTGTGTAATTTTTTGTTTCAAAATCTTCAAAGTGAAGCAACACCTAAAACTTCGCGACGCGCGACGCTATAATGACGGAACAGTAAAATTCCAGATCAATGTAAATCTAGAATTATAAGACATAATATAATTATTATCATACTTCACATTATTATTGGACTATCATATCTAGAAGCCACTTTATATCTGTAATGTGGTGTACTTAATCACGTTTACAGTATAGTTGTTAAGTGGTTATTCTAATAAAACCTAGTCATCGCACACCAAGATTGTATTTATTGATAATACATTTTATCTAAATAATAAATATTAAAGTGATTATGCAACTTTGTAACAAATAGTCAAAAAACGCCCCGTTTTTACTTCGAACACGTGCCAATTTATCCTGTTCGGTCACAGTCTCTGTGAAATTACCCATAACCTACCACAACAAACAAATGAAAATCAAATAGGTAAATGTTTCAACTGGTAGTTTCTTTAATTGTTGAACCAACAACGGACTATCGGAATTACTAGAGTTCGCAGTTTATATTCAAAAAGTTTGATAGACAAATTTTCTTTTCTTGATTTAGCAGTAGATAGTCTTAGTATTGTCTTAGATTTACGCGAATATCACACATTGAAATAAAACTACTTTTTAACGGATTTTATCGCGGTTAATTTTAGATTTTAGATCCCGACGTTTCAAAGTCTTTTCAGACTTCATGTTCACGGGTGGACTGAGATATTTGACGTCCAAAAATATTAATCACAATTATTACTGACTACCTTCAAACATTAATATTTAAGTTGCGTTCCGATTTAAGCAACTCAACAAGAAAAAAAATCAAAAATCAAAAAAAAAAGCAAATCAACTCAGAATTCAAGACACTGTGAGCTCAGTTTGCTTAAATCGGAACGCAACTTAAATATTAATGTTTGAAGGTAGTCAGTAATAATTGTGATTAATATTTTTGGACGTCAAATATCTCAGTCCACCCGTGAACATGAAGTCTGAAAAGACTTTGAAACGTCGGGATCTAAAATCTAAAATTAACCGCGATAAAATCCGTTAAAAAGTAGTTTTATTTCAAGTAGATAGTCTTATCAAAGTCGAGTTAAAATTTAATGATACGGCAGTCAAATTAGTTAAAACCAAATAAAACAGATAAACACTAAAGTAATCGGCATTGCTCAGAAGATCAGTAACCTGAAGAGGTACCTAATAGGCCAATCATATTTGCCGAAGAACCGACAACCGTAGGATAAATGAGTTGAATGACCACGAATGAATGGAAGTAGCCGTAGATCGTGCTCACTGGCGTAATATTTTAAGGACCTATGTCCAGCAATGGACCTTACAAGACCAATGATAATGATGTTGGTATATAGACAACATAATATGTACGCGGAGCTCGCTAGATTGTTTAATTCATTCATTCAATTTCAGTCAGAGCAAATATGTTAGTTCATAGATTTTGTCGGACGCAATTAAACTGTTCAAAGCTTATTGCACATCTTTTGATTCCACCAGTCTATGAACAAACTATACCAAGAAAACTCTTGAGGCATTACGTTCAATACAAAAACGCGTTTAGAGCGCTGTTGAGGCTGCCGCGTTTCTGTAGCGCTTCAGCGATTTTTGCATTGGCGGACGTGGATATGTTCCAAACTATCTTACGCTAGAAGAGCGCCTCATTTTATAACAGAATGCGCGGCAGCAGCCACAGTGTCCTTATCGAGATGGCTAACAGTGTTAATTTCCACTGCTCAGAACTTTAATTGTCAAAACAAATTGTTTCATAAAAATACTAACATATTTTTTTAAGTTTCTACTAACCCTTTATGTATCATTGTCGTCCTACATATATATTTTTTTATTAGGTCGAGACGAAATCGAGAATCACTAACTACAGTCAAAGTCAAATAATTGGTATTTTATATATTTTAAATGAAACAGTCAATTTTGTTTTTGCAAATCATTGAATGATGTGACATCTACCAAACAACAATTTTTTTATCAATGGACTTGAAAGGAAGATCAAAATCTTTCGAGTCATTACAGATTATAAACACAACAGGTGTATATTTCAACTCATGTTGCTCATTTAACGTAATATAGTTACATAACGTGAGATTAGATATACAAGTAGGTACTTGGTTAAGAACAAAATTTAAATATTTTACTGACACGTGCTTAAGTTCTTATCATGCTTGCCTAATGATATTAATTCAACTAGGTAAGTAGAACTTTAAATGCGATTAGTGACGAGTGACGGACGTTGGATGAATGTTTATTAATGTTTCTTTTTATTGATTCGGCACATATGTGGCCACCGGCCCATCGGCCGGTGGCGTGGTATCATACTTGCTTTTCACACCGCAGGAGGTGGGTTCGATTCCCACCCGAGACAAACATTAGTGATGAACATTTGTGTTTGTGTTGAGTCTTGGTGTAAATATATATTAGTATTTTAAGTAGGTAAAGTATATACTTTACATCTCTACTACTTTATATCTGGTTTCCATAACACAAGCTCTGCTTAGCTTGGGACCAGATGACCCTGTGTGTTAATGTCCCAGAATATTTATTATTTGTTTATTATTTATAACATAAATTAGAGCAGCGGCAGCGCAGCGGTTACTGCATCGCCTTTAATAAATTCGCGGGTTCGATCTCGGTATACCCACACATATTTGTGTGAATTATTTCATAACCACTACTCGAAACGGGCAGTCTAAGAACTAATTCGAGGACATGTAACATCCACCAACCCACAATTGGCCAGTGTGTGTAGATTAACGCCTAAATCTTTCAACTTGTAAGATAGTTACGTGAAGACCCGTGCCCAGCACAGGAACACATTGAAGTGAATGGCAAATTATGATGCGTAGATAAAGATTGTAGAACTTATTATAGTATATTAAAATTTTATGTTCTTGAAATGAAATTGAAAATATACATCGCAAGCAAATGATGTCGTTGGCTTCAGATAGACCCGATACGTATCTATTCATATATCCATCTATCTGCTAATTCGGCTGATAGATAGCTTGTCTAGAATTATTGAATTAATTAGTAAAAACCCATAAGGTAATTCAATATAATAGAAGAGATAAGGAAAGATAGAAATGAAGCTTACAAATTCCCAAAAATCTTTATGATGTCTTTAGGTAATTTTTTTGTTGCCATGCCGGTATCCTTACCAGAATGATTTATACCAAAAGATAGAGGACACGGTTTTATAAAGCACTAGCGACCCGCCCCCGCTTCGCACGGGTGCAATGCTGATACTAAATTTATTGAGGTTTATTTACAAAATGTCCTTATAAACAACGTTAACAGCTTTTTTGCCATTAGACAAAAGAAACAATAGGCGCCGGGCCGGTACCGCCGCACCGCTATTTTAAATCTGTAATATCTTCGGAAATATTCATTTAAATTATGTGCTGTAAAGGGCCATATTGATATATATTAAATAGACCATGTAATTATTTACTTAATTAGATAAGGATTAATGAAAAATTGCTTAAAATCGCTTCATAAATAAGCCATTACTTTTGGTTGAAATTAAAAGATAAAAAAAATGGTTATTGTGGGTTATCCTTATGAGATAGACATATGCCATCGCAGACTTTTATGTTGACCTTCTTAAGGTGTGCAATACTGTAGTACATTATTTTAATATGTCTCGTAGGGTTTAGCCAGCGTTTGCAATGTAAGCACAAAAATGCGTTAGTTTACGACATCACATCAGAAACATCTAAAATTATCAGTGTTTTTCTACTATATTATGCATGTATTATATACATAAACCTTCCTCTTGAATCACTATATGATAAAAAACCGCATGAAAATCAGTTACGTAGTTTTAAAGATTTAAGCGCACATAGGGATATAAGGGACAGGAATGCGACTTTGTTTTATACTCTGTAGTGATAGTGACTAGATGACGATCCCCGATCGTAACATGTCCTTAGATTACATTTTATTTTATATTTTTTTATAATTGATTTATTGGTCATAAACATGGGATTGTTCAAATTACATTACCCATGGTACCTGTCCTAGAACATTATCGGTTCCTAAAACCAAGACCCCGATTCTCGTGATTTTATCGAATAAGACTTAAGTAAAAAAAAGGCGGATTTTCGTAATTTCAGAATGTCACATTAGAGATAGTTTACCACTCAACGACATGCAACGAGTAGTCTTATAGCAAACATGGACATTTATTGCCATTTTTTACAACATAATGTTGAATTCGAGATAAATGTATAGGTAAAACACAAGAATTGGAGTCCAGACCTGACTTAGGATTCTAACGACTAATAACTATAGACTTTTCGTTCAGCTCCCTTTGCTTCTCAACTATTATAATACTCTTAATTGTAATAATTTGAATTGTAGTAATTTTTAATTGTAATAATTTGTAATCGTAATAATTTGTAAATGTAATAATTTGACTTTGTATACTTATAATTTGTAATTGTAATATATTTTAGCTGTATAGAATATTTGTATGTCTCAAGACAAAACATGGCGTCCTAATTTTCATGTACTTACCACCTACGGCAATAATACCCATGTTTCGCAAATAAAAATCTGATTCTGATTCTGATTCTGAGTCTCCTGCAACGATGAGCAATTACGTTCACAACTTTAGGTACTTCGTTTTCTAGCTTTGCCTGAAATTATCACAATACTGTCTTTTGTGGAATTACATACATACCTACATACAATCACACCTTTTTCTCGTGGGGGTAGGCAGAGACTATAGGTAGAGCGCCGCTTGCTACGATCTAAACATACTTCCTTAGCCTGTATATACCTTTCGTCAAACCACTTAAGCATACTTTTTTCCACCATTGCATTGTCACTGCATCTTCTTTCAGACCACAGCGTTCTCTAATTACCTAATTCCTCTATCTATCATTCAATCTATCATTTAGAGTTTGTAAAATAACGATTAGAATTTAGACCATTTCTCAGAAGTAATGCGTGGCTTAAGGCTTTAAATATTTCATGGGGTTTCAGGCACTCATACCTAAGCTACTAAGGTACCTAGCCTTGATTATTTTAATCTTAATAGTTTATCTGTCCATTAAAGCGAGTTTGTTGGTATTAATTAGCTTTAGTTATTACTAATTAGCTCTCCACTGAACTGTAATAAAAATATTTTTATCATGACATGAACGAGGTTACAAAATGTCGCCTGTAAGGGTCAGCGCCCTACATTTCTGTAAAAATATGAAAATGAGTTAATGCTTGACTGCGAACCCCTGACTCGACTTTGGTTTAAATCAACCCTTTTTGTCTTTTTATAAGACAGTGAAGAACAAAGAAAATTAACATTGGCTACCTTACGTTTATTATTTCCCTAATATACATGTGAAGAGAAATTGAAATACAACATTTTGTTTATTCAATTGTACTTTGAAACCTATTTATTAATTTCTGGAGGATACCTATGGGTAGCCCTGAATCAACTTATTGCGGTATCGCCACATCGAATTGGAAGTAGGTAAGTAAATAATTAGACACGTTTTATAGCCATTTCAATCCACTTGCACTTTTTAAATTTTGAATCCTATTTACAAAACTAGGTAGACCTATTTAGCATGTTCATACTCGTTCTGGTATTATTTGTCAAAAGACTAGCATATCTGAGGTGGAATGCCTAGAAAGGCATGCATATCCGTCGGCATTAGCGGCTACTTATTCATCGCAACACTCATTACCGTGGCATACGGTACGGTGCATAAATTATACACACTAACGGTTTATGAATACTACTGTCTGTTATATTAGCATTTTCTGGTTTTTGGAAAATCAATATAACCTACCTACATATCACTCAACCCTTTTCAGTGTGCCACCGCTGGCCACGGATCTTCTCTACACTATCTTACGAGTTGAGAGAGTATAGGCCTTAATCCACACACGCTAGCTAAGAACAGGTTGGATACCTACATATAATATGTACAATTAGCTAGGAATGAGCTAACTAAGACTATGTTTTTAAATCAATACCGATAACGAAGGCAATTAAATAAAGCCTGACAAAATAATGTTAGAAAAACAAAATACATACATATTTATATCAGCAAAAAATAGAATTGAAAATGTTTCACTAATGACCATCCTTTTGTGTTGCAAATTGTTGAGTTGCAGCGTATTTCGCTCTATTCCAAGCTCGGACTTTACAACGGCAGCTAAAACACACTCAATTAAAACACGTAATGAACAATAGCGATGGGTGGAGTGCGGCCTACAAAGTCCGTACATACCGCGTTTAAAAAACTACCTACATACCATGTAATCTGGACCTATAAAGCAGCCGTGATAACTCGTCCGATAGTGAAGCAATTTCTGAACGACACGGTAATGACACCTATTACGGGACTGGCCGACATCCTGTCGCATAATAGCACCACGGCATCGAGCTGGAGGCGTGGCCAAATGGACAACCTACTTTTGACTAGTAACCATTAATAAAGTCACGATACTTCAAGCGGTTATTGTTTGAAAGAAATTGTCTTTACAAAAGAAAGTTCTTCCTTCTACGGATTTGTCTTGAACTTGAGCATTTTTTTGAACAAATTACAGTAAGTAAGGTATGATCCCTTTAATAACTGACCATCTATAATGGACCTTGTTAATTCATTCACGCGATATCTCCATAAGCACGAAAGAGTATTTCGAATCGGCAACATATTTTTGTAAACCTAGCGAGGCTAAGCATTTGAGTTATCAAAACATTTTAATCATTCACTTAATATTGCGACCAATTATAATTAATCTGTCACGAAAGAGTGACTCTGACGACTCTGATTGGGCAACGTAAGTCTAGACCACAATCTAACGTAAGATCTTTTTTAAATAACTGTATAATTAGAGGCAGGACAATAGCGCTGAATCTTTGTGTTGTCGTGTGAGGCGCTGGTCGCGTGACGGCGTTTCTGTCGTGTCGCCGTCGTCCGACAATAAAATTATAAGTCCACCGCAGTGACAATCCAGTGATTTACGCCCGCACACACGCGAATATTCTAATATGAAAAGAACTTTACTGCGGCGTAGAAAAAACAGGAGGCGGACAAGTTTATGAAAAAAATATGTTCGCTTGGTTCGATGAGATACGAGAAGTCGGGGACATGCGTGACCACAACCCAAGTTTATTAATGACGTTGCCTTCTTTTATGGTTATGACTAGGATTTGATTATGAATATTTAGATTTCAAGCTCTTTTTCATGGCTTTTCTTATAGTTACTTTAATTAGACACATGCACAGACAGAAACAATTTACGAGTACCAGTCACGAAAGAAAATTTTATTTTTAAAATCGTTTTTAAGACAATAAAAAGATTACACATTTGTAAATTGTAATACTATTGTTAGACAACGAATCCAAATCAGTTACCATCTTAATAAACAGAGTCTATATCATTTCAACTTACTTTGATTACACTAATCCTAGCGAAAGGGTGAGGGTGGGAACGGAATTCCTAATCCGATAAGTAGTAAGTGGATCATGGCCTTCCTGACTCAGACATGCAAACTTCGTAATTGTGTATCAATTCTCTACAAAAGTAGATAATATACATTTGTAGAAACTAGAACTGATTCTGCGTTCTATAGATAGTACCTACTAACGTTAGTTACCTCTATAGTTGGTTAACAAATTAATGGAAATATAAAATAATCCAGCAAACACAAATATTACCGATCTAGCTGTTACTTTTTCGGTTGTACTTTGATAAAGGAAGCCTTTTTTACGCTGTTGCCAATATACACAAGCTGCAGACATTAACTGGTGTAACTATAAATAACTAAGTACTAATACCTAGTATAATATTTTCACACATAGGTAGGTACACACAGCGCCATCTAGTCCCAAACTAAGCAATTATATTTCCATGTGTTATAGCTACTAAGGAACTGATATAATATTTAAATACCTTCGGATTTTTTTTGAAAATACGTATTATAGATTAATTACGCCCAGACACAGAACAAATAATCGTGCTCATCACACAAAGGTTTGACCTGGGTGGGAATCGAACCCACGACTTTCGGCATAGCAGTCAGTGTCACTAACCACTACGCCACTAGACCAGTCCTATATGTACGTTGGCTAGTAATTGATGTAAAATACTTTACCAAGTAATAGTGCTTATGATTACTGTAAAATTACTGTACTACGCGGTACAGTAATTTTACAGTAATTGCCCTTTAAATATTTACATTTTATGATAAAACAACAATGCTTCTAGAAGGTGAATACTATTGAACAAAAAATGAAGTCTAATCTAGTCCATAAATAGCAAACATTCCAATTCGCTAGTAGAAAACCAACGAATTCCTTCACGAAAGTACCATAGTGAATTTCAATAAGTTCCTACTATTCGTTTCTTAGATATCTCTATCTATCTACATACACAACAATAATATGCCAATAAAATTCAATAATAGCTTTTTGATAAAAAAATACAAATCGATTTCAATGTTATAAAAATGACTCGCTTTACAGATTTTATAAGATTTAAATGGAAAGTATACACTTTTAAACAAAAAAAAAGACGGGTTGCACTCCGGGAGTGCCGGCAGAAGTGAAAACATTCGCGTAAGCGCCCTGCGCTGCCTAAACGAAACAGTAGGCCCAGGCACACATTTTCGCCGCGCCGTAGAGAGGGGATAGCTGTCTACTCTCCATCCGTCTTACGCTTTTTCGATCAGGTCACGTGTCCTGACGCGAGTTTAAGATTTTATACCCATTACAGAAAAAGTGCTCAACGCCGCTAAAAAGGTTTTCACTTCAAAAAAGAATTATCAAAATCAATACTTAATTAGCGGAATCATCGCGTAACATAAGTACATACAAAATAAAGACAGTCGAATTATAACCCTCTTAGTCGGTTGAAAATAGGTTAGTGATGTACTTACATCTTGAACCTTAACTTCCTACACATATGAATTATTATTCTGAATTAATTTCAATCAAACTACTAAACAGACTGTGAGAATTTTAGCAGCAAATCAACTTATTACATGAATTAATTATTACTGGTTTTGCAGTAATGAGTAGGGTTTGCCACGTGTAGGAAAACTGGGCTTAGAGACAAATTACATAGCGAAGCGATAACAAAACATCGAAAAGAACAAAATGTATAGGATTGACTTGACCTTCGAAAAGTCACGTGACAATCTTCTGTCAATTTCATACATTTATTTTCTATCTCTCGTTATTGCTACTTGTCTGGCACTTGACTACAACAGCTTGCTTGATGTTAAGCAATGATGTAGTCTACGATGGTACGCGCCAGCCCAGTATACCGATTCACTCGTGATTACGAATGATAATAAGTGGCAGTGCAATGATCCTCCATATGTTTAGAAACCTTAAAGGAGTAACAGTTCCGACTCACCCTCTCTACATGGTGTCATCAGACATCGCAACGGAACACGGCAAGGCCGCTTGGCGGTGCGGCTTTGTCTGGTGGGTGGTCACTTACCACAGCGGCAGATATGACTGGCTTATTGCCACTTCGGCATACTAAATACATATTATTATATATAGTAATAATAAGTAATGATGTATTTTCTCCAGAAAGGTATCTTATTCCTAGTTGTACAATGTTATACATATGTCCAAGCAGTCAACTTTGTAAGAGACTGGTGCCTGAAGTAGGTTTAAGAATAACCTGTATTACGATCACCAGGCCCCTCCCGCGGTTGGATAACAAAGATTTTGACTAATCCGGTGGATGTAGAGACCTACTTAGAACAATACTATATAAATAAATAAATAATGTAAATGGCTGCTCTATTGCATTGGTGTAGATGCACTGTAATAATAGACGTAAGCTTTTGTTTAAATAAATAATATAACGATACAGTGCCGTATAACGGTAAAGGTCCTATAACGTTCAAAACGTAAATGCCTATCAAAGTTAAGTTTAATTATTAACACGATAAACCTCCCTCTAAATAAACATTCGTATCTGATATAGTCTAACTTTCTTTGTTTACGTTTATTCGCTAATTGAAACTTAATTACACCTTAACTACTTAACGAGCGCAAAAAGATATATTTATTTATGTTAAACAGGTGTAGTTGTAGTGCTTTGTAGTAAACATAAAAGATTTACGAGGTTAGAAACTATATTTATCTAGTGCTCACCTCGTACAGTTTTGCTTTTTTGTTAGCCCCGGGGTACCTAGTTCTAATCCTACGCTGGACCAAAAAGACTGTTGACATTACCTTGGTGGTTCAGTGTTAATGTAAATGATATTTTTACTCGATCCAGGAATCGAATTTAGTACCTCACGGTAACTAAGCGTACACGCTTACCACTAACCGAGGCAGTTTTGGATGTAACAGAATCTACATTTAGTTGTTAGCGTGGCTGTTTGCAGTATCTCTAGTTAAATGGTGTTTGAACGTGTTAGACAACATTTTTTATCTATAAAGAGTCATTATTAACAACATAAACACAAATACACATTTTGGAAAGGTTACATTAAACAGTAGGTAGCTATCGTCATCATTTTCCTTGCCTTTTTCCTATTTCTTCTGATGTCGGTTCCCAGTCGAACCTAATGCTGCTAGCTGATTTAGCTGCCATAATTAAACAAGCGACGCCCAATTAACCACGAAACCCGTAGGGATCTAGTAGGCGAGATAGTTAGAACAAATGCTAAATGATGTTAGGCTTCTCACTACCTGTAACAATTGTCTAAGATGTTTTAAACAACAACCGAGACTGACTAAACGTGCTCTCCGAGGCACGGAAGGTAATCCAACTAACCAGACACTGATAAAATCATTGTTGTTAAATCATTTTACTAAGATTGTCAGGGGCGGGAATCGAACTCGCGACCATCCGGGCACAGTTATAAACCATCGGACGGCTTAGAGCGCTCCACTTCAGAGGTCGTCAAAGTAAGTAAACTGTACGTGCCTAAAGTACTTTCTTAAATTTACGCGAATATCACACATTGAATTAAACCACATAATAACGGATTGTATAGCGGTTTATTTTAGATTTTTATATTCCGACGTTTTAATCTTTTCAGACTTCATGGTCTCGGGTGGACTAAGGTATTTGACGTCCAAACTTATTAATCACAACTATTATTGACTACCTATAAACATTCTATTATTGACATTGTCTTAAATGCTGAAACTTATGAATTAAAAAATCTAAAATAAACTACAATAAAGTAGTTTTATTTCAGCCTATCTAAAACTTATAACACGGGTAGAGTAAGAATATCGTAATCATATTTATAATCACATAGCCCGTTTTTTGATATTGTCGAGTGGCCACGGTTGGACATCGACTGGCCATAAGTCAAAAGTCACGAAGCAAGATTACGGCTAATTGACGTGACTTCGCCCTACGCAACCTTAATAAGCATTTATAACGATATAACCTCGTATTATCAAAATACTTAACCTATTTATAACGTGTCGTTCTCCTATAGAATGTTAACTGCGGTCTGCTGTGATATCTAAGTAAAACCTATAAAGTACCCATATAATTATCTAGGGCAAATTATAACTGATATTTTGAATAACTGACATATTATTTATTGTATTTATTAGCATTTTAATTGTGATGGTAGAATGCATTGGTTTTATTTTTTTTAATGACTAACTATAATGGTATAATAGTTTATAGACAATATATAATAAAATACTTAATTAATTCATTGAAATTGACTGAAAATGTTTCTACATCAGAAATGGTAGTTTAAGTAAACTTATTAATAAATTTTAAGAACTCGATGTACCATATACTGAGAAATAAATGATTTGATTAGAAAGAATCCGCATCTTCTGAGTACGTTCCCAGAATAAAACGATGCGTAAGAATTTATTGACGCATTATTTAAAGTTAGGTACTTAATAGTAAGTTAAGTTCTTTATTTAGGTTAATTTTGAGATAGTTATTCAGTTGGAAAAATTATCTTGTCAAGTGTATTAAAATATCTTTATGTTGTAAATAAAAGTTTAAAAAATACAATTAATGACTAATGACCAAAATTTTCATTTAGGCACAGATGGTGCCTGAATAAAAAAAATGATTAATTGTTTAAAAAAGTGATAGGTAATTTCTGGAACTAGTACAATATCACCGCAAACTGGACCTGAATTGGTACTGAATTTGATAGATTGAATAGTCCATTCGGAAAAATACCTTTAGGTACTTTATCTGTGTCGAATATACTTACTCCGTTTTCGGCATGGATAGAGAAAATATCTAGGTATATTATTTGCTTTTTCAACAAAATTGGAAAGTGGCTAGTTATTGAAAGACTCTTTTAGGTCCCAATGTCAAGTACCTTTCTACGAAGGTACTTAACATTGGTACCTAAAAAAAATATTTTTTGTGATAGAGCACAATTACCTACCAATACAAGAGCGAAGTCTGACCACTTTACGGTAGGTATTAGAAATTAAAAAAAAAGTTTAATGTTATAGTCAAATGCATTTGGAATCTTTCTATCTACAAAGTTTATCATGTCGGGCTCAGGATTATATTGCACCCGAAACTAATTACATTTTATAACGTGCCCAGCGGTGGGATAAAAAGTAGCGAATCATCATCATCATCATCAGCCTATCCTAGTCCATGGCTGGACATAGGTCTCTCCTAAATCCGAGCTACTCTTGTTCAACACTTACTAGCCACCTTGCAGAGATTGACTCCACCTAGTTTGACGGCGTTTCCCAATCCGTGGTCTCCAAATAAGAACGCGTTTACCCTTATTTGTTTATAGCCTTCCGCACTACATGGGCTATCTAACAGAGTAAGAATTTTTGAGTCGGTGTCGTAGTTTATGAATTTAACACGTTCACCAAAAGAAAGTAACTAATAAACTTCAGCTTTTTAATAAGATTAATGCTTAATGATGGTTACGTGAATATTATCACATTTTTTTTTATTTAGGCAATTAGTTTGCGTGTCTATGAGGTACGTTATAAGGGGAGTAATTAAAATAAATATGGCTACTTAACTTTTACGTTGCTATTAATATTAGCTATGTACCCTATTTGTTTTATTTATACCTACATACGTAAATAAATATAAAAATCTTTATTGACAAAAGTACACAGAGTAATAATTTTGTAAATAACATAGCACATAATATAGCGTCAAGCCTGTATTACCCAAAGGTGTAGGCAGAGGTGAAAATCACCTACTTATCGCCGGCTGTGTAATAATAGGGGGCAAGACTGACGTATATTTAAACGTATTTTGCCATCGTTAGCTAACGTATATTTAAATAAGCGATCGGCGCATTTACTGCATCGGCTGACGATCTTTCCACCAACATAGAGCCAGCTGACGTTTTTATTTATTCAAAATAGCATGCAAAGTACCTATCATCTGAAACATTTACAAGTGAGACTACCTACATTACTGAATTGAAAAAAAATTATGTTCATGTGACCAGTTGACGTATGTATAAACTATTACGGCCAGCTGACTCTTTGAATCTTTGAAGAATTGCATTAACTATGCTATTATTTAATAAATTTGTCTCGTGAGGAAATGATTAAAACCAATGTTTTTTTATGTTTGAGAGGCTGCTGCTGCCGTACCCACCCACGGAGCGGCAGTTGACGTTTTTCATGCTGAGATACAACTATCTGAAGCCTTTCACGAGTTATCGCTTGAGAGGAAATTGTTCAGGAAAACCTGTTGCTGACTCACGGACTAGTAGACCGTGGAGGTACAATATCTATGAGCACACTTAAGCAAAACTCAGATTAGGCGTCGCAGACAATTACGTATTCCGCCTCGTTGTGTTACATTGCTATCGCAGCGTAAAAGCTATAAGTTCGCTCATATTTAGGTGCGAGTTACATGATATAGGTATCGTTAGGTGCTGTAACTGTGTAATTCAGTTTCATTAGCGTAGATCGATAGCCGCGACCAATTATACGCTTTTATCACCAATTAATGTTTACGATGCACTGCCGCTGCGACAATCGAGATTAATAAGTAAATAGAAGTACCTATATAAGTTTTGTACTATACGTTTACATGTTAAAAAACATTTACATAAGACAGCTTAATCCTTTATGTACCGTTTTACGTAGAAATCCCGTAATAATTATTAATTGTTTATGGACACCACAGCATGAGATACATATTCATTTACATGCTCGTGTTACATACAAAATAAAACTAGGTAGGTATATGCGAACTTCTATATCGACCGTAGCTATTAACAAAGTCGGAACTAGGTACATCAAACTAATCGCTATCATAGATTTTCATGAGTCCCATTAGGCATAAAACCTAGCGTTTCTGTAGTTCCGACATTGTTAATAGCTGCGGTCGATATAAGCTTGAATAATGCAGGAACACAGGAATTATATGACTATGATAGTTCCGGAAAACTATCAGCAGATGGAGCTACCATCGAATTAGAAGTCGCTAGCTTTGTATTGTGGCGATGAATATACTGATTCTATGTATTGATTTTGGTTTTCCTTCATCACGTAAAAATTTCGCCTTTTACTAAAGATTTCCGTGGAGGGGGACACTCAAATGAGTCTAAGAAACTTTTATTAAAGATCTTTGCGTAGGGCTTATAACTGTTAAGATAACTAACTGTAAAACATGTGACATGATGCCGGTGTGCGTCCAGCCAAGTAAAATGCGCATTATAACCCTGGTGATTTGTCATGATTTCTTCTAAAGGCGGTAATGTATTATTTTATTTAAGTATAAGTGTAAGTAGCCTTACGAGGACGACATGGTCGCTTCCTTACTTTGTACCAAGTCCTTTTAATAAAGATAAAAAAAAAACCCTGGTGAAACGAAACGTGATTTAAAGCTTGAACGCACTAGCAGTTGACCGGATGCGGTCAGCCGCATCATTCAACTGGAATGTCAGTGCGTTGAGTTCATTAGATTTCATAAAAAAAATAGTAGTTGCGCCAGACACATTCGGTAACCGCATTCCGGTCAATCGCTAGTGCGAAGGCTCTTAGACTACGCCTCTTGGTTTGATCCATAGATTTAGGATATATCCATTTCTATGGTTTGATCAGTCATATAGATTTTAAGCCGTCTTGATGACACTAAAAAAAACATAGTTATAATGAGAACCTCCTTCTTATTGAAGTCGTTTGAAAATAAGGTTCTCATTAGTAGTTACAATAAACGGTCACACGACACTTTTTTAGAAAATCTATATAAGTTAAGATTTTTAGTAACATCGAATCTGTTAATCAAATTTTGTAGCTGACTGTGCCTACAGTTACTGAAACTATTTCGTCTTTCAAACGTTAACATCTCAACAAATCTTATAGCAGTTCTTTTCGAATTTAAATTAACTGAATAAATACTTAACCTTTCATAAAATATCTTAGAAGCAGGTTAAGAAAAATACTTAGCGACTTAAACTGTTGGCGTTGACCTACATAATATTATTAATAAGATGACGTAGAATTGTATAAACTTCGTTTTAGCCAGAGACTCACAAAACCGTGCGAATTAGCGAGAAGAACTTCTTCTAAGGAAACACAACTTCACAGTCCGGGATAGCAAATTTGACTCCAATACACCTATAACCTATGCCATACGTTGGGGGGCTAGTCACCTTCGACCACGAGAGTGCATCTTTTATCTGAATCGCCATACGTGGTCCCCGGGTGGTGCAAATCAGGTGACAATCAATGAACTGGTAATTACGTATACTGATATTAACTTCTGCTCTCGGCGGTGTCTAGAAGGTATCTAGTCGCTGCTTTAATGCAACTTGTTTACAACCAACTAAAATAGTCGACATCAGTTAAATGAGACACTGACAAGCAAGTAATCTTTTATCCTTATACCTTTTGTGGTAAGGAACCCTAAATACACAAAAGTAATCAACATATGACAAAAAAATTGAATACGCGTCACTACACCTGTCGGATTGTCTTAACGGAGTAATATACAGTCCGCGAGGCCTAATCTGAGTTTTGCTTAAAAAGTAGGTACGACGTCGGCGTAGGGCGCGACGCATCCTTTGCCTTGTTATAACCGGTTTATACCACTTTTTTACAAACAACCAGAGGCGCGGTGCGTCTCTAACGCGACGTTACTCATACTAATTATCACTGATCACTGTCACAAATGCGAAGTAAGGCTTAGACCTCGCGTACTATACTTGGTCTATGGTCATCATCAAGAATGTAAAAGAAGTAAAATTAACTCACAGAATAAATTTTACTCGTGCGTTTAAACATTATTGCTGGTTTGATAGTCACACGTTGCCAATTATTTTTAACCTTATTAATTACCGATGTAGCTTTGGAAAATATGTAGAAAAAAATTGGTTGCCTGTAAATTCGGTATACGGGCGAAAGTTTTACGTGACAACGACTTTGAGTGGTAAAATAATTTTAATGTGAATATTCATTCGTATAGTAGGAAGAAGGATGAAACATAGTTGAGTGGGAGAGAGACGCAAGGCATTCGGCGGGCCTCTCTCTCGTTCGGTGACTCATCGTAACGTTACCGAGCGTTACACTTTTTCATAAGTGCCTCCCAGCCGCAACCTAATTTAAGACGTTGTCACGTCAATATGTTGCTAGCTTCTACCCGAAACTTCGTCGGCTTATTATTAAAATAAAAAATAATGCATGTGATATTCTTGATTTTTTATCATACTTAAACAGGTATGTTTAGGTACCCTATAAATGGAGGACACAATACCCAACCTAAAGCTGCAATTAATATTATTCAAAAAAATTAAGGTACTTTACGTTCTTTGTTCGACGTAGCATTCGAACTCGAAACCTCGTGATTATGATACGAACACGATCACCAGTTTACCAACGAGGCATTTCACTTAAACCTTACTTAATTTGAGACAGTACACATGGTAGTCATAATACCCAACATAACAAAGAGACATAACATGTTTTGTTGATAATTCTGAGCACGAACTCAGACTTTCAATTGTTTCTTATAACCTTAAGTAACGTTACTTTATTATTTATGGTTAATGGTAGATAAGATTTTAGGAACTTACACAGACAGCCTTGTTGTGCTATAAGAACCAAAATGGTATGAAAGATACTCCATTCATCTGATACATTCAGTATTAGAATAACTATTCAAACGCAAGCGATTAAACACTTAATTTCAGTCTACTAAAAACGCAGTGATTAAAATGAATTCACATAAAGGAACGGTCTCATTCTTTATACAATGTTCTTTGAAAACAAGTTACTACACAGTACTAGTCTTTTATGAATCCTCAAAACACTCACTGAAATATCAATTGCGCAGAAACAAAAACATAATTATTTCAAAGAATCTATTTGCTACGAAATAATATTTCGTAGTGCTACGAGTCTGCTACGAATGTGCGATGCGCTTTCTCGTAGCAATATTATCTCTTTGCTACGGTCACTGTCCTACTACGCATATTTCGTAGCAGCTTCGTAGCTCGTAGTACAAAATTGATAAATAGAAAAACCCACAACAAAAATATCTAAAGTCCGAATATCTAATAACCAAATAACTTTTATTTGAGGAAATAATATTATTTTTGTAAGATCTTCCATACATTTAACTGCCTTGGTACAATTTACTGTCAAGACGTATAAAATTATTTCTTGGATTAAAGTTGATCGGGTATCGAAATCGGACCTTATACAATCAGAGGTAGACAGTTGAACATCTGTCTAAAGTGACAGTATAAAGTAGAAGCGAGCGATCCGTCAACGTAACAAAAGACGATCGTCACCCTACCATCTATCACTGATAGCGTTATCGATAGTTGCACAAAATCAATTATAGTCCTAAAATAGATTCTTTTGTTAATATTATTATTCAAAAGATTTTCTAAGACTCGGACAACTAGAAAGACATATCTAAATAACTGGATATTATTCCTCTGGTGACTTTATGTCTAAAATTTTTATTCAATGTTAATTAACAAATTACAACTTAGATAAAATTTAATTTTAACTTTTAACCTAGATAGGACGTCATAGAATTCCTCCGAATAGAGGCCTTGGGGAATGTGCTCAGAAGACTGGCAGCATTGCCACGTTGTATAGCAATGCTAATCCTTTGACCGAGATATTAATTATTAAAATCTGTTATTTTTTATTCTCTGTATTATTTAAGGCTCTTTACTATTTCCTTAAATAATTCTGTTAATTAACCTAAATTTTAGCGTTTCTTCGGTCGACAGAATTGAGACCATTACCACTTTCTAAATTGCCATAATTTCGAGACCTTTGACCTCAACTCGTTATTATCTTGTTTAGTAGGTATCTACTTCAATTTTCAAAACTATTAATTTACTTAATGGAAAACCAAATAAATGCGTGATTTTCTTAAGCCCTCCAACATTTTCCAAGGCACTGTGCAAGACATAATGAAGTCTATCTGATTGATCAACAATAAGCTTCGTGTCTCAAGGCTATTATGATAATGACGGCAGCCGCGACGCGCGACGCTCGGAAGTAGATAACATCGCGCACCACTCACTGGACAATAACCGTAACAATCATTTATAATAACTATCAAGTTTTATATAACTTTGTTATTTTATAACGCAACGGTTCAATATTACAGTATTTTATAGAGTAAGTTGGAACCGCTAGAAGTTGATAAGCAGAAAAAAAAATTTGGTCAGTTATAAAATATATAATATTTCTACAAATACTAGACCTAACTTTATGAAAATAAATAATAAAAAAATATAATATGAACAGCATAAATATAAAACAAAAAAATTTATTAAGATAGGTCAGGTACAAAGTTAGATTTTGTAATCGACCCCATTTTCTTTGCCGTCTGGTGTAGTTGCATTTGATATGTATAGAATGGCTAGATCACAAGTGCCAGGACATCTTTCCCTGACACCCGTAGCCGTCAAAGACATTGCAGTAGATAGTGGATAAAAGCTATCAAAATTGATTAAAATTAACAGCTGCAATTCGTTCGAGGCGCAGTACAGCGAATAATACCCGTTCCGATTTATGGTATCGAAATAAAATGAAAACATGCTTTAATTTTTTTTGAGACGTGAGTCTGAACACAAATAGTCCAATTTCTTTTCCTACCGTGCATTGAATGACTGGCAACTACTGAGAAACCATGCCGAAAAAACTTAATATGCGTTTTTTAAATGAATTAATAGTAATAGTAGTACCTACCTATATCTATTACATTTTGTTTAGTGTGTTGTATTACAGCAAGTCGCTCTAATAAAATAAAGTCAATTTTCAAGCGTTTTTATCCGTAAAATGTTTTTCCAATACACTTTCTTACTTTGTTAATAGTTATTTCCCTAATATCATTTGGAAGTTTATTCTAGAAACGTACATATATCTGCACTACTCCATAACAGAGCTACTGATATTGTGACGACGGGTATGATGTGCTACAATATAATTCTTATTTCTTGTATTTAAAATATGCTTGTCGCTTATGTTTTTAAATACCGTAACATTTTTATGCACATACCTATAATAAATTTTCATAAATATATTGAGAAGCGACAGTTTAAATACTTTAGAAATTTCACTGGGCAACTTAATATTCTGTTACTTTTATAATATTAATTATATTATTTTGTTAAGAGTAATGTAAAAGTTTTGTTTCCCTTAATCAAAATATATTGTTAAGCAAAACAATGTCTCCTAATAACAATAAACGATTGACCTTGTGCTCAGTGGTGGCTAAGTCGGAATCAATGCGCATTGACCATCGCGCGGTATGAGGTCCCGAGTGCTATTAGATGTCAAGGTCTGGACCCTACGGTTTATTGTAGGAGTAATATTTATACATATATATTTCTGCAATATGTGTAGTACCGTTGATTATCGACTACAGCC
Source organism: Meganola albula (assembly GCA_936450015.1). NCBI lineage: Eukaryota > Metazoa > Arthropoda > Insecta > Lepidoptera > Nolidae > Meganola > Meganola albula. Next base: position 5,368,041 of record OW388159.1, on the reverse strand, counting down.
TTTAGAAACAAACAATAAGATTAAATATTGTATAATTTTCCGTTTACCTCTAATCTAACACCTAACAAAACTAAAACTACAGATTTTATTGTGGTACCTATTAAAAATTTTACTATTTTAGTTTGCACATCTCTTAACAGCATGAGCACTATAAATTGTACGTTTTTACCATACGTTTAATTGTTTTAGCATTTATGTAATATGAGCGAGTGCACCACGAACTGTAGAACTGTAATCTTCTGTCTTTGAATATACAACTAAAACCAACTTGTCTGTGCACTACCAACTAACTACGTGTACATCCATTACCAATTATGGAGGCTATGCATTAGTACGTAATATAATTAAACGAGATATAAATATACTGATGCATGTGGACGTTTAAAACTAAAATTAAACAAGTATTTCAACCATTATATTGAACAAACCATATGACAGCTTCTTGTAATCGTTATTATATTTTTATTATTATAATCAAATCAATTATTATTTTTTCGATAATCATATTGTTTTTAATGCATGACTTTAAAATTATATTCTTTTTTAATTATATTTGTATTAATTTATGAATTTTAATTGTACCTACACTTTAATTAATTTTAATTTCATTTAACAATTCATTGAGTGGATTCATTTTTATTCAAACATTTATTTTCATATTAAATAATTATTCATTTTAACTTGAAAATGATAATAATTGTAATTGTTATTAATTATTTATTTAAATTTTTGCTTTCATTTGTCAACTCGATCTAAATGTGTAAGCTGTGGTCGCCTATAATTGAAGATGCGTTTATGATTTTTTTTTTGTTATTGTGTTCATATGTGCTATAATAATGATGAAGGTATGTTGGCTATCCTTAAATTAATAAAATAAAAATAGAAATAACGTGATTCTATTCATTACCAGGTAGAACTAAATACTCTCTATATCTACTAACAAAGGTACAAGTCTTAGACACTAGCTGCTTAAAATTTTCTATAAGAAAACCCTATTATATTTCATTATTACTAGTCGCATAGATACCTAATTCTATTAACTTTATTTCCAAAGTTATTTGTTTGATATTAGGTTTATTCTGAGAAAATGCTTGATATTCACAAAGAACAACTGATTCAGAGGTGATATTGTATGAATAATGCGCATGGTGAGTCAGACACACGTCTCTGAGATCACATCGATATCGCTCACGTGTCAACATCACTGATTATAACTTCTCGCATATTAGTACCTACCATATGTCTTTGTAGATCTAATGAGTATTTATTTCTTTTAAATTTTGTACCTATTTACAAAAGTTTTAGAATTGGTTTTACTTCCTTAGAAACTTCTGCATTTTGTATACATCATCATTATAATTCTGGTCATCACTTCAACCCTTTTTAGTTTCTCACTGCTTGCTGCACGAGTCTCCTCTCGACTATATTACGAGTTGAGAAAGTTTAGACCTTAATCCACACACTCTGTCTAAGCGCGGGTTGGTGGATTTCACATGTCCTCGAATGATTCGTTTTTAGACATGTCGGTTTTCTCACGATGTTTTCCTTCTCCAATACTGAGCAGCGGTGATGTAACAATTCACACAACGATGCATGGGCACGACTGGGAATCAAACCTGCGACCTTATATTTCTAAGGCAAGGCCAGAACCGCTGCGCCCCCGCTGCTGGTCATGACCGTCCTTTTAAATATGAGCGATCAATTTGGGAGGATTATCCCATATACGTTAATCTTCTCATCGGTGGTACAGTAGCATAGATGAGGAAGTAGCCTATCACTAGTCTGTGGTATTAAGCGACGATAATATCGAAAGTCTGCTCACTAATGAATGATGATGAAAGGTATACCACCTCATCGGTGAAATTATTATTTTAAAATTAGTATAGGTAATTTAAACCACATTAACTATTTGCTATCTTTACATGAGATGAGACTAAAACCTTACTTTTATTTAGGTACCTCACTGCGGGGATTTTCCCTCGCGATGTAATTGAAAGGTTCCGCTCACAAGTGAAGCCCCAACGAAGCCGACCTCATTTCCTTGACTCCGGCGTTTAATTATAGCTCGCCTTCGCCCATATTATTATAATGCAAATAGTTATCTTGATTTAAATATTTATGAAATACCGTAAGATAATAGTAATAATAATTATAAATAACTTATTAATTTAATTTAGTTTCATATAATTTAATATTAATTTAAGTACTAACATTAGTTATAGGTTTTATTGGTACTAACACTATGGATCTATATGTTCTGAAATAAAGAACTTATTATAATTATTAATAATAATTAAAAATTATGAATGTGAATGTGAAATCATTGTTTCCCAGGTGCAAGCTTTGTCCAAATTATGGAAAAAATAATTAGTAGTAGGCACTGTCTTAGCACCACTTTGATTATTTATGTTGGGAGAAGAGGAAATGCTAATAGTCACATACTAACAAAATACTTTGATTTGTTAGCTCAATTAGATATTAAACACATAATTTTAACTGCATTTCCTTATAGCAAGTTGTTGCTTGAGGCAGAAAATAATGCCAGACATAGGTTAAATAATAAATTGCATACTTTGGCATTGTATAACAATAAATTCACTTTAGTTGACATTAATACCTTTGTATTTAATAAGACATGTAAATTAACAAAAGATAATTTTTATCTTGCTAATTTTTATAAAAAACAAATAGCAATGTCGCTATCATATTGTTTTAATGACCCAGCCAAGTTGTTGGCTAACTCCACTGCTTCTATTGAGCAGGTTACAAATGTAATATTAAACTTTGACAGTTTGGAACAAGTTCCAAGTTCTTTAAATTAGACCTAAAGACAATAGAGATAATCTCTGGCATTAGTAATAAAGGTAATGGATCTGATGATGGATATCAGAATAATTATTTAAGAAATACAAAACCATTAAAATTTAAACATTATAATAAAAATTGTATCAATCTGGTGCATCAAAATATTCAAGGACTGTTAGGTAAAGAGTTAGAATTGGAGTTGTTTATGAATTGTGAGAATATTGATATTATTTGTCTTAGTGAGCACTGGCTTAAGCGCCATCAATTCATTTACAGCTTCAATAATCACCAGATTGCAAGCTCGTTCATCAGGGAAAAGTTTATTCATGGTGGCTCTTTAATAATAACAAATAAATTACTCAAATATAAAGAAAGATCTGATATTGTGTGCCTCTCTGTTGAGCGAGTTGTTGAGATCTCTTGTGTTGAGTTGGAGCGACATATTGTTATTAACGTATACAAACCTCCCTGCGTGCCTTTTGAGGCATTTTTAAGAATAATGGAGGATGCCTTAAATAAAATATCTAATAGCCATAAAACTGTTACTGTCTGTGGAGACTTTAATATAAATATTTTGGAGGATTGTTCTACTACTACAATTTTTTTAAATTTATTCAAATCTTATAACCTAATAAACATATTTTGTGAACCAACTAGAATAACTGCCACTAGTGCGACATGTATTGATAATATTTTTTGTAATATGACACCTAGTCATAAATCAGTTTTTAATAAAATACAATCAGATCACAGTGGTCAGCTAGTTTGTTATCCAGTAGATACTCCAAAAAGTAAAAAAAGGAAAATAACAGTTGTACCCTTCAGTGAAAGCCGCTTAGACAGGTTTAAAAACAATTTATTAATTAAATTAGAGTGGTTGCCCAGCAACCAGAGTCCAGATTATCAATATAATTATTTATTTAATCAAATTAATGAAACATTTCATAGAGTTTTTACTTCTAAACACTTGATGGTTAGTGATGGTCTGGATTTTGGTGAATGGGCAACCCCGGGTATCTATAAAAGTAGAAATAAACTGTATGATTTATACGCTGAAAAGTCCTACAATCAGGACCCTACCTTCATAGATTATGTTAAAAGATATTCAAAACTTTTTAAAAAAATATGTTTAACCGCTAAATCCATATACATAAAAAATAAAATCAAAACATCTTCTAATGTTGTTAAAACTACTTGGAACATTATTAATAATGAAACTGGTAAGAAAAAAGCCTGTAATAAAGATTTTAAGCTAAAAATTAATAATGTAGATATAACAGCTGACCTGGAAGTTGCGACAGAGTTTGAAAATTTTTTTACTAACATTCCTTTACTGACTACAATGAGTCTGCCGTCGTCTTCTATATCCGCTGAATCAATACTTAAGGAAAATGTAGTAGAGTGCGGTACAGTGTTTGAATTTATGCAAGTTACACCTAATGATGTATTGAAAGCCTTTAAATCAATTAATTTGAAGAATACTAAAGACTTGTGGGGACTTTCTGTTAAGGCGGTATCTGCAATTATTACTATAATTGCCCCACATCTTGCATCTATTTTCAACAACTGTATTGCAGTAGGTGTATTTCCTGACTTGATGAAGCACAGTAAGGTTATTCCTTTATTTAAATCTGGAGATACTTCTGATCCATCAAACTTTCGACCTGTTTCTGTATTACCCACCTTAAGTAAAATCTTTGAAAAATTAATACTTAGCCAGTTGCTCAGACATTTTAATAGACATGAATTGTTACATAAGAAACAGTTCGGGTTTACCAAAGGTTGCTCAACCGTTGATGCAGGTGTTGAATTATTAAAAAGTATCTATGCTGCTTGGGAGAATTCGCAGGATGCCTTGGGTATATTTTGCGACTTGTCCAAAGCCTTTGACTGTGTGCAACATGAAACTCTTGTAAGGAAATTACACCACTATGGTATTAAGAATAAAGCTCTTGAATTTATCATATCTTATCTGAGTGATAGAATTCAAAAAGTCGATGTCAATGGAATTAAGTCCTCAGGGTCAAGAGTCACCATGGGTGTACCTCAAGGATCGATTCTCGGCCCTTTTCTGTTCCTAGTTTATATTAATGACTTACCTTATTATGTTAATGATAGCCATGAGATTGTGTTGTTTGCCGATGATACTTCATTGACATTTAAAATTAATCGACAATTAAGCAATTATGACGAAGTAAACAACGCACTCTCTAAGGTGGTCTATTGGTTTAGTGTGAATAATCTTTTACTCAATGATAAAAAAACTAAAGTGATAAAGTTTTCCATGCCTACTGTAAGACAGGCAAATACAAATGTTAAAATTAATGGTAATGAGGTGGACCCTGTTAAGTCATCTGTTTTTTTAGGCATCACACTAGATTCTAAATTACAGTGGCTTCCTCATATAGATAAACTGTCCGGAAAATTAAGTTCTGCTGCGTATGCAGTCAAAACAATTAGACGGCTCACTGATGAGGATACTGCTAGAATTGTTTATTTTAGTTATTTTCATAGTATCATGTCTTATGGAATTCTTCTTTGGGGAAATGCGGCTGACATAGAAACCATTTTTATTTTACAAAAAAGAGCTATAAGAGCTATCTACAAACTAGGAAGCCGTGTTTCTCTAAGAGAGAAATTCAGAGACATAAATATTTTGACTGTCGCTTCTCAATATATTTATGAAAATTTATTGTATGTGCATAAAAATATTACAAAATTTAAAAAAATAAGCGACACACATAATTTAAATACTAGAAATAAGAACGATCTTGTAGCACATCATACTCGACTCCACAAAATCAGTAACTCTTTTATGGGGCAGTGTATACGTTTCTACAATAAACTTCCAAATAATATTAGGGAAATGACTATTAACAAATTTAAAATAACTATAAAATCTACGTTATGTAAGAAAGCGTATTATAAAATTTCAGACTATGTAACGGATAAAAACGCTTGGAATTAAGTCGCTCTAATTCAACACAATAAACAAACAAAATGTAATAGATATAAGTACTTCATTTAAAAAAGAAAAAAAGCCTACTGAGTTTTTTGGCAGTGTTTCTCAGTAGTTGCCAGTCATTCACTGCACGGTAGGAAAAGAAATTGGACTATTTTTAAGTAGACTCGCGTCTCAAAAAAAATAAAGCATATTTTCATTTCATTTCATTTCATTTCATTTCATTTCATTTCATTTCATTTCAAGGTTTGCGAGGAAAGGTTGTTTGGATATATGTAAAAACAGTGTTAGTGTGTAGGATGTGTATGTAGTAGTGTATCTCGATGTGAGTCTACGATGAAACGCGCCAGCCCAGTATACCGATTCACTCGTGATTACGATTGCTTTTATCGGTGAGAAGGTGGCAGAAGAATGAGCCTTCATATTATGGTTAGGTTAACAGACAGAGAGAATAATAGTTACTTTCGCTCTAATATTAATGTGCAAGTAGGTAACAATAATATGTGGTGTTTTGTGGAGTTCAATAACAGCTTGAGGTGTTTAATAAGTTAGATAAAATTAGCAGCTACGTTCATACATCAACAATATATGAACGTATTGCTAAGAACAGACCTAGGGCGGTTGAGTTTGTTCCGTCAATTCTCTATTTAAAATTCAAAATTGTCTCTATTTGTTTGTTTGTTTTTGGAACGAAGTTCCTTACGGCAGGCTTGGAGGGGATAGGGATTTTGCTGCGCGACCGAACTGAAAAAAATGTGATAGTAAAACCGTAAGAAAAAATCCGCGGGAAAAAGTGCGTGGAATAAAACCGTTAAATGAGACGTGCGCAGGCGCGACAGTCGCATACACAAGCGACTTTTCTCTTTCTCCCTCTTTATTGGCCGAAGGTACTTCGTTCCTATCTTGTGTCCCACGACACCACATCATTTTTTTTTCTTACTATAATGTGGTAGGTAAGTATACCACCCAGTACCTACCACTCATTCAATCCTTTACCTTGAGAGCTCGTCAAAAGAAAAATGTACCTACAAATGAAAATGAAAGAAGGAATACCTATTTTATTACTTTCAAACAAACATTTATTGTTCAACATGAAGTACCTGGGTCCTCAAATTGTTTACGTTAAATTGACAATTTTAATTTTAGATCTTTGTATTGTTTGGTGTTCTTTTGTTTACTTTTACACAATGTAGCTCTTAACTAAAGGAAGCCAAATAACAAATTCATTGCTAACGTCTAACACCACAGAGCTGTGAATCTGCCTTAAATAAATTATGATTTCGAAACTAGTGCTGCAGGACGAGTCTAATGGCTGGAGTAGGTACCTAAGTAAGCTTCCTATGTGGTTCTTCGAATAAAAGCGAGTTACTCTGTCTGTTTGTCGGTCGCGCTTTCACACAAAAACTCCTTAACTGATTTAGAAAAATTTGGTATGGAGATAGCTTGAGACCCTGACAAGGACAAAGGATAGTTTTTACCGATTGTGCTTTTAATGGTTTAGCGAGATAATAAGATAGTAAACTATAGATGAAATTAAACCTCCCTTGACGGGTTTCACCGTTCGTGGTCAGTCTGTTTTATGACGCCAAACAAAAGGCGTACCTACATTTGTTTCTGTTGAAGTAAAACCTGACTTAAATCCCTGTTATTGTGTTTTGAAACTCAATCTTAATTGTGCCGGAAAACAATTTACAGGTCAAATACGTAATCGTCGTTTTATCGAAGAAGTTTTATCATGGCGTTAGCTCATAGCTGCTAGCCTTGTGTAAACATCTGCTGAAAAAACGGTTTTACACCATGACCTTAGCTTTGCGAGATTTCCTTAAGTGTGGAATTGCTTAGGTTTCCTTAATAGAGAACTTTATTGAGTCTTTATTAAATTGAGGTAGTAGCTGGCAATGTTCGTATTTTACAAAATAACCTAAGGCCCTAGACAAAGTCGCATAGCGAAAAGATAACAGAAGATCGAAAGAAATAAGATGTATGGAATTGACAATTACTTACGAATTGTCAAGTGACAATCTAAAGTGAAATCTAGACTAAGTGATATAGTTATAACGAAAGATCGAAAATACCAAAATGTGTTGGATTGACATAAGATTGTCACGTGACTTTTCGAAGGTGAATGTCAGTCCCATACCTACATTTTGTTCTTTTTTATCTTTGGTCATCGCTACGTGACTTCTTCTAGTGGTTTAGGACTAACACATTCCAGATTGTCCACCAATCCGTACTAACCCAGCTTGGTTGATTCCGGCCCATTTGTACCTACTCTCTTAACTCTTCATAATTATGACTTTATGACACAGTCTAACCCAGCTATTAAATCTTGTCCATCGTCACTTGAAACGTCATCTAGATATAAAATATACCGCGATGAAATCCGTCATAAATTAGTTAAAAGATTGACAGTTAGAAGATTATCACGTATTAACGCACTCAGTAAAGTATCTAAAATCATAATAGGTAGGAGTACATCAATATGCTTATTGACATTTTCAGCAAGTCAGTATGTAGGTATGTAGGTACAGGTGTTATGAGCTGGTTAGTCATTGCTCTGTGATTCTGAAAACAAAGCTGAAAAGAACACGGCCGTAGACGTCGTTAGTTAATTTATGAGGGCGTTGCGTGGCTCATATGGTCGTCACATCCGAGCGCCATCTGCAGGTAAGTTACGAGTGCGCGCAGGCACGCACTCGCCGCACACATGCGCGCGCGCACACACACCACGCCTCGCCAACTGTCCACCGCCCGAACAATCGATCGTAAATCAGCTTCGATAAAATTATAGGAGGGAACACAATGGAGATCGCTGGTCAACATCTGCGATGTATAATCTGCCCTCCTGCCATCGCAAAGAGTCCGCTTTCACACGCACCTGGCCGCTCCCGCCACGTAACTCTCCGGCTCCGAGATAAAGTCTACATTCGCACGTGTACAGACAAGAAGTGTTTATTTTGAGAAAGTCTTGTGCCGCGATTATAATCTTTACTAGAGAAAGCTTTGGGTCGATATTCCGGTGCACTAGATGGCACTCTCGTAATTGCGAAATTCACGCTTCGTTGTGCGGTACAAAAATAAGATTATGGATTCTGCTGAGCTCCAGCGTTATTGTGATTCGAGGATCCGTCCGTACTTCAGTAGGTATGTCTGCGAGCTTTACGACTGCTATTCCTGGAGGAATAAACCGTAGTGCTTATTGAATATTGTTCAGGTTATTTATGGAAGACATCGGCATTGTCCACGGTGCGACGTGATTTCAGGCCTGGAAGTTTACTTAGAGCGCATGAGATTATATTTGCTCTCTTAGGTAATGTTACCTTAAAATGAATCCTTTCAGGTCTTTGTGGTTGTTATTCAATAGGTACACAAGAGAGACGGGAATAAAGTTGTGAAGTTCTACAAAGGCCAGACACACGTTACTAACATTGAACAATAGGTAATGAAGGGTATAGGTATGTAATCAATATTACATTTGAGGACTCTATTATATAATGAACTAGCTTGTCCAAACCAAATATTTTGGGTTACGTAACAAAAACAACCTTGAGTTACAAAACACATTTCAGCAGTTTTCAGTCGAATCCCAAACTGAAAATGTTGGACATGATAGCATCTAAAGCTACAGCTAATCGATTACAGTGTATCGAGAGCATCGATAACAAAATCGAATACAGCGCGTATCGAGTTGGCAATCAAGGTGTTCGCACAAAGGGCAACGGTCAGGGATCGAATTTCCCGACACTTAGTGAGGATCGTAGCGAGCGCGGCCCACGTTTACGACCGTCGTAAAGACGTGGCCAGATATTGAACGAGCTCTCTTATGTATAATATGAGATTGTAACTTAACTACGTACAGGTGTTCTATAGGTATAAACGTACTTTATATGTAGGTTCCTACAATAAGAAAGCAACCAGCTATATTGAGAATCGGAATGTTTTGCTCCATCTTGTTTTTTTTTTACATTTTCTATCTTATATCTTTAAATGAGCAATATATATATAAAATCTCGGAATCGGCTCCAACGATTTTCATAAAATTTAGTATATAGGGGGTTTCGGGGGCAATAAATCGATCTAGCTAGGAATCATTTTTAGAAATTGTCATTTAAAAAAAAATATCATCGGTCATCCAGATATTAAAAATAAAGTAAGCAAATAGAGTTATCAAAATACGAGCTGACTTAATTTTTTTAACAATAACTCAAAAAAAACCACTTAACCGATTTTAATAAAATTTTAATTGGACCACCATTTAAAACAAAAAAAGAATTATCAAAATCGATTTAAAGTTAGCGGAGTTATTGCGTAACATACCTACAGACAAAAAAAAATAAAAAAACATTCAGTCAAATCGAGAAACTTAGTTTTGAAGTCGGTTGAAAATAGGTAACAGCTAAAAGGTACCTATGTTTAAATTAGGTTCTCGTGTGTATTTCGACGCTTCACTTCAGGTATGAGGAAGGTTTAGGTAATTAGTACCCGTGCGAAGCCTGGGCGGGTACTAGTTAACTAGGTATACCTACTAATGATATGTAGTAAGATTTGTATATTTACACGCGTTATGATCGAATGCGGTGGTGATAGCGTTTCAACACATTCGTGTTCCATTTTAATGTCCCGATAAAAACGGCTAGATATGGTCGTCATAACGGTATAGTTAATCTTTATGTGAAAACCTACTGTATATCTACGCTGGTATTGGTCATTTTTATTTGCGCTGCCGATTTTGTCTGTCGTAGCTTAAGGTACCTTAGTATACCTACTTGTTTTTGATATATTTAATGAAATGTAGCTCTCCACTTGTACCTACCTAAATGCTGTTTGTCATTTTAATGGGTTTTTAAAAAAACGAACCGTCTCATACTTAACTATCTATTAACAATAAGGAACTCAAAACCAGCTCAACGGATTCAATAAATTTTTTAATGGGTCCACCTGGATTTTTTTTGCTTCAAAGTGTAGGTTAGGTAGGTTTGTTACCTACAAACCTACCTAACCTACCCTTTCGGTCGGTCTAATCGGTCTATAATTGGCGAAATTATCGCGTAACATACCAACAAACAAAAAAAATACAGTCGAATAGAAATCCTCCTTTGTTTTAAGTCGGGTTGAAAACACTGCCCTAATTTTCTCCTACTTCATAATAGGTATTAGTGGGTATGTCCGCCTGTAAGTAGGTACCCAGACTTCTAACTACATAGGTATGTATAGCTATCCTACACCAAGTTTCATCTAAATGTTCTTTATTTAAAAATGTAAGTAGGTAATAGAACAGACAGACAGAGCATAATATTAACTAGGATTAAACATACCAACATGATATGTACCTACCTAGCTCTACCTGTGTGTCTGTCTGTGACGTCATAGCTCCAGAGGGGAAAATTTTGATTTTCTTTATTTTGTTTGAAAGGTAAATTAGTCGCCAGTGATTTTAGCTAAAAAGTTAAGATAGAGGGTATTATTATTTTTTAATTTAGGTAGAGTTATTATATAGGTACCTAGGTATCTAACATCTATTATTCGTCTGTTATAGCTCAGTGTGCAAAACTTATAAATAAAAGGTAGTATGTGCTACATAACCTACCTCAAACACATAGGTATCTAACCAAAGAAGCAAGACAGATTTTAAAGCAAAAAAATTATTAATAGCCAGATGAGTACCTATAAGTAGGTGGTGTTAAATGTGTAGGTACCTATACTTAGATTAAAGATTGGTACCTAGTAAGTACTTAAGTAAAATATAAATCCGTGCACAATACAGACATGAAACGCTGAAAGCAGCTGCTATAACGTAGGTACCTAGTACCTATCTACCTGCGTCGATTCGTAGACTCGCTATAAACTGAATCATAAAAACTGATGATTGGACGACGGTTGTGCAACCAATGTTTGGAAATAGCTGTCTCGAGCATTGATAACACTCGCTACTGTTGACAATCTACAAAATATACAATAACTCGTTTCGCACATTTTCATTTGCTACTAGGTAATACTTAGGTACTACATCTATAGGTACCTATTAGTTACAAAGAAAATTCTTGTAAGATTATTGCCAGCAGTACTCATTATCGATCGTGTCTTATGAAACCTTATTTCAGGGAATCTCGAACGCTAGCCTGAGTAAATCAAAACCTAACAAACAAGATACTTACAATTAAATACTTATTTACATTAGTTAAAAATTAAATGAACGCTTACGAATAATTGATTGAACAGTAATAATTGTAGATAAGTACTCAATGGACCTTAGGTAAAACAATAGAACGTCACGCTCCACTCATATATAACTAAAGTAAATTAAGAAAAGCCTCTAAGCGCATCCAATGACAAATGACAGTGGAGGGACATCCCTCTACAAACTAGTACGTATGAAAAGGCGCTCTACCTACATCACGTAGAGCGCATAGTTGTTCAGCGCGACGCGGAGGATGTCCCTCGCTATCTTGTCAGGCGGGGGAGGCGCCGACCAATAGCGCGCCGCAGCGAGCGCATCACTAACCTTATCTCTACATACCTACTGCGCATCCCGCTCTCTACATCGCCACACACAAGCAAGAATTTTACTAGAAGTGAAAATACTTTGAAGTAAGTTTACAAACTTACCTTGTGCGTGAAGGCGCCGCGCCACAGCCTTAGACCGCATCGCGAGCACCGCCGTGATGGACAGGACAATCGTCTCAATTATTAATCACCAAACCGATCGATGTCAGGTACCTACTCCTAGCTGTGAAAAGTGATCGGAAAAGTTTTCGGAAAACGTTCGGTATGTTTACGCGCGGGAGCCACCAAGCAGCGTCGGCAGTGGCGGGCCGGCGGGCGTCGGGAGCGTACGTCGGGACGGCGGGACAGGTAGCGGAGCGCCGTGTCACGCGAGCGGTCGGCAGGACACTGCGTTCACGTGGTCCGCTGTACGACCGCGAGGAAAGCGATTTTCACGCGGGAAACGCGATAGTGACCGGCCGCGCTGTCTCGGCGAGCCGCGGCCGCTCTCCAACTGTCACTTGACGCGATTGACACGATCGCGCTGCCCGCCGCACCGCCCACGGCACGCTGCCGCCTACACGCACCCGCATCGCTATGGCGACCCACCACACTTGAGCCACCATAACATTCTTACACCCCATAGGCTTTCAGCGACCTCGTAAACCCACATTATCTAACCGAAACGTTAAAAAGGTTAGCTCACATGAGAAATTCTTAAACAATTAACGTGATGATGATGAAATTAAGGCCTAAGAGTGTCGAATTAAACAAAGTTTTGGTTTTCTGTTACCTAAGTAAATCCTTTTAACTAAGTTAGTCAGGTAGGTACTTACCGAACTTACCTTGATAGCTCGTACCCAAACTCAGAAAATCTTTGTACGTCTTCCTGAAAACTGGATAAGTAAGTAAGTACCGACTTACCTAACAAGAATATGAGAGAATATACCTATATTAGGTGATATTTTGGTTACATAATAATTAATAACTTTGGAAATGGCAAGTTTGCTCCTATTTTACTTTTACATAATTGCTACTCTTACTTACAACAAACAATTTCTTATTCAATCAAAAATAATAATATCTAATCTCTTTACTTACCTACCTACTTGACAAGTACGTCCCTTCAACTCTTTTTCACTAAAAGTGGGTCACTACCCACTGCTAGCCACAGGTCTGCTGTCAACCATTATACGAGATGAAACAGTTTAAGCCTTAATCCACCCACGCTGACCTATTGCGGATTGGTGGATGTCACATGTTCTCAAATGATTAGTACATAGTACATAGACACGCCGGTTTCTTCGCGGTGTTTTCTTTTACCGATTTGACTAGTAGGTACCTAATCATACCTAGACAATTCAAAGACACTGAAGATACCTAGGTACATATGTAGGCATTTCTAACACCAGATAACATAGAGGTAAGTAGTGAGTAGGTAACATGAAGATTAACAGTTAGCTAATTAGTAATTACCATGAACCCTGTAGATAGACTTAAAGCTAGGAAGTTAACAGTGGCGAAGAGTCCATACAAGCCGATTCCTATCAGTTTCACTTTAGGAAATGGTCGATATCACACGTACATAATAATATATTAAGTATGTAACGCTTAAAAGTTTCAAATAACAACAAAAATAAGTATAACATCAAGTGTAAGAACTATCGGTGACGGTAGTGAAGAGATATTATTTTCCTAAGTAAGAACTTTATTGCTCCGGTTTCCCTTTTCCAGACCAACCTTTGCCACTGGAAGTAAGTTTACCAGAATGAATCAAATTGCAAGGAACCAAGACCGGCGGAAGTATTTGATAGAGACATTTGTCGAAGAAAAAGATTACTAAATAACCACGCATTCTATATAAATTGTATACTTTCACCTTTGTGTAATACCGGTGCGAAGACTACCTTTAGTAGACGGCCATCTCTAAAAACGACAATCAATGGCGCCCAATCCTCCTGCCGCCGCCGCCTGCCTAAAATGTCATGTAGGTAGGTATCTACAGTCATAACTTTCTTCACATATCGTATTCGAAAATGTTAATTAACGAGGCTCTTTGAAGATAAACTTTAGCATCCAAGCAAAAAATCAAAGTCAAATAGCTTTCCCTGATTTTTTTTCTTTCGTATTTTGTACAGATAGCAACAGAAGTTGATTATCAGATTCAATACCTCTAAAAAATCTTATTCAATATGTAGGTAAGTAGGTAAGTATAGCCTACATATTTTCATGTGAATTTCATTTCGTTCCAATATAGGTATGTGTATGTAACATCCACCAACCCAGCTAGTGTGGATAGTCTAAACTTTGTCAACTATTACGATAGTCGAGATAAGATCCGTGTGGTGGAACACTCAACGATTCTCAGGTACTTTGCATATATTAGGTAATCTAAGCTTGATCAAATATTGTTTCATCGCACTACTTTTGATTTTATAATTATATCTCTTCTCTGGTGGTGGGTAATGGTCTTATTAATAAGACTCTTGAGTTAAAATGGACTTTGTCTCTTTCTTATTAGTATAAATGTTAAGATGACAGACATAGACAAACGAATTATTTACCTATTTTAGCAATAATATGCGTTAAAGATGTTTTAGAATACGGGGGTAAGTATTTACATACATACCTATCTATTAAAGTTACACAAATTGTATCCATTGACATTAATATAAACAAAGAAATTAACTTCCTTACATATATTTTTTAATTAACGACTGACCGACATAGATCCCTGAAGAACATTGAGGACGAAGCCCACTAGGGGCGGTGGGGGGGTGGGGAGGCCGTAAATATGATTATCAGCTGGGGAGGCGACGCAGACTAATCATATTCTCTGCAATTTACATAAATATTAGCGTGTTCCGTGTGACACGACGTTCTGTAGGGCTGCTAAGGGTTGATATTCTTTTATTATGAAATTAATTTAAACTCTACTATAATAATTATAGTCGACAAACTTTTTAAGCATCGCTTCTTCTTCTTCAGCATTCCTTTACCATACTGGTGTAGGCCTCCTTCAAAATGGCCAATCTTCTCGGCATAGAGCTCTCAGGATCCAGTTTGAGCCGGCGAACTCTTCACGTCATCTTTTCATCGCAATTGTGTTCTTCCTTTGGGGCGTTTTACCCCCATGGTTTCCAAGAGAAGTTTGCACCAGGATTTCTCGTTTCTGGTAACATTTCCTGCTCACTTTCAGTTCAGATGTTCAACCCGATTCGTTACATCAGCGACTTTTCTCTGTTACCGTTGCTTCTTAGTTACTTAACTGAATTTCACCCGATTTGAATTTTGTATGTAAGGAGATCACTTCAATTCTACCCTTTTTGGTGGTCACGGATCTTCTCTCAACTATCTTACGAGTTGAGAGATATCACTTATCATGACATGAAAAAAACTGGAAAACTTTTTAAGTAGGGCTCACATTTTTTTGATGTTTCTGTATCATATCAGTAATAGAACATATTTCCATTAATTTTTCAACTAATTTTTTTTTCATTCTTTATTGGACATAAAATGCAATTTATGTACGATCTATAAGTCATAGTATAGATGAAAGCGTGCGGTGTAAAATTAGCGGTCAGTTACCCTAAGGATCTCACAGCTGATACGGCGGCAAACGGGTGAATTATAACCAGTATCAATAGTAAACATCTTTCATTAGCCATTACTTCATTGTTTAGTACATGAAGTTTGTTTAGTATAAAATCAAGGGACAACCCTGGCCGGTCATTAGACGTCGTCCAGGTACCTTTTAATGATAGCATAAGGTCGATGTTAGATATAACCCAGAAGTCGCTTTGTCTTTTTTATGAGTGATTAATGTCCATACTTGCCGTGTTTGTCGCCATGCATATTAAGTTTTAATAACTTTTTATTCATATCTAGGTTTATTTAAAAGCTTATTTACATTTATAATTTTTTTTTCAAAGCTACCTGCTTTGGGACCCCTCCATCGACTAATTAACATAATTAACTAATTAACCTCAAAGTAATTTGCAAAAAAAAACTCAATCAAAAGGTAAAAAAGAAAAACTTTCTTTACTATTGGATACTACAATAATTCCAGTGTAATTGAATACATGAAGTTCAAAACTTTTATAAGCTCAACCAATTTAAGACTGGAAGTCAAAATCTAAACCCCTCCATCGGCTCACTTTGCCTAATGGGGGGCATTGCCTGCCATAAGGTGTAAACAGACAAAAAAAAGGAAACCTTCGAACTGAGTACTTACCTAGTCACCTTTTTTAGCAGCCTGTGGGTTCTAAACTGCAAAATCGTACAGTGGCCTTCGCGTCCTGTATAAAAAAGTGTCCAGGCACTCTAGCGCCTCAGGGATGTTTGCTGAAGTGCGCACAGATTGTTTTATGCCAATGTTGACAAAAAATGCACATCTAGTAAGCAATCAGGACCAGTTCGAACAGTATTCTGAAAATAATTGCTAAACCTCTGGATTGTCCGTAATTGACCGCATGTACATATGGAGCACATAAGTTAGGTTTAGGAATTAGGTTTATATAATTAAAGCATAGGGCGTTACTAACATTATCTTTTATGGTGTAAATTTTATTCTTATCATATTTCTACTAACCTTATATGGATCTTTTATTTATTTATTTATTTATGGTCTGAAATAAATGATTGATATAAATATTTATAAAATCTGTTAAAAATACTTACAAACCTAAAATATTAACTACCAATATTTATTTAAATATGCGGTCAGGGTTCCACAATTGCCGTAAGCTCCTTAATTAGTGACTTCCTCTATTGGCTCATAATATTATCGGTGTGATAACTATTTTCCTCAGTTAAGCAACTACCAAACATCGCGTGAAGCAACTATAGTAAGTATAATCGCGGTAGGGAAAATAACTTGATATCAATACCAACACATATTTTTACGGATTTGATAACACTTTATTTTGCTTCTAATTGCCTTGCTTATTGTCCAGTCGTAAGCATTCTCGCTTAGCCACCGCGTGGTCCTGAGTTCAATTTCCGGTATGAGCAAGAAAACATTTCTAAATATTGAAGTAAAACTACTTTAAAGTGGATTTTAACGTGGTTCATTTTATTTTCCTTTTGTTTGTTTTGTGTGATTTGTATAATATTTTAATAATACTTATAAATATATTTTCACACTAACACACAGCGCCATCTAGTCCCAAATGAAGCAATTATATTTGCCTGTGTTAAGGCTACTAGGAACGGATAAACTACTTAATATATTTCTTTGTAAAGACATACATAATATAAATAAATTACACCCAGACAGAACAAACAATCGTGCTCATCACGCAAAGATTTGTGGGTGGGAATCGAACCCACGACCATCGGCTTAGCAGTCAGGATCACTAACCACCACGCCACCATGCCAGTCTAACTATGTTTTCTTAAATACTTAGAGAATCATAGTTGCATCTGGAAGTTTAGAATTGTTTCCGACGAACGGATAGAGCTCGCCCCCTATTACCTATGCTGCCGTCGCAAGGAAAAAGGCACATTAGTTTTTTTTAAGTTACTAAGTTACTGAAAAAAAAAGAAAAAGAAAAAGAAGATATTGATTCCCATTATATAAATAACTCAGTTACGAAAAAAAATGTCAGATGTGCCCTTTCTCCTTGCGACGGCAGTATAGGACCTTCATAGAAGCGTGATGCTTTCGCGTTGCATTATTAATATTTATCATAACGGGCAATTAACTAATGCTGTTTTTTATAAGACCGTAACTTTGGCTGCATTTTGTTTATAAAATTTGTTACCAGTGCAAATTACCAGTTCAAATTTTGCATTGTATATCTGCAAAAATAGGTACTAATTTTATTCAAAATCGTTTCAATGTTTTATCCATATAGAGGTACTTCATAGACAAAATTAATTTCTATTAGAGGTAAATAAGTTATCTGGTTTTCAGTACCTACAGCCTCTTTTAGTTTGAGATCACATGGTTTTGTGTAGGTATAGCACTATTAATAATATTAGTATTTGTAAGTACTTTATGCACCTGTAAGTACTATGAACAGCGGTGGTGCAGCGGTACGGGCCTCACCTTAAAAAATAAGGTCGCGGGTTCGAATTCTGGTCGTGCCCACACATCTTAGTGTGTATTGTTTCATCTCTGCTGCTCAATATCGGTGAAGGAAAACGTCGTGAGGAAACCGGCACGTCTAAGAACTAATCATTCAAGGACATGTGACATCCACCAAACCGCACTTGGCCAGCGTGTTATTACCGCCTAAACTCTCTCAACTCATAAGATAGTTGAGAGAAGACCCGTGCCTAGCTGTAGAACACTAAAAAAAGGGTTGAAGTGATATGCACCTCCCAAATCTCCGTTTAAATATATCTAAAGCATCTTGATCCGTTACAAATATTAAAAGTAATATTATCTAATCTAATCCACACTTCTTTACTTATATTATAAATGCGAAAGCAACTCTGTCAGTCTGTCTGTCTGTCGCTTCACTCAAAAACAACGAAACTGATTTGGATAAAGTATGGTATAGAGATAGCTAGGACATAGGATAGTTTTTATCACATATACCCGCGGGTAGAGCTGCGTTCGAAAAGTTAGTCTAACAATGTAGTTCTTTTACCTAACGTTAGTGACAAACCAAAGTATCAACCGCTAAAAGTTTATCCTCATTTCCTTTGAAAAAATACATAAAACATACCTCCTAACCGCATAGAACTCAAAGATACCTACCATACTTACTTACTTCAAACATTTTTAGTGTCTGGGCACGGGTCTTGTAAGATTGTAGAGAGAGTTTAGGCCTTAATCCACACACGCTTGACAAATGCACATTGGAAGATATCCCATGCCCTCAAATGATTAGTTCTTAGACATTCTGATTTCCTCACGACGTTTTTCTTTACCGATATAGAGAAGCGGCGATGAAACAATTCACACAAAGGTGGCATGACCGGGGATCAAACCCGTGACCTAATATTTCAAAGATCGAGAGAGAAGAGCGATCGAAAGTTACCTATTTCACGATAAAATGAGAATCACTTGAATAATACCTCTACACAAATATACCACTACATTTTAAAGGCTTCTAGATTTCATAACATCTTACAAACTCAATCTCAATGCACCCCTCGTTCACTCCTAAACTAAATACTTAAAATATTAATTACTACACCTTCAGAGATTTACCCTTCCCATAAATTAAGGGGCCAGATGTTAACAGACTGGAAACAAACCCCAAATATCTTGTTAAGCCACCCACTGAGTATCACCACATACTTAGGTGGCCAAATAATGCATAACATCTTCCTGTACACAATATTACACCTAATTTAGTATTTTAGAAGATCGGTTTTCCTAAAACGTAGTTGGTATTTTTAACTTTATCGAATCAAAGATGTTTCTTCCTTATATTATATATAGATATATCATACAAACATATTTCTACATGTAATAAAGTCTGTTCAGATTTTAAAATTATTCAAAATTCGACTTTAAAAGTTGTAGTACAGAATTCAAGTGGATGGTACTATCGGTGGAGGTTACGTCGTTTTTATTTTGAAAGGTGTGTGATATGATATCAAGGCGAGACAGAGAGGGACAGTAGAGCGCAGGCTCCTCGGCAGACGTCGCGGTTGCTAAGCAACACATCGATTTCCACCCCCCGGCCAGCGACAGCCTCCGCCCGTATCCAGGTCATCCGACACCATCAGGAAACTGAAGTTCAAGCTAATATAATAGGAGGCTCTACTACCGTAATTTCGCCTTTCAATCAACAGATTTTTCACTAACAAAATGCAACTTATTATGTACAAAGTAAATAAGATTTCAACTTTAGCATACTAAAATAATTTTGACATCGTAGTAGGCAGGTGTAAAAAAATAATTATAAAAAAAAAGCAATCGAATTAAAACATATCATATGTTTAACTTTTCAGAGTATGACTATTCACTGCCTTCTGTGGCATGTTTTAATTTGCTTAGTATTTAATTGTAGAGGAAATGAATCACATCAAAGATTACGCTACAAGCAATATTTATTTATTTGCTTATGTCTGCGTTAAATTCATTAAAACACTTCACGTAAAACCATCTCAATTCAAAACAATCTACTACAAAATATTCGGTAAATACGCCTAATAAACAATGGCGTGTCGGTAAGATACTTGTTTTTCACGTCGCAGATCTTGGTTTCGGTTCCCACCCAGACATTTGTGAGATGAACATATCTGCTTGTCTTGAGTCTGGATGTAATCCTATATTAAGTATGTATACAAAAGAAAAAGTCGATGTAGTATAAGTTTAATCAGTTATCTGGTTTTCATATTACCAGCTCTATTTAGTTTGGGATCAGATGGCGGTGTTCGTTACTGGCCAGGGTATTATTACTAAGTAAGTATGTAGTTGAACCTAACCCCATTCGTAAGAATTGTAAACTCGAAAGTCTGAAGGTAAAACAAATTATTTAAAAAACTGCATCACGGGCGGTGATGACTAACACGGGTAGGTAAAATATGCACATGCGAATTATCAAGCGAAATTTTCTTTAAAGCCTTAGATTAAACCCAAATAATCATGAGCATCGAATCGTAGTTGAGTACCTAAACCCTCTAAATAACCTCATTAAATACGTTCCACGTCTAATATTCCTTGTTATATTATACCGTGTAGTATACCTTTTCTTTGATGTGCAAAGAAATCTCGACCTAATTCTTATCTCAAAGACATGTTAAGCTTCGGCGGCTGACAAAGGAAAGAGGCTGGACCTAATAGGGCCTCTTGTGGAGACTTTCTGAGCCCCTTCTAGCGTTTGACGCGATGAAGGTAATTTAAAAGGTACGCCGTAAATTTTGGGTTAGCTACAGTGTAGAAATGACAAAAGTAGGCTTTTTTCCTTGATTTAAGAATTTCCATTATTATTACGTAATACAATTTTGTGTGTAGGTAGGCAGGTACCTAATTGTGTATGATGTACTCATTTTGGTGGTTAGACCAGGCGTCAGATTACATTGGGCTACCTACCTGTAACGATAGTCATAGATGTTTCAAATGACAACCAAATCGACGGCTTAAAGCGCTCTCCTAGGCACGGAAGATAATCCCTCGACCAACCAGATACCGTAACAAATCTTTCTTATTACACAAAGATTGTCCGGGGCGGGAATCGAACCCGCAACCCCGGGCACAGACAGAC
This sequence comes from Meganola albula, assembly GCA_936450015.1. Lineage (NCBI taxonomy): Eukaryota > Metazoa > Arthropoda > Insecta > Lepidoptera > Nolidae > Meganola > Meganola albula. The sequence continues at coordinate 5,346,621 of OW388159.1, read as the reverse complement.
GACTTACACCGCTCGACTATAAAGCGTTCCCTCTATATTATATATCCTATATTCTCTAGGTCTCCAACTATATATTGTATATCCACATACCTACGAAAATTTTATTGTAAATCGGTTTAGCATAAGAATATAATAGAGAAACATAAACATATATACTTTTGCATAAAGATGTAAAGATTGATGCAGATTTAGAAAGAAGAGTCATAGCGGAAAAAAGCTGAACGGTATAATGCATGCTGTTGGCTAACCAGGCGATTTCTGAAAAGATTCAACTGAATGTAATGGATGGAAGTGAATGTTGGGTGTAGCAGAAGAAGCATGAAAGTAGAATATGCTTTAGAAATGCGTTCTCTACGAAGTTTGTGTGGTGTAACTATGAATGATAGATTGCGGAATGAAGTAATTAGAGAACTCTGTGGTCTGAAAGAAGATGTAGTGACAAAATTGGAAAAAATATACGTATAGTAGGTGGTTTGGTGATACAAAGAGGATGGATGACTGACCATTGTAGGAAGGCATATAATAATAATAAATGTATAATATATACGGCAGACGTGAGTGCTACGCAGGGAGAGGACACCGTAGGAGGACATCGTCTAATCTCATCGGGGATTTCTTTCAAATGGGTCAGGTGCATAACAGTCACCACGGCCGTTTACGTAACACAAGATGTATGAACATTAATGAGGCCAAGGCCTCGCCTGTAATATATAAGGTCGCGAGTTTGATTCCCTGTCGTGCCCACACATCTTTGTGTGAATTGTTCCATCGCCGCTGCCCTATACCGGTGAAGGAAAACAACGTGAGGAAACCAGCATGTCTAAAAACTAATCATTCGAGAATATGTGACATCCACCAACCCGCACTTTACAGCGTGGATTAAGGCCTAAACTCTCCCAACTCATAAAATCGTTGAGAAAACCCATGATTAGCAGTCGGACACTGAAAAAGGTTGAAGCGAATCTAAGTAGGTTAACTACTTACAGGTTTGGCGAAGGGTGACAGTCTGATAAAGGGAAATCAGAGCAAAAAAATTCTTACTTAGGAAAACAATGTCTCTTCATTACCGTCACCGATCGTTCTTACAATTTTAATTTTACAAAACTTTTAGGCGTTACATAATATATTACTATGTTCGTGTGATATTGACCATTTCCTAAAGGGAAACCGATGGGAATCGGCTTGTATAGACTCTTCGACCCTAATACCTATACCTATTCAAAGGATACAAAACCACAAAAGAATTAAGTATATTAATGAGCGTAGAAAATTGGTGTTCAGCATTCTGTTTTACGAGTTGTCCTTTGGATTCTCCTCCAATGATAATTTGCCGTGAAATAGAGTGCAGCGTTATGTTAAAAGTATTATTATCTCAGGAAGTCGTAAAGTTCTGTGACTAATTTTACTGAGACAAGGCAAAGACAAGATGCAAGTGTTGAAAATTACTAAAGTGACTGAATTTGACTGTCGTTTATGGTCAAATTGGTCGAAAAGCAGTCAAAAATGGTCAAATAGTAATTTTGACAATGACAATTTATTTCAGTATGTTTTAAAGTTGAATAGAAGTACCTATTTTTTAGTTTTTGATTGATACTTAAGTCTACAACTTCTTATTTGAAACAAAAAAGTTGTTCGTGTTCATTTATTATATTAAAACACATGTGACTATAACTATTTCTAATTATATTACAATAAAGTTGTATTGTTTTCAAATTCTGATTAAAGGTCTAAACTTGTCTTCTCTACCAAAGATTAAAGGAGAAAGTTGAAATGAAAAGATTAACAATATCTTACAATTTTTTATCTCACCGTAAAATTTGAGTCAAATTGACTGAATGTGACAGTAAATGACCGGTCATGTGAACCATATTATCTTCATTCAATCAATGTTCCTCTTTATGCCAGCCTTCATAATTAATTATGCCCAGCCCTGTGAACGTTAATGCTCCTCTCTCTTGACTATCCCTCGTATTATAGTGCACTTGTAAAATTCTTGTATTTTTTACCCTTTCTCATTACAATCACATGTAGTCTTTCCGCTCTACTATTTTCCGCACTTTTCTTCTTGCAATGACATAATGTGTTTTCTAACCCAGACATTGGCAGAACCATCGTTGTCACGATGGAGCCATAACCATCAAAGTTGAAGTTGAAGTTGAGGGTCTTTTTTACTCATGTTTTATGCCATTCGCCAATTTATTAATCCAAATGACATCATAGATACTTATTCACTAATAAGAACATGTACTACTAGCTTCCGCTCGTGGCTTCTGCGTAGGTAGTATTAGGATAAAAAGTAGCCTAATATGTACTATGCTATTTATCATTGCTTAACATCAAGCAAGTTGTACTGTGCCCTTAAAGTAAACCATACTTTTCATAATATTATTTTAGTTACACATAGTTGTCGCTAGAGGCGCTAAAACTTTATTTCATTCAAAAAGTCTAGGTTTATCAGTAACTACTATAGGTACTCGGTAGTCGTTAGCGAGGATAGACGAATTTTCCCTTTTTTAAACCTTACTTGGGCTTGTACAAACATTTCAAAAGCAAAATCAGTCAATGCGGTTCTTGTTGATGTTAGGTTTTAACAATACAAACATCCATCATTCATTTTTAAATTAAAGAGAAGATAGGATAGTACAGCACCATCTGTAGCCACTGTTATTCATTATTCTAGTAACTAAACTTTGTTGTTTTTACTGCCATCTATTATTATTTACTGATACTAAGAACAAACTAAACGTGGGTTTGCACGTTAGAAAGATCCAGTTAGTTTATATTAACGTCACTAGGTGTCGCTATTGAACCCTGTTTTACCGACTAGTGTGTTCTGAATTTCCTATTAAAATTAAAATTATTACGAAATCAATGATACATCCTTAATAATTTATAACTTTTGTCTACCCCAATAACTAAGCAAAGAATGACGCACGTCCTCGCTCATGTCGGTTTTCGCGCTAAACCATTACTCTTTAGCGCAGTCGAATAAAAACAATCCTATGTCTTAACACGGTTCTCAAACTATCTTCGTAACAAATTTCATCCAAATTGGCTATTTCGTTAATTTTACCGACACTAATGCACTTTTTCATGACCAAATAGTTTTATTTGTTCTTTTGTAAAACTACTATTACTAATTGTTTTTATTACAATAAATCATAAAATTAAACTAACATTGTAAGTAGTGCAAGTAGTAATTATATAATAAACCAGATTTTATAAATACTTGTTATGTTATGTAGTACAATAAAAGTATAATCAATTAATTAACTATTTTCGTGTATCTACATCTCTACTTTATTGATGAAAAAAGTAATGAAACTGCTTTGCCGACGGAGCCAACAGACGCATGCGCGTCGTGCTTTTTGTGATTTTTTCGTCTTTTTCTATCGGTTTGTTGTTTTGTGATTTCTGTCATGTCCCAAACCCTGGCTTGTATTATTCGTAGCGTGTATGTTATGTATTTATTTTATTAATATTCCGTATGATAGAGTTAGTAAACAAAGTAATTAGAGTTTTGTGATGATAAGTGCTGTGAATAAATATAGTATTCAGGGCTGGAAAACTAAAGCGGCACCGTGGAGTCACGAAAACGAAGGTAAAAAATGTCTTCATTGTTTCAACCGACGCGTTTGGCTTCGGTTTCTATTTGCATTTGCAGGAAATCAATGCCAAGCTTTACTGAATGCATCAATGTAGCACATTTTTTCTTTACATTTAGTTTGTGTCATTAATGGTTAATTTTTGACTAAAGTAGAGATTGGTAGCTTCATTATGCAGCTTGTATTTTAACCACATGGGTCGATATCAAAAATTGGACAGGCAAACGCGGGTTCGGAATAACAATTAAAGCCTATGCGTGTGCCATTTTGCGCTAGATTACTTGCTAAATGCAAGATTCTCTTCAATTATGCTGTTCTTTGCAGCTGTAAAATTACTTAGGTACCTACCGGTAAAAGAAACCGGTCTCTCGGCATTCGCGTTCTTAAACAGCAATTCTTACTCCCACAAGTTTTAACAATACTTACCTACCTCTATTTTATATCTGGACTTCAAACCTTGAAATTGAAGGAAACACGTAGAAGTACACACTTATCTCTAATAGTTATTTTATTAATGTGTTACGAAATGTGTCTCATTGAAACTTATTTATCAGGCTTTTAACTGCAACTAAAATTTGACTGTTTCAGTAACTTAGCTCCTCCTGTACATAGGTACAGGTGGCGTTAAGTTGCTGAAATTTATTAAATGTTAGAAACATTTAGCAAATTTGATTCATCTGATTGTGTTGTGTGTTAGATATCAAATTAATAACATATTATTCATATATAGGTTTAACTACATAGGTACCAAAGACAAATTGAGTCATAATTCTTAGATGTAGCTATCCAATTTTTTGTTTTATCAGTCTGAGTCATTTAATACACTGCAAATTATACCACAACTGATATTTAGTATTACTTTTAAGGTCTTGATAAGTAGTGTCTTAGAACATAATTAAGGAGATATTTATTTAATACATTAGGTTTTCAGTGAATATAGCTAAAGTTATCTTAATAGAATTTACAAAAAAAAATGAACTGACTGCAATGTTTTAACAATAGCTGAAAACCTGCTCAATCGATATTGTTAAAATTTAAATGGGACCATCGGGAAAGTACACTCTTTGAAACAAAAAAGATAACATACATACAAAACTAACACAGTCAAATTGAAAATCTCCTTCTTTCTGAAGTTGGTTAAAAAATTCAGTAAGGTGTGTTGTGTCTAACATAGCTTTTTTGGTACTTTTCTACATTACAAAACCACAGTATGTTCTTTTCTACATTACAAACCCACAGTATGCACTTGTCTTGGTGGTGTAGTCAGTGATTGAAAAACATTTCTGCCAATAAATTACAAGGGTTTAGTCAGGAAATGGTTCAGACCCTTAATTGTCTCAGGCGACCCAAGAGCCAGCACGTATTTCTGTCAATGCTTAAGTTGAGTTCTTTAGGGGTAACGTCACCAGCTTTTTTTATGCCAGGCAGTGACCTAAATGTAGTTATTTAATTTACAAGTTTCCAATTTTATCATGTTTTATGGAAATAGTTTATTAGTGTATATTTCGTGGGCATTGGTGTGGGTTACACATTCACTTAGTTTTTATCTAATATAAGTATATCTAACTTTTTCTAATGTGTTTCTAACTGTTTATGATTATTTTGATTTATTTGTTTTAGGCATATGCCTACATGTTTATCTAAAATGAAAAAAATCCATTTTATGAAATAAATACCCCATCATTTAGTTATTGTGACTACCTATTTACCAAAATGTTCTATTTATTACAGGTAACATTTAGTAACATTAGTAGAAAATCACAGGTGCTGCCAAGGTCATTCGTCCAAGATTAACGAAAATGGTAAGCAAAATAGGTTTATATGTCAATTTTTTATGCTATATTTTAATGTATTTGGCATTTTGTATCTCACATTTATTATACTGATTATATTTTAACATTATTAGCTAGTTTTACTAAGCTATTTATATGTGGCTTCCGTGTATAATTAAATTTACATCCCTGTGGTGTAAGTTGCTATATTAATTTTAATTTAGAAAAAAATAGTATAGGTTTGATAATACATGTTTGTTAATAAGTAATCCTTTATTATAGAGGGTAAAAGGGACAGCTCTCCACAAACTGGGAGGGTGCATTCAGCTTCTTAATTAGAATAATTTTCCTCTGGAAACTTTTCCGATTTTTTTTTTATTAATTTCAATTGTAAAGTAAAGTAAAGAAGTAATTGTATTACTTCTTTACTTTATTTTACGCAGAACTTAAATAAAACTTAAAACTTAAACATAAAACTTAAATAAAACATCCATGGATATAGAACGATGCGTAAAATGATGCGGCGAAAAATGAATCACCGATCATCTCACATATTTTGCCCTATCAGTTTGTGAAGGGCGTTCTCTTCAACCCGGTAAAATAAAATCCCTTTTCAATGTTTTATGTACCTGAAAAAATATATTATTCTGTTCTTATTAGTATCTTATGCAACATAAACATTAATATTTGTGCTTAATGTATGAGACTCAAAGCCACAATTCGGGACCAGATGGCGCTGTGTGTATGTATGAAAATATTATTATTATTATTAATGCGTACCTATAGCAATAAATAAAAAATTTCAACTGCATTCCAAAATCCCACGCATGGTTTTTTGATTTCGTAGTCATCTGATTAATATTTTTTTTCACCTTTGCCTCTTTCTAGTAAAATGTTTCGCAAACGAATAGAAATTAGTCAACGAAATAGGTCAGAAAAAAATCATGGCACTCGGGTCAAGGACATGTAATTTTAAAGGTTTCTTTCTAGACTTTATTTCACAACTTGTCAGCGTACGTTAAATATGTAACCATGAAAATTTACAGCTTTCTAGTACCAACAGAATCTGCGCAAGCCGCGGACATACAAACAGACTGAACCACCATTTTTGTGCTTAAGACATTTATCTCGAACTCGACATATTATGTGGAAAAAAATCGCGAACTTCTATTGACCGACTGAAGGTTCGATTTCGGTTGCGGCAGAAAAATGTAGTTTCGGTGCCAGTTTCGCCCTCCGCAGACCAATGTGCCGAACCTTTCGGTCACACCGAAACTCAGTAGTTAGTAAACTCCGCAGTTATTTTGTTTGTACCTGACATTTTTTATATTAATGAAAATTATTGGGTTTAATTTCGTTGAGTTCTATTTATTTCGATAAGGTCTGCACTCCCTATCTAATCTATTCCAAATCATGGCGGGCTCCCATAAATTCCAGATGATGAAGATTAATTAGCTGCACTCTAACCCACTGAAGACATTAATGAAATCAATAGTTTGGTAGAAACGCATGATATCGCGATTAAGAATGAGGGCATTAAATGCTGTTAAAAACAGCGTAGAGGCAAAATGATCTGACTCTAGAACGAAACTACAATTGGAAAGTAATTTACTTCGCTAACTTCTCCAAAAAAGCCAGACCTAAACAAACACATTGCGAAGATGATACGCTATTACACGTTCGTAGCTTCAATACATCCTTCTAAAGAAGCGATAGAGCGTGATCGAGGATCTAAGGTATTCACTCAACAGCTGGAAAGGACCCACCTGACGAAGCTAACGGCACGCAAAGACAAAGACGCGTGGTTGAAGCTGGAGATTTTTCGCACGAATCTTATCTCTCGGTATTCTTCGGCACTTGGTGCTTCTGAAGCTGCAAGGTAGGACGGTGTTCGCCTCCCTCATCACAAAATGCGGTGACGGTCGACCATACCTCGCTCCGAGTCTTTACAGTGACCACAGATTCGAGCGAGGAGAGGTCCTCCCTAATCACCAAGACGACTACAACGCTTAGACCGCATAGGGCCACTCGGCCAGTGCGTGAAGCGCTGTATCCTTCGGAGCCGCACAATAGTGGCACCCGAATGTTTCCTCCAGTCCATCGCGGCTCACTTGCCAAAACACTCATGGCTATAAGTACCTGCGTCGTTTGGAAGTTGAGGGTGCCGTGACGCTTCTGCAGCCACTTTGAACATTCTTGCCTCTTCCCTCAGCCGTCTCACCTCGCCCTTTCCCGCCTATTGCGTAAGGTCTATCTAATTACTTTGGGGACTATAAATAAAATATTATATATATTTCATACTTCAATTATTGTAACTTTTATATTTTAGAAAATTTAAAATACTAGATGAAGTTTTGGTTACGGTTTCGGTTGAAAATCCGTCCGATTAGTTATTGACTTATCTCAAACGTGATATTTCGAGAATACGAAAATTAGCTTTCAATCGACATTATGTCGAGGTCGAGATAAATGTCCCTAAATTGCAAAACTATAATTTCATTAGGTCTTCGGAACCCTAAAATAAGAAACTGTCTATTGTTATAGGGAGTTTGGTCCAAATTTAACGATTTCGACATGAGCGATATGAATACTTAAAAAGCTAATGAGACTGATAAAAAAATAGGGTAAGATGAGAGGCAGTCACACACATTATACTTAGCATATTGTGTGTTTAGAAAGCTCACTCAACCTTACAAATATAGGATAATTCCTACTTTCAGCTGCTTGGCAAAATATGGTTTAATCTACATAAATATTATCTTTTATATCTATGTAGATTTAACCATATTTCTATTTATTTGAAACTTACAAATTAATCTAGCCATCCTACTATTTTTAAATGTGTGGGTAAGATCTCCAACCAAATCTGATGAAAATGGTTCGCATAAGAATAAACCTTTATTATATTCAGCAGCCTACCTGCTCGGCTCAAGCGGTCGAGTAGGTCCGCTTCGGGAGCGAACGACTCAGCAAAAAAGTAAAAAGATAATTTTTCGACGAGTCGGGGTATGAACGAGAAAGAACAAAGGTTTTACACTTACCTAGTTATAGCTAGTTACACGGTTCCCTGCAGGTGTAACTTGTTATCTTTTACCCAGAATTTCTTTATTTTTCTCAAATATCACAGGAGAAAATTCTAAAACCCGTGTTGTACGGTCGTTAGCTGTTTCACCTTTATTTACGTACACAATCTTAACTCTGTTTATCTTTGTATTTCGTTCTGTGATAATGACATTTACTCAGTAAAAAAAAAAATACAATTAAATGGTCTTTTCCAAATTAGAAAATTTATCAAAATGTATGTTCTTGAAGTAAGTCGTGTTACTCTTTGGGTAGGTACGATAGCATGCGATTAGCCTTGCCAATGCCAAGTTGAGGAGGTTACGCCGTCGTCATTAGTTATTAGCAACGCTGAATGTTCATCCGGCTTCAACAACACCAAGTCGTCATGTAAGCGAGTTTATGATAAAAAAAACCTGACGGGTGGCATTCACCCGATGCCCTTGAACTGGCCGCTAGTTCACCACTCAGCTGGTTCGAGCTCGAAGCCTTGAGTTGGTCTAGTCTAGGACATTCACCTAAGGCCTGAAACCACTTGGGTCATTTTCATCTGCAGTAATTGCGCACGTGACAAATAGGTAGTGACACGAATGACGATGCCTTCTAATTAATATAAATTGGGCACCTATATCACGATCGTTAACTTTATGTAACTATTTTGGCTGGTATTCGCCCTGCGATTATAGCAAAGATGTTGGAAGCATCATTTTCTGACCACTTAAACACGGAAAATGGTTGACGACTAATGAGTTCTTAGGAATATACTACATTTATTTATAAATTGAAATAACTTAACATTTAAGTGAGCTCATTATGCACAAATTAGGTACACGGAGATATTAGCGGAGTAACTAAATTTATGCGTAGAATTTAACGTCGTCGCCTACATGCATAGTTATACCTATGTAATTACAAGTACATACATACTTATTTTGTACATGCAAAAATATTGTCCATAATAATGTTGACTTACTTATCGTTGACACATCATAATTAAACTAAAATCACAATTACCTTTATACAACGTGTGGCTATGGTATCACACGAGAAAAAAATATTAGAGCGAACAGCTGGTGTTTAATATCTCGGTTTATTAATCATACAACCAGCTCTGACAGAACAGATTATTAATGACTAATTATAACAATGAGTGGTGAACAATAACTCCACCGCAGTACAAGTAATTTCAATAAGATTCCGCAACACGATTTCATCGAGCTCTGCTGCTTTGGGACTATCATGTTGTCGTTTAGACGAAGACAAATTATTGTTACTACAAAGTAATAGGTACCAGTTTGATATAATATTAAATACTTACCTAGTTCAACTCTAAGGTTGAACTATTCATATAGATACGTAGGTACTTATTTTATATTTCCTTTAATAGAACAAAGTATTTTCACTTCCATTTAGCAACTAATTATTACACACTGCGCTTCGAAAGTTGTTCTCAGTGATTAACGCCGACAAATTCAAGGCTAGACTTCTGGAGAAGTGCATCGTGAATGCAATGTAGGGTTCCATAACCTCATTTTATTACTTGTTTGAACATCATGAATTCAAGGCCATGGGCCTCGAGTTTCTTTAGCTGAAGAGTTAAAGTATTTCATTGGACGTTAAGAAATACATTGAGTATTATGTCTCGGTCCTGCCTGTATATCGATAAATTTAGTTTTTGCTCTCATTAGTGACTATTACTTACGAATCCATCATTTTATCGTAATGTTCGGATAAGCGTATATTTTGTTGCGTGACATACCATTCCATTAGTCAGTTTCACGAACAGTTTCAAAGGTTTTTGGATCTTTTATGTCTCTTTGCGTGTTTGTTGTTTTTAAATCTTCAATCGAAATAAGCAATTTCAATTGCAAATTTTTAACGAAACTTCTATAAATGTCGGTTTTACAGGACATAGGCAAGGTTATTTGAAATCTATCTTGTTATCTTGCTACCGTGAGTACCTCCCTCTATATTTGTAAACTGTTGAAGCATTCCAAGTAGGATCTATCATACATACATAGCAATGTTTATGTTGTGTGGTGTAAGATCTCTGAGTAGGTCGTAATATCTCATTGTTACAGCAGACCCATTATCAACGTCAACTATGAACATTAGTTAATTTTATTACACCACGAATGTTTCTTATGATATCATCAGTGCTATATAAAATCTCAGGCTATTCTCTGGCAACCTACGTCCATATACTTTAATACTTCATGTTACTACCGTAACAGCTTGCTAGTGCAGAATAACGAGTAAAATATACGACCAATAACACTAGGACATTCGTTTGAGTGCTGCCATAAAGAACCTTATAATATATTTGATGAAATACCTATCAAATTTAGAATTAATAGTACCTACCAGGTAGGAACAGAAGATTAGAATGTGCTGCAAGCTAGGTACTAAGCGAATACAACTCGACAAGAATAGGAAATCTCTATAATCTGCTCACGTACGGTGTTGTCAACTTTCGCAATGCTACCTCGCGACGCTCAAACGGTAAGGAGACGCGAAGGCTAAATAACTGTCGAGGTTGTGAAGCTACCTACGTGATGTATCTAAGCATTATTTGTATGTTCACACGTACTATTTGCGAAATCTGAAAACTGCATTACACTACAGTATTTCTTACTTTGTTCCAATATGAAAATATTCAATATTGGCACTTAAGTAAGAAGTCTGCTAAATGTTCTGAAATTCTAATACATTATATCTAAAGAATGTCATTGCTACCTAAGGATTTATTATAATGTTTACATTACTGGAAACTCATGTTCATCTAAGGGTATTGCTATGCGTGATTAAAAAGGTGGGATTAGGCAACAGTGTGGCCGCAGCATAAAGAACACTCAAGGCGTTTCGCGGGTCATCGTGTCCTCAACGCATCCTTACTTTAGCTCAGCCGTTCACTTTGTACAAAATTTCACCTTGTGACAACTGCATTGTGTATTTCAACAACATTCACATGAGGCAAAAGGTCAACAATGCCGTTATACCATATGTCAAATCCGCCACTTACTGGGTGACTGGGTGAACGAGAAAGCGTGCCTTTCCACGATATTTTGATGATAACCTCATCTACGCGTTATAAAATGAGATCGAATCGTGCCCTGAATTATGTGTATTATCTTATTTATACCAAACTAAAAGCTATCTGTCTGTTTATCATATTGTAGACCCAACGTGACCCCTATCGTGCGGAAAGGGAGCAAGATATTTTTCAAGTACTGCAAAACAGGACAGAATTATGCATAATAAAAATAAGTTTTCGCCCGCGACTTCGCCTGCACGAAATACCCAAGGCATTCCAATAGATCTTTTTGTCGACATAAAAAAACCCTTCAGTCTTCTAAAAACTAAACTTTATGTAGGTATGCTAATTTTTTTTTCGCATCTGTTCAGCGGTTTTCAGGTGAAAGAGAAAAACATTAATTCGTCCATCTTATATATCTCTCCTTTAACCCTTCCATCTATTCTCTTCGGAACTGCGTTTACGCATTCATGTAATTACTTACTTCCATACATTGGCTTTAGCAGGACAGCCTTTTGAAATGTGCCCCATCCATATTCTGGCGTTCGAAAATGACCAAGCGATATTTTTGAATTCATAATATTGTATCAATAGTAATCAATGTTACTATTAATACTAGCCTTGTTTTCAAACCCAACATTGGTATTGCATGTTCTCCATCATAAAGAAGGTACCTATTTATTTTCTTGAGAGTAACGTTACATTTATCAAAACTGAGTGGCAACTTGTCTTGAATATTATTTGAATTAGGTATATTATAAGACAACTGAAAATGAGGGTATTGGCGGCATATCTTGTAATCTATAAAATCACCTGATATGGTTTAAAATATCTCCATTATTATCCTATTTATTTTCCCAGGATAATTTTTGCTATTTATTAACCGATCTTTGACGTGCTGCACGATAGTTGAGCATCTTATCTAACTCTCCTTGACTTACTAAGGGCGGTTCCTAGTAACTATTAAATAGTATTTAATACCACTGATTAAGATTACAGAGGCGAACGATTAGAAAATGCAGAATTTACATAATAATAGGTTACCGTAGCGGTTAGACTATCGAATTCAATAACTATTGTTCGTTTCAATTTGCCGAGAACTCTGCTAAGCTTGAGAGACAAGACAATTCTCTTAACATCCAAAACAAAATATACTAACTACTTATTGTTTTACATAATTACCTCTTTTAGGTACTCAAACCTAAATATGTACGTACAAATCACCATAATTACCATAAGTAGTTATCGTGTTATAAAACCATCAGGGTTAAAATAAGTCCTATAATTTTTTTTCTGTGAACATAAATACTGATGTCCGATTACTACTTACCCCCTAAGTAACGTTTATGTTTACATATCGACTAACTAAACTGACGTGCAGAAATATATAACATTACCAATATGTGGTAGTTTATGAAACAGTGGAATGACAATAAATAACAATCAACAAATTATTACATTACGTAAGTATGTACTTACTGTCGAAAACATAACTAAAATACCAAGAATTTCTTGGCTTGTTAATTTTCATCGGACCCTAAGAATATTAGTAGCAAATAACATTTTTGCTCTTATATTTTAATTTCGGTTTTAGGTAGATCAAAGTAATTGGATTGTCTGAATTCTCTACCAAACTGGCTTCAATTTTATTATAATATTTTGACATTAATATTGGTTATTGGTTCAGCCTTCTTGTACCTACTTCAATCTGATAAGCTATACTTTACAAATTACGACATCTTGCCTTTCGTTTTGATGTAAGAGGAGTTGTGAAGTTTCATAAGAGAGGCCACCATTTAAATTAGTTCGTTGGAATGAAGAAATTAGCGACCATTGCACCGTGAGATTGACGGGCAATGAGAAAACGACAACCAGTGCATGATTAAACGGCGCGACGCTGCGGCTGTTGAAATACAAATAATTATAATCAACACTTGATGCTAGCTGCTATTTTGTTTCGAATCTAATGTAGTGTTCAAATTGTGTGAACAAGTGTTACCTTAAGTACGTAACAACCTACTTAAGTACGTAAGATTCTAGTTAAATCTGGGTTCATCAAAGAAGATATTTTGAATCTATTTTGTCTTTTTATAATGTTCATGCATCTTGATTATGCCAAGGCGTCTCTAGGTGTTGCAAGTTAACCGCCTTCCTTCTTCCTACTAATATTATAAATGCAAAAGATGAGTGGATGATGCGTGGACATTTGTAACATTTTCACGCAAAAGCTTTGGGCGGAAATGGATGAAAATTGGTACAGACTGAGATAGATTTTAGTCTGAAATAGCACATGGGCGCTACGTTTTATCCTAAGACTACGCTTTTAAAGCTAGTTATGTAATAATACTGTTGTTATTTTTGGGGGCTGGGTCACCTTCGTCCGTAAGAGTGCACCTTTTATCTTACGTGGTCCCCGAGTGGTGCAAATCAGGTAACAATCAACTGGTAATTAACTGGTAGTAGGCTTCGGCCGTGGTTAGTGAGCACCCACCAGACAAAGCCGCACCGGCAAGTGACCATGCCGTGTTTCGGTGCGATGTCTGGTGACGACACCATTTAAGGGGTAACTTAACTTAACATCAAGCAAGTTGTAGTCAAGCGCTGTCCTATCACGAAGGCTTCCTGAGATTCTTTTTTATTCTGATGAATAAAAAAAATCTCACCAAGCCTTCGTAATTTTTTATTAAATTAAGGGTTTTTGTAAGTAGATAAGCTTAGGCCAGCCAGACAGAACCGTTGCCGTCAGTTGCCAATAATGGTCAATTATGTAAATGTGGATTACATGATTTAATATGATTATATTTTATTTATTTATTTCAGGCAAGTAAGTAGGCCCATAGAATGCGTATGCGTGATTTAAAAAACTTGATTATCATGATAAATTGGGATTTTTTTACTTATGTTGAATACTGTTATTTATTTTGTAATTTTACGGATATTTACTATAATTTTGTCTCCTAGCAGACTTAGATTTAGATACGCTATAACCCTAGTATAGACAAAGTTTCGCTACGAGTAGTGTGGAGAGCGGGGGTGGGCCGAGCGACGCCACGGCACTTTGCAGTGCACGAGCACGAGCCGACACCGATAGCTTTGCTTTTAGACGTCAGTTCGACACCGAGCGACATACGGACCGATCGCGCCGCGCTATTACGCGACCAAACGTCGTCTTCCGCGAAATAAACTACTTTACGTTTACTTCTCTTCAAGACAATATTGATCGTAACTAGAGATGGGCGGTGAGTAAATACTATTTTAGTATTTACTGAGTAAATAGTAAATACTGAGTATTTACTCATTTCTACTGAGTATTTACTCTAACGCATGAGTAAATACTTTTGACAATAGTGGAGTGTCTTTTTTGCGAACTGACTGCTATGCCGGAGGTCGGGGGTGCGATTCCCGCCCCGAACAAATCTTTGTGTGATGAGCATGATGGTTTTTTTAGGTCTGGGTTAAAATTTATCTATAAATAACGGACCCGGTTGACGTCGTCCTGCCCGGTAAAGCAGTGCCATCTACCGGGTCTCAGACCTACCTAATATAACCACCCAAATATAACCACGGCAGTTTAAGTCATGAATACTAATTGCTTTTCCTTCGGCTTTCCTTTTATAATATCTCGCCCAGTTTTCAGCCGTGACTTTTTCTTTCGGATAACTTCTGTCTTTCTAATTTTCCTTTCCCAATTTCTTATTTTCATCTTTTTTTCTTAAAAAATAATCTCGTACTTCAAGAAATATTCTAAAAACAGAATTAGTGAAAGCAGCCGTTCACGCGTGATAATAATAATAATAGAATAATAATATGGTGGGACCAAGGGATTCATTTTTATATAAATAGTTAGATTAGTGACCGACCAAAAGTTCGGTTTCGGTTGCGGCAAGTTTCGGCAGAAATATGCAGCTGCTATGCCAGTTCCGTTTTCGGCAGAAAAAGTGCCGAAACTGAACGAAAAAGTAAGCAATTTTCTGAGTAGACTGCGTTTTGAAGAGCGTAGTATAGCATACCCTCCAGTTAAGTGGAGTGACGATCTGCGAAAGATAATCGGCAAGCCGATAACAGGGTGCAATGAATTGTATTGGTAGAGATCTATGTCCAACCGTGGACTGCAACAGGCCGATGATGATGATGAACCACTAAAACAACTTATACTATGTGTGACCTTCAGTTACTTTGACTTTCTTTTTATCCTAAAATAGGGTTGCCCTTAACCACAACTTGCCTGATGTGAAACAATGATGCAGTCTATGATGGAACGCGCTTACCCAGTAAATACCGGTTCACTCGTGACTTGAAAACCGGAAGATCATAGCTATTGGAACACATAGATGCCGGCAGTGGATTCCACAATTTGGCAGTTCGCACAATGTGCGTACCCATGGAATTTCCACCATATAACGATGGCGCATAGCCTCTACTTGACCGATGGAAGAACGGGGATGGGGGAATAAGATTGTGTAATTCCAACGCACACTCTCCGAAGTGTATCCGGTAAAAGACCGAAAGACTAGGAACTATGCGGCGATGCTCGAGACTTTTCAATTTAGCCTTGACGAGGGATTCGTTGCCAATAAGCTTCTTGGCTCGCCTTACTATAGACTCTAACGCCTCGTGTTGGTATTTAGCTGACACAACCCAAAAGAGGCGAGCAGTACATGCATGAACGAACTTGTGCTTCGTATAGCTCGAGCATCTGTTTCGGCCTGAAGTACTGACGCAGCTTCGCGAGGACACCTAGCTTTTTGGCAGCTAGTTAGGCCATGGACTCTATGTACGGGCCAAATGAGGGTCGAAGTCATATTGACGCCAAGAAGCTCAAGGTGGTCTGTAATAGGCACGTGTACACCTTGAAAAGTAGGAGCCAATTGAATGGCCTTTTTTTTTAGCAGAGAATAGACACGCCTGGGTTTTAGCAGCATTAAACTTGACTAGATTGGCGTTACCCCAGTCAGAAACAGCATTAAGAGACAAGTTTAAGCGCTCACCAATGGCCTCTCTAAGGGACTAGATCTCAGCCGTACTGGCAAGTGGCCTAGACATATAGCTCTCTACAACTGTGCTATGTAGTTCATTCCATTTCCTAGCCAGCTTCAGCCACTTCTTTTATTAAAGGGAAATGTCTCTAGCATCTCCTCGCCCTGGACAGACACGGGGGGAGTGGTACTCCTGTTTGTAGCAAGGGTAAGCAAGACCCAGCAGGGTTTCCAGCTCTAAGCAGCTAAGCCCGGTTCACCCCCTAAAATCTTTGGCGGTGGGCTAACCCGCCGGCCAGCATCTGAAGCTGCGGAGCGGGACGATGTTTGCCACCCTCTCTTCTTTCCCAGCCATCGCGACCAGTCTATGACGGCCACATCGGGCACTTGGTCAGCGTATGCAGCGCCATGCTCTTCAGCCCCGAACTGGTGGCACTCGGGTGACTTCTCCCGTCCGAGGCGATTTAGGTATCTAATTGCAAAAACTCCCATGCATAGCCTGTAAGTGCCTGCGTCGTTCATAAGTCGAGGGTCACTTGGAGAGGATGGACCTTGCTCTGCCTCAGCTACCTCGCCTCGCCCTTTTCCGCATACCGCGTAAGGTCTATCTAATTATTTCGGAAAGGTAGCTTTCTAGTTCTTAGTATACCTACCATTAGAAAAAGAAAATAATATATTTGTTGCATACCTTAATTATTGTTACTTTGTCATTTTAAAATATTTGCGCACGCGTGTGTGTGTGTGTTAAAATTAGATTTACCTACTTTTTCGAATCGGTTAATCAGTTGGTCTAATTCAGGACTCTATGATAGTTCAATTAAAATAATTTGCTCTATTCCTATATGTAAGTACCTATGCCTACAGAAACAATAAATCAGAATAGGATCCGTAAGAATAAGCCAAATTCAAAATGGATTTACAACGTAAACACACACGAGCGCACTCAACGACTGAGGAACACGAATAAGCATGTCCTTGATGTTTGTTTGATTTTGCCTCTCATTCTATTATTTTCTAACTTCATTCAAAAAAGTGACAGAGAAACTAATAGCAAGTCGCATACCTTCTTTTGTTTTATGCAAAACATTATATCCCTTCAATGTAAAACAAAGAAACCTTACCTAAGTAGCCCCTTAGTGTGGTTGGTGATATGGACTTTAGTGTATCATAATTATTTCATATTTTTGGGTACGAAATTATCAAATTTAAGCAATACCTAGCTAACTTATCTATTTTCAAGCACATTTCCAACTAGGTATTAAGAAAAATTACAAGGAAAAGTTACATTGGTTCGTTACATTTGTATGAATTAGCTTAAGAAATTAAATCCTTAGCGGGTCCTATCCTCAATGGGTCGTATTTTTTATGTCAAGCTCCTGGAAAAAACCAATTAATGTGATAAAAAATGAAAAAAAGTATTTACTGTCGATTTTTAGTAAATACTCAGTATAAAAGAGTATTTACTCAGTATTTACTCACGTGACAGTATTTACTGAGTCTTTACCCATCTCTGATCGTAACCCATACTACAAAGCTATTTACATTACATATTAGGTAATTTTTGATATTTTCCTCATAAATTGTTGCCTAAACAAAAAAAGTTTATCGACCCTACTTCGTTGCCGCCATAACAACCCTTATCCACATCACTCAGTCGATCGCTCCCTCTAATTATTGACTCCCCTAAAGTTTGTGAAAAATCCGGTCTCTCTGCATCCAGCCCTTTTATAGCTTTAATATTTTTATTACTTTGCTCTTTGAAAGCACATCTAGCTAAGCAATAATTCATTCATACAAAAGCATTTCTCGCAACAGCAGTTGCGACACGATCGTCACGTTTCCTGCATCGTCTGTTTCCTCAATTGAGTAATCGAATTATACAGGACACAATTAATTTTTTCCTCTATTTCTCTATCCGGAAAAGCCGTAGATCATCGAGGCTATCGCAGGCGTAATCCTAACTTAGCGAGCGGTTTGTTTTACCGTTATTTGTATTCAGGTCAATTAAGGCGCGCTGAACCATGATACTGAGTTGACATTTTGCTGACAAAGTGGTTCTTGTGTAGTGAATGTGAACCTGGTGGTAGGTGTTCCAAATTGTGGCCACAATAAAGAGTTTCCGGCTTATGTTCGCATGAGGGTCCTCTTCGCAGTGGATGTGCACACCGTTGCCGCCCTGGTGTTTCGTGTCGGCTGGAATGCCAGGTGCTCTTGACCTGACTAGGTAAAACAACATTCACATTACATTACGGTCTTACCGATAACACCACTAACATAGGTAGGTAACATACCAACCCACATCACTTGCGTTTAAAGCGTTTGAGTTGATAATTATATGCAAAGCCTGCTGTCAGTATATTTATGATGACTTTATCTTGACATTGAGATTAATACGGTACCTACCTGAAATCGTTTTACGAGCCATCCTTAATTATTAATTCCGTATATTTACATCTCCTAAATGAATTTAATTACAATTCGTATTCATACATCGAAGACTTCCTTACATTGTAAATTGTTTAAATAATAGTTGTAAGCTAGCTCATGGTTACTCGATGTTTCTACATAATACAATGACATCGACAGTATACGAGTAGGTTAATAAAAACTATCATACTCATAGGTATCTATGTTTTTAATAACCTTATGATATAGATATATTAGACACAGTCTGGACTGTGTAATACGCAGACCAAGCTTTTGCACACCCCTAAAAACTAACCTCAGTCGTATTGTTATTAACTAACTACCCCGCTAAGTACTGATTGTATGATCGCTGTTGTGGTACCTACTCTACATTAGTAACAAAGAAATAGCAAATGAACAAATGACTTCCTACTCAGAAACTACTCATTTGATTTGTTTTCATTTAGCTAATAGATATTTTGATCTTCTGCTAATTAAATAGTAATAAGTAAATCCTGTTTCAAATTAACAATATTACAATTAGTCTGTTTGCTACATTCATTATTATAACATTCATATCACAGTATTACAGTAAATATTTATCGTACACAACTTGTTGATGTATATTTATGAATATGTTATCAACTGCTAGTATACTTATTGATAACTAAATAACATTTAAACGAGATGATAAACCGAGAGCATGATGGTATTTATTTGCAAAGAGTGCTTTAATGATGAAGAATCACTTTAAAGAAATGAGAGTGTTGACATTAAACTCATTATATCATCGACAAATATTTTTGTTTAATGTTTTATACAGCATAGATACTTATGTTGACGTCATCCCTGACTGTAGACTAAGTAGGAAGCAGAATAAATGATGAATTGTTTGTATACAAAAAAGTGTTGATCGTGTTAAAGTTGCACCTATGCCAAGAGGAATGGTTTTTTTTTACCTGGAACAAGAGACAAGTTTAGCGTATGTATCTGTTTTCTAGTTTGGGACAAAGCGCTTAAACCAGTTGATAAATGTTGATGCAAAAACTGAAGAAATCCAGATGGTTCTTAGATGCTACCTATATCATAATAAATTTTGCTTAGTTACCTTTCAAGAGTTTTATGTACATAAAACTCTAGTAGTACTTACGTACATCTTTCTCGGGTCTGGTAGATTCGAATTTAAACTCGGCAGGAGTTCAAACTTCAAATCGTTCATTTTGTATAGCGGTCTCCCGAAGACCCCGCGACGCGCGCTTTGATTTTTATGGTGAATACACTAATATACAAAACTAGATTTTGATGTTCGTTTTTCTCTTAAGATTATTTCAGCGAGGGTTTCTTAAACAACATCTGAAATCCACTTGTAAAAGCTAATAAACAATGAAAAAAGAGGGATCGAATGAATTTGATGTAGATACTAAGTTATTCATATTATCTCCGGTAGTCACAGTCGGCTCTAGCGGCTACGTAACGTTTATGGACCGTTTATATTCAGTAAAGCATACCACCCGCGTCGTTTGCCCTCGGCCTCGCCACGAAACCGGAGATGCCAATGTTGGTGGCAAATGTTATGATGATATTAAAGGCATCGTCTCGTGTCCCGTAACAATTTTATAAAATTTTACAAGCATACTCAGCGTAGAGCAGCGATTCGAACTTTGAATCAATAAAATATCCTAACACTCTAATGTTAGTTAGATACAAATAGAACGTAAATCTATGGTGATAATGATCTGAAGTTTGTCTCGGCAGAGCAACTCGACACGCAATTCATCTCCTCGCCCTAGAAGATACCGTCTTTACGACTCAACCGTACTACGCGTTTGCAATCCGATGAGAATTATGGCATTTACTAGACATCCGAGACAGACTATTGATAGATATACGTGATACGTGCCATTTTGACTGTATTGCTCTCTCTTTCGCGTATGAAATTTATTTGCGTTATTTCCAGTATATCTTTGGTCACGTACGTAACCAAATAAAAGTAATTATAAGATTATTTTTACTTAGGTACTAAATGGTTACTTAACAGGCGTTTGAAAATATTTGTGGTTCATTTTAGTGCCGTATGAACTAATTTCAAGGTTCAAGTATGCTAGGAAGGCCTTTATGACTAAGTTCTCTTCTAGGGCGACAATACTTACAGAAAATTCTTCCATACTCGTTAAAACGTACCACTGAAGGATCTAATGACTACTCGTGCCGACCGATACTGATAGAAAGAGGTCATACTTATCTATCTTGCTACCTAGATAGAGCACGAAGCTTTGATTGCTCGTGTCGTATGTGACATGTACATACCTACGTATTGTGCGTGTTCAGCATACCATTTTTTTTGTTGAGCTGAGAAAATGAAAAAATAAACTTACCTAAAGACTTGTAAAATAGAGGCTTACAATCGATACATTTCTATTGGTCTATCAAGCTTAACTGATCCTTTGAAATTTACTGTGGCACAGTATCGTAAAGTCTGGCTTGCACGCAACCGAACACGCTCTACCTTCCACGTTTCGCTAAAAAATAATCCACTTTTCAGACTGGGTAATTGCTTGGAAAATTTAATACGCTGTTCATAATCTTGATGCCTTAGCCACATTTAACTTGACGATCAAAAAGAAGCGAACCGGCTGAAAAATTGCTTTATACTTTTGTAGGAGGTAGGCATTAATATACTTTAACCCCCGTATTCATAAACATCTTAGAAGCTCATTATAGCTAAAATGGGTTTTTAATTCGTTTGTCTTTTTCTGTCATCTTGACATCTATACTATTAAGAATTAGACAAAGTCCATTTTAACTAAAGCTATTTTTTATTAAAACAAACTAAATTAAGTGTAACTACCCACATAATATGCGTTTTTTTCTTTATTTCTACTTCCTACTCTATAACTGACTTCTTTAAACTAACTGACATTCTTCAAACGTGACACATGCAAAATTGTGGTAGCCTTCCACAACAAGTCAAAAATAAAAAGTTGAATTGAAGATTTTTATGTATAAGACCGTAAGATTTTTAGATATTTTTTTTACAATGCCCACGTGTGTAATTAGCGGGAGTCGTCATTTTGTCAATAAACTGGTTTATTATGTAGGTACGTATGGTGTTATTAGTATGAAGCAGACATTAGCCTCTCAGGTTTGTCCTCACTACCAGTTTCCTCGAACTGCTAACAAATGGAATAGGTACCTATACGAGTTCAGTGTACTGTGTACCGGTGTGGGTTTGTAAACATGTGTAGCGACTAGCGAGTGCCAGAGAATCATACGAACGACTGATTACGTCTGTGTAGATGTTAACGCTCTGGTGATGATACAACGCCATCGCGCACATCTTTTAAACACGTTCCTATATAACCTAAACCTAAATCTTTATTACTTTAAAGAACATTTATCAAGCATTTGCTTACATTCAAAAATCTATTTTGAATAAACCTTAATTTAAACATCTACCGCGCTAGGAATTTGATCAAATGCAGTGACGCTTGGAACGTCCGTCGAATAGACATCCGCAATCGTCACTTCGATGTTTGTTACATGCGAGGACAGCACGTTTATGTAGTGTAAACAAAGTAAAACTTAACAGTTATTTTGATTATAACAAGGATGCGACCGTAGACTATGCTAATTACTAGTTGTTTACTACCGTTTAAATAAAAGAAATAGCGCTGTTTGCATTATGCAACTCTTCGCAATATATTTATTTATTTATTTAAAAAGTTGGGGGTCACTCCGAACTCCGATGGCAATAACTCATACTAGTTTCTGCAAAACGATCGCAAAAATATAATTCTGATACTTTTCTGAATTTATTAAATATAAACTTATATGGTGCACAAATTAGGCCCCTTAGTCATAAACGTCTTTTAAGCTTGTACGAGTAATAGCTGTTATCCTGACATAATTATACATAGTAAGAAAGAGAAATGCCATTTTAACTATGGAGTCTTTTATCATTTTTATGAATATCAATATCGTGTCATTTAAAGCAGTTACTAAGTAGATACTAATCGTAAAAAATGTTGTCATGGTGTACTATTATTAATCACCAGCTATTTGAACGTTGAAAATCATTTGAAATGTGTTCACACTTAGTCATTAAATTTTCATTAGGTATTGTCCCTTGAATATCGGCATAAGATAAAATCAAGGAACTTAGGGCAAGCAATTATTCATACGTCCTCGTGGTGCCCACTTAATTCATGAAGTTAGTAGGCGGCAGTTCGTTAGGCACTTCCGCGTTCGTCAGCCTTCTGACTGTGGCACACGCCAACAAGGCCGTGTGAACCTCTTTGTCTATTTTTCGACTCGACTCTCAATAATAAATGGCGGTTCATGTGTCGAGTAATCTTGTACGCTAGTTCACCAAAACTGCATTTGCTAACTTCATTCAATTGAACCCCAGACTTTTCTGTAAATAATCCTATTCCACAACATCACCCAAGGTTATCAAATCACTCTTAACATATATATCTGTAACATTTTTATAACCATTTTAAGGACATCTCAAAACTCTAACAGTAAAATGTAGTTGTAAATTGTGGTGTAGGTTGAGGTTATTTTCAAGTTCATGAAAATATGTAAGTTAAATTAAATTTTGCATTGACTGTGGAAACTAGTTTTATTATTCGAAGCTCTTTAACTATTTACTAACTACCACAAGGTATTACGTGTAATCTAGAATCATAAAGACACTGTAAATTGTTCATAAAATATGTAACGTAGGTACTTAATCTGTTTCAGTCATGATTTTGGCGTACTTAATATTGTTTTGTTTTTACTGTTGCTAAGGTTTTTTGCACTGTAGTTAGCCATCGAACTTTACAAGGTTATAAATATTGTTAACAGTCGCTACTCACGACTCCATATACCTAATTGCTACTATGTGGTTACGTACAAAAGTCAACGTAATTAGCTCGACTTGATTTTAAACGACCATTCCAATTTGATGTTAATTTCGATCCAGATCGATTGTATGAATCTGATTTCTTAAATTACCAAGCAGTTTACGTACCTACGGAAGTCTCTTTACAAAATTAACTATTGTGCTACTTGATGCCCATATTTTTTTTAATGTTTCCTTGCTCTACACACGATATTATTGTGATGATATCATTATTCAATCACCGACTCTTGGTTTTGTATTTAATAATGTTGTCTGATACTTTGTGGTCAATTACATGAACACTATAGCTATTACATAATGTAACTTAGGTTACTGTTATAGCAATATCAGTTCATTGGTTCTGAGATACATAATTGTACTAAAAATTTGATATCTAGACCTAAGTATCGATAAGACAGTATAACAATAATACAGCAAAAACAAAAAACCTTACTTCAATTATTATTAATTAAAAATATTCAATCGTTTTATAACTGATATAGGTACTCAAACGTATCTCAAGGAAGTGTTAAACAATATTGTGCAATACATAATTTAATATATAATGTTAATAGACGTGTTTCTCGTTATGTTAATCAATGTATACAAATATGTAGCATTTTGCTACACATTGTCTATCTACATCAATAGCATAATAAATCCATTTAATCCTATTACGGCCTGCACAGTTGATCGTTGTAAACTATAAAATAATTGATAGATGTTTGTTAATCTAGAAGTATTGTATCATTGATACTATTTCTGACTGGGCATGATCTCGGTCTTTTTTATTCGATGCGATGCTTTGATGACGAGTCTGCATCAAAACATTGAATGGTGCCTTTTTGACGCTGTCAATTTCATTTTAAGACTTGGTTAGGTACCTACTTATTTAGAAGATACCAGTTACAGTTATTGTCAGCACCATATTATTTTTGCCATTATTTTTTATTCCTTATATTGACGCCAATTAAGTCGCCATTCATGTCTAAAAAGCAATCGATGCAGTGGGAATATCGATGTCACTGTATTTTAGAAACGTCGATAAAACGCCGAATTTCATTTCTTCAACGTCCATCCTCAGCGACTTAACTGAGAAAATTGTACTACTTGGTAACAATTTTAAATCCTTTCATATATGTTGTAGTTGTAAGCGGTACAAATATAGTGTTTCTCCGTAACACTCGTGAATGCAGTATAGTTGTAGGTTAACCGGACGTCTCGCCCCCTCGTGCGTTGAACTGCCGCTATGCTGGTTATATTTAACAGCGACAACACGTGTGCCCGACACACGGTTCTCTCCAGCTTAGATGCTGTTTTAACTCACTAAAGTATTCATAACACAGTGGCTTTAAATACGACATTCTCCGACGTTTATTCACTAAATTAATCTCCATGCTTATATTATAATGCAAACAAAATTGCAGTAGGCGATGCAGAATTTCTGTTGCCATTATGTCAATTGAAAATTTACAGCAAACTTTCACTTTTATATTGTTAAAAACTGCACTCAATATTCTACAACCGATGAAGAGAATTTTAAGGCTCTGAATAGCTTTTAGTTGCCAATTGTCCTACTTCCCTGTATGAAAATAACCTTTTGAAGGAAGTTATGTCGCCGGGACTGACAAGGTAAAGGCATTCTCCCATTCAGTTGGTACCTGGAGATTGACAATAGGGTTCAATCAACTCGCTAGGCCGCCCACCCGCTCGCGAGAGCACGTCATTGTAAAGCGCAACGAACGCTCACTATTGTCATTTCCTTAGACATGCGTACGCTATATGGGTTGTGTACTCTTTTATAACGCAGGAACGTATTCATTATTATCTCTGACTTTTCTCTAAGCTGAATATTTAACGGAGTATTTACCGAACTGTTTGAGACCAAGCCGCTCTTATGCAACACTAACTTTCCTTTCTTTACTTATTTCATGTAGAATTAAAAAAAAAAAAAAACCAATTAACAAGCCAACGAAAAAGGGCTGAAATGTCTAAAAATCTCATTGAGTATGCTTTTACAAGTAGCACGTTCTGAGACGTATCAGAAGAACAACATAGCGCTCACGCCTGTAGGAATCAAGAAATGGCTGAAGTCAATGTGACCCATATTTCGCTGGTTATGTTTAGGTCTCTTAAGTTATAGATGGTCACTCCATTCCGTCCATCCATAGGGGACAATTAGAGGAAATGTTACAAAGATTTGTTTTCTAAGTAAATTTTATTCCTTTTTTTTATTGCTCTGTATCAGATTCGAACCCAAGATGTCGCAGTTATTAAGCGAAAATGCTTACTACTGCACTACCGCGTAAAAAGAATTGAAAAACATTTTCAATTTAATGTATAATATATTCCAATCCATTTGGCTAAAAGCATATTAAACTGAAAAGCTTATAACGAGTAACATACAGCATACAAACATTTTAAGGTGTATCGATATTGCTGTTATAATTATCCTACTAATATTATAAATGCGAAAGTAAGTGTGTGTGTCTGTGTGAAGGTTTGTTGCCGCGTATCTCCATAACCGCTCAACCAATGTAAATGAAGTTTGAAACATAGGTAGTGTATAACCTAGAATATGACATAGGCTAATAATATTTCGAAAAATCATTCCCTAAGAGGGTTAAATAGAGGGGTGAAGTTTGTATGCAACTTTTTATTCCTTGGTTCTATTCATTCAAAATTCGGTAAACATAAACCTTAACACAAATAATGAGATACGGGTTTTTTATTTTTCCATAATTACCCCCATGGGGTGTGGAAAATGAGTTT
The DNA here is from genome assembly GCA_936450015.1 of Meganola albula. Lineage (NCBI taxonomy): Eukaryota > Metazoa > Arthropoda > Insecta > Lepidoptera > Nolidae > Meganola > Meganola albula. Next base: position 5,320,108 of record OW388159.1, on the reverse strand, counting down.
TATTGGTAAAAACTAAAGTTTCTCTGGATCTCTTTAGTCTCAAGTCCGATTCACTCCAAATTCGGCACACATATACCTTAAAAGAAATCATAAAACACGTGTTTTTTATTTTTCCAAAACTACCCCCAGGGGGAGTGTAAAATGAACTTTTTTGGAAAAATTAAATATTCCAGAACTTTTTAGTCCTTGATCCGATTCACTTCAAATTCGGTATAAATATAGCTCAAAACAAATAATGAAACACGTGTTTTTTATTTTTCCAAATTTTTTTATCTTTATCCTAATACTACGTGGGTGAAGCCTGAGAAATTATTCTGAGGGAGATTTTCTTTGAAGTTGATATCAATACTCCTTCGTGCTTTTTAGCTAAATTAATTTTTATTTTATTTCTTTTTATTATTAGAATTCGAAATTTAAATTTTATTTCTTCTCAAATATAGAATGAAAAACTTACAATAATCATGGTCTAAGAGCCGTAGTATTTTTTAAGAAACCCCTATAGATTTATGGATATACCTATGGATGCTTGCCAATTTCAAAATGTTGCTTTTACACGCCTACACTACTGAACTAATTTTGTATGGAGATAGTTCGAGACCCGGGAAAGGATAGTTTTATCCGACTGCGAAAAAAGAGATTAATGGTTTAGCGCGATAACCGACATCCGCGGGCGAAGCCGCGGGCGGAATACTAGTAGTATATAAGTGTAGGTCGTCAGTCGTCAACAAACTACATCGTGTTAACCAACTTTATGTGGAAATTAGTTAGCCAACTAACAACATAATCTCTCTGGAACAATTTGGTCGGCGTAAAATGGTTTTCGTTGCAGTTGCTTCATTTTAAGTTGAATTTCCATTAAAACCATTCGGCTACATCGCAAAAAATAAGCACACGAATTTAGAAGAGGCCGCGTGGAGGGAACACGTCGCAGCCGAGCCGTATTGATCTGCATGCGCGCGCAGCCTCGGTCTGAGTATACACAGACGGTCGCTGAAGCATTTCGACGCGCCGTGCTATGCCACCGCTTGACTACACGACACACAACTACCATAAATGCCACAAACTATTTTAACACCTCTCTTACTTTGATTGATGCAGACTCGTGTATTTCACGGTTATTATTTATGAAAATTTTATTTTCATGAAAGAATGTGTTCCACACTTTCAAATTAACTCAATGTTCTTACTTTAAGTCTTCGTAGCTCTAAGTTGGGAACTGTACCACCTTTTGGTAAAACACAATGTGTATACCAGTGGCGAAGAGTCCATACAAGCCGATACCAATCGGCTTGCCTTTAGGAATTGATTAATATCGTTACTTCATTAAAATTATGCCTATAACGCCTAAGAGTGTTATATGTATAGATCAAAAATAAGTACCTATGAAGATGGTGGTCGCCATAGAAACATTGGGGACAGTAATGAAGAGATATTATTTTGTTAAGTTAGAATTTTTTGCTCCGACTTCCCTTTTTCTGATTTTACACCCTTCGCCACTGGTGTATACATACATCGTCTTACTTAAATCGTCATCTGACCAAAGTAAATAGCATGTATAAGAGATAATTAATTGTGCCTTGTGGAATACGCTTAAATTTAGCTTGCGGCGTGTAATGGATGCGATCAGCTGTTCGGATCGTTGTTTCCCCCCACCCCTCGCCTAGCGTTTATCCAACATCCTCTCCCGTGATAAATCTCCCTGCTATGTTCTCCCCCTTGCCGCAAGGACACCGAACAATCGAGCAGAGATGGAATAAAACTTGCTAATGTTCTGAAGCGCATAATGTTCATTTATGTTTAGTTTCTTAAGCTCGCTACGTTACCAAACGAGTGACCACTCGTGACTTTTAACTCTGAATATTTTGCATAGAAAACACCATTTTAGTTATGTGTCTATTTACGAGGTCGTGAAAACTGCAGTTAAGAGAAACAATTAAAGTTACGAAAATTAAACCGTACCTATCTAGTTTAGTATAATTGTCATAAACTATTGAAATAATGCAAGTGACAGATTAATGTTGGCGAAGATATCATATTAAGTTAGCCACATCCTAATAAGTAAATACGGAACTAACTTTTGTCTCTTAATATTTTCACGTTACTCGCCGTTCAGACCATGACGATTAATTTTGCTAGGACAAATTTTGGTGTTTTTAAAGTGATAGTCGACATCAGGCACGCGGGCTATTGCAGATATATATTATGTAGTTGCAGTCATCAACTAGTTTCTTTATTTGAACTTATAGCTTTTAATTTTGATAGCAATATTATTTTAAAGTACGCTTTGGGCATTCCCAATTTAATGAAGGGTTATCACTTCTGTATTTAGTCGATTAATAACACCTCACAAGCCTGGATAAATTGCAGTTTATCGCCTAACGAGCTTAGCTCAGCTTTAAAAAATATTTTTTAGCTAATGAAAGTATTTTTAGTTTTGATGTTATTCAAATTCAATCCTAGTTTATTTATGTAGGTACTATACATAATACAGTATTTACTGTTATCCCAATGGTTGTCCAATAACTATAATAAATACACTGACGTTAATGAGCGGTGAATCATATCCAATTCATACGTAATATTTCCAATGACCCTCATACATTATGACCACTAACCTTGCGTCGTTCGGCTAACTTATGTTACCTTACGCCACGTCCATGTAGTATGAGTATCTGTCATTCGCTGGCGCCTTGCGAGGTCGTAGGTTGCTTTTAATTAACACTGCTCAAGCACTCGTCGACCCACAGATCTATTAAAAATTAAATAAACCAACAATAATAAATCCATAAACTGCATCAACGTTCCTAGTTCTAACTTTATAGGCGCTTGAATTAACATAAGATTATGAATTTACGCAAAATAGCGATTGTATCGTTACTTGCGAGGCAAGGCGGTTCTAGAACTTGACCTCCTTAGTGAAACACGTTTTGGTTATAGCATTATGCAATAATTGAGCTGTTAATGCTGTTTTTATGCTACAAGGTTATGACATCTTCCATGGTCTAGGGTGAGCGACTATGACAAATATTGGAAAAATTGTCTAGACAACCTTCTTTGGCAAACGTAGTTACCTACACTGTCTCTATTAAGCACATAATTGAAATATACCACACCGACAAGGCATGTCTGTTTTTCATTTTATAAAAATAAGAGATAACATCAATCTGGTAAAATCGTGACAAAACGTTAAGTATCACATTATTAAAACTGTTGACTGTATATAATGTACTCAGTAGACACATAATTTACACCTGAGCCTAGATTTAAGTGTGAATAAAATTACTGTACAATTAAATAAATAAACGGCGGCGTATTATAAAACGTTTGTTGTCATTATCGGGCGTTGTTTTCTACACGTAATTACTTACATTTAATTATTATGTAAGTGCATTGTAATAAAATGCAAGTATTACACGTACAAATAGGTAAACCTTGAATTTTAAAGTTGTATTTTACATTTACGTGGATTCGCCGTTCTCCTTGCAAATGTTTATACTGGTTGGCATTAATATTATATCCGTTTATATAATAAAAATGATATGTGGGTGTCTATGTCTATGCATTGATAATGATAACTTATCTTTAACTTTGATTGGTTGCAGGTAATCCTACAATCCATATTCAGCTGACAATGAATTGTATTCCATGTAAGTTTTATGTAAACTAAGTACACACATGCAGGGTTCGATTTTAAACGAAACAATTCTGTGCTCAGTCCTTATGTCGGTTTAAGTCAGTAATTTAAAATCACAATGTCGAAAATTACGACACATCATGTACGTCTTCTGTTTGTCAAAGTGATTGCGAAACTCTACAAATTCTATTATACAAACAGGAGACGGGCCAAGGTTTCCACGAAGATGTTTTTAGAAGTCTATCTGTATTCTGTAAGGCTAACTTGTACAAACCTACATATTTGTGAATGAAGATAATGTGTATATAAACATGAGCGACTGAACGTATAATTTGAGTTGGGAACACCATTCTTATTTCCTACAAGATAATAAACTGTCATACAGTGGGTAAAACAACCGTATGATTGACACCTGTGACAATCTGTAAATAACGGCTATAATGACCCAAAGCGCATAGCGGTGTTTCTACTTTCTATGTATTATTGTACGATCATAGATTATTTGACACTAGTTTTCCGCCCGCGGCTTCGCCCGCGGATGTCGGTTGTCGCGCTAGACCATTAATCCCTTTTTTCGTAGTCGGATAAAACTATCCTTTCCCGGGTCTTGAACTATCTCCATACAAAATTAGTTCAGTAGTGTAGGAGTGTAAACAACATTTTGAAATCGTCAAGCGCCCATAGGTATATCCATAAATCAATAGGCGTTTCTTAAAAATACTACGGCTCTTAGACCATACTTATAAGAAATGAAATTTAAATTTCGAATTCTAATCATCGCATTCAAACATGTCATTGTGTCAAAATAAAGAGTAATTTAAATCAAAAGCACGAAAGAGTATTGATATCAACTTTGAAGAAAATCGCACTCAGAATAATTTCGCAGGCTTCTCCCGCGTAGTATTAGGGTAAAAATAAAAAAAAATGGAAAAATAAAAAACATGTGTCTCATTATTTCTTTTAAGCTTTATGTATACCCAATTTGAAGTGAATCGGACCAAGGACTAAACAGTTCTGCAATATTTAGTATTTCCAAAAAAACTCATTTTACACTCTTCCTGGGGATAGTTTTGGAAAAATAAAAAACACGTGTTTCATGATTTCTTTTAGGGTTTATATGTGCCGAATTTGGAGTGAATCGGACTTGAGACTAAGCAGATCCAGAGAAACTTTAATTTTTACCATTAAAACTCATTTTCCACACCCCATGGGGGTAATTATGGAAAAATAAAAAACCCGTATCTCATTATTTGTCTTAAGGTTTATGTGTACCGAATTTTAAATTAATAGGACCAAGGAATAAAAAGTTGCATACAAACTTCACCCCTCTATTTAACCCTCTTAGGGGATGATTTTTGAAAATATTGTTAGCCTATGTCCGATTCTAGGGTATACACTACCTACATTTCAAATTTCAATAAAATCGGTTGTGCGGTTATGGAGATACGCGGTAACAAACCTTCACACACACACACTTACTTTCGCATTTATAATATTATTTGACATACTGATCCTGATCTCACATGGATGTAGAGTTTGTGAAATGTGATGTACCCAATTTTCAGAAGTACATAAAAGGATCAGTTTGGCTGTCTTGTGGAAACTAGATAATTATATTGCTTTATGAGCCTTAAACATTATGTAGTTAGGCTAGCGCAGCCGCCGTATTTTTTATGATGTCGTTTTTGTGATGGTCGTAAGTGGATTTCTTTTAACCCATGAACGTATACGTTACGTATACTATCCGTAATACTATTCCCCACGACAAACTTTCTCTGTAAAATTAATTTTCTATTAATAAAATTGTAATCAAAATGAATTATCCAGTATTCAATAGCAATTAATAGGCAATATGATATCGAAAGTCTTAGTATTACCTAGCCGTAGTTCATAATTCACATACCAATTAATTTATACACGTTTGTATTGCGGTAATTACTATTGTGATTAAAGTAACAAACAACAAGAATAATTATCTACATGGTGATGATTGGTGTTGTTCCGGGTCGCCTTAGTTCTACGTGTTGTACGATGAACTTGAAATAGTGGTATCCGATACAAGCAACATCTAACGGAGTGAGCTGCGTGGGGGAAATGGACCGAGAGCCTGTGCACGCGCACCGGTATAATAGATCGTCACCCGTCCCAGTTTGTTTCGGCGCGTTGCACTGTACACGTGTATTTCATGTAATGAAATCAATATAACATTCGTTTCAAATTAATATTTCCAATTCGATAGCATAAATAAATCGCTTTGACATCGTACTACTTTGTGATATTGACAATGGATTTTACATACAACTCTGTTCTACCTGTTCTCCTTGGAAGTGTGTTTATTTGGTTGTTGTGTTAAGTTGTAACGTACGTTACTAGGAATACGCATGGTAGTCCTCATAATCTTCAGTGCCGTATTAAATCGTAAGCTACTTTAAATAATTTGTTGTGATCGATCTTATAATATTATATTTTCAAGTGATCAGCTTTCCATATGTTTACATGTCAGCCACTATTTACATTTTCTGTATACTTTGAAGAGGGTCCGCTGTTCTATAATATTTAATTAAATAATTTTCATTCAAATATGATCCGTGACCCGTATAATTTGCTCCGAGAAGTTTTTAAACTTGGTTCTTGGATCTTGCCTGTTCTCTTTGCAGAGAACTTATAGACTGCATATTGTGTACTCAAGCTTACAAAAACTGACTTGATTTGTCTAGGCTTATGCGTGACCTGCCATCAGCCCTTTGTCGGCCACTAATCGAGTTGGTATTGGTTTACGCCCACCAATGCTTGTCATAATTTGCTGTTCTTGCTCTAAAATCGTCATTGTGTGTCCACTGGTGGCACATCTAAATATTCTAAGATTTGGTATGACTTTTACTTAATCCATAGTTCTGAAGTCCTAATAGTTCATATCAATTGGTCTTATTGTTTTTTTTAGTGAACATACCATTTGCTTATGCTAATTACCCACGTATAAATTTAACTCTTGGGGAAAACAGTCATTTTTGTCAAGACTAACTCTAAAAAAAGTTAAAAAAAAATGTAAAGTATTGTTCAAATCCGTAAATGTATTATGCCCGAACAAACATAAGAAATACATATCCGATTTGAGAACATCTTTCTTTTGTAGTCGGTACAAAGTAACGATTATGTTAGCATGATGTTTTTGCTGAATGTAGGTAGAACCACAAGTTAGTCGTTATCAGTGACCCCAAGTCATAAACAGTAGTTACGACGACGCATAGTCAAGACATACGCACGAGTCAGCCGCCTTATCTGTTATCAGTAGAATATATGTCGTGTATGACCCCAACTGTATGACGCGGGTATACATTTCCAGACATTATTCTGTAGAAACTCGAAAGTCAATTTCGTTTAAACGAACGCTTTCCTAATAATGAAGACTTTTCTAAAGAAAAATAAACATTGAATAGCGAAACCACAAAAAGGTAGGTCCTTTAAAGGTACGTTATTAAAGACAGAAAAATAATTATGTAATGAAACTATTCAATTGATTTTAGCTAGTTGTTACTGAAGTACGAATATAATATATATATCTATATACTGTACAACTATGTATAATAAAGATGGAAAATTTGTCATGTTAGTAAAATACCAGTGCGATCGGATTAAAAAAATCTTGGATTATTTGCTCATTTCTAGAAATAGGATTTTGCTTTAGCCTATATCCACATATTGCTGTGCCCTAAAGGGGTTGGTGTTATGTCTTCTAACTATAGGTAGGTCTCTTGTATTTTATACATGAATGTACACCAATATTGGGATATGACGACCAGATAATTTACCACCCGGATCGAATCAAGGGCAAACGCTAGTATACAAGTTTACTAAATTTAAAACCGTAATGTATTCAAAGTTGCTATCTGTTGAAGCATCAACATATGACCCTAGTCCTAATTGATCCCAAACAAATGATAATTTAGCACAGCAGCAGTTACCGTGAGCCAAAATTTGCGTTTCAATACAAATGTCGTGTCGCGACCTAAACGTATGTAGGCAGTTGGTTACCGAAAGTGGAAAGCCTTGGTATTATCGAATATGGAGGTAAGAGTTAAAGTACATGATTAAGGAGCGGTATTGAACGTTCTATGCGAATTAAACAAATATTTGTGTCAGTGTTCACTATGGCTACACCTTGGTCGATTTAATACTAAATACTGGGCTATTAACTAATCGCTACAAGATGTATTATTGCCTTGTACCGATCTGCATTACCCCAAGGGGTAGGCAGAGGTGAATATCGTCCACTATTCGATGACTACTTTTAGGTCCCATAAGTAATAGGAGGCAAGACTAATGCCGTTCATCGGGCACAGTTCCAAACTTCGAACTTGCCTTGATCTTGTCTTAGCTTCTTTTTAAAACATTTTATGAAAGTTAAACCATGAAAGATAGAAGTGTAGCGCTCCAATGCTTAATTTATTAAGGAGATACCCTTGGGGAAAGTTCTTAACTTAACAGTAATACCTACATGTTATTTTTTACAAAGTGTTACTCTTTAAAACTGCGATCGTTGCTAAGCGATATTTGTAAGGCGCTTGTTGTGAGGTTAATAAATGTTGCTTGAATTTATGATTATCAAACAAAATACAGACATTAGAGATATTCGATCTCAATATCAAGGTATCCTAACAAGGAAGGTATCCACGAAGAAGTTACCTACGGACGGATAATAAATTATGCATAGAGTGCAAAGTCTGCCTGTGTTTGTGAATCCCACCCAAGTTTACCCGTGCGTTGGGTGTCTATCTGGCTCAGTTCATTATAGTATACAGTTAATTGTACGTGGCTCATAAGTCGTTAAGCAAGTTTTACCCCCGTATTATAAACGTCTTATAAGTTCATTTTAGTTAAAATAAGTTTATAATTCGTTTGTCTCAGTCTGCCATCTTGACATTTATACTAGTAAGAAAGAGACAAATTCCATTTTAACTCAAGAGTTTAATAAGATTTTTATGAATAAGGCTATTTGTTTACGCGATCTAAACTGCTAACATTTGTTGAATAATATTCAAATGTAATATTTACCAATTTTTTGTGACCAACTGTTAAATACGTGTTCATTTCAATTAAATAGCTTTCAAACAAAAATTAAGAATTTTAAGTTTTGTGAAAAGGAACGCATTTTGAAAAACACCGACCAGATTATGGAAGTCTTTCATGACAAGACATAGCTTAAGTTACACAGGGTGTAAAGAGACCAACCTGACACGGAAAAATTATTACCGGAAATTTCTTTAGGAAAAAATATATTTTTATTTTATTTTTGTTTTAGTGTGCCGTACCTAATATGGTACACTCATATAAATTGGTGACTTAAACAGGGACGTGGTGTGTCAATAACTTTGACACTTGGTGGCAATTTTTGGAGCTAAATTAAAAAAGAAGCCGATGAGCGGCAATATGCTCTAAAAATATATTTTTGTTTTCTTATTTAGCTCTAAAATATAAACATGTTAAAACTCATTAGATAAGCGCGAGGCACTCGCTGCACTCACTGGCTTGTCTTTTATGGACTCAATGACTAGCTACAACAAATATTCATTCTCATAAAAAAAAAATTAAAGTAAAGATACATTGCGTAATTTGGATAGTAGTCGTAGTCCCAAAGCTATTTATGAAGGTACTTAATAACTTAATATGATATATTGAATTCTCTTACCGAATGCTATTCTTCTGAGTATAGCCACTGCGTTACTGTATAAAAGCCAGTGACATATAGGAGTGACATCATAAAAATATCGGAACCGTTTTCGATACTGCATTTCTTGCCATTAAATTATAGTATTTTTATTTTTTAATGTGCTCCTAGTCAATTTATTCCAAAAATAAAAATGTAATTCTTCCCTTTACATAAAGTTTCGTTAGCAAGTTGGCCTGCTAAGTCGAATAATAACAATGGTGCGATCTGCAATAAATCCGCTACATGTGCTTTTATTTCAATTTCTTTAAAGTGTTAAATCCTGTATTGCGTTGTGCACGCTAACATGTAGAACTGAATTGGGTTACGGTTCCGTAACAAGTGGGGCTTCGTTAGGAAATTCGGCTTTTGGCAAATCCTCTATCGACAACTGTGAAATTCGATGGAAGCTTTGATCGTCGGTACAAACACAACATTCATTGTTTGCCAACTTGACTGCATTAAACAAGTCTGGTGGCGAAGGTGTGGTGCGAAAATTAGTATATTTTTAAGGTAGCAGAGGATAAAGAATGACGGTGATAGGTACTTTACTTAAATAACGTCACGTTTTCATAAAGCGAGCCCATTGTTGCTGTGTTAGGACGAGAATTTGTCAACGAAGTAAGTTTTTTGCGTGTTCACCACGACCTTTGTTGCGTAAGACACATCGTTTCCTCTTCCTCGTTATGTACTTTGTGGCACAGTACTGGTGCGATACTTCCGTAGGTCACTTGTTCATCTTGGTCTTTGAAAACACTATTCAACTACTGAATATCTACTATTACTACCTATCTACGCATTTACCTACGTCGCACAACAAAATATGTATGTTAATCCCTAGAGCCCTTGAGGAGCTTCCTGTTTAAATACGGTACATTAAAGTATGTTAAAATAATATTATGAATCTCAATGTAAGTAGAGTTGTCTACGAAGGAGAGGTTGGATAACGCACCTTCCAAATAACACAACTCGAATACAGGCCATATTTTAGTTGTCATGTATTCATAATATTAAGAATAGTATGACCAAATTTCAGACGTCTACCAACGTTTACCATGTGTGTCTGAGGGCCACTCTCTTAGAATTATTAAAAAAAACGCTCAGGTTTTAGTGAACATTCCCAAAGAATTGTTAAAGTTAGAATCAGATTTTGTGAAAATCAACTAAGTGAGTTTATTTAAGGGCTTTAAAGTTGGACCCTCAGTCCACGCAATGCATTGTGTACTTGCATACTTGTAGTACCGGATAAATTAAGGGCACTACAATAAAAGTCTTTGCGGTAAAATATAAGCTAACGCCAAACAAAAATTATGGTATCATGATAGTATAGCAAAACACTGTTGTAAGTATTATTTAGTTTTTCAGAGTACACGTACATTAATTACCAAGTTTACAACAAATGTTCAAAAATATTGTACAGGTTATTTTATTTAGACAATGTTTATAATATTTTTAATCGAGCAGAAATTCTGCAACTGAAGCGGGCTCTCATTTTGCTGAAAAGCGCAATTTTCTCTATTCACTACAGCCGCCCAGTGAAATCGTTATCGTCTGTTCGCTGTTGCGGCGCCCATTTCCTAATGGCGGCTTCGCGTGCATTTAGCTTTTTTATTAGGTACAACAATATAATATGTAGGTATATGTGCAGTTAACAATGAACATTTGGGTTTTCTTTTAAAGTTCCTAAATCACCAACCTACCATCAAAATATTTTATGTGTGTGGTATTCACATATATCCACACCTTCAGGTAACACAGGCGTCAGCCCTGTTATTATAAGCCAATCTAAAGAGATACATGTTAGTATAATTAGAATATTTCGTCTTCTGCTGATTTTTGCAATTATGTAGGTAAGTAAGTACATTAAATTAAATTACGTTTAGAACAAAAGGAAACGAGATGGCAATAATATTTTAAGTCTGAAAAAAGACTAGAGGGCCGTTACAGGGTTCCGGTGGGACTTTACATCCCATCCCATTTTGTCGCGCTAAAATATTTCAAGCACCCGAAATATACTGAAATTTATGGTAGGTATTTACAAATGTTCTAAAAAAGTTTTCTTAGGTAGGTATGTGTAGTTACTAAAATAGTACAATGTTTTTTCAATAATATCACAACTTTTTAAAATAATAATATGATTTTGAAGAATATGAGAAGAAATCTTATTCGAAAAATGCAAGTAAAACGATAAAAGCGGAATAGATTAATAGCCCGTCGAGAGACAGGTGAAGGAACGCTGTGACGTCTCGGAATCGCAGGTGTGCCCCTTCGATTCGAAATATACGTTGACCCAGGTAGCTCTGAGAATCATTGGAGTGATGTTACTGCTTAGAAAGTATTTTAACGACTTCCAAACTGAGTAGATTCTTAATATCGTTTTTGATGTCATGTTCAAACTACATATTTCTGTCGATTCACACCTATACACTGTATTATATTAGACTTAGGCACTTTTACATGTTTCATATACATAACATTTATTAACATTTAACGTACCCTAATTATCTTTCCTGCTCTTTATTTTACATGAGTACTGTTTAGTTGGAGGCCATTATTAAAATAACAAAATGTTCATAAGCCAGGAACTTTTTGACTAATGGGTGTTGGGAACATTTCCAAAAGAAAAAGACATTTACATATTATTCTTGACTAAGTGCCGCGGTGACATTACGCTGCAAAAATAAAATCTTGGTCTTATTCGAAATTAGTTGTAGTTACTTTACTTTAAAAAAAATTCGAACAAGAACAAGATTTTATTTCCAAAAATCTTTCATAGTGTATTATCAACTAAACAATAATATCGAGTAGATACCTACTTATAATAACAGTTCATAGCTTGGTTAAATCTTGTTTCACGGCACCGGTGAAAGTAAGCCAAGTCTTCTGAAATGACTCATATTTGTACAAACAATATTCGTGTAAATTAGGACGAACTCATAACTTGGGTTAAAGTTTCTCTTAGTATTTATTCACCGAATAACAGACGAACTTTTAAACCTGCTAGATGGCCATAAAACCACGCTAAAACAAACACTAGCATTAACAATGACTATAAGTTCATCAATATGATGCCTCTACAATATACTCACCCGGTAATCATTTGCATTTCATGAAAATTATTTTACGTTTCGTGTACTTGTGTCTTCTGTTTTCAAGTTCTTATAACACCTGCCTTTGAGTGGCGCGGTAAGGTGGTGGGTTTGTTTTGACGGGGAAAGAGGTCTGGCGGGCGGCAGGGCATGGTCCCGGTAAGGAGAATGGCTGCCCCTCCGGCACGTATACCTGCGCGTGCGCTGCGATGCGCACCTCCGCTTCACCGAGCCGCGGAAACGGCAGGTAGCTCGCGCTACGCCAAACGTGGTTCAGTGTGCGCGCTCTCTCGCCGCCGCTGGTAGTGTTTGTGGTGCGCTGAGTCAAGCGTACTGTACGCAACTATGGTTTCTACATCTCATTGGTGAAGTGGTGTTAGTAGTGAACCATTTTTATACGACATGTCCTGTGATAGGAGAACGAGGGCTGCGCGTTACCTCGACCTGCGGTGAGTTCACCAAGATTGCTGAACCTGTCTTCCCAACGAGGCCTATTCGACGATCCTTTGTTGATGTTGCATCTTCGCAGTGACGTGTGTCCGTCTCTTTTCAATGTAGAGATGTGCGACTGTTTTAGTGTTCGTGTTCTAAGGTGTGATGTTTCATGTTCCTTGCAAAACTATTAACTCGAAAAGCGTGAGTGCTGCAATTTATAGATGTCCTTAAAGCCTGGTGTGTCCGGATGTATTTTATTTGATGATATAAATTTTGCTGGAAAAAAAACTCACTGCGTGTGTTAAGAACAAAGTCGATTAGTGTGATACTGTGGCCTTGAAAACTAAGTTACGAAACCTGCAAATCGACAACATGTAACATCTTGGAAATTAGTGTTCACGATTCTGTTGATAGACTTAAAATCATTAGACAGTCAGAGTTGGTTAATATAATTTCGAATGAGTTATCAGCTGCTTGTTTGAACTAACTTTCAACAAGCAATCCAAGGTGCAGTCTATGGCAAAGTTGAAAGAAACTGTTAGCGTCCTATTTAAAGTGATTGCGCCAACAGTGGCACCATTACATTAGTGTGTCGGTTGCGAGAGCGGTTCATTTCTGGTGGAATGCAAGCGGTATATCAAGAGTGACTTGGTTCAGCCGCAGATGTGGGGCGCGGGTACACTCCCCGCCTCGCCTCCCGGCCTTGAAAGGCTCTTGACCAGGCCACCGCCGCCGATGTCGTATTTATTGCAACCTCCACGATCCGTACCGACGAGGTTATTGACGTCTCGTTACTTGGAGCCTTCATTTAACAATTATTCTTTATCATGAGAACACACTGACAGCATTGTCGGATAAGTCAACACGTTGCGTTGCTTGCACTCTCCTTGGGGCGATTGTTCTCACGTTGATCTCGTTGTAATGAATAACTACAATAGTTATTACGTCATTTACTTAGCGAGTTTCCGCCTTTAAAATTCAGTAGTTAACGACGTGAGTCACGCAACTAACATGCTTCACAATAATAAATCTGCCTCACAATGTATTGTATGATCAAACAAAATACCTACTTATAAAAGTTAAGAGCATTGTCCTTCTCGGGCCGACCGTTTCGTTCAAGTTAGGTGGTTAAGTTAGGTGGTGCCTGTAGTAAGATGTATAAATAGTTTCTTGCTTGACAAGGCATACAAGATTCACGCCGAACAAGCCAAAGTGATGGACGGTTACCTAGTTTCTCGTCATTTAGGTATGCTTCCTTTTTATTGGGGAATAAATGAAACTATATTTATAAGTACATTCCTGACTCACTTCATTCTAAATAATAAGCACAAAATATATCTAATGGTAATATTTACTTTTCACGATCAAGATGGTGGTGGTCACAAAAGACACTGATGATGGTCTCTTTTATTACCACCATCTCACTACTGGCCACGAAACTTCTCTTAGTCGCCACTATGATAATCTCCTAGATTTTATCTTTGATAACTCTATCGTCAACGCGTGAATGTTATCGAAAGCTTCACCTAGATTCGTATTTAAATTGTTCAACTCGTCCATTTGAATCAGCTGCCTTTGTACCATATGGCGTCGAGATCCCCACTTAACAACGCGAATGAGGCCGGCATATTTTGCAGCTTTTACTCCCGACATCACAATCGATATTACATAATATATCAAACTTAGCTCTGCGAAGCAAACTACTACTACTATACATAGTATTAATAAATGCATAATCAGGTACTATTATTTAAAACACAAAATAATCAAAATTTTAAAACAACTGATTAATAACGTGTAGATATTAATGTTTCGTGTTCCAACTTAGTTAAACCGTTTTAATATTGAACGTTTGTTTTGTTTTTGTAAAAATATTATGAGTATGATACTGATATGATGCATCATCGTGCATTTTTGTACCGTACATACATTTAATTAGTTCATTTACTTATTAAAGCTTAGCTTACGGCTAACATGAGTGATGCAGGGGTAGTTTTTGCCGACAGCAGCTGGTAACCCCAGCAGTGAGTCACGTCCTGTGTGCCCCACTGAGAGCCGGGGTGCGTGTCGTTGACCCCACGGCAGCCCCATGCAACACACATACACGCGCCACAATTTATCCATTATCTTTTGTGTTCTTAGCTCATAGTGTGACGTTTTTACGTTTGCACGTTCCCTGATGTTGTATGGGCAAGTGTTTATCATTCAGTCTGGCATACTTTCAGCAAAATCCTTTAAATGCTATAGACCTATCCAAAATTTGACATACAGATATCTTACTATTAATTTTTATTGTTTCATTGTAGTCCCATGTATTGAATTCATCAAGATTTAATAATAAAAATGTATCAGCGAGTGACATTGAAGTTATGGTCGATACCCGCAAGGCGTTTGATCCGGCCACCACCGCGTTTCATACCGGTTTCCAGCAAGCCAAGACGGCATTGTTGATCCTTCCACAGAAAAACAAAACGAAACAATCCGTTTTTGTTCGACGATGGTCGTTCTGCTCACTCGCTATCCTTCTTAGTTCAATGTACACTGCTCACAGTAAATATAAATACTAGCTAATGGATATTTATTGATACGAAATAATTGTATTATTTGATTTTTATTCGAAAAGCTATGTAAATTTTCTAGCATCAGTGTTCACGGAAGCGTCCGTATCCTCGTCATCAACTTGGGTCACGCTTCGTTGACGCGATTTGCTTAGCAAATAATGTTGCTTCCTGCCCGCACCATGCCATGTTTAAGTAAGAACTTCACGTGCTCCAAGAGGCAACGGCTTCTATTAATTTTACTTTACCAATGCAATAAATAATTATATTGTTTCATAAAATATAGTAGAGCTACCTACTTTGTAGAAAAGCAAATTTGTTTCAAATATTTGTACTTAACAAAACAAAAAGAAATAGTATATTAGTACTCATAGTATTTTCACACACACATAGCGTCATCTAGTCCCAAACTAAGCAATTATATTTGCTTGTGTTATGGGTACTAGGAACGGATATAATACTGGAATACTTGCTTTTTTCTGTAAATACATACATATTATAGATAAATTACACCCAGACACAGAACAAATAATCGTGCTCATCACACAAAGATTTGTCCTGGATGGGAATCGAACCCACGACCTTCGGTGTAGCAGTCAGCGTCACTGACCACTACGCCACCAGGCCAGTCAAATAACCATAAGTAAAGTGCTGTTAGTAAAAATAAAAACTTATAACAGGCCAAAAAGGCATCTATAGATTCATCCATGTTAGCTAAACCATGAAATAGATACCATTTACAATTACAATTTTCTAAAAAATATCTTACATAACATCTTGTAAGACTCCTCAGTGGCGGACTTATTCAATAGTGCTAACTAAAGCCATTTAGAAGGGAAGAAGTCCTTATCTGTTGGGGGAGGTACAGGCGGGGATACGAGTGCAGGGTGGCTTTGTTTCCAGGCCGGCCTCTCAGACCACTTAGAAGATTGCTCGGCTTTGTCTTCGCACTATACTTCTTTGTACAACGCTTTCGCTTCCAATTTGGCTTTTAGATTTATTTACTAGTTCGTATTCTATTCTTGCATTGCAAGCAAGGTCTAACTGAAATCTGGAGTGTTTTATTTCTAACGAATTGATGTCACGGGATCTACTTACGCCCGTCTATCTCATTTAAACCGCCATAATCGCGGCATGTTTTCTGGCTTGAATGAATGTACGCGATATCAACATTAAGTCAGTACCTACATATCGAAATGATTTTCACTTTATGCAAATTAAACCGGTCAAAAGCGAGTAGGGCTCATCCGAAAAGAAGTAGGTAGTGTAGTTGCTACTATGTGACATTTAAATCGTCATTAGCAAAACCAAAGGGAAAGGTGACCAAAAACAAGTTAATTTGAATATCACAAAAATAAACAGATTTATGTTGTCGAATGAAGAATTTAAACCGCAATCTTCTACCATGTCGCACGATGTATCGTATTCAAATATTTGTTAATTCTTTAGGTACATTCACAGCGATACGAAGGTTTGTTTTAATTATTGTTCCCTTCAGTATATTGTAGGAGTCATTGTTCACGTAGGTAGTCATAAGCTCAGTTATACGTATGTAGTCATAAGCTCAGTTTACATGCATTCACTGGATTTACCATTATTATCCATATTCGTTTCCTTATGAACCTCATTAGGTGGTTCCCCACTTACAAACGGTATATTTCAAAGATATATGGGTTGGCAATTTCAAACTTGGTCACATTTGGCTGTTTCTCCAAAAATGCCTGCAGTTATGGGCTGGGTGCAGCTGTGGCGGCGAAAGCAGCGCTCCCTTGACACGCTACGGCGCTCGCGCATTGCAGTCAAGGCCCTCAACTGTGCATGCGCTCGACCCGGCAAAACGCACTTTTACTTGAACAATCTGTTGCACCTTTACATATTATGCAAAAATACATACATTTATAAATAGGATTATTATTACAATAACTAATAAAAATACTTTCTGCGGTGCTAAGGATTTAACATACCTACATAATTTAATATAAAACATTGTAATAATTTTCCTGTTTGTTATTGACGCATGAATAGCACATGGAAAACCATGATTTATTATTAAATACTAGCAATTTTATGAGTTGGATTAACTTCCTATTGAATGTATTTTGTTAAATATAATTCATGATGTGAGTGGCCATGGCACAATACTTCATTATAATATGACTGAGTTGGAGTCAACGCATCCTTGACACGAGGTCTGTAGCGCACTGCACCGCAGGCTGCACGCGCGTCACACTACACCGCGCCACACAGGCCCGCGTTATGTAATTAAACCCACACTATCATTGTACAATGCATTATATCACACATAACACATGTCAACTAACGCTGCATTGTATATGCTCACTGATTATTTAATATATCTTCTACAAACCTTTGTAGGTGGTCAACGAAAGCCAATGTGTTTAATATGATGATATGACTTTTTAGTATACCGACTTGGTATACTATTTCTATTCAATTTGAATAAAAACCTTACGGACGTCGCGTCGTACAATTTGTTAAATTCAAGCTTTATACACTCGTAAACCTTGGAAAATGTATTATATAATGCTATACAAGTTATCCAAAAAGATTCGGGGCCAGGGAAACTGTTAAGTAGGTTTTCCCTTGACACAAGGCCCTGTTGCAACGCGACAACCGACACAAGGTTACCGCGACACGCCCTAGCGATTATTTAATTGTTATTTAAACCAGAGATAGTCCATCGCGGTGATACTGAGGATTGCGAATAAGAAAACTAATCCAAGTAGAAAAATCACTAATCAAGGTAACCGTAGATGACCGCCCTCATTTTCGGACTAATGCCACTTAGCGCTCTGCTTTTTAGGTATTTGCTAGAGATTTCCAATGTGAATTAGACCAACTTTATTGGTCTCATTCACATTAGAAATCTCGTTAAATAGCAGTCTAACTGAATAAACATATTCTTGTTGAACGATAAGGAAATCTTCACACTCGAGCCTTATCTCGTGGTTAAATAGATTACGAAGAAGTGTTAGTTATGTCAATTTTATAAAGTTTTAATACTACATAATAAATAATGGCCCTTAAAACTGTTGACTGAGTATTTTCTCAAAATAACGTAAATATTTATGAAAAGGTCACGTTAATAATAAATACACGCCTCCATATGGTGCAACTTTCGTTATCGCTTTCGTAAGATGACCCTTGCATCGCAGTCGTCGCTTTCTACTGCTGTCACGATATGACGCTAATTCATGTTCATTGTTCATGCATTTGGGCCTTGATTTTAAACACAATTGCGTGCACGAAAACGCAGCATCATTTGTTCAATGTCTAAACAATATTTGTGTTCTCCCGTCACTAGTTGAGGACTATTGAACATTTTTAGAATTGATATCTACACCAAAACCTCTGATTCATCCTCTTTCCTTGTATATCAAATTGAATTTTTCGAGCAATGTTTCAATTCCATTGCATGTAGATGACATATTGTTTGCCACCACGCATTTATTTCCTTTTAAGTGTTTTTGCCTACACTTGATGCAGGTGTACTATCATTATGGTGTTTATTTAAATTGTCATGGAATAGCGAATATATACCATATTATACACATATTTACGTACATAGGTACTAATGAAAACTTTATACATAATTACAGAATTTATCCTCAAAATATAGGATGGACGTATTATGATAGGACGTGATTGTTTCGTTAAAAGAGAGGGTTAATAATCGGCTGTCAAGTCGTTGACACTGGTGAATATTTTCAGTTCACGATTTCATATTTACTACGGTGACATAGTAAACGTCACTCGTCTGGTTCATTGATCGGGCGCGTTGGCACACGTTAATGTGGTCGGCCTAGCAACGTTCCCTGCCTACAATGTTCCATTCACCTCTCACCGAGCGTAAGCGGTTACGTTGCATTGCATATGACCACACCTGATTTATTCAAGAGATAAAAAAATCAAATGAATTCTGCTGGTTGCAACTCTTCATTAAAACGATATGGTCATTCATTTTCCCACGGTGCACGGTCTGGCGTAACTAGAGCAATGTGATATCATTGCTATTTTAAACGTGATTTTATTAACAAACTGCCCCGAGTGAATGCCCAACCGCTGAGCACTCCAATGTATATTTTGCGGTAATTCTCAGTTATCAGCCATATTTTATACACAATAGTGTTTAAAGTAATTTATAAAATTGTCCTTGATTTCAACTGGTATAAGTGAATAAGACGAACACGTGCAGCCAGTGCGCCAGTAATATGCACCTCTGCCTACACTTTCGGGTAATAGGTGTAGGCAGAGGTGAATATGCTAGAATTCTCAATGAATAATACAGAAAATTACGGATATTAATAAATTAATATACATAATATAGGCCACTAACGGTCATGTGACTAGTCTGTCGTTGCTTAACATCAAGCAAGTTGTATTCAAGCTCAAGCCTATTTCAGAATGTAAAAAAAGCGCGGACACGTGTCTCGCATATTTCTTTAGTTTAGGTCACGTGTAGTTGTCTGATTATCTTCCATTCAATACCGGTCAAATTAATATTTGAACTATAACATCAACATGGTGTTTCAGAAGCTTTTTATTCGAAACAAATTTCCTCGGCGATTACGTAGCTACATAGTGTCGTAAAATACCATCAGAATGAACGATGCAAACTCATTATTCAATTTTTGTTGCACATACTTAATGTGTAAATACTCTGATAACAATGAGCAATCTAGCTTACAAAACATATTATCCAATGGCGTATCAGTAAGTATGTCCACAGACTCCGCAAGGTTTTACTAGATCCGTTACAGTATTTTGTCCAGTTCAAATACAATTTCTTGGTGTCCTTGATAATTTCCATGAAAAATATACATTTGTAGTTGATTGCAAAACTCCAACGGTGTTGGTTGGTATACGCAGGTTAGAGGCGGCGGCGTTGTGAGGGGACGCATTCACTGCCTTTCACTTCCCGCTTTTGTCATGCGGCCGCTCTAGGGGACAACGGAAAGGCAGACGGCCTTGTGTCTTGCACCTTCTAGGGATCCCTTCTCATCCTGCATCGATTTTGCGATGTGCGTACTTCAATAAGATCCTAGGATACACATTTTGTACTTCCAAAGTGGAACAATATTCCCTCGAAATATACTTAAGTACAAATTTCCAAATATGTATATGGATAGGATGGATAAATTTGATAAAGTTCAAGTCGATTTTGCGCGTTTTAAAAAACCTTGGAAAATGCACAGGACTTTTCGCATGAATTCGTCGTGACTGCAATGGTTATTTCGGCAATTACGAAACATAAACATCTATGCGCTTAGTTAGCTACAAACAACACCTGTGTAATTTTGAATTACCGAGCAATTAAATGACATCACACAAAACACAGGAAAAAAATAAACACCAATTAAAATAAATCCATTTACAAGACGCGTTAGAACATTCGCATGTGTTAGAACGAGGTTCCATGGCCGTGTTAACCTTGGCTTTTGAGCGGTGACTTTCACGGTTAGACGGTTGGCGTTACATAAGATGCGCGGGTACACCGTCGACGCCCAGGCATCTGCTGTGACGGCACCACTCACCAGTCACAAGCCGCAAACCGGTTCCTTAGAACTTTGACAATACAGACATAGTCTATCTAATCTGCTTTGTTTATGACACAATCCAGCTGATCCAGGAAGTAAATAGAGGTTATTGCACCAATTCGTAAAGTACACGTAATATTTCCAGACTGTCACTCATAGATTTAGGAAACAATATCCTTAACTAAAATTTGGAAGCGCACCTTTAGATATCCAAAACTCAATTATTTTTCTTACCTGTTATACTCAGACCGGAAACTGGAAGCCTAGTAACTCTTAACTCCTAAAGCAATGTGGCGAAGATCAGAAACGCAACATGCTTCCTTTATGTACGTTATAAGTACAACATTGGAACGGAATACGTGCGGATACACTCTTGTTTCCACGTAACGTAGGTACATGTGTTTAGAAAACAATATTCTTTGTAGCCTTGGACAAAATCAACCTTGCACAATGCACATGTTATGCGCATCGGTTTAGTTTGTACCCTCAACATTAAATGTTATTGTGCCCGCAAATTATGTAATATAACTACTCTTATATCATCCTTAAACATGACCTTAAGTAATTTTTAAGACCTGTGTGAAAAGTTAATGAAATTATGTAATTTTGTATTCAGGTACAAGAGCGGGGTGCGCTCAGTGAGGGGCGGCGGCGGGGGCGGCGGCGGCGCGGAGGAGGCGCGGCGCGGCGGCCTCAAGGCGCTGCCGAAGCGCGCCCGCACTCGCTGTAGGGGCATGAACATGGGGCAAAAGTTGTCCGGCGGAGTTAAGTCGGTGTCGCGCGACTGCACGGCGCCGTTCAAGGCGGTGGTCGCGCGCGAGCTGGCGCCCGAGCCGCCGCGCCCCGCGCGCCTCGACGCGCTGCTCGACGCGCCGCCCGCGCACCCCGACATGCAGCTCAAGCACGCCTGGAACCCCGACGACAGGTAAGCTGGCGATTGCCCCGCACACATTATCCATATCATATATTATCAACCAGTTTCGGTTCTTGCGTCCTAACTGATGAGGCAACTCTTGAATAACCTTATTAAATTCTATTCCGCTTCGACGTTAAAGACCGTATGAACCGCCAATTATTTCAATTGAACCTTTTACGTTTCAGATCACTGAACATATTCGTAAAAGAAGAAGACGGTTTAACGTTCCACCGGCACCCAGTAGCCCAGAGCACCGACTGCATCAGAGGTCGGGTGGGGTACTCGCGTGGCCTCCACTGTTGGGAAGTGGTGTGGCCTGCGAGACAGCGCGGCACCCACGCCGTCGTAGGCGTGGCCACGTCGCACGCGCCGCTACATTCTGTCGGCTACCAGAGCCTGGTCGGAGCCACTGACCAGAGTTGGGGCTGGGATTTAGGCAGAAATAAGGTAAATCTTCTAAACTAAAACTCCATACGTTTCCTATGGCGGCCATGCACGCTACGGTTTACTGGAGAGGCATACCAGTGCAGTTGTACCTGCGCAAGTAGATCGGAGGGTTTATAACACGCCCTGTGCAGTTTTGTTTGCCTGTAAAAGTGACCGGAACAAATTTAAAAATCAATATTTTTGATAGATGACCATACTATAACCTGTGCATATCTTCCAGTCGACTGCGCAGATCACGTCAGTTTCAAGTCTCTGGCTAGATAGGGTCGTAGTTAGTTGTGCACGCGCGTCGTGCTATTGTAGATTGTCGACGTCGCTAAAGAAAGTAATAATAAATAAAATCTTTCCCCACCATTATTATGAATGCGAAAGCAACTCTGTCTGTCTGTTGCCCTTTATAATATAGTGGGACATTACGACATACGGTCTACCTGCACATGCAGACTTTTCTGGTAGACTGTAGCGTGTATGACCAGCATTAGATTGTCTCGAGTGTTATTGGGTAAATCAGCTTGATTTGATCCTACTACATGTATTATATTACATCTCTTGTAGACTAATAAGGAAATATAACCGGACTATTCATAAATATATTAATCGTTACCATTTAATTTAAATGTTAATAATCCGCCATTATAAACACGTATCTTCTAAAATCTTTCCTTGGTGTATTTAAAGGTACCATAGTCAGAAAAACTATTTTTTCTGAAAAATAAATTGATTATGTTCACGGATAATATTTTTGGTTGTCCTCAATAATCGTTCCGATTTCATGAGTCGTTTTTCTTTCACCAAAGTACATAAGTAGTCCTAAATTGCAGGTGTATCACAACGCGAAGGGCACGGGCGGCAGCGGCACGACGTACCCGGCGCTGCTGCGGCCGGACGAGCAGTTCCTGGTGCCGGACCGCGTGCTGGTGGTGCTGGACATGGACGAGGGCACGCTCGCCTTCTGCGCCGACGGCCGCTACCTGGGCGTGGCGGCGCGGGGGCTGCGCGGCAAGACGCTCTACCCCATCGTGTCCGCAGTCTGGGGACACGCTGAGATCACCATCAAATACATCGGCGGCCTCGACCGTGAGTAGACTTGCCTTATCCCTGCCTCGCTTCTTCCTTATGCTGGCCACACGCGCTTCTGTCTACCAGAGAGGTTTGCCTGTGCAGTTGTGCCTGCGCAACTAGACCGTATGCCGTAGAGTATCCAGGGATTTCGATTTACTGGCTGAGATTTCGTGCCTTGGGGTCATCGTGATCTTTGCCGCTTTGGCGTCCACAGCACTTAGAAATATACTCAATACATCAAGTTTAATATTTTGTAAATATTGCAAATAAGTAATTTAAATTGATAAAAATCAAATTTATTCCTTGCTTTGACATGATGTCGTGCTGCCTTCATACCACAAACGATTAGATACTAAGAAGGAGTGCTATCCAGACAACTCAGATTTTGAATTAAATGAACACAGAAGAAAGATCAAGCTGCAGTCACTACTGGATTTAACTGTTCTGAGAATCCTGAAAGTTGTATACTGCGTTTTTCCTTAGGATGCATATTATAACAACAAATATGGCCGCCTCGTAACCAGAGACTATATTTTTAGGGTAGGGCCATCGGCCACCATGATTGAATACATTGAATGATTTGTTAAAAGAGTGACTGAATAGATTTCTAATCATTCATTATTCGGAACCAAGAAGCTTTACATTTAATAAAACACTGGAATACAATAATGCAGTCGTATCTCAAATAAATTGTTGAAAACAGGAAATATTATAAATGTTTAAAAAATATGAAAATATTAAAAAAAAACGTTTCAACGACCAGTCACCAAAATTAAGATGAGGGGTCAAACAAGCTATTTTGTTAATTTTTTTATTAATCGATAATCTGATAGTGAATCTGAGTAGGTTAATGCGGATGCGGGATGAACTCTGTGTTAGTTAGGGAGGGAGGAGTCATGCGGTTATAAAAAATGAAAACGCAAGCGCATCGAAGTTATTTGTTGCCGCAGAAGTATCGTCTGCGGGCCGCACTTTGACGACCGCTGCTCTATTCTTTGTTTTTCCTTACCGTGCCAAAAAGGTAAACAAAGCTTCAGTTTTCGTGTCACTTTAGAATATCACGATTTTATCAATGAACCACACTATGTATCGACTTATAAATGTCTTAATCCATTAAGTAAACACTTTAACTATGAAATTAACTGAAAAATGTTTTAATTCAACCAGTTAAATACGAATTATTGATAAAATTCTAAACACATTCCAAAATTCATGACCACAGATTATGCAAGGACACGGGCTGTTTGACATTTTTATACTTTTTAAATTAGAGTGTGGACATAGATTTTTATGGATTCGATAACCATAGATTTAGGAAGAACTGAGTGAATGATATCCAGTCAAATGAAAATGTGATGTTTAGACCGTACTTTAATGTAAAGTATTGTCCTAAATTATTTTATTACTGTCTTCTTTAAATATGAAAATGTGTTTTTTAACCATGTAACTGATGCTGTGTGAAATTGAGTGCATAATAAATATAATTAGTTGTATCGTATCGTCACTCATTCGAATGTTCTAAACGATCATTTAAATTAAATCAATCTGTGCTTCCCTTGGTCACGTCATTACTTGAGAACGTTTACACCAAAATGGATAATTTATGTATCTATGTGCCTAGATTTAAAAGTTACTCGGAAGTTTAAAAAAAAACAGCTCTGCCTATTTTAAAAGATCTTGTCCTTAACAGTTTAATACATGGTAAGGTTGTAGTCAATTTATCGGTATTCATCTACAGCAGCGGTCGTCAAAGTGCGGCCCGCAGACGATACTTCTGCGGCAACAAATAACTTCGATGCGCTTGCGTTTTCATTTTTTATAACCGCATGTCTCCTCCCTCCCTAACTAACACAGAGTTCATCCCGCATCCGCATTAACCTACTCAGATTCACTATCAGATTATTGATTAATAAAAAAATTTACAAAATAGCTTGTTTGACCCCTCATCTTAATTTTGGTGACTGGCCAGAAAAAGAGAAAAATATCAAAGAAGTCGTTGAAACGTTTTTTTTTTAATATTTTCATATTTTTTAAACATTTATAATGTTTTCTGTTTTCAACAATTTATTTGAGATACGACTGCATTATTGTATTCCAGTGTTTTATTCAATGTAAAGCTTCTTGGTTCCGAATAATGAATGATTAGAAATCTATTCAGTCACTCTTTTAACAAATCATTCAATGTATTCAATCATGGTGGCCGATGGCCCTACCCTAAAAATATAGTCTCTGGTTACGAGGCGGCCATATTTGTTGTTATAATATGCATCCTAAGGAAAAACGCAGTAATGAATACCGATAAATTGACTACAACCTTACCATGTATTAAACTGTTAAGGACAAGATCTTTTAAAATAGGCAGAGCTGTTTTTTTTTTAAACTTCCGAGTAACTTTTAAATCTAGGCACATAGATACATAAATTATCCATTTTGGTGTAAACGTTCTCAAGTAATGACGTGACCAAGGGAAGCACAGATTGATTTTATTTAAATGATCGTTTAGAACATTTGAATGAGTGACGATACGATACAACTAATTATATTTATTATGCACTCAATTTCACACAGCATCAGTTACATGGTTAAAAAACACATTTTCATATTTAAAGAAGACAGTAATAAAATAATTTAGGACAATACTTTACATTAAAGTACGATCTAAACATCACATTTTCATTTGACTGGATATCATTCACTCAGTTCTTCCTAAATCTATGGTTATCGAATCCATAAAAATCTATGTCCACACTCTAATTTAAAAAGTATAATAATGTCAAACAGCCCGTGTCCTTGCATAACCTGTGGTCATGAATTTTGGAATGTGTTTAGAATTTTATCAATAATTCGTATTTAACTGGTTGATTTAAAACATTTTTCAGTTAATTTCATAGTTAAAGTGTTTACTCAATGGATTAAGACATTTATAAGTCGATACATAGTGTGGTTCATTGATAAAATCGTGATATTCTAAAGTGACACGAAAACTGAAGCTTTGTTTACCTTTTTGGCACGGTAAGGAAAAACAAAGAATAGGTGGTCCTCTTGGTATATGGGTCGTTCTTCTTTTTAACCTACAGTTTGATGAAACAATAGCTCAATTTCGAAAAAATAAACATAAAGCTTCGTTGTCATCAATATCTTCTATAATATAAAAATGAATCGCAAAATGTGTCGGTAAGCGCATAACTCGAGAACGGCTGAACCAATTTTGCTAATTCTTTTTTTAGAATATTCCTTGAAGTACGAGGATGGTTTTTACAAAGAGAAAAATAAAAAAACTCCTCCGAAACAGCTTAACCGATTTTTATGAAATCTTATAGATCGTATTCTGTTTTCGGACCCGGCAGGTGGCACTGCTTTACCGGGTAGGACGACGTCTGCGGGTTCCGCTAGTACACAATATATTTCTAAGTGCCGTGGACGCCAAAGCGGCAAAGATATCATGATGACCCAAGGCACGAAATCTCAAGGATTATGCCTACTATAACGCCTACTAACCGCCTCGTTGAACACTTATCGTTTTAGAGATTTTTACAATTGATACATTTTCTCCATACAAAAAAATACTATATAATAATAGATAATCTAATCAAGTACGCAATGAGTTATCTGACAGAAAACCAGAGCAATCGAAGCCCATCGGTTTATCGAGCTGAACTCGAACGTCGAAATGAGCGTGTTCTTCACTGGAGGGCGCGAGCGTAGGGCACCCCTCGTATTAGGTAGTCAGAACGCAACGGACGTAAGGACCGGATAAGAGTAGTCGCAGATTGTGCTCAGTTGCGTGCTTTAGGACCTACGTCCATCCGTGGTCTAAAATAGGCTGACGATAATAGAGCTCAATCCAATCCTGATTCACTCGGTATTATTAGTAACGAACGAGTCGATAACAGCGTTGTCCGAATGTGCAGCGGAGCCGCTGCCGCTGATGGAGCTGTGCCGGCGCGTGATCCGGCAGCGCGTGGGGCGCGCGCGGCTGCGCGGGGCGGCGCCGCGGCTGGCGCTGCCGCCGGCGCTGGCCGCCTACCTGCTGTACCGCGCGCCCTAGCGCCGCCGCTGTGCCCCGCTCCCCGACGCTCCGGCGCGACACCTCCGCTTTTTATTTTAATACGTTATCTGTGATAATTTTACTTTAATGACGAATTCGAATCGGTTTATGTTTCTCTGAACTCGATGCGTCGCCTTCGAGTCGTGCGTCCGCGAGGCGTCGGCCGGAGTGGGGCCGCGCGCCGCGACGCCGCCGACGCGGTGCAGTTTTGTTACCGTCGATAATGGACAATTTATATACGAATCTACTTGTAAGATAAATGTGGCATTAGACGATGCCAAATCCCGTTTTAACGTTGTTCAACTGTATCGCGAGTCACGTTAATGAAAAGCCATATTGATCTCTTGGGAGTGAGTTTTTACTCGGATATGAGTATGTTCGTGTCCGGTGAAAAAGTGCACTCGATTAATAAATAATTTAGAACAGCTGCAAATTATAGTAACTCGAGCCTCGACAAATACTAATAAATGTGTTAGACATGAGGTTGTTCTCGTAACAATCGATAGCATTATAGCGGGTCGCACCACTGCGACCTGCATTAGGCCAGTGTATTGTTGGCAATCTATTTTATAGCTCATTAAGCGACTGGTTTACTTTTAGTTAATAGCCCTAATTCCTAATGTAAAAACGTGTGAGTGTGTATTGTATATATTATTATACGACGCATCGCTACCACTACTATGTGGCACCAGGAATATTTAGATGTAATATTTTGGAACAATTTATTTTGTTTCTAGGTTATTTAGACTGCATTATTTGCGAATCGTGTCTCCACAAAGTCTTCTTTTGCGACTATTAGACTTATAGATGTAATTCTATGAATTCATGAAAATAGTTTGAAATAAAGTTTTCAGAGCACTATATTATGTCAGCCATTTTGATCCAATTAGTTGTATCGTAACCTTTATGAAAAAGTGTAAGTACTTCCATTTTAATAAGATTTTTTCTTATGTAGATGTACGGCAAAGTAGACAATTCCAAGTGGAGCTCACTTAAATGCCGTTAATATTCACATCTTATCTCCGTCGTGAACTGGTAATTCGTTTATGAAGGGAGCGCTATGTTGCGTTTATTTTAGTTACAGAGTTTTATGTGAATATTGACATATGTGAGAATGACTATGATAAACTGCCAAATGACAACAAGTGTGAATGTATGGCGACGTTTGTCGGTGAGAGTGAGAGAGAGCAGTGCGTGTGAGTTGCAATTGCGCGTGCGGTGTATTGTGCGCGTCCCACAGGTATTTTCATTGTGTAAGAGATAATCATGATAACATAGATACACCAAGTTGGATATATTGTTGAAGTCTTTCATGGTAAACCTATTAAAAGGACCAAACACTTCCTATTTGAAACACCCGTGTATTAAATTGTTTTATGTGGATAACTTATTCTGTCTCCCGCACTCTGTCTACATCCTCAACATTAGAGGTTTACTGTGAAAGATTAATATAAATATTAGCAATAAATCGTCAAATTTAGTCTTGTATATATTAAAGTTTATCATTTTGCGGTGTTTAATGACTATTGTAAGTGGAAAATGCATTTTAGTTTTATAAGTTGTAGGAAATATTTTTAAAATATCGTTTCTAACAGATATCCGATGGACCGTCGAATCTCTTAGACACAATGATTAAAAAAATAGGAAAACGATTGGAATAATAAATATAGTTAAGAAAATAATAAATGATATGAATTAAAAAAATGTTTTATTTCTTTATTCCACATAAGTATGTATGAATATAATAGGTAAGGTGGGACGGATTAATAATAACTTTATTTACAAGCATTGTTAATATTTACCTAAAATTAGAGTAACTATCGATAGTATACCTAAAATACTGAATTACATAATAAAATGAACTTACTTAAATCCTATAAATCCGAATTTCAACTATACTAATCACAAAGTGTATGATGTTCCACCAAGGTATCATCAGTAATAAGAATAGTGTTTTCTTCCGCGAAGTCTTGAGGCAAGTCTATTTGAGCAGTCAGTTCCTGCAGACCACTAATGAGCTCGTTCAACGAAGCCTAAAATAATACATATTTAAATATTGAGGCATAAAAGTAACCAGAGAATTTACCGTTGGTTTCGACCTCGTCTAGGAGCGAATTTCCCGCGAATTCAAAATACACTCCTTAATCGCATGCGCTTTCGAGATTCTAAAGGCGCCTTGTTGCATCCAGATCACGCGCGAACTTCGCTGAATTCGTCCCAAAATGCTTGCGCGTTAGCCCGCTCTTTTATGTATTGTTCGCGCGAG
The DNA here is from genome assembly GCA_936450015.1 of Meganola albula. Lineage (NCBI taxonomy): Eukaryota > Metazoa > Arthropoda > Insecta > Lepidoptera > Nolidae > Meganola > Meganola albula. The sequence continues at coordinate 5,290,391 of OW388159.1, read as the reverse complement.
AGATTCGTGGCGATTTCGCTCTTTTTGGACTAGCTCTAAACGAAGCGACGCATAAACAAGTTTTAACCTTACCTTGGTTTCTTTAAAGTCTGCTAGCAGATCATCCATAGAGTCGTCCTCTCCTTCAAACTTTTCTGCTAATACTTTCAAGTTATCGGGCAGCAGGGACGTGTCCAGCTCGCCGTTACATTCGTCTCTTAAAACTCTACCAGACAAAGAATTTGTTTTTTAATAAAATGGAAAATTTATAACAGAATATATCTAGGAGAGAAAGAGCACAGAGAATTTATTAAGAATAAAAAAAGCCTACTGAATTCTTTCACAGTGTCTCTTAGCAGTCGCCGGTCGTCCACTGCACAGTATAAAAATAAATTGGACTATTTTTATGTAGACTCGCATCTCAAAAAAAAGTATTTTCATTCTATTCAAGGGCGTCGTTTACTTCGGAATAATCGTTCACTCTTTCGGCAAACAATAAAATCTGGCCGTCGTCAACGTAATATTGGAAGTCAATATAAATAGGAACGATAAAGGGATGAGAATCGATCCTCGAAGGGGGCTCACGGTGACTCCCGACTCGGTCTCTCGATCTCGGTGTCGGTCTTCGGGGACTCGGTGTAATTATCTATTTAAATAAAACGTAAAACGGGAGCCGAGCGAAGGGTGGCGGAGGAGCGGAGAGTACCGACCTGAGTATCCTCCGGCGCGTGAACTCGTCGCCGGTGAGCACGGTGAGCGTGGCGAGCGCGGGCGGCGCGGGCGAGCTGCGCGCGCGCCGCGCCAGGCGCGCCCACGGCACCGCCAGCGCCACGCCGTGCCGCCGCGCGCGCACCACGTGCCGCCCGCCGCGCACCTGCGCCGCGCCCACCGCGCACGCGTACTGCACTGGGGGGGCACGAGTTAATAAAAAAAAATTGCATATCTTATTGTCGTTCCAGTGTAATTGGAAAGGAGACGTTCAAAAAATGTATAGAGCCTGGGATTAAAATAATTGTAAATTTGAACAGCAATCTGAGTTACATAGGTTAATAGAGCATAATTAATTAAATTTTTTGGTGTATTTAAAATAATTTTACAACCCCCGTTTTTTTAAAAATTGAAATTGAAAATAAGAATCCTTAAAGCAATATTATGTTTATTGCAATTGGAAACCCCATGGTCAAATGACAATTGAGCAACCAAAAAAAATCAAAATTATTTCGACGCTGTCAATCAAACTGATCAATGACATCATGACGTTTCCCGTAATTATATTTTTTTCCACGCGTTTTGTTATTACACTAATAAGATAACAAATATTTTTCGTCATAATTACATTAAGCTGCAGCTAGAATAATATTACAAGAGAAAAGTACTGTAACAGAATGCAATTATTGGCGTGATTGCAATATTTATACTGCTTAGGAAACGGATAATTAAAGGTAATGTGCGTTTTGTTTTGTTTTCTATTACATTTATTTGATTTTTACAAAAATGGTTGCTCCTAAAATTCGTGTTTAGTTAAATTCTAACAGCTTATTAAATAAGCTTTCCAATGAGGTATATCACATTAGTGTTCAAAATTCTAGCCCACTTTTGACCTCTCCTTTGGAATTAAATATTTTAGGTACGAAATACTTATTCTTATTCTTATTCTTTATTGTACACAAAACACTTACATAAACAATTTATAGTTAGGAAATAGCACATGTACTTTATTAAATTCGGACGAAAAAAGCGTTAAGTTAAAACGTGAGTTCATATCCGTGTTTACGTATTTGTGCACGAGTTTGTGGCACTCCGGCGAGTAAATTTACTAATGCCCGGTTCCTATAATTATCAAACTTCCGTCATTAGTAAACGTAACCTTCCGTTTCCATCCTCCAACCAACGGGGCGTTAACTGGCGTTCCACAAGTTTTTTTTTACGGCTACCGGTGGGTAGCATCCGCAGGTAAGACTGGCCCTCTTTCTTATAGGAACACCGTTTTCAAAATTTCCATACTTTAAGTTTACGGACCGTAGTAGTTAGCCCTCCCATCCGTTAGTAATACACCTTGGGTAATCTTCACAACGGGACGTTTTTTATAGGAACAGATTTGGATGACCGTAGGTAGAAAATGTTAACATCCGTTGCCAAAACGAGGCGTTTTTTTGATATAGGAACCGGGCATAAGACAGGTAGCCGTACGTACCTACATACGTAAGTAAATTTTTCTACATAATTTACTTTTGTATACATTTTAAAATAATATTATTTTCTAAGGTTAGATATTTCGTGCTGGCGCTACTTTAATTAAGTTTTTGGTATAAAGTTAGGCGCGAACCAGTCCTATTCTTATTTGAAACGCATAGTACCTGTTTTTAATTTATGCCATAATACAAATCCTCGGTGTTTATGGCAAAATAACGCTAAAGTTAATACAAGCCAATAGAGATAATAAGTAAATTTAAAATATTGTATACGTATTTTTATTTTTTTTGTGATCAAACGATTTTGATTTTTCGTCCAAGCGTAATCTCTAATCTCAAATGACGTCACACCTGGATAAGTTTCGTACAAAGGTAGAACGTAGCGCACTCCCACTAATAACATTAATGCGTTATTTCTGAATACCGTTTCATTTTAATGATAAAGCAAAAACAAAATTGGTTGTTTGTAAAGTAGGTTTACGATCGAGATGTTTACGTGATAACGTCTTATTGGTGATATAAGTTTTTGGGAAGTAAGGAATTAATATTGTTGCCGCTAGAGTGAGAGAGACGGAAGATCGGTCCACTCACTCGAACGCTATGCCAGCCTCCGCTCGTGAGGATTCCGCGTGACAAGTTTCACGGAATGACTGGCAGCGCTCGAGATGAGACGGGAGATCGGTCCGTCTCTCTCTCGTTATACCTGCGATCGCGCTCGTGAGGTTTTGGTGTGACACAAGTTTCTGAACATGTCACCCGACTAAAACGATTTTAAAGACGTTATCACGTCAAAATACGTGTCTTACATTTATTTAAAATCTTATTGACGAAATAATTAAAATACGTAAAAATCGCCATTCGGCTACTCACAGTTGAAATGAACGCTTGCGCAGACGAAGGCGGGTGTGGTGGACTTGTTGTAGAGCTCCAAGTGTATCGGCTCGCCAGTCACAGCCCGCACCAGCGCCGTGTCGCCGTACGTCACCTGCCCCGACCAGCGCAGCGGCTCTCCGCCCGCACACCCGTACAGCGAGATCTGACGACACCGACCCAAGTCAAATATCCCAATGAGTGAGCTCATAAAGAAATAGGTTAGGACTTGTCAGTACCGACTTCTTCGATCGTTCACTTCCTTCCATATGGGCTTGAAGAAGATGGTCGATAAAGACAAATTGACCTATTTACCTATGTTGGGTACCCTGCACCGACCTGTCCGAGTGGATTGGCATCGTCTAGTCCGTTCCAGAAACCCGCTTCTTTATATTTTCACCCTAATCCACAACAAAGTTTCATCATTACCAGGACAATTCCTAGATGCATAGATAGCTTTTTTTTACTCTGCAATTGGCTTGCGCTTGAATACAACTTTCCCGATGTTAAGCTATGACGTAGTCTACGATAGGACGCGCCCGTCCAATATACTGTTTCACTTGTGATTACGGATAATTTTCGGTGGGAAGGTGGCAGTGGAATGAAGGCTGCTTAAGGTTCGAACCCAAAAAAGAGCAAAAATTCTGACCCACCCTCTTAAATGGTGGAATGATATCGGAACACGGCAAGGCCGCTTGGCGGTGCAGCTTTGTCTGGTGGGATGGTCATCAACCACGGCCCAAGCCTACCACCAGTTATGTTAAGGTCCCATACGTAATAAGGAGAGAGTCTATTGCCGTTCATCGGGCAAGATTCAAAACTTAAGCGTCAACTAAGATTCTCCAAGTACATTAGAATACTATTTTTGTATTAAGGCATGTAATAATAACAATGATGATTTACCTTTCTTGAAAAATCTGAGTTTTTATCATAAACCAAATGCAGCACAGCTTTATGAGGTCCATTAGAAGTAGGTGCAAAAATGATAGGTAACGGCCGACATTCCAAAGGCCCGAATGGTAGACTCAGAATTCCCCGTGTTTCCCGTGGCAGATCTATTGCAAATCCGTCGCCAACTATTTGACATCGCACGTAGATCTTTTTATTAGTGGCGTTCTTTAAACTAAGTTCCTTTCGACATGTGCGCACCCACGATATAGAAGTGTAGTTGGTTTTAATTGGAAATGTCTTGGGCTTATCCGACCCTCCAGAAATTTCCAGTGAAGTCTTTTTTCCTGATGTAAGTTCTTCGAAGACTATTGTCCTAGAAAAGTTAAAAAAAATAGTCAATAGAAGTTAGATAAGATTAGTGGTTAACAAAGGTATGCGAGGTAGGAACTAAGAGTAATGCAACAATCCCTTAACGCTGCCCGCACACGGCCGATTTTTCCACCAAAAAAACCTTCGTACGTTTACTAAATGTGCTGGTACTGTTACTAAGATTAACGCAACTCGACACGCACTTGGCCGTTTTTTATTGAAATTTCCTGCAATAAGCGGTATGTTTGAGTTTGAGACATTTTGTAGTGTTACAAAGGCAAAACTAATTGGGGATAGTCTTGTTTTGGGGGCTGACCCACCTTCGTTCATGAGAGTGTTTTATCTGAATCCCCACGCGTGGTAAGTGACTACCCACCAGGAAAAGCCGCACCGCTAAGCGGCCTTGCCGTGCTCCGGTGCGATGTGTAGTGACACCATTTAAAAGAGTGGGTCGAAATTATTACTGCCTATGGTATGGTTTTCAACTATATGGAGCCTCATTCCACTGCCACCTTTTCGCCAAAAATCATTCGTAATCACGAGTGAATCGCTTTGGGACCCAAAAGTAAAGTTTTTTTTACCAGTCAGAACAGCTATTTGATTTTTAGAGAAGGCAACGCTGCTAGGTTAGGATCTTAAAGGCGATATGCTTCAAATAGGAAATTAAAACTTACGCTTCATTAACGCAGTCTCCAGATCCCGTGTAAACAACGCTGACGGTTCTAGTTCCTCCCGGCCGTACTTCGAACTTCGATGGTGATATTTTGAATGGAAAACTGTCGTTGCTTTTAAACTTAACAGCCCACATGCCTTGTACGGTACCATTGTTGCACAATTCTATTTGAGTTGGTTCTGAAAATTAAATGCTATCTTTTATTAAATCTAAAATTCACTATTTGATTTTTTTTCATTATTTCACGTGATGGGATATTAAAAACCAGATCTCTTACCTTGTGCAACAAGCACTTTGTTGGCCGGAGATTTGACAATAAGGTTGACAGTTCCGACAACACCAACAAGGTCTACCTTTCTGAGGATACTGTTGACTCCAATCAAATTCACAGTCAACGCTCCATTGAATGTGAGAATTGAGTTACCTGAAATGTACATATGAATTGTAAAAACGTAAATTAGTGAGAATGGAAAGTTGTCTCTAGTTCATGATCACAGAGTGGAATGAATTTAACACACGTAGTTTATTGGTGGATTAACTTTTTATATTCACCGAAAAGGGTTTTGAGACTTTACCTAGACTACGACAAGTCATTCGAGATAACTGAAAAAACTGAGAGATGGAATAATATAATCAAAACTTAAGGTCATTTATCCCATTAAAACGTTGCCTAAGAATTCTTTCGCAATAAAACCCGGGCGAAGTCACGGGCGGAAGTAGTTTATTATAATGTACAAACCTAGTTGCATATCCGATAAGGATGGTGCGTTGAATTTGATAGAGACTCTCATAGCATTGCCACTAGTCAGCCTACAAAGCTGTTTGTTACTGCTTTTACTTCTCACTTTTCCAGAGTGTTGCGCCTCTTCAACCGATCCTTGACGATCCATCAGCACTTTATTTACATCACCTTTCTTAATTTCCTGGACACTTTTGATCGCGAAAATACTTTCACCTTCAACTACAGATAGTACTAACTGTAAATCATTCGGACAATCGCTGATAAGTACAAAAGATTTACATAGTGAGGTTTTCTCTTGCATCGGTGGGAAGGTTATTTTGTTAACACCGTCACAGGACATTGCTTGTACTACTGGCATTTGTATATTTACTTCCACGCCTCCCGTTTGAGCGATATCACCATCAATTGAAGCATCTTTAAGGAACAGAGTATAGTTCAATACAGTTTGAAGTTCAACATTAGATGTGATATTTAGGGTGATGTTTTCAGATTTTCCAGGTGATAGCAACAAAGGCATGCGAGGCATTTCAATAGTAATGTCTCTCCCGTTGTCTGGTAGATCATGGAATTGCAATTTAGCTGTTAACCAACTATCTGTTACAGTTGTGACTGTAAATATCACTGCACAGCTGACACCTTCAAACAGAAATTAAATTATGATTTTATATGATTTTTTTTATTTTATTATTTGGTTAAAATGAGTGTATCTATTACTTACCTACATATCCATTGGCAACTGTTGTACTAACTTCTACCCATTGTTCTGAAAATTAACAAAATATGTGATATAAAATCATTATTACAACTTTTAATACTAATTACTTAAATGTTAAAATATACATAACTCCTTATTCTTAAATAATATAATATTCTGTGACATGAACAGGCACGGTCATCTGATCCCAAGCTAAGCAGAGCTTGTATTATGGAAACCAGATAAGGTTGTCTTTGTCAAATCATACTTTAGGGGGTCTTTAGATGTAATAAAGTTTATGTATATTATTATTATGAATAAGGCCAATAAAGAAGGTATACAAAGACAAAAGCATAAGTATACATTATAAAGTGTTAACCCATGTTATTATATTACTATCCAATCATTAGTATTTTGTAAAATTTTCATGAGAAGTTAGTAATGGATTTTTTCTTGTTAATGTTTGAAGTAGCGCGCAAGTGAATGAAGCGAGGCCCACAAACCTTTAGCTAAGCCCTCCTGCTTTAAACGTTTCTGTTGCATTACCTCGCGCCAATCTACAGACTTATCTAACTCTTTATATACGGTATTTGGGGAAGGCACATGTGACGCATTGGCCTCGCCTGAAATTTCAACACTAGACAGTTACTACAACCCTCTAAAACCCACTATAGAGGAAATATATATATATATAAAGGCATTTAAAATTTACAGAAATACTACCCACTGCTGATTGTGTTTGTGAACTTAGGAAAAAAGAGGCACACGGTAAATTTTCTATCGTCTTATGTTCGAATTAGTTTCAATTCAATTCTAGAAAAAATCAATATTAATAAAGTTACTGAATAAGGAATAAACACAAGACACAACCAACAGAATTGGGAATAATTTATCATTAATAATGATACCTCTACTTGTTTGCAGGGGACTGTCACCAGACTTGAAGCTCATGTAATTCTCCTGAACTGTGCTCAAAGTGGACTGGCTTTTACTAGATGGTGACTTGGACCTAGTGGTCCTTTTTGACTTGGTTTCGTCGTCTAAACATTCTTCTTTGAGTGAGTGTTGAGTAACAATGAGAGATGGAATATCTTGATCCTTGTTATTAGGTTTATATTTGCTTGAAGTTATCACTGTGTTTACTGTGCCAGAGGAACTTGCAGTTTCAGTTTTACGCGTGTCCTTTAAATTAGTCACTTGGACTTCATTGTTAGTATTCTTAGTATCTAATATATTAAGGTGTAGTTCATTCAATGGCTGTTTCTTGTTAAGCTTTTTCTTTTGGTTGTTGAATTGTATCATGTCTGTTACACTTACATTGGATTGCTTACCTGTAAAGATACAATGCAGTATTATGTGATTGATTCAAATATACTTACGGTCTTATTCATAAAAATCTTATACAATTCTTTAGTTAAATTAGACTTTGTCTCTTTCTTATTAGTGACAGACAAAGTCAAACTAATTATTTTAGCTACAATGTGCTTATAAAACGTTTATGATTAATGTGGTAAGTATTTAAAGAAGATATTATTTATTATTTATTTATTATTATTATTATTTTTATTTATTTATTTATTTGAAGAGCAGTAGAAAAGAAGGGCCTATACAAAAAGTGGCCGACTTTTTCTTATATGAGGTCTGCGGTGGCAATGACTTTGAAAAAACTTATGTCCTTCAATTTAATTGTTACCTAACTTAACGTTCCTAGTACAAAGTTACTCACCAAGATAGTCAGCAATTTTTGAAATGCTTAACGAATTGTCAATTCCTGATCCTTCAGTGTCTTCACTTGCTAATCTTAAAGATGCTTGTAAATTCTTTATTAAAAGATCAGTATCCTTCGCAGCCAGCTCACAGACAGGCTTATTTGGTGAATTGAGATTCATTTGAACATATTTCGGCTTATCTGGTACTAAGCTCATATAAAAATGTTCTGGTTTATCGGGAATTTTACTAGATGTTATTTCGACCGGTGTTTCAACGTCGTACATTTTTGTAGGTGGAGCGAAATTATTTTGTAAATCAAATTTGGGTATTTGACATTGATTTTGTAGATTTTGCGTAATATTGCGTGGTTGTCGCACCGGCACACTGTCTAATGTTTGGTCCATCTTATGCACTAGCTGGCTAGATCGTATTAATTCTGAATTTGTTGCTGAAACTGTATAAATATATGTAATAATAGATGAAAAGTCCTAGATTTTATTAAAATAAACTAATGACCAGCGCCAGTTTTGCATAGGTGCAATAATAATATTTAGTTACTATATTATATAAACCTTTCCTGAAAAAGTATCCTAATAATGGTGAAAACCGTGTAATAAAATAAACTCAGAACAACATCAACATTTTCAAGAGGCGCAATTGACTCTTTCAGTTTTTGACGGTGAAAGTAAGAGCTTCAGTAACTTATTACACATGTAAAAATGTTGATGGTACTGGGAAACGGACAGGATACATTTTAGACTAGTGTTCAAAATCAGGATATTCTTGCGCGATCAATGATAGGGGAGAAGGGTTAAGGAAAAGTCTATACTAATATTATAAATCTGAAGAGTTTATTTGGTTGATGCAGTAATCTCAGGGACTACTGGTTCGATTTGAAAAATTTGTGCACTGTTTGATATCAGTTTTACTGAGGAAGGCTTTAGGCTACTTTTTATCCCATTACTGGGCATAATATAAAATGTAAGTCACGCAGGAGGCGCGAGCGGAAAGTTAATGTAGCCATAAATGAAACGTTAGTCTTATATTATGTCAAGATGGATAATATGTATATATTTCACTCTAAGTTGTATATGCTCGCTAGGATATTATCATTTATTTTATGTTACGAAGTAGAATAGACTGATATGACGTATGGTGTCCATGATGTTTTTCTAAATTGTGTTTGCTGATGTTGTTCTATATTATTTTGATTTTTAATGTGTGTGTCTTGAATTTTGTTTTTTTTTATTTGATTTTTTTTACTGTTTTTAATGTAACATATCTATTGCATTAGGTTACACGTGTAATGGTAGATATGAGTGAGAAATAAATAAATAATTAATTTTATAGTGACAGGATTCTGTGACTTACCCTCAGTTATGCTGATCATATTTCTATCAGGACTATCAGTTTTACTAAGTATCTTCCCAAACTCAGGACATCTGTTCTTGAAATATGTGCCCATTGACATGTTTGAATTATTCATACTGTAAAGTATAGTACTTATACAATACTACTTTTATTTTGTGAATACATACTTAAAAAAGATTAGACCCAGACTCAAGACAAAGGGTAATGTTCATTAACATAAATAACTGTCTTGTGTGGGAATCGAACCCATGACCTGAGGCGTGAAAAGCAAGTATCTTATCGACCATACCACCAGCCCATCCATCTTATAAAACGATTAAGTGCGAGTAGGACTCACACTCGTTGCTATAGCAACCAACATACTGGACTGTGTGGAAACTTTGTCTGTTCTCTACCTATTTTTATTACGGTTTATTTGTAAAATAGCATGCTGAGAGACGTATAGACAGTGGTTTAGTAAAAGGCTCTTAATAGTTTGGTTACTCCAAGCCTAGCACAAATAATATTGAAGTAGGATTACTTACGAGGGGTTATCTGGAAACTGTGTCTGCGTTATATTTTGTGGTGGTACTGGCAGAGGTGCCTCTCGTAACACTAAAGATGCCTCATCAGCTGTTAGATCCCTCTAAAAAAATATTTTTATGGTCAGCAAGTCCATAACAAACATCTGCCTGTGGCTTCGCTCGCACGGAATTAGGTTAAAAAGTAGCTTATATGCTATTCCTGACTATATCTCTGTGTTCCATTTCATTCAGGACGGTCTAGTAGTTTTTGTGTGAAAGAGTAACTAACATCAACATTACACACAACCATACAATATTATAGTTATAGTCGACATCTCGTATTTTCATTGGGCTGATGCCACTAACACAATATATATTATATATTATATGTTATATCTTGTAAAATATTTTTTTTACCTTTGAATGAAAAGAATAATTGCTGGCAATGGAATGTCTCATAATATCATGAATCTCTGATGTCTGCTTATCCATTTGACTAGTAATGTTATCTAGAGCAATTGAGTGTCGGCCAAGAGCCATAGCAGATTTTATGTCATCTGCACCAGTTGATCGACCAGTCATCTCACCAGGGTTAAATGCAGTCTAGAATACATAAGATATATTATTTTTAGGCTATAGGTACAAGTCAAGTCAGTGAGGGTTGTCATTCATCATTTCAACCCATTTTTAGTGTCCCACAGATGGGCACAGGTTTTCTAGTTATGGCACATATCAGGCAATGTGAGGTGTCACTGTGGGCCAAAGTGGGAAAGTTTAAGGGGGGTCGAGTTATGTGGTTATACAAAAATAACCACATGACTCGAGGGAGTGCAGTGAGTACAAAGTCATTTATTGGTAATAATTAGGTAAATAAGGAAAACGATGGCGAAAACTGAAAACTACAGACAAATGTATGGTGAGCAGAGCTAACGCGAAAAATTAAGTGATAATTTATTAAGGATAAATGTAAACGCGAGCGAAACATGCGCAAAAATTCTGTCGACAATACTTACTAGTATTTCTAGAAACATAAAAACAAAGAACAAATGCTGCATAAGTCTCAACTTTTACTTGCACTTGGCTAGTGTGTGTGGTTGATAGGTAAGGTTGAAACCTTATTCCACACACACTGGTCAAGTGTGGGTTGGTATGCATATGTAACTAAAATTTGTAACTAGCTATGATCTATGATTTTTTTCAGACCTTTCACTGCCACAGTGAGTTTGAAATTCTATTCCAGACTATCATTAAAAACGAACAAATGCAGTTTTGATGAATTACCTTACGCTTAAGTCCTATCAATGTAAAATAGCAGTAGCAAATAATATACTTACAGATTTACTCAAGGAAATATCCGCTATGACAGATTCACCGAAAGCTGGAATGTAATTAATAACTATTAGGTAGTTAGTTTCTACTTATAACAAATAAGTTCCGAAGTAATAACTGTAGTTTACCTTCAACTCTTTCCAGATCTAATATACCGGAAGAAGACTCACAGTTATTCTGCATTAAAGATCTACTAGCAGCTGCTTGATTTGTTGCCAAACTATAACAATTACAATAAAGTTTATTACGGTCAGCTGTTATTGCTTCACAAAGTAGGTAACTTGCAAGATCAACTTACCGCCTAAGATCATCATCACTCAACAATAAACGTCGCGTCGACATGTTAAACGATTTATCCTCGGCTAAATGCATAAGTCTCTGTATTTTGTTGGGGGTCAGCGGATTATCCATAGTTTTAATAAATATCTTCACAATTTTCAAACAATAAGATTCGATGCACTGATGTCCGTTATTTCTTTCTTTTAAAAATATTTTGTTTGATTGAGTGAGATCACAGACTACTAAGAGAACCTGGCGATTGAAAATTTGACATTGACATTTTATAATGCGCTGCGGTTCCAATTCTGTTATTTTTTGCAATTATATGTAGATATCTATCATCGATCAAGTCAACGTACGAACCCAAGAGTGCCTATTATACCTCTATTTTATGTTGCCAAATGTAGTCTTTTTAATGAGCAATTCAGCCACAAAAGCGCTTTGCTTCCACTGTCATTGTGCGAAATGCCAAGTTGTGGAATTCGCTGCCGGCGGCGTCTACATTTCTCGATAGCCATAATTTGCCGGTCTTCAAGTCACGAGTGAAGTAAGCGCATTCCATCGTAGACTGCATCATTGCTTCACATCAGGCAAGTTGTGGTCAAGCGCAAGCCTATTTTAGGATAAAAAACCAGTTACTATTTTATGATTAAGATATGCTGACCAAAGACTACACACATTCACTGGCTCACTTAGCATTAGGGTCTACACTAGGCACGTATGGATGGAACCTAGAGCTAGTGCATCACCGATTGAGCACAGCAGAGTATGTAACAATGTGGTGGACAGAGCCAATAGGTAAAGGATTTTAATAACTATCAATAAAAAATGAAACACATTATTATTACCATATACTTGTTATTAAAACCTACAATAATATCAATAATTGCTTTACAACATGGATAGCTAAGTTTAATTAATCAGTTTAGCTTGTATTTGGACCAGTTACGGGTAATGCATTAATTTCTTTATTGAGCCTAATTTGCTCATTGATAGCTCTCCAAGCATCTTCCTTCTCTTTTTTAGTGATAGGTCGCTTTTTCTGTTTAGCAGCAACCATCTTCTTGTAAATTTCAATACACTCCATATCCACTTGGTCTAACTGCTTTTTAAGATTCAGTCTGATCATTTCTTGTTTGCATAAACCAATCAGATGTTTTAAATTACGACAGTTATCTTTTTTTACTGCAGTCAATTCTGTCTGGCACTTCTTAATTTCAGCCAGTATTTCATCATCTGCTGGGTTCGTAAGTGGGGGCAAATCTTCAGGATCTAATATACCTTGCTCCACCAATTCTTTTCTCAGACATTTTTCTAAGGTGAGAGAATTTTTATAGCTATTCTTGGTGTGTGTGGATTGCTTAATTTTAACATCAGGAACTTCATAATTTATGTTATCTTCCATAAGAGCTGAGACTAGTCTCTGAGTTAACGGTCCTGTTATCATATTTTCATTAGACTTTTCAAGCTTCTTACGCATGCTAGAAGCATCAGGAGACAAAGATGATTTATTATGTTTATTAGGATTAGAAGCATTTTGGTCTTCAGAGAGATGTTCATCTGCCCAGACTTCTGAATAGTGTCGCCCGAGAGGTGGTATAGGTGGCAGTGTTGTATTGCTACTCTGTGCTAAGAGTGATTCTAAAAATTTTATATCATCTAGTGTAACTGGAGCACAGTATGGGTCCACTGAACTCCAGAATTTATAAGGAATATTATTCTTAGGCAAAGCAAATTGCGATATTTCCAACTTCACTGAATTGTCAGAATTTACAAGATCAGCAGAATAATTTTGAGAGCCTCCTGATGCATTTTTAAACTTTGGCACTTTTGGTTGGTTAGATAATTTAGTATAATCTTTGGGTTTCACTGATTTATCATCAGGGAACTTCCTTTTTAATGAATATTGCAGTTGTTTGCCAGCAGCCTTACCTTTCTTTTCTCTCTTTGATTCATTAGTGTCAATACTCTCGATTTCAGACTGAAAGTATCTTACACGCATTGCTGTATTACACAAAAGCGATTCTAATTCCAGCTGTAGTGAATCCAGTTCATCCATACCAATAGGCTCATCAGCAGACCTTGCTGCCACAGCGGTAAAGCGCGGCAAGTGTACAGCGTTATCCTGCAGTTTTATATACGGAATAGGGCACATTTCTACTTTAGTTTTACCAACTGAGATGGCTCCTGGTATTTTTGCAGGTTTATTGTAAGGAGAAATACCAGGACTCGATGGCTTTCCACTATCGTGGCCCTTGCTAGCTAATCTACCCTTGGCGTTGTGGTGCATCCTCTTTCCCAGCATTTTGATTCAAATAAAAACAATCAATAAATCCACATAAAACTGCATCAATTTGTCATTGGGCTTTCATTATTACTTCAAACATCAGGGTTGTAATCAGGCACGACGTGTAAATTAATAGATTTGTTTTATTTTTAATAAATATAGCGACGATAACACCTACAAAACTCAGTTTTCACAGCCACAATAATTAACAAAACTGAACAAAACAAAATTAACACGACAGAGAACAAAATGGCGAAATCACAGACTACTAAGAGAACCACAGACTACTAAGAGAACCTAGCGGTTCTATATAAATGGGCGAAATGAAGCTTTTTTTCGGCTTTACGGGCTTACGGGTAGGCTACAGCTATTTAGACTACAAATCTAAGAAGTGCCTTTTGACGTTTCACTGTTTTCTTTTAAATTAGCTTTCTAGAGGCGTAATTCACACTATTTTTATTAGCTTTCCTGTAAAATAATTGAATTATGAAGCTATTTTCATTTTAACATAACAAACAATTTTCATACATAAAATAAAATTCTAAATGTATATAGAAACGTATACGTGTCTTAGATTTGACAGGCTGGTAGTGGGCTTAAGTGTCGATACTGTAACAACAGAATATTTTTTATGTTTGTGTGCAGCTTTTATATAAAAGACGCGTCAAATTGTTGTAAGGGTATTATACATTAAATTGTTTTAATGTTTAAAGTTACCCTAACTTTGGCAAGTGGTCTAAAACCGAGCCATATAGAAAAAAAGTCGATCTCTGTACTCTGTCTGTCTGTAGTCTGTGGGAGAATAACATAAAATGTCACTTTTGACAAAATGGTGCGTTCTTCGTTTCGATTTGGTGCTTTCTTCATGTTTAACAAAGTGGTGTGAAGTTCTTCAGTTTTATGGATTTGTGTTGAGAATTTAGATACAAACTGAATATAGCTCATTAAATGAAGCGCGACGAGATTGATGTTTCTAAAATAATGCCGATTTCTTATTAGAAATTGTCCCCATAAAGAAATTGATGGCATTGATTAATTAATTATTATAATGGAAAAGCCACCGTATAAATGTCCACTTTGTTGTAGTAAAACTTTTAGTTCAAAGCAGTTACTCTTAGACCATTTAAATGGAACTTCAGAGAGTATTTATTGTCCTATTTGCAACGCTTTATCTTCTTCCCTCATTCAACTGGTTGATCATTTGACCCTTGATAATTGTCAGTCAGGGAATATAGAAACTATTGTGTTTGAGGTTCCTAAAGCTAGTCCTTTGTTAGGAAACTCAACAGTCCAAAATAACGACGTTAAAATATATCAAAATGGTAAGGAACTATTAATATCCTATCCATAGTTACTGTTAGTAATTAGCATTTATCACTATATTGCATTGTTGGTCCAGTGGTTATCATGTTGGCTTAATCACTGAGGTTCGAATCCCGGGTTGAGCAAAACAGTAATAATAATAATATTCTACGATATTAACACACATGATCATCTGATCCCAAACTAAGCAGAGCTTGTGTTATGGAAACCAGATAACTGCTATATAAATCAACTGCAGCTGTTAACATTGACAGAATTACAAAAATGTTAATTTTTAGTATGATCAAATAAAGTTTTTCTTTAATGAGACACTCTTAAAACTTCTGACTGTATTACTCTAGAAAAACTACTATAGCAATTATTTTGAAATTTTAAGACCTTAGGTACAATAGCCAAAATATATTTCCAACTTAATTAATTGCGGCAGTCGAAATAAACTGTACTTACATACATGTACTACTTTTTTTTTGTAAATATATACTTGTAATAGATAATTACACACAATGACATGACAAACAGACTTTTCATGCGTCTGTCTTGAGTGGGAATTGAATCCACAACCTGTGGTGTAAAAAGCAAGCACACCACTATGCTTCTTATATACTTAAAATAATCATACTAACTGTTTGAAATTATTGTTTGAAGCTGAAAGTTTGGTCGAAAGAATGGCAATGGTTTCACACCATAATTGGAACCTAAACAGGGTTATGTGAGTGTCTCACCTCTATAAACATCTCACTAAATACATACAGCTCTTGTGTGAAGATGTATATATTTTGCTGTTTATAAATGGGTCTTAGTTATCTAATCACTTCAACACTTTTAAGTGACCCACTCCTGGGGACAGGTCTTCTCTAAAAGAGTTTATAATCCACACATGTTGGCTAAGTGCAGGTTGGTGGATGTCACATGTCCTCGAATTATTAGTTCCTAGACTTACCGGTTTTTATTCACCGATATTGAACAGCAGCAATGAAACAATTCACACAAAGTCTGGCACTCACGAGTTAACACCTGTGACCTTATATTTGAAAGGCTAGGGCGATACTGTTGTGCCACCACTGCTCACGGTCTAATCACACTACACTAAACTAAAATTATAATTTCAGATTTGGAAACAAACAATGATAACACAAACTTCACAACATACACTTCTGATAGTGAAGTCAACACAATGTATGCAGATATACTCAATAAACAGTTATCTCAGCAGTCCATACCGAGTCAGGAGCTAGAGCTAGTCAAGGAGAATGGAGATGGACACTACATGATAGTCACACAAGATAGTACTGATGGTACTATTGTTACTAAGCAAAACAATGACGGAACTATTTCACTCACTTCTGTTAAAGGTAGCTTCACAGGTTTTAATACAATACCCAGGAAAATGGGTGTCCTATAGAACACCTGGGAGTTTCAGTACCTAAATTAACTGACCCATCTGTTAAAGCTCGAGACCTGACAGGCTGTGACAATAGTCCCATATTCCTTATGTGCTGCACCTGGTGTTGTGGTTTATATTTTTATTCATTCACAGCCACCTCATCCCAAATTAAGCAGAATTGATATAATGGAAACCAGATAATTGGTGTACAACTAAATTACTACTGTTCCTCTATACATTTTTTCAGACATGAAAATGGAAGCAGTTGAAACAGAAAGTCCAAATGAGACGGAAGATTCTCAAGAAGAGATCTACAGCTGCAACACTTGTAAAGTGTCATTCTCCTCAGTAATAGAACACATACAGAACTTCCATAATGATCAGGATGTTGTAGTTGAGGTAACTTTTTATATTACCTACTTATTTCAATTAGTCTTGATTGACGCAGTTCGTCATTTTCGCAGAATGTGCCCTGTAACAAATTGGTGACTTGTATGTGGTCACTTTCAAAAACGGTCAATTTCTCAAATTGTCACTTTTGCATATCGTCATTTTCTCAGAATGTCATTTATTGTTATTATTATTAATGTTATTTATTTACGTGAGAGCTGTTAGTAAAAGTAATTATCGTATACCAACGTAGGTACATCATAAAAACTTAATTGATGAATATGATCTTCTTTTACCCGATTCTGAATGGCTGCGAAAAGTGACAGTTTGTTAAAGTGACCACTAACGAAAGTGACCAATTTATTTCAGGGTACATTCTGCGATTGCGACGGTCGACATCAACAGGGTCTTGATGCAGATCATCACTATCGTAGAATGTGAAAAGATTTTTGCCTGAGCCTAGAGTCGCTTATTTTATTTCTAATTATTTTTATTTATTTTCGACGGGCTGGTGGCGTGCTCGGTAAGATACTTGCTTTTCACGCCGCAGGTCGTGGGTTCGATTCCCACCCGAGACAAACATTTGTTTAAATATGTCTGCTTGTTTTGTGTCTCGGTGTAATCATCTATATTTGAGTATATATTTACAAAAGAAAAATATTCTATGTAGTATATTACCAGTTATCTGATTTCCATAGAACAAGCTCTGCTTAGTTTGGGATCAGATAACCGTGTGTGTTAATGTCCCACTATATTATATTATTATTATATTATATTATAGTTAAGCTAATTTTGATTGATTCATTTAAGTTCTTGTCCTTGAATAAACCAATCAAAAATATCATATGGTTGAGCATTATGTAGATAAGTCAGGTTGTTTATAAGTCTTGACTCAGATGTTTATAAATAAATTCTATTGCAGCAGGAACCAATAAAGGATGATAGTGAATTACCAGTAGAATTTGAACGAGTAGACAGTGAAAATGTAATGGTGACTCCTGACAAGCAAACTGCACGCCGAGTCATTACAGACACAGGGAATATTGTGGAGGAGCCGGTACTTAGCAAAACTGATTCGCCTGAGCAGAAGAAGCCAGGTGTGTTTCAAAATCAAAATTCTATTCAGTCCATCTTGTAGATTTTCTATGATATAAAAATGAAACTCCAAAATATATGTGAATGAACATATAACATCCGATCGACTGCACTAAATTGGATAAGTCTTCTTTAATGTGTTTGTTCTTATCAGAAGATGGTTTGTGTATAAAACCCGGATACTTACACCACCGGGGTGAAGCGCGGTTGGGCAACTAGTAATTAATAAATAAATATGGGGCACTTGTTTTTAGCTTTTACGAATCATTAAAATAATAGTAAGATAATTA
Source organism: Meganola albula (assembly GCA_936450015.1). Classification (NCBI taxonomy): domain Eukaryota; kingdom Metazoa; phylum Arthropoda; class Insecta; order Lepidoptera; family Nolidae; genus Meganola; species Meganola albula. The sequence goes on along the minus strand of OW388159.1, from coordinate 5,272,020 downwards.
AATAAATAAAGCTTCAAAGCTAAGGAATGGGAGTTCTTTACGTTATAATCGTTAGAAACTACTCCGTAAACGTAACGTCTCGCGACACTTTAGCTCAACGTATCGCATAAATTTTCGATTGCGTAAAAAAACGAGTGTCCAATTTTCTCGAACAATCTGAAGTACTGACTAAAAAATTAAAAAGCCATATTGCCTATTATAGATTTATTGTCGTCATAGTAGCCAGCCAATAGTACGTATTATAATATGTTTTTTTTTCAGAAGAGCCGCAAGGCCAAACCAAAAAGGTTACGCGCGTTTATACAAAGCCTAAAGCTTTGAAAACTAATGGTAAGTTTGAAATGACACTGTACTGCTAAGTAACATGTTAAAAAGACTTATGGCGTAGGATTATGAATGATTATTAAGAAAACAAATTAATATTTGTACTGTTTTGTATGAAATCTAAAGTAGCGCCTCTGGCGGCCCATATACGTAACTGAAAGTGTTAAAAAAAAATAATGATGCATAATTAATGTATACTTCGACAAGCAGAAAGCTCATAATAAATTATTAATCACACGAAATTCAATCCTATCTAGACAATGGTAGAATTCATTTTAATTTAACTGCAGCGTGTGTATACAGCTGCATTTAAATAATTAATACTATCTATCTGCTATAATTTGAATAATTAATACTATTTTGTTTTTAATTAAAAACATGATTTCAGAGAAAATTATACCTTACCATAAAGTGATGGCCAAAAAAGTTCCAAAAGATGATGGGTTTACAATAATCTATGAGTGCTTAATGTGCAAATTAAAATGTTCTAACAATCTGGAAGAGTTCAAAGCTCATGCTTGTAGAGTTTGTAAGTACTACTAAAATCCGACAACTTTTTTCCTGACAACACGGGTGTTATGAGTTTTATCTGTGTACAAGTGTGTTACCTCATAGCGTGGAAACAATTGGACCCATTTTGATGCGATTTTACTTATTGACTAAAGTCAAGAAAGTGACAAACTTCACATTATATATAATAATAGCGACCCGTTGCGGCTTCACATGGTTGCCATGCTGATACTAAATATACCTACCTACTACAGAATGTCCATGTAAACAACTTTTACAGCTTTAAGATACCTAATTGGATAAGGATTAATACTGTACTGTTTAAAATCACTTCGTAAATAAGCCATTTTTCCCGTAAAATAAATAAAGGATAAAAAATGGTTGTTGTGGGTTATCCTTATGAGATAGACATACGATCGCGGACGTTTTTATTGACCTTTTTAAGATGTACATCAATACTGTAGTACATTATTTTGATTTATCTCTTGGGGTTCAGCCAGCGTTTATAACGTAAATGCAAAAAATGTGTTTATTTACGACATTTAGAAACCTCTAAATTTATCAGTGTCTCTCTACAACATTGTGCAAGTATTGTTCGTATGAACCTTCCTCTTGAATCATTCTATCTACTAAAAAAAAATCGCTTCAAAATCTGTAGCAGTTTTAAAGATTTAAGCATATATAGGGACGGACAGACAGCGACAGCAACTTTGTTTTATACTATGTAGTGATAATATTAGTTAGTTTTATTTTTAAATGTTTTTCTTGTCTTTTTAGCAAAGTACTGTTGTACCCAGTGTCCTTCTTCGTACGACAACCCTAAATCACTGTGTGCACATATGAAAGTTCACAAAGAAAGACAAGGTATGTTTTAATTCTAATTACAATGTTCAATATGAGCAAAAATATATATGATAAAGTTACGATCCTTCAGCACACATGCATATTACTCAATTTTAAAGGCCTCAGCACACAACCCAGGCGTGAAACTTGCGCGAGATTTGTGGTAGCAGAATATGAGTAGTACTGAAAAAAAAATCGGTCTTATTACTACGGCACAAATGATATAAAGTACCTACTATTGGTGCCTGTTTATAACATTTTCTACTACTATCAATATTGTTGTTTACTGACATTAAAATTGTTGATTTCAGTAAATACCTCAGAGGTGGTTTTGACATACGAATGCGAAGTATGTTGTACAATTTTCCCAACAAACAAGTCATTAAAACTACATAAACGAATGCACGATCCTATTAAGTAAGTTGATTTGTTTGTAACATTAATAAATTATCTAGTAGTTTTAGTTCAAGTACCTACTAGGTATGTTTATCGGCTATCATGGGCGTATCCCGGAGTAGGTGGGGCACTGGGGGTTCAAATCCCCCCGGAATCTGCAAATTCGGTGTTGAAAACCACCTGACAATATGCCAAAACCGAAATCCGGCCCATGTCAGCTATCACTATTAGCGGTTTTATTTAGCTTGCCCTTTTTGTTGTTGTTCTTGTTGTTGATGGGTCGAATCTAGTGACTGGACTCTTTAGTTAAAATGAACTTTGTCTCTTTCTTACTAGTATACATGTCAAGATGACAGACAAATGAATTATAAACCTATTTTAGCTATAATGAGCTTATAAAATTTTTACGGATGCGGAGGTTTGTAATTAATTAATTACTATTTTATTGTTTCATTCCAAGTTACATTTGCTCTTTGTCAAAAAGGGCCTATTATTTTTTGATAACTAAGGATTGAATATTTTTCTGATATCCCTACTCGTTACTAGATGTCGCTAGGTACGTTATAAATTCAAATTTTGACCACAGATCTCGTCCAATAGACCCACCAGTGGAAAACACCGACGGCACTATAGTAAGCGAGAAACGGTATCTATGCGGTGTGTGTAACAAAATGATCCCCATAGATTATCGGACGATACACCAAGCGTCACACAAGGCTACTGACAAAATTAACTGCAATATTTGTAATAAGAAGTTCACTTCGCATGAGTACCTTGAAATGCATATGAATGTGCATAATGTCGATAAAGTAAGTTATTTTTTGCACACAAAATAAAGTAACAGGGAAAATAAAAAGCTCCATGTAAAAAAATGTATACTTTTTTTTAACTTAAGCACAATCGACAACTCAACCTTTCAAACAAAAAAAAATTAAATCAAACTGATAAACCGATTTTGATTAGTTTTTTGTTGCCTATTTTTGTTGTTTTGTCGGCAGACACCGTCAAACTAATAACACCCTGACGGTTTTGCGTCACTAATTGTGTGTAAGTGTGCAGTGCTCTGTTTGAGGCGTAAGCCATCAAAATCATAATTATTATGAATCTATTTTAGTCCTATTTGGGCTAAAATATACTAATGATTATAATTTTTAGTGGTCCGTTCCTCAGAAGGTGTATACGGAACCCATATAGGATCACTACGTTATCTGTTTGGTCGTCTGTCACTGCCTAAAATAAAAAAAAAATAAAAAAAAAATTTGATCCAAAACTACGGGTCCGATTGTTATGAAACTTTGTAAACATAATTATGTAAATAAGTGACGTCGTATGTAAATAAATTGATTATAAATACGGGGACCACTTTTAAGGGTTAAATTTGATTTTTTTTAACTACTATGTCTTCATTTATACCTATATAACATTTATACCTTTATACATATAATATCATAAATGTGAAAGTAACACTGTCTGTCTGTTACGAAAATTGAAATTTGGTACACAGATAGTCTTGAACCTAAAAAAAGTTTAATGTTCTAGGCGGCGTTTTGTTTAATGTATTCTTTTTCTTTTAAAAGGTAACTGTGACCAAACCAGATGCGTCACTACCGTACAACTGTTTGTATTGCAACAGAAGATTCGCTAGACCGCACGAAAAGGTCAAACATGAAAGGATACACACAGGTTTGTAGCTTTATAGGAGCCTATTCAAACCTGCATGGTATTCAATAACGCTGGTGATAGAAAAATCTGATTGGTTAGGTTAGGATAGGTAGTAAGTACAAAGCAGGTTCCGAAAATATCCCAAATTAATATCAACATCTAAATATCGGATATTAAGATGTATATCCGATATATATCAAAAGTTTGGTATATTATTATGTCTATAGGGAAGATGCACTATATTTATTTTGAATGATTTTCACGTAAGATAGACCAGGAGTATATTAAAAAATTAAAATACTTGGCAAAAACTGCGCTCAAAGTGACAATCTAAATTTTTGCGCTAATCCGTTTTAATGTACTAATGACGTCACTCGGGCCTCTTACTGGCTTTTCCAGGTACACTTTTCCATTCACCAGTGTTCTAGTCCTATGAGTTAAATAAACTTTATTTTAAAAGAAAAAAACCAGAACTTATAATCAGCCTAGTAGAGAAACTAGAGTTTAAATTTGATACACATTTAAAGTTGGTGACCCAAAAACACACATGACGTAAAATAAATTAACATGGTGCCACTACTTCGGTCCCAAATAAAAAATAGCATGTTACAGGAAAAGCGATAACAAGAAACCATTCCCCACACAAATTAAACTTGGATCTGTATCAGGTTTTTTATTAATGACATTTGGAATCAAAGTTTTGGAAATGGAAAAATATTAAACCACATTCTTATACAAGCAAAGACTTGAAAGAGCAAGTTATAATAGATGCAGATATAAGTATTGCATAACCCTTTCTTCCAGCGGAATCACAATCACTTTAAACACTCATAATACGGCAGCAAGGATATCTGCAGTCAACTCATAGAAATCTATTCAATTAGATGTAAAAACGTAATGAGTGCATGCAATGTTAACGTTGAATCTTGTTTCTTATACTGTGTAGGTGAGAAGCCACACTCGTGCGAGATCTGCGGCAAGTCGTTCCGCGTGTCGTATTGTCTCACGCTACATATGCGAACGCACACCGGCGCCCGGCCCTACGTCTGTAAAATATGTGGTAAAAGGTACGGGCATTTTAATCTTTGATTATTGCTATTTCCGAAAAATTGCTGTCGCTTAAAATTTTTACATTAAAAAACTCTAAATTAAATATGATCATTTCGGGATCTCGGTTTGGATCCAATGACAGACCTGAACAAATAAGAAGAATATAAACAACTTACAACATCGTCTGATTACCAACTCCCTTCTGGATGGAGAATGTACTGTGCACCTGAAAATGACAAAACCCACATTCACATTTTTAGAATGTATAAAGGGTCGTACGGTCCAGCTAGATAACTAATTGATGCCACTTTCTTAAAATTTTGTATGATTTTGTATTAGCCAAATAATATTTGGCGGGGTTCGGGGAAGTTAACTAATTTTGATTGGTTCGGTCAAGTTCTTGTCCTAGAACTAACCAATCAAAATTATCTTGTAGTAGGATACCATGTTTTTTTTATCTTAAAATAGTTGTGTAACAACTTGCCTGATGTGAAGCAATGATGCTGTCTACGATGGAACAAGCTTACCCAGTAAATACCGATTATCTTGTGACTTGAAGACCGACAGATTATAACTATCGGGAAACATAAATACCATCAGGTATTTTGTGCGTACCCGTGGAATTTCCACCATATAACGGTGGCGCATAGCCGTAAGACATAAAGTTTGGCGCACGCGAATACCCAGCTATGCGTTGTCTATAGATGTCTGGTCGGTGGTCGTAGGTAACGCAGTGTAAAGCGTGTACGCTGCGTCTTCGCTGGAAAGTAAATACACTTCGCTTTGAATACCTATGCAAAAAGCTAGCATACAAATTTTCGTAGCTACCACTATTTGTGGAGTTAGGCTGCGTCTTTACCGCATGAACGATGAGCGAATTCGGTAGCGATTAGCGATTTTGATATCAGGATGGATTGTGCAAGTGCTATGTATATTTCGTTTAGTAAGTTTTTGTGCGATCCTGTTCGGTTATTTATATTAGTTGTGATGATGTGACGTAGTTTCTAAAGATCCAGGTCTATTTTCTTATCAATGACATGCTCAATATGCGTGTACGATGATAATCTCCGAATACGCTTGCAAAACGCCAGCGTACGAATTGTCATAGATATCGATATGCAACTGCTATAATGAACAAAGTGTGGACTGTGGGGTATGATGCATCTTTACCGTATGAACGAATACGCCTTGCTGTAAATACGTTAGCAAATCGCCAGCGCACCGTGAGATACATATTTTCTGGTTTGTCCCTAGGTTCAAAGCGCACAGCGGTTACAATCACCACTTGCTAACGCATTCGGACGTGCGCGCTTACAAGTGCCCGTTCTGTCCCAAAGCGTTCAAAACTGCGGTACAGCTTGCCGGACATAAGAACTCGCATACAAAACCCTTCTCTTGCCAACAGTGTAATAGGTATGTTATATTGTTATTAGATAACTTATTTGTTTTTATTGCTGTAATATATTAAGGTTTTCATCCGTTGCTGGTTGCTGATAAAGTTTCCGAGAGGTGTCTGACATTTACCGCTATCATTTACAATTTAGTTATTTTGCTATTAAGTTTATTGGAGTGTAGTCTTGTGCAGAGTGAACATTATGCTCGACATCGTACTTGCATTACCTATCTAGAGCGGTGTAAGATCGTTACAACAAAACCGTTATAACGATTTTGTTGCAACCGGTGCTTATCTCCGTGCGTCTAAACGATTTTGCTAAAATTATTACTGAAAACAATTTGTACAAGTCCCCTTAGATAGCATTACCTATGGTGCTTAGTCCATTTTGATGAGTCAACGACATCATAGACAATATAGAAAAATGTCGGGCCGGTGGCGTAGTCGGTAAGATGCTTTTCACGCCGCAAAAGGTCGTGGGTTCTGAGACAGACATTTGTGTGATGAACATGTCGGTTTGTCTCGAGTCTTGGTGTAATTATATAAAAGTATAAGTATATATGTATTTATAAAAAAAGTAGTATATATATAGTTTATACCAGTTATCTGTTTTCCATAACACAAGCTTTACTTAGCTTGGGACCAGATGACCGTTCGTGTTGATGTCTTAGAATATTATTATTAAAAAGGAGAGGTTTTTTCCTGCATTGTTTGAGAGGAAGTGAGCAATCTGACATTTTGACTCTTCCTATTATTATTCTGATTAAATTCGTGCGGGACCCAAAACAGTTAAGGTGTCCCGGGACTTGGCCGAGCTTCAAAACTCGAGCCTCTTCACACGCTGTCGATCCTGACTTACAGGATTAACAGTGGTAGAATTTGTCTCATAAACATACATTGTGTTAAGTCTTATAATAAAATACGTGTCGAAAACCAACCCAAGTATGCCTTAATATTGATAAATAATGTTGCGCGTTGTTAGGCCGTTTGCGTCCCTGTACGCAGTGCGCGTGCACACCGAGACGCACGCGCGACAGAACAACCTCAAGTTCTCGTGTCGGCTGTGCGGCGCCAGCTACGCGCGAGCATTCGCCGTCAAGGATCATGTCAAGCAGGCGCATAAGGACGAGCTGGATAAACTTGATCCTGCGGTAACTACTATTTTTATTCTTTTCTTGCTCTAAACTAGTAATTTAATAAAGACGCGCATTTTTTTTGGCTTAGAACCATCAAACTTGTAACGCCCTTCTATTTTGTCGGGAGTTAAAAATAGCTTTGCCCTTGACCAAATGTAAGCAAATATGAGGTCTACAATGAAATATACTAACTCAGTATACCGATTCTCTCGTGATGTTAAATAGAATTAGAAGGTGGAAATAGTATGAAGCTCTATTTGGTTGGAAACGATGAAGGATCAACTATTTCGATACACCCTCTTAAAAATGGTAGTGTCATTCATCGCACTGGATCACAGCAAGGCCGCTTGGCAGTGCGGCTTTGGTGGGTGGTCACTATCCGCAAACCTACCATCAGGTTATTCTTACCTGATTTGCACCACCCAGGAACCATGTGTGGGGATTCAAAAGCCAAAGACTATATTCATATTTATTTTTTGGAACCGTAGAACAACCTGACGTCGTCGTAGTGACATGGGACCACTGATTTATCTTTGTGTAAGTTTTTACCCGACTGCTAGGGAAGTGTTGTTTTTAAATTGATTACAATATATCCCAAACGGATGGATTATGACAGTTAAGGTATCATATAAGAATGATAATGATGCCTGGTATAAATAAATTAGTTTGAAGGAAGTAATATATAGTTCGAAGTAATATAAAGTAAGTAAAACATAGTTACAGGTTTTTATTTAAGTTAGATGATAATTATTAAAATTTACTTACATAAATTGCGCACAAGTAAAAATATTTAAAAATATTAAATTTAAGTACAGATACAGTATTGCAAAATATAGGTACTAAAGGTAATCTACGTCAACCATGTATCGCTTACAACTTGGACCATACCTCGTTGTTGTTGTTTAACCCGTGCGTAATTAGTGCACTGAGTACCCTCACATTCAATTTATTATTTGTTTTATACCTACCGTCTAAGATACTTTTCTAAACTGCTTACACAATATATTTTATTACTAATAGAATTATAATAATAATACTTGTACTTCATGATACACCTAACTAGGAAGGAACTGATTCCCAGCTCACAGCTCACGCTAGTTCGGGAATCAGGGCTTGCATATAAATATGTAAACAACTTTTTGGTACAATAAAGATTTATTTATTTATTTATTATTATTTATTATTACCACTTCGAACCATCGCAAGGGAAGATACCTACTGGCAATAAACTATTCTTTATGTTAATCCGCCTAAAACAAACAAATTCATTTGGATAAAGATTTTTTATAAATTATTTTTTTGCATCTAAGTATAATATTAATAGGGTAAAAGTTAGATACATAATTAATAAGTAAAAAAAGTATTGTAATAAATCGCAACAGAGTAAAGTCTCTTGTGTTGTTGGTATTAAATGCAGCCATTTGCAATTAAGTGTATACATATTCAGTTACGATGCATAAAGTGAGGCATTATTAGTGACTTGGCGGAAATGAAGGCAACGGTTATTGCGCACAAGCTTCTACAGTCCCTTTATAATTCCTGTGTCTCTATTACATGACATTCCGATTTCGCTATCTATAGTCTACATTAAGTTATTTGTTTATAATCGCTTTTGACTTTTTTATATATCGCTCGTTATATATGAATGATCCTAATTTAAGGTTTATACTATTTTATTAAACCCGTTCGATTTTCGATACTCGATAATGAGTTGAATAAATCCAAATGAGTCTTAAAAACTTAATTAGTTTATTTTAGTTAATATAATATGTACTAAACCTGCCCATATCTTTTTCAAACATAAATAAAAAGTATGTATTAAATTGACATTTCATAAATTTGACTCTTTAGAGAGTAGTATGTTCCTTGACTAAATCAAATTGACTTGTTCATCATGTATTCATGTATTATTATATAAATAAATACAAAATCGCGAAACATATAGTGTAGAATACCTAATTTATTTTTGTTTTACTAATGATTTTTAAAGTATATTACCTAAAATAAACTTATTATACTATGAAAATCATTTAATCATTGAATTGTAAGCGAGATTTCCTTATACCGAGGTCAAGGGACAACGCACACCCGATCCGGCCATGTGGCTGAATATCTGTATTATAACCTTGAGAATTATTGCGCGTTCAATCAATACTTAGTTTATGAAACAGTTTCTTCGAGACAAATATGAAGAGCCAAGATAAATATAACTCCAGCTAAGAGAGTTGAAGGGAATTATTCCTTAAAATCCAAAACATACCTATAATTTAGGTAACTAGCTTCCGCCCTCGGCTTGGCCCGCTTGGTACTTATTAGGACAAAAAATAGCCTATGTGTTCAGACCATAATCTATCTCTGTGCCAAATTTTATGAATTCCGTCTAGTACCCAGTTTTTGCGTGAGAGAGTAACAAACAGTAGGTAACCAACATCCATACATTCTTACAAACTTTCGCGTTTATAATATTAGTAGGATGTAGAATACCTATTCTATTTTTATATTACTCATTACGTAAAACCAACCAAAGTGGAAATAAAGCTGGGTATCCGTTTGAGGCTGCCTCGGCCTGAGCGACTGCCTCAACCAGAGACAGATCTAATGGGAGACCATATCGCGAATCGAAGCTCGCCGCGACAGGAACCTCCGAGGCTGCACTGTAACTTTGAGCTGAGACTAAGATTTTTCTAAGTATCGCCTTTTTGGTCGAACCGGACTTGGAACTCAGGACCTTGTTGTTACTAAGCGATCTGGCTACCACTAGATGAACAAGACAGATCCATCGCAGAGGGTAAAGCATAGTTATTTTAAATTTCACGATCGTGTTAACGTAACTGATTTGGACGGCAAAATTGTTTCCTTTAGTATTCCACAGTATTTACCCCGCTAGTACGAGTTCGTTAATACGAAAAAAGTTCGAGTATACTATTAGAGTATTTTTCGAGAATCTGTTAAAATGCTATAAATTAAATGTTTTCATTGAAAACTTTCATTAAAAAGGAAGTATAATGCTAGATAACATGTTACTAATAGTATTTGAAAAAGGTTTTTCGTATTGACATCTCGTACTAAGAACATTCAAACCTACCTTTATAACCTATTTTATAGTAGTTTATTTTAGGTTTAATATCCGGATATTTAAGGTGCGTGAGGTACTATAATATAATCGTTATAGACTCCAATCTATCTCATTTATTCCTGATGAAAATTAGCCTACTCGTAATACATTGAATATTTTATTATAGGAGTTGGAAAATGAATGGGGCGCGGAACCGCTGGAAGAAATTCAAGTTCTCAACGAGGATCTACAGGAGGAGGTACAAATTGAACCTGATTCCATGGTATGATGTAATACAAGGTAGAACGCTTTATACCAAAGAGATAATTTCAAAATAATACTTATTCATGTTACATTTTTTTTTGTATAATAGAATAACAGTAAAATGTTTACTTTTATTCAATTGTTCTTGCATTTATGTTTTGGTGTAATTATTTTTATGTGCATCGCTTAAACGTAAAAAAAATCAACAACTATTATTTGAACACGCTTTTAGATTTCTTATTCTGACTTTCAGATTTCCGACTTGAAGATAGATACTACTGAACATGAACTTATCATTTCTTAAATAAACCGCATTTGAAGAAAAAGCATTTGTAAATATTCTCATAGCATAAGCTTAACGTTGTGTTGTTTAAGATCAGGATTGATTAAGATTTTTAGAGCGATCAAAAAGTTACATTTAGCAAATCGCTTGAGACTAACGCTACGCTTACAGCAAACCCGGTACTGGCCGATCTTTACTCGACCGTCTCCGGCCAATCAAATCAAACATATGTAGTGAATGAATGGAAGCGCTTACACTAAACCGTCGCGTCGGCTATCAGCGGGCGTATACGGACGATGGCGAATGTAGCAGTGTAAATTTGATCTGATCGGCTGAGTTTGGCCGCAGACGGCCAAGCGAAGATCGGCCAAGTGAAGTTCGGCCAATTCCGGGTTTGGTATATGCGTAGTGTAAGAGTGTTTATTGTAACGGCTGGCTTCCTATCTGTAGGTTAGTTTACTGGAGATACGAGTTTTCAAGTATTTTGTATGTCGATGCTAACCAAAACCACAGTGCCCTTATTATGAGATTACTATGCAAACTATCAAGTCGTTCAGTACCTATTATTTTTGTATGAAATCAAGTTAAGTGCCTCTAACAGCAACTATTTGTAACTAAAATGGTTCAAACAAAAAGGATAGTTTACTATACTCTGTAGCGAGCAAAGAAAACTTGTAATATGGGCTGATATTAAATACTGATACCGGCTGTTGCAATTTGCCCACCGCCGCCCTCACCGGGACTTGCAAACGAAAATAAAATAATTTCTGGACGAGTTAGAGGTAGATATTCTAACGCGACGGGTTGTGTGTAGTAACAGGAGGCTATTGTATGTATGCGACGCCGTCATCTTGTTTTCGTTGACGCCTGGATGTGCTGTAGCGGTGGAAAAACAGCCTAATATACTCTCAAAAACCATAAATTTGATACCTAGTTAGGAAGTCACAGATTAAGGGGCTACTTACAATTATACAGCTCTATTCAGCTTTTAAAAATATAAGTAATAAACAAATTATCATCCGTCGCCAAACTGTACATACAGTTTGTAGGCGTCGCGCTCATTCTCAAAGCTGCTGCAAGCAAGCTGAAACAAAACGTTACGACATGCAAAACTTGTGTTTTCTATTAGCAAAAGCTTAATTGAGCTGAATAAGTGTGGTTAGTTATAATAAATTATGCGTGGATTTGTTGAGGTTGTGAGAAAGAAGGTGTGCAGTACGACCGGCGAATCGCGGCCGGATTGAAGTTTGCGCAGATGGCTGCGCAGATTGGGCACATTTATTAGGTAAAAACGGTTGCGTGTCGCGGAGTGCCTAACTTCAATCAGGCCGAGATTCGCCGTCCGTACTGTAGAATACAGAGTGAATGAATGAATCTAGAATACAGAGTGAAGTTAACAAGTTGCTGAGAAGTTTGGAATAACTTATAAATTTCTCACTTTCTTACTTTATGTCAAGTGTCAAAGTTAAAAGTGTCCGACATTTATCAGCAACTAGCGCTAAATATGAATATAATGTTTGCTTACTCCGACTCTTAGATTTTTACGTTCTACATAATTGCTATTGTAATCGTAAATAAATTTGAGGTGATATTTTCTTTGTTTAAATTGGTACTGAGTTTTTATATTATATTACAATCATGATATTAGCCAATAATGAAGTGGTAATGATTTGATAATAAAATACTTCTTATTTACAGTACCCCTCGTACGAGTTCGTTAATACTAAAAAAGTTTTTACTATTTTGAACCTGTCAAAATGTGTTTTCTAATTCATTATTTTCATTGAAAACATGCGACAAAAAGAAGACAATTAGAATAAAATAGCTGGAGATAGAAAAGGTAAAGTAATTTGTAGATTTCATTCGCATCTTAACTTATAATCTTCACAGGTTCGTGACGTTTTCGTATTGACAACTCGTACAAAAGGTACAGATAACCATTGTTTTAAAATTTTGAAGAGAGAGATGAGATTTTACACGTCACAAACGAGTTTTAAGTCACTGTAATATTGTAAAAATATACCTACGTGTTAGTCAAGTACTTACATAGTCCGTAACCCTTGTTAACACGAAAAAAGTTTTCGAGTACTATAATTAAATCTGTCAAGATAATGCAAAAATAATCTACAAATTATTTTACCTATTCTATTAATAATGAAAATGAATAAATTTAAAAACGCGTTTTGACGAGTTCATGATAGTATTCGTAAACTTTTTTCGTATCGACAAACTTGTACTAAGAGTACCTTTAGTAGTTACGTAGTCATAAGTAGTAGCTACTATAAATTTAATGAATACAGTATGTTAATTAATAAAAGGCGTTCCCGTTACTAAAAATAAAATTCCCATAAAAAAACATTGTTAAATAACAAAACCATATAATAAACAGATACGAAAATGAAGCAACCCTTATAATGAGCACTTTTTTATTAATGAAGAAGAGCTGAAGAGCGACATCGCTAAATACTATTCGCACTACTATTTTGATTTTTAACAGGATATGTGTGACCTTCAGTACAACTTAACAACTAAATTATTTTTTCTTGCCGATATTATTTTATTTTAATATGTTAATGATGTAGATTGACGGGTTTATGGGAATGCCTTTTTTATTAACATACTTTATATACCTAATACCTATTTGTTTATATTAGCTACCTTATATAAAGGGGCGAAATGCGTTTCGCATCTCCTCGCCCCGAATGGGCGACTGCTTTCATTTATTTTTATACAAAACCAAAAAAGAGGTAAGGTCTTATAATTTGCACTGATGGACTATAAATATTATTTTAGTAAAATTTTCAGAGCTAAAGGTGAAAATTAAAACTATATACTTTTAATATCACGTTTATTGGTCGTTTAATCAACTTAAAATCTAAATATTTAATACAGATGGAAAGTAATTGTACATACATTGTTATTTAATTTTTGGTATACAGCTGTATATTTGTGTCAATAACGTAAACAAGCGAAATAAATTCTTTTTAAATCTAATAATTATGGTCTTTTATAGAAATTATACACACTTCGACTTAAAATTACTTCGTAATGGGCTAAATCCATTCGATTTAGGAAATTATTCTGTAACTATTATTCTCCACTGCCTATATTTAGTCTACAGTACCTACCTTGTTGAATCTTCTAACTGTTAAAGTAAGCTATTAAAAAGAAATTCGGGTGATTGTAGTTACTTGATATTCTAAATATTATCACACAATTTTTTGCTGCTCTATAAATATCGCTGTTCTAATTGAAGTAATTCTTCTTTATTTTATAACTCAAATGGACTACCACTATTTTATTAACTAATAATTACAAAATTAAATTCTCTCGCAAAACAAAGTCAGGCAGGCTTCACAATATACATCATAGCTGTACTATTGCCCCAGTGCATTCGAAATAATTAACAATTTAAACTGAGTTTAAAGATAACAACGGGTGACATTATTTTTTCTTTTCTTTGTATATTCGAATCGTGTTAAGGAATTATTGTAAATTGTAATACAACGAACAAAATGTCCCTTTCAGCTTATGCAATTCACGGTATTTGCAACGCAGTTATTTTTCTTAGAATGCGGGGCTTTACATACATAAAACCTCAAGGAACCGGTTCTATAGCCTCTAGGTACTTAATACCTAAGCGAGTCCATTGTCTTTAATCCTTAGGCCTCTTTCGACGTAGATCGCTGGGACAATTCTTAACTATACATATTATAAATCAACTATCACATTTTTCATTATTATTTAACTAAATACAAATCCTTATTTATCATTTACATTTCACTTTATACAAATATTAACAATATGGAATAGATTAAGCGTCTTTTTAGTTTCTTTGTTCGTCACAAATCACAACACTACATCTGTCCGCCGTGTGTCCACTCGCCTTCCATTCTCCATACAGAAAAGGCGTAACTAAGCTTATCCTGGGCCAAATACTTTCCATGATCACTGCCTCCTTCACTGTTAGTATCGCTGCTACTAGTCGCGTCATTAGTCGACAGTATCTGGTACAGGAACTCTATGTATTGTGTAGCCAGTTGTAAAGTCTGTATTTTGGATAACTTATCGCTCGGTAATGATGGTATGATCTGCCGCAGACTAGCAAAAGCCTCGTTTAGACTCTGTGTTCTTTGTCTTTCCCGGACGTTAGCCATCACACGCTGTATCTGCATCTCTTCAAACGACTGCGCTTTCTTACGCGATTTGGATCTTTTCGACCTCGACCTTGTTTCTTCTGTATCTCCTGTCCTTTCTTCAGAACTCCTGTAAGTCACTTCGCCCATTTTAAGCCCCGTAGACGGTTCGTAAGGAAGTCTACTGTCTTGTGAATTTGAGTCTTCGAATAGTAAATGATAATTTTTCGGTATCTGTTTCTGTCGATGATCTAAGTATTGTTGATCGAAGTTTTCGTTTGTATACTGGCTGAAGGATTCGCCAGTGTATGCAACGTTTACTGGCCACGGTTCTTGCGTAGGCCGCTCAGGGCCGTTGCTAAGGTCCATTAAATTAGGGGGAGAAGAGGGTGCGAACCCTACTGGCTCTGCGTGTCTCTCAACCTCAACTGGACCATACCCGTAGTAATGTTCCTCTTCTTCCGGGTACTCAAAGTCTTGTTCACGTTTTATCGGCATCACTCTATTCTCACAACTATCGTATTCCATTCTGCGACGATTCGAGCGTATTATAATCCATCCACGGTGATGTGCGCGTGATAAGCGCAGTCTGCAACTGAGAACCGAGTCCTGCGCGCGCGTCGTTCCGCCCCTACCCGTCCCTTCATTGACAAGATACAAAAAATAGCCATCTCCACCAGTCGCGCCTCCCAGTGCGCCGCCTCCCTCCGCGGGGTGTCTTGCGTTAGAGCGAGACGGAGATATCGTTGTCTTGCTCGCTTTTTGTTTTTCTTGTCCGTCATCTTTTATGGACAGTACGTATTTACTGTATATAGGTATGGATGTATAGAAGACGTCGGTATTGGTCGCCAAATGATCGCACATCCTGTGAATATTGTAGCTGTATTACACTAGATCTTTCATGTGTATGAAAGGAAAATGAAAGGCTTTTAAGGTTTATTTTCCTTGTTTTTTTTAGTTCTATTTCTTTAACCATAGTATGTAAATTTGACTAATATTTCTGTCTTACATCCTTTATTCGACATAGGTATAAGTTGATGTATGGCCATTGGCGCCACCCTTCCTTGTAAGTTTTTTGTGACGCGTCTCCACGTCGTTACTAAAAATATCTGCGTGACGCAATCGGTCCAGAGCGTTCCCATGGCCAGCGTCGATGCCTTCGGTGTTCATAATAAATATTTAACTTGTATCTCACTTATAACGTGCCGCTATGCCTGCACAATGTTTGAGACGCTGCTGGTGTGGTTAATTTCAAGGGTCAAAGATTTTGGTATGAAAGATATCTGTCTTCAGTTGTTTTTTTTTAATCACCGCTCAGAAAAACAAAATATGGACGAATAATAGTACTATTGATAGATTGAAGTATCTGTAAAACTTTTGTATTCATGTACTTCGATTAGTAAGGTATGGGGGACATCTTGCAATCTGTTGAATACCTACACAAATCTTAACTTCTTGTAGAGGGCCGCGAGTTTTCAGCAGCCAGCAGCATATAAATATTTGAAGAAATAATTGTTATGTGATCGTATTCGTCAGAATACATAAGGTACGTATGATTAGTAGATATCTACTTACATTTCATGTTGAAATGTGTGAATATCAATAATCAGACGATAGGTATCAGAAAACCTTTAAAAACTCATGATACTTTAAAGTCTCCTGGATCCGCTTCAGTGTGGTTATTTTATTTATATTTGGTGAAAATAATTTAATGATGCCAGAACAAGCATACCCTGCTATTTTTACACCTTAGAAGTATCGTAATCTTATTAAAAACCTTTTCCCATTTCTGAAAAGGTGCACATGATATGACCTAGTTTTTTACTACCAGTTAATCTATCGACGACATCATCTGTGCCCATGTATTGACGACGCTCTAGTAACTACACATTTAGCAACTTTTGCTTGCCGACTATTATTTAATAACGAAATGTGCCATAATGACATGTGTTTGAATGCGTAATTAATTAGATAGGAAAATTAAGAATTAGGTACCTATATTTTCTGATTAGGTAACGGCAGTTTTGTATAAACCTCTAAGTAACTAGGTTTTTAGGTTTAATGAAAACAGAGGTCCAATGTGGTAGTAATAACCTACTAGGCTTTAAAGTCTTAAATATTCCGAAATAAAGTTTAGGATTGTCTGGACTTCATACAAAGATTGTAAACTCTGGACAAGGCTTAACCGTTTAACCGCCCGTGTCGCATATATACGACAAATGTGCATGTTTCATGTTACATGTCTAAACATTTTTTGTTTCGTTTTCTGCCATGGCACATTATTATTAGTACGTATATTTTGTCGTATCAAAATATGTTGGGGCCTCTTGGTTGCTCTGTGGGCATAGCAATTGATATTTACCGGGGTGGTTAAAAGGTTAAACCTAGCTAGTTTTGGAATAAGGTGGTTAGGATTTTAAACATGATTCATTAATGCAATTATTATTATGTTAGAAATTAAATAAAGAAGTCAATTTTATAACGCTGTATCTGTAGAGACTCTATGTTTGTATTCTAACGGTTTTAAGGACAAATGTGTAAGTTGCGTGAGACGTTCACCGAGTTCCATTATATTTCGGGAATAGTTACCACACCGGTGACGTACACCCGACAAAATATTAATAGCTTCATTATCCGAACTCCTAACATAGACAGTTATTATAGAGATAAACGCATGATTACCCTCCTACATTTGTATGATTTACGAGGATTTACTATTAAAGTAAATTCACTAAATATAGATTTATGCCTACCTAGAATCTATATATATTTAAGAAGAAGAATCCCTACTTAGTCTTAATTAGACTTAAGTTCTTAGTACACTGGTATCAAAAGTGTCTCAACGTTAATTCTAGCTCGGCTCTTTCCGAGTAACAATATCTTGCTCAGAAAATCATAAGGTTATCTAGAACTTGATTGTCAGGTAGGTTTTACAAATATATTGCTCCCAAAACAAAGGAAGGGTAATTATACTATCAGGTATAATTATTATTGGTAACCAACGTAGGTTAATGAAATTATTTATAACATAACGTAGTTAAAATTAGACCATGAAAGTATTTGTAAGTATAGAGCCAAATTGGGAGGATAACCTTAAAACAAAAAATACAAAAAATTGGTCTGACATTTGTAAAGAACGGACATCTGAACTAACATAGAACCTCCTAATCTTTAATTCGGTTAAAAATAGTAGGAACCTAGGTAGTTGCACCAACAATCAATGCAGTAACATAAAACTTTCGGTAGATGTAAAGAACTCTGTAATTAGTGAGATGAAAGATGTTGTAAACTAATTTTCTCAAGGATAACTGTGTCGGTGTGTTCGCGTGGGATTCCCTAATGAGCAATCTCGTTTCATTCATAAGTGTTAGTACCTATTCTACCGTTATTCACGTTCCCACGAGACATAGTGATAAGTTAAACGTTCGGCAAAACATCAATGAAAGTGTAGTTCATTGATAAATGTTTGCAACCTTGCACTTGTAAAAGCACACTAATGTTTGCTATAGGTGAATCCATTAATGAGCGTTTTCCGTTTTCAAAAATACGAGTAGGTAGGCAAGTAGGTACTAACCAATGATTTTATGTAGGTAGGTGTTTTCCACAGTTATTTAATCATGTCCAAATTCTAGTTCCATCAGAATTTACTCAAACGATTTTTAAGTTTTCATTCATTTACACGGACCTTGTAGATACCTAGGTATCTATCTAGGATCTAGATAATAACCCCTTGTACTACCTACTTTAATTATGTTCTTTTCAGTATTAGAATATCAAATTTCATTGGTTCCACTGTTTTATGTCTATACTAGCTTTCAGACCTCGGCTCCGCCTGTAGCCTCTTTTTGCGCAGTCGGATAAAAATATCTCCATACCAAATTTCACCAAAATCGGTTAAGTAGTTTTGGCGTGAAGGCGCAATGACAGACAAGTTAATAAATAGTACGCATTAATAATATTGGTAAGGATTGTTAAAATGGAGAATAGTTATCTATAGCCTATCCTACCCCTACTTGTTGACAAATAGGTTAAGTCAACGAGTCTGGGTATTTGTATAGTTGCTTCAAGTGGTAACCTGCACAAAGTAAATGACAACAAAGTATTATCATCCCCGTTTACACGTCGCTACGTGTACAGATGTTTCAGCTGAAAATATTAACGCTCAGCGTTTATTTAGTTAAGAGGTTTACGGCTTTGCGGTTTATTTTTGTGCCTTTTTTGTTGGTTGCTAGTGACACCTGCTTTAGATAAGTAGGTAGAGCACTTCAGGAGTAAACAGTTGTGGGAAATAGTTCATATTTGAGCAGTGCTGGCGAACTTCATACTGATAATAAATTAGTTTAGTATTATATTAATTTAGCTTAGTAGGTAAACGTGATCGCTATCTATCGGGTTCAATAAATGCAGTTCTCAAATTATCCAGGGATTTCATGAAATACCCTAAAATACAAACTTCATTTCATTAATATCGGTTCTACGTGTTTCTACCTAGGTATCGTCAAAATTGTAGATAGGGTATGAAACACATACCCTATCTACAACTTTGGGAACTTAATATAAGCATGAAGTGAACATTAATTAACAACAATTATTATCTCTACTTAAGAGAGGTTTCAAGGTTTTGACATGTATCTAAGTAGATACCTATCTCCGAAGATTCTTGTAGCATTATTAAAACAACAAACTAAATGAAGGGTACCTACCCTATAACAGTCTTTTTAATTTTTATTACCTACTATTGGGCTGAACTAAAAACATTGCCGGACGCTTTGAAAAGAATACGTACCTACATTACTTTCCCACGCAGAGTTAAGCCACATCTGCACACCGTATGCCAAAAATAGTGTTGCCCAGTGATGACCATTGTTTCTCTGGATAATAAAAACGAAGATTAGGCTCTAAACGGCAATATCGTAATAAATAATAAAGCGTCTTGGAAATATTCAGCGCCATAAAACATCTGCGGAGGCCTGCGCAGCTGCGCTTAGAAGAAAATACGTCACACGTGCGCCGAATCTATAGTCTAGCACATAATATACCTGAACGCCGACGTTTTACTGATAACTAACCATTGTTTATACGATTATTGAAAATTTTACGTCCTCCTTTCATTAAGCCTGCACACCTGCGTCACCAATAATGAAAAGTAGCTAAGAATTAGTTGGAACCTGAGCTAATTATATTGTTTTCGAATTGAATAGCCGATGGGCGCAATCCGAGGAAACGCTAATCTCTTAATCACCTTAGTTAGGTATTTGTATTACCTACCTGTATTTACTAGCAATAGAAATTGGTTAAAATATCTTCATTGTAGAGACGAATGAACTAACTTTTTATTATTTTAATTTAAAAATAATTCTGCGTTGCAATAAATCACAATGCAGATTCAAATAGGTAGTACACCTTTATAGTCTCTACATTCTAGCAAATAATTTAATTTGTAGGTAGGTAAGTACGCAAACCTATAGAGAAAGATGTTTCAGGTCTTTAGGATAATCTTTGATTTCGAATTTTTGAATATTTCATAACGGTTTTTGTGTATTTTAGAACAAACTATAACTTCGGCTGGAAGGGTACACCTCGCCGCACAGATGCGCCGCATGTGTGGCGATCTTCGCCACGTTAACAACGTCTCATTCTAGTTTCAGGACAATGTTTCAGATATTTGAAAACAATCCTATAAACACTGCATTCATCGTGTGAATTTGTACAACAATTTAAGTTGCTCATTGTCGTTATCGATCTTACCTTTTGACATTGACTATGAGTGTCCCTTGTCTGACGCGAGGCCCTATCCACTGTTGGTAAAATAATCTATGTACTTACCCACTTATTTGATTTGACTTTTAGCAGAAAATATGTGAATTCATACTGCCCCCTATCGTTCCAGTGAGATTCAAACCTAACTGAAAATGGCCTTGTGCAAGTAAAATTGTAGGTAATCAAGTGTTTTTTACTAATTTTCCTAATTACCACTCAAATGATGGTGTCTCTAGCGACCTCTGCATTGTCCGGTATTCACAAATTGTTTTGTACGAGTATTGATGCAGACAGGCATTCCTACCTACTCGGAACTCTGCCAACTAATTACACATCAACTAATCTAAACATCGTATTTTGTTTTACTATTACAAATAAACATTTCATTTTATATTGATTTTGTGTATTTAGTTGGCTTAATTTTATAAACCGCCGCCGTACCGTAAATGTAGGTACCTAAGTGTACCTACGGAATAACTACAACGTAACCCATGCTGTGGTACCACAGCTTCCTAGATTATAACTGCCTAGTACACACCCTTTACATACCCTCTAGCCATTTATATCATGGTATTCTATTATCTGTGCTAAATATTTGAATCTCTATCTGTGTTATAGTAGAGCAAGATCCCAGATAAACTAGACGTAACCTATTTAATTGACCATTGTTTTTAAGCAGAGTCTCACGTAGGTACTACGTGTATTATATCACCTGCGCTCTTACAAATTTGGACCTGCGACAGAGTGAGAACAAGGTGAAGAATAACTTTACCTATTTTTAAATGGCAAATTTTAAAATATTCACTCTAAAATCGAATTCAGTATCGCTAGACGGTTTCCGCTGACCATAGCTTCTGGTAGACGCTTTCAAGTTGGTAAAAAATGTATGAACTATGAAATCCAAGTAGAGTGCTTGGTGTCATTTGACGTTTTAAACAGTATGTTGTAAAAGCACCTTACCATTAAACAAACCGATCTAAGACCATATACAATACGCTGTTTTAATGCGGGTAAGTGTTGAGGACATATTTTTTTAATTCCAAGACATACCGGCTTCCAGGAAGCATGTTTTTTCCGGTATAGAGTAGGGAAGCAACAGGATATTAAGTATTATTATTAGTAGTAGGTACCTACCTTTGTATTTAATACTTATAGGACCGATTCCCGCGTCGACTAAAAATACTTTTAATATACTTACAGAATCTTAGTTGCAGCTTGAAGTCTGGAATTGTGCCCGATAAACGGCACGAGCCTATTGCCCTATATCTATATTACGTATGGGACCTAAAATTTAACCGATGAAAAGTGGGTAGGTAATATTCACCTTTACCTACACCTTCGGGTATAGGTGTGTCGCTATGCTATGTTATATACCTACTTTACTATTCTTAAACATTCTTATCTACTTAGCGAAACGTGGACAACTTTACCTACACCTTTGGTTCTAGAAGCGTGAGTTCTTGTTTTGTTTTAAATGGGTATGTTTGAGACACAACTCGATATTAAAATAACACATTGGAGCATCGTTTATGACTTGCAATATGCATCAGTTCATTGGTTCTTGGCTAACAGGCAATATGACGCGACAGGAACATTGCTAATTCTGGGAGATGCGCGCGCTTGTTTCCTGTATCGGTTCCTTGTGCCATCATGTTGCTGTCATTTGCGAACTAAAACTGAACGTAATGTCATTTAATGTCCGTTTTATAGTCTCAAGTTATTTTGAATCCATTATAAATCTTTTAGCAGTTAATTCGTTGGTATGATTTATAGTTTATACCGATCGGCGATCATAAAGTAATCTAATTAATAGATAGGTACGGTAAAACTAACAAAACAATAGCTTTTTATATCGGTATTTAAGGTATTTTGTAGATAGAATTATGAGCTCATTTATCTTTAGGTATATACGTTTAGATCAGTACGGTAAGTTTTATATACGCTTAGATAAGTACGGTAAGTAATTGCTATTTTCATTTCAACCGTACATTTTGGGCGCCCAACTGGGCCATTGAATCTAGATAGATAAATTATCCTATCTGTTTCGAGTGCAGTGTTCCTGAATATAGGGCCTTACTATCTAAACAATATTTCAGAATAATGTGTGATAACATGTTAATAGGTAAGTACTATCTAAAAACATTCGTACCCACCTACGAAAATATTATTAGGATTTAACTTTGACTGGTGGCATAGTGGTTACTGATCCTGACCCGCTCAGTAAGTAGGTAGATACCTATGTATTACTACCGCCCTTATGTATTTCCGTCACCTATAATATTTTCAATTGATCGCGAATTACCGTGTTTTCTTTGAAAGCAAAACGCGTTGATACTTTTAGTGGCAGTTTCCGTTCGCATTAAAGTATCATCTCCACTTAAAATAGTTATAAGTACATAAAACAATCTCAATACTCTCAATCTCAGTACGTTTACACACTTAATTTTATTAAAGCATATCTTGAAAATTAGAGCTAAACAAGGGGCTAGGGGAAGCGTAGTTTCTATGTAGGTATATAACTAAGTAGGTAGTTTACTACATACATATTATATTATGAAGATTTTTAGAGATGGGTAAGAGGGATGGATCTCAAAAATTATTTGGTGTATGAAACTAGTAGGTTTATAGGAGATACACTTAGGTATGCACTGAATTGGATTATACTTATTAACTGTAAATATAAATTATTATTTCACCTTTTATATTAGTTTATGTTATCCCTAAGTTAGAATAACATAAAGTATATGTATAAAGTATAAGTGTAGGTATTGCATCGCATCTAACAAAAGAAGAATCACTGCGATCTGATGGCTAAGTTTTTTAAAAATCGCCTACCAAGAAGAACCCATAAAGACTGTCCTCTGCGAATTTGGCGCAATTCCGACAATAGCTATTATTTAAATAAAGGTCGAAATGGTAATCCACGGATTTTTTTAAGCCGGTTGAAAACTTAGGTAAAGCTTTCCCTTCTTAAGGTAAAACAGAAGAGAGAAAATATTCGAGATATGCCAACGCATCTAACATCTGACTAACAACGTCGTAGCTGGTGGATTAAATTAGCGATATGAGTAGGACACTGCGGTAAAATCAAACAAAGTAGGTAACTATAGAAATTATCCAGACATGTAAATTGACAACAATTTATCCAAGTCGTTAGTTCAGTCCAAAGAGTATATAATCACTACGGTTCAGTCTACTAATATTTAGTACTGTCACGTCTGTCATTTACCTAAATTTTGTGTTATACGAAAACTTATTATTCGCGGCAATTTATGCATGTGGAATTTTGCTACCTGTACCTTGTGATCTCGTACCTTCATAATAAAGTTGATTCTAGTACTTTAAAGAAATAATTAAATACTGATGCATGACATCATGTTGCCTTGTATCGAGGAATGTTTTATGATACAGGCAGGATCCTTTTGGAATAAGGCATGACGTGTAGGTAATAATGAAGTCTTTCTCGTTAAGCGTCTGGTCTGAGTTACGTCAGCCAGTGCCCGTATTACAAGTTTACTATCAGTGTTGTATAAGTACTCAATATTACTATCCTCGCTACCGATTATAGTAAACTATACTTTTTGTATGAATTATTTTATTTATATATAGTTGTCGCTAGAGGTGCTATAACTTGATTTCATACGAACAGTAGTTTTCTCTTCTATAGTCGGTAGCGAGGAAATCTTGGTAATACATGCACATGTACACCAAATTATGATTGATGATGAAACTAAAGGATACGATTTCAACAAGGAAAAACAGCTGAAACGAATATTATCAGCGCCATCTATTAACGAATAGCGTACTGAAATTAGGGTCTATGGATCATCAAGTATTAATGATCGTCAAACCATTGGTCAAACCTTTTGTTAGTCTGTTCATGGCGCGCCTTAAATCAATTAATGTCAATGTCACTCTTGTAAGTTGTCACACGCAGTGTCAATTTTCACTATTGTCTGTCAGTCAGTGCCAGTGTCACTCAACTCAAACTTTAAGGACAGGTGGGACAGGTTTACGAGTGTTTTTTTTAGCGGCTGACTAAAATAAAACTAATAAAAGTCTATTTTATGAATTAAAATCAATCAAAACTTCTAAAATGAACGCTGGGGAATCATTTCTATCATGTGCTGTTACTCTGGAGTGGATATCTCCACAGGGCTCCATATTACGAAAAGTTAATTACAAAACTGCTTCCTTGAGATTAATACGAAACGAATTTCGCGAAATGTTTATGGAGATATCTAGTGAAAAGAATGCAGCTATTAGACTTGTTTTAAAAGGTATAAATGTATTTAAGAAATTCATGGCGGAAGGAAAGGCTAGCGTTAAATTTCAAGAGGCGGGATGTACTTTGTTTATATCCAACGCACCGCCAACTAACCTCGTTTCGTTTTTGAGAACAATTTTCATCAAAATGACCGGTGATAAAGATACCACCAACACTACTCCATCGAAACAAACCATGCGTGCCAAATTATTAAGTGGTAAACCTCAAGGATTTGAAGAAATAAGCCCGGTTACAAATACCGATGTCCACAATGCAAAGAGTAAAATTCCTAAATCCACTGTCACTACGCCTTCACCGCCAGCTAAGAAGCGTAAAATGGAAGAAATACGAGGGCCTGTTCCAAAAAAGTTATATTCTCCATCACCATTAACCGCTACGAGTACATTGAACCCAGAACAACAAAGAGTTTTAGAAGCATGTCTAGGCAGGAAAAATATTTTTTTTACTGGGTCGGCAGGCACAGGCAAGAGTTTCTTATTGAAGAGGATAGTGGCAGCATTGCCTCCTGATGTTACAGTAGCTACAGCATCTACTGGGGTAGCTGCTTGTCATGTTGGTATGTGTAGTAGCATAATAATTAAGTTACGTAAATTATTTTTAAATTAATGACACAATATATGGTCAACTGCCTCATTGGCCCTGTGGTAGGCGTGTTCCCTTAATTACCATGAGGACCTGGGTTTCATTCCCAGCTTGAGCAAGAAGACTTCTAATATACTTAGAAGCTACGTGAAGTGGTAGAATAAGAATCCTTTATTTGCATGAATATGAATACAAAGGTTCAAATGCAAATTTATTAATAAAAAAATTATATATTTAGGTAACTTATTGTAAATTAGGGTTGCCATACAAAAAATACTTTTGCACATTAATGCTGTTTTTGATGATCTCGCACACAACACACACATGATGTCTTTACACGCTGCGTGATAATTACTTCCACTTGTTTTATGAATAAACTTGGGTTGGTTTTAACGAACCTTGCAATTTCGAAAATATATAGTGATTAAAATTTTATATTTATCAAAAAGAGGCCTACATGAGTCAGTCAATTTGAGATTAAACATAGCTCTAATACATCTTTTCTGTCGTCCAGATATCAATTCTCTGTGAGTAACCCCAAAACATAAGACCAAATCTTAAAATAGAGCCAACAATGCCATGATATGCCGTGAGTTTAGCGTCAATTCCCAAAACATGTGTCACTTTACTACATACTATTTTTACTTAATTTCCTTATTACTCTTATTTCGTTTGACAAGGGTTCAAAAAATGGGCCCTCAATCTAGATGCACATGTCATTGTATGGAACCTAAACATGCTAAAAAGTGCCTAAGCTGCCGAAAAGTGCACCTGCACCTTCGGGTAACAGGTGTGATGTTATGTTGTGTGGTCTATGTTATTCCCATGTTTCATAGAGCAATTTTTTTCAAGGTGGTACAACTCTTCATGCTTTTGCTGGTATTGGAGATGGGTGTGCTTCACTAGATGTTGTTTGTGAGAGAGCTATGAAAGTGCCTCTAGTAGCTCAGAAATGGAGGAAATGTAAACATCTCATCATTGATGAAATATCTATGGTTGATGGGGCTTTCTTTGAGGTAAGCTTTAATGGAAGTTATTGAATACTGGATAGCCGAATTGGACTAGTCACTAAAGCTGAAGAGATCCTTGTGAAGCAAACCTTACAGGGCGTTTGCACTGGACAACAAAACATATCGATGATATAGATAGTGCTTGCAACATATTTTTTTGTGCAGTGGAAACTAGGGGTTTGCTATGATGATGAAGCATTTAATTATCAAATATTGTGACAAATGTTTGTTTTATTTCAGAAATTAGAAGCAGTGGCAAGATATGTAAGAAAAAATGACAAGCCATTTGGTGGGATACAACTAATTCTCTGTGGTGACTTTCTACAACTGCCTCCAGTTATGGAGAAAGGCAAAACTGGGAAACGTTTCTGTTTCCAATCTCCATGTTGGGACAAATGTATTGAACTCTGTTTTGAACTAAAGCAAGTACACAGACAGAAAGACACAGAATTCATTTCTATCCTAAATAGTATAAGGATTGGTAGAGTAACTAAAGAAATAAGTGAACGCCTCTGTGGTACTTCCAGGCAGAAGATTGAAAGCGATGGTATTCTTGCAACAAGACTGTGTTCGCATACAAATGACTCTAAAATGATTAATGATTCAAAACTGAATGACTTGAAGGGTGAGGAAAAAGTGTTTTCCTCACAAGATAGTGACAATGCTACCAAGATTCTAGATATGCAAACAATTGCTCCTTCGAAATTGATTCTTAAGTTGGGTGCGCAAGTAATGTTATTAAAAAACATAAATGTCAATGCAGGCTTAGTAAATGGAGCAAGAGGTGTGGTTGTAGGCTTTGAGGAAGGATTCCCTGTAGTGAGATTTAAAAATAAAAAAGAGTATACAGCTAGATCAGAGAGGTGGTATGTTAAGAACTCAAGTGGGTCTTTATTATGTCGAAGACAAGTACCTTTGAACTTAGCATGGGCATTTTCAATACACAAATCACAGGGATTGACTTTGGATTGTGTGGAGATGTCACTAGCTAAAATATTTGAGGCTGGTCAAGCATATGTTGCATTGAGTAGAGCACAAAGTCTGGACACACTCAGAGTGCTAGACTTTGACTCCCGCCATGTGTGGGCTGATCCAAATGTTTTAGAATTTTACCAGAGATTTAGAAGACGTTTACAGCAAATGGAAATAGTGCCTCTGGGTAGACCACTGGCTGATAAAACAAATAAGAAATTAAAACTTAGACAAATTTTGGAGAAACAAATGAGACGAAAATAATTTTACTGTAGAAAATATTATTACAAAAGATACATAGAGGATTAAATCATGATATTATTAATATTTAAGGAATGAAGACTGAAATTCTACAATAATTTTAAAGTCTGACATAATGGATTATTTATTTTAGGTTTAATGATAAAGTAAATATGATGCCTACTTTATATCTTGTTTTCATTTTTACAACTAATGTAACAGTGATTGTGTAATGTTATAAAAAAAACACCCCCTTGTCAAGTAGAGTTGAGTATAAAACCACAATAGAGCACATAGCTTAAAAATCGTCCCAGTCCTATAAAAAAAAAAAAAAATTACCTACATGCTATGTCGCAAACAGACAGCATTTCAATTTTGTGAGTCCTCTTTCACCACAACCCCAACTTGGTAAAAAAACCTTAATAGTTTACCTTGCTAATTTGGATGTCATATCAACTTCCTTTTTGGTGGGGGTTAAAAATAAAGAATATGTATATATCATCATAGGTATGTATTGAGAATCGTAACATAAAGAATAGCAATAGCAACTAAAATTTATCTTGACTCTACAGCTGTCAAGATTTCTATCTGCTCCTCAAGTGTTATATGCTTGTCTTGAAGACATTTCACAATGTACTTCAATGATTCAATTTTTTTTTCATGTTCTCTCTTCATTTCAGTCATTTCCTCCTTGTAATTCTCAAGGGTTTCAATTTGCTTGTTAGTTTGAATTACCAAGTCCATCAGTCTAGTGATTAAGTTATCTTGTTTTTTAATAGCAAGCCACAATTGAACATATTGTGGTGCATCTGGCTTACATCTAAGGTCATCAGTAACATAATGATCAAGATCTGAAGGCTCCCTCAGTTTGCTCATATGCTGTTTAATGTTAGCAGTGAGTTGGGCTTGAGTTAGATTGTTCAGCAGTTTATCGATTCGATGTTCAGCCTGAATGAAAATAATATTATGATTAATGTTAGCCCTACACTAATTTACGTTTTATAACTGGGTTAAGTCAAATAAAATGCACTTTTTAAGCTAATAATGTATACACATACCCTGTTCACAACTTTTTGAATAGTTACTGGTGCAAATAGAGTGGGTATAGCATTATCCTTGAGCCTTCTATTTGAATCAAAATATTTTTGCTCAAAATGCTTTGAGCATAAACGGCTCTTACTCCAGTCCAGCATGGAACACTTGTTCCTCAAAACCTTGAGCCACCGATTGCGCATTTCAACTGTTGTAGGGCATCTGCAACGGTAAGCAACACAAATGTTACTTTTTATCAATGTAATGAGTGCATATTTATATCATACATCAAAATATAATGCATGTCATCTTCTTTTTAACACGCTTTTATTTATGTACATAATTTGTTTTTCTGCAGTATGTAACATACAAATAACTTACGAATGAAATGAAACACCCGGTGATTTATTGAGGATAGTAGTTCTACAATTTTCGATAGCACAGTGAGTTGCAGACAATGAAGACATCGTCACGTCAGTTTAGTAGTTCGGATTTAATGATCTGGCTGACTGAAAAATAATATACTTAATGGCTGAAATTAATAAATCTCAAAATAAGGATCGGTTAGCTTTGGGACTTTTGAGAGTAACAACACAGACTACTAAGAGAATCTAGCGGAGTAACACACACAGACACACAACAGAGAACGAGGGTAAACAAACAGCCAAAGAGCATATCATAGAGTAAAGTAATCTTCTTCTTTTAATTATGGCCTCTGCAGAAATTATTCCTCAATTTTGCCAGTGTCAAGTTTAAATAAGTATAAAAGTTTTTAAAGATTAGTAGTAAAAAACTAAAAAAAACTGCGACGTTACATGGAGCATATAAACGCTTGACGAGATTTAACAAATGGCGTCTTAGAACGTCGCAGTTTTTTAGTTTTTTACTACTAATCATTAAAAACTTATATACTTATTTAAACTTGACACTGGCAAAATTGCGGAATAATTTCTGCAGAGGCCATAATTAAAAGAAGAAGAAGAAGAAGAACGCTTGACACTTGACAGCAAGCAACCACTCACCACAGAAATTTAATAGAGATGCTAACTAGTGTTGTTTTTGCGATAGCGATAGTATCGTGATATTATCGTGGCCTTAAAAAAACTGTATTATTATATATATTATCTGTGTAGAGATACAAATCTAATATGCGTTTCAATAAATTATGGATAGGAGTGTTTTTTTGCTGATGACCTAGCCCAATTAGCCGGAAGGGCCTCTATTGGTTCACCGGACCTTTTCGGTGAGCCGTCCGAGAACGGTCGAATCGATAAGCGCAGGACTGCTCACGGCTAACTTTATATAAAAAACAAAACAAAAGTAGCGTCAGCATAAAATATGTAACCACACAATAATATCATATTAGAATGTATGAAAGAACACCGCTATCGAAGTCAAAAAAATATGTTTGAAATATGTTTCTTTCGAAGTCAACAAAATACCTATATTTTCCAGTCTTTGCTCAAACCACAAAATATTAGTGTATTACCACACGCATTTTTTAAAAATTTTATCTAGTTGTCAATATTTATTCAAACAAACGTTTTTGCCCACTGTACTAAAAAATGTGAAGTTTCTGCGCATTCCGTTCAAAGGTGTCGAATTTCCAGTCCAATTTTTAATGGAAATGCACAGTACAAACAAAGAGAACTATATCAAACATACCGCTCACTGATCTCATAGTTCTTCTTCTTCTTCTTTTAATTATGGCCTCTGCAGAAATTATTCCGCAATTTTGCCAGTGTCAAGTTTAAATAAGTATATAAGTTTTTAAAGATTAGTAGTAAAAAACTAAAAAACTGCGACGTTCTAAGACGCCATCATAGTTCTTTCTTATCTTCATCGTGGATCTGTCTATTATTTTATCAGATTGACAAAGTGTGAAATGTGAATGAGGCTTTACACCTTACAATAAAACTCTCAATTTTGGTGGGTTTGTCTCTACTTTTCTTGATCAAAGAAAAAGGAAAAGGCACTAGTATGATTAACCAAGATATATTTTGTTTACTATACAATTAAATGAATCACATAAATACAAACTTTATTCATAAATGACTATATTGATGATACAAAACAACACAATACATAGCTTTATAAATTAATCAGTAACGCTTATAGCTACAGGTGGAATAAATCTCCAGACGTGGCTGACCTCGCTTGCGCAAGGTTGTACAATGGATGGGGGTTCAGACTCCTTAGTGAGTGGAGATTCGTCTAGAATTGGCTCAGTGGTAGAACATTGAATATCAATCTTATATTCGCCTGGTGTTAGGAACACTACTGTGCATTCATGATAGGCTTTTGCAGATTCTGGTAGGATTGTCAATACAACTCTGAAAAACAAATTACAAAGATAACTTTTTATAATCAGGAATGGGCATTTTGCGTTTTAAATTAAAATTATTTCTTTATCATTTATGCATTATAAAAGCCCATTAAAAGCCCAAAAGGGTAGACGCATGTGTATTAGTATTATACCTACTTGCCATCAAATATTTTAAAAAGTTATTCTGGTATGAAATGCATCGTAGTGCCTTTACTGACAACTATTTTTAACTTTGATTCGCGCACAAAAACTAACTGACTGCTGACAATTAACTTGGCCATCTGGTTTGACTACTGCGTGCCCAATTATTGTGCAAATAAACGCGCGTAAATCACGTAAGCTACCCATTGCTCCCCTGTTTGGCCTAGCCTATGTCACTTACTGAGTTTAAAATCATAATAAGAGATGGTCAAATGGCCAAACTATTATGGGAAATCGGGAAAATTCCTAATAACCGCCTATAATTTCCTATAGGCGGGGTATTTATCAGGGAATTTACAGGCACTTATTGGGAATTTTTCCAATTTGGCCATAATACACAATCGTAGATCTATTAGTGAGTGTCATACTTATTATTTCCAGCAGTAGCGACACGGTTATCCAACTTATAGCTCAGTACGCCGTTATTGTAGTCCTGATAGAACTGCACAGAGAGGCATAGCTTGTGCAGGGGCCGAGTGAGATGGTTCCAAACGGCGACGCCGAGCGAGAGACATTCGCCCGCAGTACAGTTGTACTCCTCTTGTGGCTTGATGCATTCACTGTTTACGCTCACCTCTGTAACAAGTTAAATAACAGATATAATGAAACAAATTTAACATAAGCGGTAATACGCAACGCAGTACATCTATAGCAGTCTACAACTGAACACCAATCCTTCCAAAATACGCTACATATTTTCCTATTTTCGGTTTCTTACAGCCAGTTTCTGCCAGCGATCTTTCGTAACTTGTCACTATGCTTAGCTGGATGCGTTCTAAACTACGCTTATTAAAACGCCATCTTAATTCCAAATTCTTAACTACTATACGTTTCGAATAAGAATACGACTGGACTCGCGGCTAGCTTCATACCAAAAATCGAACAAAAGTAGAGTCAGCAAAAAATATCAAACCACAAATAATAATTTTATTGTAACTTGTTTGGAAAAAGTGATTTCTGATTGAAAAGTATGTAGATAAAGTTATGCGCTAGGATGCCAAAAACTTGTAAACAAATACACAGACCGATGTTATAAGTGAAATGTGTACATTGTTTTAAATATAACAGTTTTTTTTTGTAGGAAAGTAACACCTCTTTAGAACGCCACAGCGATCGGTTGCACGGCGTTAGTATCCATCGGCTTCCCGCAAGTTTAATGGTCCACCTTGACATCGGTCCACCATGTGGCCGGCCGGCCGACGCTGTAGCGACCAATATATATGTTCGTATCTAAATATTCTACTTCAAATATCCAATCTTACTGGAATGGCAACAAGACGTATGCATTTTCAAACGTTTTGCCCACCATACTAAAAAAATGGGAAGTTGTTGACGATACCGGTCCAAGATGGCGGATTTCCAGTCCTACTCTTA
This sequence comes from Meganola albula, assembly GCA_936450015.1. NCBI lineage: Eukaryota > Metazoa > Arthropoda > Insecta > Lepidoptera > Nolidae > Meganola > Meganola albula. Next base: position 5,239,183 of record OW388159.1, on the reverse strand, counting down.
TTTGAGATGCTTATACCGCTTTAATTATCGGTTCCTTGCCTGATATCACCTGGTCACTGGCCGTTGATATTTAAACTTGCTAATCATGTGCTGTATCAATGATTTTTATTAAAAGCAAATATATTACCCCAATTCAACGGTGACATCCTAACTATATCCATCATAGCTTGTGACAGTGTAATCCCTTTAACAGTTGCACGCCCACTGATGTCGGACTGCATGAGATGCCAGCGGAGGTCTATGTTGTTCGTTATGTGTTCAGAGCACATCAGTTCCAGGCTGTTGCTTGAGGATCCCGTGTTCGTTGATTTTGACTCTGCTAAATCTGTTTAGCGATATACAATGTTAGTAAAGCTATATTAATAATATATGAATTTTCGCCTCTTATCGCCGAACTTAACCTCATAACCGAAGTAATTATCTAGGGTATTTTGATTAAGTACCTATGCATTAAACCCGATTTCTGCCGCTGCAAAGTAATGAGCAGAAGGTAATGCGAATAATGTTAAGCGAAGAAAATTGTTTTAAATAAAATATGTATGTTCACACGAAAAAAAAGAATGCTTGCAGCACTACCTTAAACTATATAAATTTCTTTTTGGTCGTTCATTTCCACTCAACAATAAAATTTGTCCAATTAAATACAGGTATGTACCCGTGCCTATAAAGATTCGAATCTAAAATGGCGGCTTGTACCATCAGCATAACAAGGTAGTCAGAAACATATTTTTTTAATATAGACCTTGGTTCTTTTTACGCAGTTCGCACCTGAAAGTGCATAATGGATTCACTTTGCTTACGGTAAAAGCAGTATTTTTCTACATATCCAACAGACAACTTCTGCGATTTACATAATAATCTACACACGCTGCCGCGGTGAATCAATTCACACAAAAACGTGTGGGCTCGACCGGGGATCGAACCCGCAAGTCACGGGAAGGTTGCGGCTTCTGTTTCAAACGTGAGGTTAACACCGCTGCGCCACTTCTAATGTGGGGCAGCTAGTCTATAATAAGATGGATACAATAAGCTGTTTTACCCTCTTCAGCGTGTTTAGCAGGCGGCGTGTTGAAGGGACATCGGTCGAGCGGCACGGGAACACGACACGACTCCTTACTCTCCACTAGGATGTGCTTCCCGGGCGCGTAGTGGAAGTCCATCTCCTCAGTAGTCAGGTTGGTTACGTCTAACACTAGATACAACTGCGACGGTCTAGAAAACAAGATAAACCATATTACTATCTTAAATAGCGACCCACATCGACTTCGCATGGGTGCAAAAACATCTGAAAAATTATCTAAATAATGTTAAAAGCAGTGTGGAGACTGGAGGTTTGGGTAGCAGTGATCCACTAGTGAAAAGAGAAGATCTGGCCGGGCGAGGTTTGATGTCCCTGGTCTACCCAACTGTTAATAATGGAACTTGTATGTATGCTAATCGTCGGTGAGACTTTATTTGTGCGATTCAGGATTACTGTGAGGTAATAACTCTTAAGTGGCGTTGGGTATGTGACTACAAAAAAGCATCAAAAGCCGTTGTGTTGTTTACGCAAGACCGACGCGGTGAATAACGATGTAATAGATAACTTCCAGAAATTCTAGATATTATGTTATTTTTTATTAAGATTTGTTACATTGATAACTGGTATGTGATATAGGGTTATGGCATTCATAGAATCTCTTCTTTCTCCTAGCCGTTTCCCATCATTTGGCGCTAGGTTAATCTGTCCTGGTTTGCCGTCCAGTTGGGAACGCTCCAAGTCTTTTGAAATTGTAGACCACCACGTGGCTAATGGACGTCCTTTACCCTTCTTTGTACTTTGCAGTGCTAGCGCCTGTTTCACCATATGGTCCTTACGCAGGTATGGCGTTCATAGAATATTTTATGAAATAAACTTACATTTCAGCTGGCAGGACATCCCAATGTGTTATAGAGACGCTCGGCAGAAGTTCAAGGTTAATCTGTAGTGTGGACTGACGACAATGCGTTTCTTTGCCTTCGCCACCGGAATACCTTAATATAACCTGAGAGCATTATCGTAATGAGCTCATTTGTTACTTGATTAAAAAAATTATCGTAAACTAGCTGCCCCAGCGAACTTCCTACCGCGAATTTCTCACCTTTTAAAACCCTTCCTTAAAATTGCTAAACTACTTAAATCGCTATTAAAAAATAGAGGTGGGTGATAGAAGGGTGAAAATTAAGGATTGTATATATATTTTTAATGGCACATTATAAAAAAAATATTGTCAAAAAAATAAAATAAAATGTTAGGGGTGGATAACCCTTGTCACTTAGGGGTATGAGAAATAGATACTAACCGATTCTGAGATATATTGAGTATGCATATAAAATTTCATAAAAATCGGTCAAGCCGTTTCGGAGGAGTATGGTAACTAACACTGTGACACGAGAATTTTATATATTAGAGATATTTCACATAGATAAGTGTACCTGTGCTTCAACTTGACGGCCTCTAGACGGTGACATGACTGAGATTGGAGCCGACCAACTTGTTGTGTGGGAATTTGTAGATCTAGAAATATAAGAAACAAAAAATTGTTAAGCTAAACAACAGGCATTCGCTAAACAATTGTAACAATCTAGCGACGACGTAAGGACGAGTGTCAGAAAATATCGACGTGGATAAAGATTATAAACAACATTCATTTTTGTCAGGTGCTAAGCGCGTTCGCTTTGTAACCACTAGAACCAAATTCTGGGTAGAGAAAAAAGGCGTATTTTTACTTTTCTAATATAGAAAAATCTTAGTTGCAGTTTAAAATGGAAATTATGGCCAATGGATGGCAATAGGCTCACCCCCGTAGGTATAGGCAGAGGTGCAGCATATCACCCACCTTTCGTCGGCTATGTTTAGGCCCCATACGTAATATTATCTTTTTCTTCGGGTAATACTGGCTTTAGCACTACGTTAAGATACGAGTGAATCAATATTTCCTGGGCGCTTACCATCATAGACCACGTCATTGCTTAATAAAATAAATAAAATCAAATTCGTTTATTGCAGGTAATGTAGACCCATAACAATACATTTACAATACTTAATTGCACATCATAGTCACAAAAAAGGCTGGCATAAAAATGATTTCATTGAATTTCAATTATATGAAGAATTAGAACTAGCACCAGAATCAGAAATTTAAAAAGATAAAATTTTCTAAAATTGAATAATAAAATCTAATAACAGGCAGTTGTTTATCAAGCGTAAGCTTATTAGAGAATTTAAAATATGTAATGTTTTTTTAATTGGTCTAGTGGTAAGCGTATTTTCGAGGTCCCGGCTTTGATTTCCGAATCGAGCAAAAATACTTCTAATATACTTAGAGAATCTTAATTGTAGTTCGAAGTTAGGCACTGTGCCCGATGAACAACAATACACTCACGCACCTAAACCTAACCTAACCTGCTACCTTCTCACCGATAATAATTCGTAATCACGAGTGAATCGGTATACTAGGCTGGCGCGTTCCATCGTAGACTACATCATTGCTTATCTATCGCAGATTAAAAAAAACATAGCCGGCGAAAAGCAGGCGACATTCAACTCTGCTTACACCTTTGGGTAAGCCACGCCTGTAGCGTGACGTTATGTAACATTATGTTATTAATATTATACCTGAAACTTCCAAAAGTCCTGTTCGGTACAAATCCACTGCTCAGCGAAGTGTGGGCGTTCGAACTCTGCGTAGGTAATGAAGTCTGAGCATTGGGTACCGGAGAACCTACTCTTGAGGGGTACGAAGTCAAACTATTGGGGAATAAATTCTCTCCTCCGATTCCTCCAAGGTCTAAGAAATCAGCCTCCGCATATAACTTGATAGTGATGGTTGCTGTTTCATTAGGTGGAATGGGCAGTTGTGATTGGATGTCATCATTGGAGTATTGAAATACTTTTGATTGCAACTGGCTATCCATGTTGGACTGAAACAAACATGTATTTTCTTAAATTTACGCGAATATCACATATTGAAATAACTACTTTACAACGGATTTTATCGCGGTTTATTTTAGATTTTATATACCAACGTTTCAGTCTTTTCAATTCATGGTCACTGGGGAACTACGACTAAAAACATTACTTATATTATTTTAGTTGCATTCCGATAAAAATAAAATTGTCTAAAATTTCAATGAAACGTTAAATTAAAATGAAATCATTATTGGTTGGTGATAAACGCTGAAAGGATTTCTGAACGGGACTTTTTCACGCATTATTAAATAAAGCTTGTTTTTAAAAAAGGATTTTAATCTAAACACGGCATTACACGTAAAGCACATTTCACCTTGTTTTAGTGTTATTATCTTAGTTGCTGCTCGAGGTTTGGAATTGTGCCCGATGAACGGCAATACGCTTGCCCCTATTACGTATGGGACCTAAACAGCCGGCGATAAGTGTGTGATGATGTACCTACAACTTAGTCATAATAATAGGTACCAGCCAGCACTTACCTGAATTGCTAATTCCAAATGGTCAATAGCCACACTGCTTGTGTTAGTTATCCGTAAAGAACACTCAGTACTTTCGCCATTATATAAAGAGACATTTGTCGTACTTCCTATATTCTCTATTGCCGACTGTGTTCCATTACCAGAGGGTGCCACTGTTGTTTCAATAGTTATAGTCGGCAAACTTGGAATCACTTCAATAGTGTAAGAGGCAGGGAACTTATGCGGCATTGGCATGTTTTTAAGCCGACAGTTGGACTTGACTCCTAAAGTATGTGTGGAGTAACCGAGTATTTGAAGTTCGCCTATCTCTTTCGGTGTTCCGTGTAAATTTACTGTAGTAGGGGAGTCTGGAGGTAGGATTATAGTTTCAGGAATAGATTCGAATACAACGCCCGAAGTAAGAAGCCTCATGTTCGATACTTTAAGTTCAAATGGTAGGGGGTTGGTTAGTTTCAATTGCACTTCGCAAATATCGTCTTCTACCCATAAGTATTCTGAAACATAAATAGGTTTTATTATTATTTACAAAGTTGAATAACTCTTAACTTAAGCAGAGGTTAGAATTAGGTAAAGTTATTTAAGTACTTTACACTGATTTCATATAGCGAAAGAATAAAGTGGATACGCCTAAAATCCCGAGGATTAATTTTAAAGAGCAGACAAAGTCCTGGAATATTTCAAACAATAAAGTTATTTATGTTATGCGCTACGTTGCGAACTTACATCAACGATATCGCATGCCCAAAGTTGCGAAATTCCAATGGAAATTAAATTAAAAGTCCCAGGAAGATTCAGATTAATATAAACATTTCAATGCAATTAAGTAAATAATTCTACCTAATTCCGACTTCTGCTCATAAGTAGTTTTCGACCACGTAGACCGTATATTCGATACGGCGCGAGAGCAAATTATTTTTTTTAGAAATAACAAAAAACATAGACAAAAGTAGTTACAAAATCTTAATATATATAAATCTCGTGTCACAATGTTTGTCCTCAATGGACTCCTAAACCACTTAACCGATTATAATAAAATTCGCACACCATGTGCAGTTCGATCCAACTTGAGAGATAGGATAGTTTAAATCTCAAATTATAGTCGCAATTTTAATTTATTGCTAATTATTTGTCTGTTATTATTTGACAGTCACAATTATCTGTTAACTCCAAATGATTCTAACAGATGTCGATACCTTTCGACTGGGTTGAGTATGTAATCAATAGATGGCGCTGCTATGGTTATCACATTTTATGGAAATTGTTGAGTGGGCTGAAGCTACCCGGGCGAAGCTGGGACGGGCCGCTAGTAAGTAATAAGAATTACCCATTTTCCCTTCGTCCTTCTTAGCATTTCTTTCCAAACTTCCAAAGTGAATAGGTGTGAATATAAACGGTCCGTGTGTGGGCTTAGATTTTAGGAGATGCGGGGTTCTAGCGGGCGGCAGTGGCCGGGGAGTGAACCAGGAACACTGAGGCACGTGGGTCAGGTTAGCCGGTGGGATCACTTCACCCGTTTCTAGTACTAATGGAACGGGGCCTCCTTCACATTGCGCTGATAGAGCCTATTAAAAAAATGTCATAGATAAAAGATTATCTCTATAGTAGGCGAAATAGGTGTCGACTGCCGATGCAAACACCGTGAGCTAACCAATGATGTATACCTACAGGAGATATTATAGTGCACAAATGTATCAAAAACACAGGTTCAGGTTAGAGACCCAGCTCTGAGCCGAAGGCATAACGCGGTCATTTGTTATTCCAGACTTAAAAATGTCTATACAACAAATATTAGTTCTGGAATCCAACTAGGAACCTCGTCGATCACGTTACGAGTAGACGAGGTAACACAAGTACCTGAAGTTGTATGGCTAGTTCTCGATGGTCGTGCGGCTGCAGGTGTGGCCACATGGTCTGCAGCAGGAAGGTGGTGTGGCGCGTGGCGAGCGCGGGGTGCCCGCGCCGCCGCGCCGCCACCACCAGCTCCTGCAGCAGCTGGATCTGTAGTGCCGGCCACCCTGTACACAAATATTTGCTCTACACCTCTAAATATAACATTATCTAGAATATATGTGGGGAAAATCGAGCGGGTCGAGGGAAAGAGAAGCGTGAGAACTAAGCGAAACGGCAACTTTGAAAGGAACTGACCTAAATTCGTAAATTAAGACCTCTTTCTTCTTAAAATAGTTTAGAACACCCGTGCCTAACAGTGCCTAACAAAAGGAAGTTTAACTATACGTATAAGATATTTAATCCTTAGGTACTAATATTATAAATGCGAAAGTAACTCTGACTCGCTATCACACCAAAAGTACTGAATCGAGTTGGGTAGTTTGAAACCCGGAAAAGAACATAGGATTGTTTTTAAGTTAAAAAGAGGTTTAGCGCGACAGCAGACATACGTGCGGGCGGAAAGCTCGTAAGTAGTATTTAGACTTACCAACTTGGTGTTGGATGACGTAATTCGGGTCCAAGCTAAGTTTATATCCTGGGAAGCTGTGCAGCATGAGGTAGTAGCATTTCTGCCAGTCAGGATTAGGATTGTTGGGGCTCACTTGCCGAGTGGCAGCCAAGCGTTGACAGAACCCTGCTTTGCGGTGGAACCCTACACATATACATAAAGTAACAATTACATTTAAAGTTACTTTAAAAAACATTTTATGATATTTTTATATAATAGCAAGAACACTCATGGCTAGTAGTTTGGGATGAGAAAATAGAACTCACCGATTTCTTTATAAAGTTCCGCAAGTGTTTCAAATCTTTGAATTTTCTCATGTTCACTCAACGTCAAATTTATAAATATAACATTTTGCAGAAAACTGGATGCATGCAAACTATTATTCTGTTCTACTGCTATTCTAGCTGCTTTGAAGCATGCCTCTGTCTCAATTACACCGGCATTCTTGTACTTGCTGTAGTCCATAATTGCTTCACGGTATTTTTCAGCGATTTCCTCACCATTGAGTAGGTACTGGTTATTTATTTGAGAAGGAGGTTGTCTAGGTATTGAAGGTAAGTCTGCTGCTAAAAAGGATTTATGTGTCTGATACTCCATGTCACCGGAAGAAGCGAGAGATTCTGAGTCACCGTTGTCAGTTTCTGATTGCCTCGATGATATATCTACACTGTCTGAGGATGTTGGTGTGTTTTCACTGGGAGGGTTGACGGGACTTGATGTTTTAGGGGTGCGTAATGGGGAGGAAGAAACCATGTTCTTTTTAAATGGGTCGTGTGGTTGGAAGAGTGATAGTTGCTTCGCTTTATTTGGAGAGTTTTCTTGTAGACTAGCGTTGCGATGCAGGGGTGCTGGGTTTCGTAGGTTTGGATAGAGCAGTATTGCAGATGCTGTGCAGAGGCCTGGAAAGCAAAAGCAAACCGTAATTTATGTAAACTACATTAACATTAATCCATTAGAGTTTAATATGTAACTGTTAACTTAGCTATAATTTCAGTGTCTTGAGTATTGAAATGTAATGTTTGTATTTAAAAATATTTTCAAAATTTTTGCAAAGTATACAAATGAATGATTTACATCTCTTAGGTTTTCCATATCAATGTTCAATACCTGGATGACTGAGCTTTGCTCGGTATTTTTTTTTAAATGACATTTTCTAAAAATGATTCCTAGCTAGATTGATTTATCGCCCCCGAAATCTCCTATATACTACATTTTATGAGAATCGTTGGAGCCGATTCCGAGATTCCAATTATATATATGTATACAAGAATTGCTCATTTAAAGATATAAGATACATATAATTATGATTGTGAAAGTAACAGTCTGTATTAATGAGTATAGAGATTGATTGGCGTTTGAAGGGCTACTAAATGTGAGCCACGGATGTGTACTAATTATGTAAACATTAGTATATTTAACACTAGCATCCGCCCACGGTTTTACCCGTGTGGTATTTAAGATAAAAAGTAGCCTATGTGTTAATTCAATGATCTATCTCTGTGCTATGTTTTTGCGTGAATGAGTAATAAACATACATCCATACATTCTTACAAATTTTCGCGTTTATAATATAAGTTTTTCAAACCTTCTTTAGCAGCGGCTAGCCACAGCCAGTCAGTTTTGAGCATTTCAGCTGAAGAATGGTACAAGCTAAGACTGTCGGCAACCAAGCCTGATTGTAGAGTCAGGTCTGCTAAGTTCTTTGTTACGCGTCCCATGCAGCGCTTCTTGTTATTGCGAGACTCCATATCAAGGCCTGGAAGAAAAATAAATGTTTTTTTTAGTCATTTATATTATTTCGACTTTAAAAAGTTTTCACTCTATCAATTTCGCCGAAAATTTTATGACGACAGGAACATTATTTTCCTGAGAAGCTAGTGTTTTATGCAGAGGTCGGAATTAAGTAGAATTATTTATGTACTTGCATCGAAATGTTGATATTAATATGGATGGGATCTTGATGGACAATCCTGTGTGGCAAACAATATTAAATATATGAAATAAGAAAGAAAGAAAGAAACATTTATTAGACACAGACATGACACACAAAATCAAAATGAAATAAAAACACACAGAAAGAGAAGAAAAAATAAACACAAATGGAAAAATAAAATAAAATAAAAAGAGTAGGTGTGACCTACTTGTGCCAAACATGGACATTGCTCAGTAAACGCTGGGAGTGCCTATTAGAGGCGACCCACAGCACTGATTTTCAGCAATGTCCATATTCCCACAGTGTGACGCCAGGTGCCAAGGTTGCCAAAAGATCAAACCTGTTTAATTTGTTTGTATGTACTAAAAAAAAAACAAATATTATCTATCACCAACTATTACTTAAAATTCACTACAAAACTACAAAATTCTGTTATTTATTTAGAACAGATTTGATTGTTAAATTCATAGATACACTAAAAACATCAATACATAACATAATAAACATGGATAAACTGTGTAAATAATAGATATACGTATTACGTAATAATAAATTAAAAAATAAAGCCAAAGTCAAGATCTAATGCTATATGAATGAATGAATGAAAAGATTAAGGTTTTGCTTAACCAAACAGCTCATCAGAATCATTTTCCTGCGCATGTGTGCATTGGAATTTTGCAAAAGTTTGAAAGATTGGCAACGTCGCGCGTAAATTGTGTTTAAGTAAATAACTTATTTAATCAATCACCTTTCTGCTCTTTAAAATTAATCTTGATATTTGAGGCATATCCACTATATTCTTTCGCTATATGAAATCAGTGTAAGTATATAAATAACTCTACTTAATTGCGACCTCTGGTTATAAGAGATGTAATAACTGAAAATTGGGTACTAACCAACAAAATCTTTTTTCTCAAATGGAGCCAATAATAAAGATACTTTGTCCAACTTTTCTTTGGATCTCTCCATGCGTTTGGACTCCACTACCCAGAATAAGGACTCAATCCAATCAGCCACATGCTGTTCCAAATCGGGTACTGCATCATTCTCTCCATAAAACAGAGCTTGAGTTTTGAAATTGGAAGGTGTTGTGAAGTGCTGCTCTTGTGGGTAGGATGAGTGTGAGGAGACTGAATGGGGAAAGCTTTCTGATGATGACATACTGTCTAAATGTTCACTGGGGATGGATTCCCTGCAAGAGCAAATGCACAATATGTATGTAAAGTAAAACTTTGGTGAACAGGCTGATCTTTATATTCACTTGTACAATTATATAATATATTACTAAATAGTCGACAACTCAATGTTCGAACTAGTTCCATCTAGAATATAAGCGTTTTCTATAATTGTGTTAGCTCGGTAGAGAAAACAACTGATACTGATTTGTGTTTCTTATGTTCATGTTTTGTTTGTGTACAATTTTGTATTGTTATGAATATATATCTAAAAATAAGTTTTATCCGTTTTTTTTTTCAGAAAATAAAGTTTTTAATCTAGAATGAGTAGTGCTTGACTGACCAATGACTTGCCAAATTAAGATAAAGAAATAGGTTAAAATAAGCCCAAATGGCATGTGATTTATTCAAAATTATTGGTCAAACATAAAAGTTATCACCTTTTGTATGTAGCTATGCCAAGTCTGTAGAAGTAACTTATTTAATTTGAACAATTACAAAATCAAATATTTATTAATGAACATTACCTGTCACTAAAACTTGGCTCTCGCAAAGGCTTCTCCTCCTCATAATAGCTGTAAGTCTCAGGTTCTTGTTCAGGTTTCTTGCTGATAGGACCAAACATGAAAGCACGGGAGTCATACAGGGTGTTTGAGTATTTCACTTTGAGTGACTCATGCACCCTGCATACTTCATTCAGTTCCACTTGGTTGGTAAATTTGCTGAGTGTTATAAGGCCAAGTAATCGCCTGTAAAGAAAAAATACAGGGTGTAAGGGACGGTTCGGCAAAAACTGAAACAGGGCATTCAGACCATCGTTCTGAAATAAAAACTGGTGGAATTTTCCTCAGGAAATTTTTTGCATTTTCCGATTTTTTTTTCACTTTTTCTCATTTATAATCACATATCTATGCAAACAAAATTCAAATCTAATAAAAAAGAAAAAGAAAACAGTAAATCATTAAAATCAGCAATGTAGTACTGCACAACTAAATGATAGCTGCGCGCGATCAGCTGTCTGGGTGTAGAGGTTCAACGCACTCTCTTTACCTACCTACCGTGCAACCCAGCCGCCTTTGTGTCGCCGCGCGGCGCGGCGGCGGCGTGCCGGCGCGCGGCTTTGAACAATGTTAAATCAGTAATCGTATTGCCAGATCTGAAGGCCCATGATCTCAATCGAGTTTTTTTTAATCTGTCTTAAGTCTGTAGACAACGTATTGATCTAGATTCTGTCTGTAGATAACGTATTGATCTGGATTCTTCATTATCCGTAGTTTTTTCTGTTTAAGAATTTTGTGTAAGTAAAGCACAATTCTAAAACAGCCGGACTTACAGATAGAAGCGTTTTATTTTTATTTGATTTAATTAAAAAACAAAGGAGTAAACAAAGAAGTCACAGAACAAACTAAAATGAACCAGATGAATTCGTTCGGTTACACTTTTTGCGGGAATTCTTCAAACTTATCATAAGTATTATGTGTTCTTTAAAATTTGCTAAAAGTTCTACCAAATTTTGTCAAATTACTAATTTTTGTAAAATTACAGACTAAAAATTATCGCCTTATTTATTGATAAGGAGCGGTAAATCGGCAACACTACAAATTTGCTGGATTGCACGATAGGATAGCGGTACCACTCACCATAAGTCGAAATCGATATTATTTCAAATAATGGTGTAAATTACCCATGTTTTAATTATAATTAACACATGGGTAATTTACACCAATATCATTGCTTAACAACAGGCAAGTTGTGGTCAAGCGCAAACCTATCAGAATAACAAAAGAACTCTATCTATTAAGTAGGTACCAAAAGTAGAACTTTAAATTAGCGATTTGAATAATTTCACTTTTTTTAATTACAATAATTAAAAAAAAGGTGTGTTTTATAAAAAGTTTGTTCTTGTTTGGGTTCCTCGTATCATTCCAGTCACGTGATCTAATTTTGTTTTACTGCTGGTGCCATTAATATCTTGATTCATTAAGTAGGTCTCCGTAAATATCGGTATAATATCGTAAATGTAAGTAGGTACACATAGTCACATAGGTAAGTAGTAAGTACTAATCAAAATGGTTCATGTCGCGTGAAAATAATAATGGCAATTCGATCTCGCCTCAAATTTAGGCTAAACTAAAATTAAACTAACGCTGTCCCTTTTGATTTTTAAAAGTAAGAAAGATACAGCTCCAGTTTAATTTTATTTTAGTTCAAAATTGTGAACGACTGAATATCAAGCACAAATAAATGCTATCTTATTTTAAAAATTAAATCGATTCAAAAACTGCATTTAAAAATCAATAACAACCAAGTACATAATTGTTACCTACAATATGATAGAGAGAGAAAAGTCGGGTTAAAGTAGGTAATGTGCAAATCATGGTTTTTTTTAACATAACCCTCAGCCTGTATGTCCCACTACTGGAACGGTCTACTCTCACACAAGAAAGTGACAAGACCATAATTCACTACGCGAGCTCATTACAAATTGGTGGATTTCACCAGTATGTAAGCTGGTTTCCTCGCGATGTTTTTCTTCGCCTTATGCCAAGGTAACTTTGATATACACATACATAAGCTAAACAAAACGCATTAGTTATAAAATTAATAATAAAAATTAACTACCCTGAAGTGAGGATCGAATTCGCGACTCTTTGATTTTATCGATTACGAGTCCACATAAACCCCACTGTGCCACCGAGGCTATTTATTTTAAATTTGAAGTAATCTAAATTAAATAATATATTGGTGACAAAAATTATCGATTTAAATGGATATCACTACGCAATCAAAGCAGACATGCCGGCGGCATGCGGCAGTGGTCACGAACTTACCTATTATTCAGTATTTCTACCGAAATGGTTGCATTTTGGTATTTCGGTATTAAAGACAGGCCTTACCGAAATACCAAAATGCAACCATTTTTCCACGATTTTAGAGAATGCCAGGAAATTGAACCCATTTTTCTACCGAATTTACACTACCTACTCAGAAGCAAACTTTTTTAGTTATGTTTTAAGTTACGGGAAATCGCTCATAGATGAGTAGTTAAGCTGAATATTCCATTCGTAAAATATCTTTTGAGTCGTAAAACGTAAAAAAAAAGTTTTGTGTTTAAATAAGTAAGCAGCGTTGGTGCAGCGGAACGGGCCTTAGCTTAGAAAAATAAGGTCGCGGGTTCGGATCCTAGTAGTGCCCACACACATCTTTGTGTGAATTGTTTCATCTCCGCTGCTCAATATTGGCGAAGAAAAACATCGTGAGGAAACTGGCATGTCTAAGATCTAATTAGTCGAGGACATGTCTTATCCACTAACCCGCACTTGGCCAGTGTGTGTGGATTAAGGCTTAAACTCTCTCAGCTAGTAAGATTGTTAAGAGTGCCCAGCAGTGGGACACTAAAAAGGGTTGGTTGAAGTGAGTTAGTGAACTGTTTTAACACGCTCAGTTCATCGCAAGCATACTCGGTATTATAAATAAAACCAATAAATTATTAGGTTTTCTACCTATCGATTTAATTCTTACTAGATATTATCATCATTAGCCTATCGTATTCCACTGCTGAACTTAGGTAGTGCTCTAATCACCAATAGAATAGACTTATTTCGTGAGCCATTCAATTAAACGAATTTAATTGAATAGATTATTTTTTTCCACTGATTTCGCTTTATTAACGTTCGAGACCACTGGCCGATGCAGCGGGCGGCGGCGCGGGCGCGGGCAGGGGAATCCCGGGAGTCTCACTCAGTTCGCCGCTAGCCAGCGCCGGTATCCGTCGCGCGTAAGTGTGTTCGCTTGTCTGTTGAACAAGTTTCGCGATCGCGAGTGATTCTTAGTGGGTTTTTGTTGTGTTTGTTGTTTTTTGAAAATGAATCGCCCAAGGGAATCATTCACAGCTCGGGAATACGGACACATGATAATGTGCCTTGGCGAAGCCCGAGGCAACGCTTCCTTGGCCTTAAGACTGTACATTGCACGATATCCTGACGCTCGTCACCCTGCCGACGGTCGAACGATAACTAGAGCCTTTCAAAGAGTACTGGACAATACCCCTATTGTGCCCCAGCAAGAAGGTGCTGGACGGCCGATTCGGATGCGGAACGAAGAAAGAATTTTAAACATAGTTAACCGAAATCCGCGCCTTGGTACCCGGACAACAGCAAAACTATTAAGTCGTAACCATGGTGTTCATATGTCGCACTGGACCGTCCACAAAGTGTTACGGAGAGATCGCCAACGCCCATATCGTATTCACAAGGTGCAAGCTCTTGTGCCAGGTGACACGAGCCGACGAGTATCGTACTGCAGGTGGTTGATAAATCAACAGCGGCAAAACCCAGGCTTCATTTCACGGGTGATTTGGACTGATGAGTCCACATTTACCAGAAATGGAATGTGGAATCGCCGCAATTCCCACCTGTGGTCGCATACGAACCCTTTTGCAATGCAGGAAACAGGGCATCAAACACGTTGGTCTGTGAACGTTTGGGCTGGGATCTACCATAATAAAATTCTCGGTCCAGTTTTTTTGCCGGCGCGAATGAACGGGGCTCGGTATTTAGAGTTCCTTAGGGAGGAGCTGGGACGAGAAGTTGAAGCTCTGAATGCAGAGTTGGATACTGAATGGGACGAAATGGAAGACGTCCCCCTGTCACAATTGCCCATGATTTGGTTCCAGCACGATGGCGCCCCTCCCCATGTGACAACGCCCGTTCGGACACACCTGGATGAGACCTTCCCAAGGCGATGGATCGGTAGGTTTGGACCGCATCTGTGGCCAGCCCGCTCTCCAGATTTGACGCCGCTGGATTTTTTTTTATGGGGCTACATTAAGGAGCGGGTGTTCGTGACCGAGTGTGATACCCGGGAGGCCATGGAGCTACGCGTAAGGGAGGCGTTCCAAAAATTAAAACTGGACATCATCCAAGACGTCACCATGATGCCGCGGTTACACGCCGAAACTCTCCACCGTGTTCGGCTTTGTGAGCAGCTTGGCGGTCGACAGTTTGAACCGTATCTTATAAGAGCAGAACGAACATAACGTAAGTTTTTATTTGCTTATCAAACGATATTTATTTGCTGATAACTATTTCAATGTTTAGGTTGTAAGTACTTTAACAATCGGTCAAGTGTGAATCGAACTCACATACGAAAGGTTCCGCATGATTTTATTATTTGTTGCTAAAGCGGCAATACTAATAACTATGTAAAGTCAGAAATAATACATTTATTTACAACATAAAGATACAATTGAAGTTTGGACAAAACAGTACACAACTGAATAACAATCTCTACACTAACCTAAATTATGAACTAAACTAACTAATGCCTTACCTAAACTAATGTGTCTAAAAATTCAACTCTAGCTATTACGGTTCACGACATAAAACCCGCTGACAGACAGACGGACGGATGGACAGTGTGGGCTTAGTAATAGGGTGCCGTTTGGCACCCTTCGGGTACGGAACCCTAAAAATCGTCTCGAGGTTTATTATTTAACGAAGGACTGGATTCGCTTATGTGGCTCATCATAAGTACCTACTGTTTCGTTCACTACATAGGCAAGTTTTATTTAAAAAATTGATAACATTCAGAGCGACGCGACATATCATTGCGCCGCCGCCGCGCCGCCCGCCGCCGCACAGTGGTCTGAAAATCGAGCTCCCCTTTCATAGAAAGTCAATGTGGGATATTCATAAAACTAAAATATGGAACGTCTCAGGTATACATTCCTTTAATGCATATTTTAGTATGAATGATTTTAGTTACTCCGCGCCTGAGAAAAAAAATATTTAGTATTTTTTTGTATGGGAGAAATTACATAAAGTACATTTTCTTGCGACTGAATGAAACTGAAAGGCTGGTACTCATACGAGCTATTGCCGCTCTTAAGGCGATTACGCTGACATACCACTCGTGTACCTTTAGGTGCCGCTTCACACGTAGGATTTTTTTGAAATTTCGAATTTTCGGCATTGAATATTTTAAGTATGTGACGCATTTAAATTAGGTTGGTAAGGAATATGGAATTAAATATTTATAATAAATACGCACCTAATATTATAATAACTGTTATAATAGATTCAATTACTTTAACTCAAAAAATAAGTTAACTTTAGAAATTCGTTTTTTGCGAATACTAATTAGGGCACTGAACTAATATCTGCCTTATTTTAACAAATAACTTTTTACAATAGTAACCTCATTAGCTAAGAGGGTGTTAATGATTTTTACTATACCTAATGATAACAGAGGTTCGTTATCATTATCAATTACGGGAATTACTTATTACTTTACTAATAGTTCAGTTTTATTACGTGTTAATTTGTACCGACCCTTAATGAGGGTCGGTGAGAGAGTTATACATAAATAGAATGTTTGGCTTGGACTCAGTCAGTAACGTTTAGCACTTGTGCGCGTAAACTTTAATTTTTCTGTTCTTTCAATTTTTCTATTGCAATGGAAGGTTTTGGTACCAATCTTGATATTTTCATGTTTGTGGCCAACAACACTTCTTTCTCAGATCCCAATGTGTTGTTTGATGTGTTTGTGAATAGTATTGATTTGTCAGAAAATGAAAAGAGAGACTTGAAACAATTCTGCCAAACTTATGTGTGTGCATTGAAAAGGAAATGGATCTCATGTAATCGTAAACGACATACTTTCATTAAAAAGTACGAAGCATGGCTCCAAGAAGACATCAAATGGCCTGAAGTCATCAAGGAAAAGATGACTTCCTCCGTAACGATAGATCAGTCACAGTGTTCCAGTTCAGAATTTCCCGTAAACGAAGGTGCATCAACATTCGCACAACCACAGACTTGTAGTGTTGGAACCTCAACATCTCTTGGAAACCAAAGAAAGGAGTTTTCGGTGTTAAGCCCGTTACAGAAGAAAAGGAGAGTAGAAGAGCTTTTAAATCATCCATCGGAAAGTCTTGCTTATGCAACTGGCTTGAAGGCGCAAAATAAAGATGTAGCAGACATAATAAAATTAGTCACAGAGAATCCCGAAGAGGCTACAAACATAAAAGATATACTTAAAACTAAAAAAAATGTGCCCATATATTCTGCTGATAAAGCTTTAGGTATTTTGACTTCGTTGAAGCTGTCGAAGTGGCAGTATACTACTTTGAGAGCTTGTGCAAAGGAAGAAGGAATCCCACTATTTCCTTCATACACAACTGTCCTAGAAGCGAAAAAGGACTGTTACCCACCTAAGGATAGCATAGACATTTCTGAAAATGGGGCACGAGTTAAACTTCAAGCAATTTTGGATAAAACTGTGTCAAGACTTGGAAAATATCTACGTTTGCCCTCTACTTTAGATGGCAAGGAGTTAACACTTCTGTGTAAGTGGGGCTTTGATGGTTCTTCAGGGCAGAGTTTGTATAAGCAAAGCATGGTGGAAGAAGATGATTCCAGCGTCTTCATGTGTTCTTTTGTACCTGTAAGATTAGATTGTGATGAAGAAAATGTATGGGAGAATCCAAAACCGTCTTCGACAATGTTTTGCAGGCCTCTTTTTTTCAAGTTTGCAAGTGAAAACAAATTAGACATCAAGAGAGAACAAGCCACGATTGAAGCTGAAATTGCTACACTGGTGCCTTCTATAATGGGAAATCATGCAGTTAAAGTTAAAATGCTCATGACTATGATAGATGGTAAAATAGTTTCTAAATTATCAGAAACATCAACCCAAACTTGTGACATATGTAAAGCAACCCCATCTGAAATGAATAAATTACATGTGATCTCAGAGTATGTTTTGAATACTTTTATAATTTTCTTGGCTGATAATCATGAATACCTATTTTTAAATATATTATTTATTTGTTTTCCAGAAAACCAGTGTCAACGGAAATATACCAATATGGTTTGTCTACTCTCCATGCTTGGATTAGGTGTATGGAATGTTTGCTTCACATTTCCTACAGACTTGATTTCAAAACATGGCAAGCTAGGGATGCAGACAGCAAAAAATTATTGAAGGCAAGAAAGCAAATCATCCAGCAGAAGTTTCGTGATGAAATGGGCCTCTTAGTAGATATCATCAAACAAGGTGAGTCTTGAAGTGCAACGAGTTGATTTGAATGATTTTGAAAACGTTACTTACCAAATACCTTGTTTCTGCTCAAAATGGTGAAGTTTTTGGTTTTTGTTTCAGGTGCAGGCACTACAAATGATGGCAGTACAGCCCGAAAATTTTTTAGTAATCCTGTAAAAACGGCAGCCATCACTGGATTAGATTCCACTATAATCCAAAGATTTGCCACAATTCTAGGTGTGATAGCATGTGGGGAGCCCGTTAATGTTGAAGCGTTTGCAAATTTTGCGCGCCTTACTGCAGAAAGATATGTGGAACACTATGGTTGGTATTATATGCCGTCAAGTGTTCACAAACTTTTACTGCATGGTGCTGAAATTATCAGGCATTTCAACAAGCCAGGAATAAAGACTTCAAAAAAATCCGAGAACATTATTCGCGGAATTTTGTCGTAGAGCAACAAATGAAGATATTTTTAATGGACTCCTTGTATCGTCAGATCCGTACCTATCCAGCATAAGACCTGTACACAGAAAGTCAATCAGAACAGCTGTCTCTGATGACATGAAAACACTTCTCATTAATGAAGACAATACAAGTGTGGACAAAGAAAATATTGAGTTTGTTGATGTTAGTGTCGCAATGCTGGATTCAGAATTAGAAGATTTTGATGATAATTGTTAATGCGTATTTTATACATATCGACGTTATTATTATTTTTATTTATTTTAATGTTAAGACTAGATAAATAAGAATTTTTGGTATTAAAGAAGCAAAGAGAATATAGACGTATTTTGAAGAATGTAAGTAAATACTAACCAAATGAAGCTTTTTGTATTCTTTGATTTAGTTTTTTTCTAGTTATAGATGTAATTATTATTTTATGTTCTAATACTAGAGAAATAACGTTTTTCAGTACTAAACAAACAAAGGCTAGGGTTTAGACGAAGTATTTTGAGGAATGTACATACTAACCAAATGAAGTTTTCTAAATTATTCGATTAAATTTAAAAATAAATAAATTAGTTTTAGCTGTTTAACTGTTATAATATTTAAACACTTGTTTTACAATTGATTGTACAGTTTTTAATCGTATTAAATTTTCAAATATGAAAAAAATGTTAAATAAGTGTTTTATTCCTTCTTTAAATAGCGTGACTTTATGGTCGTTGCTTTCCTGTTATGAGGTGATTCTACTCATAAAAACAAACAACTTTTTTTATGGAAACCACCTTGAAATGACGGAAAAGAAAACAACTGTTTCATACATTACGGCCAAGCAGGTATTGAACTTTAGTATGAAACAGCAGACATTTTTACGCGATTTAGAGATTGTTTCCATAAAAAAAAATGTTGTTTTCATAAGGAATTCGCAAGAAAACAACAACCCCAAAGGCATAACATAAAATATTCAATACCGAAAATTCGAAATTTCAAAAAAATCCTACGTGTGAAGCGGCACCTAAAGGTACACGAGTGGTATGTCAGCGTAATCGCCTTAAGAGCGGCAATAGCTCGTATGAGTACCAGCCTTTCAGTTTCATTCAGTCGCAAGAAAATGTACTTTATGTAATTTCTCCCATACAAAAAAATACTAAATATTTTTTTTCTCAGGCGCGGAGTAACTAAAATCATTCATACTAAAATATGCATTAAAGGAATGTATACCTGAGACGTTCCATATTTTAGTTTTATGAATATCCCACATTGACTTTCTATGAAAGGGGAGCTCGATTTTCAGACCACTGTGCGCCGCAGGGTGACGGCGATGACGACGCGACGCAGAGGAGTGGGGCGCGTGCGTGTAGCGACATGCTTCGTTACAATCTCAATGTTCGCAATACATTGCGTAGTCATAAAATTCTAAAACTTTACACTTGCGTTTCCGGTAAAAAAAAATGCTGGTTTTTATATTCAAATAAGAGTCTAAGTTCACGGTTTCAGTTATTGTCGAACCGTCCCTTACACCCTGTATATTGAATTTTGATTATTTTATACTGGATGGGAACACCCTAATAAACAATGTTTAAGGTGTAAATAGTTTTTCTATGTTTGTCTTTTTCTCTTGCACATCACTTTTAAATCATTTGACAGAGACAAAACATATATTTAGAATGAAAACATTGTTTATTAGTAAGGGGGTTTATTGTGTTTCATGTAAGTCTTGACAAAAAAATATTCATAGTGTTCTTTAAAACCTTGCACTACCTGATTGTTATTGTTAATAATTTATCAATTGTTACTTAAAATTTACAGTTCTTAATCAGAAACACATTTTTACAAAAATATCTTTACAAAAATATCTTTACAAAAATAAGTTATAATTATTTGACCAACAAGTTTAAACTTATGGTAACAAGGTTTTCTGCACAAGTATAAAATTAGATTAGAGATTATTTACACATATATTTTATGGGTAAGCAGTTAAAAGAATATGTTTGTGCATACCTGTGAGTTTGGAAGTCACCCCAATCATTATTTTCAACTGGATAATCTCGAACATACCTAACCCATATATCTCTTTGCTGTCCACTAGAATCTGAGGGAACATAGTATTATTTAAAGTCAAAGTCAAAGTGTTTATTGCATTCATCTGTAGTATAGATGTTTAACAAATAAGTTATAAAGTTTCAACATGAGACCCGATTTTTTAACTTCCTCAGATGGTTTTACACAACATAGAACATAAGTACTGTCTGACGAAACTAAAGACCAAAATTAGCGATAAGAAGTTATTATATAAACCAGGAAATGCAGTAACATACTTACCAGTAACTTTAATATTGTTGACCCTTTGTATCCGCTCCCAAAGTTTGTTAAAGTTCTTTAACATGCCACCGATGCCTTTAACGAGCACCAGTAGACAGGCATGGTGCTGGGCATGCTGCGAGTAGTCAGGGTGCGACATTACTGACTCCCCAGGGGCGTGAGACAGGATGTAGCTAACTGATGAGCGCATTGAGATCTCATTTGATTATTACCAAAAACAATGTGGAAGTGATATCCGTTTTAACACACTATCCATCGCCTTGTATTTCAATATTTATTGGTATTAAAACTTAACAATAGAAATTAGATCAAACAAATTCTGTATTTTTGAAGATTTGTTTACGTCGATGCGACAATCTTGGATTTGACAATTCAACAACTGTCAAATGTCAATCAGAACCTTAAATGACAGTGCCGTTGTCACTTTTGACAGCAGTCAAATTCCCATTCAATGTCAGTAACGTAACGTCACTGATATAACCTATTCTGTCTCTTCCGGTGTTTTGCTGAGTTTGTTTCTGTTTTTTAGATTTTTCAACAAGACGCACCGCAATAGTAAACTAAATAACGACTTTTGGTTTGATACAGCACCATGGCATCTAAAGAAGGTGGAGATAAAGGGAAGGTACTACCTATAATTTACCTTTACTACCTATTCGCATTTAAAACTCGATACACATCTCACTGTATTTTCTTCAATTTTGTTTACAGTCTTCGCAAGGAGCCGGTGATAATAAAGAGAAAAGAAGGAAAGAATCAATTCTAGATTTAAGTAAATATTTAGAGAAGAGTATTCGTGTTAAATTTGCTGGCGGTCGTGAAGCGGCGGGAATCCTAAAGGGTTTTGACCCTCTCCTAAACCTTGTGCTGGATAATACTACAGAATTCCTTAGAGGTATGTATTTCCTCTTTCTATAGAAAAAAATTCTTAACTTCAGCTGAAGACCATATGCCTAATTGTTGGACAAAGTGCCATCCATATTCAAAATAGCTGATGTCCTCTTAGCGTTTTTAATTACATAGTACTCTAATCTTTAGGATCACGTCATCACATTGTTATAATACCTACTATATTTTATTTTAGAACATTATTGCAGCACCTACTTTTTTAAATGATAGATATTTTAATTTTTTTTTTCTAGATCCTGATGACCCATACAAGCTTCTAGATGATACGAGAGCACTTGGTCTGGTAGTGTGTCGAGGTACTTCAGTTGTTCTAATATGTCCCATGGATGGCATGGAGGCCATTCCGAACCCCTTCATAACTCAGGAAGGATAACAATAGGTTACATTTGGTATCATTAAGTGTAATTATAATTAAGTTTTATTTTTAAATACAAAAATTATAATAAAAACATTTGTATTTATTACAAAAAATGAAATCTTTATTACTAATTATAAATTATTGCACCTAAATGTACTTATCATCTAAAATACTGTACAGTAAAATAAAATTAAAACAACAGTGAGCATAGTAAACTTGAGTGGAAAAACTTAACATGAGTGGAACAATAATTTGCAGCCTTAGATTATGCTTTCAAGTATAGTACTGCCTAAAGTCTGAAGCCAGGTTGTTCTATAAACAACTTATAACCTCACTCTGAGTTGTTAATGAACGCTGAGTAGGTATAACTGAATACCAAGTTATTTGATATGTGACTAATCATTTTGTTGAGGTTTAAATTATTTTAGATTATTACCATGCTCGTGAGACAGCAATCAACTTTAATCCTAAGCAAAAGGTGGGGTGGTTCTGTGGTATAGTCTGCAAGGTCTAACCTGCATCTATGTGAGTGATCAACTGTAGGCTAATTCACGTAATTATATAAGTTCAGTATAAGTGCAGTTGCAGTAAAGTTTTGATTAAAACAGCATTTTTCGAACTGTCGTAATTTTTACAACCGCTATCAGATACGCTCGAGTCAAGTTCGCGTCACGCGAGCGCTTTAGCGTGTATGTCGTTTTAAGACAATTACAAGAATACCATTTTGCACTGAGATGTAAACAATTGCAACTGCACCGCAAGTTGATCGCAACTGGACCGTAATTTGATCCGCTCGTCAAGAAATTACGTGAATTGGGCTACTGATCAATGTTCATATGTTTAAATTGCGTCGCGCCTCAGATCGATTGTCAAAAAGCAGTATAAACCAGTTTTATCAAAGCATAGCTTGCATCGCGGCCTAGGCCGACGTCACACGTCTACTATCTATTTGCACTCACACATATGCAAAGTTCCTCCACAGACTATGTATGTACCTGTACAAATTTTTGTAATAATGAAATTTGAAGAAGTCATTCATTACTCAACTTTCACTATTCCTTGAATTTCCACAACTGAATTGGTAACTAAACCCTTAATTGCATATTAATTATTTTATAATTAATTAGAATCCTCATTCGAAACCAAACTCATTTCTAATCCAGGGGTAACTTTTGGGGCAGTCTGCGCAAGTAATCATGTACTTGTCGTGTTGTAGAATTTTTGATTGCAATTTGCAAGTGTTGGGTTTTCCACATGCAACCTCAAATTCTTCAAAATGTTGATCTTTACATTGCCAGGGTTCAAATTTCTTTAACTGCACCACTGGAGTCGGTCTCTTTATCCAGTCAATTACCTCTTTATATGTCACAAAATAAACATCAGGTAGTTTTGATAGCTCACTCATAAATTTCTGAAAATTAATATACAAAACAAATTAGCAAATGTTGTTCAGGGTAGTTTCTCGACACTTAGCTAGCTTTCCGTCTGCGGAGCCGCCTCGCGCGTATGTCGGTTATCGCGCTATACCATTACCTCTTTTTGCGCAGTCGGATAAAAACTATCTTATATCCTTCCCCGGGTCTCAAACTATTTCCATACTTAAATTTAATCCAAATCGGTTCTGTATTCGTGAAAGCGCGACGGACAGACAGATACAGAGTTATTTTCGTATTCATGATATTAGTTGTATTTTTCTCCCCAAAAAGTTTTGTGTAAAGCGAAAATGAAATATGAAATCACTGTTCAATAGATAGAATTTGTATGGACATTTTTTTGTTTTATAAATTTTTCATTAATTTCTTTTACCATAAAAATATACTTTACCGCATAGTAGGTAGGTATAACTTTCTCAAAGAAACTTTTAGGAGCAATTTTTTTTTAATTAAATTGACGACGGCAATGTAATAGGGAGGAATGAGGTGACGTATGACGCACCGCTTTGGTAACGATCGTCGCTAAAATATCGAATTAAATAAGAGACAACTTGCTCCAAAAAAAATTTTCTTTGGAATAGTTGTTTGCGATCATAAGCACCACCACGTGATACATATAATAATATTTTACACATACTACCAGTAAATAATAATTTTATGAAGGTACCTTGAATGCCTGCAAATATTCATTGTTCTTAAACCAAGTAGAACTCAAATGGATTCCGTATGGCGCTCTATTCTTTAGATAATGTCTTTTAAAGTTGTTAACCAAGATGTGGTACACATTTTCTCCAGTCAGGGTCGAAGGGCAGTACTCCAAAGTAGCGCAGGTGTGTTCTCCATTTGATAAGGGATTTATTACCATCTCCCATAGCCCTGCGTAGCTTCTTGTGGGGCAATATTGATTGTTACCTGAAATCATAATATGTGAAGAAAGAAATTAAGGGCATCAAAATTGATGTGGTATTGTTATATTAACACAAGTATAGGGAAAAACCTGATAATTTGTAATTAAATCATAAAATAGTCTTTAAGGTACGTATTCAATCAATCAATCGTCAAAGCTAGGTATGTTGTACGGAAGCCTCGGTGGCGAGATCGACTCTCACTTGTCTAGTCTTTTTAACACAATATTTTCTTAAATTTACGCGAATATCGTTTCAAAGCAAATCAGTCTTTTTAAATCAAAATGCATTTTGAGGACCTTATTGATCTCCGAAGTCGGTTGGTAACGGCCGAAAAATTGCAAATCAGGTCATTATCCACATAATAGTAATATTATGTAAGAAAGTGCTACAAGTGTCTTTTATTGCTAAAATATGCACGAATATCTTGTTTTACCTACAAGAGTAACACTTTAAATAATTTGAATCGTGATGCTTTTACATTTCCGCATTCCGTTCTCTGAGAGCAGTATGCACACTACTCGTCTCGCACAATAGGTGCAATATTTTTTTCTCTTCAAACAACGATCATAGCTTATAATCTTAATGTTTCACACGCTCTACTTAAAATACTTATCTCAAGATGTAATAGGTATATGGATAATTATTGCATGTTTATTGCATAAGCAACAAAATAACGTGCTGGTTATTTTATCCGAGAAATAGTAGATAGGTAAATGGGAACTTTCGTGCAAATTTGGTTATGCAATTTTTCGTATCATATAAACCCACAGAGAAAATTGTAAATACTGATTGACAGGTCTTTTCAAGGTCTTCATTTGTTAGATTAGACTTGTATGTTATGCTTGCTTACCAGTGCATTTGTGAGGCATCTTGTAGTCCAGAGTGTATGGCCAATATGGAGGGTCGTTAAGGGGTGCGACCACAGTAGCATCGTATACAAACCCAAATTCTTGCATCATTAGGAACTGCCTGTTCCAGCCCACTGACAAGAATGGTACTCTCAATCCCCTAAAATTACACTACACCTTCAAAAAGAGTTTTACCATAACAATAAAACATTCAAATGTGGCGATATTCGTAAATAAATTAATGACCTAAAATCTTCCATGTGGACTCTTCCGAATCTGTTGATCACGTTCGCTTGTCCGACCATCTCATCAAACCAGTCCTCCACAGTAGCGTTCTTAGACCACCAGTCTTCTGGGCCACGACGACTGAAAATGATTTTTTTTATTAGCGACTGACTGATTTCGCATCAACAGCGCAGACGCATTTATGAATGTAATTAACGAAATGAAATTCGATTTGCCATACTTTTTAAAGTTTATCTTACGTAATTGAGTTAACGGCTATCTCGTGGCCGTCGTTCCACAACTTTTGCACATGTCTATAGTTGGTGTAGGGATGCGATACGAAGAATGTCGCCTTTATGGGACAACCGTTAGGGTTCTTCCTCTCTGGGATGAAGATGTGTTTGCTGTAAGCGTCCCAGTTTTCGTGATTCACAGGGCCATCGAAAGTGAGAGTTATCATTTGTGGAGTCTAAAAAAGAAGTCAAATTAAACAGATTCGCATCTGTGGGGCAAACTGGGGCACCCCCGGTCACCAGGTATAGGGGCTCGCCAAGAACGTAATATAATATGGTTAAATCTAGAAAAAACTGGCTTCAAAAAGTGCGTAGCACGTAATTAGTAGGTACACGCTTTTCTATTAAATTCATTTGATGTCCAACACACTTCCCAAAGGTATATTCTGAAAGCGCTGCGAGCAGCAAAACATCTAAATTTTAGCAATAATTCTAAATACCAATTGTATTAGTTTTTCTAAGTTAATAATTTCAAACGCTGAAGACTGGGGGTGGGTGGGGCACTATTATCAAGTTTCCACCGCAGTTCAAATAGTCTTTTCTGTTCTTTTTATATTTCTAACCTACGGAACAAAACATACCAAATAGATTCCTAATACCTGGCTTGGAACAAGGTTTCCCGGTATATCACTACCATTCCTGGAACAGAAACAGTCCGGTAGTGTGCACATTTTGTCGTCACAGGGCTCCGCGGCGTTTGGGTCGTAGTTGACATCACACCAGCCCTACATATAGAGAAAGCTAGCAGTAATTATGTAGGTAAGTAGCAATATCTTGGAAATATGCTGATGATTCTATGAGTAACATGGTAAATATCTGTAGGTAAGTGAAACTGACTTGCTTGTAGCAAAAAAGATTATCCAAACTATTCAATTTGCTCCATCTTAAATCTCGCAGAGAAAGCGTAAATTAGGGTGCAAAAAGCAAAGATTACAAAACAAGTCTTTGTAGAAGACTAGCAAGTCATATCGTGGTGAAAACGTGTTAAATTACTGAGAGTTGTGTCTAAAGTGATGACAAGCAGAATTACTTCGTCGGATGCGTCCTCACAATCTATGGAGCCGTCGCAGAAGTATTCAGATGGTATACATTTGCCATTTGAGCAACCGATGTGAGTATTATTAGCGCATTCGGCCACATCCAATAATGGTTTGGGTATTCGCGTCTCTAAAACAAACATATATTTAGGTATTTATTGAGATTCATACCTGTTAAAATAAAAATAAATAAATTTTTTCAAAATGAATTTCTAATTTTACTACATCATAACAAGTGATGAATAGAAATGATGCAACTGCACCTGTTGTGAGATCGCAGTTGTGTACATTTTGTTGCATGTCGCACAGTTGTCTGTTGACGTCGAACAGCAGGCCTGGCGAGCACTGGAACTCAAACACATCGCCCTCCAAACAGAGGTAGTATTTGGCGCATTCTTCTCTTGTCCACAAAACGTCTTCAGCGCGATCAGGATTCCTAAATAGAGAAGATAACGTATATCTATTAAGTCATGTTAAGACGATCGACCCAGCCGCTGTGGGTATAGATAGGGGCACATAATGGTTTAATTCGCCTTTATACGGTAGTGGTGGTAATAAGAGTCAGTTAAGTTAGTTGTAGGTAGGTAGATAATAGTTAAAACTTCTTACTTTAGTATCGCTAATTTGAGAATAACCTCTACTCTTGCTATTTAAGATTACAAGACTATGCTCACCTATATCACAGAACCATGAATAGGTCCATGGATGCATAGAACGTATAATTATCCTATATTCTAGGCTTCACTGTCTCGTTGTGCATCATAAGTTTGGTACAGTTGTTGTTTACAAATAGAGTGCGTAGCGAAAGTGAATTTCTCAAATCGTGTAGGAAATGGTAATGCTGATGTAAGCGGCCGGTAGCTTTGTCAAGGTTGCGGCGAAAGTCGCGGGGTCGTCGCCCGCGCACGCAACGAAAATGGCGGAAAATCATCCATGTAAGAACTGCATGCGGCGCACATTGCAGTGATTTAATTGCGTGCATTTATATTCCATTTCGAGTTAGGTACGGATATAAGTGGAAGTAATAGCAATTTTCTTACAGGAACTAGCGCGATCGATATTTTACTACCTACTTACAGATATATAGGGTGACTGGTAAATAGTGTACAATACTTTACGGTTGTAGACGTGATTACCATGAACTTTCAGAAGGAAACTATTTTTAAAGCATATTTTTTTAAATTTTAAAACTTATTTAATATTGAGCCACGCATTAGAGATGACGATCATTACCAACGAGGTGCCAGACACACCACGCCTCTCCTCGTTGCTCCATACTCTGCACTTCATTATCGTCGTCTCTATTGCGCGATCTAATACAAAATAGCGAATTTAATAAAAAAAGTTGTTCCTAAAAATGTTTCATTGGGAAAGTTGTTTAAACCTACTACCACGTGGTAAAGTATTTTACACTAATTACCAGTCACCTTATATAGTGACCGGTCTCTACCTATGCAACAAAGTCTTACTTAATATTCTTTTTCATTCTAATGACACAATTTGTACTTCATCCAAAATTAATGTCTCTCATTATTATTTACTCATGCTTATTTCTTTTCGTAAGTTGAAGTGTAGCATAACACCTATTACTACTTACTTCATTAAAATCAATGACTATGATCGTCAGTCATTGCCAGTAATTGGTGAGCGGTGAAGTTAATTGAACTGTACAAAAATTGAATGTTGTGAAAATGTTATTGAAATACAATTTACCTTCTGACATTTTGATTATTTGTACCACTACCTACTATTTGTACCACTGGAGAACATAGGAACTTAAAGGCCGACCGTTTAACTCGCGTATCGCCTATCGCCAAGATGCTGACTCGTCAATCTGTACATACAGTGATGATGATTCAAGCGATATGGATATTAGTGACGAATAGTCTTACATTACTATTATATGTGGTTAAATAGTTCTCTAAGAGATTTAATTAATGTTTTATGACTTTGTACCTCAGATGGCGATACGCGAGTTAAATGGTCGGCTTTTAGCATCCGTGCTCTTCTTACCCATGATTGTATATAGATTTCGGTTTCAAAAATTAGTAAGTACTAGTCACAGATAATATAATACTAGTACTAGTACTTATGCTACGTGTACGACGTTCTTGCATAGTCCTTACTTAGTCGATCGATCCTCAAAAGACTTCCAGACAGTACAGTGTGGTAAACCAAGGTTGATCATATAATAGTATTCTTTGAGTTGATCTCTACAGGTAGTACTTGTCTTACTACCTACCTAGCTACCATACCACTAATACCACCTAGGGATAATATAGTAGGCACTTAAGCAGACGTAGCTTACTGAAAAAGAGCGATAAACTAATGAAAGCCCTGGTTCATAGGTTTTCGAGATTTATGTAGGTATCTTAACCCTCAAAGAAAACTTACTAACTAGGCAGTTTTACTTCATATTAGAGCTACTAGATTGTAAAAAAAACTACATGTGTGACCAAGGGGGTACCTAGATAGGCATTACTTGCGTGCGCATTGATCTAAAGTAGTAATAAACTTGGATAACGAGATAAAAACTGCATGTCTATACTCTACATACAAAAATTTATGATTACATTCCTACCTGAACCTATAGGTACATATAAATTGTACCTTCCTAAACTAGCTTCTTAGACGATTAGGTAAGACTACGAATCCATTACTTCTAATTAATTTAAAAAAAAATCCAAAGTACACACGGCTACACATCAAGCTAGCTATACATTTCCAGTAAAAGCTGATCTCGCATTGTGTAGGATTTCCGTAAAACGAGAGGTCAGCTTATACTGGAAATGTATAGATTGGTGTGTTGCAGTGTGTACTTTAATGTAACAACTAGCGCTCATTTTGATTTAGGTACGGTCGAAACCACATGTCTGACTCACCTGTAAAACCGCCCATTTTCATGACACTTCACATTAGATAAACTTCTTTCACTTCTATGATTACCTTTTACTCCTGTAAAACAACGGTTTTATTAGACGCGGAAAATACTATGAATTTAATAGTACGCACTATGACACGGTAATCCACACAATTTGGTTTAAGTTGTACACTGATTAATAGGTACCTAGAATTAATATCAATGTAAATAATAAAGCGTAGAGATGCGGGAGGTATTGGTGGTGGAAAGCCATGTTGTGGGCTCGGCATCGGCAGAAGCACTGAGTTATCAATAAGCTAGTCATACGTCGCGGCGTAACATTACTTTCTTTTAGGTGACGACTGCGGCTACAAGAAAAGAAAGGAAAATAAACAACTTTTTAACCGACCTCGCTGAAGAGAGGTTTCATTTTGATTACGTAGTGCTATTTATTATTCTGTGCTTTGACTGAGAAGTAGCTGTAGGCACTGTAAGTATTTAATAGGCATAGGTATATTATGCCTAGGTCATTCGATCGATTACTTAAAATATGTAAGTAGGTATAATAAAAACCTAAGTTTACCTATGAAAAGTTTGTGTTTAGAATGTTAACAATAAATAATTGTACACCTATAGCTATAGATATCAATATAAGGTGTAGGTAAGGGTGTAGATACTATATAAATAAATATAGAGTTTATGAGTTCTTAAATATAAGATACCATCCATGGTACCTAATACAAACCATGTTTTAACTATAGGATATGGTTTGATTGACACCCACCTGTTTCAAAGTTACCTTCTTCTTCTTTGACCATTTTTAGTGTCTTTCTGCTGGGCACGTGCCTTCTCTCAACTATCTTACGAGTAGAAAAATTTAAGTACCTATTGACCCTTAAGTGTGTACCTAGTAAGTAGGTACATTAAGTTTGAATACATTGTAGTCTTTGTGGTACACCCAATGAAAACAAGTTGGAAACGATACATGAATCAGAAGCTAGGATAACCCCTTGTTTCCTCTGTCGAAACAAGCACAAGAAAACATGTCGCAAGCTCAATCTATCTCTATCGTTTAGAGATGAGTAGAAAGAGAAAAGACTATGCTTGCCTTAGGCTCGCAACTAGTTAAGTAAGCTTTGGCATTCACTCTACTTCTACATAGTTCTTTGTGAATGCTACGGTTATTTGGTACAACTAGCCAGGTAGTTATACAAAGCAGTATGTACTAGGTACTACTTATATTTGCGAATCTACCCACTAAGGCGATTCACACAATGCACCCCATCACGGAGCGTGGTGTGTGGCGACGACAGCCACGTGGCATGTGGCGGTCATGTGGTGTGGCTATGCATGCAGGTGCGGGACAGATCGGCATCATCATAGTACCTACCACGTTTTTATGCTCTTTGGTACTTACTACCTCAGCAGATAGGTACTGCAGAGTATAGAAACGGTAGAGCCGGATTTTGTGTTTTGTCGCGCATCCGCGCATACGTGCGCCACGGCCGCAGGTGCAGGTTTGCCCTTAGAGCATTATTTATGGTTTCGCTCCATGCACGCGCGCGATTTGCAACACCGCTCGTGAATGCATTTTTTACGTACTTCCTATCATTACTTACCTGTTACGTAGTATGTACAGTAGTACCTATGCATGTCTTCTACAAACACAGATACTAGCAAACAATGTAAGAAAGCAAGTTAGGTCCGTGATACAGTGCAGTGTGAGAATCGCCTTAATTAATGTTGTCCAGAATATTGCATCTATCCACGTCTTTAAATTAAATATCCTAATCACAGAGCAGTTAACTGATAACAATTGATGATCGGGATTCTATTATGTAAGTGTGTACTTTTATGGACCGATGTAAAAGGGCAAAATAAGTTTAATCGTACCGAAGGACCTCAGTGCTGATTCAGTGATTGTCAATGTCGCCTTGACAATTAAATTGACAGTTTTAAAACACCGGAGATTTGTTTACTATTTTGGTGTGCGCTGCGCTCTTCGATTCAATCAATAAAATATTTTTAGTCTTCTCGATTACCATTCGTGTTTTCTTTGATTACCATATATATTTACTTATTACTGTAAAATATGAGATTTGTTAAAGCAGGGTTGCATGTATTATTTATTTTAAATGTCTGTTTGGCAACGTTATCACCGCCTTCTGATAAGAAAGGACAAAAGGGAGTAAAACCGCAAGAAGGAGCTCGGAAGAATAACGTATTGGATCGTAAACTAGTAACTGAGACGCCTTTTGTTAAGGATATATTAAAATATCATGCGACTTATCATCAAGACGTACAAACGCGTAACTTCAAGAATTCAGTTCTGGGTTACGTTACTCCTGTAAGTATGATGATTAAACAGTGAATTCGGTGCAATGAATTACTTTTTCTGTGAAAAATATATATCTGACTTCGCTATAACATCTTTAAGTTACT
Source organism: Meganola albula (assembly GCA_936450015.1). Taxonomy (NCBI): domain Eukaryota; kingdom Metazoa; phylum Arthropoda; class Insecta; order Lepidoptera; family Nolidae; genus Meganola; species Meganola albula. Next base: position 5,207,022 of record OW388159.1, on the reverse strand, counting down.
TATTTTTACTGCTTATGGTTGTAGATTGAAATGAGCTTGCGTTCAAATTATAGATTTGTCATAAATCTTTTGCATGATTAGTTACATTACTATTGCCAGTTTAGCTCCAAGACAAATCCTAGCAGACTCTTGATATTGCCAAGGACTTCCTGGACCTATTTTAATGAACAATTTTATATAATTTACCATTCATAATTTCAGTGGAATAATAAAGGGTATGATGTGGCAAAAACTTGGGCTCCCAAGTTTAACTATGTATCACCAGTGTGGTTGCAAATCAAGCGGCAGTCTCCCAACATCTACATCATATCAGGGCTACATGATGTGGACCATGCTTGGATGAAGTCTGTCAGACAAAAAGCGCCTAATGTAAAAAGTTAGTACTTAAATAACTTATATTTGCTTACATTTACTAGGCTATTTATTTGTAACATAAAGGTACAATTGGAGAAGAAAAAGGATCTAACTGAACAACAATCTCAACACTAATCTAAATAAAGAACTTAATAAACTATAATGCCTAACCTAAACCAATGCATCAAAAATTTACTTACTTGTAAAGTAAGTAATTAGAGAAAAATCTTTGTGAAATCTCATTTCTATGCTAATAACAGTTAATTTAACTTATATGTATATTATATTAACTTAGCTTATTAATATATGCATTTAGGTGTGTTTTTATTTTAATTTATTATGATAACTAAAAGATACTTTATCAGAAATCAGAGTCATTCCAAGTCCCATCCAAATACTAAGATCGGGAAGGAAAAAATCTATAGTAGCCTTCCTGCAGTCATAATACAATTTAAAATGAAGGACTCATTTTGAAATGAACTGTAGATATTTTGAAGTCAAACAATAATAATAATGTATGCAATGTAATGTCATTTTGAATTTTTTTTCTATTACATCTTTAGTTCTGCCAAGGATTCTGTTTGAAAATTGGCAGCCGTCAGATCTGAAGGCTTTCTTTATGGAGCCAACATCAAGCACAGAACAGAAAGCATTGATAGATGAGATAAAGAAGACTTGCAAACAGTGGAAGTTTGATGGAGTTGTGTTGGAAGTGTTCTCACAAATTGGGAAATATGTTGACAAGTCTGTTAAATTTATACAACAATTTGGTAAGTTGATTAACATACTTTAAAAGGCAAAATTACATGTGATAACATGTCCAGCTAAGTATTTTTTCACATTACTAGTAGTATTATGTAATGTATTCGTGAGTAATGCTTCCAAGTGCAAAACTGCATGCGTTGTAAATTGTAAAATTTGTAGTACATGAAGAATACACTAGATTCACTGATCACTGATGGATACTGAAGTAGTAGGTACTAGATGGTACTACCCTAGTTTCCACTGGCAAAATATTCACAAGAAAACTTGTTGCAAGCACTGTCTATCTCTATCGTTTAGAGATGAGTAGAAGAGATAAGACTATGCTTGTATCATGTTTTGTTGTGCAGTGAAAATGTCCAGTTCGGAATCTTAACCTGTGGTACTACTTCAGTATCCTATTACTGAATCTTACTTTTAAATATATAGGTAAGGAAAAATGATATAAACACCTTGTCAACAAAATTATAATATTTTATAGAGATTTACCATTTTTTTTTCTAGGTTTGGAGATGAGTGAAGAAAATCTCAGCTTAATTCTAGTCTACCCACCATTCCGTGGGTACCCCACAGATGAGTTCTTTATTCAAGCATTTAATGACATTTATCCATATGTGGAAGCTGTATCTGTGATGACTTATGATTTTTCTAATCCACAAAAACCAGGTAATTTGTCTAATTAAACAATTATTTACTTAAAATTTTTATATTAAGTCTTTATGATTGTATATGAAATTGACAATAATAATTCTTTGACTGGACTGCACACAACTACAACCTCAACCTATTGAGATTATTAATTTCCATTTCAACTGCGTGGCCAACTCATAAAATTTGATTATTAACAGTTATAAATTTTTTGATAACTTTTTATTTATTAACATGTGAGATGGATTCAATTTTGTAGTTTTTTTGTTCTTATAACAAATTTACCAAGTGAGACCTTTCTTTGGATACCTCATTCGTCTATCTCCATTATTTGTGGTCTGTATAACTAATCGTAAACCGCGACTTCGGCAAGTATTTTTGGTCATAGCGTCTTAGTTTGTTTGTAACAAATTCAGAAAAGTTTGAATAAATTTTATGAGGTGGCCGTGTCGTTGAAATGGACAGGGTTATGAGCGGTTGGACCGGGGAGCTTCCTCCCCGGTCCAACCGCTCTTACGTCAAGTTGACTCAAATTATATGCACGCAAAAACATCGTGAACTATATCCATTCATACATCTTCACCAACTTACCTACGCATTATTTATAACAATATATAATATTGTTTCAGGCCCTAATGCCCCCTTATTTTGGGTTAGATTATGTGTAGAGAAACTTATAGATAATGACGAAAATCCTTCCAAACGTTCGAAGATCTTATTAGGTTTAAATTTTTATGGGAACTCATACACGGCGAATGGAGGCGGGCCTATTGTTGGCGCGGAGTATGTGGAGCTATTGAAGCTTGCTAAAAGTAATCAAGCTCTGCTGTATAACAACAACACTGCGGAAAATTATGTGGAGATCAGGTAATTTGAACCGCTTTATTACCGTTCATTGGGCACAATTCCAAACTTCTAGCTGCCACTAAGCTTTTCTATGTATATTAGAAAAGTTTTGCTCGACTCAGGAATCGAACCAGGGCCTCGCGGTTATTAAGCGAACTCGCTTACCACTGGACCGCCGAGGCACTTAATATCATTTTATTGAACATTATAGTCTGAATTAAGAGCCAAAACACATACTCGCGTTGCGGCGCCGGCTCGCAAGAATCGGCAGCGCAACGTTCGTAGTGCTAGTACATTTTGTTCTATGTAGAGCCTGGCGGCACTGCCGATTGTTTTGGCTCTAAAGTTGATCAAAGGCTTCAAACTATGGTGGTCCCAGGAAGTGAAGTCTTGGCATAGATGACACTCCCTTGTCCTACAAAAATGTGGGTGATGTTGTTATTTATCCTAGCTCTCTACATGTAAATACAGCCAAACTCACCACCGCAATTCCGCTACTGCTACTCTTGTCAGCCAGGATCAACAGCGGCCAAGTCCCGGGACACCTAAACTGTCTTGGATCCCGCACGAATTTAATCAGAAGGAGCAGTAAATACAGCCAGTAAGACAATTATTGAACAGCGGTGGCGCAGCACTATCGGGCTCGCCTTTGAAATATAAGGTCGCGGGTTCGATCCCCGGTTATGCGCACACATCTTTGTGTGAATTGTTTCATCGAAGGAAAACATCGTGAAGTAACTGGCATGCCTAAGAACTAGACATTCGAGGACATGTGACATCCACCGTGCATTAGGCCAGCGTGAGCCAAGGCCCAGTGTTAAGAGTGAAGCTAATTATTATGAAAAAATAATACAAATTTTCTTTTTAGGTCAAATCAAGGTGCGAAAAAGATATTCTTCCCCACATTATATTCTATTCAGAAGCGCCTTGAGTTAGCTCGTGAGTACGGCACTGGTGTGGCCATTTGGGAACTTGGGCAAGGCCTTGATTACTTCTACGATCTACTCTGATCTAGTGTGATATTATTTTTAAGTTACTTTATTACTTCTTGTGATACATATAATTTGGTTTAAAAATAATAGATTTATGTGAAATTTATTTATCTATTTAATTTATAAAATCAGAAGTAGGTACCTCCTTCCCTAATTCACAATGTACGAGATATAATTATATTCACAGTTTTTTTTACTCCTACTATTTTCTTTCTGCAGTCTTGTACTTCAAACTTGTGATATTTTGTCCAAATAAATAAATCTAAGCCCTTCTTTATGAGTATTGAACATAACATAAATGCAATATAATTTTCGTTCTAAAAGGTAGACCGAGATTTTGACAAGATGACGCCTAAAATTTGTACATAGTCTTTTCTATCAGGCGGTAGTTTTAGGTCTTCCTTTGAAGTCCATCATAGATTGAGGCCCCTTCATCACTCGGTGCATTAAATCCCAGCACATTTTCGCTGGAAGCAAGCTGAAAAAACATTCACAATATAAGTATTATAATATTATCTGTGCAATATAGGTACTCTCATTGTTATACAAGTAAAAACATCGAGAGTTTTCGTCTCTTAAGTCAATAGTCATATACCTACAGGAACATCCAACATTCCAAGATAGGGAGGTGTTTACAACTTAAACCATATACTGAGGTTAACTGCATATGAATGTTTACTAACTGATGTGTACTAAATATGATATATTATAGACCGACCGTTTAACTCGCGCATCGCCTATCGCTAAGATTCTGACTCCTCAAGCTGCACAGACAGTGATGACGATTCAAGCGATATGGATATTAGTGGCGAATAGTCTTACATTACTTTTATCTGTGGTTATAAGTTCTTTATAAGATTTAATTAATGTTTTATGACTTTGTAACTCAGATGGCGATACGTGAGTTAAACGGTCAGCCTATAGATAGAGTAAAACTGTATTAGGTCGGTCGGTCCGACTAGTTTGGTGGTGAAGGCTGTCAAGTAGGTTTAAGATTTTATGTTACCATTTGAGTGGTAGTAGGTATCTAACGGAACCCGGCATCACACAGTTGACCTCGTTCTTCCTGATGGAGTCTATCATCATCTCAGCTACATAGTCCGGCTCCAACATCGGCATCAAACGCGGCGTGACGCCGTCGAACATTCCAGTGTTGATGTAGTAGGGGCAGACTAGTGTAGCGTGGATTGTATTGTGTCCATGGGCCTGGAATGAGGCAGGTAGGCATTTGTACATTTGTAGAAATTATAATCAGAAATCCAAACCAGTCCAAACAAACAATTGTTATAGGTACCTTATACCTAGGTATATCTTCGGGAACAAGGTAAGTAGATTCCACTAAGAACCTTACCTACCTTTACATACCTATCTAAGTCTTAAAGGATTTTCTTTAATGCACTGTGTTGCTAGGCACATACGCAAACTCCTATAGCCTATCAGTAGGATCCATAAAACACTAAATCCGTTTGCAGTTTGGAACTAGGTGCCAGGATCCAAGGATGGGATTTCTAAATCATTACCTAATTTATATGAGTTACGTAAACTGATATATCTAAAAGTTAACTCACCCGTAGTTCAGTAAAGAGGCTTTCATGGAAGCCGACAGTAGCGAATTTAGTAGCGCTGTAGTCGGTGCAGCGGTAGGTGCCAAGTAGACCGGCGACCGAGCCTACTGTCACGATATGTCCCTTGCCGCTGCTGATCATGTCTGGTAAGAACGCCTTAACTGTCTGCAAACAGAGATTCTAATAAGGTTTTATCAGACCCACTTAAGAATACAATCCTAGGAACAAAGTTATGTAACCAACTGGCTGTTTGTACTACGCAACAAAACATACAAGCATAGTCTTATCTCTTGCTACTCATTTCTAAACGATAGAGATAGTGCTTGCAACATGTTTTCTTGTGCAAGTTTCGCCAGTGGAAACTAGGGGTTAGGTGTCTGCATTGATTTTGATTCTTGTTTCTATTATCCTGTAACTAGCTCTAAGCGGAACTCTTCGCTCGCATGACCTATCTAAATTTTATATCATGTCCATGCACAGTGAGCATGCATAAAAGATAATCTCTAGCATTCTTTAATAAAACGGGTTACAGTGAAAAAAAATTAAAATCGGACTATTGTAGTCCCTGAGAGTAGCGCGTTCAACCAAACCTACTCTTTACCTTTTTAATATTAATTATAAATAGATACACATAGGTAAGAAGGTAAGGTACCTACCTAAGTATTTTCATTTTCATTTCATTTCATTTCATATCTTTCGAGGTGTTGAATTAATGAATCCTAGTACTGTTGATGTGCGGGTTAAGAACAACCATTTCCCAGTTCTTTGGTTAAAGATACCTATTCAATTCATTGTAGGTATGTAGGTTCCTATACTTATTTAACTACGAAAGTTGGGTAACTAAAAAAACTGCAACTAATGCTCAATTATATAGTAGTTATGATTGCAACTGTCCATCAAAGACAACCGTTAACCTTGGCCATCATTGCAAAATACTACCAATACGCATAAGTACCTACCGCTCTATAGTTTTTGTGTTCGCTCTTACCCAATAGTGCGAGAGGATGTTGACTTTGTAGGTAGTCTCTATGGCGGTGTCCGACAATTCAAGAAGAGTTTCGCCAAAAACTGTGCCAGCGTTGTTGATTAACACGTCTACTTTACCGACCTGCAAAAGAAAAATAATGCACTATGTAGTTCAACTGTAGAAAATTAATAATTTGTTATAAGACCAATTTCTACTTTTCAACTAAAATGAGCTTTTAAATTAAGGTAACCATTTATTTCCAAATTATGGCATATAAGTAGGTACACCATATCCAAAAATGCCTAAACCGAAAGATTTATTTTTGGCAATCTCTTACTATGGTAATTTAGTGAATATATAGATAAGCAATCAACAAATGAATTACCTCTCTCTTGACTCTTTCAGCTGCTGCATAAACCGCGCTACGGTCTGCTAAGTCTACGACGTAGCTGACGATTTCATAGCCTTCATCGGTAACAACTTGGGATGTCTTTTCTAAACCTTTAAAAAAGGTCAACAATAAGTATGTATAGGGAATTGTAAAATACAAATAGGTAGGAGGTACTTAATTCTTATTTGGCAACTTGATAAGTACCTACTTTGATTTTATAACGACTACTAGACAAGCCAGTTTTAGTCTTGTAGTGCAGTCGACTTTTTCAATTTTTTGCCTCTATTTAATCTGCGTTTACCTATAATCAGTTTTATGTGCTTCTCTTGCCTTGTAGGTCTATAGTAAGTCTGTTTAACTGTCGCATTACTCGCATTGTTACACCTATTTACATACCTTGTTTACTAATATCCCAAATGACGACCTTGGCTCCAAGTCTTGCCAGCTTCAGGGCCAACTGCCGTCCAACACCGCCGCCCCCACCAGTTACTAAGACCACATCTCCTCTCAAATTTTTCATTGGTCTTATAGTATTTGGAACCAATGTCCAGAACAGGGATTCCAGAATATAGTAGCAAGATAACAGAAGGAAGAGCACTGTGTCTTTAGCGATGTCGAAGACGCTTGCCATCTGTGATGGGGTGTTGATCTTGGTGCCTTCCAACATTGTTGTTTCTGGAATTAAATTTTGTATTTAGTTACCTTTTACGTATACTCAACTACATTTTATACCTATAGGTAGGTTTACTTTACCTACCTATACATAGTTATTATATGACATCTTAAAAGGATCTGTTACGTGCAAATAATAAATGAATATATAAATAAATGATTTAGCATACCTACGTTTTAATTACAATCATGTTAGGTATGTAGTTTGTAATAAATATGTTGTTTGATCATATTTAACCTTAATTATTTCCAATTTTCTTTTTTAGATGATTTTATTTAATTCGGTAGTGTATGTACCTGTACCTACCATTATTTATATGCTTACTATGCAGTAATTATATCTTTGCCATTACATATCTTCTATGAAACAAAATATTGCGCCTCTGATTAAAAACCTTCAGCCCTAGACAAAAACATGTTTTAGGTGCATTTCAATGTACCTAATAAGTACCTATACTTACCTAGGTATGCTATAGAATATAAATGTTACGAATTTAAGTTTAATTGATGCCCAGCTACATTAATTAATATCAAGGGTAGACTAATTATGAAAACGATTGAAATGCGGAAATAGTTTTGCTATTTATATTTAAAAATATATATTTGCTAAAATGTTTTATAAGTATTTTTTAAGTTTTGCAGTTACCGAATATAGTTATGTGTTATGGATTTATGTGATTTGTGATATGTCTTTAAATACTTAGACCTATTGTCAAATAGGTACTTTGTGGTAAAATAATAGTCTTAAAATAGTTGATTAGGTAAAATAAACTACATTAACTATCAGACTATATATCTACTTAAGAAGTAGCGGAAGCGCGTATTTTATTTTTTATCTTGTTTAAACTATGAAGAAACACTAAACCAATTTCCTCAAATAAATAAAATAAAATAACGTATACCTAATAGAAATTATTAAGGTATAGGCTAAACAACACGTGATTAAAAGAATGTAGCGTCAGTTTGTTTGTCGACACAAAGGAATTGAACCCAAACTATATCTTGTTTACCGATATTAAAAAACAAGATATCGTTTGGGTTCAATTCCTTTATGTCGACAAACAATATCAGTGAAGGAAAACATCGGGAGTAAACCCATGTCTAAGAACTAATCATTCGAGGACATTTACATCCATCCAGGCTTTCAACTCGTAAGATAGTTGAGAGAAGACCAGTGCACAGCAGTGGGACACTAAAAAGGGTTGAAGTGATATTGTGTTAAGTTAGAGCATAGATAAGAGTGTTAATATGACTTTCCGTTGCCACCATTGTCAGACCGGCTTCGTGGTGCCATATTATTCCACTGTCACCGAAAATTAAGTAATCGAATGTTTTTATATATTGCTTAATTAGGTACTTTACAAAAAACGCTCGCTGCTGTGTACACTGCCCGTGGCGAAACCATGACGCGTGTTTCGTAAAGTTAATTTGTCATTATTATGGCAAATGGATACGTAGCATAGTGTCAGTGTTGCGGTGCATAGCCAACTAATATTTACGAGCCAGGCATATATTAAACTTAGTTATTAGAGACAGCTTCGTTCAGAGTTGTTTTTTGTAATTTAGTAGAATACTTAGTAATGTCCCAAAAGGATTTAATTTGTTTAATGCTAAATTAGGTAACAGGTTTAAATAGGATTAACTAAAATTAACTATTAACGGTTTTTTAAACTAGGCCAGCGGTCAATAAATCATCTATGGCTCTGACGAACAACTACGCCTCTGTATGTAAATAAAACCCTTCATTATTTTTGTTTATGTAAAAAGAAACAGAAAGATATCGCAATAATTGGTAATAATTTCCCCTGTAATATAAATTAATAAGATCCCTATAGTAGTTAAATGAATGACGTGATTCTACAGCAACTATAACGGACACACTATTTTTTTAAAGAACAATATTTTATTTCTGTAGTTTCCTAGGTAAACAAAAACATACAAAAAGTAGTACAAAATTATATTGAGCAACGTTATATACGTAATTGCAGTTTTTTGTAATATTTAAAATACAAAAAATCATTTTTATTTAAAGTTTGAACAAATTCTATGTTTAGTTGTCACCTGAGTAAGACAAATATTGTGAATTTTTAACTGACACATTAGTACTTAGGCTACGTAAATTTAAAAAGGTGTCGAAATTACTAATTTACTTAAGTAGGTACCTAGGTGTTTATTTAAAATTTTGCTGATGTAAACAAACCTTCATAATAACTACAATACAACAAATTAATTAAATATCTAGGTAATAAACACCAGTACTAAGTTAGGTTATGTAGATATTTTAATAATCAGTGCATGAAGCTAGTAACTTGGAATGCGACGGATTATAGTTGCAAAGAGAGTTTACATGTTACTTGGAGTTCTATTCCATGAAAATGCCTTAATAATGTTACTAAGGTACTTCTATGTAATTTAAATTAGCAATTAATTTAATTGTTTGCTTCCTCGGTCAAATGGTGAAGTAAATATCGGTGAAGGAAAACATCGTGAGGAAACCGGCATGTCTAAGAACTGATCACTCGAAGACATGTGACATCCACAAACCCGCCCTTGGCCAGCATGTGTGGATAAAGGCCTAAACTCTCGAGAGAAGACCCGTGCCCAGCAGTGTGTGGGACACTAAAAAGGGTTGAAGTGATCCGAGAAATCCATGGATCGATTCCTAGGTTGACCCAGGTATCGATTCTGGGATTTTACTGTCCTAGACGTCGATCTTTAGGATGCTAAAGACGAGGGACCGAATATATTTAGTGTGACTTCTTTTTTTAAAAGGTTGTCTGTGTCAATCGTTAAATACGAATGTTTAATCACTTTTTACTTTTTTTTTCACTTACTTCGTTTTTTTTAATAATGGCTTGACTTTAGACCATTTGCCAATACTTACTTACTTAAAGACAAGGGATAGCTATTACAAATATATTCTATTAGTTTATAAGAATTTGATAGCACATTTTTACTAACCCACTACGAGTAACTAAACCATCGGAGCCACCTTCTAACTCAAATTATGCACCGAACTGTTTCTTAAATTTACCTAATCTATGCTATGACACAGCTCTCCAACTATTTAATAGAAATAAAGAAAGTGGTCTTAAGAAAGCGTGTTATAGGTACCTTTTCGTGTATGGGAATTTGATTTGAGTGTAGCACGCGTTGATGTCTTTTCCATAGATTACGATGATTTCTTTTTCTTTGAATTTTGTATTTTATGATCGAAAAATTATTTATTACACTTTTTAACTAAATTATTATTGAAGTCCGTTTAATTATAAGCAGTTATATTTCAGTTAATATGTGTATTTTTATACTTATTTATGCAAAATGATGTATAGTTAATTGACATAAATGTCCTGATGGATATACTAGCTATTGATTTAAAAAACTTTAATTATAGTCTTATGTTTTTTTTAATAATTTTTCGGGGCTCAATAATGAATGACTGAATATACAAACTAATATTATTAAATATAAATAAACAAATATCACTCATGTTCTAACACATAAAATAAAATACCAGGTATCTGCAATAATAGGACACAAATTTATAAAATAACTCCAAAATAAAATACTTACTATTTTAAGTGCACGTAATAAAATAAATTAACATACGAAATATAAAAGCAATTGTATCACAAATAACAACAAACTGACTGAACTGCACTCTGCGAGATCTCTGCGTGCACGCACGTCCAGCGACTGACTGCTCTACTCTCCGGCTTTCTCCCATAACGGTAAACCCATTGCTTTTACTGCGCCTGCGACGATGTTACTTATGCGTAGTGTTAACTATACTCATTGATAGGGCTAACTAGGTGAGAATTAAAATATATGATAGTATGAGTAGGAAAGCATTGATAAATGTAGAGGCCATATTTCAATTCCTATTTTATCCTAGAAAAGGATTGGGCTTAACCACAACTTGTATATTGCTTGCAATGATATAGTCTACAATGGAACGTGCATACCCAGTAAAAAAAAGTAAATGTTAATTTAAAAAAATTACGCCTAATACTTGTAGATTAAATAGTTAAATGTTCTAAAGGAAGATCCTGATTCCAGCGGTGGGTAGTTAAATAGGCACTATTGTTGTGACAAATTCAAATTGAAATTCTTTAAAAGTTATGTTTCTCTTTAAAAGTAGATAGGTCTATTGACCTAAAAGAGTGCACCACTCTTTGAATCATCTGAATTTTGTCTAGGTTATAATAATATTTTTACACATACACACAGCGCCATCTAGACCCAAATTAAGATATTCTATTTACTTTTGTTATGGGTACTAAGAACGATAATAGATAAATTACACCCAAACTTAGAACAAACAATCATGTTCATCACACAAATATTTGTTCTGAGTGTGATTGAACCCACGATCTTCAGCTTAGCAGTCAGGGTCACTAACCACTACGCCACCAGGTCAGTCAAGGTTGGTAGGTATTTTGCACATCATCGTCAGCCCACTGATAGACATAGGCTTCTACCAATAAGCGCTATTTTACCCTGTCTTCGGCTTGTCACTTCCAGCTACTACCAGCTTTCTTTCGCAAGATCGTTACTGCCACTGCCACTTCAGCTTGCTAATCCTTAGTGCTATGTCGATAACTTTAGTACTTTGTCTGATAATCTCTTGGCGGATTTTATCTTTCAAATAAACGCCAAGCATATTGCACACTAGCTTTATATTTTTACTTAATTCTAGGTTTTTTAATTTAATTTATTTAAATTACCGTCACCGATGTTTCTAGAACGACCACTTATTTTACACCATACTTATTTTTTATGATATTTAAAACTCTAAAGCGTTATCTAATCTTAATGGAGTAAATGGTATTAAACAATAATTAAAGGGAAACCGATTGGGATCTGCTTGTATGGGTTCTTCGCCACTGGTAGGTGGGTATTATTAATCTCTTCTCAGCCTATCATGAAGCTTTATCAACTAAACTCTACTAACTATGTTTGATGTGCTAATATCTATGCACTAAGCCTACCAGGCTAGATGAATCGATTTGTATTCAGTACACTAATATGCTTATCGTCGGAGGTCGCACGCGTCGCTTTGTTGGCACTTCATGCTTTTGTATTTTAATGTTACGATGTGAGGTGGTAAACAAAACATCCTACACACGTACTTAGATTTTCTTTATTATTTATTAAGTAGGTACTTAAGTAACATGTTATCAGACTGATGGTAGCAAAACGATTAAGACAACAGATTTATTAGACCGCTCTAGATTAGCTATTTCTAAAGTGGGTCACATGGAACCTACAGTCCATCAAATCTAAGAAGTACCATTTGACTGTTCTAACCATTTAGATTTTTTTTTAATGAAAATTGTTTATGTTATGTTAAAATAAAAATAGCTTCATAATTCAATTGTTTTACAGGAAAGCTAATAAAAATAGTGTGAAATTACGCCTCTATTAAGTTAATTTAATAGAAAACAGTGAAATGTCAAACGGTACCTCTTAGATTTGATGGACTGTAGTAGTCAACAGCATTCGGTGAAAATGTAAATATTAACAAAAATAAATTCAGGTTGACATTATATGTCATCCCAAAGGTGCACGATACTCAGAAATCTGTCGGATATAATAGGTACCGAGGTATAAAAACAGTAAAGCTAATAATAAAAGTTTCTTTACTATAAATGTGTAGGTAAAAACTGTGTTTTAAGAACCAAGCCTTTATGTTATTTATAGATAAGAAGTACCTAGATACCTAGATTTCTTATATTATTACATACAAAGTTGTTAGCGCTCAGTAACAGAATGTGGTTTTGAAAGTAGAACATTATGGAAGGTTAAGAACTTACAATAGCTAGCAGGTAGTTCAACTACCTAAATATTGGACATCATAAGAAAAGTTTTATTTATAAAGACGAACTTACATTAATTTCACTAGGTTAATGAAAAGTGTCTTCAGCTGTATTAGTACATTTTAAATAAGAGTAATATATTTATTTAGCTAGTATACAAACCACGAATATAGAATTAATCTATTATTTCGAATTCAGGAACCCTTAATAGTCATTCTGAAATAATTACCCACTTTGGAGGGTTCCCTATTTATGGGTGTTCGCAGTCCATTCGTTCCTTCTTCCGTAATCCGTAACACCGTACAGACTCCGCTTCTCGACACTTTTTTAATTAAAGATATATGTAGGAGGAAATAAATAAATACCTTAATACGCCGGGACATAACACACGGCTTTGAGAAATATTTATATGTACACATAATTATAACAAGTACAAAACATAAATATTTCTAGTACCATCCCACAGTTGGGAAAAGCCTCCCTAAACGACACCCTCCCCTGACAACCGTGACCTCTGACCATGGTATTATTTTACATCGGATTCGTTTTTTGCCCTGCCACATTTTTTGGTATGCTGTACCATAGCGACAATAGTGACTCTACCATCATCCAGTGGGTGATTATTGTACAGTAAAACAAAACAACATCGCATTCATGTTTTTGGTTAAAGTACGCCATCTATCGATAGTTTGTAGAAGTTATGTAGAGTATTACTACTCTACTGCATAGTATTATATTATCTGTGCTACTGCTAAAGTCACTCAAGCAAAGTGGTAACGAATTTGAGCAAACTATGTGTAGGTGGCGCTGTTGTATCCATTTAGAACTAGCATGATTATAGAGTACACAAGCACACACACCTCTTTTTTCGATGCCGGCATTTCTGTTTTCTGATAGCTATCCTATCCTATCCTACTAATATTATAAACGAAAGTAAGTGTGTGTGTGAGAGGTTTGTTACCACGTATCTCCATAACCGCTCAACCAATGTAAATGTAAAAATAAATAAATAAATATATAAATATTCTGGGACATTAACACACACGATCATCTGGTTACTGTTTGTAGCCGCCGCGCCGCGCTCATTCACAATCATACCTACTGTTTCTAAATACAATTTTGTGTATGCATTTTCCTATTTGTGTTTTTTAATTACTTCCAACTTCCCTTGTTGTTTAAGTATATACCTAACTGTGGCACTATGTGTTGTCTAGTCCTTTTTCCATGGTAATTATTTAATTTTGATTGCATTAACTTTTCAATTGGACTTATTTGATGTTGTCCAGGTGCCACAGAACTGTTGCAACTAAAAAAATTGCTTCACACTTGCCTTGCGGTAGTTGATGACTGACCACTGAAAAGGGTAAGAAGTATCGTGGATCAGGGAGGACCCTGTCCCACAATTTTCCGTATTTAAATAGATAATAAAAAATAAAAATAGTAATTAAATAGATTTTCCGTAATTAATTATCGTGATTACGATATATCGTTGTTTTTTTGTCGTAAAAGGTTTCAAATTTTATTTAAATTTAAATATATTATATATCGTTTGAAAAGGATTTTTGTAGGGATTTCTAATATAAATGTTACAGAAGTTCAAGGATTCGAAGATTGGCGAATATCACACATTGAAATAAAACTACTTTTTTTTAACGGATTTTATCTCAGTTTATTTTAGATTACCGCGATAAAATCCTTAAAAAAGTAGTTATATTTCAAGGTCAAGGAAGGTTTGTGGTGACCCCTAAGCATTAGATAACCATAATACCGATAAAACTGCCTTCAATAAAATGGTCCTAACGTTATGATTAACGTGAATTTACTTATTGTGTTAGTTGAAGTAGGTGCCAAATTCAACATCATCAGGTGCAGTACGACATTAAAGAGTAGGTATGTACATAGAGAACTCGGTAACTTCAAAATTTACATTTTCTTTTAAGTAGAAGTAGTAAGTTAGTTCGTAGTTAGTTTCCATAGTTTTCGATGGCCCTCTCCTTGATTTTTGTTTTATATGCACTTAGACAAACAATTTATTTTGTGGTTATAAATAAAATTAAAATAATTACTTATTGTGATGTTATTATTTTATTTAAATCGCCTTTATTTTATTGTAATTACGAGTAAGCCAAGTTTAATAGATCAATCAACTTTAACCTACCCAACTTATGTTATAAAATTTCATGTTCCATTTTTTTTAAATATTTTTACAAAGTTTCGTATCAACATGCGCCTTCTATAGTGATGATTTCTTTTGTTTTAGAATTTTACATGAAATAATTTTCAAATGCGAAGAAGCATAAAGAGTCCAAATATTTTTTTTACAGTTTCGTCGTGAAAACCAGCCACACAGTTTCAGTTCAAGACTCAGACTTGGTATAGCGTAGCGGTTGGAACAGGACATAGGCCGGCTCATAGATGATTTATTGTAGATCGTCTTGTTAACCGAGTATCTCCGCCCCAAAACTGCAGTTCAAAAGTTAACTGTCTTTTGGTTGGCAACCTCAACTTGAGCACAATAGATAGAAACCTGTCGAGGGACACCATTCGAAAGGTCAAAGAATCGTGTGGGTGGCAAATGTTGGGACAACGGCTACTAAAGCTAACGGATGCCAGTATTTAATCTTCTGAGAATAATGCTGAAAACGCTGCAGTCCTCTTAAACTCGTTTTTAAAGATTTTAAACACTGACCCCCGTATTCATAAAATAGGTTTATAATTCGTTTGTCTTTGTCTGTCATCTTCATATTTATACTAGTAAGAAAGAGACAATGTCCATTTTAACTAATGAGGCTTATAAGATTTTTATGAATAAGACCGTAAATGTCTGCCTACCCCCATAATATACTTTTGAGTTTAAATCTTTTCGGGAACTTTTGTTGTTACAGGTATTTTTTTTTATTCTGCGATAGGCTGGCGCTTGACTACAACTTGCCTGATGTTAAGCAATGATGTAGACTACGATGGAACGCGCCAGCCGAGTATAGCGATTCATTCGTGATTACGAATGATTATCGGTTAGGAGGTGGCATTGGAATGAGCCTCCATATGGTTAGAAATCTTAAAGGAGCAACAATTCCGACCTATCCTCTCTGCATGGTGTCACCAAACATCGCACTGGAACACGGCAAGGATTAGGACATTGATTTTGATTTATATACTGTTTGACTTCCTGAAAACAGGCGGTTCTCTGCAGTCTGCTCTTTCCATCGTCGCGTCGTTAAGCTCCCTACAAGCAAGCAGGTGCAGACCTGGCAAAACATGAGACTTGAAAAGATATTAGTGAACCTTTATGAGTTCCATTAAGTCCTTAAATAATTGTAGTGACCTAGGTGAGCAATGGATCTAGCCGGCTAAGTAAGGGCGCAAGACTGGTATCTCTAAAGTTCTAATGGCTGCACAATGTTCGACTCTCTGATTATGATAACGCGCTTTTCAATACCTGTACAACGTTAAAAGAGTTAGGTTTCTACAAGTGACAATCTATAAATATAATGTTAAACGTACAGTTAGCAACAAAGCGCATAGACTGTCAACGTTTGTGTTTGTACGCACTACAATATAAACAGTCACCCTAAGCGCCTGAAGGTCGTTTAGGAGGGTTGCCTGAGGGAGTTGCGCGCGCAGCCTCACTCGAGCACCGCTCAGTCCTCAGTCGATCTGCGCCGGCCGCCGACAATAGCGGCCGCCCCTCACACCCGTATCACCTCTCACGCGGACTCCTAACCTACGAACACCTTACAAACCACCTGTTATTTACAAAAACAATAACATTTTTTTTTAAATCAATAATCAAGTCAGTGATAGTGAAAGTGATCAGCTGAATCAACAAATTCAATACGTAAGTCCACTTGTCAATATTATGGGATAATTAAATGTTGGTTCTGTTGGGAAACCCTTTCGCATAGTTCACGTGGATCGAAAGTATTTCAAGGCGATCCTGCTTCTATGAGCTCCTATGTTAGACGTGAGATTAAATATTTTTTTCTGCGTCAAAATCTTGCTTCATACGTATTGCATCGGACGAAGGTTAGACTGTTTACCTTGTTTTATTTCAGCGGTACAAATTCAAGGGTACACGTATTAGGTATATTTATATCTATGTAATTAAAGTTTGGTCCATTGAACCACGGCCGACGATTTCCTGAATTCATGAATTCATGAAACTGAATCAGCAGCTGAATAAATTCATAACTAATTCACTTCTGGAAACGCATTATACAAACCTGAAATAATTATGGGCCTTGAATGTCTGATGAGAATGAACGGCTAATACATAGCAGGTAAACTATGAGTATTTCGTGCGTAACTAACCGAAATTGCAAATCCATGAAACGACCATCGAAATTGAAAATCGTGTTCATTTTAACCCGCTTCAGTTTCATGAGATACCTATCGTTATTTAGCCAAAATTACTAAATACTTCATTATATATTCAAGGACAAATTAACTGGAATGTCAGTTTTTTTAATTTAGTAGTACATATTTACCTTTTATTATAAACAACTGATTTAACCAGTTACGTCCAAAAATAACTCTTTTTTTTTAACTTCTTTACTTATTACACGCTAACGATTATACACTGCCGAGAATTAATTAAAAAAATCATCCTTAATCGACTCTCAAATACCTACGTAACTATCTAAAGCTGTTTACAGAGAGTACATAAACATTTTCAGAAAGCGTGGTAGATAAATATATTTTCAATACTAGAGCTACGCTACTCATAGATGTTTATACTTAGTCATTCTATCTAATTTCATTACATTAAGTAAAATATATTTTGTATGAGACACGTTTGTTATTGCTTTCTACAGTTATATTATAACAAAAAGGAAAGTGCATTCATTTCGCTGATTTCTTAATTGCTTTACTTACCTAATTAAAATTAAAAAGTCAAATTACTAATAGTTTTTAATGATCTTGGCTAAAACCTTGCTAATCTGTACGTAACAAAGTTGGCGACTAAGCGATCGTAAAGAGACAATGTCAAAACAATTTAAAGCATTGAGTGCATATTTACGTTTGCGCTAATTACCCAGTTTCAAGAGTTAAAATCGACGGATAGTGTTGCATAATGTCACAGTACAACTGACTTAACAAAACATCTGAAACTTTGTTCCTAGTTGAACGTCTTCAAATAATCAGAAAACGTGACATTCTTTGCTTTGATTATCTATCAGAGATGGATTTATAGCGCTTGTATGGTGTAAGATAGTTGCTTCTAGCGCGGTTATACGTCCTTCCGTCTCGCGCATAGCACCGCCGCGTGCTGTTGAGAAACATCCTCAGAAGGTCGCCCAGTCCTATCCTACTTGTCCACCGACTAAACATCGACATATAGTAACTAATACCTCGCCATGGAAATAGAAAAATTAACACAACAATTTTATAGGTACATAAAAACGAAGGTTAAATCAAATCAGATTCTTTATTTGCAATGAATGTTATTTTCATGGTATGCGATCTTAAAATAATATTTAGTTCAAGTACATTCCACCCATTGAGCATGTTGAGCAAAATTAGTTATATCTAGGTATTTAAATAATAAAATGAAGAAAATCATCTCTGGGCTCATAATTTACTTAGATAAGAAGAAACACCGTACTAACACAATAATAATAATTTTTTTAGACTCCTTTTTTGTACAATTAAAATTTCAAATAAATAAAAATATATTCACTTTGACATTGAGAAGCTGAAAAGGATTTTCCATCAAAATGGTTAGAAAATCCCTACTATCACATAAAGACAGTTTCGGTGAATGACAAACACATTATACATAGAAGTGGTCAAGTACCTACCGTTTTTAGAGACCCTTACAAAATAATGATAATATTGATTGTGTCTTACGTACACTTATGTACACATACCTATGGTAAAAGATTCAGATTTGAGTTAGGTAAACAGAGGTTGCGTTGATGACCTAGAACTGTGACGACAATGTAGAGTAATGATGACATATCGATAATATGGCGCTGGTATGCAAAAATATTACTAATGCACATATTACGTACATGTTGTGAATTCAAATTAGTACAATTTTTGAACAGGTGTAATAGTAATTATTTTTTTACTTGAAAGTTTGTTGGCACAATGTCACTCAAAACTTACTCATTTGGGTAGGTGGTCGGTGAAAAAATATTACCTAACTATAGAAAAACATTAATCGTGACTAAATTCACAAAAACTATGTAATAAAAAAAGCAAAAAAAAAGCAGGGATTTCTATCTAAGAAACTCTATAGTATTATATTTTTGTCTAATACTAGGCTTACCTACTACGTCTAAATAGGTAACAATATGCTTAAAAAATTGGGTTATTCATGAAATAAATAAACCTTTCAATCGATATTGTTAGCTGTTGCGGTAGTTATTTCTATTGAGTCTGTCTTTTTATCTTAGTTTTGCACTGAAGTTATGAAATATTACGTTATTCGATAAACCAGCGCAAATAGGCAAACTATTTGCACTGGTTTACCGAATATCGTACTAGATTTTGTTACTTACGGATACGCTTATTTACAATGTATCTTAGTCATATAATATTATAGTCATAGTTAACTACTGCGGCCTCTGCGGCCGTTCCACACTCTCTCTTAGGAGGTGAATTTGAAAAAACCTTTTCTTAGTGCACCCCTAGACCTTATATGATACGTGCCAAATGTGGAGTCTCTAGACCTAGCGGTTTGGGCTGTGAGTTGATATGTCAGTCAGTCAATTTCTTAAATAATAAAAGAAACAGATCGACATTGCTACACCTCGATCATTTTGGACGTAAAGCCAGTAGATTTGATGGCTTCTTGGCGAGAGGTCAGGATCGTTTCTTGACCTAGGAAAGTTAACTGTTATTTGGTAAATGATTTTTAACAGTTATTTGATGTAATAAAAAATGAGAATGATAGGTAACTGTGCTACCTAAAATATTTTTGTTAGAACTAAAAAAGACTAACAGTAAATTAGCAACAGAAAAAACGAAAACTTTTTTCGCTTTAATAAATAAATTTAAGCAGACGAGTCAATACACTTGCTGAACAGGTTTAAACAGTTATCAAAATAATCCGCTAGTGCCGGCACTTGTTTGTTAACATTCTTATGTCAAATAATAACCAAAATCTGGCCGCTAGCTGTCAGAGAAAGGCAGAGAGAAAGTAGAGGCAAAAAACACGACGACGCGACGCACCGAAACCATCGGACAACGAAGACGATGTTAATGAAAATGGAAACATTATAATTTAATGACCTATCGTTAAGGAGTTTATTGGTCATTTATTAATTTGAATACATAGGTATACATAGTTGCATAAAATTGACGTGCGGAAACAGGGCACTTTCCAGACTCTCACAGAAATAATATTAATTATGAAGCTTTAACTGTACACATTGAAAAACTTATTAAAAACTATTTGTTTGAAGGTAGTCAGTAATAATTGTGATTAATATTTTTGGACGTCAAATATCTCAGTCCACCCGTGAACATGAAGTCTGAAAAGACTTTGAAACGTCGGGATCTAAAATCTAAAATAAACCGCGATAAAATCCGTTAAAAAGTAGTTTTATTTCAAAAACTACTAACTTGTAAATAAGTACGGGATTTTTAAATTAATACAAGGCAATTTGAAAACACGCTTATATCGAGGCGAGGCATGCATAATCTGTAATACGAAACTAATATCAAGCCTGAGGGATAGGTTTATGAGAATAATGATTTAGAGTAAACTAAATTTCTCACGACTTGCAGCATAAGGAACGCCCATACTTCCGTACTCAATACAATCGATTAACTCGATCAACCATTGATGGTAGCAAAATATTTATGTGGCAATATTAATTTCGTAGAATAGTAGTTCAAGAATCATCAGAATGAAGATAAACGGCGAAAGTCAGGTTGTAATTACATCCTAGTAACTGTCATAAGATGATTCAAGCGACATTCGCCTTTCTTAGCTGTCATTCGTACTGTTTGGCTTTTCTGTGGTCTAAGGATTGCTGGACGGTTCGCAGTTTCCATATAATATGTATATTTTTCAGACGGCTAATTAAACGAACAGCGTGTGGCTAGCCGTAACGTAGTGCTTACTAGGTTTAGTCGCAAGTTGCAACAAAAAGGTCAATTTCCACATGGTGCGAACCGTCCGGTCTGGCTGTAAATGTATGGACAACCGCAGGACAGTTAAACATACAATGCGTATGCATACTTATCTTCATAGATACATAATTTTTTCTATGCTTATCTTAGAGATAATTAGTGTTTTACGTATTTTAGTACTTGTTTAACACTAATAATGCGGCTATTATTGTGTAGCACCAACAACACATGGTTAATTTGTTAATTTCATATTCTCACTGACGATAATTGTCACAAGCTACGAGTACGTATGATTAAGCTTGTGTGTAAGTAATTAATATCTGTGATGAAAGAATTGTAACCAACTAGTACGTGTTCAAGGTAGTTATTCGTTCTAATTATCTTAAATTTAATTTTGGCTTCACATGTCCCCAATATAATAAAATCTGGTTCCAGAGGTATTTGCGAATGTTCTAATGATTTAAGCGACCGACAATTTTTTTTGGAACCAGAATAAACCGGTCAAGCTTGTTTGGTGATTGTCGAACTTGTTCAATGTCTTTGCCTTTTATTATTTTGGCTTTAGACTGTCTCAATTATTTATTAGTAAATAAAATACATTAATCTCACCTTACATATTCCACTATAGGTGAATACGTAGGTACCTAACTTTCTTTAAAAAAAACTCCAGCGGAAATCTTTTCAGTGTCTATCTACTTTTATTATAAATATTTACCGTTTAACTGAATAACTTACAACAATAATTAACGCTCTAGAAAAATCCAGTTTCATATCCCAGGGGTTTCTAAAGAACCGGGCTTACAAGTCAATCATCTAGTCACAAGTGATCTATAATTTACGAGATTTGCATGAGCAATGCACAGAATGCGCTAATATACTGTTTCAGTATTAGTTTTTAATTTTTCAGCGATTTGAGCTTTTTCTATAGCTGTTTGTACGTACATATCAAGTAATAGCGTTGATATAAGTGCAAAGACATCGGCATTTCAAACAAAACTTAAAGATATGTTACTATTTAAATAAAATTAAAAAATTAATAAAATTTTATCCAATTCCATCCAGTAGTTTTTGCGTGAAACATCCGTACATTCTCACAAACTATCGCGTTTATAATATTAGTAGGATAGAATAGGATCATTAGAGTGGTAAGTACGAAGACTTAATCGACACTAGTATAATAAAGAGAAATGATTTAGTTGTTTGTTTAAATTGAATAGCCACCGATTCTACGAAAAAAAACAGCTAAGCCAACGTCATCCTATTGCAGAAATAAAAAAAATACTATTGAACGTATTTGAAACGTCCTTAACCATGAGAATCCTATAACATCCCTGATGTGCAATGATGATCCAAAGGCCATAGAGATTTTATTAAACAGTTAGATAGGTTACCTGATTGCTTGCAATGATTGCCAGCCCAATTACGCAAAATAGGCGCACTTATGAGACGTCCAAACTATATACTAGATAGGTTACCTAGATTACCCACGTATATCTGCTCATATGAAGTCTGGATTGTCGCTAGTATTTAATAATGCTTTAAGTAAAGGTCTAATGAAAAACATTTATTAAATCCAGAAAAGCAAGTTAGTTAAAAATTTCTCAGTTAAATATTATAAATAAATTCGTTTTACTGCTTTTATTTGATAACGAGCACTTAGAGACGGATTTCCCGTGTATAATTTAGATAATTTTAAAAGAATTTCTCCGCATAGCAACCGGTAAGCAATCATAGGACCAGTTCTTTCACAAATGATATCGCGAACCGCTGACATCTTCTATTTATTAACAAACTGTGTAAACGTGGAAGGTACTATGAGTACCTAATAATCAATGGGAAATTGTTAGGTTCCTGCTAGATCCGCTATGTTCTGTTTAAAGCGGTTGTTTTGATAGGATAATAGTAGTTTTGAAGTATTTAATTTTACACTGGTATACGCATTAATTGTAGCCATAGATAAGCGAAGATCGATTCCTGGGTCCAACAAAAATATTAGAGAATCTCAGTTGCACCTCGAAAGGAATTGTGCCCGGTGAACGGCAGTAGGCTCGCCCCCTATTACGAATGGGACTTAACACATAGCCGGTGGAAAGTGGTTGATTGCTTAGTACATTATTCTAATTCAAATATTTTTATACCTTTTTTTTATTAAAATTTGATTTTAAAGCTAGATAACTTTTTAATTCTTGGTAGATGCTACAAATTATTGTTTTTTTACTGTAGGCACCTAAAAGTCAAAAGTGACGCCATGAAATTCCCAGAATTGTTTTATCACTGATTAATGTGGTTTTCTATAAAAATGAACACCACAAAAACAAAATTTATCATGACGAATCAATCTTTCCCCTTTAGTTCACTTGTTTAATGTTAGATATTGGAAATCCTAATAAACGTCACACAATAGTATTAGTGCAATATCTATTGCTTTTAAATCGGTACTATTAATTATACATACATACAAAAGAGGTGAATGTCACTCACTTTTCGCCGGCTACGTTTAGGTCCCATGCGTAATAGGGAGCGAGCTTATTGCCGTTCAACGGACACTCTTCCAAACTTCGAACTGCAACTAAGGTTCTCACGTATAGTAGAAAAGTCGTTTTGCTCGGCCCGGAAATGCTAACCACAACATATGAATTGGGATTTGAAATTATAATTTTCTAATCAGTAAATATTTTAAAATTCACATTCATACTTGTTTTATCATTGTCATTAATCTTTTTGGCATAGGTAACAATAGTTTTTATCACCTTGTATCTTCAATAAATTGGTGTAACTAATTATAAATATAATACATAATGAGCTACGTAAAGACAAAAATACCTGTACTGATGCCTTTCAAAAGATATAATATTGTACTATAAGGTTATAAATAAAAATGTTGCGTAAGTCATAGCTAGGTTATTCATTAATTAACGCACAGTTTAAATAATTTGATTTGAATTCTTTGTATCGTTAGACGTGTTTTAAAAATCTCTATTAAATATATTACAGGTACAATTTAATATAAAAGTGTGATTCAATGGTAGCAAGTGCAATCTGATTGAAAAAGTCTCGGAGTCGAATTTTTCTCTTTTTTGTTCGATGAACGATAGGAGGCTCGCCCCATAAGGCCCCATAAGGTCCTTTTCATAAGGCATCTAAAAGAAACTGGCGATACGTAGATGATATAACTATTGTCTACACTTCGGATGTATACAGGAGTGAGGTACGTTGGTTTTTATTTGTATAATAATCGGCCAAGTGCGTGTCATGTGCTAAGTTTAATAATAATAATATTCTGGGACGTTAACATACACGTTCACCTAATCCCATACTAAGTAGAGCACAAGACAAGTTATCGAATCCAGATATCTGATATATGATACTTAAACTGTGTAAGTATTTTTCTTTTGTAAATTCATAGTAAGTTGAGAATTCTTAATTTCACTGCCACCTTCTCACCGAAAGTCATTCGTAATCACGAGCGAATCGGTACATTGGGCTGGCGCGTCACATCGTAGACTATATCATTGCTAACATCACGTAAGTTTTAGTAAAGCCCAGCAATCCCAGCATATTTAAAAAGAAAAAAGAAAAGAATTAACTGCAAGATTAACACACAAATGTCTGTCTTGGGTGGGAATCGAATTCGGATGCGGCGTGAAAAGTAACTTACCGACGATCATGCCACACCGGCACGGCACGTTAATTCTTAGTCACCTAATGCAACTGATTTTCTTTAAATTTGATGTCAGTAACCGTGGTCGGTGATATTTCGTTAGGACTCTGCAATCCTAAAAAGAGTAAGTGTATAAAAAAGTGTTGCTTGATACTAACGATAGGATCATTAGGCAATTTTAAACAACTCATCACATCAGAGCAAATAACACAGTATTGTTTAGTTAATTAAACTGGCCTTCTATTTTGTAATCAGCATGTTTTTCCTGGAGCAACTAAAAGCAAATGATTCAACAGTTTTTGTTGCAAAACACACACGCACTTCTTTTTTACTTCTTTTGTTTCTTGATTTTGAATTAGGTACCTACCACTGCACTGTTTATAAGTAGGTACTTTGCACTTTTCCTATATAATTATTATTAACCAACCAGAATTTAGTATCAACCATAATACTTAAACATTTAATAAGTAGCTGCTAGAATATCTAACTATAATTAAGTTTATTAAAAATAGCGAATGTGGTAAGTGGTAAGGTGACCTAAACTCCCTGAACTCGATAGATAAATGAGAGAAGACGAAGTGAGAAGTGAAGAGTGAAAAAAGAGTGAAAGAGAAGGGTTGAAGTGTGATACTCATATCTAAAGTGACATTCTGAGAACACGAAAATTAGTTTTCAATCGACATTCGCCGATCAATCAAATAAATTTTTCGACATGTCAAGATTCTACTAACGTCTATGGTACCTACATGCGGTCAATTTGCTTTACCCTTGAAATCTTCAATAGATGCTATCAATACATCGCCTAAATCGATTGATTTTGTATTCCGATCAGACAGTGTACTACCTGTGTATAGATATGCGTCATAGATATCTCACTGACTATCGGTTACCATGAATGGGCGAACTATAACAATGGCCCATGTTAACTACTGTATTAAAATATAATATTCCTTTGAACAAACGTTGAGACAGACATATGTAAAGTTACACTCCTATACTATACACGCATATTCTATAGATAATTTACAATATTCATGCCTAAACATGCAGTCAATACGGCTCGTAAACACTTGCATGATAATGTCTACACCTATCTAGAGTCGGCTAAGAAACCGTTGTCCTATTGTCATAGTTCATTTCTGAAAAATCCCAGACTAACAAAGAGGGTGTTATAAGTTTGACGCGAGTAAAATATTTAAGTTTTGTCTGTACACGTACAATTTTTGATTTTGTGAGGTTTTTGTTATTCGAAATCTAAAATGATAGAGATGGTACTTAGGTAAAAAAAAAATTGAATATATTTATATTATTAATATTAATTAAGAGTTATTAACGCCACGGAAAAGTTTAATCTTCTCCTCCAATGTTTTAATAGATATACGCTTCGCATTTAGCAATTTTAAGAGCATCAGGAACTAGTTTATTTTATTACCACCTAGTGACTAGGTGGTAACTAGAGACTTAGTCCTAGTCTATAAATCATGACATAATTTACCGACATGCCTGTATTACCTGAATGTGTAGGCAGAGGTAAATAAAAATTAACTCTGTATTTTACCATAGGTACAAATTTAAAGAAAGATTTAATCACGTTGTTTCTTTATTCCATGGGTATAAATCATAATATAGCATCATAACATAGTATCAAGCCTGTATTAGCCGAAGGAGTAGGCAGAGGTGGATAGCACCCATTTTTCGCCGGCTATGTTTAAGTGAGCCGTCCATCGGGACCAAGATTTCTGCAACTAAGATTCTCTAATTAGAAGTCTGTTTGCTGGACCCGGGAGTCGAACATGGGGCCTCGCGGTTTTTTAGCGAACACGCTTGCCACTGAGGCAGTTAAAAAGGTCGAGGTCGATCATCTACTTGAAACCGTATTTTTACGATCGGACAGCAAAAATAGTCATTGTCGACAGCTATTTTTTCGTAGGGGCACCTAACAAAATTTACTCTTCGCTGCGTAGCTATTTAACTATGATGAAATCAGCCTTGGAAAAACTAGCGATAGTAAAAAAAATTCATTGATAGCGTTTTGTTTGACCTTCGATAGACAGGTAGGTGAGTATGCGCCTGAGTTTGTGCAACACGTTGCATTCACTCGCTGCTCTTGCGACATAACGCAGCTCGTATGAGGGAGAAAGATTGCCATCCAATCTCGTAGCTGGTGCACCATGTATAATTAAGACATGACTTGCGTGTAATATCGGTAGAAAAAAAACAGCATTACTGGGACCATTTTTATGTATCTATTTGTTCTTATATAGATCCTGATCAATAGTGTTGGGTGTATTATTAAATTTTTTAATATTCAAGAAATCACTCATGAGATAAATTTAGCAAAATGGGTTAGCAATGGGTTTTAGTCGATTAATAATACATAGTGCCTATGTACTATTTAAATAATTGGGTACAAAATTATTTACGAAGTTAAAGATCATTTCCGTGATCATATTATCATAATCTTAACAAATCTAAAGGACCTTGAAGAACTCATAATTAAACCGATTAAACTGTTTTACATAACTAGTCAAGTACCTACTTACATGCTGCTGTCGAAATAAAATATTTAGTACCTGTTAAGGAACTCCTATTAGTTAAAACACATTTTTTTCTTTTGAGAATATAATTGTTTGCTAAAGACGCAAGTACTATGAGCGTAGTTTTATTATATCCATACATATTACAAGGTTGAAATAAAACTACTTTATAACAGATTTTATCGCGGTTTATTTTAGATTTTATATTCCGACGTTGCAAAGTCTTTTCAAAGTTATTTTTAAAGACTTCATAAAAAGAAGAAAGAAAAGTTTGAAAAGACTTTGCAACGTCGGAATATAAAATCTAAAATAAACCGCGATAAAATGAGTTATAAAGTAGTTTTATTTCAATGTGTGATATTCGCGTAAATCTAAGACAATATTATATTAAAAGGTTGTTCGCATCGGATAAACATAACAAAAAATTGCAAATTGTGTATAGCTGCCGTATGTATGTACCTACTACAATGGGTGAAGATGATGTATTTAAGTATGTACATAATATACAATGGGTAGAGGTACGTAACAAGTTTGGAGGTATGTAAACCAAAACAATAAGTTTAGTTAGTCAAATAATACTTAACAAAACCACATGCACCTACAGCAAAACCACAAGCTATTGTATGAAATTTAAAATTTAAATTAGATGCATTTGAGATTTATTTAGCTATAATCTGCCTGTCTTTAAGTCTCGAGTGAATCGGTATTTACTGGGTAAACGCGTTTCATCGTAGACTGCATCAACGCTTAACAAAGCGCAAGCCTATGACAGAATAAAAAAAATGTATTTTAAGAGTGATTTTAAAGGAAATCTCATACATGTATCTTCGACAACAAATCAAAGTCACGCGGACAAATATTTGGTTTGGCAGTTTTAAGAATTAACTCCGTTCGTTGTTCGAGTTATTTGTTTAAAGGGCGACCTTTTAGTTTAACTAAATACTTAATGTCAATATATTGTATTTCCCTGAACATATTTAGTTATTATTAGCGGATCCCGAGACGTCGTCCTGCCCGGTACAGCAGTGCCACATGCGCGGGTCCGAAAACAGAATACGACCTACATATAAGATTTCATAAGAATCGGTCAAGCTGTTTCAGAGGAGTTATTTTAATTTTTCTCTGCGTAAAAACCATCATCGTACTTCAAGGAATATTCTAAAAAAAGAAAAATCGTATGGTCAGAATGTCACGTTAGAGATATGTCTACCACTCAACGCACGACATGCAACGAGTAGTCTGTAATCATCATCATATTATTTCCATTTCATTCGTTTTCAATTGAAATTCGCCATTTTTTCGACTTATGTCGAGTTTGAGATAAATGTCTAAAACGCGAGAATGGCGGTCTAGGTACCTGCACCTGTAGATTTGGTACCTATGGGATATAGTATCATATAGGAACTCAAACAGCAGATTGTTTATCCATAAAGAAAATTACTGGTTTGTGAAATAAAAACTAAGTTCCGACATCGATGTATGATTTTGATGGTTCTAAATTATCTATTCTATTCGACCGATCCTAAAGTACTATCGACGGTCAGTTATTGCGTTTACCAAGAGTGACATTTAATTTGAAGTTGTCTTGTTTCAGGTACTATCAAGAAAGTAGAGTGCAAATAGTGATGTTCAGTGTTTAATTTGTAAGAACAAAACGAATAGTGAGATCCACCATGTCCGTAGAAACACAAGAATATATAAACGGGATGAGGCCAGGACCTCTCACGCGAGAGATCCCGGAGTGCATGAGGGACAAGTACACCGTCGTGCAACTGATTATAGACGTTATAATCTTTGTCATCGTCGGTATCGGACACGTGATACAGTCTGTGTTTAAAACTATATTGGGTACTAGAAAGAGGGATTTGAGGGGTAGTATCGCGGTGGTGACGGGCGGCGGCGGCGGACTCGGCAGCCTCATCGCCCTGCGACTCGCGCGACTCGGGTGCACCATCGTTCTCTGGGATATCAACAAGCAAGGTAACTTACCTAACACCCGTGCCGTTATTATGAAACTAGTATGCATATGTACTATCGAAAATGAAGTACCTACTATGCCTCAAGAGGTAACCATTTATAACTATAATAGTTCATACAAAAAGATAGTTTACTATGCTGGGTAGCCAGCATAGAAAAGTCCGTAATACGGGCAACTGACAGACACACATGATCATAATCACAGGATACGATAGGTACCTATGTTTATTATAGATACAGTGCTGTACAATTCTTTGTAGAGCCTGAAGAAGTTGTATTTTTCGGCTAATGCGATTACTTTGTTCAACTTCAAAGGTTACAAAACCGAGAAGCAGGTTTTTGTTGATGTTTTTATTGTAATAAAGCAAAAACTGACTCATCAAATATCCTGATAGTTGTTATGTTAGTCTAAGCAAATACTTCAACCGTACTATTTTATTTGTTTTGGTATATATGTGACATTTTCTTAATAGTCACTAAAGGACAATAATTGGTTATTAATTTCTAACATTTTATCTGCGTTAAGAGAAGGCATAAAATGATCACTTCATTCCACACATTGTTATGTTCCCAATAAGTACTTATCGACCGCACCATGTAATTAATCATTATACGCAATTTATGACCGTTTAATAACTTTACAGTTTTTAGAAAATCAATAAATATACGTTGGGTAGGTACTTATCATGAGTAAATAACACAATGTAGGTTTCTTAGAATCATTGTTTGTATAACTTCCACCAGCACACAACATCAGCTTGTCACCAAGTTTCTTGCCATTTCATTTTCTCTTTATCGAAGTACGATATACCTAGGTATAATTAAACGGTAAATGTCTTCCTGTGGGTGACGAAATCGGTGGAATGAAGGATGGTGTAGAAAGGCAACAATGACTTCTTGTACAATATAGCTTTCGCTATGTCGCGGCTACTTAGGTTCGTACTTTGTAATGATGTTATGTATGTTACCAATGTTGAAAGAAAAAAGACAGGTACCAATAATACACAACTTATTTATTAGAGGTAGAGTTAAAGGATAAATAGGATCTTTCCGTGATCAGTTATTAAGATCGATTTATGTAGAGTTCGAGATAAATGTCTAAAGCGCGAGAAACGGGGTGCGTGACCAGGACCTCGATTAACATTTTAAATGTCAAGCGACATTTTTTTCAACATAATTATGTCGAGTTTGAAAGACGAGAGTTTGAGTTTGTCGTTTGAGAGTTTGAGCGCGACAAAAGATTTATGCACAAAAGATCCAGCTGGGTCGAAGTGCTCTGGGTTCACCAGCCCCATCTATAAGATTTGAGCGCGACAAGCGTGGTCCAGGGGGCTGGCCTACATCTCGATCAAAATA
The DNA here is from genome assembly GCA_936450015.1 of Meganola albula. Taxonomy (NCBI): domain Eukaryota; kingdom Metazoa; phylum Arthropoda; class Insecta; order Lepidoptera; family Nolidae; genus Meganola; species Meganola albula. The sequence goes on along the minus strand of OW388159.1, from coordinate 5,176,390 downwards.
TTGTTACTATTATAGTGATTTATTATCTGTTGTTTGATTATAATTTTTATGTATTTTAAATCTTGTACTCACCTTCTAAACTTACGAAGGAGGCTTATAAAACGAAATGGTTTTGTAATATCACAAGATGAAAACAAAATACATGCATACAAGTAAGTTGGTACAATTTTAGTACAAATAGTTAATTTGTCGTAATATCAGAGATAGCTTTATCCGCGTGTATGAGATATCACGACTGCGCAATGAAGTCATGAAGTTTCCTCACTGCGTGTATCGCAATACGGATCGTACAATGTACCTGACGTTATTGCTATAGGTTCTTTCATACAGATTGTTTAGATTTTATAACATTTATCGCATAGTTCACAGTTTATATTATCTGTTGTGTAAATGTTATCATTTCATTGAAAGTTTATTACATACATTATTTAATAATTATTTTAGTTGAGTAATAGAGCAATAAGGAACCAATTTCTAAGGCTCTACATTTATTATTTTCTTCTCGAAGTGTACTTATTCCTGCAAACAAAAATTTTGATGCACGTTCACTTCCTCTTAGCTAGACTTTCTCTATTAGTCTTTCTTAACCGAATCTTTAATTATCCCCGTTTTTATGGATACTTGTAGCTACGACGCTTTTCAGCTCTGATTGGCTCGGGTCTGAAAATGATGAAGTAGTATATTGGCCAGCAGTGGGATAAAAACTGGCCTAGGTATATTTTTTTTTAATAAATGGATTATCTAACAGTTCAAGAAGTTTTCGAATCGGACTAGGTACTTAGTGATTAGCGCGTTCAACGAAAGTGAGACATTCTTTAAAAACTTCGTGCACATTTACTTACCTTGAATTAAATGCAAATAAAATTATTCGTGTTAACTTTTTAGGTATTACCGTTCAGATAAAAGTAAAAAATCCAGTTTTACTTGCATCAAGATCGTAAAATTGGTGCAAGGATAAATATTTGTATGTTATTAATGTAACATGAACTAAGGAAACGCTTGGGTCTTGCGGACAATAGTGTGACAAATTTTAGTTCATTATGAATAAGTAGAAAAATTTAATTATTTAAGTAACCTTTTTATTTGTGTAAACAGTACATTTATAATTTTAAATATTATATTTAGTGCGTATAATTGTATGCCTTGGATTATTAAAATGACAAACAATGGGTGAGGTTATCTCAGTAAGTTTTTATAGTTAGTTCTACACGGAATTAAGCAACAATATGTTTTTTAACAGAAACGTCAGAAATAAAAACCCTCTAATGAATAGAAATAATTGTGGATATTGATTATGGATTTTTTTGAGGGGAATTCCTAAATAACTCTACCTATTTCATTATGTCACAATGATTAGGCATATTATTATTTGCAAATAATGTTGATGCACTTTTTTACTTAGTTAAAAAAAGTCGCTTTAGGCGTCTGTCTCTTTGTAAGTACTTAATACGCTTATTACATGGTCATCTCACATCCCCTCACGGAGGTGGAGGCATCGGTTTCTGGGTACTTCTTGCCTCCTCGCCGAGATGTTCCATCGCTGCCCGTTAACAAGGGCAGATCCTTGAGGAGGGCTTCTTTAGCAGCCCGTCATAGTTGTTGGTGCTTCCCCCTTTTGGGGAGGACGGGTCTACGGCCGCAACGCAACCTTACAGCTGATCCAGATTGGTGGAAGAAATCAGTGCAACGAGGGAGCGCTTCTTTACGCCGTGCGTGCCATCAGGCTCTACCGGGAGAGACCCCGTGAGGAAAAGTCCAGCAGGAGCCGATTAGCGTACGCTACGGCGACTCAGTGTCGCTCCCTGTGCTAATGTTAAGTGACGCCCTTATCCAGCAAGGGTGGTGCCGGGACAGCAGCGTCGCTTCCAGCGACCAGATCCCGGGGGAAGCTGCGTTGATCATGGGCGGCCTGAGTGGGGGACGAAGGTGGTCCCGACCTACGCTTATATTTCTTATAAACTACGTAACAGATATCAATGCAGTTTTTACCATCAGTTACATAATTTTTTAAAGAAGGTTTACCTTATAGATGTTATTGCATATGTGCGAATTCAGGGTGACCAGACAGTTACCGAAAAGCGGCCGTGTTTGACCACTACCAAGGGTGCCTTGCATCGTTAGCGTTAACTAGTGTTTCACACCTTCAATCATATCTATACTATCGGTTTTTGAAGACTTCTGTAAGAAGGTCAAATAATCAACCGTACCTACCTCCTACTAAACAGCAGTCCACTACGTATGTGGCAAATGTTTACACTACTCATAAAAAGTTGTCGAAATTTACATAATGTTTGTTGTCATCGCAGGTCTCAAGGCCAGCTATTGCATCTTTTGTTAGTAGAATTCTTCCCCCAACAAAGTATCCACAAACGCAAACTTTATCTTAAAATTATATTTTCCACTAGAATTTTAGGTTCTGTATTCTGCAGTTTTACATAACTTAAGTACCTACATAGTTGTATAATAAATCCAGGCAGACAAAGAATAGGTGCTTTTGGGTGTTCTTAATAAAATCACCACCCAGGCTCTATGTAGTACAATTAATTGTACAAATTAATTATGTTCAGTTATCGCTTCTGAATTATTCTGTGGCACGAGATAGGTACTAACAATAAGGTAACTAATTGAGTACCACTACGCAACGCCTGATAAATATGATTATTAATTTAATTAGACTAACGATTATATCGCTTAATACCAAAACAAGTACATACATCTATTATACGTAATATAATGTATAGGTACAAAGAAAAATTAGAGACTAGAAGCACCAACTTTTAAACAAAAAAAGAATGAATGTAACAAACATAAAAACATAATATTTAGTCAAATTAAATACCTCCTCCTTTTTATAAGTCGGTCAAAATTTGGGATTCAACGGGCTACACCGTTACGATGCATGGGAGGAGAGGGTCATTAGATGCTTGATGCTAAAGTTTCCCAAGATTGTAACTATGTGTGTGTGACACACTGCTCAGCTTACTTTGTCAGTTCTGATTCATTATGAATGCGACAAGTTAGTAATGAAAGAAACAACACTGAATTTATAAATAAGTTATGTATTAGGGTAACTAGTACGTACATACATACACGCTCATAACTATATACTCAATATAATATCGTTCTTAATGAACCGAAACGCAATACCATTAAACACGAATAATATATCTGATAGGTACTTCCTATTGCCTACCTATTTTTTAGTGAGCAGTTATTGTTTCACATAAATAATAATAATATCTAGTATAGTATGTGATAATAATACACACAGCCATCTGGTCCCAAGCTAAGCAGAGCGTGTTATGGAAACAACTGATATACTATACATAGATATACTACTTTTCTTTTGTAGGTAAATATATACTTATAAATAGATAATTACTCAAGAATGGGTATACTTGAGACAGATTGACATGTTCATAACACAAATGTTTGTCTCGGGTGTCGGTTTGTACGACCTGCTGCATGAAAAGCAAGTGTCTTACCGACCACAGGGCAACCGGCCCTTCAAAGTACGTCAAAGATAGGCTATCCTGTCGACATAATGCTTTTCTGGTTTTCAAATTTTCATACATCCTTAATCCTACTAAGACTACCGCATCAAATTATTGCTGATGGAGACGCTCCGATGAAACCAGGTTAGGTTAGTACCTATAAGTTCACGTCAACCCTTTTATTGTCCCATTGCAGGGCACGTGTCTTCTCTCAACTATCTAGTTGAGTGAGTTTAGACCTTAATCCACACACGCTGGCCAAGTGCGGGTTGGTGGATGTCACATGTCCTCGAATGATTAGTTCTTAGACATGCCGGTTTTCTCACACATAGGTATAGGTACTACCTACATAGTAACCTGGGTATTAGAATGAACGTAGTTACCTGCTATGACACTCGTGTTACTTCTGCTCTAGAAAGGTATTAGACCAAACCAATAATTTCTACTATCATATTAATATCAATAAAGACAGATGAATAAAATTATAGCCTTTTGTATGGTATTACCTACAATTTGAGCATCGGTGGCGCTGCGGTAGGGGCCTCGCCTTAGAAATGCAAGGTTGCGGGTCCGAATCGCGGTCGTGCGCACAAATATTTTTGTGAATTGTTTCATCTCTGCTGCTCAATATCGGTGCACGAAAACATAGTGAGTAAACCGGTGTCTCTAAGTATCAATCATTCGAGGAACATCATCCACCAACCCGCACATGGACAGCGTATGTGGATTAAGGCCTAAACTCTCTCAACTCGTGAGACAGTTGACAGAAAACCTGTACCCAGAAGTGGGACACTAAAAAGGGTTGAAGTGATTACAATTCCAAAAGAAAAAAAAAATATTCACGAGCCTATGGGAAAATCTGTAAAAATAAAAATGTTTAAATACACAATTTGTTATAAGTATAAAACAAGAAAAAATTATCATTATATTATAATGATAAAGATATTATGATAAACTTTTATTATTCTGTAACTACCTAGTTACTTGAACGTAGGTATTATTTTGACAATTGTGAATAACACCTCATTAACGTCGGGATATAATAATTTAAAATAAACCGCGATAAAATCCGAAAAAGGTTTTATAACAACACCTCATTGTTTCAGTAATTTCAGTAGGTAGGTGTCTTTGTGCGGGAGATAAACGTTAGTAACACAGCTTATAAATAGCTCGGCAATGACTGCAAACAGTTAGTGGCATCAATTAATGCAATTAGCCCGATGTCGGAGTTGTTTACAATCTGTAGTGCCTTACTAGTGTATATTAGTATAGCAAATCAACAAAGATAGATATTGTCCAAATACTGACAACTGTTAACATGCCTTTATTTTATGGCATTTCAAACCAAACTTCACAATCCTTATCCTTTCCTTAACATGATGAATGCGAAAGTAACTCTGTCTGTAGGTATGTCTCTCGCGCTTTCACGCCAAAACTTCTGAACTGAGTTGAACGAAATTTGGTATGGAGATAGTTTGAGACCCGAAAAAGGACATATCGTAGTTTTTATACGACTGCGCATAAAGATGTTAATGATTTTGCGCGAAAACCGACATGGGTGTAGCCCTAGGCCGAAAGCTAGTATTCATTATTAAAGTAAAGATCGCATGTAATTTGTTACATTATAGGAAGCTAATACATATTATACCTACTATTTTTGGCAATTCATTCCAATTTAATATCTGTACTCTACTACGCAGCCATTGGTACCCATGAATTTTGGAGACATTATTATCATCATCTCTTTCATGATCATCGTCACTATACAATCTTTCTTATGGTATCTTATTGTATGCACATAACTGGTGGTACTTATACTCATCTCCGTCAATGTCAAGTAAAAGCAATTTTCTATTATTTGCCTTTTAAGATGTTTCCACAATCTCTCCTCGGGCTATGTTCTCTCCAAATATAAGAAATATTTTGTGACGCGTGCAGCTTTCCGACACGTTTTAAAATTTCGACGTTATGTTTGTTTTTGTGACCTAGATTAGGTTAAATATGAACTTTTGAACATATCAACATTCCATTTGTTATTATTTGCTTCTGGTATCCATTCAATCATATTTAATATAATAAATAGAAATAATTCGCTGAATACAGGTTATGTGAGTAGTCATCAGGAAATTGACTTAAATAAAAGACATTGGGCAGATATGCATAAATAAAGTCGTATTTTATTTTGCACCATACATTACGTAATATTGTAATAAAAATAAAAATCCTTATTGAGTTATTGGATTAAACGCAGCTCACATCAATTGTCAGATAAGTATCACAATTACTTAATATGGTTTACTTATTCATTACCATAAGAAGCGCTAGTTAGCCTCAATATATTAACTTGTCATGGACATTTGTTGTAAATAAACAACAACAAAAACAAACAAATAAATTATAATGCGAATATGTCGCATGAGTCGTCCTTGTTTAAACTATTAAGTATTGTGAAAGGTTTCTAAGCGTAGGTAGGCATTAACTTATAATGTGTTTTTAATTTAGCAAACACACGATAGTTCGAAGGCAACAGACCTTTTAAAGTCAGAATGTTATCATTATTAATAATAATAATAATAATAATATTCTAGGACATTAACACACATACATGGTTTTGTAGTCAAAAGCAAAGCAGAGCTTTATTTTTATTTGTTTTGTATTTTTATATACTTCACTTAAACTATTTTCTTTTTGTAAATACCTATATACTTAAAACAGATATTTACACCCAGAATCGATACAAACAGCTATGTCACACAAATGTTTGTCTCGGATGGGAATCTAACTCAAAACCTGCAGCGTGAAAAGAACGTATCTTATTGACCACGCTACCGGCCTGTCAAATTATTACCGTCTTTAATGTCATTTGTCAAAAATTCAATCAATCACTAAAATTAGATCTAAAAACTAACAGGTATCGTATCGGTTTATCGCAGAGCGCTTAAGACAAGAAGCTTGCGTCGTTAGAAAACGTAACAAACTGCTGAACGAACACGCGACAAGACAGAATGACAAATAGTAGTCCATTGAACAAGCGGTATGATAGAATGTCTTAAGTGAAGCACAACTTAATTATCTAATCAGTCATCTGCACAAATTAGGTTGTTTTGTATTACATAATTAGATTTAGTGACAAAATACATAAGTTTCGAAATTTACTCTAACTAGCGAAATATTATTATAATAATAATAACATTGTTAATTAGCTGTTTAAAAGGTAAATACAATATTAGAACAAAATTTAACCTATTTAACCTAAGAATTATAAGTTTGCCTGAACTAGGGCAAACCCTGTGCCTCAGGCTAAAAGTGCTTAAACAAATAATGTAAACAGTAGTTTCAATACTAAATTATCAATGTATAAATATTATTTTAATATCCAATTGTTATCTACAAACTCATAAAAGCTCTTCCGTAAAATTATAAGTTAGGTTTTAAAAGGTACTTAAATAATAATTGCTCACATCTAAAGTGGTTCAAACTGTAAATATTTATGTATATATGTTTTTTCTGTTATACAAAAATGGACCTAAAAATGTGTAAAATCGCTATATAAAGGAATGTCGATTACGACAATTAAGATGGGATATGTATCAGTTAGTCGAAGAAAGGTACAAAAATTATTTCGTAGTCGTTAACACCCTGAAGAATGTCTACGTATTTTATGACTTGACAATACAGACTAGAAAGTCCTATTTATGCTTTGTGTTGAGGTAGATACTAGATGTTAAATAGGTTAACTATTAAACTTAAGTAATTAGCATTCTCTTGTTAAAAAGGGAAAGGCACAAAAATACCTACTTTTCATTGTTCAGGAAGGTGACGAGATTCAAAATAAGTGGATAGGTTAAGTGGATAGGTTGCTTGTTGTTGCATTCACCATGAATAATATAAGCGAGTAACTACTGTACCTATATGAATATTAACCTTAGTATAATAGCTATCTCAAATAAAATCTAAGTACTTAGGAAGAAATTAATATAAAAGTTTTAATGAGAATTTCGGCAAAAACATATTTGAATTAACATATAAAACTTACTAAATATATGTATATAATCATAGGTTGAGAAACGTACAAAAAAAGGGTTAAAAAAATGTATCCGAACTAAGTATTTTCTAGTTACACCTACATTTTGAACTTAGCAGTTTTGTCTGAACGCCGCAAGCGTAGAATTTGAATTTTTAATTTTCGGATGGAATTTGTACCAAAGATGTAAATGTATGGAATGGTCTATTGGAACGCTCAATTTAGGATACCATATTTGTTTATTATGTTCATTTAATTTTACATTTACGAGGGGATTATGTTGATAGAGTAAGATCAATGAATATCATATACTATCCACACAGTCACTGACATTGATTTTAATTTAGGTTTTTTTTTAAATCAGATTCATATTCTAAATATTTGAAAGACCACGCCTGAAACTCCACTCAATGATCTTTCTGAAAGTTACGTCGCCTTTACAAGTTTGTAGTCAAGTCATGCGCATTGTTTTATTTAACAATGTGTAATGTTCACGTCTTCAGTAGCACTAGGTTTACGCTTGTCAAATTTATCTGCCTTTGTGTTTACGTAGCACTTTTGTACCTGTCACACGTTATAATTGTCTGTTAGAAATTACATAATCAGTTTATTAACATTTCTTTATGTATTTATCGACATTTGCTTTTTTTATATCAACCTAATTTATTTATACACAGCTGTAAGATTTTATATAAAACAAATGAAACTAATTATGAAGTACGAAATGTAAGTTTACCAAAAATCGCCGTTTTAGGACTCATACATTTAGTCATAGATAGATAGTGGATAAAACAGTCCAAATGCAACCTATTCGTTTACGGGCTGCGTACTTCAACCCTGCCTAACATACGAAGCAGGAAAGTTTCACTATAGTACCTACATACAATTGGGTGCTTCAACCAATTCTAGTGTCCCACAGCTGAGCACGGGTTTTAACTCGACTATCTTACGAGTTGAGAGATTTTAGGCCTTAATCCACACACGCTGGCCAAGTGCAGGCTGGTGAATGTTACATGTCTTCGAAGGATTAGTTCTTAGACATGCCGGTTTCCTCACGATGTTTTCCTTTACCAATATTTTGAGCAGCAGTGATGAAATAATTCACACAAAGATGTGTGGGTGCAACTGGGGATAGAACCCGCGACCTTATATTTAAAGGTGAGGCCGATACCGATACCTCTGCGCCACCACTGCTCGTCTATGTACCTACAAGTATATTTACAACGATTAGTGGCAAGGCAAAATATCAGTAATAGAGCAATTCCTCGTAATCTCTCAAGATACAAGTTACCCCAGTTTGTGAGGCAAACCCAAAACCAAGCAAACTAAGGCACAAAAACTATCCTGTGGTATACCGATCCATAGACATACCGGATGGATTGCCGCCCTCTCCCTTATCTGTGGTCTGTGAACCATGTAATGTGCAACGTCACAATTAGAGTACCAAAAATAAATCCGCTATTAATTAATTATCGGGTTTTATTTCAAATACAACACATCCATTTACTGTAAAAACTGTACCTTTATTGAAAAATAATGTACTTAATAATAAAAATAATGATTTTTATTATTAAGTACAATTAAACCTTGTACTGTCTTCATAAACGTCTTCTAAGCTTATTCTGTCATCTTGACATTTATATTAGTTAGTAAGAAAGAAATAAAGTCCATTTTAACTAAAGTGGCTTATAAGATTTTTATGAATAAGCCCATCACTATGTAAGTATGTACTGTATGTTGAGCTTGTGCACTGACATAATGTACTATAATTCATCGACACCGCATGCATTGATCTTGTTTTGTAATTACGGAGTATTACATGTATGTATGAGTCTATCGCACACAATATCCTGTAATTGCAGTCATTTGCCGTTATTATTTAGTCAGGGCTACCTCTAAAATTACACTGATATAGTATTATTTATTACAAAGACAATACCAAGGTTTACTATATAAATCTTTGTTTATGTAAATGTACCTTTTGGTCATGTGAATAACACAAAGTTGCTCGAAAGTAACTCCATTACATTTTCAATTTTATTACTAATTATCTACAAAATATTTAGATTAATGACACTGATAATAAAATACTATTTAATGACATAGAAAAACTAATAATTACAATTTTCAATGTTTAAGTTATGTATTTCTACAATTGTTTCATTTGTCGAATCCAGCTTAAGGCTGTAACTTCGAGTGTCATTTCAACACACTAAACAAAAAAAATGTAATAGATTTATTAAAGTACTCCTTCATTTATTTAGGTAAGTGACGTATTATCTTAATGGGACTAAATGTCTTTAAACATACTTCATTTAAAAAAGAAAAAAGCCTACTGATTTTCTTGGCAGTGTTTCTCAGTAGTTGCCAGTCATTTGCTGCACGGTAAGATTATTTTTATTTATACACTCGCGTCTCAAACAAAATGCATATTTTGATTGCATTTCATTATCAGGAAAGGTTTTACATGACTGTAGTTTTCAATTAAGTTTTCGTCTAAGAAAGTGACAACCCTACATTATAATCACTGCACACGAGAAAACAACGATTTAGATTATAGACTTACACGAATTGTGGTTAGTTATTCATCAACTCTCGTCCAATGTCCATGTAGAAACATCCAACAGTAGGCAATTCATACTTTCCTTAGAAATCCAATCACAATAAAATTACTTTTACAGCTAATACTATACTTACAGAGCACTGAAAATGTACTTTATAAGTTATAGAATTGGATTTTATACCTATTTTACAGATAGAGTTGCCTCGGTGGTCTAGTGGTAAGCGTGTTCGCTTTGTAACCGCGAGGTACGATTCCTAGGTCGAGCAGTAAAACTTTTCCATTATACTTAGAGAATCATAGTTGAACAGCAATAGACTCACTCCCTATTACGTATGGGACCTAATTATTACACCTTCAGCATTATATTTATAGACTGTGAAAAAAATAATGTTAAAAAAATAACAGAATTTGAATGTAAAATAACAAGACATGCTGGTGTATGGTGATAAAACATTCACACAAAGATGTAAGGGCATAAATAAAGAATCCAACCTCTGGACTGAGTCCGATAGCGCTTCTCAATTTTAACCAAATCTCGTTAAAATAAAGCATAATAAGCGAAGTAAAACTATATGAAAATAACGACATCAGAGATCCTGCCTAGAAGCTTTGCGATTTGATAGCTTCACATTTTATCTATCGAACCAGGCACTCTAGACGAATTAAATAGCGAAGCAATAACGAAAGATCGAAAAGAACAATTGCATACATTTTACAATCCCATAGGATTGACTTAAGATTGTCACGTGACATTTCGAAGGTGAATGTCAATCCTATACAAGATCCTAGAAGAAGAAGTAGATAACTCAGATGGGTCCAGATGTAGGGAAGGTTTTCACCCTTAAAAATGATAATATTTCATATTTTCGCTCAAAGCGCTTCGTTTCCAGTTTCATTATACAGGCAGCAGTGGCGTGACAGGGCGTTCAACGTCTGTTTTTCGCGAAACTTATCTATAAGAAAAGAAACAAAACATATATTTGACAAAGACAGAATACACACAATCAAATAAATAAACATAGGTAAAAAAAAACAAAAAAAACATTTCCAGTATAAACTGATCTCGCATTGTATAAGATTTCCGTACAACGAGAGGTACTGCTTATACTCCATTGGTATAGCTTGATGTCTAGCAGTGTGTACCTACCTACTAGAGGCGACCCACAGCACTGACTGCGTCTTCGTTTTCATTGATTTAAAAATACCACCACTGTATGGTATACGACTGTTTCAATAGTAGTTAATTTTAAAGTCATCAAACAAACATTTATAACAGTAAATTCTAACGGTAAAAAAAATGGTAAACAAACGCATAAACAAACCAAGTAGGTAGCTACTTAAAATGAATAAAAATTATATCTAACAGTCAAGGTGAGGCGGCTTCTTGTGCAATGGTTAGTTGAATAGTTTCAAGAGTATTTGGTCAAGAGCACTAGTAGCTCCGCACGCATATAAAACTATTGATTATTCCCTTAATTTTTTTCTGTACCAACTACGTGTTTAATGGCCCTACAAATGCTAACAATCATATAATTTATGATTACATGGTAAATCTGTTCTTTAAATTAATGCCTAATGGAAAAAAAAAACATTTTTCATAGCACAAGAACATTAGGAATTTGAGGGTCTAGTCGAAAATCTATATAAATCTACTATGAATAGCACTCATTTTTTAAGTTACCATTTATTTTCAACATACAATTCACAAAAAAATTGATCTAACTAAATAAATATCTCAATCTTAATTGAATAAAAACTAATTAAATTGCTATATATTATTTTAATATTTTAATGGCGTCTTAATTAATATAGGTTACTGTAAGTTTAGGGAGGACATGGTTTATTTTATTTTCCTAAAGATTTTTTTGTTATTGAATAGGCTGTTGCCGATTTTCCAGTCCTCGGTCCTGATAAAATAAGTAGGAGATGATCATTCCATAAGTATAACAGTTGTTTGTAAAGTAGTAACGTAATTGAGTGTTAGGTATTTAAATTATTTTAAATTAAATGTTTATTTGGTTATTTGTTACAGAATTGAGATTGTTTAATTAATATTTGTAGATCAAGGTTAATTTAGCATTAAATTATATTTTATTTTGCTTTGTCGATAACTAACTATCAAATCGATAAATCAACCTCATCTTTGTAAGATCACTGATCTTTTTTGCTGAGTCATAGATCCAACCGTTTAGAACCTGTGTGTTACTTATTATATACCTAACTCATTTTTGACTATAGTGTCGGTTGAATCCTTTCTGCTAAACTAAGTACTAAGCGTTTATATGCTCTTTTCTAAGTACCTACGCCTAAGTCGACGCGTGACGTCCGCCAAACTCTGAACTCTTCACTTTAACCCTTTTTAGTGTCTACTGCTGGGCACGGGTCTTCCCTTAAGTGTCTTACATACGCTGGTCAAGTGCGGCATGGTCGGCTAAACTCTTATGACAGTTGAAAGAAGAATCGTGCCCCGTAGAGCTCTATAGTACCCAGATATTAAATATTAAATTGTTACATTACTTTTACTTATTTTGTACATCATTAGTATAAAGCGTTGCTATACTTAGATTAAGGCTAAATACGTCTACTGTCGTAAAGCCGACTATGTAGTAAAATGTTTAAAGCGCTAACGTCGACGTTTCCGTTCGTCACGCTTTACACACCGTGATTGTAGTAATAAATAGATACTTAGGAAGATTATAATAATAATTAGCAACATTGAATGAAGATAGTCGTAATAAAATACATTGTAACCGGGTAATATACCGAAAGTATTCCAATGGAACATAATTATTATTGTTATTAACCCGGAACATCCCACTGCTGGGAACGTATTATCAGAACAAAATGTAGGTAGGTATATAATGTACTACTAATACCTATGTGTGTAAAACGTCCACATACGTGAAAGAGACAGTCATACTCATAACAGAGATAACATACATACCAATGTCCATCACATTACCTCCTCACATTTTTAGGACTCGCTTTTGAAATATAATGTCGCAGGTTCGAGCCCCTGTCGTGCCCGATCTATGTGAGAATTGTTTGTTGTTGCCGCTGCTCAATATCGGTAAAGGAAAACATCGTAGGAAACCGGCATGTCTAAGAGCTATGGGTTAAAATTATCTGTTTCGCATTTACTGTAGGATATTCAAGTGAAGAATTTACCTATTGAAAACTACACTTACGAATTAATAAGAAAGTTGTATTTTCTTTTCCAGGTCTAGAAGACACAGTGAAACTGGTTAAAGGCGTCGGCGGCAAGTGCCATGGTTACTTGGTGGACCTCACCTGTCGGGAAGACATTTACAGGGTTGCGAAGAGAGTAGGAGAGGAAGTTGGCAGGGTAATTACAAAATTAACTAATAACTTTAAACAGCTTACTAGCTGCACAAAGGGTCTACTAAGCCTAGTTTGGTATTTCGGTACTGTGAGTGAGTCCTTATGAATTGGATCCTCTGCGGATCCAATTTTAAAGACAGATACTTGAGTGAGGTAGAGACGTGTCTAGTGACAGCTAGATACATTAGTTAACGCAACGTTTCAGTTATTTAGAAAAGAATCGAATAGATTGTGCTCATGGCACATTTTTGAAAAGGGCTTTGTATAGGTATATATCATTAGAAGATGATGATGTTGATAACAACGATAATTACAGTTTAATGTTATACAGTCGTTAATGTACCTATTATCACTTAACACCATCATAACATTCAATATTACTGACATATAAGTAAATACGTCATCCATATAATTTCCCAGTGATATTTTGCACTTTGTAAATGAACAAACATTTTATTATTATAGTAAACATATTTAAAAGGTTCCGCAATATTATGCATCACGCGTATCACACCTTGGGCATACTTGGAGACCTTTTCAAATATTCCGTATTTACAGCCCATAAACAATTCATCACAAACCAACGTTGGGTTAAGGAACTCATGTCCAATTATCGAGTGGGTTGAGAGATTTAAACTTTAAAAAATTATGTTTTTAAAATTGACGAGATCAATGCCCCTAGTGATTGAAAAAAAACGGTTAATATTTTAAGTCGTTATGAGTCATGACCGTAACATATTTACTGTTAATATCTACTACATACTCGCAGTCTTCATAATATGTAGGAGCGCCACTTTCAATAATGATGATATTATTATCTGACTCAGATTACAGAACTAGGGTTTCACGCAGGTGTTATTAAATTACACCTTGTACTGTCTATTATAAATCTAAATTGTTAGTTTTAATATAAACTAGGACGTCAAACTACATAAAGGTATTCAAACTATGCTCACTATTGCTCAGATAATTGTTGCGTGATTTAAAAGTTTGTATGAAAATTGACACAACAATATTAACGCGTCCTGTTCAACCTTCAATATTTTTCAGGTAAATCTATTGATCAACAATGCTGGAGTAGTATCTGGTCTACATCTCCTGGACACGCCTGACAATCTCATTCAAAGGACCTTCGACGTCAATGTTCTAGCACACTTCTGGGTAAATTACTTGTTATTTGTTTAATAGGTATGTAACAACTTGATTCAAAATAAAACATCATAATCTTAAATCAAAATCGAATGGAGTATATGGGCACCAAAAGGTAAATAACCCCATAACTTTGACGCAGTCAGCGTAACTTTGAAATAATGATGAGCAATTATTGTGGTAAGGACAAAATCCGGACCCGCTTAACATAAAAAACTTAGTGGTTTTTTTTTGCAATAAAAGAAGACTGCAGATATCCTCAGACGTGTTTGTCATTGCATAAATATACATAGGTTGTATCGCAACGCAGAGATATTTAATAATTATCCGTGAGCCTTGGGTCCAGGACCCTTTTACCTGATAAATTGATTGCTTTGTTTTTTGTGTAGCTCCTGGATTATTCATTTCTTTGTTATCAATGATAATTCAAGCCTAGATTGCATAGGAGCTAAAATAAAAAAGTGCAAATGACACTTTCTATTTTTATCCGCAGACTGTGAAAGCATTTCTGCCAACAATGATCGACCACAACGACGGCCACATAGTGACGATCGCTTCAATGGCCGGCCACGTCGGTGTGGCCAAACTGGTGGACTACTGCTCCTCCAAAGCTGCTGCCTGTGGCTTCGACGAGGCCTTGAGGGTCGAGCTAGAGACTAAAGGCATCAAGGGGGTTAGAACATCACTGATCTGCCCATACTTCATCCGGTCGACAGGAATGTTTGAAGAAGTCAATTCAAGGTAAAGCAATTAAATGAAAATTTATTGTACTCTGTAGCCTAATCGCAACTATTTACACAGTTATCAAAAATATCAAAGGCAAAATGGCACATTATGTACCACTACCACTCAGTAAGTAAATGCAAAACTTTTATAAGATGTTTGTTTTTCTGTCTCGGGAAAACGGCAGAACGGAATCCAATGACATTTTGCACGTGTATTTTATTGCTTGGATTGACATAAAAATGAGAATAAATAAAATAAATAATATGGGATCATTTTTATCCTGGTAATATCTCATCCATGTATATCCATGGGATACAAGTATGTTATATTGATTATGCAAATGTTTACAGAATCGTCCCACAGCTGAACTCCAACGACGTAGCGGACCGCATCGTGCTGGCGATTCGCACTAACGAGCCTTACGTCCTTATTCCTGGATACTTCCGCATTTTAGTATCTCTCAAATGGTATGTAACGTAAAACCTTCTTGAAATAGACGAAACGTTCGCAATAAGCTAATAAGTTGGTAACATTACAAGTGCATAAGTGCATTTCAATATCAGAAGGTGGCATGGTCGGTAAGATACCTTCTTGCTTTTTACGCCGCAGGTCGTGGGTTCAATCAACCCAAGAGAGATATTTGTGTGCATGAACGTGTGTGTTTTTCTTGCGTCTGGGTGCAATTATCTTTTATAATGAGTACCTATGTATTTACAAAAAAGCAGTATATGTGTAGTATCAATTATCAGGGCTGCCGCCAAGAACTGGATGAGAAAAACCGCGGATCCTGCTCAGTGGCGTGCTTTAGGAGAGGCCTATGTCCAGCAGTGGACTTTAATAGGCTGATGATTATGATGATATCAGTTATCTTGTTTCCATGACACTAGCTCAGTTTAGTATGGGATCAGTTGAAGGTGTGTTAGTGTCCTTGAATATTAATTTATTTATATCTAACTTGATTTTGTGTGGGAGTATCATCAATCACTATCTACAGTATCTACCTGCACAACTGGGTTGCTATTGGATTTTAACCAAATAAAATCTTCTTTAATTTAAGGATTGAACCCCCTGTCAGCATATACCTATATTCACGATAATATTACCTATAACTAACTACTATCGCGACAACTACTGTATAGATTCTAATGCGGTGCTCTTCAATCACAAGCACCCCAAAATTCGTCACCCAGCTAAGTAAATATGTAGTACATACTGAATATAATACTTCATCCTGCTCTACTTTTTCCAAACTACTTCCGTAAGCTATAACCACAAAGCACCCAAATTTCCCTGCAGAATGGATTTGGTTTCCCGTGGGTAAAAACCAATTCATATAGTACATTGAGATTGAATGGTAAATCATTGTTGATAAATAACCATATTTTTTATTTCTAGGCTCGTCCCCTGGACCTGTCTATCAGAATGCATCCGTAGTTTAGTCCGAGACGCAGTGCCAACCCCTCCCCCAGCCCCGTCCCCTGCGGCGCACAAAAGCCCCGCGCTGGATGCCAAGCGTGAGCCGGCGACGATGGAAGCTAAGCACGAGTCTGCGCCAATGACACTGCTGCCGCCTGCGAGACATGACCGACACGTCTGATTAATTACATATTTTAACAACAGCTCACAAGAAACCTTAGTCATTAGGCGATTACGGGGTACCAAAGTATTTTGGAAATATAGCCAAATTACATACTTTAATCTTAAACCTGAAAACATAACCTATCTGACTGAGCTGTTGGAAGAAATACTTTTAGCCGACTGGTTAAGCGCTTCCTCTGCTACGTCGAACATACCATCGGGAAGGTCCTGTTAAGTCGCTTAGCCATAGTCACCTGAATTTAAGTGTCTATTATTAAACCTTTTTTATTTTTTATTACATCAATCGTACTTAAGCTAAAAAGGGTTAACGCTCATTATATCGCGTGCGATATAATGATACAAACTAGGTAAAATATCTCTACATTTTTGTTTAAGAACCAAACTGTACTGTTTACACTTTTGTTAAAAGTAAACCACTTTTTCATTGTTTTTTATAGACATCAAGTAACACGTCTTTTGACGATATCTCAAATTGGATAAGCAGAGTTTAATCCTTTTCTAGCTTAAGTACGCCAGAGATGCATTTAACCCATGGCACTTGACCAGTGATTGTATGAATTGAAGAAAATAGTAATATCTCAACTTTTAAGTAGTTAAGAGAAGTGCGGTGCCCAGCTGGGGGACATTAAAAGTATTAAGTCACATATAATAACACTAAAAAGTATGTACCTAACAAAAGATCTTGTCCGATCGCCATAGACAAAGACTGACTAAGTTTCTTGTGAGCAATTTAATTAATAAATACCTAAGTTTAAATAATAGGTATGTTGGGTATAGTTAAGCAGGTTCACCGTTTGCCTTATCTAGAAGAAAACATGTTTGTAATTTATAAAATGTTAAACAAACGCTTAAAAATTTATTGTACAATCTGCGGCCCTCAGTACAGTAGCACGTTAATTTACATACGTGTGCACAATGTTTGATACGGAAAAAGGTTATAAAGAAACTTGATAGGTTTGTAAAATTGTTACTGGACTTATGGCCGCGACCGTACTTTTACTGTAAATGTGAATTTCTGTAGTTAAATGTCAAATAACGATTATTGTAAATAAAGAGACCTTATTATCGTCAATACGATCTATTTATATAGATGTTAAACAAATAAAGAAGGGATTTAACTGCTTAAATTTTCACTGCTGAAAGCTTGACGTGCTAAAATAGTAATAGAGAATCTACTTACTCTGTCAGGAATACGAATTGAAAAACTACTAAAATTAGAGCTTGTACGTTACAATTTTTTCATCAATAAATAATTAATTACGTACCACTAATTTATTAGTTATCTGAAAAACTAATAATAATGAAAATCCGAATGTGTTTAAAACCAAATTGGTACATGTAAACATGGTGTTTTATGTTTACTTACTTAGTTATTATGTGTAGGCAAGTATTCCAGACAGAGAGTAAAAATTATTGACCTGTCGGGTTATCTAACTAACTAGGTACCCCAAGTTTGGTAAAATACCATAGATATCTAAACATGCTCCACACAAAACTCATTAAAATACATTTCACACCTACTCATTCAAAAGCCTTTCAATGTACAAAAATGGTTTTTGGACTAATACCTAGATACAACAAACACCGTGAAACGAGAATTTTTGTATAGGGTGACTAGTGAGAAATTAAGTATTTTACCACATGGTACTACTCACTAAAAAGATTTAATAGTTCAAAAACCAATGTTAATAACTAAGCCAAGAAGCGTGTACGATCGTATTGTAGTAGTGATACTAACAAATTGTACTTATTATGTGTGTCTTACAATAAGTCGTGTTACAATCATTCCAACTAGTTCGTAAGATGCCTGTGGGAGATACCTCTTAGTTAAACTAAGAGTAAACTAAGGTAACGGATGTGATTTAGCAATAATTATATAGGGATTTTACCAATTATGTAAGTTGTAAGTAATTTGTTCTGTCGCGGTCGCTTTGATTTTATTGTGATATAAAACATTAAAAAAATAACAAAAGTTATCTTCGTATTTTTTATTTAATATCTTTTAACAAGCTTAGTATTTATTTATAGTTTTATTATATTTTTTGACCAAAATATAATTAAAATATTTACAATTTGTACTTGTTTACCTATTAATTTAAGCATTTTTATTTAGGCATGTCATGTAAATTGGAGTGGGAAATCATTAATAATACTTAATTTTTATTTATTTGAATTACCAAATCAAAAGTGGGCATCATTGTGTAGGTTAGCCTTGTTTACACAAATAGCGTATTTTTTCATCGTCTTATATTCAGGTTCTTTATTCATATGGTCATGCAAAAACATGATGACATATTAAAAAGACATCAAACATTGTTAGGAACCTAAAATAATATCATTGCAATCTCTAAGGATTACTAAAGACTTGTAGTTTGCTATGTGTAAATCCAAGCTTAATGCAGTGTAACTCGTTTCTGTTTACACTGGTTTACACCAATTTACACAAATTGTGATGTCGAAATGATTCTTGACGGTTAAAGTTAAATAGGTAATCTTATTGGATAGATTCACAGTTCAAACTATCACAAGAGAATGTAAGCAAAGAGTTAATAAATATTTTTAAATGATTAGGATTTGGAATTGATATCCCTTATTAAGTCACTCTAACATAGTACAAAGGTTTAAGTGATTCAAGTGATAATAAGATGAATACAATTATTATTTTAAAGAAATGCGCGCGGGACTAGCAAAATTATATGTTATACTACATAATACAACAAGATAATACACTCAACATTATAATTAAAATACACATTCTGATATAGGTACAATCGTTAGATGTGTGTTTTATTTATAATCAACTTTTAAGTTTTATAATACTCTAGTGCGGCTCTAGAGCACAATGGTCCATCACACCAAAACTGTCACTGATAATATTTCTAGCCATTATGACTATAGTATCGGCGTTACTGTTGTCATAATTACCAAGAAAATATTAATAGTATAGTCATAAAAGAGAAAAAAATCAATGAGACCACACGGAAACATAAATTTTGGTTTTGTTCTTCTAGTCTTTTATGTGGCACTATGTAGTATCTATGTAAATTTATTAACAAAATTATTTATTAATAAATTCAATATACATATTAAGTACCTTGGCACTGTACTAAGGCATTTATGAATTGAACAGAACTTAATTAGTAACTACCTCTAAAACGTTTTATGTAGATACCTACATTTTTAATAAACTTCAAGGTGTTAAGTAGGTCATACTTCGACTAGGCAAATATAGATTTAACAATAAAAAAATAAAAAAACTCATTATTAAACTACTAAAGAATCATAAAATCTAGACCAATATATTTTTAACATAATTCGAAAACGCGTATTTATTACTATAATCTGAACGTCGATACACCTAAATATTCACATAATTAAATAAAAATTAAACTTATGGCACTTATTTTATTAGTAAGTACCTAAGTAAGCATCGGCGCACATTACCAAATCGAGGCAAAGGCGACTCGATTTTTGTGTTATGAAGACCCTAAGGCGATTAGATTAGGTATAAAATCCAAAATAAACAGCGTTAAAATCCGTTATAAGTAGTATCATTTCAAAAACTAACTCGATTTAAATTGAGAACGATTTCTGCACTTTGCCTCTACCTCTATCTATGCTGACGCGACGGTTGGTAAGACAAAAATGTTGCGGTAGTATTTTGCTGAATCCAAAAAAAAATGCAAACTTTTGCCTAAGAATTCCGCTTAATACCTTATATAACATACTTCAATAGTTATTAACTAGCTAATTTTTCATCACAAAAGCAACACCTATTAATAAAAATGCAATAATAAACAAATAAATTTTCAACTAATCATTCTTATCTCTAGGGAAAGAGTCAGGTAGACGGAACTCTGAAATAGGTGAAATGTACAAAGGATTCAATTCTTGCATATTTTTCCTGCTCTCCTGGGCTTCTTTGACGAAGTTAGCGTACGCTCTTCTGTCTGATACTATTTGTCCACATTTTACTATTAAAATACCGATAATTCCCGCTGCAACTACACACGCCATAATCACAAGGCCTGATGTCATGATTTTAGCACTTGTAGGCTGGTAACATTCCTTCGATCTGATGGTGATCTCCACAGCGGTTAAGGATTGGGAGACAGCAGTGTAAGTGTATTTGTACTCGCATTCTAACTGATCTTCACCGAAACGCACTATACATGAAATGTCGTCCTCGTTTGTATCTGAAATGATTACGTAAACAAGTATAATTTTGACTAACCCAACATAACCACAATTCAACAAACCACATACGATCGGACTACGACTTATTAATAAAAAAAATTGGAAAGTGGAAAAAAGGCAAAACTACTCAGAATAAATAAACCTTGTATAATGTCCGACTCTCCTTAATAGATATAGCCTATTCGAAATTTTTAGGTAACTAAAGAGGAATCATTAGATGACTTCTTATCATAATGCAGACCACAAATTATAATGGTGCTTAAAGTCATTACTAAGCAGTGTTATTATGTTACTAAATTATACACTTTCGAGTAGAGGAAAACCACAGAATACTTTCATTCGATGGACATCCACCCAAGCCTCTTTGCGGTATTAAATATTACCTACCTATACATTAAAACTGCTTAGGGACTTTCATTTCTCATGGATGAACTCATTCTATTTGTATTTCAGCTACGACAATCCTTAGCTGCCTAGCCAAGGTAGCAGAAGATTTATACACAGGTGCAGGCACAACATACTCCGAAACCGATGGGACGGGCTGACTGATACGATCAGTGAGCGCTCGAGTGAAGCACTGGCTGGTTAAAATGTTATTCGAGGAAGTGGGGTGTTTTGGTCGAGGAATTCGAACCCACTATTAGAGTGACAACGTACCAGTCTGGTCGTATGCTTCAGTGACGGTATAGTTAACGTTCCCGATGACACAGACGTCTGTGCAGTTAGTGTTGAGGTGACACGTGACGCACGGCTCTGCGTGCACGCACAGCGGGTTCTCACAGTTGGCGCACGTCTCACAGAACTTGCCCGCGTACTTAGACCCGCTCTCCGCTACCGAACACTCGCATCGACCTGAATATTGGATATTATTGTTAATCTGACATGAGTAGGTCATCGCGTAAGGTGTCTTTTACAACCGATTGGATATGTTATAACACAATCAGTAGGTTGGCGAAGAGTCCATACAAGCCGATTCCCATCGGCTTTATTTTAAGATATGGCCAATATCACACGTACTTAATAATGTAATAATATGTAACGCCTAAAAGTTTTAAATAGCAACATAAAAAAGTATAGCATCAAATGTAAGAACTATCGGTGACGGTAGTGAAGAGATATTATTTTCCTAAGTAAGAACTTTTTTGCTCCGGCTTTAATATATAAAGCAGCACGGATATTAGGAAAGAAATATCACACATACACAGGCACACGCAAGGTGACCGTGCGGGACCTCACCATTAGTGTAGATGCGCGCGTCTGTGTGTGCCGTTTTGAATGATTTCTTCCTAGTTTCCGTACTGCTTTTTATGATGTGTACTGTGATTATAGGAATCTGAAATCATCTGAAAGATATTTGACTGCAACAATATCTCCATCTTGTAGAACTTAACCCACCACCGCAATCCAGCTATTGCAACTCTTGTAAGCCAGGATCGCCAACGGTGCCGTGAAGAGACGCGGGATTTTAACCTGGCCAAGTCCTGGGACACCTAAACTGTCTTGAATCGCGCATAAATTTAATCAGAAAGATAATATGAGGAGTTGGAATGTTACATTGTCTACTTTCCTCTAGGCAAAACGGGAGACAGCATAGAGAAAAAGAGAGTACTGATTCCACTATAATCATGGCAAAATCGTTTGAACGAACGGAAATTAGCATCGCATCGGTTCCAAAGGTTGCAAAATATCTCCATCTATCCAATATTGTCAGCAAGTATACGAACGTAATTATTCAGGAGTTTTAAAGAAGGCGCTACTTGCTGGTGTACCTACTACTTACTAATAATTTTTTTAATCGTAAGTTACTCTTCAAACGTTTTACGTATAAAACGGGAATAAGTATTATCGCATATTATTTATAAAATTAGCGCCATCTGTGAATCTACAGAAGAAATACATTTATTACCTAAGTGTAGTCATTTTAGCGTTTGAACAGTTTGAATAGACAATATTGGAAAAGCAGCCATTTTATGGGTATCAGTCAAAATTCGTTGATGGCAAATATGGAGTAAGATAATGTTGATGGCAAGATAGCAATATGGAGTTATCGTCATGCATAACTTAATTCCAAGTGTACCTACCAAAGACATTTAACGTGTTTTTTTATCTTTATGTAATTTTTTTTGTAGAGAGTTCGATATCTCCTTACCACAGAGGCAGTCCCCGTGTCCGGAGCAGACCTCTCCTCCAGCGGGCGGTACGCACGTGTCGTTTCTGTCGGTACAGTCGCACGCGGCGCCGCTCCACCCCGCTGCGCACGCGCACGCGCCGCACACGCAGTCACCGCGACCCACACCACCGCACTCAATGCCGTTCTCACTGGAATTAAAATATTTTTTGCTTTAATCGATAGTAAAAGCGATTCGATTAGATATTATCGAATGCAAGTCCTTGTAGTAATAATGAATATAGTCTTCAAAATTGGTTGCAAGATTTCACCTTAACAAACATAGTTACATAGATTGCAAGTCGAAAAAAAGCTTGTGAAAAATTCCTTCACTTCAGCAGCGCAAAAATTTTAATTGCTAAAAAAATTGGCAATTTAAGGTATTGCAAGTGCGATACCTTAGTTTACGCATCGTTTGAATAGTCACCACCAAATGTGTTTGAAACTTAAGTTGCTGAAGTACACGAAACAAAAGCATCCTAGTATATTATCCTCGATACAACAAACTCTTTGAAGAACCGCTCCGAGGAGCGACCATTGGAGCCAATCCTAAGAACTCTTATGAACTGTGGATACTCTCATTCAATTCCCTCCCAAATGATTATTGCCTACAATCTAACTCAGTTGATCATGTCACATATTTTTTAAACTTGATAGCTTTCAAAACCATGGTACATATAGTAACGGTCTTATTCATAAAAATCTTATAAGACTTTTTGGTTAAAATGGTCTTTGTCTCTTTTTTACTAGTATAAATATCAAGATGACAGACAAAGACAAACGAAATATAAACCTATTTTAGCATCTGCTTTATGAATACGATGGTAAGAGTTTTGACAGAATATCTGCAGAATATTACAGAAGCCATTTAAATAAAACACAAATAAATGAATAAATTATCACACTATAATTATTCTAAAGAAAATCCAAACGTTAGAAGAACATTCGTTCGATAAGGAAGTTAAAAGCGTTAATGTATTTCTGTACAACGCAACGGACGCCTCAGAATCAGCGGAATTTATTTCCAAACGAACATAGACTACGCAATTAAAACAGTTTTCAGGCAAAATAAACAAACGCGCATTTCCTTATACGCGGAAACCGCACTAATCCCGAAATACCACAAGTGGCGATAGTCAATAACGTACGAAGTGAGATATTTACGAGCAACGAACAGTCTGGTTTCTGTGTATCTGGTTAGAATCAATAGATTTCTAGAGCACGGTAGTTTTCCTATTAACTCTAAAAAGTATATTTAATTAAGTTGTCTAGAGTGAAGAAATGAAAGATTTTTTACATAGTATCGGTATTATCTATTTTCTTGCTGCATTCACATAATCCTTACTAATATTATAAATGCGAAAGTAACTCTGTCTGTTGTACTATCACGCCGAAACTATTAAACCGATTTGGATAAAATTTGGTATGTAGATAGTTTGAGACATATGATAGTTTCTATTTGAATGCGCAAAAAGAGATTAATGGTTTAGCGCAATAAACGGCATAGTTCAATTACAAATTTTGCAATAATTTAATATTTTCTCTAGAGCAACAGTTTTAAAAATTACATCGTTACTTAAAAAGATTACCTCTATATAATATAGCAAATTAATACCTATGGATTATAAAGCAGTAGCGAGAAAAATGTGATGAAAGCTCTCATAGACTTACATACTAATTTCACAGGCTTTGCATTGGCAGTATCGTCCGTTGAACCCTCTATCACACTCGCACTTGCCGCACAAGCAGTCACCTGCGCCGGAGCACGCGATCGGTCGAGTCGCGTTCGGCTCCCTACACTGAGCCATTAATTCTGCTGATGCGTTCTCATCTTCTATCGAACAGTCACATAAAGGGCCTGACCTGGAAATTTGAAGTTTGACTAAGTATGAAACCAAGACTATATTGATGCGATGGAGAGACCGTATTGGAAACGAAATTCGTATTATGAAAAATCAAAACATTTTTGCCGCAAACACACTAGTGACAATTAATGACAGAAGGCGCATGCGCGGGCGTGGCATTAGCAATATCTGCGAGTTAACTAATATGACCCTTAGTACTAATAATAACAAAACAATCTAATTAGTTAATTAACAGAAGAATGATCTTACCATCCTTTATTACATTGACAAACGCCGCAGACGAGGTGTGAATTAACGGGACACACCAGAGACATGCTCTCTACCTTGTCGTTGTGACAACTACAGCCGCACTGAATGTCCACCTCTAGTGTCAACACATCCTGGCCTAACTGCGTCTCCATTATGTTTACTGTTTGTTTACTCTGAAACCACATTATGTAATATAGCACATCTAACTACAAACACTTTACTACCTGGCGGAAAAAAATATTACTCTCATATTCAGATTTTATTTTTATTTTTATTCTTGAACTTGGCGCTTGACTACAACTTACCTGATGTTAAGCAATGATGTAGTCTACGATGGGACACGCCAGCCCAATGTACCGACTTCTCTAGTTAGAGTTAGATTACGAATGACTTTCGGTGAGGTGGCAGTGAAATGTGGCTCCTTAAGGTTGAAAACATAAAGGAGCAACAATTTCGACCCACCCTCATAGATGGTGTCACCAGACATCGCACCGGAACACGGTAAGGCTGCTTGGTGGTGCGGCTTTGTCTGGTGGGTGGTCACTAACCAAAGCATACCACCAGTTATTTACCAGTAAACATAATTACTAGTTGATTGTCACCTGATTTGCACCAACCACGTGTAGGGATTCAGATAAAAGGTGCACTCGCACGGACGAAGGTGACTCAGTCCCCAAATTTATAATTAATTTCAGATTTTATGTTTGTATTTGATAAGGAAAGACAGAGAGTAGCCTCCACGACACGGGGAATTCTAGTGTGAAAGCTGGAGGACTAAAAGTCATTGTTATCTTTAATTAGTTTATATTTTTGTCACTTTCATTCAGTTAGGTATATCCTGTAACTTGATTACTTACAGATTTGAATTCTTCACAAGCTTCTAAAGTAACATGAGCCTCATAATGTATAACCATTCCATATTCAACACCAGTACATCTTGTAGCTTCTACTAAAGGTGCCCCTGTCACACCGCAGTCCGTAAAATATCTGATCTTAAGAGGACCCATATCTGAATCATCCTTGAAGTTGACTACACTCACAATATCTTCGTACCCAGTTTTCACAAGCTTCAGAATGTTAGAGCTGTCGCTCTCTAATTTGGCTACGTACGTAAAGTCCTCAAGTAGCTCGTGAAGACTATCGTAATGATCTTTCACGCTTTCAGTAACCGCGAATATTACGTTCACCTAAAAATAACCACACTTAAGAAAATAGAGGAATGAGGAGTAAACATAAGTATCTAAAGCAGCCATAGTCAACTTTCGGCACTTAAAACTATTCTGTGAACATAGTAGCTAGTTAGTGAGACCGGTATAATATAAATATGTTTGCAGGCAAATACCAGCCTTACAATAATTAGGTAGGTTTACTGGAACCAAAGCAGCGGCGGGGTAAGAGCAGCGATTGCGCTGCGGTATCATACTCGCCTTTGAAATAAAATGTCGCGGGATCGATTTCCGGTCGCGCTAACTTAGTACTCGTAATTTTACTGAAGATTATAAAATCTTCAGTAAAATCACTAAGTTCTTTTAGCTCGTTTGAAATAAGGTAGAGAATATCCGATCTAGATTACACTGTTACGTCAGAGAAGAGGATATCTACTGTTTACATTACTAACACTCGTGCTCGTGGGTTAATTCAAATGTAAAGAAAATTGTATTTGTTCACCTTATACTTAGCTAAAAGACGATACATTTGTGCTACCGATGGGTAGTCATAAGTAGCCGCCTCAGAGTAATAGCCTCTGTCGTCTAAATGGCATTGTTCGTCGTTCTTTTTCGTGGCACCACCTTGAATAAATTAGATAATTATCACCGGATACAATAGATACATACCAAACGATGGCATCTGAATAATTTATGGAAAAATGGCTTCCGATAACGGTAGTAGTTAATACAAACAATTAATGCTGCTCATGATTTAGGTATCGAGTCACATTAATTAGTTATAATTTCTATGCGATGCGCCTACTAGTATATTAGACTAACCTTACCGTTAACTGAATTTGATACAATCTATAATACATAGATAAATCCTGTGTTAGCTTATGTATTTAATCGTTAAGTTTCCTTTATTTAGGTATCAATTATTCTTTTGTGTTATCTCTAGGATACTCTGTTATTGGCATAGTATAATGTAAATTTTAATGTGATCAGCCGAGGCTGGTTGCATGCTTAATTTAAGAATGATTTAAATAAAAAAAAGTGCTCCTGTGAGAAAACTAGTTAGTTTCGACAGCGGCATGAGTAAATTGGCTTTTGGGTATATAAGTCGAGCCAAATCATGTAACTAGATTAACAGTCTTAGATCGCACTCAATTTAGACCAATTGCGATTGTCGAAAGTCGAAAATTTGAACAAGTATTCTTATCTTATAATCCCAAAATTTATCCAAAATGAGGATAGTTGCAATGAAATTACCTAGTTTCCCATCTCCAGCGGTGTGCATCAAGCCATCAGACAGAAGTATCACAATCTTACGACTCTGATGAGCCCACCCGATTTTGTCGCCGCATGATATCACCTGCATTAGGGCGTCTAATTGTGCCTCCGCATTATCCAAGTTTGCTGTCACAGAACTGCTGTTTACGTGCTCAATAAACGCATTTACCTAATAGGAAAAGAAAACTATGACATCATGAAGTGTACCTAACCTAGATATAAGAGAGTTATTTGATTTCAGAGAAATAATTATTGGGTGGATTTTTTTTAATAAAAATTTAATTTTAATATTCTAGGACATTAACACACGTTCATCTGGTCCCAAGCTAAGCTGAGCTTGTGTTATGGAAACCAGATAGCTGGTGGGTATACATATCTGGTAGATATACTATACAAATATTACTTTTCTTTTTTAAATTTAAACTTTTAATAGTTAATTACACTCTGACTCGAGTTTAACACACATCACACAAATGTCTATCCGACTGGAAATCGAATTGAATCTGTTCGCGTAAAAATCATGTCTCTAGTAGAAATAGACATTTAACTTTTAAGACAGTTGATGAAGACTTATGCCCAGCAGTCAGACGCCATTGACATGGGTCAATAGTTACTTGACTTTACTCAAGGAGGTAGGTAGTGATTTTCAATTACAATTACTGTATAAGATTAGATTGATTGATATCCAATCGTGACCCTTACCTCGTTAGTGAGCGATAGATGGTGTTTGTAACTGTAAGTAGCTTCACAAGCCACCTCCTCCACAGAGCACGGGTTAGCGAGTCGCCTCGCATCAGTACTTATAAATGGCATCAACGGCTTTTCAGCAAAACTTCCAAAACCAAGCCTAAAAATTTACAAATTATTGAGTATTTTAAGAATCAATAAAGTAACATTAAGAACTGTGATATGTAGGTAGGTACCTATGTGACGATAAAATTGTTGCAGCTGCTAATATTTGAAACTATTTTCGAAGCACGAACTAATAACAGAAATACTATTAAAATACTACTGAAATACTAGGTACTGACAAACTAATCTAACAATTAATAACAGTGGGCAAAATTTTACGTCGAACCTTCGAGGCACTGTTAAAGTGGCTATAAATAAATGCAGTACCTAGTAGTAGCTGTGGTCCAGTGGTAAGCGTGTTTGCTTAGTAACCGCGAGGTCCCGGGTTAGATTCCCGGATTGAACATAAAGACTTATAATATACTTAGAGAATCATAGTTGCACCTCGAAGTTTGGAATTGTGCCCGATGAACGGCAATAGGCAACTGTTTGATTGTATGAAACTAGACAGAACGTACCTAAAGTTATCAGTGAGATTCTTCAACATTGGCGGCAAATCGTCCCTTAACGATACCAATGTTTCCTTATCATCCTTCATTGACCAAGTTAGATCCATCAAATAGTACAAATCTAAAGGATAATTCTTAGCTGGTCTAAATGCGAACTCTATTTTCTTTGTCTCCCCTGAGAACAACATAAAATTTATTATTTCTTTAATGTCTTCTGGACACGGGTCATTTTCAGAGAGTTTAGACCTTAGAAAAAGGTGAAACAAGTAGCTTCGTTGTTCCATGGTTTAGACCTCAATCCTGTGTGGATGGTCCTAACATTAATTTGAAGACCAAAGTTAGCTAAAAGAACCTACCTAATTAAAGTTTGTGTCATACCTAACAATGATACCTGCTATGCATACCTACATTTACAATAAAATTTAGAAAATGTTATCTATTAAAATCATTTCAATTTGAAGTTATAAAAATTTATAACATGAATTATAATAGTGTAATCAACATTACAAGCGAAAATGTAACAAAAACGTGTAACCCTATTGTAAAATGATTTGTTGGAAATGTTTAATTTCAAATTAAACAATGCAGCACACATCATAATTAAGCCTGTTGAATGATAAAATATTTGTTATTGTGAGTCTGGATTATATAGCATAAAGTATTTGAATAATAGATAACAAAATTATAACGCTATTGCAGTAAAATATTGTTAAAAGTCAATTAAATGTAGCACTTACGTGGTTTAATAGACAGTCTAATTTTCTGCGGTTGTATTTGTACAACGTTTTCTTCGCTGTTGGGTATCATATCCTGAAGGGAGCTGTTCTCCACTACCTCCCACACCGGCTTCTCTGGACGCTGTATATGACCTTGACTGCAGCCAATGTTTACTAGACTAAAGAAAAAACTGCAATAAGTAACTATAAAGTAACGCACTACCGCTTGTGAGTTAAAATCGATCTGTAGGAAAAACTAACCAATTCCTAAAAGGAAGCCGATGGGAATCTGGTTATATTGACTCCGCCACTGCTACCTGTACGAAAAGATTTGCCTGCATGAACCTGGCACTACCTGGATAAAAGGCACATCCAGTATTCGTCTAAACCACAGACGAAGTAGAGATACTACGGTCTAACTAGTAAACACTAGGCTTAATTTTAATCGTAATAATTCCGTTATCTACCTTAGTAGCTTTTGCGTTATAATTATAAATTAATTTAATGGGACATTAACACACACGGTCATCTGATCCGAAACTAAGCAGAGCTTGTATAAGCTCTGCTTAGTATCGGATCAGATGATGATTAATAATACTAAGGAAACCTGGTTTCCTTAATACTAAGGAAACCAGATATCTGGTAATAAACTACTTAAAATATATAAATATAGATAATTACACCCAGACTCAAAACAAACAGACGTGTTCATCACACAAATGCCTGACTTGTGAGGGAATCACACCTACGACCTGCGGCGCGAAAAGCAAGTATCTTACCGACCACGCCATAGGCCCGCCGCCGCCGGTTGCGATATAGTTAATTAAACCCCCATCCGCACAAACTGTCACGCCTATAGTTATTAAACAGGTAAGTAATTACTTAATTGATCCCACTGGATGATCTTTAATCACTACATCGTATAAAATTAAGTCGCTTCCGCTTTCTGTTAAGTAAACTAAAAAACTACTGAACGAATTTTCATGCGGATTTCACCAATAGGTAGAGTGATCCATGAGGAAAGTTTATGTGTATAATTAGTACCCATGCTATGCCGGGTGAGTGCTAATATTCAATAACGGAATACGGTAACATGACTCAACAACTTAGGTAACTATTTCAGCAACAACGTAACTCCTTCAGCGAGGTCTACTTAATCGGTTACCCAAAAAAAAGTAATTTGCGGGAACTTTTACGTGTATTTATTACCTAAATAGCCCTTTCCATACGAAAAGATTAAGTACAAATTCCATCAAATAGTAAGCCCGTTACTTTCTTTCTCTCGGTAGGTTAGGTACTTACATTGATGTCGAATTGGTACGAGCGCAGTACAAGTACAGTCGCGATGTGAGTACAATCAATAATCTATCAAACAACAATCTCTTGATTAGTGTGGCAGCCAAATATCAGTCAGTGAACGTGAGAAAGAAACGGAATAGAGCCGCACTACACGTTATCGATAGAATACACTCTCTAGTCTCTAGATTATTATAAATTTAAGTACAAAAATGATATCATACAATATATCAGTTATCTGATTTCATAGTTTTGGTTCAGATAACTATGTGTGTTAATAATCCAGAATTATTATATTAAAAAACCGGCATCCCGTTATTTTGATACATTTTAGATAGATTACAATTTTATGTGATAAACTTGGTGCTTAATTAAGAGACTTTCTAACGAATCAAGCAGATTTACGAAGAACGTTTATCTTTTGATAACTTTAAATTATAAATTTAATGAAACCTCCGCTTATCCGTTTAATGGAAAAAAGTACAACAAAATCGGTCTATTATTTTAAGCACTGCGGTGCATTAACTTGTACCTACACAGATTTACATAAACTAACCATAACACCCCTTTTCCGGAGGTTATAAACAGTTTATTTTAGGCTGTAGGTACTAAGTATTTTCTATGTTTTTTCTTTACATTGAAAATTGTCCTTGTTCATGATAATGATAATAATTAAATTGTTTATTAGGTTTAAAAGGTACAACATGAAAGTAAAACTAACTATAAAATAAAAACAGATTATGTTATGTATATACCTGAACTAGGGTGATGTCTATAAGGTTTATTTTCAAAAGAGAATGCAAATTATGTTATTGTAAGGGCTTTTTAATTAGCCAGCAAAACATTATGATGTTCATGTACTTATCTTACTTCGATATCGACATATCGAAAATAGTATGCGAGCTCACTATCCGAGAATGCGTAAGAGTCGTGACCGCACAGTGTGACACTAAACGTAATTGATTAAGCAAAATAAAGCGAAACGTTTAAGTACCTGCTACTTATATGAAAAAAAATTAGAAGCTTAAAATAAAACAGTTAGTTACTAATTATCCAAATCACACTTTAGAACATTACATAATAAATACTTGTAATTAGTCGTTTAGATAATGGTAATCGAATTAGAGTCACAAAAGGAAAAGTGAAAATGATTCACAAAACATATTTTTCGTGTATGTAGATATTTATTTGTTCTCAAACAATCGGACAATTAATGTCAATTTGTCATCGATTAACTGTTAACTAAATCTCCGGGTGGTAAATTAACGTGTTTTTCTTTTCCCATGACAATAGACAAAACAATAAATGATTTCATCTTTGTGATGTCATCATAATTTCATCATCTAAAGACATTTGAAATATTGGTCCTAAATGCCTTCACCGCACTTAATGCGACAATCCAACAATTTTCGTTAACGTAATATATTTAATTGCTTTAATTAATGACTCGACCGCAATCAACGGGAAAATCTGAAAATTTTAATAAAAAATAGTGCGATGTAAGCGCCTGTGTTTGCCTGTGTGATGTTTTTATGAATTTTATACTGATAACGAAACCATGCGCGTTGCATATGAAGTTTATAGCGGTAACACCGCGATGAATGCGATCAAGGCATGAAAAATTGTCTCTTCCATTCTTTGTTTCATGACGTAATTTGAACGTCCTAGTTGAATTTAGACAAAAACCATCCAATTACTTCGTGACGTGGGTGTTGCTTAATCGCCCAGATCGGTGAAGATCGTCGCAAGATAAACAGATTATGATTCTATAGGCCCAAGTTTACTGAGTTCTAATCGAACGTTTAACTATAAAACACCTAATTTTGTTTAACTAAATTCTATGATTAACTAGTCAATTAAAAGTTTATGACTTTCTTATTCGAGTATTAGTGGCATCTTATTCCGAATGCTTCGTGTAAGTAGTCAAAAGCTCATGAAGGAAACTAAGAGCGGGAGGTGTTATACGCAAGTTTTAATACTAAATTATTTCTGCCAGTTTTTGGGTGAGCGAGGTAATTACGAACAGCACACATGTAATAGTTGAAGAATCTTTACTAATGTACACGTAAATAAAAGCTACATACAAACACATATTAACAGCTTACATGGTTCATACAAACGCGCGCAATACCAGTTCCGGGTTAAATGTTCTAGGGAACGAAAGTAACTAACATACAATTTAACACTACACATGCCTACCTAAGGGCTCTCTAAACTCTCTATACAATTAAAGAACACGCGATGCCATTATGTCAGCTTACTAACATTATAAAACTTATTTTGGTAATTAGAAGGGTTGGAATTGTTGAGGATGATAAAAAGATTATTACGGTCGTTTTCGATCGTACCTATTCTCATTTATTACGGCAAGAATTCTAAATCTTATTCTTATTTTTAGATTGTGCTAGATTAGGTAGAATTTCTTTCTCACATTTTGCTGCAATTATTGCTCAGTACAAGTAAGTAAGTTTTTACAGAAATAGGGAGATTTAGTCGAATAAATATCAAAGATTTATTTCTGTATTCGAAGACAAAAATTCTATATTGCAAACACAAATAGAAATAGTAACTACAAATTGTGTGTATTTTAGGGCTCAGTATGGAGTAAAAAAAGACCAAGGCAAGAAATAGGTGAACTATGATAGTATGGTACAGTCGTACAGAACCTAAGTTAAGTTGCATTTTAATCCTGACTCCCTTACTAAATTAATATTATAAATGCAAAAGTATCTCTGTCTGTCGCGCTTTCTCGCCAAAACTACTGAACCAATTTGGATGAAATTTTGTATGTAGATAGTTTGAGACCCGGGAAGGACATAGGATAGCTTTTATCCCACTGCGCAAAAAGAGTCTAATGGTTTAGTACGATAACTAATTAACACGCGAGTGGAGGAGTGGGCGGAAAGCTAGTAACATAAATAAGTAAAACCAAACCTAATTAAGTTAGCTTTATGTGAGCACATTAACAGCATTTATATGTGATAACTTAGATCATACGTTTGCTGTTTAATTTGTTTGATAATAAATCACCTATTTACGGTTATTGACTAATATGTTATTAGTAAAACGTAGTTATAGCTACAAATATTAAGACAACGTTAGAAAAGCTAATAAACAACATTATGAACAAATTGCTGTTTTCCGTGAAAGTGTTATTAATTGCGAGTATGTGTTGTAATTTATTATAATTTACCGTCTGTGGCCTCTGACCACACCACACCACAAGTACACACAGATTCTCACCGCATGTTTAATATAAACAGAATTTAAAGAATTGCATAACTGCTAGATTCTTAAAAGTACCAAACTAAATAAAAAGTTAACAGTTATTACATTCTAGCGTTATTGAAGTTGCTGTTTATATGCACACACATTTCATACGAAGATAGAAAGAAGTAGAAGTAGGCAGGCACTAACTTTACCTGCACCATGTGTGCCTAATTGCATAAGTCAACATTAAAAAAAACGTCGGTGAATCCCGTATAAAATAGTATTAATAATCTAGTAGTAATAATCTCTTTCAAGTGTGTATTACTTATAAGAGCACTACGACATACGTGACGGCGGCTCCGCCCTCACGTATGTCGGTTATCGCACTAAACCATTTACCTCTTTTGAGCGATCGGATAAAAACTACCCTATGTCCTTTACCCGGGCCTCAAACTATCTCCATTAAAAAATTTCATCCAAATCGGTTCAGTAGTATTGGCGTGAAAGCGCAACAGGCAGACAGTTACTTACAGTTATAATTATTATATTAATAAGGATAAGTGTGCACGCAAACATGAAACGAACGCTGCTGGAACTGGGAAAAAAACGATACAATCGGGCAAAGGACCGACAGCTTAACCTTAGACTGACAGCATGCAGGCATACTTTACCGATAACTGTGAATAATAGGTATCTAGTAAGGTTTTATATAGATGCTCTCTGTAACTCTACATTCTTTAGGGTATAACTTACGAGTATTATAAGCAGGTGTCTGCATCATGCAGTAACAATATAGACAAGAAACAAGGTTTACCTCTCGTCATCGTTGCACCTCGGCGCTCCAGAGGTGTAGTACGGGTCTGCACACCAGCGGCAATGTGACGCGGCTGCCAGGCACGCACCACACTCTTCGTGCTCGATGCATGCTAGCTTGTTCAGGAGCTGTTGTACTGTGGAACAATACCGTTACATAGCATTACGCATGTATTAACCAAAGGTATAGGCAGAGGTGAATATCATTCACTATTCGCCGACTATGTTTAGGTCCCATACGTAATAGTTAGTTAGCAGTAATTGTTTGGAATTGTCTCACTATCTCTGCCTTTTTACTCGAATGAACCCGGAACCGGACGGTTACTAAGCGAACATACTTACCAATATACCACCGAGGCAGTTAATACGATTTGTTAATATACGATTCACAAGACACAGCAGTCTTTTGCGCAGCTCTACCATATTTTGCTTAGGTAGTAAGTCTAATTGAATTGCGGAAATTTTAAAATTACCAACTTATTATAAAACAAGAAAACCTAGTAAATAAACAGAACATGTTCCTTTTCTACAAAGGTAGTTAAGCCTTACAAAGCTGTATAAACCTATTGTAAATAAACTACTTAGTTCTATCTATACATTGTCAGCTAAGCTTCTTATACAAAAAAGAAAATCTAAGTTGAACAAAAAAGGAATTTCTCAAGAAGCACTTGACACATGAGTCAGACATGCATTTTGTTCACATTAGTTAAAATAAAATAGACCACCAAAATCGAATGTGTAGCGACGCGCGACGTGTTGCCGCTTGACACAATTTATGTGGGCGTTCCGAGATTACGGCGCGAGTGAGATTATCTCCCGAATATGGCACATTCGCCACGTGCCCCATAAGTTACACCGTGTTTACAGGATAATATTATATGACAAACCTGTTGAGTGATAATAAAGGGTTGTGCCTGCGTGGTATCTGTACCTTTCAATATGATTTTTAGTTACTGCAATTTTTTTTTGTAGAAATTCATAATTTGTTAGTATTCGGGGAAATTATATCTAGCTATTACGGAAACTGGATGGCTTTAGCAGAAGTATAGAAGATACTCAAGACCGTGATGTCTGGAAGGTGTTAGGGGAGGCCTTTGCCCAGCAATAGGATGATCAGGGCTAATAATAATAATATTACGAAAAAATATTAAATACTACATTCCGCCAGGGACTTCGTCTGCGTGATAAACGAACATAAATCCGGAATAAAAGTATTCATTATGTTAATCTAAGTAGCAAACTACATGTTGTGTGCAAAATTTTGTTCTAATTAATACAACCGTTTTGTGAATAACCGTGAAATAATAACAACCTTTTTATTCGGAAAGACACAAACTTGCGCATTTAGAGTACAAGTAGTAGCAGTAATAGTTAGTAGTCTCAGTATTTAGTCCAAACTAAATAAAATAAAAAAGGAAGAGCATTAAAATAATAAAATACATTTTGTATTTAATGATATTCTTGTAGCATTCATTAGTTCCATAACAAGCGGCTTGTTTCTTCCATGGTTTAATTTATTTTGAACTTTACCATAAACTCTCCTCTAATGGGGTGTTTTCTATTTCGGAAAACTAATAACAAATTCCACATTTTCAGCTGTAAATAAAACTGTCAATCCGGTTACAAGTTATTTTCTATTTTAGAAAACTAATGCCCGTAACAGGTGGGTCCCGCCTACCGGCTGCTCGGAGTGTTCGTACTATGTTCGTTACTCATAAGCGTGAAATAAATCTCTCCTTTTGAAGTTACATTTATTATGTCCGTGTTGAGATAACGCGAACTTTTATTTTGTTTTAATCTCATATAAGTTAATACGTTTTATTTTTAACTTCCGTCCTGTTTGGTACCATGTAATGTATAGGACTGAATCCAACCAGCAATAGAACAGTTTGAATGAATCAATAGATAGATACTCTATAGTCATAGTAAAACCTACTCTCATAATTTTGGTAACTAGATTTCGCCCACGGCTTCGCCTGCTTTGTTCACGTTTCACTTCTTTAGGGGTGAGATTTAAAAAAATACTTTCTCAGTGCACCCTTATATCTTATACGGAACCAATGAGCTGGAGTATCTAGACCCAGTGGTTTGGGCTTAGTTAGTCAAATCAGTCTGTTTCTCCTTATCGCTGTCGCTGTCTGTCCGTCCCTATGTATGCTTAAATCTTTAAAACTACGCAACGGATTTTGAAGCGG
Source organism: Meganola albula (assembly GCA_936450015.1). Lineage (NCBI taxonomy): Eukaryota > Metazoa > Arthropoda > Insecta > Lepidoptera > Nolidae > Meganola > Meganola albula. The sequence continues at coordinate 5,139,043 of OW388159.1, read as the reverse complement.
TTTTTTTAAAACATAGAGTGATTCAAGGGGAGGGTTTATAATATTTATAATACATTAATTATATTGTAGAGAAACAGCCGTGCGCGGCGCGTGATGTTTGTATTGTTTAATGAGAAAAAAGCTGTGAACGTTATTTATAAGGACATTCTGTAAATGTACCTTATTAGGTATATTTAGTATCAGCATTGCACCCGTGCGAAGTCGAAGCGGGTCGCTAGTAGATTATAAGACAGTCAGCTATGAAGAAAGGAATAAATATATAAATCAAAACCTCAGTCTCTAAACTCTAGGGGTAGTTAGTTGACATAACGGCTAATTGAAAATTTGTTTTAACCCCTGACGGATTGGCAGACTTTTATGAAACCTCCAGCTGTTAAAAGCTGTGAACGTTATTTATAAGGACATTCTGTAAATGTACCTTATTAGGTATATTTAGTATCAGCATTGCACCCGTGCGAAGTCGAAGCGGGTCGCTAGTAGATCATAAGACAGTCAGCTATGAAGAAAGGAATAAATATATATGTCGGAGAAGTCATTAGTACGGTAGCATACTTGACAGCGAGGCGGCAGCGCGTCGGGTCGACACGCTCGACAGAGTCTAGCCTGAGGTCCGCACGGGCGACGAGTGGGGATTGTCGCTACACGAACTGTGTGCCCCAGTTCTCTACAGACGTCCGTGCGACCAACATCGGTCTAGGAACTGTCTTACCACTCGTTGTATTAGTTTTACATTTCGTAACAAATTAATAGTGTGATTAAGATAACTTTGCTGCTCGTAACCACACCCACTCAATAGGATTTCTGGCGAGGACTATCCCTCTGATCGGCCCCCCCTGTACCGAAATCAGAAGCGGGATAAAGGAGCAGACAAACCATCACCCAACTGAAACTACGCAACGCCGTGAAAAATAAAATGACGGGAGTGGTGACAGCTGGCGACGTGAACAAAAGGACACATCTCTACCCGGTGCCCTAATGGAAGTGGAGGTATCGAGGTTTCACGCAGCAAGCGATACGTGAGGGTCGACGTGTGCGTGGTTGATCCACCGGGACGAACTTTTAAACATCAAGGTCAGTCGTTCTTTTTCTTTTGAGATTCCGGTGCCGAGTGTTCACTTCGTTAAAGAGAGTAAACGTAGTGGTAAAAGAATACAAATGTTGTAACCTTAAAGGGTCAGTCAAGCATACTTGGCATTGTTTAAATTATTTGTTTTGTTGAAATCGATAATTTAATCGAGATTTTATTGTACGTTATGCCTGATGTAGTGATATTTTTTTACGAAGTGATATGATATCAGGCCGCGAAGTATTGTTGCAAGGTTTTATTGTTAGTATGACCGCGATTCATTTTAAAATTTGAAAAGTTCTCGATATAACGATTGTAATTTACAATTATCAGTGAGTACCACCGAACTGTTTAATAATAATGATTTACCCTCCATAAATCGTTTTACCGTTGTTGACAATAGCGTTTCGCGAGAACATAAATCACCTTTTGTCTATGTGTTGTCTCGTAATTTAGATTATTTAATAACTGGTATGTCGCTAACATGCGCAACTACAGGTGAGCTTGTTTTTTTCGCTTAGTTGAACCTTATTTGGTTGCTCAAAAATTACCGTATCGTTTTAGTGCGGAAGAAAGAAAAACGATCGTGAGCGTGTAGATGAGTTATTGCGTGCAAATATTATTTCACTGAGTAATTTAACTTTTCACTATAGCTAAGCTAAGACAGTTTATAGGCTTAGTCGCATACTTCAGACAGTTAGACTGCTGAGATCCAGTCTCTTAGGGAGGCCATGGTTGAGGGCTTCAACTTATCTCTCAAAGCTGTTTCCGACTAGGGTGACGCCGATCTAGTCAAGTGTAGTGCTGCTAAAACCCAGGCGTGTCTATTCTCTGCTAAAAAAAATAATGCCATTTTAATTGGCTCCTACTTTTCAAGGTGTATCCGTGCGTATTACAGACTATTTTGAGCTTCTTGGCGTCAATATGACTTTGAACCTCAATTTTGACCCGTACATTGAGCCCATGGCTCAACTTGCTGCCAAAAAGCTAGGTGTCCTCGCGAATACGTCAGTACTTCACGCCAAAACAGATGCTCAAGCTATATCAAGCACAAGTTCGCTCATGCATAGAGTACTGCTCGCATCTTTAGGATGGGTCAGCTAAATACCAACTCAAGGCATTGGAGTCTATAGAAAGGCGAGCCAAGAGGCTTATTAGCAACGAATCCCTCGTCAAGGCTAAATTGCAAAGCCTCGAGCATCGCCGCATGGTTGGTGGTCTTTCGGTCTTTTACCGGACACACTTCGGAAAGTGTGCGTTGGGATTAAACAATCTTATTCCCCCATCCCCGTTCTTCCACTGGACAATTGGAGGTGTGGCTGTGCGCCGCCGTTATGTGGTGGAAGTTCCAGGGGTACGCACGGAGCGCTTTGTTTCCACTTTCACTGTGCGAACTGCCGGGTTGTGGGATTCGCTGCCGGCATCTATGTTTCTCGATAGCTATAGTCTGCCGGTCTTCAGGTCACGAGGTGAATCGATATTTACTGGGTAAGTGCGTTCCATCGTAGACTGCAGCATTGCTTCACATCAGGCAGGTTGTGGTCAAGCGCAAGCCTATTTTAAGATAATAAAAAAAGTAAGTGCCTAATTTTGGACCAACAGCGCCACGAGTACATTAGGAAAGAAGTAATTCATGACGATTTACGCAATATAGATAGGGCCGTATTCTATGAAAAAAAAAAATACAGTAAATTCGACAAGATAAAGGCAAAGGTCAATAATTTTTCGGTGGGAGAGTTTGTTTTGATTATGAACGAGGAGTGTAATCATACAAAGTTGGATCCCAAATTTGAAGGACGACCGTCCGAGGTCATAGAAGTTCTTGACAGTGACCGTTATAATTTAAAAGCACTACATTGTAACCGTACCTACAAATACGCACATGAAAGTTTGCAAAAAAAGAAATCCGGTGAATCAAAGTATAACCGACGAAATTGAAATAGAGTGAAGTAGTCGTGATGATGGCGACAAGATTGTTTAAGCTTGCATAATGATTGGACCGTACCGGAGGTTGTCGTGTAGCCGTAGCTCAGTAGAAATCGGCATCTACTACATTGTAGTAGTCCGTGAGTACGCGGTAGTGCAGTCAACTCCGGCAGAGGTCGGGTTTGTTGGGAAACCGTGAGTCCAGGGGAGACTCGGCGTTCCCGTGGGGGTTCGCATAAAGTTGAGTAACTGGAGGTTACTGGGCTATGTGTAGCCAATGGTCATATGCAGAGCTTAAATTAGTTTACTTGTTGTAAGTGATTGTCTCTTGTGTGAGAGTGTAAGTTTTAGTAGTCAGTTGTGCTTTGAGTTTCTGATTTTGATATTGAAGCGATTTAACTGAATAAGTGATATTGATTGTTCATTGATTTTTAGTAAACAGGTTTCCTTAATTTAATAAAAAAAAAAAAGGTTTAGAGTTCTGTTAAATTTTGGGATTTCTGGAAATCTTTATCTTTATCTTTGTCTAAAGCCAGGAACTTGTTCCTTCTAGATTAGTAGGCCAGGCGTGACTGAACTATGTGATACTGTGTGTTGAATATTGTTTCAGAATAACACACAGAGACGTGTGTCTCGCAGGATGGCCGTGTCGGAGAAGTCATTAGTACGGTAGCATACTTGACAGCGAGGCGGCAGCGCGTCGGGTCGACACGCTCGACAGAGTCTAGCCTGAGGTCCGCACGGGCGACGAGTGGGGATTGTCGCTACACGAACTGTGTGCCCCAGTTCTCTACAGACGTCCGTGCGACCAACATCGGTCTAGGAACTGTCTTACCACTCGTTGTATTAGTTTTACATTTCGTAACAAATTAATAGTGTGATTAAGATAACTTTGCTGCTCGTAACCACACCCACTCAATAGGATTTCTGGCGAGGACTATCCCTCTGATCGGCCCCCCCTGTACCGAAATATAAATCAAAACCTCAGTCTCTAAACACTAGGGGTAGTTAGTTGACATGACGGCTAATTGAAAATTTGTTTTAACCCCTGACGCATTGGCAGACTTTTATGAAACCTCCACCTGTTAAATATAGAAAAACCTAATCTTTACCTTTGAAATAAACTGCTCAAAATCTATCCAATGTGCGCTACAATGCCACGAACTTATAGTAACTACATACCTACGCCTTTATCTTCTATACGACTGATTCAATTGGATAACCTATTTTTGTTTCTCCGTTATTTTCGGGACAAGGTTTGTCTAATATAAATACCTGAGCATTTAATAAAATGACTGAACCAAAGCTCAAAGTTGTTTCTATTAATATTTAATTAAATACCTGCCATACTTAATATTAAACTTAGTTAAACATTGTATGTTTATTCGCAGTTAAAATTATTTAGCGCTATGTCAGTATACTTCATTATTACATTAACCAGAGTTAATTACCTACTCATTAATATAATAATTTTACTGAAAAATCCTAGATCATAGCAAAAAAATTTAATTCAAAATAAATAACTGTTTGTAACATTTGTTCCGCTAAAACTAGAGAATGAGCAGACAGATTTGCATAATTAATTTTAGTATGTTTGATTCAGTACAAATATTGTTAAAAATACTAAAAAGGTAAGACTTAAACAGTATTTTATACATACATGAAACATACTGAAGTAACGCCAAACACAGATCGTGAAACAATAATTAGTAGAGCTCTACATTATTTATAGCTGTTAGTAGTAATTTATTTTGATATATCAGCTGGCACTAGAATAATTGGAGCACAGTGTCCACAAACATACAATAAGGTAAGTAGGTAGTAAATAGTACAATGCAAATAAAACTATAACATTGACCACCTTATAAAAAGCGCCCCTTTCGTACATAGGTAAAGTATAATAAAGAATCATCGCAACTTACCTTTAAATGCGATTACTCATATCATGTTAAATAAATATGTAACCAAGGATATTTAATGTGCCTATCTACCTAACTACTTACTATAAAATAGTTTTACATTCTTCAGTCAACTGTAAATAGGTTTAAATAGGTACGCACCTTGACAGATTCCAGGATTGATATACAAAACTAACAAACACACTGAAACAAACACTGAAATCCTTAACATGATCTCTGCATTAAATCACATCTGGATCGAACGGTTTGCACGTGTGGATATCGAATGGCGGCGCGATCGGTTTCGCGATGAGTAACTGATAAGGGCTGATAAGGTGATAGCGATAGCGCGGGCCGACCGCGCGGTCGCGCCGCCGCACCGCACGTTTGCGCTCTTCCACATCTGCCGCGCCTCTAAGCCTGTGTTACTTACCGTGCTCTACGACTTGAATGCCTCGACCTCGCCTCGTTATGTGCTACGCTCGAATAAGATTCACATCAATCCACAGTGCGCTTGTAAGATAAGAGATTTAAGCGGTATTAGCTGTTGATGGATGTTATACTTTCTTTGGTGGTATGGTTAGTTCAAACATACTTCCTTAGTACTTACTTCCAAAGTGCGCGCAACGTGTTATGTAGGTCACATCTCGAGTGCGCTATAAAGAGAAGTACTTTACTGAAAACATTGATATGGTGGTGTTTTTGGTAATTCTGATAAGTATCATCGGACTATGGGAGCAGCCTCTTTGTATTGCACGTTTGTGAGTAGAATAAATTGATACTGCGATCTTTCTATTAAGAATTTTGGATCCAATGTCAACATTACCTAGCTAGAGCAACAACAATATTATTGTCGTTCAAACAAAAGTTACATACTTAACATTGTCGTTGAGATCTACGAGATATAATAATATGATTCACATTGTTTAGTTGATGCTTCATAAAATTTGCCATTTGCGAGATGCGATGACATCTTCTACGACATAATCATGTGTACAATGTATGTAGGTAGATCTTATACGTGGTATAGGTAAATAACGTTTGGAAATAATCTTCACCTACTTACTAATAATAAATGACTGAAAATGTCAGGGACCACTGGTCCGAAATAAAAATATATTGCACTGTTAGATAGCCCGTTTCTTGTGGATGGTTATACTTAGGTTACTTTTTATCCTACTGCTAGGCATGTAATAAAATGTAGGTCATGTAGACGAAGCCGCCGGCGGAAACCTGTAGTATAGATTTTAATTGAATGTAGATTTGATTTTTAAAACCAACGTACTCAACACTGTAATAGTGTTACTTATAGATCAACAGGTAAAGGGTTTACCTAACCATTATTTAATACACAAATAGATTTGTTGTACCTATAACTAGTACAAGGTCTGTACTTTAGTTTAAGACCGGGAAGGATAACTTTACACATTAAATTTGTATCCACTTAGGCACTGACTATCAGAAAACTTAACAACAAACAGGACACTTAAACGTGTTATTAACTAAAACATAATATAGTTACTTACAAACGAACGTAACGTAAGTACTTATATTTAGAAAAGAAATAACTTACAATAGCCTTACATAAATCGCAAATATTGTGGTAATTAATTAACGAGACAGCAAAATCGGCTTTTCTGCTGTCCTTCGGCCTACCTAATTGCCTGCTAATTATGAACAGCGAACATACCCGCAAGATACACGATTTGGAGTCACGCACTCGACCACTCCTGTGTGCCCCAAGGTGCCGCCACTCTAACTTGAACCTCGAACCTCTCTAATGGTAGAGAACGCGTGCTTTAAACCTGCAGAGTTTTGGGATCACAGTTCCAAGTTTATTTCGCGTGTCCTAATGACTAACGTGGCCTGGATCTAGTTTTCCAAACAACACCTCAAGTCAACTATTTATTATAGTAGGTAACCAATACTGTTGAGGGCTCAAGTGCACAATGATTGCACGTCGCTTATACGTACTACAATTTGGATCTATCAAGAAAATTACATCAACGAAGAACATGGGAAGCACAACTCTAAACTGAGCAACTCCTACCTCTGTCTCGGTCAGTTCTTTACTCAATCAGGAACCATCTTCTCTAAAACTGCAGAACTATCGCTACATCTACGACGTTTAGTAAAAGCTATTCGAATTAGAGAGATCTTTTACTAGTGGCTATTCAAATGTGGGTGTACACTCGAGGCCAAAACAACAAAGTTAGGAGTTCATTCACAGTGTTAGTAATCAGTGACGTGATTCAAACGGTCTGTAGGCGGATCGTCAGGCTGTCTATGTAGTTAAGTTGCAAATAAATGTCATCATGCCATATGGAGTCGTGTGGAAAAACTGCGCAATCTTAACGAGCCATTCTTAGGACAGCGTTACATCACGTACGAGTAAGTCACTTGTTGCTTTTGTTTGTAAATTGCCGTTTGTTATTGTAGTGTTATCTTGAGTAACGATGAAAGCTACTACGTACTGCTTGCTTTTGATCTTTCCTTTGGTATGATTAAAGGGAAGTAACCATCTAAGTACTTACGTAGGAACTTTCTTTAATCAAACCATAAAGAAGGTTCAAAAGATCAAAATTTGCTTATCCTTGTCCAGATTATGTTGTGATTCTGACACGTATTATACTAGGTACCTTATCTAACAACATCATGGGGAAATTTTCATACCAAAACCTTGAATATCAGTCACGCAACTGTGGTTTATTAGACACCTGCCATACCTTTTTGTTTTAAACGAAGTCGGTAAGTAAATGAGTAATTAGACCATATGATGAAATATTTTTACGGCACCTTCTTAATTGCGGTCACAGAAATCTACTAAGTAAGTAGGTATTTAATTAGCAAGTAGGTAGATAGAACAAATTTTACAGGTTGTCTGGTACCTATTTAAGGCGGGTAGTCTAGGAAAACATCGTGAGAAAACTGGCATGTCTAAGAACCAATAATTCGAGAACATGTGACACCCACCCACCCGCAATGACCAGCGTAAGTGGATTAAGTCCTAAACTTTCAACTCATAAGATAGTTGAGAGGAGACCTGTGCCCAGCAGTAAGGATAAAGGGTCCAAGGGAGGCAGACTAACTGTTAGTAGAACCCACAAAAAAAAATTGTCAACCATGATTAGTAGAAAGGTATGTAGTAAAAGTACCAAAGTTATTTACAATGACAATTACTCGTCACTAAGTAAGTAGTGAAGATGAAGTGTGACAGGACGGAAAACTCTTAACTGGCTAAGTGACAAACTGCAGTTAGCGCCAAGTTAACTCACTGTTTCACAATCACGGCACGCTTTTACCTCCCTAACAAAGTTTACACAAATGATTTTAGCGCGTGTACCTACTTATATTTACAAGTTCACAGTTATTGACAAATCATTTGCTTCCGTGTTTGTCTTTACTGTTTTTTTTTTGCAGCGAGCACTGGTATTCTCTCGACTATCTTACGAGTCGAGAGAGTTTAGACCCTAATTCACACACGTTGGTCAAGTGGGGGTGGGTGGATGTTCTTGGACAGGCCGATTTCCTCACGATGTTTTCCTTTACCGATATTGAGCAGCGGCGATGAAACAATTCACACATATATGTGTGAGCAGTACCGGGATTCGAACCTGCAACCTTTTATATCTAAGGCGAGGCCCGTACCGCTGCGCCACCGCTGTTCTTTTCACGATGATGATTAAATCAAGATACACCTAGTAACTATTACAAGTTTTAATTTTTCCGAGTTTAATAAATTTTCGTTGTTTTTAGCAACTGCTCTTCTATATTGAAATAAAACTACTTTTTAACGGATTTTATCGCGGTTTATTTTAGGTTCTAGATCCCGACGTTTCAAAATCTTTTCAGACTTCATGTTCACGGGTGGACTGAGGTATTTGACGTCCAAAAATATTAAGTAATCACAATTATTACTGACTACCTTCAAACATTAATATTTAAGTTGCGTTCCGATTTAAGCAAACTGAGCTCACAGTGTCACGAAAGGGTTAGTAAGTATAAAATAATCAAAAATATTTTTACTAGACGTAACTAAAAATGTATGCTTTTCGCAATTTTTTTATCTATGCTTTATGACGTTGCTTCGAACCAAATATTTAAGATTCTGATTTCACGAGAAGTACCCGGTAGGTTTTAATTCCTTTGAGTGTTTAAAATTTAAGGCTTGAATAATCTTTTAATTGCGTTGGTTTAGAAGTTTGATTTTTTCAAGTTATGGCAAGACATCTTGTAGTAAGCATTTTGAGATATATAACTAAAACCTTTTTAAATTAATCCTCTTTTACGTTTCAGACATTTAGCTAGTACTGGTAGGTATGAATAAAAACATTGACACAAGGACATTAAATATTGTCGAATATAAAAAAGTAAATGGCATCCTGTCAAAAATTTTACGCATGCCAGCCAGCAAGGTCTAAAAATAATTAAAACCTTTTTGCAACCTAGTCCTCTAGGCATCTTGGAAAAATTGGAGAAAGGCCATTTAAATAATCAGAAAACATTAAAAAAAATTAAATGACAACCTTTCAAAAATTTTACGCGTACCTACATCCTAAATCTATGACGCGTAGGTACCAACCGTCTTAGAGATCTAAAAATAAATTAAAACCTTTTTGCAACTTGCCTGCAAAGTTATAATCATTACGCATGACTCTTGTCCGTTAGGTATGTACCACAGGCAGTCAAGTGCCATCCGAAAAAATTGAGGGTTTTCTTAATCTGTGGCAGTTTCTACCTAATTAATTGCCAGAATTTAGTAATTTACTGCCCCAGCGAACTTTATACCATATATTTTTTACCTATTAAACCTTTCACCCAACCTATTTTAAGACCTTAACTAGCGAAATCGGTTCAGCCGTTCTCGAGTTTTAGTGCGTCAAATATACGAAATAATTTTTAAAAGATTGTATATATAAAAAAAAGAATAAGGACAAAGAGAGGGTAATGGAATTGAGCATAAGGGGCAGGTGGAAAACCTAAGTTAAATGATAAAAACTAGTAATATTTTATTATATAACTATTCTAATTAAGAAAAATTCCCGGATGTCATGAAGTCAATAAAATACAGTATGTAAATGGGCCTAACTCGCTGGGTTTATATAAATTCAACTTCCGACTTTATAATCATACTGATTTGGTGGCATTATTGCTTTGTACAGTACTGTCGCAAGTTTGCTGGTTTTCACCAGAATCAAACGTTAGGAAGTGGTTATATTTCAGCTTGTAAAATTTGACTCATACACACAGCAAGATAAATAAAACCTAATAAATAGGAAGGCAGAACCAGGCCAACAAGCCAGTTTCTAAAAATTTTAATGCTTCCAATGTAGGTATCGCATTCGAAACAGTCAAAATGTATGTAGCTATCTAAATGAAAAGGGGAACCTTGAAATTCTTTATTTAGTCTCAGCCTCAGATTTCGACTTCCGTTTGGATTTGTGTGGGCGCTTAATAGTTCTATCCAACATAGCATAATAATGGTTAACAGGCTCCAACCACCCATAGCCTTGCTCAGCTTTGCCCAGCCAGACATGCTCATTAGGATCAGTTACCACCAGAGCACCCATAGGACTGTTCTCGCTGAAGTTACATCGCAATATAGTTCCGTCAGGATACGTGTATTTGCCAATCCCAGTGTATGACCAGTCTTTCATCGGCCCTTCGTAATTAGAACCGTCGTTAAATGATACACGAACTGGCTCATCTTTACCACCGAGTTTATCGTTTTCCCAGTGACCAGTGTACGTCTCACCTTCAGCTGTGGTATAAACTCCGGGGCCTGAAATGAATAACAAGGTAAATGACAAAAAAAAAGATAAACCCGTTTCCATAACATAACAGGTATCATTCCGCAGACGACGACGATGACGACAGACTGCCTATACGACGCGACGGGATCAGTAGGTACCTACTTAAGGTCCTATATGTAACCGTTTACGATATACCAACCTACGGCTAGTATTATTTTAACTGTGATACGGCTGCAACTATCACTACTAGTCAATCGTCAGATACCTCGTATGTCGTATGTCAAAACGATTTCAATTTTTTAATTCAAACAGTAGGTACCTACCTAACGTCATCTGCCGCCGCGCCGCGGACATAGTGTAGTGTGGTGCAATAGAGGGTGAGTATGATATTGATATTTATATCTGTAGCGTAAGTTTGTACACTATAGGAGCAAGTTTTCAGGTTATAACGATAATAATATAGATGGGCCAAACAAATACATTAGTTTGAAGAATAATTGGAGCATAACGTTCGACGTGTGTAGGAACGGTAACGACGACGGGCTGAAGTTGGTAATGATACGGGCCATTAAGTACGTAAGTTGTAGATATAAGACCAGAGAATATTTACCATTGAATGAGGTAAGTATCTCCCTTCCTTTTGTGTCTTGTATAGTTTAACAAAAATCCTTACTAATATCCTTAAAGTAATTCTGTCTGTCCGTCGCGCTTTTACGCCAAAACGACTGCACAGTTTGAGATTAGGGAATGACTTAGGATAGTTTTTATCTGACGCCGGTTTTGTGCGTCTCCAGAGGATTAAAAGGTAGCAAATAGTTGTTCATGGTTATTGCCATTACTCTGAACTTACCCCTATCAATCTCATACCTAATTTGTAATGCCTACAATGCCTAATTTGTAATCCAAATTTCTACCTGGTTATAAATTTAGAGCCAATCAACTAAATCTTATAAATATTATGTTTGTAACTTGTTTGTTCATTAGGAAGTAATTAAGTATACTAAGTAGGTACCATTCATTTTTACAGTCCGATCTTTCTTCTTAGCTTCGAAGAAACCTTCATAAGTGTCACCAGTCTCGTGCTGGAAGAATCCCTCGTCGATTATGACGGGAATCTCCTTTGGCGGTTTCTTGGACTCATTTTCCGACTCAGTTACTTCCGTACCAGACATTACTTATTTCCTTTCCTAATAATTATTCTTATTCTTCTTCTTTCAATTATGGCCTCTGCAGAAATTATTCCGCAATTTTGCCAATGTCAAGTTTAAATTAGTATACAAGCTTTTAAAAGATTCCTAATAATTATTAATTATTGCATAAATTCACGGTCTGCTATGTGATGACTGATGACTGACAGTTGACGTTTATTAACAAATTTTCAGTGTTTTATTTTAGCAACCACTACTGAGCAAAGAAATCCCTTTAAGTAGGTACTATTACTGAGTAAAATAATTCATAAATAAGCAGACCAGCTACAATCTGCTTATCTTCAAGTCACGAGTGAATCGGTAGTTACTGGATAAGCGCGTTCCATCGTAGAATACATCATTGCTTCACATCAGGCAAGCTGTGGTCAACCAAAAGCCTGGTATAGGATAAAAAATATCTAAAAAGTCCCGTGTAGTTAGGAGAGGGCACTAACCTGCCGACCGGGAAATTGTTTCTTTACTCCAATGGGGAAAAGCTTTCCATAACATCAACTCTTGGAGTATTGGTGCGAGTAAAAACATTGTCAGCAGTGTTGGTAGTTACAATAATCCTAATATTATAAATGTGAAAGTAACTCTGTCCGTCGCCCTTTCGCGCCAAAACTACTAAAATTATTTGTATGGAGTTAGTTTGAGACCCGGGGAAGGATATAGGATAGTTTTTATCCGAATGCGCAGAAAGATGTTAATGGTTTACCGCGATAACCGACATAAGGGATGGCAGAGCCGCGGTCAGAAAGCTGTCTCTAAATAAAACAATCAAATCTGTTATTAAAATATATTCCACTAACTTTGATAAAGTCATCTGCATCATAAAATGTTGTAAACAGTTGTTAACAAAAGATTGTAGCATCATTGTTGCTTTAACAATACGTGTATAAAGTCCAGAGTGGTACATTAATTCTCATAGTAACTTCACATTACGCACAATATCAACATAAATTTTATTATAGATCTCTGCTCCAAATAAATAAATAACATTTTTATGGAAAATATCTCTACAAATGCGAACAGGTTATGATTAAATTTTGGTGAGCTGATATCAACATGCAAACACATCTAATTCCATAGTTAGTGAACACTAACAATTCAACTGAAGAAAAGATATGTAAGCAATATTTGACTAACAGTAGCTCTAAATATAAGGAGCTTTAAACTCTATTATTGTACGATATCCGTCTCTTATTGAACTAAATAAATAAATCACTTATTACGTGTACGTCCTTGGATCGACGACTACCCTGTACAGACTGTTTGTACATTTACAATAGACTATCATACAGTGGATTCTTTACTAGAGATATTATTCAAAATATTACGTGTGGCATATCTAGTAAAAATGATGATAGAATATTGCAAGTGGGCACTGTACAGGCGAACCGAGATACATAATCACAGCGCTGTAAAACATAACATGATAACACTAATATAAATAAACGAAACTAAGACTCGAAATAACGATCCGTTTTTGCGGCTGAGCCGTCCGAAACAACAAAATTCGTAAAAAAGTATGAAAAAATATGTCATCAAAAAATTAATTACATATTAAAAAATTATCCTTACAATACAAATTGAAATACAGCTTAAATAAAGGCTTTGCTTAATGTACAGTATGATTTTTAAGATTTGATTTTTAGGGAATAAACCGTTTGACCCTTCAATTAGGATCATATTATTCCATGTGTACAGGGTGAAGACGCTTCGTTGATGCTTCGGGGCCGACCTAGGAGTCACAATGTTGATATCTACAGAATGATGTTTGCAGGATCTTCGAGGTTATCTTTGAGTGCCTTCATCCATTGCGCGCCGACCGCACCATCTATTACCCTATGATCAGCGGATGCAGTGAACGTCGCGAATTTTGCTACACGGAATCTGCAACATAAGCGTTAGCCAGTTAGTCCAATGATCGCTAAAGAAGAACTGCGAAGTCTCACAATTACATACAGTCCAAAAAATTTAGAAATAGATTTATTTACATACCCATTAGGTTCATTTTTGTCTGGAATTACGAGGTCTTGAAGTCCGCCGCACGCCAATATTAGAGACTGGGGCGGGTTAATGATAGCGTTGAACATTGTAATGCCTGAAATAATAAAAATAAATATCACAGGGCTCTGGAAATAGACAGTACATACTAATATTTTGATTAAACAACTAAAAATGTCCGCCATAAAATAAGGAGATATGTGTAACAAAAATCTTTAAAGTTCTTGGTCATGGTAGGAAGATTATGAGGAAGTATAAGCTATCGAACATGCCGAAGAAAGTGCCGATATTCTAGCACTCCTCAGAATTTTGTTAGGGGCTTCACCGTCTTAATCCTGCCACTGCCACTCCTGTAATACAAGATCAACGGCGACGACGTAAAGAGAGTAGGGATTTGACCACGGCCAAATCCCGGGACACTTAAACTGTCTTGGATCCCGCACGAATTTAATCAAAAAGATAATAGGATGAGTTGGAAAGCAAGGATTGCACCTCAACTTATTAAAAACCGAAAACAACAGCTCTTAACAACATTGTTGCTTTACTTACCATACATCCCTAAATTGGAGACAGAAACAGTGCCGCCCAAGAACTCTTGCGGCTGTAGTTTACCGTCCCTCGCCTTCGCAGCGAGCTCCTTCATATTGGTGGAGAGGTCCACAATACCGCGCGAGTCAGCGTTGAACAAGATTGGTGTAATCAGACCGGTGGGTGTCGCTACTGCTACGCTCACGTCCACATTGCTGAACCTATTGGTGACAAGAAGTAATATAATGTTAGAGTTCTTGTAACAGTAGCACACAATGTTTCGTTGATTTTTATCCTTGTATACTGTCAGCTGAGTGCTATCTTCTGAGATACAGGCCTAGCCTAGTTCAGAAGATAGAGTCATAATCAAATGTAAAACTTTTTTAACCACCATGTTGTGCTGTGTTAAGTAAATGTACAATCATCTTTTATAATGTAACTAGCTGCCCCAGCGAACTTCGTACCGCCAGCGGACAAAATTGTGAATCTAAACCATTCCCAGATCCCCTTGAACACACACAAAAAATTTCATCAAAATCGGTCCAGTCGTTTGAGAGAAGTTCAGTGACATACACACTCATAGAAGAATTATATATATAAAGATGTAAATAGTTTATTTCTCACTAGCTAGCTAGCTGGTCAGAAATAAACTATTTTTTTTTATAATTATATTTCTTTAATCTCTCGGCAAACTTCGTATATGTATGACACACGAGTAACAAATATACTATAAGCAGCGAGTGTAAGTGTGACGGCGATAGCCAGCCGACAGACATTAAGAAAATATAAGCACTGTACAGATATATTAACCTAGCTTTCCACCGCGGCTCCACCCCCGAGGACTACATTTTATATCATGTCTCAATCAATCAATCAAATGCAGCCTATCGTCATCATCAGCCTATTGCAGTCCACTGCTGGACATACCTCTCCCAATAAGCGCCATTCACCCTGTCTTCGGCTTGTCGCATCTGGCTACTGCCGACTACATTTTGAAGTGTCACTCCACCTAGCTGGATGGCATCCAGCGTGGCGATTATGGACATTAACCACCCAAAATGATCGGCTATCTAACAGTGCAAGAATTTTTCAAATCGGAGCAGTAGTTCTTGAGATTATCACTTTCAACCAAAGTCTTCAGCTTTATAATTTTAGTATAGATTTGCCTTTTATTTGTCTAGCATGACTAGCTTGAGGAATAAGTACTTACATATCTACATTATACGTGTTCTCCAGTCTATTAAAGTATGAAAACTTACTGTCGTATGAAAGAGTCCATCCAGTGAGCGTTGACAGCGGGTACCCGCTTGCATGCCGCCGCAACCGCCTTCACGATGAAGTCATTCATAGATACCTGGTTTAAATAAATGAAACTTTATAACTTATCCACAAGACCTGATGACAACAGTAAAAATAAAATATGTAAGTAATCGGCTTGAATGGAGTGGAGACTGCAAATTAGTAAATGTAGTGTAGGTAGGATGGTCTCAGGTTAAATAACGACGATGCCAGGTGGGTTGCAAGATCTGAATGTAGACATCACTTCGACCCTTCTTAGTATCCCACTGCTGGGCACGGGACTTAGGACGGGAGTTTAGGCCTTAAACCACACACGCTGGCCAAGTGCGGATTGGTGGATGTCACATGTCCTAGGATGATTAGTTGTTAGACATGCCGGTTTCCTCACGATGTTTTCCTTCACCGAAATTGAACAGCGAAGATGAAAGACTTTACACAAAGATGTGTGGGCACGACCTGGAATCGGACCCGCGACCTTACATTTCAAAGGCGAGATTCGTACTGCTGCGCCACCGCTGTTCATGGATGAATACTTAAAGATGCTTAACTGGACGAGTGTCGTAGTTTTGGAGAGTTAATTGTAATTAACTCGCTGTAGACTACAACGGACGAACGGAACAATGACGGACGATAAAAACGTAATAAAGATCTCTATTACAATATATTTTAAACTAACCTTAACATCCGATTTCTCTGCAGCCAGCTTATCATTGACAGCCTTTCGCATTGCAATGGTCTTCTCAACGTTTACAGTCATACTGAGTTGGTAGTGTGGGATAGTCTGCTTGGAAGCTGATAGACGTTTGGCGATAGTTTCGCGCATGCTCGTTAATGGTATGTCGACGTAGGAAGCTCCCGGCGCCGGCGCAGGTACTGTCGCGGCAGGTGTGGCAGGCGCTGCAGCTACTGCGGAGAGATCGCCACTCTTCAGTGACCCGTATAGCCCTGAGCCTTGCCCTGTTGAGTGGGATGGGGTGAGGGTAGTCAACGACGAAATTTATAAAATGTTTCGTTTTTTGACAGCATGGCAATGAAGTGCTTTAGAAGAGGCCAATAATGGTACTATGATTGATGGTGACTTTGTTTGAAATTCACTATATATTCCTCAAATTACCACCACCACTTGACCAGCGTGTGTAGATTAAAGCCTAAATTCTTCAACCATATCCATTACCAGGACAGGAGAGTAGTATGAAATTTACTCTATTTATATAAATTATTTCGACTATTTTCCACAATTCCGCTTTTAAAACCTTCTATCAACCTCAACTTTGAACAACAAGCAATACCTACTAAATACTAAATCTAACTGACCTCCAAGTCTGATCTGTTTAAGCTCAGCAATCCTCTTGGCGAAGGGGCTGGCGTACACTCTGCCTGTGGTGGGCTGTGCCGCTGCTGGCGCGGGCGCAGCGGGGGCGGCGGGGGCAGGCGCCGCGGGAGGGGGAGCCGCAGCGGCAGCGGCCGCGGGGGAAGGAGCTGCTGCTTCTGTTGATACAATAAATAATGTTCAGATAAATAACACTAAATCAAAACTTAGGATCACCAGTCCTATAAAATAAAATCCGTTATACAGTAGGACTTAATATAATGTTCTAATTGGTTTCGCAAGCAATAAGCACATCCCGTATGGTAGGTAAACTAACAGCCATAGAATTAACAATACACATCCACCACAAATGGCTACCTTTTCTGGAAAAGCTCTCTCGACTCTTAATACTATTAAGTAAAGACTTGCTCAGCAGTGGGGAATGGGTTTTTTCGTTACTGGATAACTGCGTTTACTGCGTGTTTGGTTCAACAGTTAATAATACAAACAAACGTGCCATTGACAAAAAACGACTGGTTGCACTCCGGGAGTGCCGGCAGAAGTGAAAACTTGATTATTAACGTTGAGCATGTTTGATATTTTGGAATGGTTAGGGAATAATTTTGCACCAATTGCTTTATCAGTATAAAAGTACTATCATTTATGTGGTAGAATACAATATTCATTTATTGCACTATCGTACACAAACATGACAATTTATATTACATTAAAAATTTAACTGTTTTCTGTCACCATCCATGGATGCGCGTGGCACGCTGTAACATACACGAACATTCGCGCACGCGCCCTGCGTCTCCATCCGTCTTACGCTTTTTCGATCAGGTCACGTGTCCTGACGCGAGTTTAAGATTTTATACCCATTACAGAAAAAGTGCTCAACGCCGCTAAAGAAGTTTTCACTTCAAAAATGCTGCAACCGCATAAAGTAGCAAACATACTATTAAAACTCTCTCCAGTATTACATACTAGTCTATGCGAAATTCGACGTGTTGTGTTGACACCCGACGCACGTCGTGCACTATAATAAACACGCCACATGATACTACCATACATGTTAAGGGCGTGTTTGCAAATTTGATAAAATAACAGGATTTTCAGTACATTTTGCGACGAAATGAAACGAAACGAAATGTAAATAATAATACCCACAGATAGATTACTCCTTTATCTTTCATCGCTCCAATAAAAATTAAAAAAAAAATCAGTTTATAATATTGGAAAAAAATAAATCCCTAGCCTCTTCATACAAAATTGACGATATCGTGTTGAGTTCAGGAACATTTTTGGTCTATATAATAACATTAATTCATTTATTTAAGAACGTTTTATGTGAGCCGACATGTATAAAATAGGTTCCAACAGAAAAAAATTGCAAGTAGTCTTACAATAAACACTACAAATTGAGTTTACTTTGTTCACAAATTTTTGCCTTGATTTTTCCACTAAATTGTAAAGAATTTATTAGTCAGTCTGCGCTCGAGCGCCGTTGTGAGTGGACGCTGTGTCGCTTGTAAGCAGAAATTTGTCTTGATAAAGATCGCTGTACGAATACAAAATATTTGACAAAACCAAATTGATACTTGACGCCTTCTGTACGAACTGCGTAGACGGACAACTAAGACGTATTCACTGTTTCTTATCGTAGATTTTCAATAATTTTATTTTGTTTGAACCACCGGGCTCTTTTCTTAGTTATGTTGAGATCTTACGTCAGGATCTTGATGGAGTGACCTGAAGGTGTACTTTGAAGTCTGCTACTGGAACTAGTAGATGAGTAGAGTTGGATCTGTCGAGTTTGGGCTCGTTTTGTTAGTTATGTTGAGATCTTACCTCCGGACTTGATGGAGTGACCTGAAGGTGTACTTTGAAGGCTGCTACTGGAACTAGTAGATGAGTAGAGTTGGATGTGCCGAGTTTGGGCTCGTTTTGTTAGTCATGTTGAGATTTTACTTCTGGACTTGATGGAGTAACCTGAAGGTGTACCTACTTTGAAGTCTGCTACTGGAACTAGTAGATGAGTAGAGTTGGATGTGTCGAGTTTGGGCTCGTTTTGTTAGTTATGTTGAGATCTTACCACCGGACTTGATGGAGTGACCTGAAGGCGTACTTTGAAGTCTGCTACTGGAACTAGTAGATGAGTAGTGTTGGATGTGTCGAGTTTGGGCTCGTTTTGTTAGTTATGTTGAGATCTTACCACCGGACTTGATGGAGTAACCTGAAGGTGTACTTTGAAGTCTGCTACTGGAACTAGTAGATGAGTAGTGTTGGATGTGTCGAGTTTGGGCTCGTTTTGTTAGTTATGTTGAGATCTTACCACCGGACTTGATGGAGTGACCTGAAGGTGTACTTTGAAGTCTACTACTGGAACTAGTAGATGAGTAGTGTTGGATGTGTCGAGTTTGGGCTCGTTTTGTTAGTTATGTTGAGATCTTACCACCGGACTTAATGGAGTGACATGAAGGTGTACTTTAAAGTCTGCTACTGGAACTAGTAGATGAGTAGTGTTGGATGTGTCGAGTTTGGGCTCGTGAAAAATCAACTAAAAGTTATATTGAAATCTCATCAGGGTAAAATGTACTTATGGGTTTACCTCAAATATTTTCGAAATCGGTCCACAATTGAAACGGAGAACATTTATACAACCGAA
Organism: Meganola albula; assembly: GCA_936450015.1. Lineage (NCBI taxonomy): Eukaryota > Metazoa > Arthropoda > Insecta > Lepidoptera > Nolidae > Meganola > Meganola albula. The sequence goes on along the minus strand of OW388159.1, from coordinate 5,119,399 downwards.
TATAGAACCTGCTTCCATTTCAAAAATTGGTTAATAATTTTAAGTACTAAATGACGGGTCTATGGACCCCCGGTTTGAATGAAGTTCCTTGCGCTTTTTCGTACACTTTTTCTATACAGTCATTCTAATTTACATGCTAAAATATCACGTCGATAGAAGCTAAAAGAACTACATACAGGGCTAAAAATAAATTTGATTCTGTTAAAAAATACATACCTACTTAATATACTTACCTTTTATTAAATAGAAATAACAAGAGATCTAGAGACAAAGTTCTCGCCAAGACGAACCATATGTTTTATTTCTGAGGTCCTTTGGCGATCTTGAAATGAAATGAATTATTGAGAGAAAATTTATTATAGAGTTTCTATGGTCACCTTCCTGGTCCATCATCTGACCTTGTGTACCATACAAAGACAAAGTACTCGTCAACACGTACTATTTGAGCCCAAACTCGACAGTGATGTGTCGTTTTCTTACCAAGTTCCTTTCCCTACCTCCCTGCTCCATCATCAGACCCTGGATACTATCTAAAAAAGTACTCATCAAAACAAACCACACGACCCTAAACTCGAAGAGGTTGTGTCGTTTTATCATAAAGTTCCTTTAGCGACCTTCCTGCTCCATCATCAGGCACTGAATATTATGATCTAGTGATAAAGTACTTGTCAAGTTAAATTATATGAGCCCAAAACCAACAGAATTGGGTGGTCCTATTACGGAGTTCCTTTGGCAACCTTCCTGCCTACTCACCAGACCCTGGATACCATCTAGAGACAATGTTCTCACCAAGACGATACTACTAGCCCTTACTAAATGGGATTGAGTCGTTTTATTACAAACTTCCTATCGCCACCATCACCATCGTTTTACTCCATCATCTGACCCTGGATACCATCTAGAGAGAAAGTACTCGTCAAGACGAATACTGAAAGCTGAACTTCTTTTTATCCTTTAATAGGCTTGCGCTTGACCACATCTTGCCTTATGTGAAGCAATGATTAAGTCTACGATGGAACGCGCTTACGCAGTAATTACCGATTTACTCGTTACTTGAAGACAGGCAGATTATCGCTATCGAAAAACATAGACGACGGCAGTAGGCAGTTCGCACAATAAAAGTGGAAGCAAAGCACTTAGTGCGTAATTATTACTTATTTTTAGCTAATTCTAATATTATGTACTCAATTGAAAACCAAACAACGCAATGTAAATTTAAAAAGAAATATACGACTAAAGTAGGCTCAATTATCAAATCATGTCAGTTTACTTGCAATTTCATCGCTTCGCGCATGTCGCTGTGTGAGTGTGAGCCGTGCATCTGTAGTAGTAAGATAATACCTAAAATTGAAACGCGACTATTCGTAAATACGTCCTTAACATGATTTACATAAGTCATCAGAAATATTTGTTTAATATTCCTTAATCTTATAGTTAACTTACTTGTTTGGTTCTCTTACGCCAGCCACGGCCTAGAAAACTTATCTTGATAACGTAACAATAGAGTACGTAAGGGGAGCGTGTGAAAATTTAATTCACACATATTTTTTATGTTATACATGTTAGTTATTTAACTTAAATATTGATATCACATACCTTTTTTCTTAGGCGGCTGCGGCGCGGAGGCAGCGTCTACAAGACACACTCAACAGTTAGCCAAACTCATGCAAAATCAAAATTAGAATCAGAAAAATTCAACATAAATTGTTGTGTTTACCAAAGGCAGTAGGCAAAGCTTAATAAATAAGTTTAAGCAACAAATATTTACATTAATCTAAGACAAAAATTAATTTCGCCTATTATAGACCATTTACATAAGGGTAATAGTCAAGTCAGGACAGCATGGCACTAAAAATGCATAATGTAAATATGTATTGACAATATTGAATTGTCCTCAAAACATTTCTCCCTATTAGGAGTTTGCTGTCCGGTCTTACTGTACTGCCCTGGCTATTGACTTCATGTCTATGGCCTATTAGATTCTAAGTAACTTTAAGTCTGGCCACACGAGGGTCATAGGCGACAGTACAACCGCCGCCACTTGAAAGCTAAAATGCATTGTGCCATGTGGCGGCCACTCCTGTCAGCCGTCCACATAAAACATATAAAACTACAGGAAATACACATTGGTGGAAATAATTTGTGGCTGTGTTTGGTGGGCCATGTGCAGCTAGGCTACGTACTTAGATTTATGACTATACAAAATAAAGGGAGTTCAAAACTTTTTACAACAGTCAAACTCAATCCAACACTAAAGGTTATATTCAATTGAACTTACCATCGGCTTTGTAATCTTTGAATGCAGCGACATCAGCCTGACTCTCAACAATGATACAGAGAAGTTTGCCTACGGGAACACCCTTAGTGCCAGCTGGTATCAAGATCTTAGCTAAGTAGCCTTCTTCAGGAGTTTCAAAGCCCATTGTGGCTTTGTCGGTTTCAATCTCACATAGGAGATCACCTAAAACACAATGAGGATATAAGTGCATTATATAGGTTTTATATATTTTTTGTATTATTTCAAGCTCAGTCAATTGGTGGACCGAATCCCCACTGTGCGACATATCTCCGTCTTCAGTTAACTTTCATCTAGGTATGTATTACTTCTTATCTTACAATGCGACATTAGAGTAGCAAAACAATGGGGGCCCCACAGAAAAAAAAATTGTTTCCAATGTTAGTACAGAAGAGAAGAGTACAGTGGCATATAAAATAATAGAATTGATCTACTCTTTTAAGTCGCACTGTACTCTTTTTTAATATTACAAATGCGAAAGTTTGTAGGGATGTGTGGATGTTAGTTATTCTTTTACAAAAACCTCTGGGAATCACACATAGGCTACTTTTTATCATAAAATCACAAGAGACATCCCCTGGTGGAAACTAATGTATCATAAATCTGCACATATAGCTTTAATCAGTATTTGAATTCAATTTTAGGATATTGGTGTGTTTAGTACACATCATAGTAAGATAAATGTGCACAAAACACATGTATGTTGTACTCATTACTTCTTACTTATTTAAATCTAAAGGAAATTTACCAATTGGTTTGCATAATATGTAACTTTTACATCTAAATACTGTATCCATATAATGTTATACCTTCATTAAGTTTGTCCCCCTCCTTCTTCTCCCAACTGATGATAGATCCACTTTCCATGGTTGGTGATAAAGCTGGCAGGTTGACAGGTGTGTGTGACGGTAAATCCGCATAATGTCTCACCTGGACTGTCCATTGTACTATGGGTAGAATGTTCTTGTTCTGAATGCATACAGTTCTGAAAATAACCAATATATTTACATAATTTAATTTTCTGTATGGAGTATATATGGATCAATTTTAATACAAATGATGGATGGTATTGATCACTATTAATTAAAAATCCCACCACAACAATGCATGACCTGGTAAATTGTATGTACTCAAACCCAAATATGTATTTTAATGATTTAGAATCACTTCAACCTTTTATAGTGTCCTACTGCTCGACAGGTCTTCTCTTAACTTTTGAGAAAGTTCAGGCTTAATCCACATATTACATATCACATATCCTTGAATGATTAGTTCTTACATATACCATTTTGCTCACTATGTGTTAGTACCATAACGTAAGCAAATATAATTGCTTAATTTGGGACTAGATGATGGTGTGTGTATGTATGAAAATATTATTACTATTTACTCCAGTAATTTATTTTTTGATCAGTGTTCCAGAATCAAGACAGGAAATTAAACACTTACAAACCTGTTTACTTTTTTTTCAGGCACAACTCTGAATTTTGAGCTGTGGATGACAGATAAGTAAGAAGATATATCTTTTAATAACGCACTGTATCATGATCCATAACCTATACCAATAATATACCAATAATATACCAATAATGAACATTTTATCTTTAACCTTCGAATGCCATTTTACACTAAAGAAACAATTTTTCAATTAATTAAATGGTTTACTAAAGCTTTAAATGAAATTTAATGTAAGTACCTAGTTAATTTATTTTTTAATAAAGTCATATTAAAACCTTTCTCCCTTCTACCAATACCAAACTTAGCATTTAAACTTAGCACTACCTCTGAATTAAGTAAAGTCGGGTTAAAAATTAATCAAAATAAGGCCGCACAAATTAGGCCTATTTATAATCCATAATATAGTATAGTACAATTTTTCAGAGTATAATGGTTTTTGTATACATAAGGGCTTATCAATTTCCTGATAAAACATTTAATAAAAATTCTGATATGAGAAATACTTATTGCAGACATCTTAATGTTATCAGGACAATCAAACAAAAATCTTGTCTGGATTTATTAGCACTTCATATTAGGTTTCCAGATTTGATGTAGTTTTTCAAGAAGGTTTGTTAATTATGGTTTATTAGATATTAGAACATTTTTTGTAAGTACCACACACTTAATTATCTTGAATGAAAGGCATTATTACTTTGTTTAAGTGTGTAGTGTGTAACTTATGCAACTTCTATTTAGTCTATAACCACTGAGTCAGAATAAGCACATTTAATACCATGAATTACGCATTTTAGAAAAGTATTTGGAAAAAGCTTATAACATAGTTACAGACAACAGAAAAGTAACATTTAAATAGGCTGTTTTACAAAATAATATTTATAATAATATTATAAAGCTGAAGAGTTTATTTGGTCCGATTTGAAAAATTCTGTCACAGTTATACCATTTTTGAGCGAGGCTACTTTTTATCCCACTGGTAGGCAAGATACAAAATGATACATGATATGTTCATGGGGGCAGAGTTGCAGTGTAAAGCTAGTTATTTCCAATTTTTTACGACAAGTATGATTACTTATTATGTTATCTTCAGTCAGAATAAAGGATAGCTAAAAAGAAAATTTTTCCTTAAATAGAATACACTGATGTCTTGTGCCAACAGCGATTTTATTGATTATAAACACGCCAAACAATAATAACAACGCCGAATTAAAATTATTTCGAAAGGTATGTGAGACACGTGGGGTAGCCGGCGAATATTCGGCCAATTTGACAAATTACAAGGTGAAGGAAGACCATTGACGTTTTGGTTATGCAACTCCAGTCTTGCTTGTGTTGCTTTTTGATAACCATATCAGCAAAGTATACTCATTTTAAACAAATTCAGGCAAGTTGAGAAGGCACAAACTAACTAAATATTCTGAAAACATGATAAAACTCACTTGTTGGAAAGTCTCCTTCTAGACAACTCGGTACTCATGCATCTTGCTATGTTTATCCGTATAGCTTTTTTCAAGCTATCATTTAAAACTTGGTTTCGTACAAGTATCGTTCGCAACATTCTTATTAGAATTATTTAAAAATAATCCGCCCAGATGATCGGGACGGCTCCAACCGCAAGCGAGATCGACCTTCTTACAGGTTTTGTAGGTCGTTGTTAAAATGCGTGATATGTCAACAAGGATCAGAGACTACGGAACGTTTGATTTTGACAGTTCTTACATCAGTTCAATAAATAGACCAATCACAATTTGAGGGGATTTCTAACGTCTTTTTTTATTATTGGTCGACTCAGGAGTTAGCTACGGTCCAATTATTAAACCGTTCCGTTCTTTGTTTTCCGAAGCTCTTGATTGACTTTGTATTGAGGGTTTTGGGCGAGGTATCGGAAGTAATGTATAACTGCTAGACCCAGACTCTATGCATCCGGATTTCCGGAATCTCTTGAATCCAAAAAAGCGGATTCAATCAGACTCTATATGACGTGTTTTATTTAATCAAACGAAATTATTTATTGTGCTAGACGCAATATCCAGTGTGCAGGCGGCTTTGTAAGCCAACCAGCGCACCGCGACTTGGTCGGTGGCCTATTCTCCGGTGCGATGTGTAAAAGTTAGGTACCGTATGTAAAGAGTCTACTTAATCAATAATACTCTTTAGAGTTACTAAAGAGTTCACTCACATAACTCTATTATACTTTTTATTTTTCTTATGACAGATACTTATTATTCTATTCTCTTGTTTTTTCTTTGCTGTTGTTATTTTCTCTTACGTTCATAGGTGACACATGGTCCGGAGTGTTTAATAAGGCTCAATACGGTTTTAATGTCGTTAAAGCATGGCTTCCAAAAACCAATTCTTGACCTTTTCATTTCGTCAAACTACACAACCTCCAACTTCATTATCCCTAATCGCGCATTCATGCTCTATGTCTCCCAATCAAATCTGCGATTGCCCAAAGGTTGCTTTGGTAACCACCACTAAATACCTAGGCATAACATTAGACAATAATCTTTCTTTTGCTCCCCATGTTGAAATTCTTCAAAAGAGAATCAGAAAATTAATATACATATTTAAAACACTCCGACACATAGCTAAACTCCTAATACTTAAGTAAGTTTATTATTCCATAAGTCAATTAGTTTTAAACTATTGCATATCATCATGGGGTGGTGCGCCTAAAACTCAGCTTCTTAAACTGGAACGAGCACAGAGGGCCGTTCTAAAAGTAGCTACCTTTAAAAAATGCACATTCCCGACCACAGAACTTTACAAATATTGCCAAGTACGACAGCTTTTTTATATTGGATAACCTACTTATTCAACATACCCAGACTCCGTACCATTAATAAAAGACGTAAGGAAAATATTTGTAACATCAAAAAAGCCACTTTAAACATTCCAAAAGATTTAACTACTTCTTAGCTCCTATTCTATACAACAAGGTAAACAAAAAGTGTCCTATCTTTCATCTCTCTAATTGTTCTTGTAAAAAACACGTCATTAAGTGGCTACTAAGCTTAACGTACCCAAAGACAGAAAATGTGTCCCTTCGTCCAGCATACTCACCATGGAATCCTGATATTTCATGAATGTCAAAAAACTGTTCTGAAATAGTGCTAAATAGTGCCCAAAGGAAAAAAATAGTGCTCTTGTACTTGCGAAGTTATAGCCATAGTTCGATGAGTATGCTGGACGAAGGTTTCGCCCAGCATACTCACCTCCGTCCGGAGAATCTGTATACGCTTCAAACATAATTCATACTTCAAAAAATAGTTCCCAAATAGTGCCAAACGGTGCCCAAAAAGAAAAAACAGTGCTCGAATAACTTCGGAGTTATAGGCTTCGTTCAGTGAGTATGCTGGGCGTAGGTTCTACGCCCAGCATACTCACCTCAGTGCGCGAATATCGAACGAGCTATAGGTACAATTTACGTCTCAAAAAATTGTGCTTGAAATAGTGCCCAATATCAGTCCAATTTTTGCTTGACTTTTGACTTAGAAAACCATTAAATTTTAATGTAAACTTCTACATACTAACGTAAAATGGGGTACAGTCGTCGACACATGTTTTTGGACAAAAATATTAAACTTTCTAATTGTAGACTTCATGTTATTGGAAATAATTATGGTATTTTCTCACATGTCAAAAACTTTCGATTAAATGCATTATTATATATTTTATAAATAATAATAAATGAATGAAACTTTAAGCGTAAATGAAGTCTATTACTTCATTGCATTGTGTGTTTGTCTAAATAAAAACAGTCATTTGCAGCCAATAAAATTAATATCTTGAAAAATTGTAAAAAGGAAATTATACAGTTTCTTTTTGTATATATGTTGCAGGCAAAACTTATAACCAGTCAAAACTAGTACTGTGACATAGTTATACAAATTTTTAAAACTCTTTCCAATAGTTTCATCAATGAAAGGTTTAGCAATAAAAAACATTTTTAATTACTTACGTTATTTATTACTATTTAAAGGGCCAAAGTAATCAGAATTCTAGTTAACTAGTTCACAGCTTTTGTTAACATTCATAATATAATCAATGTAAATAGACAAAATTGTAGTTTTAATATTGTATATAATATACATATAAAAAAATGTTTAGCCAAATATTTGTAAAACTTTCTAAAATATAACACGTAGGTACTTGTACTTTGTTTTACTGCTACAACGTTTTAATCACAATAAAATTATCTTACAAATAAGTATAAATTGAGCAATCACAGTTTATAATCACGTTTTTTTTATTAATATTAAATACCCTATAGTAATTACAAATTAACAATCACAGTTTATAATCACATTTCTGTAAGTTATTAATAAAATAACTTTTACAAGAACAAAAAAAAAACAAACAAACAATAACAAAATAGGAACTAACAAGTTAGGACCGATCTTCATCTTACATTCGCGTATAAATAATGCAGTGTGGTACAGTATATTGGGAATTACTACAAACTTTTTTACTAAGGTCATCATAGCAGTTCCAAGTTCTCTTTAGCAATCGATAGCACTTTGACTTGTAATGCCCCATGCGTCCTGATTCACCATTTGTAAAATCTATTACCGACAGAATTTTAAAGGTGTCACCGTTTATTATGATCTCTTTAGGAATTTCATCAATTTCTATTTCAATTGAAGTATTAATTTCAATAAATACGAAGACTAGTACTTCATATTTGTATGCGTTTTTACCGTTACATAATTGGTATTTACATTTCCTTTCAGTATCATTTACTAATAGAGCTTCATTAAGGGCTCCAATACCTTGAGTCGTCAATATGTTTACATTTATTGGAATCCAACTACATTTTGTGCCAGAACCTTTATTGATTTCACAGTTCTGGTTTGTACAATTTAAGTATCTATTAGCACTATAAAAACCATAACTTTGTATGTTATCTATTATAAAAGTTACATTACACTCACAATTTTTGCAACTACTAAAATCGGATTCCACAGTATCATATATTTTAGCCAATACCTTAGAACGAGTAGTGTAAATATCTTTTGGTTTTCTAGCCTTCTTAGTGATTTTCTTTAGATTGTCATACGTGATCAAACTTCTGGTCAGTTGTGAAAGATCGTTTTTTTTATCATTGATATATTTTCTAATATTAGGTCTATCTAAATATGCAATTGAAAAACTTTGGACCACGGAATCAAAAGCACACGTATTAGTAAACGTGAATCTGTATGTTCCTGAAGTAGAAACACTGCCGTTTTGTAAAATATGTAATTTTGTACGACGATTGATTCGTTTTTTATTTTTCTTCTGTTTAGACACCAGTCCCCGCCAGTCTTCAATATAATTTGGTTCGCTCCTAAAAATTGAATTTTCATAAAATGATTCATCATTGACGAGAGTATTTATTTATGGTGTGTTATGGTCACTTATTTCATTTTTTTCATCGACAATATTTTCAGTTCCTTCTTGAACATCAATCAAGTCACTTTTGGCTAAGCGTATGGAACCGGTTATCAAAGGCTCGTGTTTAATAATAAACTCATCTACGCGGTACTTATTTGAATTTGTTTTAAAAAATAACTTTTTTACGTCTTTCATATAACTTTCTACATTTGAACTGGTTGGAGTACAATAATTACTGTTAAAATAAGTCATCATTATATTTCCCCATAGTGGAAGTTTTTTAAGAATCCTAATCAAAGTGTCCTTTATTTCCGGCAAGTAATAAATATTTTCGATTTCAGTTTCTTGATCACACAATTGTTTAATTAAATCTTCTTTCTCCTCAAGATCTTTATACATTTTCAGAAGCGGGTTTTCTTCTTTATCTAATCCCTCCCATAAAGAATGTTTAATTGGAACGTGATTTTCCGAATCTACATTTTGTATTTCACATTCCTGCAAATTAGTTTTGATCCGGTTTTTTAATTCTAAAATCGCCGTTTCACACCGTGTTAAATTTCCATTTCTACTGCCGCGGTGTTTATTATTTGCTATAATATAAACATTTTCTATAATTTTCTTTACCTCTCCGTATGAAACACATTTTTTAATCAGAATCATACAATCAACAAAAAATTTTGTTACTCTAGTGTCTATATTTTTGAAAATACTTTGATTGTACAATGTTTTTATGAAATGCGAAGTATCAAGGCGAACATAACAGGTTGGAATTTTTTTGGTTCTATTTTCTAAAATATTAAAACATGTATTTAAGTAGTCAGAGGTGCATTTATAACCACAAAATACTTTTACCACCGCACCTACTAAAGCTGCGGAATCATCAGTTACTACTTCATTTGGAGGTTTTCCATTAGCCAACCAAGATTGTAACCAGCTAGCAATAGTATCTAAAGAGTGACTTTCTGATATACACTGTGAAATTGGCACGCTACTTTTAACGGTTGTATCTGTCATCATAACATACAAAAATATAGGACTTTGCGACTCTTGAGATAGTTGTGTGTGTTCATTGACGACAGGCCGAAGATTTTTATTAAATATAGAACCTGTTGCGTCTATAGAAACTCTAATATAATTAAACTCTTTTTGGCATTTTTTATAATAATTCTTTTGATCGTCCGTCCAGTAAAATGTATAAAATGGAAAAGCAGAAACATATCTAACACATTAATCAAAAGGTGGTGAAACACACATACAAGTAAGTGACAATAACTGATGTTAGGGCAGCGCCATCTAGTATTTAAACATAAACATATTCATTTGCGTCGCGGGCGCCGCGCGTCGTAAGCCCCATACCTATTGACCGTACGTGCATCCATTACTGCCACACTATATTGAACTTTATCACATGATGAATACAGGTCAATTCCGTAAACGTTGTGGTACCGTCCTTGATCCGGAAAATGATTATTTTGAATAATTTTGTCAGTTGTAATGTAAGCATTAATAACAGCAACTTTATTTTTCATGCATGATTTACTTCATTTGATATCTTAATCCTTCAAGCGCCGTGATCTAGACAAAATATATAAAATCATTGTTCCTAGCTAACGGGGTCCCATGCGACGCGCGAAGGCTTAATCATATTATTATAAAGTATTATTAAAATAATGTGTAATTAATAATATTGCGATTCTAAAGTAAATACTCCCTTACATAGACAATTAATAATTTACACAAGACAAAAATTGTTAGAAAGAAAGTTAATAATATTGTATTCGACTGTACTCAATGTAATGTATGTAGAAGTTTACAATCAAATTTAATGGTTTTCTAGGTCAAAAGTCAAGCAAAAATTGGACTGATATTGGGCACTATTTCAAGCACAATTTTTTGAGACGTAAATTGTACCTATAGCTCGTTCGATATTCGCGCACTGAGGTGAGTATGCTGGGCGTAGAACCTACGCCCAGCATACTCACTGAACGAAGCCTATAACTCCAAAGTTATTCGAGCACTGTTTTTTCTTTTTGGGCACCGTTTGGCACTATTTGGGAACTATTTTTTGAAGTATGAATTATGTTTGAAGCGTATACAGATTCTCCGGACGGAGGTGAGTATGCTGGGCGAAACCTTCGTCCAGCATACTCATCGAACTATGGCTATAACTTCGCAAGTACAAGAGCACTATTTTTTTCCTTTGGGCACTATTTAGCACTATTTCAGAACAGTTTTTTGACATTCATGAAATATCAGGATTCCATGGTGAGTATGCTGGACGAAGGGACACCAGAAAATCTCCTTGACTATATGATATATATATCCTTAAAACATTTACAACTATACTCCCATGCTCAAGCACACAAACACACACACCCGTGTGCTTGCATATAGATAGTAATAAAGTAAATTTATATAGAATCTAAATATTTTAACTATGTACCTATTCTTTTTTTCATTAGTTCTCTTTGTTTTACCAGATTTTATTATAATGTAAAGTGAATAATATTTAAGTATCCTTGGGGAAAGGGACTGTCGTCTTTAACACAGGTTACTCCGTAATCTAGCTAAGATGACAGTTGTAATCCGCACTGCGACTATAAAACTCCATAATATTATAAGCACTATACAGAACATTGTTATCAAGTTTTATAACTGAGTGTGAAAATAAACTATTATTATTATCAAACTACTATTATTATTATGTTTGTCTCTGTATTTTTATCTCGGAGCTATGGAGCACCGGACTTTTGGAAGGCGTGCGTGGGGCCGAAGCCAACACGTAGAGGCCCGTTAGACAATTTTTCTCTAAATGTAATGTGGCACCCAACCGACGATTATTATTATTATTCAAATTACTTTCAACACTCGCATATTTATTATTTATTTTATACACAAGCTATAAAAGTGTATAAAAGTTTTTACCGTATTTTTTTAGGTCCGGGCAATTCCAGATGCTTATGGTTCGAGCTTAAAGTTTTTGATCACATGTTTTAGATTTTTAAATTGACAGTGGCATTGACAAAGTTACAATCTGGTGGCATTTGTTTGACAGCTAGCAAAACGACCATTTTTCTTTCTTTCTGTCAAATCAACCGCTTAGCAGGTTATCAAAATGGTGAGAGTGAAATTAAATCAGTTAATATTATTGAGATCCTGGAATATAACTTTGTTAAATATGATTAACCGTGTGTGAAAATTTGGTATCACACGAATGTTTATACATTTTTAGTCTGCTAACTTTCATTGGTGAGTGATGATGGTGTTCAAGTGCTTACAATATCTACCTATTGTTCTAGGCCAAACGCACGAAAAAGGTTGGAATTACCGGCAAATATGGCACACGTTACGGTGCTTCCCTTCGTAAAATGGTCAAGAAAATGGAAGTGACACAGCACGCAAAATACACTTGCTCCTTCTGTGGAAAGGTTAGTTATCTTGGTAATGTTTATGTAAACATTCCTTTTGAGACATAGTTCTCATCTTAAATCGTGATTTGATACACTTGTTTTGGTTGAAATTAATTAACTAAGCCTTGGATGACTATTGAGTTATATGTTGAGTTATACCTTTTGTATCATTTTAAGTTGGAAAAGGAACTAAAAATTAAAGCAAATGAATGTTATGCTAGTATCAATACTGCAGACTCTTTCAATATAGATTCTTATCAAATGTTAACAAGCTCCTTTTGTTTTAGGATGCCATGAAGCGTTCTTGTGTTGGCATCTGGTCCTGCAAGCGTTGTAAGAGAACTGTAGCTGGTGGTGCATGGGTTTTCTCTACCACAGCTGCCTCATCTTGCAGATCAGCAGTGAGGAGGTTACGTGAAGTCAAGTAAACATCTGACATTAGAATAAGTTAATAAAAAGTTTCAACCACTTTCTTTGTTTATATTCAACCTTTGAAATTACAGAACCTGTGACAGTAAACTATCTACTATGTGTTTCAAATAAGAATAGGACTGGACTCGCAGCTAACTTCATGCCAAAAACCTAAAAGCAAAAGTACTCCCAGCAAAAAATATCAAACCACTGACAATAATATTATTTTAAAATGTAAGGAAAAGTGATTTACGTAGAAAAAATTACTTGGTATGTAAGCTACATACAGCTGCCTACTTAAGTAACTTTACGCACTAGGATGCCTGAAACTTTACACAAATATTTAAAACAACACATACACGTTACAAACACGTTTTAACTTATAACACCGCTTTTTTTCGTCTGAAATTAATAAAACATGTTTGTACCTAAATATTTTACTCCTAATAACTAATCTCACTGAAACTGCGATAAATTTAATTTTTTTGTCATCTAGGTGTGATTATTTTATCGAACTAACATTTTGCCCGCCATACTGAAAAATATGAAGTTGTTGTGCATTCCAGTCCAACATGGTGGACTAAGTGTTTGCTCTATAAAATCCCTGATGATACCTTGAGTTGGTAGATTGTCAGTTCAGTTATCTCAATTACCTTCAGGCATTTTGAATTATGAATTTCTTATCTACTTCTGTATGGTTAAATTAGTTTACACAATATTTAAGGTAAAATGGCAGTTCTATTTTAGGTTTTTAGTCGATGCTATTAGGTAGAAGGAATCTAATTAGTTGGAACTAGGTATGATTATTGAGTATGATGACTTGACAGGCCATGATGTACGATGGTTGACTAGCTGGTGGTGTAACATTTATGTGGGTCTGTTTGATTGAGTCTGGGCTTAACAGAGATACAAACACAGTATAAAATCAGTTTCCATAGCACAAGCCCAGCTTAGTTTGAGATCAGATGGCTGTGTGCTTTATTATTTTTGCTTACTGTACAACACAAAAGATGTAGGTGATAAGACTTGGAACAAATAAAAATACTTTAAAAAATTGAGCTTTATATTTTAACTTACATTATTTTAGATATGTACTTGCAAAAATATATGTTACTTTATAATAGCACCGATAAAAATGTAGCTCCTAGCTTAAATGTCTTAATAATTTATATGTACAATTTGGAATAATATTTAGTACAAAATGTGTAAGTACTTACATGTTTTATATAATTTACAAGTACAAATGTATGAATAAAGAAACAGATAAGTATAGAATTACAAAACAAAGAATATTTCATATACCTAAGGTAAATCTAGAAAAGTGAGATTATTGTAACAATGTAGATAAAACTATCTTTGAGATAAAATAACTCTTGACAATTCATAAACATCATCTTTCTCATAGAAGCTAAAAGGTAAACAATAGAAAAATAAACCAACAATACAAGGACCTGCTCATTTTTATCTAACTAAAACATCTAAGTCTTTTGTTTAGGGCTTAGTACAGTTTTTAATAATAATGTCACTAGATTGTATAATGCCATTTTACAACTTACCTACCTACTTTCATAATAATATTGGATGTTACTTGACTTTCTTGAACATCTTATCATATATTGGTGCCTAAAGTTTTCAGTCACCTAAATCACTATCTTTGTCACCTATAGCATATAGTATACTAAAAGCTATGCCTAGTAATGCTGTTCCCAATAAATCCCCAAGTGCTGTAAGATATGGTATGGCAGAGTTATCTGGATCCATACCCATTTTCCACATCCATATCACCATATAATGGCTTATTGCCAACAGCAAGAACACTTGCAAAAGTGCTGCAGACATGTAAATCAAAATAAATGTGGGAGTTGTAGATGTGTGACCAGCTCTTAAATACTCTATAGTGTTTAGGAAAATCAGTTGTCCTGGTATAACCATAAGGAGCAGCAATCTAGTTGTGTTTCCTATAACAGATCCTGCCTTCTGTCCAGTGTGTAATTGAGTTGAGAGTCTTGATGCATGTACTGCTACCATATTGCCACCTATGCCATTTATAACTAGCTGGTAAACAGCTATTCCAGAGTATACTGACACAGTGTGATCTAAAATTAACCCTCCAGCACTACTTATCACCATAGCTGATACTACTGGCACCCACCCTTCATCCAGGGCTTGTTTTGTAAAATCATTTTTCCAAGCAAAATAACCACAGACAGGAACAAGAAGCGCCCCAAGAGCGATAATAATAGAAGGCAATATAACACTTGTGCCAACAGATTTGTACAATAGAGATGCTATCCAAGATAACAGTGCCAAAGTAGTTAGATCTCCCAAACTAGCTGCTATAGGTGTAGCTACATTATCTGGGTTGATATACATTTTCTTAGATATCACTATCACTCCGATCATGATCACACCCAGCACCAAACTAGCTGATGATGCAGTCAACACACTAGACGCACACAACAATAATGCATGATGAACATCAAATTGCCCCTCTGGTATCCACCCCATGGCAACAGCGGCCATAGCAGCCAGGAACCCCACTAATATGGCTTGACATTGAATGAGACACAAATTTCCAACTACCAATGAGCCTAAACTAGTGTCTAGGTGACCTAGATGTGCATGAGTAGATAGTCTAGATGCTAATGTCATTTCTAGATTACCTTTCAATCCAAGGAGAGCTGGTACTAAGATATACACTTCTGAGACATTAGTAAATACATCCCAGTGTTGTACCACATCTAGTAGAAGACTTGCAGCAACCATACCAAATCCAGCCAGAAGAAAAGATACAAACATTTGTACACCAGCCACCCATGAGTTTTCTTTCTCATATTTAGTATCAGGAGGTTTGTCTTCATTAGTGATAAGTTGGTACGGGTTTTCTGCTATTGTCTCAGTCTCATAATTGGAATTTAGTGCCATCCTAGAATGATTCTTGTTTCTGTTCATAATTACAAATTATGTTATAAGTAAATTATATAAAATCACAAAATCAAGTCATCAAAGGGTATAAAAATCTGAAAAGACAAAAGAGACGTACTTTCACCGGAGATCCTGTAGCTTATTAGTTTTCTTTCTGAAGTCTATATACACATTTGACTCTTAGCAAATACATTCTACTATTTCCACTACGTAGGTATGCAACAACAGGTATTTTGAATTATGCTCAGGCAATTCGTTTCACGAGTCGGTTGATAGGTTCAGATTGGTGGCGGTAGGCGTCTATGCCACTTTCCAGATCGAGTTAAACAAGTACTATTATAATTTCGTGCTATTAATAAAACAACACAATGGTCGAAAAACTTGCAAGTCCACTTGTTTTAAGCGCCGTTTACTTGAACATAATGTTAAATCAACATCACTATAAATGGCTCAATTTAACACTGCAGTACTCTAAACAGCCAACATTATTAAAGTGCAGTTTAATATGATATGAATAAAATAATTTTATATTAATTATTTACAAGAAAAATAAGTTACTACGTACGGTCGTTACGTTGTCGAACAAACAAGCAATAATTTTGACAATTAGTGTCAACTAAGCTGTCAAACTGTCAATTCGACTATTGACAGTACACATCCTGACACCGTCATAGACAATAATAACTAAGGATATGGCAATGGCGTGTTCTGTGGCGCGTACTTTTTATTCGGTCGCAAAAAATATATGCGCCCCGCTATGCTTTCTTCGCTGCCTGGAACTCGGGGTTCTGTCAAGTACTATTTTCTGACCGGTGGCCTCGCAGGTCGCGAGTTCTCTATAATATGCAGCCTACCGAAGGTTTGGTTTCGGTTTGAGCAAAAAAATGCAGTTTCGGTGCCAGTTTTGGCTCAGATAAATTCCAAAGAATGTTTAGAGATAGATTTTCACTTTCTGAGCCCGCCACAAAATGACGTGACGGCCGACTATCCCTTTTAGCTTCGGGTCATTACAGTGACCACCGATTTAAGCGAGGAGAGGTCCACACTGGTCACTGGGACTAGACTATGATGCTTTAGTGACCACATCGGGAACTCGGCCAGCGTGTATAGCGCTGTGCACTATAGAGCCCCACACTGGTTTCACCCGGGAGTCTTCTCCCGTCGCACGTCGTCTGAGGCGACTCAGGTCATCTACTTGCGAAAATTCCCTCGCATAACTTGTAAGTGTCTGCGTCGTCGTTCAAAAATTGTGTTACCGTGACGTTTCTGCTATCACTTTGAGGGGATAGGTCTTGCCTCTGCCTCAGCCATCTCGCCTCGCCGTTTCCCGCCTACCGGGAAAGTCTATCTTATTATTTTGTTGATATAACTTTTTAGTTCTTAATATACCTACTATTAGTGTTACTCACCAATCTAATTTTATAATTTTTTAAATATATGATTGAAGTTTGGTTTCGGTGTAGCTTATGTTACACACGTTTAATACCGTTTGCCGGCAAAAGACACAATGACCCTGTCTTCATAATGGGTCTTAGACTTGTGTCGAACTTTCAGTTTTTAAATTTACAATTATTTTAATCCCAGACTCTATACATTTTTTGAACGTCTCCTTTAGGTCTTGCATTCATAGACGCTTGCTCTTTAAAGTACTTTACATTTATCTGTGTGTCTATCTGTAGGTTGTTTTAGCATCATAGGATGATTTTGATAATTTGTTTTGCCAGAGTAGACATGATCGAGTATGTTCTAACCATGAAAAGTCTGCCATGAATGTGTTCAAATTAAAAATTAAAAAAAAAATAACACCGATATCTACCCAATCGAAACTGGGGCGGGTAACTAGTGTAGGCATCCCTTAATCCTTAAGTGCTTGTCCCTATATTTTTAAAGGTCAATGGTTCTACTATTTGCCATGTCACACTGTCATTGTCTTCCAGCAAAAAAGTTTCTGTCATTGTCATAATGGATGTCGGTCGATGTCTTCGTTGACAGTCGTGGTTGTCGTTGTGTTTGATGTCGTGTCGTCGTCAAGCTTTTCGAGAGCATATTTTATAGTGGATTTGATTATAATTTAATTTAATAAAACGGTACACATTTGATTAATAAAAAGTTAAACTATAGTTCAATAATTAGTATCAGTGTTTTTATAGATCTAATAAGATTTTCTGAGTAGATTTCTCTGTACTATTTTATTGAGGTCCGGGAACCTACTTTAGCACTCGGTATTTCGGACGCTATCTTAAATTAAAAGAAATAAACGATAATGGATTTTACATTAATAACTTACGTATACATTCACAAATAATCAAGTTAGTTTTGTTATAAACAAGTTCGCGTGTGTTCCAGGTTGAGGGTCGAGTTTACGTGACATTCGTGTTCGTGTAGTCGTGTTGACATGAGGCAGTGAACTCTAGTGGTTACGAACTTGATTTAAGATGTTTCGAAGCAAAATACGGATACACACTTGCCGGATTATACTTCTAACTTCGTTAATATGGCTCTTAGTGGATGTCATGCTTCTGGCTATGTACTCTGATTGCTTCGGCGATGGATGTGGTAAAAAGAGTGGCGGTACCGAAGACACCATAGAGGTAAGTGAACAGTTATTTACGCGATCACTTGAAATTACATGTAAAGGACTTGTTCCACATTTGCGGCAATGTAGTAAAATAAATTAGCCAAAATTAGAATGTTTTGTTATTAAATACCTATCCTACATCTTAGTAATGTCAATGCTGAACAGAGGGATATGTAACTTAATATTAGATCATAAAAAACTAGTTTTGTAATAGATAAACTAATAATTGACCATATAACATGTAGCAAGCACTGTCTATCTTTAGTACTTAGGGTTGCATATAAAGAGATAAGTCTATTCTCGTATCATGTTTTGTTGTGCAGTGCAAACACCCCTTCAGGGTTCCATAAAGATTTCTATTAGAGTTGTACTTACTCCAATATCTTAAAATATCACTATGTATTTATTTAAAATAGATTAAAGAAGAATACAGAGGTAAAAAAGCAGCCATAGCAGCTGCTTTACAGAGAGATGAGATTAACGATGAAGACACAAATTTGGAGGTGAATGAGCTTGAACAAGATAATATTGGTGAAGATGGTGTTGTTTTAAAACCTTACCCCAAGTCAAGGCTTAAGACATGGCGAAAAGCACCAACGGTGATGCCACAAGGAGATTCACCAGGAGAAATGGGTATGAATAAACTTACATTTAATTAATTATTACACTTAATTATTAATTATTATTACAGTTAATTACATTTGTTGTATTTTATTAGGGAAACCAAATTTTAAAAATATATTTAAATTAACAGACAGAAACAGTTTCCATAAATATGTTTTTTTTATTGCTAATTACAAAGAGAGAAAAAAATCATTAGTATGAGAAAAAGTGAGTATATTAAATTTTTTTTAACTCTTATTAAAAGAGAAGTTGTTTTAGCTTTAAATAAAAATAAAGTAAAGTTGTGTAGCAACAACAATTATTTTTGTAGCTTCATTTGCTAATAGTTTCTGCTACTAGAAATAGGCAAGTCCCCAGGAACTATAACTATGGTTAATAAAGTTACAATTGAAATAATTACATTGTCTGCAACATTCTAAGGCTTAGATTCTTCTTGGTTGTATCCTCATGTTTAAGTAACATGATTTTAGTGTATAGACTGTGCCACAACAATTTTACAGCTTTATTTCTTGCATAATTCGTATTGATGCTTGTGAAGTGGCCCTTATTGCCACTAGTGTCATATTTATGTCCATTACATCAGAAACACCAACATTTCTAAACACAATTGTCAATAAAGATTGAGTTTGTTATGGTATTTTAAGTGATTTTGAACTAAGACAAGCTGTCTTTTGCCACTCTTATTTAATTACTACATTCTCTCATCTTCTCTATTTTTCTAATCCAAAATAAGTCTATTGTAATCCTGGAATAATTTTTGCAGGCTATAATTGAATAAATATCTTATTTTAAAAGACCTTTATGATAACTTATTTTTCAAAAAAATAATCTCAATACGTTGTTATCTTTCAAAACAAAATGAATTAATTTTTCTGACAGAAGTCTAAATGAGTCATTGTAAATGTAGCATACCATATATTGGCTATTACTTGGTACAAAATTTTAAAAATTGTGAATGTGGTGGTATTGTATTCCATTTGATTCTTAACAACTAGCACTAGAAGTAGGCCCACGCACGCCTTGTGGGTGTTACAGGTATTGTTTCTATTAACATAAATTGTGATATTTTAAATTCGTATTATTATGCTTCCAACATGCTATAATCTTGTTCAAGGATTGTATTACATTACGTACCTACTAAGAGACCAAAATTATACTTACAAATTCGTCAATTTGCAATTCCCTACCTATTTATTTGTCTTCTCTTGAATTTAATGGACGAAAGTCTTTAAAGTCAGTTTACCAAACTGACTTTTTAAAACTTAAATTTATGATATAAATCCCTTGGCCCTTGATATATTGGCTATTTTAACACTTTTGACTTTTTGCTATTAAGCCAGACAACTAGGCGACTGGTTGTCAATCGAGCCGTCCTCAGCGGTGAATATTACAGTGAACCACAAATAACTTAAGCCAGAGACCAGTGACGGGTTTGCACATGTACATTTGTATGAAAATTAGGTACTGCGCAGTGTCAAGGCCGCTGTCCAAGTTATTTGCCAGCCACTGAATTTTCTATATTAGTAAATAGGTATACGCACTCTTTCACCGGTTGCGTGGAGACTCGGCGACTCGCCACGTATTGCCGATTTACAAGCTACTAGTGATTAGTCGATAGTGCGTAATGGTTCTAAGGTTATTTTGAATTTTCTTAATTAATCCTTATGTGTACTTATAAGACGCTGGAATTGAATGATAATATTTGTCCGATAACCTTTGTTAGCACAAGTGTTTATTTTTTAATAGTCATTAATTATAAAGCAGAAGAAAATTCTCACATAGACCTTACATAAATAAACACAGTGGTTATCATAATAATGTGTTTGCACTTACGTGACAATACAATACCTTCCAATTAACATGTGCAAAAAATATTATTGTTGCAATGGACCGGCAATAATAAATATTCCTAATAATATACCTACGACTATCTATGTTATACACGACACACGTTTAACGATACTAAGTAATTACTAATTACACAGTACAAATTGATGCCATGGATACACTCGAGTGGATGTCAGTAATCGTGGTGTGGGCTATTTACACTAGGACAAAAGTCAGGACAGGACAGTAAGACAGGACAGCAAGCCACTAAAAAGCATCGTGTAATACGGAAGGACTGTCTGGAGGACTATCCGGTGCTGTGTATTACCGAATATTGTCATAATGTAAATAACCCATAAAACTGTTAAATAGCCTAAGTTCACAAAGTTCAATATCATGGCAAAATATATAAAAATATGTTTAAACGCAAATATAAACTTCTGTTACGACATCGTCGATCGAGGCAGACAGTTATTTTCGTAATTTTAATATTAGTATGAATATTATATAGGTATGAATTCAATGTCTGCTAAACTCATATTTGAATATTAAAACTGTTATTCCATAGGTGCATCTTTCTGTAGTTCCATAAATTAACTGTCTGTGTCATAAATAAAACTATAGCGAAAACCAAAATAAAGAACCTACTTATCTATAGTTATAAATCTGAAGTATAGTTGTAAACAGTACCTAGAACTGTATCGCCGCTGTATAGATAAAGACGAAGTCAAAACCTACATGCAATCAAAACAACGTAAAAAGAAATCAGTCATTACATTAATTAAATGCGAATGGGTTCGGACACGAGGGGTTCCGTACCAACGAACAAAATATTTTACTTATTTTTAGTTCGCGTAATATTCCGAAAGAATTACAAAACACACATTAAAGCATGCTAAATTACCCTGTTTTTATATCTAAATACCTTGGTAGAGAACTATAGGTGTGCGTAATTTTAATCGAAATCGTTCATCCGTTTCAATGAAAAGAGTATTAAACTTTAGGCCAATTCACGTAATTACATGACGCGCCGCAGTTGCGGTCAAGTTGCGGTGCATTTGAAATTAAGTTTACTTCTCAGTGCAAAATAGTATTCTTGTAATTGTCATATAACAACATACACGCTAAAGCGCTCGCGTGACGCTAACTTGACTCGAGCGTATCTGACAGCGGTTGTCAAAATTACGAGAATACGAAAAAGATTGTTTTAATCGAAACTTTACTGCAACTGCACTGCAACAGAACTTATTTAATTACGTGAATTAGCGTACAGATTCATCAGCTGCACCGACTAGAGTCTCAACCTTAAAGTAAAAGAAGAAGATTAATAATAGTAGTTTTTTCTATTCCTAACAGTTATAAAAATTCACACATTGTAAAATTGTCAACACTACCTATTACCATTCGTAATGCAACGCGCTCGAATAGCAGAGGCTTGACAGGGTTAGCTTAGCCATTGGTCCTTCTAGTACGGAACCCATAAAACAATCAATTATATCGAAACTGTTTTCTTAGTTTCTTATTATCACACGTTAGTTTATAAAGGTCAAGGTACATTCAGTGTTTCAAGAAAGCCGCGTGACTGTTCAGAGAAAAGAGAAAGGACTATAAATGTTAAATTATACCAATGTGTCTTCATATATTCATGCTTTTTTCGCGGTGTAGGCGAGACTTCGAATGACATCAATACAAATTACAAATGATCATTCATAGGCGTACCGATTCTCTTGTTCAACAACTAAATTAAAATTAGATAACCGCTATCCTTTACTAACACGCAGCCTGAGAAAAGGACGTTCACAGTTACGAACTAAGTAAGACATGTGAAATTAGTTTACGGTTTGCTCTTCACCGTGTTTTAATGAAAAGTAAAATTATTTCTTAACAAAAATACGTTGAAACGCGAGGCGTGAACTAACGAATGTTTAAAGAGATATCAAACAAATATTCTTCATAGTTATAAGCCGTCATTTTTTGTGCTAAAAGATAGCCATTCTCTAATTTTAATTTGGCTATTGAACATGAGAATTTGTGCCATTGTTAGTTAAGCTTCGGTCAATTTAACATCACGCTGTGTTTGGTAAAGTTGTGGATTATGTGACGAAACTAATTGGCACAAAGAGATATCGACTTTATCCTGCTTATTATATATTTTTCTATCCTGTAAAATTTAAAATGAATTTTGAGGAATAATAATTATTTTTATCATGATGGAACACAATGAATAAGTTTACCTTGAATTAATTGAGATATCTTGTGATTTTTTTTATTAAATGTAGGGTAACACAACTAAAAGTAGGTACTTAAATCACTATCAGAGTGAGCAAACGACTTTACGGATGTGACAATAAAAACGAAAGAAGAGGCAGTATGGTCCGAAAGACCTTAGCCTGTCCGCAAGGACGAATTAAAAAAAAATGAGCAAACGACTAAACAAAAAATGATTAATTGATTACACCGATTATTAAAATTAATAGATAAAATAATTTTATTCCGGTATTTTAATCCGGTATATTGATCCTTTAGGATACTTCCTGTAACGTGGAAGAAGTCGAGGGCGGATATAGTTCAATTTCGAAATTAGTATTAATAGTTTAACTGACTCGAAGTATGCCAGTTGTCTGTTATACTATACTAGCGGCCGCCCGCGACTTCGTCCGCGTGGATTTCGTTTTTTTTCGCAATATAAGGTAGCCTATGTTCTTTCTCAGGGTCTAAAGATTGTCTGTGCCAAGTCATCAAATTCGATTGAGAGGTTTAAGCGGGAAAGCGTAACAGACAGACAGACAGAGTTACTTTCGCATTTATAATATTAGTAGGGATTAGTAGGGATTTACAAGTCACAATGGCAAATTATGTTCCTCACTTTTTTCGTGTAGGTATTGTTTAATTATAACAGTTGCAACCGTAATTTTACTATGATCGTGTTTGTTCAGTTCTATTTGTATTGAAATATAAGTTATTTTTCAGGTAAACCTGTAAACATTCCAATTGAACAAGAGAAGATAATGCTGGATAAATTCCAGGAGAACCAGTTCAATCTAATGGCCAGTGATATGATTTCCCTCAACAGATCTCTCACTGACGTCAGATTTGAAAAGTAAGTGCTTTTGCATGCATAATATAATTCGCATTAGTTTTGTTTACACTCGTTGGTAAATATAACTATATCACGGGCAAGGTTATTATAATATGCGTGGGCTAAATGATAAAGAATATAATATTTTATTAATTGCATACTTGTTCTTCTTCTTGTTTTGTTTGGTACATGGTTGGGCCCCCTCTTTTATCACAAGAATCCATCGTCTTGTGTTTTTTTAATTTATCGCCTCAATAAGCCGAATACTGGTTCCGTGTGAGTCAGATGAGTGCACAAAATGTGTTCCATCGTACACAACACACGGCTACACACCTAGCTATAGAAATCCAGTATAAGCTGACCTCTTGTTTAACGGAAATCTGATACAATACATGATCACTTGATCATCTTATACTGGAAAAAATATAGCTTGATGCGTAGCCGTGTGTACTTACAAGATTAATGTACGTACAAGTTAAACATCATTGTGTCAGCACTTTACTTGCTACGCGCGGTCTAGAATTTAGTACACAATTATCACTCAAACCGCGTGCACTCATTATCATTCAATTATTTTATCATCAATAAATATACTTTTACAGTATTCTTTCGTATCAATCAACTATTATCATTATAAGGTGTAGGATCCTATATCTTTATGGTCCTTCGAGCTTCCGTATAAACAGGACTATTTCGCGTTCGTATTTATATTCAGTTGTTATTGTAAAGTACATATACAATTTTTTAGTGTGGTACTGCTGGGTACAGGTCTTATTTTAATTATCTTATGAAACGAGAGGGTTAAGGCATATTCCACCGACGCTAGCCATGTACAGGTTGGTGGATGTCGATGTCGAATAGTTATTTCTTAGACATGGTTTCACGGTGGCCCTTCACCGATACCGAGCAACGGCCATAAAATAAATCACAAAATGTTTTTCGGGCCCGTCCGGGGATAGAACCTGTCCAATTTCGCTGCAGTTACAGAAAGGCAGACGAACGGTCAGTAGGGACTTAGTAATAGTATAGTAATAGGTTCATATAGGATATTTTGTTATGGAACCCCACAAGTTTTATGTGATATTCGTTGGGTCAACTGGTTCGGTTTGTTCATACATTCTTATTATTCAACCACTTTTCTCGCTACTTCGTAATGTGCGAGGTTCAACCTTATCAGAATTCCTGTTATTCATGATTATTAGTATGTACAGGTTATCACAGATAGAAGCATTGATTATGTTCTTTTATCTTATCGTAATTAAGTAATGTTGTGTGTTTAAAACTGTCCTTTAATTTAAATTGTCTTTGAAGTTTACCCGCAATAGAGAAGTTGATAAGTTTAAGCCTATTCATTATGAAACATATTCCCCCTTAAAAATGTTTACTAATATTATAAATGCGAAAGTAACTCTATTTTTTTATTCTGCGATAGGCTGGCACTTGACTACAAAATGCCTGATGTTAAGTAATGATGTAGTCTACGATGGAATGCGCCAGCCTAGTATGCCGATTTACTCGTGATTACGAATTATCGGTGAGAAGATGGCAGTGGAATGAGCCTCCATACTCTGTCTGACTGTCACGTTTTCAAAAACTACTGAACCAAATTGAATAAAGATATTTTGAGACCCGGGGAAGGACATAGCATAGTTTTTATCCGACTGCGCAAAAAGAGGTTAATGGTTCAGCGCGATAACCGATATTCGCGCGGGTGGAGCCGCGGTTGGAAAGCTAGTATTATTATATGTGTTGATATAATGTCAATCACAATGATTGTTATGCAGATTGTTAAACAGTTAAATTATCTTCTGTAGAATCATAAATATTTCATAGGATGCAGTTATCTAAAACAGATCGTAGTAGTACAAAAATATCTGATGCAGAATGCATAGTGTCTGTGAGATATGTATGTTAATCAATAGAGCGAAACAGAACGCTCTGTGGCGATGTACGATATGATGCTACGAGTAGGTATTTGAGCAGAACTCATTAGATTTTCCTAGCAAGCATGTTCTTACTTTCATCATTTTACGACTAGGCTTAGCTGCCTAATTAGCGTCAAAATGACATAGCTCGTTATTATACAGTATGTTAATTAAAAAAAAAACAAAGGACGTTCCCTTAATGATGTAGATTGACGGGCAAAGAAAAATAACAAAATTAAAAAAATAGCGACAAGAAGATAATTTAATTTTTAAATATACCTATGTATATTGAAGTTCACAAACATCCTGTTAACAATCAAAATGGTGGCACGGATAGTATCTAGCGTTGTCGCTATTCAGCTCTTCCTCGTTGATAGAAAAGTGCGATATGAAAAAAAAAAAAAGAAAGAAAAAAGAAAAAGAAAAGTGTTTGATGTAGGGATGTTTTTCTTTGTATCCGTTTGCTATGTTATTTTGATACTTAATTTTTTTTTTGGTGGGAATATTATGTTCAGTATGGATCTATAGGTGCTATATTATTACGGATTAACGGGAACGCCTTTTGTTAACTAACATACTGTATGGTGTTAATTTATTAACCTGTCAAACTTTGCTAGGGTATCGAAAATTAAAACATGAAACAAGATTTTAAATTTTGAATATCAAAAATTCTTCCGCGTACAGTAACGGGATCATCGAAAGGACGCATGTACGGATAGCATATTTATTAATTTACGTTGAATGCAAATTATTGCAATCTTTAAAACATTGACTTATGTAAAAATACTTAATAATAATTTTGAAGGCATTTTTTAACACCTTGTATAGGGTTTTTTTTGCAATTTAACTTCCCATCCTGTACTCGCCTGTGCCGTGCCCGCGTGTGCGATGTTTTCCTGAAATCGATTGAAATAATAAAATAGAATTAATGAATAGTTCATTATTATTGGATAAATAGGTTTATGTATAAATATGTATTTTATCAGACGAAGTCGTTCCTGTTAATGTTTTAGTGCTTTATTACAAGCTTTTCGCCCCCATCTAACCGTTAATTTGTCTGGTGACAATATTTGAGGAATTATTGCTCCTTTATGGTTTCTAACTATATGGAGTCACATTCCACTGCCACCTTCTAACAGAAAATAATTCGTAATCACGAGTCAAACGGTATGGAGGGCAGAAGCGTCAACATCGTAGACTACATCATTGCTTAACATCTGAGAAGTTGTAGTGAAGCAGAAGCCTATTTCAGAATTTAAAAAAATCCCTCATTTTAAAATCCCTTTAGTCCTAAATACTTTAATTACAAGACTGCTTGTTATCTAACACTCTGCCAAATATCATCTTTTTAGTTTAAGCGTGTCGTAATATCTCGACACGTGTTTGAGAGAGTCAGTGACCTATCGCTTCTATAGATTTTGTACAAAAATCGAAATAAATAAATACGTAAAGAATCAGACCTGTATACTGAAGTAATGTAGGAAATTTAGCCATGCTTATCAATTTAGATTAGAGTTTAATTAATTAGTATGCAAAGCTATAAACATTAGCGAAAATTAGTAAAACGTTCATTACTGTGGCATGGCACTCTTCATATTGTAGAAAGTGCCATAATTTGATACAGGTATTAGTCATACACCACTTGGTTAATGTTTTATGCATGACATTTAAAAGGTGCTTTTGAACTTATAAATTACCTTGAAATATCTAAATATTTAAATTCTCCCTTTTCTGACATAATGTTTAAGTATTGTAAGTGTTTCTTACAAGCTGGGCTCCGGGTTCAAACCTCGATTCCAAAATATTACTACAAAAATTAGTTATAATCGACTCAACATAGCGGGGAATACATGGGATGAATGAAGGCCATAGGCAATTAAAGTGCCAATTACCATAATATAATGTTTAATGAGGCTGTAGACGTGCCGTTAAAAATTTCTGACTCCGTGAAATACTGTTAAACTCAAAACTATTTTTGGTACCATTATACATTTTGCTATGTCGACCTAAAATAAATCAGCTCATACGCTTAACTAAATAGGAGTTTGGGGTTGCAACATGTTATTTTTAGCGGAATGAAATACTAAGAGTCATCAGTCAAACTGTGATCAATGGTGTGCCCAAAATTTTGTAGTTGTCATTGGGCACCAATACCTTTGGATATGACAGTCGTGAGGTATGGTTTTGTTGTGAAAGCTGATATAACCCTTTCGGATGTTTTACACTATAACTTTACTTCAGGCTGTTAGCCAAAAAGCACTGCACATCCACAGTGTTAGTGTCGTTTCACGTCTGCCAGACGTCTCTCAACCAAACGGTTTTACTGTATAATCAAATAATTCACAAATTTATATCATAACATTAAAAAAAATAAAGTTAATGACACAAGTCAGCAGACAATACCGCGTCTTTAATGTTGGTAGTATCTACCTTATTATCATTCAATGACGATTGCTAATGCCGACATCGACCTTGTAAAAGTGAGGGGAGACAACGATGATTTAAAGATGAACCTATACACGCTTCAAGGTTTTGTTTTCCTACTCTAGATGAAATTGAAAGCATTTTCATTAATAAAACAACAGTAAGTAGGCATTTTACACCTTGAACGAATATGTAGCAGCTTGGTTTAAATTATTTTTAGTTGTGGGAAGTAGGTACCATGCACTGCGAGGTAGCTGATTAGTTCTGCTAACGGAAAGAACGCACCTTAGTTTTAATACGACCAGACCATCGCAAGTGTCAAATTTACATCAGTTGAAGTACTTATTAAACGTTTACACTTTGAACTTGGTGAAAACCACGGACTGGCAAATGCACGCTCAGACTATATGGGCGACGAGCTTTTGAAGGTAGCTAGGAAAAGCTGCAAGACATTAGCCGCAGGTTGTGTTCAATGAGGTGCTTTAAGAGATTTCTATATTCTGCAATACACTGAAATAGGCTAATGGTCATAATGAAGCGTTTGAATGATTCCTAAAGTCTAGAAAGACTATATAAGTAGCAAATCTAAATGAGCTTCATTGTTGTAGATGTAAAAACAAGCCGTACCCGACACTGTTGCCGACCACTAGCGTAGTGATAGTGTTCCACAATGAAGCCTGGACGACTCTTCTCCGGACAATCTGGAGTACAATCAACCGCTCACCTCGGCCGCTGCTCAAAGAAATTATTCTCGTCGATGACGCCAGTGAAAAGGGTAAGTACTAGCTTATATACCAGAAAGTTTATGTATTTAAGATTATCACACTTCAGTAGGTAAACTTACTTTAATTACTGTGAAGACCGGTTTTGTTACGACATCCTATGAATCACTGCATTGCACTATAAGCACCCCGCTGTTGAGTTTGATGCCATCAAATACCGCGCGGCATACGAGAATTTCTTTGCTGTGTACGCATGACCTTTAGTAAAGAGGGTCTGAGGAAATAGTTATTGTATTGTACTAATGTCTGCAACCTATTTATTGCTTAATTAATTACACAATTACTTATAAATATTTCCACCGGCATTAACAAAAGATTTTGAATGGAAGAGTCAATAGATAACAAAGTAAACGATAATTTTTATCATACTATCTATACTAATTACAATAGCGTATCTTAAAGAGGTTTTTGTTTGTTTGTTTAATTATGTTTTCTAAATCTTCATTGTACGAAATTACCAGTCGCATTTTAATATTTTTTTTACTGTAATGTATCAATTATAGCCTAGCCTTAGTGATCTACCATTAGGTAGTCTTCGACAATGAAACTAGGAACCTTCCTAGAAACACGAAAGGAACCTTGGGCGGCTATTAGTCCATCGTATTAATGATTAAATTACCTACCTTTTAGGAACTATTCTTTGATGTAATAATATTATTATCACGGTTAAATCGATTTGAAAATCCGATACGTAGAAATCAATTTAATCAATCGAAATAAATCAATTGCAACATATTAAATTTTTTATGCTTTTATAGCTGTGCCATTCGATATCTCAAAGGGCGTAAGCACCAACAGTGGAGTTTACAGGAGAGCCGTGAAACAAAAATAAATTACATTTTTTTTCGGCCTAAGCAAACCATTCTAACACAAAAATTATTAAATTTTTATATTTAGAAAACCGTAAAATTACATTTCGAATAATTTAAAAAATTACAAAAATAGCTATCCTATAGTCCCCAAAAAATAATGATTTTATTAAGTTAAAATGCCTGTTTATCAACCTAGATAACATATTATAGAAATAATCATAGATATTACTTACCTAATTACGTGGTTTACCTAAAAACAAAATATTTTGATATAGAATGTTGTTAGGTCTAAGAACTTTATTGTATCATTTATGGTGCCATTTACTATCTTTGTGTATGATCATTAACAGTGAGTTGCTGTTACGACCCAAAAACTAAAAATGTTTTATTTACTACAAAACAATTGGTTTGTAAACGCCATTTTTGGCGAATTTGAGGTGTATAAATACACTAACTGAAAGAGGAGAAAAATTGGGCTGGATTAAAAAATATATTTGGCAAAAATAACAGTTACGCCTTTTCAGCCTCAAGGTACAGCATTGTTTTAGATTCGCTAAAGTTACTAATAGTTATGTAAATTAGCGAATGAGTAGCTAAACCTCGCTAGCCTTGAATTCCCTTTTCGTGACACCTACTCGTAAATGACATTAAATTTTAAATATGGCAATATAACACTTGCTCGACCCATATCCTATAGTCCAAATTTAAATTCAAATTATTTATTTCTTTGCAATCAAATCATGTTACTTAATTTTCGCGTATTCGGTAAAACTACATTTACATACCGCAAACGTACCAACAGTATTACTGGTACTATTATGAACAGAGCTGCCAACTACAACGGCACGTGGAGCTGGCGGAACAAATTGGAACGGTCAAATTCTATTTTCAAAAAATAGTTTAGCCTGCTGCACGTGCTCTCGGCAGTTGCAGCTAGCAGCTCGGTTGGGAATAGTACTTTAAGTTTTTACTACTTTTAACTGTCAGTCCATCCGTCTGTCTATGGAGTGTGTTGTCATGAACCGCAATAGAGATAAAACTTTTAAAATGTGTATATCCACATTAAAATAATAAATTTTATAGTAACCCCCGCATTTATAAACATATTTTAAGCTCATTATAGCTAAACTAGGTTTATAATTCGTTTGTCTTTGTCTGTCATCTTAACATTTACACTAGTAAGAAAGAGACAAAGTTGATTTTAACTAAAGAGTCTTATAATATAACTTTGTTATGAATAAGGCAGTAAAACTTTACGGTCTTATTCATGAAAATCTTATAAGACTTTAGTTAAAATGGACTTTGTCTCTTTCTTACTAGTGTAAATATCAAGATGACAGGCAAAGGCGAAACGAATTATAAACCTATTTTAGCTATAATGAGCCTATAAGACTTATGAATACGGGGGTTAGTGTACAATTAAACCTGCACTTACTGGTTCGTGTTATATACTAATCTACCCTTATGTTGAACAGAACATCTCGGCACGAAGTTAGAAGATTACATAAAGAAGTTACCGGTGCCGACGCACTTGTTCCGAACAGAGAATAGGTCTGGACTGATTCGAGCGCGGCTGTTGGGCGCCAAGCACGTCAAGGGTGACGTCATCACGTTCCTCGACGCTCACTGCGAATGCACCGGTATGTTCTAAATTATTAAATGCTGCCATGGAATTGTAAGGCACCTAAAGCATAGCGGGCGACCTCTATTATTTATATTTAGCATGCAGTTGAGCTGTGAATCGATTGTCAGTGGTTTTTTTGTGTCAGTTGCTGAAGGTGGTTGAAGTAACTAGTCTTTTTTCAATCGAGAAAGTTAAATCACTTTGTTTATAAACTTCATTCCATTTTCCACCACCTAAAGTTAAGTAAGTTTACCATACGAACTTTGCTTATCATTTTAATATTTCCGTTGTGATTACAAGCTCATAGAAACCCTAATTAATTTAATGAAGTTCTGACAGATACTAGGTTTATGTTTAGCCTTAAATGCATTGATAAGAAAGGTGTTTCCCGAGTTAAATGTATCGTTAGTTATTATTCGACAGGTTTTGCATGTTGTTTACCTTGAGCCAGGATTGGTTATACTACTTGTTAGTTATTATTGGAACCAGCTTCCTGTGATAATCTCGGCCTATGTTATAGTTGTTCAGTATTGAAGGATGTAGCGGAATTTTCTATGAGAAAATCCGCTTAAATGCCTGGCCTAGGAACATAGTGGCGGGCTGAGCGACAAAAGATTTATTTTCATTGCGTATTTACTGAGCAGCGGTGGTGCAGCAGTATCAGGCTCGCCTTTGAAATATAAGGTCGCGGGTTCGATTCCCGATCGCGCTCACACATCTTTGTATGATTTTTTTTTCAAAAGGCTCGTCGCCTATCACGTATGGAAACTAAAAATATCCGGCGATAAATGGGTGATTGTCACCTCTGCCTACACCTTTGGGTAATACAAACGTTACGCTATGTTGTTGCATTAACCCCCTCCAGAAGGCGCAGAATGAAGTGCATAATTACCTTAGCATTTAACACAGTTTTCCTCTGCCGAGGTACATAAACAGTCTGTGCATGTTAGGTTTTAGTTTACTTGTGCATTTATAAAGAAGCTTACACTTTTTGCGTGAGCATGCAAAAGTCTGTTCTACGTGGTCACTTCGCTTCCTCCAAACCTGGCAGAATCAGTTTAGTACTAGAATTTGCGTATAACACTTCGCGTGTTAAATGTTCTATAGAAATCGCTATCAAACGGCGCTGTGGTAACAGTGTTTGGTTAGGTAGCCAATCTAAACTGTAACAATCGGAACACAATGACTGCACGTTTTATTACAATAATCACATCATTGTCACTAGACCATGAATTCTACATCATTATGACTCATCTGTTATAAAAAATATAGGTTAAAAATTTTCGTAGTACCTACCTAGGTGTTAATAAGTTTTCTTACTGAACTCCGTTAAACTTTGCGGTGTATTGTCGTTTGTTTCCCTCAGTCAAACAGTTTCCTTCCCTAATTGACACGCAAACTAATTAATGTTCGTGATGAATCAGATAATTTCAGAATATAGAAGATTTTTTTTTTTTCAGAAAGCTTGTATAAATAAATATCGCTGTGTATTGGAGTTATGTTGCTCAGCACCACGAGTTGGATTTATTAGCCGATGGAAACACTATTGATAGGCAATCCATCTCCTCCGATTATCTTTCTTATTAAATTCGCGCAGAATTCAAGACAGTTTGTGTGCCCTGGGACACGGGCGGGTTTTAGCACCCTCTCTTGACGATTGTTGTTGCATACTGGTCTGGTTTAGGAAAAGCGGGTGGTTTAGTCCTATAAAAGACGGCGTTTTTGCATTCATTATAGGTAGTTTCGATGGGTAAAAATGAGACACGCAAAGCAGGTACATTCCCTGATGCATGACCAATAATATGCCTTATGCATATTGCGGAAATCCACGTAACACTTTTCACTGTCAGTTGACACAACTATTCCGTATCTTCGACCAATCGTATCGGTTCACTTACCTATTACACTTCGCTTGTAAGCTTTATTATACACTGCCGTTAGTGATTGCCTAGACTATCAATTCCTAAAGATCTCCTTAAGTTCTGTTCGGGTTTAATAGAAAAATTAACTAGGGTAAGGCCGGATGCCTTGGAATACTGTTACAGCCTTCCTACAAAAAGGGCTTCAAACATATTTGTACTGTTGTTCTTAATTTCTGCAGCGAATCTTAAGCTGCACCGGCGATGAAATAATTCACATGTGTGAGCACGATCAGTGATCGAATTAGCGACTTTTAATTAAAAGGCGTGGTCGCTTACGCTGCTGAAATAACATGAGAGTGACAAAACATAAAAAAGCTAAATAAGTCATTGTGGTTACGCTACTACGCTGGTTTGATTAACGAACGCATCATACCTATACATTTAATTTCCCATAAGGAGCATACCGGTTGCGTGTATACCCACAGGAAGCTGAATAAAATTACACTTCACTAGTTTCACCACTTAATTGGATATAATAAAAGCATTTCAATAAGTGGCGAAGGGTGGAAATTTGAAAAAGGAAAGACGGAACACATTAAATGACAAGTATTTCTTGGTTGCCTACTTCCAACTTACTAAGTAGTATGTACTGCATTTTTGATGCTCTATAAAACTTTTAGGCGTTATATATTTAATTTAGTACGTTTTATTGATCAATTCCTAAAGGGAAGCCGGTGTGAATATTATAAGGACTTTTTTTTCTGATTATTGACTATTAGTTCAGAACCTTTTTACTTGGCTGAAACCGTTATAAAATTCCATATAGAGTGTGGGGTTTGATAGGCTAGGCAGTGCACAGTCAGTGGAAAAGGATAATCTGTACACATAGGTATAGCATCACGCCTGTATAACTTGAAAGTGTAGGCGGAAGTGAGCAGCGGTGGCACAGCGGTACGGGCCTCGCCTTAGATTTATAAAGTACCGGGTTCGATTCCCAGTCGTGCCTACACATCTTTGTGTGGATTGTAACATCGCCGCTGCTCAATATCGGTGAAGGAAAACATCTTGAGGAAACCGGCATGTGACATCCACCAACTCGCACTTGGCCATCGTGTGTGGATTAAGGCCCACTAAAAGGTGTTGAAGTGGTAGGCGGAGGTGAATATCACCCACTTTTTGCCTGGGTTCCTTCATAACACTTACCCCCCCCCCACTGATTCACATCAACCCTGTTTAGTGTCCCACTGCTGGGAACGGGTATATATTCTTTCAATCAACCAAAAAAATCAATATTCGTCCACAATAAGCGGAGTATTACCGCGAACATACATAAAAAGAACACATACAACCGAACATGGAACC
Source organism: Meganola albula (assembly GCA_936450015.1). NCBI lineage: Eukaryota > Metazoa > Arthropoda > Insecta > Lepidoptera > Nolidae > Meganola > Meganola albula. The sequence continues at coordinate 5,084,621 of OW388159.1, read as the reverse complement.
TCTTCCTTTTTGTTCAGATGTCGGTTAAAATGAAAGTATTTATAACTTACATCATTTTGCCTCAGTTCCCCCCCGCAACCATGAAATATCGGTGCTAAACGCGGAATTAACCGCTATAAATCATGATTAATTTTTAAATCGTATTTTGGAGTACTTAAACCGCTGATTTTTCAGAGGGCTGGTTGGAGCCGCTGCTGGCCCGGATCGTGGAAGATAGGACAACAGTCGTTTGTCCTATAATCGACGTTATCTCCGACACTACCTTTGAATACATCCAGGCTTCGGATATGACGTGGGGTGGTTTTAATTGGAAACTCAATTTTAGATGGTAAGTATTGTTTTTGTTTCTGCTATAAATTTTTTTTGGTGTTCGTAAAACCATTCTATTACATCTTCACTTTAGTTTTTAAAGTGAAAAGGAAGCTTGCCCACTCGTTCCATCAAAAACCTAAACATGCGCCTTTTTAAGCCCTCTCTAAGTTTATTAACGTTTAAACTATAAAATTTTACGAATTTATAAAATATACATCGAATTATGAGTTAGGTATTGCATTGTTCATTCATTCATAGGTGAAATGGAACAAAAATACATGCATGGTTTTAGTCGCATATATGTGGGGCCCTGGGAGAACAATCACATTTGTCGCATATATGCGACAAGGGCGGTCAAAAGGTTAAAGAACTAAAGGACCGACGAAGGAGAATAGTTTTCATACATCATACATCATGCATCAACTATGCGTCTAGATGCAATGACTTAAGGGACTGAGTCACCTTCGTCCGTGGGAGTGCACCTTTTATTTGAATCTCCACACGTGGTCCCCGGGTGGTGCATAACAGGTTACAATCAATCAACTGGTAATTATGTTTACTGGTAATTAAATGGCTTCGGCCGTGGTTAGTGACCACTCAAAACCGCACCGCCAAGCGTCCTTGCCATGTTCCGGTGCGACCCTGGTGACACCATAAAAATACATCTAGGTCTAGACGTTCAATTGTTAAAATCATAGTAGATAAATGTTTGTTATAACTTATAACAGTGATGTGTTAATGTTATCACATTAAAAGCACGTTAGATCGTTAGTCACAATGACCCACCACACTGAACTATTGTATTGAACACACGAATAGGTATCTCCAACGTAGTTATTAGCACAACCGTACATCAATTGTGACGTGAATTGCATTTTGTAATATTTCATGGTGAGGTCGACGTCCCCGGTTAATGATCATCTAATTCATCTAATTGATACATACTGACTAAATAGATTGGTATTACAATGATTCAAAGAACTTATAATATGTATCTATACGAAAAACCTAGCTAGGTATGTAAGGGCAGTACTAGACCTTGACGTCTATTACAGACGATTTAAGCAGTGTTCTGTAAGGGGAGTAGGTTATTCAGAGTTCATTGATTATAATAGGTATATTATAATAGGTAAGTAGGTATATTACCGCGATAAAATGCAGTTTTTTTAGAGATAAACCGAGACTCCTCAAGCTGCACAGACAGTGATGATGATTCAAACGATATGGATATTAGTGACGAATAGTCTTGCATTACTTTTATTTGTGGTTAAATAGTTCTTTAAGAGGTTTAATTAATGTTTTATGACTTTGTACCTCAGATGGCGATACGCGATTCAAACGGTCGGCCTAGTTTCTCTGATGGATCGACATAGCTCACTGGATTAGTTAACCAGGCAGTAGCCAGCCTTATAACCCGCAGACCGATAAACATTAGGATAAATGAGTTCATGAATCTAAACAAAGATTAGGTAAACGAAGTATAGGACTAGGTGGACTAACGATTTTTGCTAAGTGGCTGGTAAGAGAAATGATTGAATCCTCATTCATTCTTTCATTCATCCATTCATCTTTACAGTTTCTATTAGCTTTCGCTTTTATAGTTGCTAGGGGGGGGGGATAAAATATGCGTGTGACGTTTGGCCTGTAGGATGTGTTATACCTAATGCACTGATGTAATGTATGTAATTACATAGTGTGGCAGTGCATGACCTATTCAATGTTAGTCAGTTAATTCAAATAGAGTGCGAGCTAAACTAGCGGTCACAATCGACCGAGCGTGCTATTGTTACTTGAGATTATTTTGATTACATAACGCGGCGTCCTATTGTTTTCGTTTGGTACGGTGGTAGTCGTGCAAAACGTTTGATTACTACCCATTATTATATGTTTACGATACCTATATAGTAGAGGACATTGTAATTAGTGAAAGTGAAATTGTTAGTTCAATAATAGAATGGTGATTGTTTTTGTTGTTGGTAGATCTGCATAATGAAGCATACTCGAATATTTATTTAGTATGTAATTTATAACGGGCTGAATGATTAATGGTACTTTTTTAATCGACAAAAAGAGAGTTTTAAGGTCGTCCCAATTTTTTATGTAGGTATACGTACGCATACATACGATTTGTATTACCTTTATCAAATTGCGTAGCTAAGACGAATTTAGTAATTAGTATTGATTGACTATCGCCATGTATAGAACTGACCCAGTGAGCCGCTTAGTTGCCGCGGGGCTCGGTATAATTCGATTATAATCAGATATAGGACGTCTCACTTACTATAGAATTTGTACCAACTTTTACTTTAGAGCACAATTCTGGCCTCTCTCGTTTATTGAGATAGATGAGAGAGAACTGAGCCTGACTACAACTGATTGTGGGATTCAAAATATTGCTATCACTACTCTTTGTACAGGTACCGTGTTCCGGAACGCGAGATGGCCCGTCGTGGTGGCGATCGTACCGCTCCACTCCGCACTCCCACAATGGCTGGAGGTCTCTTCGCCATCGACAAGGACTACTTCTACCAGATCGGCTCCTACGACCAAGGGATGGACATCTGGGGCGGGGAGAACCTTGAAATGAGTTTCAGGGTAAAGTATTTTGTTTTTACAAACCTTTTGCCGCCTAACAGAATTCCTAAATCAATATATTGAAGTTATATACATTAAAGTTGTATTCTAAAGTCCAAACCTAAGTCTACCCTGGCCTTTGTGAATTTAAATTGATCAACAAGTCTTTTCTCAGTATCAAGGTAACAGTCATGAACAATATTTTTTCCTTATAATTGTTTGAGCCTAAAGATAATAAGTATTCTAGTTTTATTATTGACAGCGTTTAATGAAATCGTGAGGCACGTTCATGTCGTGGGGTACTTACAATGTGTTAGTTAGGTAAGAGTGTAATGAACATCTTTCTAGCGACCGACTGTGAAACTGAAACAAAAAATTCACACGTTATAACGGTTTCAAATGGTTTCTACCCAACATACTGCTTTATCATGACCTCCTTGTGGAGGACTCGAATATTTATAATTGCTTAGCAACAATCGACCTTAAGGTTCGTGTAAAAAACGTATTGTTATCGAATGTAGAAAGGTTATAACATAGTAATGGGTGCGCGAAGGTATGGCAATGCGGCGGTCGACTGGAGATCGTCCCGTGTTCGCACGTGGGTCACGTGTTCCGCGACAAATCGCCGTATTCCTTCCCCGGCGGGGTACAAAACGTCGTGCTCCACAACGCGGCTCGCGTCGCCGAAGTCTGGATGGACGAGTGGGGGGGATTCTATTACGCCATGAACCCAGGTTCGAACCGGACGTTGTGTCTACACTACTGACGTTTTGCTTTCTAGTGTTGTTATTTTTGGATGCAGCCATTTGTATTCTTAAGTAGGTACCGTCAGCGTCTAAAATATTGAAGTAATTAGGTTGGTCAGAATAATAAACACCTAAAAGCTAAATGTAGTTTAAAAATGTCTAAAATCTTATAGACTAGTAGAGGGCTAGAAAAGAATTAGTTTCTCAGATCATTAAAGACAGTTATATACAAATTAGAATATTTGAGATGCTGACTGTACCGAACAGTTAATAATCCACAATTTGATATCTGAAGTGTTTTAAATGCATTATTGAACAATAATAGAAGTCAGTTGTCGATATTTAAAGCTAAAACGTTAGTAGTGGACGCGTCTAAAGTTTTGTTGTGGCTTGGGATGTAACTAACGTCATACAGATTCATCATTAACATAGTTTGAATAATTCAATAAAGCTTCAACTTGTATTTAATATAACCATTGCAACTGCATTCGTCTATATTGCATGCTTTTTTCATTCATTTCGCTTCTTGCTTTTTTAATTCTCTATGTTTTTTCTTACCTTTGTTTGTGTTTTTCTATTCCTGATTTTAGAATAAAATTGTATTACCATAACTTTTATAGAACGTTTGGCTATCATTTTCTTCATCTTATTGTTTAGACGTGCAACAAATAATTTGGTTTCTTTTATTTGGTGTTTTCTTTTACATTTTTTTTTGCTTCTATCGATGCAGAAGCAATGAGTGTTAATAGTATATCTTAAATGGATACTTGACCACACCAATTCTTTCTAATAGACGAGTTGTGGTAAACGATGCTATATAAAAGTAATTTGTGACTAACTTTGATTGACTAATATGTATTTATCTTGAAATAACTTTTCAATGAATTGGTAATGCCAATGGAATTGAAAGGCTTTTAATAGTAGCCTAGATTGAAACAGAGCGTGAAAGTGACGCGGAAGTGAAGTTATATAATACTAATAGTGATTGACATTTGTCGAGGTTAACTGATACTGAAATGCAACTAACTGGTGACTTACAATACTAATTTTGTGTTACGTCATTAAGTAGATCTAGTAGATTATCCCATATAATATTAGAGCATCGGCTTTAAATAATAATAATGAGGCAACACTATGTATAATTTATATTAGATATTTACCACAGCTCTACTCATGGCTTAATAGAATAACGACTAATACGATAACAGTATTCTAATATGTCGTATTAATGTGATAATCACAAGATGTAGATATTAATTATTTATAATTTTATCGATATTCTAGGTTCCTGTGTATATTTTTTTTATTATGTCTACTTATGTGATATCTATGTAATATTGTTGTCAAGGGTTAAAATATTTTATTTCACATTTCTAAAGAATATATACGTTCGGTTGCATCATTACTTTCATAACTGTCTAGTATCCAGTATTCGATATAATAAGTTTCCTTTTTTTCTTTTTAATCTATTTATTTATTCGTCAATGAACCAAATACGGGGTTAGCACACGGGTGTGTTGGGTGTAATAGAGTTTTTGTGGTAAGACACCGATTTGCTAAGCGTTGTGAAGTGACCGTTGGCATAATGTCGCTGGCAGATTAGGCGTGACTTATTAAAGACAAGGCAATATTGTGTGTACGTGTGGAATTTTATGTCTCGTAGTCAGACTATAGTATAAACTCTGAAAATTGTGACTTACAATATCCAGTATCTGTTTTACACAAATCTTTATCTATGTAGATATTGTGTACCTACATCTACCAACGTCGCGTTTAGTTCACATGTTCAATGAGTAGTCTAATTAGATTAATTCTTCTCAGTGTGTCGACTCTGTGACCTAGGACTTCTAGGCGCAGCAAATTTCAATTCTAATATTAATAATAGTTTTTTTAACAGTGATGCAATGAAACGTGAAAATGTTTTTTTTGTTGTTGTGATAAATAACTCTTGACAACATCAAATAATAACATATTTTATGCGAATCTAATATAATCGATGATAATATTTTATGATCATAATCTCCATCAAACAGTACGTGACTAATATAGTGCTAACGTATTTCTATTATCCATTTTATTACTTGCCATTGATAATGAATTGTGAAACGTAACGGAAGGTAATATTAACGAAGTAGAACATTCAATTTATTACGTTATCAAAAACACTTTTTTTCTGTCTCACTAAGAATATTGTTTAATATTTTTGTTATACTTAATGAACAAACCAGTTTTCACAAATTATTGTATTAATGGCCTAACATTATAGCTTTATAATACAGCTTACATTAATTATTTATTTCTCATTTATCATTATTTACTGAACGAATTACATTACATTTTCACTTACTGTTCACGAATCACATTACATTTTCACTTACGGTTCACGAATTACATTACATTTTCACTTACTGTTCACGAATTACATTACATTTTCACTTACTGTTCCTGAATTACATTACATTTTCACTTACTGTTCACGAATTACATTACATTTTCACTTACTGTTCACAAATTACATTACATTTTCACTTACTGTTCACGAATTACATTTTCACTTGGGTACATAGACACATACTGGTGATATTTGAGGAATAAAAAGTACATAACACATCGTAATCAGGAAGGATTTTATTCTTTAATGTCAAGCAATGAAATAATGAAAACAGTAAAATTGGTCGACTTTATTAAATCTCGTAATTGTTTTAAATAATAAAAGGTCAAGCACATTATTGGCCTGTTTATCTACATTTAAATTATGACGAATCATTCGAAATTATAACTTATGAAACCAAGTGTAATCAGCTGTTTTGATATTAATGTAAACAATAAACTCTGGTTTATTCTATTAATTCGGTAACTAAATGAGTCTAGTGTTTTGTTGACTTTATAAATGGAGCTGTGAAGTCTGTGAAATTAATATCACGCCAATAATAACATACAATTTCATGGAACATTTACTGATTAATTGAGTATTTGGGATACGTCATCAAAAACTACCGAGTTGCAATAACTACATACAATTTTAAATTGTTTATCTGTATTAACAGTGTAATAAGTATATTTAATCAGTAAACTATAATTACTAGCGATTGTGCAAAATAATTTCTTTGTGGTGTTGTCGCCTAGTGACTCTCTCAATTGCTATCAAATGCAAAAATGTTCAAACAAACAAACAAACTTTTTCTCTTCTATTGAGAGGTATAAAAGCAAAGGTGCCTTAGTCACAAAACATTAACTATACTTAGTTATTCCTAATATTGTACTGTGATGTCAATAAATAACATTTTTACAAAATTATAATTATAATTATGGCCATTCTATTCATAAACAATAATTAAATGCCATGTTGTAGACTAAAAGTCGACCAATTTATTTCTCTAAAGCACCACCCTTGAACAAGAACCAACCCAATTCATTATCATGCACTGGTCCTTCCTGGTTATACCGCTTGGGTGCAATAACACGGTATGCCAGGTGTGGATGTGCGGCGGGCGGTTGGAGATAGCGCCGTGCTCCCACGTGGGCCACGTGTTCCGCAAGACAACACCGTACTCGTTCCCCGGCGGCACCGGCCGCGTCGTCAACCATAACAACGCTCGCCTCGCAGAGGTCTGGCTCGACGACTGGAAGCATTTCTACTACAATATTAACCCCGGTACTTATTTAGATGTTGTACTTAATTATTCAACTACAATAATGGCTTGGGTGCCTTTTATGGACATTAAAATTAAATTGTTCAAAAAATATTTACTTTCGCCGTGTAACGGGTGGATACAATCTTACCCAACATCCTTTATTATTGTCGTTGATTTAATTAAGCAAGTGGCCTAATGATTATTTTTCTATAGCGGACAGATACTAATTTAAAAATTCCAATAGATTTCATTTTATTTTAACTACAAAACTACCTTTGGGCAGTTATGTGCAAAAGTTCAAAACATTATTTGTAAATTAATTTTTATTTATTGAGTCTTCATAAACAAAAAACAGATTAATTTCAACATACCATTTTAAACACTGAAAATTATTAAGTAAGATATGGTGAACACACCTCTGTCATATTGGTCAAATTTTATTTATGTACAATTATTTGTTCTCTATGTATTGGAAGCAATTAAGTGCATAGTGTTTGCATGTATTATTAACTAGTAACAAATCTCATCATCAATTATTCATCATTCATCGCATTGGCATTCATTTGTGTTGGGTTGTGTTTTTGCTTGTACTGATACTAACAGTAACTAGACATTTTTATTAGTAATTTATTAGTTTTTAGAATATATTTTTTTATAATTAGTTTTAGACTTTTCTCACCTCTTCCTAAAACAAAAAAAAAAGAATTTTGACTGTAATATTATTGAGTGAATCGGTATAAAGATCTTTATTCTCATTAATATATTCTACGTCACATAAATGATATTGTACTTACCAATGGCGAAGGGCGAAATTTTGAAAAAGGGAAGAAGGAGAAGAGAATGCAGACTATCAAACTAACTAAAAAGTATGTACTGCATTTTTTCATGCTAATTAAAACTTTTAGGCGTTACATAATATTTAATTGAGTACGTTATATTTATAAGGGAAGCCGGTTAGAATCGTGTTATAAGGACTCTTTGCCACTGGTACTTACATAACACAATGAAACATATACACGGCCTGGGTATTAAAATTTAAAGTTGTTTGCAAGTTATCCGCAAAGTGCGATTCATCAAGTTAGCGTCGTTTCATTCTCGATTCATTCTTATATAGTCATGGTTCAATTTAAGTAATTGTAACATCCATATTAAACTACAATTGAAGTAACAAGACGAGAGGTAAGAAGGGGCTAATATTTTAATCTTTTTCCCTAGAAAAATTGAATCCCTTTGACCAATACCAACTTGACACCTTTCTAAAAATTGTCGGTTGCATAATAATTGAACCAATTAATTTAATTTTTAAAACATCGATTGCAATAAGAATATAAGGTATGTTATGTATGAGCAGGTGCATTAAACGTGCCGGTCGGTGACGTCAGTGAGCGCCGCGCTTTGAGGGAACGTCTCAAGTGCAAGTCCTTCAGGTGGTACCTGGAGAACATCTACCCGGAGAGTCAGATGCCACTTGAATATTATTATCTCGGTGAAGTAAGTACTTCAACTTTATTTTATTTATGACTGGGTTCCTTCCACGACCTCTTTCCGTGATATGTTCCATGTGGATCGGATTAAACAAAATAATGATAAATGATAAAGTAAAAAATGAAACAGCAGCTGTTTAGTATCCTACTACTTTTGAGATGGCTCTCTTGACTATCGTTACAGTAGTAGCTAGTAGTACGTTGACTAAGTGCGGGTTTTTCGTCGTGCCCACCCATCTTTGTGTGAATTGTTTCATCAGCCCTGCTCAATACTGGTGAAGGAAAACATAGTAATGAAACCGAAATGTCCAAGAATTCATCATTCGAAGACATGTGACATCACCAATCCTCACTTGGCTAACGAGTGTGGATTAAGGCCTTTACTCGCTATTCGTAAGACAGTTGAGAGAAGGCTCGTGCCCTGCAGTGGGTTAAAAAGGGTTGAAGTGATGAAACATTACAAACAAAGTTGTGTGTGTGTTTGTGGGCACGGCCTGGGTTCGAACCTGCGACCGATCGATATTTTGAAAGCTGGGACCTAATTAATGTAATTTCTTGACGCGCCTATTTGCGGTGCACTTGCAATTAAGTTTACATCTTAGTGCAAAATGGTATTCTTGTAATTGTTTAGCTGTCATATCTAGCTTAAAGCTCGCGTGTCGCGAACTTTACGCAAGCGTATCAGACAGCGGTTGTCAAAATTACGAGAATACATAGGGCTATTTTGATCGAAACTTAACTGCAACTGCACTGAACAAAACTTATTTAATTACGTGAATTACCCTACAGAGCCCAAAACAGCTGTGCTAATGCTGTTTAAAATTAGGTATCCTCCATTAATTCAGGCACTCAGATTTCTTCCGAATGTCTTTTCTTATAAGGTCCACTTTTGTTTACATGGTTTATTAAATGAATATTCAAGCTTAGACAAAGCGAAACTTGCATACTTTAGTATACTATAGATGTTGTGAAAAGGTTGGGAAGGTGATAATTTATTATTTACATACACTTTAGGACGAGAAAGTGACATCGGCCTTTTAAGACCCAGTAACAGTAGTGTTAACAGTACCTAATGAAAATACTGAGACATTCATAGTAAATTCTAGGGCATATGTATGTTTTTTTTTTAATTAGTACCATTGATAGAGATGCCATCAGATTCCTTCCTCGTTCTAAGGCATACATCATTTTCACTCCACTTCAATCCTTTTTAGTGTCCCACTGCTGGTCACAGGTCTTCTCTTAATTATCCTACGAGTTAAGAGAGTTTAGGCCACACAAGCTGATCAAGTGCGGGTTGGTGGATGTCACATGTCCTCGAATGATTAGTTCTTATGTCGGTTTTCTCACGATGTTTTTCTTCACCGATATTTAGCAGCGGTGATGGAACAATTCACACAAAGATGTGTGGACACGACTAGGGATCAAACCCGCTACCTAATATTTCAAAGGATATATTTCCAAATATGGATGACAATGAAACGTAGGAACTATAACTAGAATTCGATTCGAATTCGATCACAATTCCATTGCCGACCTTCATCCATATTGGCGTCATACATTTCGTAACAACAAATATTTGAGTTCATACTGAAATTGGTTTATTGGATATTTGTTCAAGTGTGGTGACGTTTGTTTTACGATTGTGTTAATGTTTACAGATTCGAAACGCAGAGAATTCCAACTGTTTGGACACCCTCGGAGGGAAGGCGGGACAGTCGTTGGGGATGGGTTATTGCCATGGGATGGGTGGAAACCAGGTACCTATATTACTTCCTTTAAAACATGTATCATGAAATTACATTTAGATGCATATTGATGCCTAATCGAATTCGTATTAGTACAAGCTAGCAATTGTTTTTTATCTGTAGGTCGTGGGTTCGATTCCCACCCAAATCAGACATTTGTGTGATGAACATGTCTGTCTGTCTTGAGTCTGGAGGTAAAGAAAAGTATTATATGTAGTATATTACCAGTTGTCTGGTTGCCATAATACAAGCTCTGCTTAGTTTGGGATCAGATGGCCGTGTGTGGGTTAATGTCCCACTATATTATTTAATATTATTATAAAATTGTAATTGAAGTTATAAAGTTTGGACAGGTAATATTTGAAACTAAACTGAATCATATTCTCTAAAATATAATTTAGCGAGTTTGATGGTAGTCTACGTGTATAGTAAGTATTCAAGCATTTACATCTTTTGTACCCCTTTTACCCCCAATTTACCCCATAGATTACATTACCCATGGTGCTTAGTACATTTTAATAAGGCAATTTAAACCTCTTTTTTTCTCTATGCTGTCTCCTGCTTTACCTGGAGGGAAGTGGAAAATATAAGTTTTCAACTCCTATTATCTTTGTGATGAAATTGGTACGGGATTCAATACAGTTTAGGTGTCCCGGGACTTGACCGGGTTAAAATCCCAAGGCTCTTTACGGCACCGCTGTTGATCTGGCTTACAGGAGTAACAGTGGCGGGATTGGGGTAGTGGGTTGTTCTATATATAAAAAAATCATTTATCTAGCAATAAAATATCGTTCGTTATTAGCACAGAAAAAAAAGAAAACGGCGTCACACATTTATCTTAACTCAAGTATGTGTTAAAATGTTCCACTTACTATCACGTTTGTTTCCACTCACACGTCCACGCTTTATATACTTATAACTGTGTCTAACATTAGGCAGGCCATTACTAACTTGTGCACTGGTCATAGAGTTTTGCACTTGTCAATAGATAATACATTTGGTTTCTAGCAACAGTTTACGTAGTGTTCTTAGAAAATATCAGTATCGAAAAGTATAGGCTATTATATTTGAATAAATTGACATTACTCCAGAAGAAAATGCAGCATGAAAAACCGAGCTAACATCATATATATTAGACGAAGAGGTATGGAACTTTCTAACAAAAAAATTGAAAATGTCATTAAATAGGCAAAAAATCAATGTCATGCTGAAGAGAACTGAAGGTGACTGGTAGTAGGTACTGCATACAGTCTACACTGGTTGTGTGTATACAAAGTAAAGAAACAGAGAGCACCCACGATTGTACATTGTAATGTCACCTGCGTCGGAGGCTACCAGCGAATAATTGACTGCCGTGGTCGTAATGCTGCTAGGAGCATATATTTTATAAACAAATTTATACCAAAACGTGGTTAAATCCTTATAATGCTTTATAAGCACTATTCCTTGCTTTTCAGGCACAGTTAGTATTATAAGTTGTTAATTAACTGTTAAATGTTAAATTTATTTTACTCTTATACTAATTATTTATACAACGATATCTATTTCTGTTCTAAATTGTTTAATCTTTGTTGTATCAGGTGTTCGCTTACACGAAACGTAATCAAATAATGTCAGACGACAACTGCTTAGACGCCGCCCACCCCCGAGGGCCTATCAAATTAATACGCTGCCACGGTATGCGTGGCAACCAGGAGTGGACCTACGACTCCAAGGTAACACTGCTTAAATATTTAATTAAACCCCTAATGCGTAAACCATCTAAAGAGGAATTTATTTGTATTGTCTGGTTTGGTTTGGTCTAAAAGTGAAAAAAAGGTAGTCTTCAAATTGCCAAGCAGATTTTCTTGAAACTTAGCTCAAAATCATCTCGATCTCTTCTGCTTTTCAACAAAAAAAAATTGATATCGGTCAATGTGTTTTAAGCGATACGAACCCAGAAAACATGACACATAATCATGGCCCATTTAGATCTTTATTAAAAACAATATTGTATGATTGCAGACTCGAGTAATAAAGCACACGAATACTGGGATGTGCCTCGAGAAGCCAGAAGCAGGAGACGTATGGAAGCCGGTGCTACGGCCTTGTAACCGGTCGCGAGGTCAGCAGTGGCTCATGCAGATCGACTTCAAGTGGCAGGCGATGAAAGCAGCGCGGAACACGAGTAGCTAGTAGCACAGGTAACGTCAGTTGTTTAGAACATTTCTGCATGTGTGTTTCGACTTTAAACTTGCTAGAATCTGGAAATCTAGCCACTTTCAAAAATGAATTACTTATACAAAGTGCATGTGAATGGATGCCAATCGTGCTCCTTCGTCTTTTTTTGTGTTTTATTCTCCTCGTGCATTGCACAATGACATTTCCCTATTGGTTCGAATATGTGGGCTCCTCTTATCGGCGGCAAAACGTAATATACCTCCTCGGACTTAGAGGCTGGCAAAAAGTGAGTTGAAGTTGCTGATTGTCTCCGTTTGCGTTTTTAATCTAGTTGTTATCAGTAAAGTAAAACAGATCGATGATAAATGTTAATAGAACACATTCTTACGATTCCTATTTGCTAAAGCAGGTTCAGGGCCAAAAATAAAATAAAACGAAATATATGAATAATATTCCTTAAAATTAAAATAATAAAAGAAGAAAGACAGCAAATTAAAAAATATATATTTATTTTCAGGAAAGGCGACAACCTGACCATCCCCGTCTTCCCCTCGTTATAGTATAGATTTTATTCCTTATTCCTACGTCTGAAATTTTATATCTATTAGAATTTAATGTGCGACACTCGAGGCCCTGAGAACTGTTGACAATACACTTGATGTTGTATTCCCCAAACATTGCTCAATTTAGTATTGCGATTTGCGTCGGATGTTTTAGAGTGTGCTTTGTTTAACATTGTTTATTGTTTGAATAGGCGTATGTCATTGCGAGAGATATTTATTAAAATTTTACTATTATGATACGTTAGGACAACAACTAGTGTTTTATAGGTTGTTATGACTCTGACGATTGGCGAGTAAGCCCGTGATAGTGGATAGGTAATTCTAGTACTAATAAAGAATGGTTATGTATGGGTTGATGTGTGGCTATGTGTTACGCCGTTTGTCCACTGCCGCTGTCACCGCGACGTCAACGAGAATGTTTTAACAAGATGACAGCAGCTGCTGACAAACTGCATTAGTCTTTATTTCCTGGGGCTCTATCAATCAGACCAAGTAAACTTCTATGCATTTAGTACTTAGTAATATTCTAAACCTGTTCTACCACTTTCCAATCTTACCAATAGTTTTGATGACACATTTACACTGTATCCTTAGTGAATCATTCTAATAAGTCACCGACCAGATATTTATAGACACCGTATTAAGCTGGGACCTCGTGCTAGCGTAACTTATGTCGTACCACTACATACCATCCGAAAACAAGCTAGTTTTGATTGGTTCGTTCAAGACAAAAACTTGAACAAACCAGTCAAAATTATCCTAATCTCGACCACTTTCGACAATTTCAATTTCATACAATTCTACTAATATTATAAACGCGAAAGTTTGTAAGAATGCATGGATGTCTGGATGTATGTTTGTTACTCTTTCACGCATAAACCACTGGACGGAATTGGGTGGAATTAGGCAGACATAGATTAACACAAAGGCTTATCCCAATAAGTACCACGCGGGCGTAGCTGCGGGCGGAAGCTAGTATTTGAATAAAACGATGTCTAGTAGGTGTCTATGTCGGTGTGATAAGTACATTTTCTATGAGATTACAAGTCTTTCCTGTAGTGTTCGATATTGGGTGTTATTCCTTAAAACGCGCGGTGCTATTCTTCGCCAGTAAGATATGAGTTAAAAATCATGTTCATAAATGTATTAGTAATGCTAGAGAAACTGCCTTCAATTTGCCGAACATGTGTAAAATTATCTGCTGTCATTTTAGTAAGATAATGTAGTTATCATCTAATCGTATTTATAACTTTATTTCTTCATTTAAAATCATTTTGAATTGTTAATATTTTAGAGTAAAAAGAAACGGAGCAATAAATTTAGATAATTATTATTATAATCGACAATTTTAAGCGCGATGATGCTCTAATCAAAACGCTGAAGGTCCTCAGACATAAATAAATGGAAAACTGCCTTACAGAAATGAGTTCAAGTTGTGCTGTGTCACTTTTCTTGTCTTTGTAACTAATTTTTAGCTTTTTATTTAGAACATCATTGCTTAGGAGATAGTTGTTGCATTGTTAAAATTGCAATTAAATTGATATATCTTCCATATTATCATATCATTAATTTCAGTGTGAGATTATTTAAATATTAGGTAAAGAGACGCTCCTTCAATATATTGTTACATCTACTACGTATAAAAATAAGTTGTAGTTTGTAATTGTGACTTCAAAGAAACTGATGCCTTAATTGATTTTGGCGATTCTGATAGGAGCAAAGTTTGTTATGATAATTCAACATATTTTTCATGACAGGCCCGTAGGGATTGCATTCTTTATCATGTTACACCTATTTCAGAGTTAATAACAAATTGATTACATCTTCATCTAGACTCGGCTGCACTAATTGTAAGGTTATGACGATATACTTTGAAATAAAACTTCCACCCATGACCAATAAGTCTGATAAGACTTTGAAACGTCGCGTCGGGATCTAAAATATATTTTAAACCGCGATAAAATCAAAAGTTTTATTTCAATCTATAATATTCGCGTAAATCAAAGAAAATGGTATGATATACTTTGCTCGAATGCTTCGCTTATCATCTAAGTATCAAAATTGCTACATTCGAGTAAGTGTAGTCAGATTAGTTAGCCACTGAACAACCTTTTACTACAACCTTTAAGTCTACTAAAATTGATAAGCTATTGCGTCACAGCATGACAGCACGAGCTGTCATGCTGTGGCGCAATAGCTTATCATTTAAGTTATATACGGGTTATCACCGAGTGTGGCCGATTGGTAAAGCAATTAATTTGATTAAATTGGAGTCTACAACGAAAACACACATTTATTCTAACTCACAATGTGATATCTTATACAGTGGTAAATTAGCTTGAATTTATTTAAAAATTTATTTGTTTTACGGCACGGAGATTATTCCTCTCGACTTCGAATTACTTATAAATATGAACTTGGTTTGTGATGATTTATGAAATGGGGCTGCTATTTATTTGTTTAATGATTTTTTTTAAAGATAAATCATATCATTGTGTAGTATAAGGTATTGTAAATTCTATAATAGAATTTCTCTCAAGTTAATTTAGCTAAATTATATTCAGTACATCACAGTATATTGTGTATCTTATACAAATTTAGGTCAAAATAGAGCAGATAGAGATATTGATTGTGTTAGATCCAACATATTTTAAATATTATTTGAACATCTTGCGGCAGGTGGACGATTCGCCTGCCGTGGTACTGTGTAGTCATTTAGAGACGATGTAATTGTAATTATATTGTACATAAGTTGTTATGTGAATTGTCCATTTAATAAACTATATTGATGATATTGTGTTCGTCGATGAAGCATTTATTTGTCCTAAGGTTTGAATCTCAGAAATATTTTGATGAATTTAAACCAAGTGCCAAATTCATCATTATTTGTATGTTAACTCATTCACCATTCCAATTAATAATAAAAATATATTTGTGACGATAAATTGTATAATAAATTATTTGGACTGATAACATTGTTTTATTTATTTATTAGGATCTCCAACAGAGAATAATAGTCACATTAAAAAAATATCAGGTAAAAAACTACTTCCCATTATGCTTCTCCAACTGTAGGAAATCACAGCATACAGTCCTGTAAGTGCGCCTATTTTGCGTGAACTGTCATAGTAATAAATATTTATTTCTGCCTTGTACTTTAGGAGTGTGTACGTAATATCTAGGTCGATGCGCTTCACAGACTACTAAGAAAACCTAGCGCTTTGACAAATCGTTGTATTGCTGACAGTCTTGGCAGAACCGAGAAATGTGAAAGATTTGTTGTTGAACGAGGAACGTGCGAGGCTGTAGCAACTTTTTCGTGGCAAGCGAGACGGTGCGTTTAAAAACAGTTTGTTGACAAGTTCGCGGTTAATTTTCTTCTTATTTTCATATCATTGATTCTGAATTATATTTGTTTTTCGTGGAATGATGTTGTCATTTTATTTGTGCCGTTTTATTAATAATTAATAAGTTAAGCGTCTGGAGCTGTAAGCAAGTCAATAATAATTTCTAGTATAAAAGTATATTTAGGTGATTAAATTTAAATAAAAATAGTATGTTATTCCACAACAGTTTATTAAACTTAATATAATTTAACTTATTCCAAATATTTCTATTTCTATCTTACATTTGTACAATCAAACATGCGTCACACACTAATGAATGATCATCTAAAAAAAATAAATCAATTATTTTATATGATTACGTACAAAATTGATACACTATACAATATATTTAAGTTAACGCTCACATTCAAAGCACTAAAACGTGCTTTTATGAACACAACTACCTACAAAAAAAAATTGGTTAGTCAGCGTACAGTTCTGAAAACAAAATCCATGAACAAAATCTTCTATAATACCAATACAAAGTAAATTCAACTAGTACTATCATACACTATGGGGTTCCTGTTAATAAGAGAGAACAACGTAGAAGGCTTATTTGGTGCGTTGAGATCAATCGTGCCACTAAGGAATAGAAATACTCATTCCATCTTGCTCAAAGACATTAAAGCAAGAGAGAACAATTATTCTATTCACTAGAATCATTCGCACAGACGCTTCGACACTTGACCAACACTATTCAAACAATAATAATAATAATGTCTTATAAAACAATATACAAACATCAATAAAAACTAAACGAGGTTAAGATTGAATAGTGTTTTTACTTTAGTCAAAATAAATCGCGTGCGAATAAAGGCTATTGTCTGAGATGTAAGGTAGCCTTCACAGCGTCCATGGTCACAGTACGTGGTGACGTCACGGCAAAGTCCCGGAGGCAAGAGCCCGCGTTGCCGCTTGTCACTCGTGTGGCATTTCCTCTGGGTGCAGCCAACTGTCGTCTTCTACTCGCGCCAGTTGCTTCTTCAGACTACAGTATAATTTGATCAGCGAGTCCTGGAAATTATAACAAACTTCTAAATAAAACAGATATGTTTCATGTTAACCTTATAACCGTCCGTATTGCATTTATGCAAAAACACAACCGTCATCGTGACAAAAAACGCGCATGTTTTTTGTTCCATTTTTATCTATTGCACCTACCCATTTATTTAGAACATAAAGATACAATTGTTAATAAAAAATACCTAACTGAATAACAATCTCAACACTAAACTAAATAAAGAACAACTAAATGCCTAACTAATGCATCAAAAAATTCTAAATCAAATTTTGATTAGGAAATATTTGATTTAGAATTCTGGTTTGTATTTCGGGCAACGGATCATTATCTATTGTAGGTATTTTTATTGAAACTTAAAATTTCGCAGCCAGGCGCCAGGGGCGCGGTAACAGATGTTTAGCCAAGCGGTTAAAAGGTAAAATAATATATAAAATGGTATATAACTGCCAGCCCGCCAAGTTCGATGATAATTCTTTCAAAATTGGCGCCCAATTTCTGTTATTATTGAAATTATTTTTGTTTATGGCAATTAACACTAGATTTACATTAGACATGTATTAGTCCCACTTGGGCGCCAATATTATTCTACAACTGTCTTAAAAAATGTCTTCAATTTTTTTTACCTTCTCTTTCTCAAGCTGAATAATTTCTCTTTTCTGCCGTAGTTCTTCGTCGTCCATTTTTTCTTCCAGCTCTGCTTTGTGATTGCTTAAGTAAGCAAACTCAGTCTGTATCTAAAATAAAAAAAATAACATTAAGGTTTTTTTAGTGTTAGTTTCTGGCTAAAGGAATTAAATAGATCCCTTGACACAATTTTTCTCAAATATGTTTTTTTTACACTGTTACACTACACGCACTGTAAAAAAACACTAAAATTGCTTGTATAGAAGCTTTTTTCTACATCAGGAATCCATAACTTATAATTTGTCATTTTTATGTAGGTACTTGGGTCGCATTACCATCAAATAGTTGGGCATAACTAAACTAACCTTAAGGTACTCCTGCGCTAACTTCTTGTGTTCCTCAAATATCCGCTTGGACTCCTCGCTGTTAAGGTCCGGCGAGATGGGCCGGAGGTGTGGGTCCAGCATCATGTGCAGCGCCGGGTCGGGCTCCGGAGCCGGCGCAGGACCTTCGCCCGCCGTTGACGCGCTACTGTTACCTGTAACATTGTTACATATTCTTAGTTCCTATTAGGAAGGGTGTTTGTACTGGATTTTTTTTTATTATAGGTAAATGTAATCTTTTAAACGTATTCCAGTTAACATAGAATGTTGTTTTGAAATTTCAAAGCAGCATTATTGCGTCGTATAGTATACCGTAACCATTTGCTTTGTAAAAAATATTCTCACACGTTGATTGAATTAAGTTAACGGTTAGGAAGTGCTGTAATTATGAAGTGTTAGAATTTTAGACTTAGTTTTTTAAGTTAAATAATTTTGGGAACTACCCATTTGTAAGGATGAAACTAATTTGTATTCGATAATGTGATCTGGCTAAAAACGATTTAGCTTAAAATATTATAAGTTTTAGCACAGGTTTTACTATTTTTAGGCTTATTCTTAGATTACAATTGTTCCTTATTGTAAACCGGATGCCAACAAAGACAGATTCTCACCTCTATATTTTCCAAAAGAACGGAAATAAGTACAAGTACAGTGATATATTCATAATGCATACAATAAGTTTTATAAGATACCTAAATAATAAAAAATATTATTAAGAATAAAATATATAATAAAATCAGCCTCGCCAGGACTTCCGTATATTTTGGAACCCTATTCCTATCCTTGTGAAAAAATGTATATGTGAGAATCTGGCTTTGTAGGAATAAGGCCTTGGACGAACAAATGGATAAGATGTTGTTAAAGGGAACTATGTTTCAGAAGGGCTTAATGAGCAAACATAACTGTTTATGCCAAAACAACATCATAGCAACAAAATATGACGTATGACGACAAATAAAGATGATTCTAAGACGATTCAGTGACGCAATTATAACAATGACCGTCTAAGAGGAGTCAGTGAGAAAATAATCATGTTTTTTAATGTTAAATTGTTAATAGAAGTTGTTTCTAGTGGCACAAAAGTGTTAGATACGTCAGGAGTTAAATTTACTCTCGCCTTGCTGATGTCAGACGCTTCACCTAGATTTTAGCGTTAAAACATGACGTTTTCCGCAAATAGATGGCACTAGTGGATTGATTAATAGCTGTTCCAATTTAACTTCCGCTTTTTTTAAACAATTTTATTTTTACTTGAGTTTTAGACAATATTAACGTACCTACTTAAAGAAACTAATTCTGACATTTCTAGTAATGGTACAAAGTTTCCAAGTATTTAAAAGCTCTATCGAAATAAAAATTATATTATTATAAAAATTTCAAGCATATTAATTTTTTCAGATATTTGTACGTACGGTCTCAATAAATTGAATATCGTAGAAGCCAGGAGATTTTTCTGTTTATCACTAAGCACCAGAGTATTATAACTTTATATTGATCACGCAATAAAATAAAGAAAAAACCCAAGTATAACACTTAGTGGCAACAGTGAAGAGGGAAATTTCAAGGCGCACAAGCACGTAACGCTGCCCACGGTGAAGGGCGGCGAAGATATTCCGCGTTACGTCGAGCGCGTGCAGTGGGCGGGCGCTCGCGACACTCACTGTAAAATATCCAACTACAGCTGACTGTGTCCCTGATGGTGGTGACGATGCCGGCGGAGGCGTCACAGGGGCGGCGCGGGCGGGGCGGGGCAGGGCGCGGGGGCATGGCGCGTGCGCTCGCGGACACAGTGCGCCGAGCACTGCGCGCGCGCACGCCGCCGCCGCTCGAAATAATCCACGGGAGAGCCGGGAGCGGGCGGTGCAACAAACAACGGTGCTATTAGCGGGACGGTGACTCAGCCGCGTCAGCCGGAGCTAAATGCGGACGCCGTGTGCTGCCGCCCTTCGTGAGGTTTTCTGCCGTTTTCGCTGGCAGGGTACGCGCTCTGCTCTCTATGCAGCCGGTCGACGACCCGCTCTCGCGCCGCTGCTTCTTGCACCCGGCACCGTCTTCAACACAACACCCGATTTGATTTGATCCCGTCCGTGGCGACTGGCTGCATCGCCTTTTATTCTTTTGATCCCTCACATACTTTGTACTAGACTCACTCAAAAATGTTTCGTTTGTAAACAACTTGTAAGTCTTTCACGTTGAAACGCGACGTCACAGGCCCCGAGGAGCCACGCACGATTAATGTACGCGTGCGTGGTTGCGCGTTACGTACGTCCGACCGATTGCGGCATCGCAGCCCTAATCTACAGGTGCGATTGCGTTGTGCATTGTCGGGCCAATGTGCAGTGCGCAAAAGCGACGTATTATCAACGTAAATTCATGTCACATGTGACATGTGTTTAGCGTCTATAAAACTGTCATATCGTTTGCGCTTGTTATTGTAGAAACTAGCCAAAAATTAAGCTCATGGCACCTTTGTGACGAACGCAATTCGAACACATCCTAGCACTTAGATACTAAATTATTCTAAGCATACAGAACATCAAACACGGTAAATATTCATAGGTACTACATGAGACGTCCAACAGGGTAAAAGTACCTACGTAACTCTAAAGTTTAAAAAGGTATTTGTAGTAGCAATATGCTGCTATCCAAATTTGTTGCTGATAGAATTTAGGTAACTGCTACAGAAATCGCTAAATTTTCAAAGCCGAAAGTGTCAGAGCTTTCTCAATGTAGGAAATGAAACAAGATTTTTAAGTACCTAGGTAATTGCAACGCATGCCAACACTTTAATAGTCTGGCTGGAGTAACTTTCATAGTCCTAAAGAATGCCCACTGTTATAACCCCAAACATAAATCTTGCGTACAACGGAAGTGGGATCTGAAGTATTTTCATTTGTTTTATATTTCCGCAACAATTCATAAAATAAAATTTAAAAAACACTTCGAGGAAACATTTACTATGCTATTATTAATAGGTAATGTAAAGTTTTATGAGATAGAAATCACTTTTATCAGTCATTAAAATACCTACATACATACTTATTAATAAAAAAAAATTATAATTATAAGCCTGTATAATTAAAATAGACTGTCTCTTTCTTACTAGTATAAATGTTAAGATTTAGACATGGCTAGCGAATTATAAACCTATTTAAGCTTATAAGACGTTTATGATTAAGGGAGTAAGTTTATAACGAAAATGCTCCACGAGTACCCTATCAGTATCGCTACTAACATAACTTTTATAACGTAAGTGGAATTTAGAGGAAGTAATGAAGAGCATTTTACGAATACTGGAAGATTCAAAAGTCCGCACAAATTGATAATATTCCAATGAATATGGTGAAAAAAAATAAGGTGCATGCAATCAGAATATTATGGTGATCAAAAGAAAAATCATGAAAGCAAGACTAGAAAATGTCAACACACAAAGTTCTGACTGAGAAATAGTTTGTTAATGAACAAAATATTGCCCATTAACGCTCAAGGGGTAATTGCGTTACACAAGTGATAATTAACGACCAGGAAGCGTAGACATCGGGAGCATACTCGTTAACTAATATGGGCCGGCGTGATCATGACTAATACCTACACGTTTTACGATAGAAACTTCGATGAACTATAAAATATTAAATGTATAGTTCATCGAATTATTGCACACAGTTTAATCTGCAAGTACTGAAGAGGAAGCAAAGGCTTTATTTAGATCTTTACACTTTACTGCCTAATTATAATTGGCAGTGATATCAGGAATGAGTGATTGATCTGACTTCATAAACCCCTGAACATGGACATCTACCACAAAATACGCAAATTATGTTCATGAAGGGATTTGATAAATATACTTGGCAGGCGATTTGGTGAGGTTTTTATGTCGACAAAATTAATCCCTGATTAAAATATCTGGTACGTAACACTACAGTAATACCATAAATCTGACAGACGAGGGAAAGCTTTCTTTGATCGGCGGGTTTAATATGTGTTCGATGCGGCGCCGGGACGGGGCGCAGACTGTTCCTATTGCGTCAGTCATGGTGACACCTCACGGAAAATGTTCACTGAACGACACTTTTCTATTAGCGGGCCGATTTATGTGAGAAGACGTGACAAGCAGGCAGGCGTCTGTCAACCAACTCGGTTAACACTTCTGGACGTTGTAATGGTTACATGAACCAATTGAACTTAATAGAGTCTGTTGAGGTGTTTAACTTTGTTAAACAGGTTTTCCTTCTCTAGAGGTATGGTGATCATTATTTAAGACATTTTAAAATATCAAAATATCTTATAACAAGAAAACTCTTTGGATTTAAATATAAATATGCCTTCAAAGAGTTCTTAGAATCCCTAAAAAGCAGTATCTAAGGATATTGCTCCAATTTTTTATAAGAACTTATCTTTGGGGATGACAAGGAATTACGTCGTACATTAAATCTGAATCACCAGAGACCATTTCATTCGATACGGAAATATTTGCAGAGCGAATATAGGCGTCCTTGTGAACAAAATTAAAGAGCTTAAAGGACAACATTTAGAATGGCGAGAATAGTAGACGAAGTGATTAATTTATTTACAATGTAATAATACCAAATTATGTACAATTAAATTTGTAGAAATAGCTACACAGCGCCATAAAGCATCCCAGAGTACTCCCAGGACGGTGGAGTGGTCGGCAAAATGCTTGTTTTTCACGCCGCAGGTCGTGGGTTCGATTCCCAACCGAGATAAACATTTGTTTTAATGTCTGTTTGTTTAGTGTCTGGGTGTAATTATCTATATCTAAGTATGTATTAACAAAAGAAAAGTATTATATGTATGTATGTAAAATATTATATACAAGCTCTGCTTTATTTGTGATCAGATGACCGTGTGTGTTAATGTCTCACAATATTATACTATTATTATAATATTATTTCTCTTTTGACTTATTTTAATAACTTGTTCTATTCATTGCTGGGCCTCCCTAACGTCCTTCATCTATTCTTCTATGATCTATGTTGATCATAGATAGAAGGAGGATCTATAACTCGAACCATAAAATATTATAATATTTCAATTTGTAAACTAGGTATTCTAAATGGTTGTGGTGGGCGATAACTCACCACATAATTGTCATGATGATAGGTATAGGTGCTTAAGCAGATACAAAGTTATAAGCGTGGCTATAAATTCCCACGCTTTTATACATGGAGAACGGCGAAACGATTTTTATAGTACATTGCTATTTGGATATTAGCGCCTTTAGAAAAGCGGGCAGTTTACAATTTCGTGCCAACTTCTACGTAAAAACTAGAACTCGGCCAGTCACCGTTAATGCGATATAGGTGATTGTATCCAGATCACATCAAAGATTCTCTCGTCGGGGTATTAACATCGGGGTGTTACAAACGACAGAGACTTGGGAGGATTTGTGATCCAAGGCGAGTCGTAAAAATCAATAGAAACGCAGACATCTCTATCGGATTTTCTGGAACTTGTAACGTAAATTGATTTACAGAAAACTGTTACCCGGTCTAGATGTGGCTTAATTAATTTTCTGAGAGAAACCAAACGAGTTTCGGCGTATCAGCCAATGTTGAAAAAAAATCATACAACTTGCAAAGAGTTAGTTAATATGATTTGGAATGTTGCGTTTCAATGTACTACAGTGAGTGGGTGGTAAACTCGGAAGTGGATCAGATGCAATATTAAGTCTTGACGTCACAGCGACTACACGTAACATAATCACAAATAGGAAGCAAAACGATTTTCTAGTATTAAAAAAAATGTAGTTTTAATGAAGAGCGTGCTAGTAAAAAAGTGTCAGCCTTTTGAACTGGTTTTCTTCAGAATTTAGTATTTTTTAAGTTTTTAAATACAGACGATAAAGTGTGTAAACAAAACAGTGTAAGGAATCTTCCAATGAGCGGTAGAATATAGCAGCAATAGGAAGCAATACAAAAGTTATTGGCAAAGGTATAGTTGTGAAACGCGTGTGAGTCACCGAGTATTTCAGAGAGCCCGCCAGCCCCTACCTCGATCTTACGTTGTTTTATTATTGATATTTATCTTATGGACTCTTACCATTATTTTCTATAATTTCTACAGTAAGGTATTGTGCTTCTCAGTTATGAAATAAAGGTTTATAATCTGTTAATTTCTGTTAAGTGCAGAATCGAAACAGTTCCTTAAAATCAGCTTAGTGTGCTGTAATGGACTAATAATGTCAGCGTAACCTATATTAAGTATCAAGAAGATACGCTTAAAACTAGTGAGCAGAAGCCGCGTAAATGTAAGCGTATGTAAACGTTAACGGCCAGGGCGCTGACGCAGGCGCGAGCCCCGACCTACTTATGTCGCTGAAAAAATCAGCAGATGTTCAAGTTTGAGCCGCGGGATATATCTAGCGGGGCAGAATGTGTTGTTCCGAATAGAAATAAACTTGTCACATATTTTGATTGTATCTAGAGCGGGCGGCGGTTAGTCATGTCGTGATGCCGATGCCAACGTCCCGGCCGCATCGCCCCTCCACCATCTATAAAGGCAATCTTGCTCCAGACTGAATCACTATAGGCGCCGTCTGCAAAATGTCTCATCATCGCGCATTTACGATGTTTGATAGTGATTGTTGCGACCGCTTATGGTACGCCACAGACGAAGAGGGTTAGGACGAAGGTCGTACTGAATTTGCTGCGTTGTTGATTTAATAAAAGTTTAGAAGTAAGAGGCCTTGAAGTATCCCACATAAGGTATTTAAATAGCGGTCTGTATCTAGGGCGCTATCTTAGCTTATTATTGATGACTAAAAACATAAAATTCATAGCCAGGTGCAGTCGATACCTCAATGGTGGAAGATACGCAAGGACATAGTCTAATATGATTTGGAGTAACAAAACCAGATGCACCAACTTTGTTTACATTTACTATTGAGCGTCTGACGTAGAAGGGTTCTATTTGCTTGTTTATCTTTACATCTTCAAAGGGGATTGTTTATTAGCGTCGCTTGAGATCTCTTAAAACAAAAGACATAACATTGGGAATATATTTAGAGCCGGTCATTATATTGGACAACAGCCGAGAAGCTGTATAGGCAGAGGTTGTACATATATACATGCATCGAATTCACTATTTAATTTGTACTTAAAGCGAAGCATTTGTGTTATTTTGATCTGTGCTTAAGGCCTTTTTTAAATTAATAACAGGTTTTAATTAGTCTTACAACTCCAATTATATAAACGAAGGTTTGTGAGGATGTAACTATAGATGAATGTTTATTTTCATTCATGATAAAACACAATAAGAAAAAAATCTGGATAAACTTTTGCACACATGTAAGTAGCTTGTTTCCTGTATACAAGCTTACACACACAGCACACTTTAAGCGGGTTCCTTTAGAATATTTTCGGTAGATTGCACGAAGTCTACTAAGAAGTCTGATAAGAAAACAATACCTTTAAAGTTTCAAGAAGTAATATTGTTGTTGTGGTGATATATAAATAGTTCATAAATGTTTTATTGGCTGGATACAAGTTGGGTCTGCTCCCGAACCATAAAATAATTAGCAATGATTCATTGCCGCGCTGAAAGCGTCTCTCCGCAGCGGTTTTGGCATTACCTTTTGACAGATGAGTATTTCACTGTCAGCAATCGTTAGTATACAATTTGCAGCCTGACTGTGATGCCAGGATTATTGACAAGTTATTAGTATTACGATTTTTTGTCTATTTTATATTTTACTTTGGTGCATGGCATTGATCTATCGATTGGAGTATCGATCGATTAAACGACTGATTATCGATGATATTATGACTACCGAGTAGTCTAGCTCTTGCATTTTGATTCGTATCAATTATCTAATAACGGGCATAACTATTACTTTTTAGCTATAGCTACGACTAAATGCAATGGCTCTTTCAAATTGAGGTAAATCCCATTAGTTTTGGATTAGGGATCCATTCAATTAAAATTATAACTAGGTAAGTAAAACCTGTACATAAGGAGGACTTTTGATTAGTAGAAAAATACTTTTCACGTTTTTTAATAACTTACAAGACGGGCAAAAATTAATATTTAGTAATGATGCCTATTATATGCACCAGGCACGGTGAATAAATTATCATTTTATATAATGAGTGCTGGTAATTTACCGGCACATCACACATTCAGATTTTGTGTTGACAACTTACTTTACATATTTGTTTTTGTATTTTAATTATCTACGGGTTACAAAATCAGTGTGTCATTAAATTAATAATCACCATTCCCCTTGCCTTTTTTCCTTTTCTATTGGGTTCGGCTCTCAGTCTAACCTCATGCATCAAGCTACCCGAATTATAGTCAAGTACAGTATAACCCAAGCGGGCGGCTCACACCGCTCCACCACCGAGGTCGTCATTTAATTAATAAGGACATAATTAATGCATCTCCCCACAGCTACATCCTTACAAATTCTCGTTTTGTTAACTTCATTAATTGGAATTTTATTTAAGTTTAATTGGTAGAGCAAATAATTGTCACACTTTTAAAACTCGTTTAATTGTTTATATGTACAGTGTCCTTACTTTGAGTTTGAGATTTTAATGTCTGTTATTATGAATTATTAAAAAAATATTATTAAAAAAATTATGCGATACCTATATTGTACAGCATTAGCTGAGCAAGAAACACTATTTTTTTATCACATAAAAATGCCACCCTGTATAAGTATCTAGGTAGGTAAAAATGGGGATGCGTATTATTCAGGTCATAAACAAAGCTAATGTGCGAACTAAGATTAACCAAACCAGATAGAAAAAGAAAACAGGTCATCCGCGTGGTTTTATGACGCGAATAGTCCAGTTCCCAAAAGTATATTGAAATTATATTGAGATGAAATCATGAACGTATAATATTTAGGAAGGCACTAATCATAAGCCGGGTTTTCTTTTTACGTAGAAGGTAACGTAACAAAGTTATGACCTTAAGTTTTGTCGTGCATGTAACAAAAAGAAATGCGTAAATAAGAAAAACTATTTTTACACGCATATATTATCAGATCATCAGATCAGATGAATATTTCAATATTGTTATTTATTATAATATTTTTGTAATTATTATAAATTTAATTTTATTGTAAATATTCAATTTTTAAAGTTGACATTGCATCCATTATTTTTATTTTTGACCATATTATGTAATTGTTGTTAATTGTATATTGTTGTATTGTTGTTGGATGGATGGAGGTGGCACAAGACCGCGACGCCTGGAAGGTGTAAGGGAGGCTTTTGCCCAGCAGTGGGATGATCCGGGCTAGTAGTAATAATGATAATAATATGTAATTGTTGTAGTTTTTGTATTTGTTTATTTAGTAATCTGATGATATTATCATTAAGTATTGATTTCGATTAACTCATCAATTCATCAGCTAACTTACAACCGACAACATCGAGTACAGGATCAATAGAGATTTGATTTAGTTTAACGTAAATCTATCATCTTGCAATCGACACTAGCGCACAATCGAGCTGTGGTTCGCATAAAAACTTAATAATACTCTCAATAAACTCGTAATAAGACTCACAAATCACACTATCGCTACGAATTTTGCAACATTTCAACGAACTTATTCTACAAGAACTGTAAACTACTCACTCATATAAACGTCAACGAACACTTGCAGTTTATCGTAACGGGGTTGCACTGTTATCGAAACTTGGACGGAACAGTCCGTTTGCGGCATTTCACTGCAATTACATGCACATTGGTACCGCGGAAGCTGCGATTCTAACACGGAACAAGTGGGTCGGTACTAAACGCGCGGTTCAACTGGCTAGCGAGTAAGGACGTTGGAGAGATGTGTTGCACCCGAGTGCAGTGCGACAGCGCAGCGATGCGCCAACCCGCGGCGGGAGTGCGAGACTGTGCGTCGTCGCAAGCCCGTCCCATGCCTCCCCGATAACCTTAAATTAGATTAATTGTATCGTGCTGATTCATACGCGCCCCGACGACGACGCGAGTTTTTTGTTGACAGTGGACAAATGCGTTCGCTTAATTTAGAGTTCCAACATTGTGAGGTGAATGAATTTTTTGTAGCTGCAAAAGATTTCCACCTGTAAAGATGCATGAGAGTGACCGAGAACTCATTACTTTTGTAAATTTACTACCTATACAACAAAAATTACATTTGGCAGATTACCCATGACCAAACATATGTATCAAACAAAATCACACCTAGCTGAACAGGTTTGGCGAACGAAGAAAAATGTTAATGCACGAGTAATGTTCAAGCAATCTAACTAACTGGTACTTCCGAAAAACCATTTGCTACAAATTATAAATATCAACCCACGTGAAGATTATAGAAAACCGCACGCAGAATGTATTCTCAGAAGGTACACTCTGATATCAAGTCAACTGAAATCAGGCCGGGGCGCGCTCTAAAGACGTTACTGTATAAAAATCAACACTTTTGTTTATTTGAGCAACGCATAACGTGCGAGATGCCCGCCACAGCGGCATCCATGAAAATATTACGATTTATTTACTTTAGCACTATACTGTTCTTACCGCATTGACGTATGCGTGAGTCAGCAGGGCCCGAGCCACGAGGCACGTCTCACTTAACACGTCCAGAAAATTTGGTAAATTAATGTAGGCATAAAAATAATGTTTCAAGGCATGCTCCGCTAGTACTATAATATATAGTACCTAGGTACACAATAGATCAAACCAGCAAGACACTCAACGTCATTGCAGTAAAGCGGAAAGAAAAGCAAGAAGGTTAACTGAGATTGGAGGAATAATTACATAATGTTCATTTCTGTATGGTGTTTGGTTCATTAGAAATGTGTGATTTAATGATTTACTTTTGGTTTGGTTGGTGGTTGCGGACGGAAGCGGAGGCTTAATAAAACTCGACCAGTCTAGCCATCTGCACGAACCATAAAGACACATAGCTCATCTAAACACCGCTAATATTAACAGAACTAAATCGCTATTTACCAAGTTATGTTTGAATTTACAGTTTATATGAATTTTATTTCAGAGAGCTGAAATTGTAATGTATTAGAACAAAATGACTAGGTATAAAATTATCCAAATTAAAACAAAAATGACCAATTGTGACCAATCGCATCTGGTATGTATATTTTGCCTTGTTTATTCCACAGAATACAATACCTTTTTTTAGGAAAGTTACTACATATTGTCTAGAAACAACCCCATTACAGTTCTAACAATACGTTTGAACGATCGGTCGTTGGTCCCACACCAAGTTCCTAGAAAGTAAGCGGACACAGTCTAAAATAGTCGCGGCCCCTTCTCGGAAGAGTGAGTCATCCCGGGACCGTCTTGGGCAGCATCTGGATAGACGCAACACACGCGTTAGTATATTGGTCTGTGCGTATACAATTTACGTACTTTTACATACAGTAATTTGTGTCACTCAGTAAATACAACTATATAAAAACAGCCTAAATGTAATGGTAAGCGCATCTCGAAAACGGCTATACCGATAACGAGGTGTAATAGGACGAGGCGAGCACCAGAAAACAAGTGATTTTTATAATCTAATAATATTATTGTATTGCATAATTGTAATATAGATAACTGTTAAATAATATGCTACAATTGCTAAAAATTCCAACATCATTCATTTATAAGATACGTTTATTTGTATCGACTAAAATTAGATAGGTACTGCTTTTGTGCTTCGTTTACAAAACTTTTTGTAAGTACAAAAGAGATAACTCACTGTCACTGTCTATGATTTATGTGGAACAAGGAAATTCAATTCCATGAAATATGTTTAGATAAAAGGAATTCAATTTCATGAGTTTTAGGAATACGATGGAATCTATCTAGGTATATACAAATTAAGGAAAAATCAAGTGAATAATTTATTTAATATTTTTCTAGTTTCACGAGGCATATAGTATTTTCCTCAAACAACTTTGAATGTTGGACATTCTTAAAGCATCTTATTGAGAAACTCTAAAATATCACCATGAATTTTCCGGCTCCATTCATCACCAGTTTAGTGCCGTAACAAATAGGTTACACTGTATTATTTCTGGCAATAACTGTGTACATAACTCTCTCTTATTGACATCTTTAATTTTAAAAGAACACTAAATAAGCAATCGCCTAAGGAACCTTTTTATTGAGGTAATATAAGTCAAAAATAAATAAAACAGTTTTTGTTTAAAACCACAACGTAACATTATGAAGCAATAATAATCATCCCAGATTATCCTAGCCAAGATTAGACGTAGTAGTCTCTTAATACCAACGCACTTATTTTGAGCAAAGTGTAAAAATAAGTTATGTAATAATAAAACTAATGTACGAGTAACATGTCTGCGGTGACTAAGCGGCTGATATTTGAGTGCGCGGCATTTGTTGTCAAATGCCGACCGCCCGATGCAGAGCTTCTGAGAACTTGTAATGTTGCGTATTAAAATTAACTTTAACATTAGACTTCCAGTTAACTGTTAGATCCTCTATAAATATCATATTATTACAAACATTTATTTTACATTAACATTTTTCATTTTCATTTTCAGTGTGTATGGTCAAATCTTGAAACCTGAAACAACGCCTTTTCGACCGCCCAATATAAGTGACAATTCTATGATAATGGGAGTTGGAAGGTGATCACCGCAATCGCATTAAGTCTGGACAAAACACATCCTTTTATTTTGGTTAAACTTAACTTTATAAACACTTTTAGTTACATATGGTTGCCGCTAGGGGCGCTGTAAGAATTTTACTATACTACAGTGTTAAATAACCTTGTAGGAGAGATACAAAACACGACTTTACAACTTTTAAATATTACCAAACATTGTGTTAATTTCAGCATTTTTTTTCTATGAAATCCACCACAGAGTCTCGCAACCACATGTAACCAGATGTAATCTGACTAGCCGCTTAGTGGAAATAGGGCCTAAAACAAAGTTGGCTGCCGTGTCCGTCTGTATG
Source organism: Meganola albula (assembly GCA_936450015.1). Taxonomy (NCBI): domain Eukaryota; kingdom Metazoa; phylum Arthropoda; class Insecta; order Lepidoptera; family Nolidae; genus Meganola; species Meganola albula. The sequence continues at coordinate 5,053,049 of OW388159.1, read as the reverse complement.
TAATGGTCTCACAATATACTGAATGGATTTTCGTGTGGTATTTGGTTTTACGATTTACGTTGGACAAAGGTTTGTGAGTATAATAAAATTATAATAATAATAATATAATAATAATAATATCGTGGGACATTAACGGCTGTCTGATCCCAAACTAAGCAGAGCTTATGCAGAGCTATGAAAACCAGGTAATTGATAAATTTACTTGAAACACTTTTTTTAAGTAAATACATACTTAAATATAGATAATTACACACAGTCATGTACATCACACAAATGTCTGTCTCAGGTGGAAATCGATACACGACCAGCGGCGTTAAAAGCAAGTATCTTACCGACAACACCACTACCTAAAACTTTGTTTGTGATAGAGTAGTTTTCTTTTAGCTAGATATTTTAAATTACACTGTAGATTGTTGTGCAGATACCTGGATCAATGTTAGTAATTATTTCACGGGAAAACGGTTAGTTGAGCAATGTAAGCCGTACTATTTGGCTATACTGTGCCTGGTAAGCACAGTAAGACGGTCCTGGTTGTCATTTAAAACATCTATGACAATTGTCAAAGGTAGTCAGAAGCCTGATATAATCTGACACCTGGTCTAACCATCTCGATTACTGGTTCGTTACGAGTTTCGAGGTTTGATGACATGGCAGTTGCTTGTTTAATTTTGGAAGAGTGCCGCATCAGGTTAGACTGGGAACCGACCCCAATAGAAATGGAAAAAAAGCAATGTGACTTTTATATTACAGGTAAAAAAGATAATAAACAATCGAGCCAGTTCCTGTTAAACACAGCGAGATAAATTAACGCTATCATGAGTCACAAGTCCTGCCAGGACTCGCTATTTCCAAGCGGTTAGTCATCAATGATGCATTGCTACCAGTTTAGACGACAATCTTACAGCGGGTGCGATCATCGCCTCGTTTTATTATCGATATAATATTTAGTGCTGGCCGAGTTTCAGTGCACGTTTCTGAATATGTATAGAAAGTGATAGGATTATTAATCAATGTTTATACGACCAATTATTTTTGAGTGAAAGTGCAATGAGTGTGTGGATATAAAAAGGCTAAAAAACTAGTAATACATGCAATACCTACATATATTTTATTCTGTCATGCCTTTTAAGAGCTATGCTCTAAACATTGAAGCACTCGCCATGTATGCCCTAATTTTTCTTTAGCTAACTAATTAAAATATAATAGTATACCTTAGTTACGAATGTAAAAAAATTCGCAAGTCACTTTTTCAACTCGGCAGAAACATGTTAGCCGGTGGTCTCCTTCCTTCACTGGTTATTTTATTAGTGTTTTTGTAACCATTGTCGGTAGCAATGTCTTTATATGCTGTGCGTTAATAGAACTAAATAAAGTAAAGTGAAACACTTTATTAAAACATCGTAATTAAAAGCGTGCTTGCAAAATTTGTATATGGTCGTACCTACTCAACATTTTGAAGGAGAATTACATGTATAATGTACAGAGTTAAAATGCACTGCTACTTATCGACTGTTTTTAGAAATAATTAGTAGGCGGACATGACAACACTCAACATTTAAGTGCTAATTTCCTTTTTAACCAAAGCTTTACATCCACTCGACTATAAAAACTTCTTGCACGCAATCTATTTTCATTTGCATTTGTTAAGTTAAATGTAGCGTGACTCAGACATTTATCAATATGTAAAACAATGGCTGTAGTAAAAATAAACTAATTTGCGAATATCTCAAAGTACCGTTCCGCTAAATTGTATGAAGCTAAAAGCAATTTCACATTAGTTTCACGTGCCTTCACGGTAGATAGATACACGCGCGGGATGAGTCTGAATCATCCCTAGTACCATACTATTTTAACACTGAACTAAAATACTACAAATAGGACATAAAAATAGTGCGTTATAAGTGGCTACGATATGATCACATTGATGGCTATTCTATAAATGGCTATGATTGATAAGAACGTTATGTAGATTTAACGTTAGTATTTGCCAATGAAATGTAATTTTCGCGGTTAAAACTGCATACAACTGGATAGAAACTGCAAAGTAGAGGCGCTTATTTCATTGAATTAAAAACTTTTGCTTTTAGCTAGTTAATAGAAAAGGTTTGTAAAGAAAAGGGGGCTTAAAACGAACATCAAGCATTTCGACTAACTTAGGCAATAACATGCATGACTCACCCAATGGGTAGAATTTATCAAAACCAGGATTTTTCACTTCCACGTAATCGTCAAAATCACGCACGTCAATAAACTCCCATGCATTCTGAAAAAATGAAAACGTCATTTATTAAACCTGTTAAAAAAGTATGATCAACATTGAAATAAAACTATTTTCTAACGGATTTTATCGCAGTTTATTTTAGATCCCGACGTTTCAGTCTTTTCAGACTTCATGGTCACGGGTTTTTTAGTAGTTTTTGAATAGTTTTATTTCAATGTGTGATATCGCGTAAATCTAAGAAAATACTATGTATGATCAAGTTGATTAGGTATTTGTTAGTTACTTCATTATAACAAACCACAGTCCTACTCTACTGAAACTTACGACGTCAAGGAAAAAGTAACTGACTGTTTCAGACTTACTGGATCGACTTCTATCTTTAAAGGCGTTTGGTATCTCGGATCTATCGGTCTCTGGGACAAGTTCCCGTTGTACTCCTTGACGGGTGTCATGGGGCTGTTCGCCGCGCTGAGTCTCTCGCAGTAGTTCCTGTTGTAGTCCTCTTTCCTCGTAGAGTTCGAGCTGGCGACCGAAGGACTCCTAGCCGGGGACAGTTTGTCTGACTCTCTGTTCCAATATTGCTCTATGTCAATGTGACGGGGATTCATGTTGCCGATATTGTAGTTAGCTATCGGAGACAATCTCTGGGGCGACGAACTCTCGCTGAACACGATGGGGCTCCTGACTACCCTCAGAGAGTCATGCGGAGAACTTCCTCCACTCGGCACGCGCCTGTCTTGTGGCACGGGCGAACTCGACGTCCTATTGATAATCACCGCCGACCTCTCTTCAAGTTCGGGCTTTTTAAACTGGTGTGGGATTCGAACCGATCCTATTCTGTTATGTACATCCGGTTCATCTTTTGGTAACGCCGAAGTTTTAGGTTGCGCCTCGGCGGCCATTAGATTCTGTAGCTTACTCACTTGAGTTTCGACGAAGCTGCGCGGTCTAGGCGAGTGTGTGGAGACGTTTCTGAGTGGGAGCGGGTCGCTCTGGTCGGTGTACGGGGTGCTGAGGTGCAGGTCGGAGAGCGTGCCGCGGTCCGTGGCGGTGAGACTGTCGCGCGTGTCGTACGGCATGTACTCGTCGTCAGAACATTGAGTGTCTTCGTCTTCACAGTCGTCGTAGCTAATGGGCGTGTCGGCTCCCGGGAAGAACTCACATAAAGCGTTCATTATCTCCACCACCTGGAATTATAGAACAAAAATACGAATACAAGCTTATTTAAAGACAGGTTTTATTAGTATCTATCCTAAAATAAAGGTGTATTAAAGAGATCGTTAGTATACACTATGGTCGCAACACTATTACATGCAATTATTGTAATTGCATAATAAATTCTTGGTATTGTTCGTAGTGACTAAGCCTATGACAATAGCCTAACCTTTAGTGTTGGCAATCAATAATAGTAGTTGCTCATAGTTTATAATTGGAGTGCAGCCTACCTTTGCCATGCTGGGTCGCTCCGCCGGTACCTTGTGCCAACAGTGTGTCATTAACTCCTCTATAGGCTCTGGACAACCCTCTATCAAGTTTGGTCTATGACCTGAAATAAAAAAATATTTTACTAAGTTGTAAACATGAAAACACAGGAAACATTTATTAAATTAATAATGATAGTATTGGACACTTTTGATGAATAAGAATAAAAATATAATTGAGTACCTTAATACACAAAAATAGATAAAATTTATAGTCAAATCCTTAATTAATCCAAAATTATAGTAAGATAAATATTTAATGTTAGATGTATGATCAGATGCAAGGTAAAGATCAGAATAACTAAATCATCTTCACAAGCAGAGATAATTAAAGTAACCAAAAAGCTTGAATCAGAAGTATGACATCATGATTCACTGGAACTAAACATTAATTTCTGGTTTTATTGTTTAGCCAACTACCTGCTCTGACACTTTACTAACATGTGAGTTATGTAGGTATCTAATCGGGTATATCTGTTATGAGAGGTTTAACCCTCTTTTTATGTACATATTTAATTAATCCTTGCTTGTTAGAAATAACATGTTCACTGGTTGAATGGTAATATATGTAATAGACATACATGCCGTGTATTAATATAATTATACTTTGGAGATTTACTAGATTTGATGTAAGTTTTTGGCAGGTAATTTTTATCTAAAGAAAGAATGAAATCCTAGTGCTAATTGTGACCAGTTGGACCAGTCGTGATTGGAATAAGATTTGTTATGAGCCTAACGGGAAGTGGCCAATAGTTTTACATTTGAATGTCAAACTATTTACAAGTTAAAATTCAATCACTAAAATGCTTAGTATGATTTGAAAGACTTGAAGTTGAAGATCTATATGCAACCTGATATACGATCGACGAGGCGGTGCCGACCGTTGTGCCACTGACTAATGCCTCTTTGGTATGTAATAACAGAATTGAACGAATTTTATCTGTTTTGTAAAGTAAATACTAGTAAAGTAAGTACTAACTTTTAATACATTTAGGTTATGGTGATGGACACTGAACAGTAAACAGAAAACAGTTTAGGAAAACAAGTAGAACTGTGTTCAATTGGAATTCACCTACATATAAAACAAAATGTGTTAGTTACATCATTTATAACTCAAGAACTTTTAAATTGATTTTTGTGATCCTTTATTTGTTGTATTTATCTCCCCACCAAATTTCAATGGATAAAATATTACAAAAAACAACATATCAGCATGAATGCAACTGAAAAAGCTAGTTAATAATATATGTAGTAGTTGTGGTTTAAAGACTGTGGTTTACTGTTATTCACATAGTACTCTTACATAACAGATTATTTAAAACTTCGATTTAAATCAACAAATTTAATGATTTAAATTTGTTAGTACCTAATGCATTTTAGAGATTAATTAAAAAGTAGTTGAGCTAATACATATTATGTTCTAATTTCTCAATGTTGTGTCAATATAAAACAGATAGTTTTGATGCTAAATTGCAGTAGAATTTTTACCTCTATGCACAGCCCACATTATTGTAAATGCTGAACCACATTCTTCAAAAGGTTTTCTTCTAGATAACACCTCCCATAGGATAATACCCCATGAAAACACATCACATTTTTCAGCATAATTTGATCCTTCAAACACCTGGAATATAAAATTTAAAGTATGAAACTATCTTCCTATAAATGTTGTTTCATTCTTTTTTTTCAGCTAGGCACAATGTGAATGTTGCCCGTTAAGTGGTTGGGTAAGTTGTGTATGTAAGTTGGCAAGAGAGTGTGTGTAATGTGTAAGTAGCAATTAAAGAAAGAATGCATATTGCCTGACATAATATTTAATCTGACATACAGTGGCATGTGGGACCCCACCAACATATTTTTTGTGGCTCTATACTAGAGCACAACTCACAATGCACAGCTGACAATGATGTGGGGTTATGACAAAGTGGTGGCATTTGTAGCTTGTTTATTTGTTTACATATGTCAGTTTTCGCACTAATAATAATAGTGAAAAAGAAACCATTCTCTAGTATTATTGTTTACCCAGTGCTTATTATCACAATCTATAAACTAAATGTCTTACAATCTCTCAACTTACAGAACATGAGGGTACCCTGTGTGGACCCAGGGTGCATTAACACACACTTGTTGGTGTTAGCCATACACCAACAAGTGTGTGTTAATGCACCCAGTGGTTGGTGGATGGCTAACCGAAAAGGTAAGATAAAAATAAATACACACCTCAGGTGCCATCCATGCTGCACTTCCCATATTATTTGTCATATACGTGGCTTTATCAGCTGCAGTACCAAAATCACATATTTTCAGCCTCTGTCCACCACCCACTAGTAACAAATTTGGTGGTTTCAAATCCCTGTGTATCAGTGGCTTAGGTTTCATTGCATGAAGATAAGCTACACCCTGGAAAATGATGTGAGATTAGTTTGTATCAAGTGTTAGTTCTTACACAAGTGGCGTTAATCAGACCTTCTCCAGGTGCTATTAATAAGTAGCAAATGCAGGAGCAATATTTCATGGCAGATATATAATCTCGAAACAACATGTTCGAGCAGTCTAAACTTGAAAAATCTGTTCCTTCTAGTTAATCTTTTAACTTTCCTGTCATATATCAATTGCAGTATCTGTGGCACTTGACTTCTAAAATTATCTTATCAATATAATATACCTACAATTAAAAGGTAAGCGCATTGATGAAAACAGAATGACAGATGTGATACTGGTGCTGGGGGAACATTTGATGCATATTTGCATTTTTTTTAAATGGTTAATTGCACATACTTCATCTCAGTGATTAGTTCATAATCTCTTGCAAACAGTCAATAGTGATAGTCCTCCTCCTGTGACCCAAAATGCAAAAATACTTAGTATAGCATTTGTTTTAGCTAAACCAATAAATGTGAACTTAGTTTTTGTAATGAAGTAAACAACAACAAAACACAACATCTCACTAATGTTTTCCCCACAACTAACCAAAGAGTCAAGAGATTAACATACACAGGATAATATTAAACCTAAAGTAAATACTAGCAAGAAAATTTAATTATTGTAACCTCAGCACACTGTCGAGCCCAACTCATAGCATGTGCTGCCGTATATTTGGGCTTAGGTCGATTGTGTAGAACATTATACAAAGATCCACCCTCAGCATACTCCATCACCAGACAGACGTGGGCGCCCTTTGTACATGCTCCATACAGGCGTACTATGTTTGGGTGAGACACGCGCGACAACTGTCGCACCTCCTTCGAAAATTCCCTCTTTTCAGCCTCAGAATTTATGTGTTTCACAGCTACAAATGTGTTCCGCCATAGTCCCTTCCACACTACACCAAAAGCGCCTTTTCCTACAACCTGACAACACAAGTAGACTTATAATTCGGTGTAGATAGTTAGTAAACAGAATCGTTGCGCTTTTCGCAGATATTTACCGACAATTCCTGTATTTCACTATAATCTATTTCCTCCACAAACGTCTGTTGAACAGGCGAATCTTGCACATTGGAAGCCATCGGTACACTTATTATCACATTATCAAAATGACTAGCACGTTAAATAACGTTATCTAGAATTATGATCTATATAATTAACTACTAAAATTTATAAAAATAGGTGGTTTAACACTATAATCTCAATATTGTTTGGCAGAGAAAAGCAACTGCGACAAGGTCGCCATCTTTAAAAACTGTAGGCAGAACGTCAAACCATAGACGTTTATTATAGTCAAACCCAGTGTCAAACCATGACATGATAGTAGTCTTTGGTTTCATCTATTCTATGGAGGACCTAGGTATAGTCCATCAAATCTAAGAAGTACCGTTTGACGTTTCACTGTTTTCTATAAATTAACTTTATAGAGGCGTAATTCACACTATTTTTATTAGCTTTCCTGTAAAATAATTGAATTAAGAAGCTATTTTTATTTTAACATAACATAAACAATTTTAATACAAAAAAAAAATTGGTTGCCTGTAAAGTCGGTATACGGGCGAAAGTTTTACGTGACAACGACTTTGAGTGGTAAAATAATTTTAATGTGAATATTCATTCGTATAGTAGGAAGAAGGATGAAATAATAGTAACAATTTAAAACATTTATTTATACAAAGAATTATATTTAAAACATTAATTTATACAAAGAATCTCGCTCTTAGGCGGGCTAACTGTGCTCGAGTGGAAGGGACGCGTGTCTTTCACTTTTTATGTCTGTCTCTCTCGCTCTTAGGCGGGCTAACCATGCCCGAGTGGAAGGGACGCGTGCCTCTCACTCGCTCTCATTGTGAGCGCATAACGTGAGCGGAGCGTAACGCAGTTTCTTGAAGTGTCACCCGGCAAACCAATTTATAAGACGTTGTCACGTCAAAATTAATTCTAAATGTACTACGTTTAGAACTGTCAAACGGTACTTCTTAGATTTGATGGACTGTACGCCGGTTACCTAGCACACTTTTAAAAAAATCGATAATATCATCGATAATTAATAGTAAGACTCTATAATTAAAAAGTTGTGTTAGAAATAGCGGGTATTCACGTATTTGTTATTTTAATTTGACTGCCTATGCATTTAGAGTATTAATGTGATAAAACACTATAATTTTTCCTATTTAATTATGTATAAAACCTTTGTAGCAGTTTTAAAACAAGGCATGTGGAGAGCAAAACATTTCAGTCCTACCTAAGTTTAAAAAGTATAACTTTGTTTTCTGTTTTAGATGCGTTACATGCTGGTACAGATACAGGTCACCATAGTAACTTTTGTCTATTTAACACAAAATTTTGCTTTAAAACTGAACATATAAAGAGATATAGTATTATTTGTGCCAGACACGATAATCACTTTTACCCCTCGGGATCATAGGATGTACGTGTTTGGTATCGTTTATGTATCAACATATGCGTATCCTATTCTCTCTTTCGCTTTGCCAATCTTTATAGGCTAGACCAATGGTAGCTGCATTATCGACATCTAGCGGCTAGTAGCAAAATATATGTGATGACATTGACACAATGACATTCACTTAAATTTGGGCGGGCGGAAATGAAGCGGGTTATTTAGACCGCTGATATTACTCAACTCAATTATATGTTACAGAACTGTTAGTTGGATGGAACTAGCAATGACAAATGGTGGTTTCAAGACGAAGTCCACTTAGAGCACCCATCTGAAGAGCATCTGCGTGAAGCGCACTAGGGCATTGTCCACGAAGAGCACCTACGACTTAGCAGCCTAGTGCTGGAATGCGTTTGTTTTAAAGAAAGATATTGAATTATAGAAATCGATAAAAATCACTAGAACCTTTAAGAATTACATATACTTGAGATGAAAACTTCTAGGAAAGATTCCATTTCTAAAGAAGAATTCCTGAATTTCCGGCAACTTTGGAAGTTTTCACTACAAATACTTAAATATACATATTTGACGGGCCGATATGGCGTGGTCGGTAAGATACTTGCTTTTTACGTCACAGATCGTGGGTTCGATTCCTGCCCAAGTCAGGCATTTGTGTAATGAACTTGTCTGTTTGTCTTGAGTCTGGAGGAAATTATCTATTTTGAAACTGTTTACGAGTATTATGTGTGTTGGCACATCTACTTCTCAATGCATCAAGTGTCATTTCATACTGTCATCGCGTCCGTCTTTGAAGTCAGCTGTCACTAGAAAAAGTCAATATGAACGAACGAATGAACACCGAGCACGAGTGAAGCGGCCATCTTAGAAGGGCTGACACTTTGTGCTTGACGGTTGCATAGTCGGGCTGCTAAGTCTTAGGTGCTTTTCGTTGACAGGGCTGGGTGTGCTTCACGCAGGTACTCTTCAGATGGGTGCTCTAAGTGGACTGCGTCGGTTTCAAATATGGAAGTTGTTTTTTTGGCTCAGTGGCACCATATATATACTCCTAGGTAGGTACATACCATAAAACTCTTAAAAGTAATCTACTCTACCCGACTACTATATAAAAAAAATAAACAACATATAACAACTTTTCTTATATTACGAAAAATAAGTAAATAGGTACAATACAATAGATCATTATCCTAGAATGACAATGTAGAAGACGCAGTCTCGCTTGATGCACTATACGTTTCTTCTAATAGTTCAAAGAGGCCTAAAGCTTTTTTACATTTATACGTGGCAGCGACTTGTTTGGGTGTTTCATTTCTATGGTTGGTGAGGGTGAGGTCGGCTCCCAATTTGATGAGTACGTTGATGAGGCGACAGTTGTTGCTCATTGCAGCGAAATGCAATGCTTGCCGTCCACCTGGCGCATTAGGATCATTGACTAGTGCTCCTTTGCTAACGAGCAGTTCCAGTATTTTTTCATCTTCTCGTGTTGGTATGCACATCATGACGAATTCTATTATAAATGTAAAAATATTTAAATAAGTAGCTATTAAGCTCTGCTAGATTAGTTATATTAAAAAAAATAGTGATAACTTACGAAGAAATAAACCAGTGTCCATTATGTTACATCTTGGAAAAAGTTGGGCTCCATGATTAAATAACATGTTTGCAACTTTCCATGACGGTCTAAAAATAAAATGAAACTGTATCTTATTAAGTAGAGGTTCAAGTGGAGTATGTGTAAGTAGGTACGTACCTACAGAAGGCAGATTAAGATAGGTTGATGATTATGAAGGTATCTAGCTACCTGCCAAACAAACAACGAACTGAACTAGTTTATTTCATTAAGAACTAGATCAAGATCAAGATATGAATCCAAAAACAGTGAATGTTACCTTCTCATTAGACAAAGTGATAGAGGAGTCATGCCGAGGCTGTCCTTTACGTTCGGATTGACTCCTTCATTGAGGAGGAGACTCACACATCGTCTGTCACCACTACAAACTGCTAAGTGCAGAGCATTCCGTCCCAAATGGTCCAAAACATTCACATCTGCTCCTTGACTGAAACAGCGCAGCGTAGTATGTATATTTCTGAAGTTTAGGGTTTGGTTATGTGGAGAGGATAATAGAAAATTAATTATAATAAGTTATTTTAAAGTAAGGTGCTTATATTTTATATCTTTTTGTCGTCGATGTCAACAGGTGGTATTTAGCATCTCTAGTAAGTCTGTGGGTGGTATAGTATGTGACAATAAAGACATACACGATACACGCGTAAAGTCAGTAAATGAAACGGCAGTTGTTCATTTGACGATGTGTTTGCTTGATGGGTACAGCTCATTTACTACCAGCCAGGGGTAACCTATAGTGTCACGACACGAGTTGTATGAACCTAACCAAGCTATCGTATCATTAAGATCTTTTATCAGGTACGCACTTGATCAAAGTTTGTAGCAAATTTGTATTTCCAACTTCAGCAGCCATTAGAAATTCGTTATCACTCCGAAGTTTGTCTATTACAGTTTTATAATGTTCAGGTACATGTTCTTCTTCGGTAGAATGTTCACTTGCTGAATTTCCGACCCATTCAAAGTCCTTTTCATCCAATGATCTTGGGGATCCAGGGTACGAAGGTATCTGAGCGTCCAAAGACGTCTCTGAGAGCTCTGCATAGATAAAAAACTTAACAACATTGTGGTAATACTTATAGCACTGTTATATAATCTATTAACTAAAACGTGAAACGGCGAGCTTGCGTAGGTACCTTCCTCAGGGCTAGGATTAAAAGCCAATTAAAGATATACAAAGAAACAAAACTGGCTGAAGTATAAAGCCGAGGGTCACCTTATTGGGGGGTAATTGAGGTAATTGCTATTTTTACGAGATGTGTGTTAGTTATTGTATGTGACTAGAGTATTAAGTGCCTATATACAGTTTCCATGTAGATTCTGTAGTTACTTAGGTATCTATTACTACTTTTCTTTATTTTTCGTATGTCAGGCTATTTTTTAAATAGATAATGCAAGCACTGTGCCTCTTTAGAAAATAGCCCATCAGTATTGACAGACGTGTCCATCTTTGTCAAAACATAACTAGTATTAAATATGTTACCTAAATTTTAAAACAAATAACAAAATATTAAATAAAAGTTTTTAATCGAAATAAAAGTATGCACATTTTATTTATGAAATAGTTTTCATATTTTTTTACTGCTGCTGGCGACATCCAATGCAACGCGATCTTCAATTCGAGATGTTGTGGCAGATAAAACTTCGAATTGCTCACTTTCCACTATAGTTTCCATTTTGGAGACACTTTCTAAAAGAGATTTCTTTTTTGTACATAAAACATTACCTCCTTTATCCAAGATAGCGTCCCTATTCTTTAAATAAGAAAGTACAATTGAATCGCCCTCAATATCTTCATCACCAACGGCTATTTCATTGTCACTTTGAAGATTAATGTCTATCATTAGCATTTCATCACTAGAATCTGACTGCATTATCTGAGGTAAGAAAACATCACTTCGATAATCTCCACTAGTAGATGGAATATCCAGAGGCATAATAAGTTGATCAACTTTCTTTTTAAGCACACTATCTTTCGATATATATTTATAATCAATTAGGAATTCCTTGGAGCTTGGGTTACTGACGCTAGTCGAGTCAACAATAACAAGCACTGATTGCCTTTCACTTCCACTAATGTCATGTTTTTTGGCGGAAATTGGGATGATGGGGACGTCATCTTCACTGGAAAGAACAGACTTTATTGTGTTGACGAGCTCTGTTAGCCAAAGGGAGGGAGGTCCGTGCGATTCTCTGGAACTAATTAATGGTTTGTGTTGAGCTTTCGACCTTGGACGTATCACAGACCTGTTTGATCAGCTGGTACCTGTTAAATGTGGCTGTGTGGGATTCGCGTATGGAACGCTGCTTGTTTTGCATTCTACGTAGTTCGACGATGTGTTGAGGTAGAAGCATTTGATCAGAACACCAGTAACTTAATAGAGATATACAACAGTCTTTGAGCAATCGAATTGTAAACATTTTAGTATAATCGTATAACCAAAAAAATGATTCATACGTCGACGTGGTGGAGGTCGTCGCGACATCTTCGGGTGCTCTGCTTACAGTCGTCACTACTAGTTCAGTCGATTTTTTTTTACTTATTTGGATATTGCGTTCGTTTTTATTCATATTATCTTATGAATACCTATGAATATCTTATTATAACTCTTAGTCGTAATAATACATTTATTTTAATGTGTTTTCAGTTGTTAACAACAATTAGTTATCTGACAATTAGTAGAGTGAGGACTGTCATATATTATTAAAAGCGCAGATGCCAGTATCATAAAATATAGTCTTATTTAAAAACAAAATAGGTTTATTAATAAAAGCATTTGTAATTTTATTAATACTAATTTAATACATCAAGTATACCATTTACATAATAATATGGTAACTAATTCTAGACATTAATATAATGTGAAGTTTAACTTCACCATAAACTATTAATTTATTCAAACGAGACTTAAACATTCTAGGTATGTCTGTATAATAATAAATTGACTGAAATTGTTGTGAAACTGAGGTAAGTCATAGAAAAATAATTGTGCTTACAAAAAGTTCAATCTAAAATAGAATTAAAAATACTATTTGGTATTTTATTTTTATTCACGTCGCTATTGCTTTAGGCCATGTAAGAAGGTATAGTACACATTTACTTATTTTAAATATTATATGAAATTTGTATTATTATGTACTTACTACAACTGAAGTTAAATGTTTTAATCTTAACTTTTCTAAAGTTTGTTTGGTACCCGCTACAAACTGCGAATTAAATGCACGACAATCTCCCGCCCCAAATCAATGCCCACGGCATCCATCCATTAACAAGAAATATCCCTCTATAGATTTTAATTTAGATACCAATAACGTAATAGTCATAGGTAGCAGGAAGAGTGACATTGTTACGGATGGACACCATTTTTATAACCTCTTTAAATCATCAGTGGTCGATACATTGGCACATCCTGTTCTTGCGCACGAGGTGCTGAACGAAGTAATTCAGCTAGAGTATAAAGGTCATCGCGGGGCCTGTAGTTTTGGTGCACCATACCATCTGACCGTTTCCTAGCCACCATGAAGCGCTTCACTTTGTTATATTGCCTCTTGCGTCGGACCTCTTCGTATCTTTGGGCTAATTCCGCTGGATCCACTTGGTACACGTCAGGATAACCTCGAGCTAAAGCCATACGGTTTTGTTCAGAAAAGTAAGAATGTTGAGGATAATCTCGTTCGCGGGGAGAAATCACGACCGGCTCGTTGTACCAAATGTCACCATTCTCATCGACCTCAGGCTGTTCATCCTCGTTGTTGTCACGTCCATAGTAGTGGCGTGCAGCATATTGGTTCGCGTTCCATTCCTGTTTCCTGCGTTCCTGAGCCTCCCACATATTGAGCAGAGCTCGAACGTCTGCAGCGCTCAGACCAGAATCCCGTTTGCGGCGTTCTGAGATAGGTCTGAAAAGAATCAGAAATTGATCTACTATTAACTACATGTACAACTAGGTACTTAAATGTATGGGTCTTAAAGATAGGTAATGAAAATAACCTAAAGTTTTTCTTGTTCCCGCTTGTGTTTTTGGCTGCATTTTTGGCAGAAGCAGCAGCACCTCCCACCTTGGTTCCACTGCCGCGCTTGCGGCGATGTGCGTCATGTTCCTGTGACATCACTTCTACTGGTGACAGAGATTCATGTTCCTCTGGCCTGCAGGAATAAATAAAGATAGATAAGTTTTGTTTTAACAGTTAATATATATTTTTAATATATTGATAAAGTTTTTACTTCAGGTTTTTCTTCCCAGAACCAGATTTTGTAGCTACTTTAGTAGCAGCGCCGGCTCCACCTACTTTAGTGCCACTTCCCCTTTTGCGTCTTCGCGATTCATAACCAGCAGACAGACCATCCATTGATGGAGGCTCTCCGTACAGTTCAGGCCTCATTATTAGATTATCCAGTTCCCCATTGGGCTGCTGAGCTTCATATCTCTGATCTACTGGCTGATCAAAACCTTCAGAGTTTCCTATAACACCAAATACGACACGACATTAGGCTACGGAGTTTGAAGTTTAAAAGTAGGTACTTAAACGAGGATAATAATATACCTTCTTCGCTTAACGCTAAAGGATATGGTTCTAAATCATTTTTGTCGCTTTTGTTCAAAAATAGGGATTGCGTGTCATCTTTAGTCTGATCCCAATTTTCTGGAAGTTCTCCTATGGCCCCACCATCTAAAACCAAATATTATTAAACTCTATGTGAAAGTTCGATAGGCGCTCGGCCGTTTTTAAACCACAAAACAGCAAAACCGTCATTTCCGTGAGGATATTTCCGTCATAAGAATGTACTTCTAGACTTGGTTGGTTGGTAGGTAGGTAGGTAGGTAGGTAGGTACTACAACTCGATCTCAATCATTGTCTTGTACGAACAGGTGATTTATTAGTTTGTACTTGTAAGGACAAAAAAAAACAATGAACATTTTCACAATGCTTGGCAATATTATCGTCGTAAAATGAGTCGATCATTTTCATTAGAGCGTCCCTCGAGACCATTTCAATTGGATTACAAAGCGCCACTCCCGGTGCGTCGAGCTCTAGTAAAGGAATGAAATTGGACTGCGCAGATTGTTCACATATGGAATTCCTAAGATTTTCACTTATACTTGTAGGTCTACATTTTACGTGAACAGGATAGCCTATTATATTTTCATCAATACAACTCCCATATCTCTATAATAATCCTACATAATATTCGATTGAATAGGCCTTGAAGTCCAAAGATATTTTTGGCTTAAGATTTATTTCCTATTAAAAGCATTTTACTATTAGCCACGTACTCATCTATAGGTCTTTACCTACCTAAGTAATAATATACTTAACATCTAAATGTCTGAAAAGGTAAAGGTCACGCGTTATCATAAAATACTTCAGGCTCTAAGTTAGGAACTGAGTCTGTGTAGGTATGTAGGTACCTATTGCACATCCACAACTACGACGCAGAAACGACGGCGCAGACGGGACACCTGTTGACCTGTTGCTATATTTAGAACTTTCCCGGCCTCCACTAATCGATAACCGTATCAAAACAACCCTAAAGTACCACCACCATTAAGCACATAGTGACATGTAGGTATTTGATAAGACATTCTAACTCATCGAAATACATGCTGGTTAATAGGTAGTTAGCAATTACTTATATGTAGTTATCTAAGCTTTCTTAATTACGATTAATATATTAATAAAATACTTACCTTTGCTATTAGGCGTCGGCACCGCTTCAGAGACGAAAAGAACCGCGCAAAACGCGGTAAAAGCGATTAGTAACATTGGTAACAATCAGGTTGCTAGTGATAATTTATTCAACAATTGTTAAAGACCAATGTGACCGCTTGAGGGACGAGTATCTATATGTATTGTTCAAGCTGAACTGGAGTCAGATGAATAACACGGCGGCGCGCGTGGACTAACTGGGAGAACTGGGGGCTCTTGTCGATAAATTTGCGACATGCGCAGTGTTGAACCCAGGGACGGACTTTAGGAGTGTCCTTATGGGAAGAGGATACCGAATATAAATATGGAGTTACTCTTAATCCAGATTTTTTTATTCTGCTACTATGCTCGCGCTTGACTACAACTTGCCTGATGTTAAGCAATGATGTAGTCTATGATGGGACGCGCCCGCCCAATATACCAATACACTCGTAATTACGAATGGTTTTCGGTGGGAAGGTGGCAGTGGGTGGAATGAGGTTATTAACCATAAAGAAGCAAAAAGCAATCTTTGCTTCCAAGTTTGATTATTATAATTCGTAAAGTTGTCGTCTCATAAGTTGTCTTAATTTCGTGCTGGCTCAACAGATAAGTAATAAGTTCAAGAGATTTTCGAAATAAAATATGTAGGTACACATATCAAGGAAGCATCCAATTCCCGATGAATTGGATGTTTCCTTGGTACCTATACATATTCCATCGGTTTTACCTTGGCATGTTTATGATATTACAATTATTATTAGGCAACTGAGTCTAGTTGTTGGCTTTTCTAGTTTACAGCGTGTACAGAAACAAATCAGGTAACCTGCGCCACAAATCAGCGCTGTTAGTTGGCGCACCTGCTTGTTTCATACACTCTTCAGAAAAGTCGCTGAACTGATCCAGTTAAAAAATGATGTGGAGTTACTTGAACTCTGGGAAGTGATAAGATAGTTTTTATTCCGGAATTTACAATTTCAATGGATGAAAGGAGGAAATGGTTTGACAAAAGGTCAATATGAAAGAAATTCTCTGAAAGATCGATTGATGGCGCTAAGATTCCAATTAGAAGTTGCTATAGTTTTCCCCGCTGCTGAACACATAAATTAGAGCATACACTATTCTAGTGTTGGACTGGATTACATTTTCTATGTGTGACTGTGTGTGATATGTGATAATCAACATAATATGCTTGTACATGATAGCTGAGGACAAAAAGCTACACCCTGGAGGATAGGTAGGTAGGCTACAGCTAATGACATGACATGATTGGCTAATTTGGCCAACAACCTACTTTAAGGAGTACCTAGGCAGTACGGTCCATCTGCCTAGTACGGCTCTGCAAATGCAAGTACCTTCTCTGACGTCCGTCTCTTATAGGTAAACTAAACAAGCCCTTAATAAAATAAGTCTTATTGCCTGGAAAGTGCGACTCCAGCGGCGTCAGCGTTTATTAATCACATTACATTAAACATCTGACTTAATATTCTGCAAGTACCTACTTAGGTACTTATTTGGTATTTTTCCAGATTAGATACGTTGGTAGGTAGGTAGGTAGGTAGGTAACTATCTTATTCAGAGTTGTATTTGTCCCTAAGAAGAGAAAGTATCTACCTGCACCTCCTACGCCATAGATTAGGTAGTAATACTTAAGAACAGATAGATTGCCTACATCCTAACAAACCTACATCTTAACACAGCATATTTTATTTATTTATTTATCCAAGGTACCAACGGTAGGCAAAAGCTAGGTGGTACTGTTGGTTGGTAGCAACATTTTTAAGTTCCATTGATGGGTGGCTTAAGCCTACGTAAGTACCTGTGCATCATCCATTACGAAGGTATATTGATGCAAAGTGGTCAAAGGTAGACAAGTTAACAATGGAACACTAACAAGCCTCATCTTCTCGTTCCGTCACTTAGTACACAAAGAGGCGAACATTCGCGAGTACAAACGGTCACCCATCCTGTAAATAGATACTAGGATTTACCTACCTACCTCCCATTTTAAACTTTGACATGTTTATGATTTCCTTTCACAATGTTGTACATACCTACTTACCGAGATTAGTAGGCACTGGCAGGCAAAATAGGTAAACGTTAGAATAGATGATTGGAAATAAGAACTGTTTACCATAGACTACCTACCTTGAGTAGGTAATCAATGGGAGGAGCAGCACTACCAGGCTTGTCTGTAGCTTTAAAATATGGTACATTTAGTGTGCAATAAAACAACCATTGCCGCTGCTCAATGCTGACGAAGGAAAGCATCGTGACGAAAGCTGTATGTCTTAGAACTGAACATTTTAGGATAGTAATTAAGTGACATCCACTGAAGCGCACTAAGCCAGCACCACGTATACATATTCTAAGTTACTTAGATTCGAGGTCCAAGCTCTTTCAACTCATATAGATGGATAGCTGTTAGAAATAACGTGCCGTTCGTTGTTGATGGCATAGATTAATATAATAGTAGAGTTGATGTGATGCAAAAGGGCTGTTTTTAGGTACTTAATTGTAGGAATTCAAGCTTTTCTCGTAGAACAACGGAATAATTACTATATGTTTGTCAAGTGAGTTCTCGAGAATGTATTATTTCACCCTTTTCATTACTTCGACCTTTTCAAATCGCATTAATTTTTTAAATTAGTATGTATTATAATAACACTTAAATACGAGTTAATCCTATAGCCAGTTAACCTAACAACTATTTAGACTTACAGCTAATTCTGTGGCTAAAGGTGTGCAAATAAAAACAAAATATGCTTCACCAAGTTTAATAAAATAAAATACTTAAATACACAACTATGCCACAAATTACACACTAACTTTCCATTTTCAGTCAGGAAAATTAAATGTATTTAATTATAAATTTACCAAGTCATTAAGATTAGCAGTCACAGTTCATTAATTCCAGACTAATTTACAAGAAATGGCCATATTTTAGTACTACATACATATAAATAGCAATTTAGCAATGTAACACAAGCTGCAAGGTTCAGGCAGGAATACTCTCTACACACCTCGGACTTGGGCCTGTTTTTGACATGTTATACAAAAGTACTGCACTTTTAAATAACAAGTTAATTATTAATTAATATTATTTTCGAGTGGTGCATTAACAAATAATATGCTGGGTACCTAAAACTTTTGTAAATTCTTAATTGATACATACTAATTGACAAACAAAGATTTGTATAATTAATCTGCCCGCTCTAAGATGGAGTCTTGCAAAAGGATCCTCTTAAGGCGATATCTCACTAGAACACCATCACAGCAAAAAGGCTTGTGGAGACAATTAATTTTAAATTAGCTTTTGAAAGACACACTGATTATGGCTATAGATAACACATGACCTATTTAAAACACATGGGAGGACCTGGCATTCTTAACTAAGACTACAACAGGGATGCCTAAATACAAACATTACTTTAGCATATACTTATTGTCAGCAACACCTCTGGAGAAATACAATTTTTTTGACATCACCAAACAAACATTTATAACTAATGACAGAAGTAAAAGAATGATGTGTTCCACATAAAGATAGTCTATGTCATATCCAATGCTTCCTATGAAAAACAAATATCTTATATCAATAATTGCATTTTGTATTAGAAATGGTGTGGTTACCAAATGAAATTATCAACAACACAAGTGTGGTCAAGTGGTGTCATTGACAATACACAACTACTTCATAGTCAAATTTTAAAATTAAAACTTTTAGCTTGTTATAATATCCAATATTTGTACTGTTCTATAATTTTTTCTTTTTATTTGTACGTTTCTTAGTCTTTTTGCGTCGCGAGTCACTATCTGAGCTAGAACTTGATGAACTCGAGTCACTTGACGATGAAGATGAAGATGAACTGCTATCACTACTGTCAGAACTTGTGGATACCTTCTTTTTTCTGCGTTTCAATGATTTTTTCTTTCTACTGTCATAGCTAGATGAACTAGAATCTGTACTTGATGATGAATCTGATGAGCTATCTGAAGATGATGTTGATGGTTTACGTTTCTTTTTGTTAGAACCTTTTTTGGTTTTTCTGTCATTTTTCAAGTTAGTTTTTGGGTTCTTTTTATTTTTTTGTTTATTTTTGTTTAACACAGGAGAAGGAGTTCCTGGTGTAATCTCTTTATCAGATTCTCGCTTGTTTTTACTTTTTTCACATTTGTCTATACTACTTTTAATTGATTTTTCTTCTATCCTCTTACCTTCCCTGTTTTGAGAATAGTCTTTGTTGTGGTTCTTTTTATCTGTTTCTTTTTTTGTTTCTTGTTCAGCAACTGCATTTTTCATGTCTACTTCATGTTTCTTTATGTCATTTACTCTGATATTTGATTTACTTTCGACTCTGTAATGTTTTCTATCATTCTTTTCTTGCTTTCTAGCATCACTTACATTTGTTCTCTCTTCATTTTCCAGTCTTTTTTCATCATAATTTAATTCATCTCTTTCATGTCTTCTGTCATTTCTATATGAACTATTATGCCTATCTCTCTCTCTATGGGGATCTGGTTGTTTGTCTTTATATCTCTTATTATTTGTTTCTTCAGTATAACTTTTGTCTTTATGTCTCCTATCATTTGTTTCTCCAGTATAATCTACAGAATGGTTATTTCTTTCATTTTGTAGTTTATTTCTATTGGATCTACTTCTACTTCTTTTTCTATGCATTTTGTCATCAGAAATTTTTTCCCTCTCATACCTATGTCTTTCAAACCTTTTCTCCCTGTCTCTTTCTCTTTCCTTAGGCTTATTTTCATCACTTCGACTATTATTAAAGTGATTTCTGTCATTATTATGGCTTCTATTAACTCTTTCTCTACTTTGTGACCTCCTTGGCTCATACCTCCTGTTGTCTCCCCTCATCTCTTTCCCATCATCATTGAAATATTTAACACCTCTTCCCTTTCCCAGCCATTTCATCTTAGACACAGACTGAGAGAAATCAACATGGATTCTTCTATCATCTATTAACACATTGTCCATTTTAAAATAAGCATCTTCACATGACTTTTTATCAGAAAATTCTATAAAGGCATATTGTAAAGAATCTCTAGTCTTCTTATCTCTTATGACTTCACAACTTACAATTTTTCCAAACCGGCTAAATATTATTTCTAAGTCATCATCAGTTGTGACTGGGTTCAGTTTACAGACAAATAAAACATTTTCAGGGGGAGCTATATCAGCATCAGGCAAATCTCCTACAATTTCTAGAATAGTGGCTCGGGCTTTCGCTTCCTTCTCTTCAATCATTTCTTGTATTTCAGCTGCAGATTTACCTTGACTTTCATCTATATCTTCATCTGGGGCTATTCTGCCGCCTTTTAGACGTTCTGGACGAGGTGAGGGTGACCTAGATGGTGCTCTCAATCCAGGCGGGTCATTAAATGGGTCTTCTAGAACTACAGTATGTGTTATCCTTACATCTCGATATGGACGATGAGTTTCGTCACAGATAACATCATTCAATTTTCTAAGAACATCTTGCCCTTCAGTAACCTCACCAATTACACAATGTACACCATCTAAGGAGTCTAAATCAGGGGCGAGTGTAAAGAAGAACTGGGAGCCAACCATCATATCTTCTGTACATACCATTGAGATCAAGCCTGCATCTGTATGCCGAATTCTTGGCATTTTTTCACCGGAAAAGAATCGCTTTTCGGGGCCCTCGAGAACGCCAAATATCGATTGTCCTCCAGAACCTTCACCAGTTGGGTCACCAGTTTGAGCTATAAAGCCACTTCTTATTGAGTGAAATAAGTTGAAATTGTAGTATTTCATCTTGCAAAGCTTCAAAAAGTTCAAACATGTTATGGGTCGCTGATCTAGATAGAGATCCACTGTGATGTCACCAAGAGTTGTTTCTATAACAACAGCCATGTTATTGCTTTAAAAGTTCACTGTTCAGATTATCATTTCAATGTAATTGCGACAAAACCACGATAAGTTACGCTAAAAACTTTCTTTGACACATCACAGAAGCCAGCAACGATAATAATGAAGTTAACCTAAAATTTTTAGAACCTTCGGTCCGAAAACTGTTCGTATAGAATCTATTTTTTAAAAAATGAGTTATTTAACTGTAAATCGTTTAGTTTCCTACAAATCGATTTTTAAAGTGTAGGCACCTAATACAATCTCTGCATTTACTCGATCGTTAATTTAATTTAAAATGTAAGCAGAGCGACCTCATTAGGCATACCTACAACAGAACTCAATATTATAGAAATTTTGGACCGACTATATGTTTTTGTAGGCTGTGGTTACTTTGGTCTAATGAGCCGCAGAAAAATTCTCTTTGAATTTTTATTCTGAATACGTATTATATGGAGGTAAACAGTGAAAAGTATCAATGAGCCTTGGGGGAAATCACTTTAATTCATTAACTTACATAAACATACTTATGACAAAACTGCAACCAGACTAGTATAGTATTATATTATCTGTGAACCAGACTATTGGTTTTGATTATGTATCAATCACAGAGCAACCGACGGAGGATTTTGATGACCAGTGGGGTGTAAGCGTTTAATGTTCTTTGAGGTGAGCACGAACTTTTTTTTACACTCGTCTTTCGATATCGTCGTAATGTCAAAGCGTATTTTTGTATGGAAAAGAACAACGCCATCTGTTCATTCTCCATACAAAAATACGCGTAAACATTACGACGATATCGAAAGACGAGACTAGAGTTTGTAGTGTAAAAGGAGTCAATGCGGTATCGCCTAGGCTGTTAGATGCCAGGAATACATGTCATCATCATTAACCAATGCGAGTTCCTAATATCAATGCACTGACCTTTATTAGTACAATAAAATATTAAAAGAGGTCAGTGTAGTTAGAGCACAAACCCACAGACTACTAACAAAGAACTTAAAAACGCTTGAGAACACAAACCCAAAAAATGGAATAACAGAACAGTGTAGAGGTTTTACTATGGCTCCTGGGTTTACTTAATAGTTTTTCTACTGATTGGTAGATGGCGCTAGTTTAAAGTTGTACTTTGTACTTAACATCTAATAACAGGAATGCAAGGAAGACAGATGAAATTTTGCTAGAAACCTACATGTATGAACTGTGAAGTTGGAAATTGTGCCTGATGAACGTCAAGAAGCTTACCTTATTATGTATGCATGGGATTTAACGTATCTTCTGCTTCGCATCTGCCTACAAGTTTCTAATTCCTCTTTACTGTCCTATTTTTGCTACTATTATTAATAATATCTACTTATTGTTATTCGAGTTAAAAAACTGTCGTATAAAGATGTATAAGATTGGTAAAAATGTTGTATTTTAAACCTAGACATCTACCTTAAATATTCTAACTCGAACCTGACAGAATTGGGGAATTATCCCTGCCGAAGCTAAGAGAATTTGATAATAATACCCGATATGATGTTGTTCAAAATTTTCAATATTGAAGTGTCGGACGCAGGCTATGCAATTCACCACTTTCCAACTCACGTTTCTAGAAAATCTAATAAAGGCAGTTTCACTCGCCCTGCTTCCGCCCTCACCCTTAATAAAGTGAGTATTGAAAATTTACCAACCATTCTTCGAGAATATAAGGTTAGCCGGCATGAATGATGATCTCACCTAAAATCAATTCAAATGCAACGTAAAAGAAACTGTATTCCAAACTAAAAAGGTTCATATTAGTTGATTTTGGTAGTGGTAAGATAGGTAAACGTATTGTTCTTGATCCTGGCCGAGTAATAATAAAATAAGGCTTTCCATATCGAAAATATGAGATTAAAACAAAATGTTATGTTTTTGTCAACGTCTTTTAGAAACCAATTTGATATTTCGACAATCGACTAAGTAGGTGGGTACCATCTTGTAAAAAACTAGAAATAATATATTATTTAATTTATCAATTTTGTCTATTCAAAGTTTATAAAACATTCAACGGTGGCGCAATAATATCCAATTCGGGTTTGGGATACCTAGGTCGTAATTACATAATAATCGTTTAATATTTGTGTGAATTGTTTCATTAGAGGCTATGAAACAATTTTAGTATTAAGAAAAACATCGCAATAAAATAAACATTCAAACCAATCAAACCGCACTTGGTTAGCGAATGACTTATTATTTTATAATTATAACTTCATACGACTCATATGATTCTTATGACTGTCTGTCTTCAAAAGGCAGGCAGCTCATTTAGATAAGATGAGATGCACTAAATAGGTACACTGAAAAGAATTCTAATGGGTGCTTATAACTATCTAATATTTTCAGGGCATCATAGACAAAATATTTTTTGAAAATTGAAATGAAAAAATTGAATTTGAAAATTGATTTTTTTTTAATTTTTTTTTACAGTCAGCCCGAAAAATGGAAAGCCCAAAAAATTTGATCACTTGTCCAATATTACCTAATGACCATTTTGAATGTTGCTTTAATCTTGAATACATTGACAGTCACTTTCTTTATGAAGCTCACTGTACCTAGATACCTACACGTGCGAATGAAGGAATTGTCAACATTTACTCTTGTGATTGCATTGCGTGTTTTGTTTGTTGGTAGTTCCGGCGTCTGTATTACCTCTAGGCATCTAGATTTTTAGAACGAAGCGATAACGATCGAAAAGTACATAATGTATGGGATTGATATTCACCTTCAAAAGGTGACGTGACAATGCTATGTCAATCCTATACATTGGGCCACTAACCAACCCCCTTTTTGTTGGAAGTTAAAAACAAAACACTGGTTACTTTTAACGTGGACAAGTAAACAGATGAACGACACGATATGATCTCCATGAAAAAGCAATCAAAACGGGAAGTGGCGTCAAACCGAGTCAACAAATACTGACGATGTATTTTTAAGAAGCAGCCGTGGGGTGACGCTTGAATTTCCATACAAATGTTGCATAATTTAAAAAGGACTCCAATGCCTCTCGCGTTATAAAACATGTATTTTATACGTTTCATTAAACTAACCGACCGTTTTGCTTGTCGCTTGATAATAGAGCACACCAACGTCAAATTTTGATCTTTTAACATTCAATTTGAAGAGAATCGAGTAGATAGTTGTAGTTCAACATTCGATTAAAATTAATGAACGTGGCTTCTAGTCCACACTGATGTGAATCACTGAGAGATCTATTCCTTTTTTCAATTTTTAATGACTCGACTCCAACCTGATGAAGTGGTTCGTGCGTGTTCTGGTCGGGTGAATCACTACAAGTTGTGAATAATAATGTTGCAACTTGTGATGATACATCAAACTTCGACTTCAACGTTAATTACCTTTTAAATGAAGTGTATTTACTTTTTAAATTACGTGTATATTCTTTTTATTTTAAAGTGTTGTACTGTACCTACTTATTATGTTCCTATCTCTACTATGGACTTGGTCTGAAAATAAAGTTAATTTAATTTAATTTAATCAACTCGCTGTGTAAGTAGGTCAGTTACGGTTATATCTTGCAACTCAATTTTGAAGTAGATATCTTAAAGCGATTGAGCAGAAATTTGGTATACCCGTTTAGTTTGGATGATAATGACGCATAGATAACTATGTGACGCTATTCGAAATCCATTATGGCGGAATATCCAAGATGGCGGACTACTTCTTTTGTATATATTCCTAAAATTTGGGTATCAAATTTTAACTAATAATAAGCTTGCTGAGAATAATGGGACTTTACCCCATTGTTGTTAAAAAACTTATTTAGGCACCTACTTAAAATGTATTCTGTTTACGTTGTCAGGAAGGAAGTTGGTTTTATAATGAGATGGATCGTCTGTAGATGTTTGTTTCGCTATAACATAATTATATCGAATGAAGTATTCTTTGCTCCTTATAAGGTCGTACTTAAGTTATTGCTCTTAATTAATTCAGGTTATTATTATTATTTCTAATGTCCGGTTTTAATATTAGGGAAATGTCTGACTTACGTTAATATATATTCGGTTTAATTATTCAACACTTTATACGTAAGACATGATAAACAAATGCGATGGCGATAACCGCAGGAGTCTGCTTAGTAAAACCCTTCATTTTTTTTCTACCTACTTTTATACTGCTATCTATTAAGATAAGTAAATCTAGGTACCTCCTTAGTGTTTTCTTAAATTTACGTACTTTTATAATTACTTTGTATGTAAAACTAATTTATATTTTTAAGGCTTCCAAAAACCAAACTGCCATAAAATCCTTCATACAGTAGCTAGTTATAGAGATATGGAGATCTTTCCACTTATAATACTTTTCTCCTAAAATGTGCATGTATTTTTAAGAAAAAGTGCTTTGAATTGTTTATAACCTATCAAAACCGTCAGTAATCTTATAATACCAAAATACAAGCCAGTAAAATGTACAATGTACCTTCTTCAAAAACACCCCAATGTAAGATTTGATCTGTTTAGAGTTTGTTGTAAAACGTAGACTATAAAATAAAGTGGAGCGCGCAAAAATCTCCTTGCCATCGCCGCAGCAAGATTACACATAAAAATGTTAAACGATCTCAAAAGCGTATTGAAAAAATACGGGGGAAATGGTGAGAGAAATTGGAAATGATACGTACTGTAATACATTGAGCGTATTTTTATAAAGCGGATTATGACACAGGTTCTTAAAAAATACATATAACTAACACAAATACTGGTAAAAAGTATACCTTTAGGAATAAAACACTTGGTGAAGTTTTAGTTTTTGTTATTTTGTCATCAACCATGTAATTGTTTGTTTAAATTATAAAAGATGAAACTGACTGACTGATTGACTGACATATGCCAACTCAACTCAACGGGTCTAGAGACTCCAAATTTAACACATAGGTTGCGAATGAGCTCTGGGGGTGAACCAAGCAAGGATTTTTCAAAGCTCACCATTTAGATGGGTAACGGTGACTACGCTGGCGAAGTCTTGGGCGGAAGCTAGTTACTGTAAAATCTACATGCGTATAGCAATAAGTGCTCTGTGCATTCTCCCATCATTTTAGTGAGCGTAGTGTAGATATACAATGGGGTCGCGAAGTGTTCGTGACACGGCGACACGCCTTAACTTGTCGCCGGCTGAAATCTAATCTTGGCGACTAATGGTGGGACGACCATCATTTCGAGAACAATCATAATCTTTAGCGACAACAAACAAATAGACAACAGCTTAATAGAACTAAATTAAGTTTTGGGACACATAAATTTAGGTATTGAACTAAATCACAGACTACTAAGAGAACCTAGCGGTGAACTAAATATAGAATTTATGTTTTTTAATGTTAATTTTGTTAATTTTCTCCCTTGTTTATGGTGGAATATAAATAGGCCGAGTATATGCAGTTTATCTATACTTAATTTATCAGAGGTTTATCAATCACATAATAATAATTCGCTGTTCTAAGCCTGTCCTTTGACCTACTTCTAATACAATTGAAGCTACTGGAAGAAAGTCGGCTAGTTTAAATCCAGTGGGGTGGTAAAGTAAATCTAAATATTTAATAGACTATCTCCACGCGGGGTGAGAAATAATATTCTAAAATCAGAAGGTGTCTACACACAGTCATAAAATATGCTTTACGATATTACTATACCATAAAGTAATGGTATAAATAAAGAAAGTGTCGTGTCTGAGCATTGGTGGGCCGATTGGATTCGATTATAGCTCCGCGGAGACTAATATCACTTTCTTTGGCAAATGTTTTTTGGGGAATGTTATTTTTTGGCGCGTCGGTCGCAGATGGCGGACGGGGTTCGTGAAATTGCTGGCTATTGGAGTGTCTCAGACGGCACAGTTGGGATTCAGTAAGTAGGGTCACTTACGTTAAGTAGCCTCTTAGTTGGGCACGTGTTATCCCGTCACAGTCAGCAGGTGCGTTTCAGGACATCGAAGCTATTGTGATTGAAATTGCACTCGACTTTTGCGGGGGTTGATTTTTATTGTCAATACTGCCTTAGCTGCTTTATGTGATTAAATTTTATTGCAGAATTTACTTTTTAGCTGTTAAATCTATCTTTGATTTGCTTTGTAAGATATTCTGGTTATAATCAAGTTGATGAGACTTTTTATTATACGTAAGAGATGCTGAAGAGTTGAGCGGAACAACTAAACTTAAAGTCCACAATCTGTAATATAAGAATGGAAGCAAAAAGTAAACAGGGCAGGCAGTTTCCGGCAGATATTAAAGGCATATCTCTCTATTATGAGCAGAACTTCTGTAATTTAAGGGCACGCTCGAAGCGGCATATGGCGGCAAGGGTTGCGACCCCATTCTATGAGAGTATCGATGTTTTGATTTTTGGTATTTTTTGATTTATGTGTTTAATATAATGAACACAAATTACAAAATAATTTGAAATAATAGATTGACCTGACCGTCAATATCCTACATATCCCAGAGTCGTTAAGTTGTATTTTACTACAGTCGTTGTAATGAAATCATCAAAGCTGTAAATTCGGTAGGTACGCTACGAC
This sequence comes from Meganola albula, assembly GCA_936450015.1. NCBI lineage: Eukaryota > Metazoa > Arthropoda > Insecta > Lepidoptera > Nolidae > Meganola > Meganola albula. Next base: position 5,024,751 of record OW388159.1, on the reverse strand, counting down.
GCTACTCGACTACAATTTAAACAAAGTTCGGTTTACAGGTCTTGCTACAAACGAAGAAGAACTACGAGTTACGATGACGTGGCGCGCGGTGTGGTAAAGATACGATAGTAACAATTAGCTCTACCTGCTACGACTGTAGCTGCAACGATGCTAAAAATTAGATTCAAAGGATTTATTACGCCGAGAAGCTACGACGACACTACGGTTATTACAGTATCGGTTTACTACGAAGTTATCGAGGAGCTACTACTCGCTACGGTGACGCTGCGGTTACTACAATATCTACGTGTTTCCTACATTACTGCTGTACTAAGGCGCTACGACGATGCTACCGCTACGATAATTGCTACTGTTTACTACGAAGTTATCGAGAACCTTCTACGAGCTACGAAGATGCTACGGTTACTACAATATCTACGAGTTTACTACATTACAGCTGTACTAAGACGCTACGACGATGCTACCGCTACGATAATTGCTACGGCTTACTACGAAGTTATCGAGAAGCTTCTACGAGCTACGAAGATGCTACGGTTACTACAATATCTACGAGTTTACTACATTACAGCTGTATTAAGACGCTACGACGATGCTACCGCTACGATAATTGCTACGGCTTACTACGAAGTTATCGAGAAGCTTCTACGAGCTACGAAGATGCTATGGTTACTACAATATCTACGAGTTTACTACATTATAGCTGTACTAAGACGCTACGACGATGCTACCGCTACGATATTTGCTACGGCTTACTACGAAGTTATCGAGGAGCTACTACTGGCTACGGCGACGCTACGGTTACTACAATACGTGTTTACTACATTACTGCTGTACTAAGGGGCTACGCCGATGCTACCGCTACAATAATTGCTACGGTTTACTACGCAGCTGTTTAGGAGTTACTACGAGCTACGAAGACACTACAGTTACTATAATATCTACGTGTTTACTACATTACTGCTTTACTAAGACGCTGGGACGATGCTACGGCTGCGATAATTGATACGGTTTACTACGAAGTTATCGAGAAACTTTTAAGAGCTACGGCGATGCTACGAGTACTACAATGTCTACGACTTATCTACTACAGTAAAATTGCTGTGTTAAGATGCTGCAATCATGCTACTACGACTACGCTACGGTTACAAGAATATCTACAGCCTACGAGTTTACTACTGTTGAACCAAAACGCTATGACGGCGATGCCGCCTGCAGCTGCGAGGACATTTATGAGTTTCACTATAAAGTTGATGGGAAGCTACTAAGAGCTACGACGACGCTACGGTTGTATTACGACTGCATTGCCGCCGCGTGACGTCGGCTGATGTCGAGTTTTACTACAAAGATGTGATGTATTTGTAAAAAAAATGTCAGCTACTACAAACAACATCGTCAACACAATATGCTGATTATCTCTATTATGTAGACATATGTTATAGAATTTTATCGATAAGCATTTTATCGATGCAGCAAGTAGATACAGCTTGCTCAGATACAGCTGCAGGCCGGTGCTCGATTATAACTAGCTTAGTGAACTCGATACACGTTCTAAACTTTGCACTACTGCCGTATTTATGCATAGTTGCATTTCTTAGTAGATAAGCAAGATAGTGACTTTTGGAAGACGTCTTAGGGATATTAAAGTCACACTTCAACCCTTTAGTGTCTCACTGCTAATCACGGTAAGTCATTTAAAAGATGTTAGGCCGTAACCCACACAATCTCGTGGACGTTACATATCCTCGAATGATTACTTCACATGCCAGTTTACTCACGATGTTTTCATTCACCGATATTGAGTTTCAGCGATGAAACAATTCACCAAAATATGTGTGGGCAAGACCGGGGTTCGAACCTGCGACCTCAAATTTCAACATCGAAGGCGATCCTCCTGCGCCACCGCTTCTTAAAGTTAAACAAAGATCAATATAACGGAAACAAATAACTAGCCGACTAGCTAAGTACCTGCAAAGGAGATGTTATATTTCATAGGCGCACTGTCTATTCTCTTACCCTCAAAATCCAGTGGGGCAGGTAATTTGACACGTCTGGTGAGAGATAGGACAGTTAACGTGCTTTCCACCGTAGTAGATATAAAAACCGCCACTATCTGACTCCGGAGTCAGATAGTCTTAACAGATTTTAATAATAATAATAGTCAGTTTATTTCTCCCCACAATTAACAGTAAACAAGTACATTAGATTCATCAGTAAATAAGTATTGGGTACATAGCATTAATGTAGACACGACCTTTGCTAAATAGTCGCTAGACTGCTTGTATTAAAGATAGACTGCTTGTATTTTTGATCCAGGACAGGATTTAAAACTCACGATTTTTAAGGCTAAAGCAAACACGCTCTTCCTACGAGGTCTCCTACTAGTAACGCTAGGTAATTACGAAAGGTAAACATTATAAACAGAAACGCGTGTGTAAATGCAAACGTCTAAAATCGGTTGTCAGAAAACATAATGTAGGTAAGCAAAGGGTTGGGTTGAGCCCTTTCCCTTTTCTTGACATTTTAAATTGTTTGTTTACGAACAAGTGTCAAGTTATTTATTCAGCGACTGTGTTTGCAGTCTGTCGATTTCTGTACTTACATCAGTGAGTTTGGTAAACAACACATAGGTTCGTATTTTATGTAATGAATGATACAACAGCATACGAAATATTGTTTTGTTGTACATATAGTTTTAAAAATAATTCCGTGGCAAGCATGTTCGCTTAATAATTGAAGTAGATAGATAAATAGATCTTTCTTAAGGAGAATCTTAGCAGTTCGAAGTTGGGAATTATGGGGAAAAATTTATGTTTGGGGAAAGTAACGGGTGCACCACAAATGATATGAAAAAAGAAAAACATAAAACACGAACTCAAAAGTGAAAAATAATATTACCTATTTACTTTATTAAGATTTTTCTAATTAGATGGGTGCGAAATCGATTAGACAGTACTTAGTCGGATATGTTAACACGAAAGTAGTAATTTTGCAGGCAAATCCAAGACATGTTGATGAAGATTTTTTTAAAAAGGCTATTACGCCTTTCAATTAAAGTTATCACGCGTTTGATTATAACGTCTAGAATGGGTACCTAAAATCTTGACAAAAATGTAGCTAAAACGCAGTAATTCCAGTAGTTGCTAAAGTTAAGTAGAGAAGGCATGTGGTGTGAGATATGTGACCAATTCGGTAAGTAAACGTAGCTTTATGACGTGTTACACTAAGTTGAGCGAGGCGGCGGCCGCAGCGGCGGTCGGCGGTGACCTGCAAATTGTCAGCGGGCCGACCGCGTGATTAGCTCGCCCGTATCGCACGTTTTGTTTTGATATGCCCAACAACCGAGTTGTGGCCACACTACATGTAAGTTTCGGAGACCAGTTTGTGGTGAACCGTTTACTAAGTTGAAACACTACTGTGTTGATTTGGGTTTGTGTAACGAATACGAATTTGAGGTGTGACACAGTTTAGTGGTTGATTAGGTTGGCTTTTGTGTCATATGTTTGTTTTTAAAACATTTTTCTTCGTATATTTAGGTACCTACATCTTAATTTTCATAAAAAAGTCTCTAAATATTGTAGTCTCTACATAATAAAGGAGACTGGTTATTATTTAATAATTGTAGGTATACCTACGCTGTTCTCATTTTGCGAATCTTAATTTTTGTAGTAGAAAAGTAAACAATGTTTGTTGTACCGTAGATGAACTATCTTTAATTCATCCGCCCAGGAAAACTCCGACGGACGACGACGGCTGGAAACTGTTAAAATTGGCGCGCTGAAAAACGCTTTCACGCAGACGCGCAAGACCAGAACGGCAACACATTCTGTCCCGCTCAGGCTGAACGAGGTCTGCGGGTCGCGGCTAACCTTCGGCGCGAGGTTTGCGGCGGGAAAAATGTGTGTTTCGGTGTGCCGATAGCGGGGCGCCGCAGCTCCGCAGCCCCGCCCAGCGAGCCCGCGTCTTCGCCCGCACCGCTAACGCGTCTTGAGCTACTTAGTCGCTAAGACGACGCACACACTACTCCGTCAAGCGATGATGATTGAAAAGGGGTTTCAGTGTAATACTGAAAACTTTAGTGTAGATACTGAAGTACTTAAGCGTATGCAGGTTCTTTATGAGGTCTGTTAGCGTGTGGCTTTATCAAAAAGATTTTCGTTTGTTAGATCTTCAAGTTTAATTATTTTTGTTATTTTGTAAGTTGAAGCGAACTGTAACTGTCATTTGTTTTAAAGAGGGTTGTTGACTGACATGAGAAGTATTATTATGTTTCGCTAGAGATTCTTATTTAGATTATAAATACTGATGATGAAATGACCCCATGGAAATTTAAAATTCTATTACAGATGCTAAAAGTAAGTATATCGTAAGATCTTCTGTGAGAAATAAAGCTTCTACTGACTAGTTAAGATGGAGAACGTCTGATGTCTGAATTAAGTAATCTTTAGGGTTTCTGTGAACACTGTCTTAGTTTCCGGCCAGATATGGAGCCACGAGCTGTCAAAATGGAGTGGGAAAAAAGGCGGGAATGTGGCATCGCTTTATGTGAAGCTCGTCATTGCGCTAGACAGAGATAACGCGCTATAGTGCCGTGCATGAGAATGGGACATCGCACACAACGTGGTTTATAAGAAAACCCAAGACGTTGGGCCGTTGGGCGTGTTTGTCGGGAGGGCGTGTGGGTTCGCCCGTGTAGTGGTGAGCGTGCTAGTGTGCGTGTAACCTGGGCTTGTGGTCTATGTGTGGGTGTTATACTAAAAGGTTTAAAGGAAGAAGTATGCTCATCCTTTTGTCAACGATACGGCGCTGTATCGGCTTTGTGTTTTAGTTATTAAGGGTAGTTAAATTTTACTACGCTATAAAGTTTCCATTGAGGGTTCTAGAGGCTCGTATGTGGCATGAGATGTTTGTATAATTAATAATATTGTCTAATCGAAATTTGATTGAGGTGAATATTTTATCCCACAAGTACGAAGATACGTAACTACAAGTAAGTAGACAAAAGATAGTGAGACGGTTAGTAACAGAAAAAAAAAACTATAGTGACAAGTATGTATATGTCAATAATGTATCTAATCACCGTCTTGAACTTGCAGATCTCTACATATTATGTATCAATATTTATTTTTGTCGCTTGTATCGTTTATTCATTTGAAGATGCATCTATATAGAACAACATACGTACATCAACATACATCCATATTACGGAACAGATTTCTTTTACATAGATAATCTTATTAGATAAAAAGAAACGTTTTTAATTGACAACAGTAAAACAAAAGAATACCAGACGCACCAAGCTATACGTTAGAAATGAAGCATTTTGTTTACGTAGAAATAAAGAAAACACACTGTACTCTTGAAAGCCCTTTGAGTGAAATATTTGCGAGCTGTCTTGAGTAGCATATGGTGCACGTATTGCGCTGGTTCTAACTTCTAACTATCTCTTTTAATACTTATTTGTACCCAACACGCACACAGGCGCGCTCCCCCTCTGTTATATTGCACCGTGTTTATGTGTGAGTGGACTTCTTTCGCCCTCTCTGTGTGCGGGAGAATTTTCTTTCGAGACGTAATAAGGGGACCGTTTCTTTCCCGCTAAGGTTTTAATGTCGACCACGTTTTGGTGGCGGACGCCCGCGCCTTCCCGCGGTTACCGGTTCAAACTTTTTTTAATAGCATCTAGTGCCGTAGTGTAGTGTACCTAAGGATTTTTTGAAAAATGACAATTTTAAAAAGGTATTTTTTTTCTATTTCAAAACGAAATAAGTACTTATCTATAGGTAAACGTATGTTCCAATTTTGAAATATAGTTAACAAACTATGATGATGAGACGAAAATTAATTAGTAGAAAGTTTGTTTAAGTTGGCAAACTCGAGTTGTGGGTTGAGCGGCGGATGGGCGGTAAAGAGCGGCGTACACTTGCGTGTTGTTTTCTCAAAACCGCAGGCTCATTAGCCCGGGCGCACACTACGCCGCACCGATTAAACTTCCAAGATAACGGCACACATTATGATAAGGTTGAGTTCACGTTATGTTTACAGCGGATGATTTTGATTGGATTAGTTTGGTTTTGTTTACGTTACGTTCTTCGTATAATACCTACAATAAGTAATTAGAAGTAAGTATTATTACTTATTAGTCATACAGCAATTTTATTATAAAGGCCTTTAAGTAAAATTTACATAAAATAAGTAGATATTTACTATAATAATTAGTTATTTTTTCTTATGATATTACGTTAACTTGTCGCTACTTTATAAATAAGTAGGTATACATAACATCCAAATTGTCAACAAATTTTATGGTTCTTGTTTCCTAAAGTGGTGAAGGATTTTCAACAGCCCACGTCGTAATACAATTATATCCCGTTTAAGCAAGGTAAGCGGAAACTTGTTAAAAAGTAAGCTCCAACTCCCATTAGTGGATGTGCGACCCCTAAACTTTCACCTGTAATTGTCGCCAAGAGGATTTTGTTACCGAATAACTGCCACGCATGTGTGTAACTAACTTTATAAAATTTAACCTTTCTTCGTACCTGTACTTGTTTCGTTTTATTATTATTGGCACTTATTTAAATGGAACTATTCAATTTAATAACATAACTATAATAGGTAGATATATCTAAACAAGTAGGTGCCTATACTTACCTGAATTTAGCAAAGAACTTAATTGTATTTTTTATGTAAAAACTTTTGACATTTAATTTTGTTTGTTTGTTGGACTTTTTATTAAAGCAAGATTTCTACATTTTGTCAAATGTTGTTATAACAATGATTTTCAATTAGATGTAATTTCTTTAATTTGCTTGGTAATGTGTAACTTTAATGGATGTCGAAACTTATTACACATAAAATAAACCCACGTAATAAATTATTACACTAACTCTTAAATGGTCTCGGTGGTCCATTTAAGAGTTAGTGTAATAATTTCCTTATATAGTTATATGAGTTATATAAATAATTCACTTAATAACCGTCAGGTATCTACCGGGTTAAATTCCCGGGTCGAGCAAAGACTTTTCTAATATACTTAGAGAATCTTAATTGCAGCTTGGAGTTTGGAATTGTGCCCGATAAACAGCAATAGGCTCGCCCCCCATTAGATACGTATGGGATCTAAACATTGCAGGCTAAAATTGCAAACAAACCTTCGGATAATACATGCGTGATCTACGTTTATGGAACTCTTAAAGTACGTTCATAATAATAATAAGTGTCTATCATCTTAGGTTAATTAATATCGATGAGTCAGAGAGCCTGGCTGTAAAGATAATTCCTTTGTATAGGGTGGGGCTGGCAGCATTGTTCGCGGGTTTCAACTTGTTGTGCGACCTTTGAATTTCGAACATGGAACGTTTTGAATTCGTCGAACTTCGCGCCCTCTTTGTGACATATTTTAGTAGGGAGGAAATCGTGTCAAAATTATACAGTACAGTAAATTAAAAATACACATAATATTAATTTGGTGGAGTGAAAATCTTAACAGGGCGGCCGGCAAGAACTGGATGAGAAAAGCCGCGGATCGTGCTCAGTGTCGCACTTTATGAGAGCCTATGTCCAGCAGAGGATGATCATATTAATTTAGTTGAGAAGTTATATTATTAAAAACGTTTTCGGGTTTTGTGAAATAATGCAGATTGCCTAAGACGCCTTATTGTAGCGGATTGGGTTATTGTGTGATCCTGTAAACAATAGTATAAATTTTCGGGTTCAGTAGCGGTGGTATCTTTAAAACTGTAACTGAGGTGACTTTGGTTTCATTAGATCTGGCCAAGGAGATCTAAAAGTACATTGTAGGTCACCGTTGCTTAAGCTTAATTTGTATAGTTCAGGGTCGCGTTTTTAGGTCTGTTTATTTAGGTGTTTACATAACTCTAAGAAACTTTTTCTTTATCAGTAACTGTCGTGCAATGATGACTTTAAAATTACCAAGTACCTATTAAATATTATGTCGATACTTACTACGAGTAGGTATCTGTTAAAAGGATCATTCGCGACTTGGAATTAATTAAGGTTAATAACCACCGAATATTCAACGGCGCGCGAAGAATTCGGTACTAAGAAATTCGCATTTTGAATATCTTCCTATAGATAGGTACCAAATCAAAATGCTCCAAATTAACAATGGTTACAAATACAACGATTATTCTACATTTAAATATAGGTCATTTCGTGATCTTTTCGTGTATCTGTAACCCCGCACAATTTTAGGTAGATACCCTCTTTCTGCGTAGTTGGAAAATGTTTAAATCACTTCAACCCTTTTTTAGTGTCCCACAGCTGGGCACGGGTCTTCTCTCAACTATCTTATGAGTTAAGAGAGTTTAGGCCTTAATCCACACACGCTGGTCAAGTGCGGGTTGGTGGATGTCACATGTCCTCGAATGATTAGTTCTAAGACATGCCGGCTTCCTCATGATGTTTTCCTTCACCGATATTGAGCAGCGGTGATGAAACAATTCACACAAAGATGTGTGGACGCGACTGGGATTCGAACCCGCCGCCTTATATTTCATAGGCGAGGCTCTTACTTACCGCTGCGCCACCGCAACTCTGTTAATGTTTAGATAAACCAACCAAACTATGCCATTTTTTAACTAAAATAGTAACACCCAATTTTTTTGCGAAATTATGCAGCATTCATTTCTTGTTATAATATAAAATTCGAATTTCGTTCTATTCTAAACAGACGTTAATTTATTATACGGTTGAATGTAAGGAATGAACTGAGGGAGTCAAACAAAAAAAAAACTTTAATTTTTATGCAGTGCGCGGTCCACCCTAATCTTCGTCAGAAATTAGGACTAATATTTTAGTCAGGATTTAGTATTTTGTGCTTATTTAAACTAAAATGTTAAATATTTAGAAGAAACGTCAGAAAGCGTCGTAACCAGCTGACACCCTCAGGCGTCGGGATTTTAATAAATGACGTCAGATCACCCTGCCGCATTCTTCGCGCTTCTTATTTAACTGCTTGATTGTGCCTACATTGTTGTTTATTGTCACCAATATTGCAGGGGATTACGATTTAGGAGCGTTTTTCCCAGTTGTTCCGGTTGTTATAACAAATACTGACTTGGATATGTACATAGACAAGGGTGATGAGGTTTTTATTATCATGTGTTGTGAAAATTCTAAAGAAAACCTTTTTCACCTGTGTATTGATTTTGGATTGAAAAAAGATTACTGAAAAAATCTAAACAAATTTAAGACTATATTTACAGAAAGAAATCTCAGATTTTGTCTCATTCTGTAATAGAAATTAATTTTTATAAAAACGAAGGTACCTATATGAAAATTGACCTAAGGTTCTTTATGAATATTGAGTTTAAATATCGCATTGTTCCCATATCGTTACACTAGCTTTTTGCCGCGGCAACTACATTTTATCTACTAATCTCACTGCTGGGCAGTGACATTTAGTGGTAGCCTACTATAGCCCTTTTCAATAAATGGGCTATCTAACAGTGCAAGATTTTCTTAAATTGGGCCAGTAGTTCAAGAGATTAGCTCGTTGAACTAAACAAAAAACAAACTCTTTAGCTATGAGTATAGATTTATTAAATAAAGTTTACAGAGAAGTCAATATAATATTATGTTAATGTAACATTATAGTACAGTAGAATAATAATATTCTACTGTACTATAATGTTACATTAACATAATATTATATTGACTTCTCTGTACTTAGGTTTGTCGGTATAAAACCGAATGAAAATCTGTTAAGTGTCGTTTGAGATATTGCGAATTAACATACAGACAGAAAACTTTATTTAATAAATCTATACTCATAGCTAAAGAGTTTGTTTTTTGTTTAGTTCAACGAGTTAATCTCTCATAAGATGACACAAGAAAAAACGATAACCACTTTCACCCTTTTTAAGCTCTAACTATCTGGGCACGGGTCTTCTCTCTACTATCTTACGAGTAAGAGAGTTTATGCTTCAATCCACACGCGCTTTCCAAATGCGGGTTGGTGGATGTCACATGTCCTCGAATGATTAGTTCTTAGACATGCCTCTTAATCACGGTGTCTTTCTTCACTGATATTGGGCAGCGGCGATGATACAATTCTTATATTTAAAGATATTATCGACGTTATATCAAAGGCGAGAACGATACCGCACCGCTGCGCCACTGCTGTTCATACACATACACTTAGAATTAATAAAAATAAGTTACTACTCGTACCGAAGTACCTACATTTTGTTGAAAACCATAAAATTCAAGAGTATTTGCTTAACAAATTCACAACACGAAACTCCTTTGAAATCAGGAAGTCCGTCATCGTCTTATAGGCTTCTATTTGAATATCTAAGCCGCGTTGGGTTCGGACACCGTCGGATATTACATTTGCTAACCCATTTGTATCCGTCGTTGGTGAGACGATCATTATCCATGTCCGACGTTACCCGACGATACCCAAGAGACCCTGTCCCTTGTCCTCTCCTATTGATTCTCCTCACATTCACTCCTCTTTAAAATTGGGCCGATAATGGATGTTATTGGAACGCGTAGAGTTGGTGCGTTTTATTGTAAGCCCAGATGGTACACCATTATTGAGATTTCTGAATAACGTTTCACGAAAATTACGACTTAGCTATATGAAGGTGGGGTATCTAAAAAAAAAAATATATCTAAGAATATGTTATTAAATTGCCTTCTTTTTTTATTTATTTCTTAACAAGAAGATACAACTTTTATCTTAAAATTAAGGCCTGCCAAACTGTGCAGCAGTTTATCGGCGCAGAAAATATATAATGTACATACTACTAATGAAAAATTAAACAATTAAAATTTTCTAAAATAAATTGTTGACCCTATATAGAAATGAAAACTCGACTTTTTGAAAGAAGAATATTTAATTTTAAAACTTCAAAGCATAGTAGGTAGTTGATGACTTAAATAATTTTACAATAATGCATTGCTTTAATTTTTTTTTAATCTATGAATAGCAATCATTTAAATTTACTTTATAACATAATTAGTTACTTAGCAGTAAACAAAATAAACTTGTTTTTAACCATATTACTAAAACAAATTAACATTGCTTTAATTGAAATAAAATAATTTAGTTATAATTTTTTGCTATGTTATTTCTAACCATTCAAATTGACATGCTTACTTTTATATATATTTTTAACTTTACTAATTTAATAGGTAGGTACCCTACCTATTGAACTGAAGTTATCGAAACGGAAAAATTAATAATATTTATCTATGTATATGAAATTTTTACCAGTTTTTGTGATACAGTAAGTAACATTGTAACAATTATAATTCCAGTTTCACATTAATCTGAGTCACCATAATTATTATCAAAAACAAAAGCCAATCGCTGGCGCGTGATGTTTTTATTAAAAATATGTTTTATCCAAAGGGCAGCGAAACAAATGAAAATGAAGCGAAATGGTTGGTGTAATGTATCTTTGCCCTCGAGTTCCTTTGTGGAAGGGCTCGGTAACGAGCATTACTACTTGTATGGGTACTACGGGTTCATCCCTACATCCTTTATTATTTACGAGGTTCACCCTTTATGTATGTTTTTACGCTAAGATTTTATTGCTCTGCTATTCATGAGCTAAATCTGATGTAGAATCACAGCAAAGTGAATGTTAATACCTTTATGTGAGCGTTATGGAGTGTGCTTCAATCGACGTTAATTTTTAGCATAAAGTGAAAATTATTTTGATTTTGTTACGCAACGATAGCAGTTCTAAACTTTACTGCCGCCATTAGAAAATAGATGCATCTGACATTTTTTTCATAGTAGAATTATAAAAATTGTCGGAATCTGTATCTTTTACTAAATCTGACAGTGTGTACTAAAAGAAATGTCAAATGCATCCTTTGTCCATATGGCGGCGGTATATAGGTAAAATGGCCGATATTTACCTCTGCACACCTTCGGGTAATACCTTAGATACATTCGGGACGCTGTCAGTCAAATTAGGCTTCAGAAATATTTTATTTTTTAAACTAGTAATGGAATCACTAGTTTTTAGGTTACCGTATCGGTAGGATGCTAACGGGAGCATATTATTTTACTTACTAAGACCTCACTGTCCGAACTTGTTAGCGTATCTCATGAACCGTAATAGATAGATTTAAAACTTCTGAATGTGTATTTTTAGTGCTGTCTTCTAAACAAATAACAAAATCGTACATACCCTTCATGTGTAAGTCCAACTCATACTCAATCAGCTTCCAAAATTTGAAACAAACGCCTAGTTGCTAGGGCCACCGGTACGGGCCCCGCGGCTGTGTGGTGGTCCGTGTCGATTTATGCTTGGGCACTGTCTTTCTTGTAAACATAAAAATGAATCAACGTCTATTTGTCTCGCTAACTCAAGAAAGACAAGAACTGATTTAGTTGATTATGGTTTTGAAATATTCGCAGAAGTCTCGGGAAGGTTTGTACGTGGTACGAATTGCAATAAAATTACTTTTTAACGGATTTTATCGCGGTTTATTTTAGGTTTTATTTTAATCCCCCCGTGACTATGAAGTCTAAAAAGACTGCCAGGATATAAAATATTAGTATTACGAGTAAATTAAAGAAAGTACTAACTGTTTTCGTTAGCTGGGTCAGCTGTGCTAATATAAAAATTAACCTGGTATTTTGAGTTCCAAATTAGAATTGGATACACAGTAGAATTGGATACTTTGAATTCACTTTATAATTAAATAATAAACCTAAATTCTGATAATTTTATATTCCCGGATTAGAGTAAAATGGCCAGTAAAAGCCAAAGAGCGCGTCACCCCTTGCCAGAATTAAGTTTAACATCCCAATCGACATATCGTGTTTCGTGAACGAATAACAGCCTATTTGTACGATAGGGTGTGGGGAGTCCAAAGTGTTATTGTCGATGTGTTACGATACGAAGTAGAACGGTGTGTGTGGCATTTCTTAAAAGGCCTTTACAGAAATTACTAAATTAAAAAGATGATAAATTACGCCTTACACCTGTATTTCCTTGAGGTTTAGAGGTCCAAGACGTACGTATTATCTTATCTAATAAATGGGGCTGGTAAATCGAGAGCACTTCAACCCAGCTGAATCTTTTCTGCATCCCTTTTATGCTATGAAGCCTCAGGTATTCTTCCTCGGCACAACTTGTCCATAACTGCTGCTATCCGTCGGGGTCACATGAGGCCGTATTCGTACGTATTTATTAGGGTGCCTATTCATTCAATACTTTCTTGACCAAAACGTGTATTAACACTTTTTAAATTTCGCAATGCATGTTTTAATGCGGCACTACGGATCCCGATCAGAAATAAATAAATTTTCAGTCCACCAACCACATCAGTGGGCAAATTCACGTAATTAAATAAGTTCAGTTGCAGTGCAGTTACAGTAAAGTTTCTATCAAAACAGGCCTTTTTGTACCGTCGTAATTTTGACAACCGCTGTCATATACGCCCGCGTCAAGTTCGCGTCATGCGAGCGCTTTGGACTAAATATGACAGCTAAACAATTATAAGAATACCATTTTGCACTAAGACGAAATCCTAATTGCAACTGCACCGGAACTTGATCGGCGCGTCAAGAAATAACGTGAATTAGGGTCCAGCCCTGTTTTTAGTCCACCCGTAAACATGAAGTCTGAAAAGACTTTGAAACGTCGGGATCTAAAATCTAAAATAAACCGCGATAAAATCCATTAAAAAGTAGTTTTATTTCAAAGAGTGATATTCGCGTAAATCTAAGACAATACTAAATGAATTTCGTTTCAGATTTTAATTTTTTAGATTAAAAAAAATACGTCAATAACATAAAGTTATCCTGCATATTATCTGAAGAGTATAAAAGAAGGAGGTATGATTTAATAGATTTTAACTACAAGGAGTATTTATTCGTATTTTAACTCATAACTTCCTGAATCAAAACAAAATCCCTGCAAGCATTTTGCAAGCAAACAAATTTTGTATTAAAACGTAACCCCATTTTAAATTTCCTTCGTAATATAACACCGAGTCAATATTAGGAGAGTAGAAAGTCGTATGTAGCAAAAATACTAATATTTTATTCTATACGGTTGATTTGTCACCCCGCTTCGACCCCGTGTATACTTGATTGTGCGTGCTTTTACTTCGCGGAAGTCACTTTGAAGTTATCACACCATTGTCAATAAATAACTAACCAGAAGTTCAAAGATTTTGAGAATACATTCTTATTTAGTTATCTGCGTCGTTATATTAAGGTAGGTACACACGGCTACACATCAAGCTATACAAATCCAATATAAGCTGACATCTCATTGTACGAATATCTTATATAATGCGAGATCAGCTTATACTGGAAATGTATAGCTTGATATGTGTACTTGATATAAATAAATAATTAAATAAAAATATCTTTATTGTGCCAGTAAAAACAAAATTAGAGGGAGGAGCCCTAGGCACCACACTAGGATACCCTGTGCCGTGGGGCCTAGTCTCTTACAGTCCAGTTAATTCATAAAGACACATTTTATTATAATATATTTTTAGAATAAATTACGATTAAATTTTTTAATTAAAATTTTATTATTATTTAATTGTAGTTGTTATTTCAATTCTGCTTTAAATTTTTTATTGTTATTGTATTTGATTTTTATGTAAATGTAAGCAGAAGTAGCGGTGGCACAGTGGTATCAGCCTCGCCTTTAAAGGTCGCCGGTTCTATTCCTAGTCGTGCCCGCACATCTTTGTGTGAATAGTTGTGATTAGTTCTCAAACATACCGGTTTCCTAACAATGTTTTCCTGCACTGATATTGAGTAGCGGCGATGAAACAATTTATAAAAAGATGTGGGGGCACGACGTAGGATCGAACCCACGACCTTATAATTCAAAGACGAGACCGATGCCGATGCGCCACAGCAAAAATTATTATACTGTATGTATTCTGTAAGGTGCAGTTACCTTCCCCGTACCCCTCTCTCAGTTCCTTCTTCCTCTAACATCTAGACTATTATTAATTCAAGTTTTTTCTTTTTCAGGTAAAAGTCGCTAAAATGTCTTCGTATTTCCACCCAAAACTTTTCATCTATGAATTTCTAATAAACTCGAATTTTAGAAAACTTTTTGATCGAGTTATGTGACGTTATGAAGGAACTATATAAAGACTTGATGTAAAGTGTAGTTAAGTGAACAGAACGATGCATTTGTCTAGTGAAGTGAGTTCGACTACAAACGGATTAGGGCACGAGGCGCCGTCTTCGAGTTACGGTGGTAGTCTGCCGAGCCAACCGTTGACTGCTGAATTTCTGGCGGAAAGAACGTTGGAAGGTCTACTTGCTGACCATCCTGGAGAACTCGTGAAAACTGGGAGCCCTCATGTGGTAATTATAGTTCACATATAATATCTTGTTTGACAGAGCCAAATCTTGAAGTCTCTACACATTAAAATCGCCGGCCCGTCGGAACAAACCCGCCGCGTCGGTCACCGGGTTCGTTTAAGTTAGATGGTAGGATTGTTTTAAAACTAAGTTTTGGACTTGTAAAATCGTAGGTCGAGTCAAATCACCGGCTTAGGTCTGCAGGTCTTTATGAAACATCAGTCCGTCAGTTATAATGAAATCTTAGATTAAAATTACAGAAACAACCCACTATATCTCAGACAAGCAGGGGTTCTACTTCACCTTTTTAATGGCGGGAAGAACACATAGACTTAATCCACATAATGCTTGAGCAATAAAATGGAATAACGACGAAAGTAACTACCACTCGAATATTTACGAGTAGTTAGGTTTAAATACTAAGATGGTCAACCTTGCATTTTTTTAACCAATACGGAACAGCTGCAATTATCCTACACATTCGCATTACAAAGTGAGAGCGACCTAGGATTAAACTCATGACTCATATTTAAATGATCTGAGCAACAATTAAATGAAGGGTATTACTAAAACTGTCCATATTTCAGGTATGCACAGTACTTCCACCACACTGGCGCTCAAACAAGACCCTACCTGTCGCGTTCAAAGTGGTAGCCCTAGGAGAGGTGGGCGATGGCACTCTAGTCACCGTCAGAGCTGGAAATGATGAAAACTGCTCTGCTGAGCTAAGAAACTGTACGGCGGTTATGAAGAACCAGGTGGCTAAGTTTAATGACCTCAGGTTCGTCGGCAGGAGTGGAAGAGGTAAACAATTTAGTTTTCTACTACTTGTAGTACGTACGGCTACTCATGAAGCTGTAAAAAACCAATATAAGCTGACCTCTCGTTTTACGGAAATCTGATACAATGCGAGATCAGGTTATACTGGAAACTATAGCTTGATATGTAGATGTGTGTGTGCCATTTTTTTAAAATTCGAATTTAATTAGACCATAATTATAATCATTCAATTCAATTCAATTTTTCATTTTTGGCCTGTTGTGGAAGGTTACCACCATATAATCATAACGCTGCGGCCACGGAACTTGGCATCGGGCGGCGCATTTTCCGATTTCATTGTTCATTGCGTATTTGCTTTAGCAGTGACTAAAGACAAGAGAACCCGAGTGAGCAATGAACTGCAAAGTTGCAAGTCGTGCTGCTCGACGCCGCTGGGTCCCGTGGCCACGGCGCGCGGCGTAAGATGGGCGTTAAAACAGTTAGATGTATTTTGAAATTAATGGAGATTAAAAAGACTATAATTTTTTCTTTACTTGTACTATTATACTTTGAACTGATAACATACTAGTAACCAAATTCTGATTGTATTTTGATTTTATGAAAATTTTTGTGTTATGACCATGTAGGACAGTCTATTTAAAGTAACTTTTTTTGTGAGTCAATTTGAAATAATATACTTTCTTTACCTTAATAGGATAAGAATAGAAAAATGAACATTACAAATTCTCTACGGGAGTTACCCAAGTTAAAGTTTACCAACTCTGCTAGTCTGTATCGGCGACTGATGGAATGTCCAACTTATTTAGGTTTATACTTTTTGCCTTGTCGCCATCGATAACTCAAAGCTACAAGGATTTGTTTTTTAACCTTAGTTAGGAGAGTTTTTTAGTTAACTAGCTTTCCGACTGCGGCTCAGCCCGCGCGTATGTCGGTTATCGCACTAAACCATAAACCTATTTTTGTGCAAACGGATAAAAGTATTCTATCTCTTTTATCGGGTCTTAAACTATCTCTATATCAAATATTATCCAAATTGGTTTAGTAGTTCTGGCATAAAATCGCAACAGATAGAGTTTCTTTTGCTTTTATAATATTAGTAAGGAAGTAAGGAATTATGTAGAGAGTGTTATTATAAATAGCCTATAGCACATTATCCTCAAGTATACATACCCTCACCTGTTTAAAGATGTATGCCATAAATTTCGGCGAGCCTTAACAGATCAATTACCCCCATTGACTTAATATTCAAACAAAGAGAAGACTTGTTGAAATATTCAGAAGGCAAGGCGCCCGGGGCTTTGTTTTTGAGTGCTCACTCAAGGGAACGCAGGGTTTTTTGTAAATAGATGTCGGCATTATCCTAAATATACGCATATTTATAAATATATCAAAAGTACCTACTCATATAACTTTTTATTGCAAGGTGTAATTTAAACCTTTTAATAAAAAGAGTCTATACATTAATAATATATATTTGCTAGTAGTTATAAGTGAGTAATCTTTGTACTTACTTGTTAAGCACTTATAGCTCTTCGCTTGCGGATCTTTTTACAGCTAAAAGTGATACTTTGTTGTTGAACCCTTGTGCGAAGACACGCAATTAACTTAAGTACCTACCTGAGCTCTTAGTGTGTAGTTTATAGGTTTGTTATAGCTACTCAGAAGATTATTGAGTAGAGACCTTATTTCCTTACAAATAACATTTACGAATTAGACTCTAGTTTTAAAATTAGTTACAAGCTTTCATCCACGGCCTCGCCCGTGTGATACCTATTGAGATAATAAGTAGCTTAAGTGTTAATCCAGATTGTAATCTATCCTTTTTAGCCGAATTTCGTTTAAATACGGTCCAGTAGTTTTTGCGTGAAACAGTAACAAACATACATTGGTAAGATGCTTGCTTTTCACGCCGCCAGATGGTAGGTTCTATTTCCACCCAAGTGAGACATTTGTGTGATGAACACGACTGTGTGTCTTGAGTCTGGGTGTAATTATGTAAACGTATATATAAAGTATGTTTATAAAAGAAAAGTGTTCTATGTAAGTAGTATATTACCAGTTATCTGGTTTCCATAGTACAAGCTCTGCTTATTTTGGAATCCGATAGCCGTGTGTGTTAATGCCCCACTATATTATTGTTATTATCCATACATCCAGACATGTATTCTTACAAATTTTCGCGTTTATAATATTAGTAGGATGTATCCCTGACATTGAAAACCTCAAAATAAACATTTGAAGCGAGACTGCTGAAACAATGGTTCCTGGATTAAAAAAATGATAAAGTTATGTAACATAAGATGGCGGCATTAGTAAATAAATATACAAATAGCTATTCTCTTTTGCGATTCTGTTCTATTTCCTATTTCGCGATACATGTGAGAACAACGTAAAATAAACGTATCAAAGTATACAGTTCGCGACTTCGATCGATCCAAATGAACAACGGTTACAAACTTAAAGTTTGGGGTCGCAAACATCGTGACATCGCTCAACTGGAAACTTGCTCACATCTTATATTCAAATAGTGCGAGCGAGGCTAACGAAGGGGACTATGCGTGTACTTATATCGATGTACTCTTATCGATAAAATAAAACAGATAAACTTAAGAACCTAATTATAACGACGGTAATTTTTACTTAGGACATACAGACAGATATGTAAGGTTACTTAACTAGTAATAAATGATTACATTATTTAGTGTTTCCTCACTTGTATGTGCACATATATCTAAGAAAACAAGTCTCAAGTTTGTCAATTATCGAAAATACAGTTATTAGTACTTTCTCAAATTTACGCGAATATTGAATTGGAATAAAACAGTTGTTGTTTATCCAGTTTGCTTAAATCGGAAAGCAATTTAAATACTAATGTTTGTAGGTTGTCAGTTTGGAGATCAAATATCTACCTCAGTCCACCCGTGACTATGAAGTCTGAAAAGACTTTGAAACATCGGGATTTAAGATCTAAAATAAGTTGCGATAAAATCCGAAAATAGTTTGTTAAAGTTGTTTGTTTCAATACAGTTATTGTTTAAATGGCTACACATCGAGCTATAAATTTCTAGTGTAAGCTAATATCGCATTGTATAGGATTTACTTAAAACGAGAGCTGAGCATAAACTGGAAAATTGTACCTTGATGTGTATCCGTATGTCCGATAATACTAAAAAAGTTTTCGTAACTATTTTGAACCTGTTAAAATGCTACTTCCAATTCCATTTTTTCATTGAAAACATTCATAAAAAACAGAAAATGCTAGAAATAGAATAAAATAAATTAGAAATAAACTAGGTAAAAAATTAGTAGTTAGATAGTTTCAATTTCCTCATCATCTAGATAAATGCTACTGATATTATTTGAAAACTTTTTTCGTATTGACTTGTACTAAGGGTACATGAAGGCAGAACAACAACATAACGAAAGAGTTTCTTGCATATTCGATAAGTACCTACCACACGACCTTAAACGGTAAGGTGGTTTGTAGAAGAAAATATCAAGTGAATTTCCGTGATACTTGTGTGACGTCGTCGTGTCGTAGGTAAACAAGAACACAAGATAATGTTTGTTTTGTATAAATAATGCTTCACTGACATGTTTGTACACTTAATTGAAACTAATATAATTAAGCTAGGCGGCTTGAGCAAAGTATTTGAGACTCCTGAAGGATTAGGTAGGTAAAGATATTTTCATGGAATTTTGTAGAATTAGAATTTATTCTTCTGGAAGCGTAAAATAATTTTCTGAGCTTTTTTAAACCAAATTCTAACGAAGTTAAGATTGACACGCGAAACATAAAAGAGGACTTCAGTCCCCATTTACAAATATAACCCTCATTAAAAATTCCTTAAACAAACAAAAGCTTTCGGCTAGCGTGTACGGAAAAACCAATATAGCCCTGAAGCGGGCAAGTAGGAAAGAAGTTAAGAGGTGTCTATTTGTCACGTTCCTTCCTGAACGTTCTGCTTTCCAATTAAGGGTAAGCGCTCTCTTTGTTTATCTTAAATTGCGAGAAAATCTCACTCAAATTATCGGGAAAAAAGACAAAGGGGGATCTGTAGAACATAACTTTTGTTTCGTTCCGGGATAAAAAGTTGCGTATCTAACATCGAGGGACGGGGCGCGGGGAATTTTTAATAAGCGAAAAATTTAATGAGGACCCTCGACTAATTTTTTGCGATGGTTTGCTGTGTCAGCTAGTCGAGCCCCATTTCACTCTTAATATTAAGAATTAAGAATTGATTGGGAGATCTTTTCTTTGGTGCAATATTTGAGATATTGAGTTAAGAATAAAATACAATAGATACTTAAGTTACGTATATGCAAATTGTCTTCTATAAACTGTAGGTCAATTTAAGTCCTATTCAGTAGCAAAAAACATTAATAAACTTTTAAAATACATTACGAATATCAGTAGACTTTAATTTACGGGTGATCTAAGTTCAACCTTACCTTATTACCCCGAGTATTAAGAGGGCAATTTACCGCACCAGTAGTCAAGGCGACATCTGCTAATCGATTGATTGACCCCACCTTGCTGCACATAGGTATAAAAATATCTTCAGTACTTTGTATGCCTACTAAACTGTCTACGCAAGTCTTATTTTCGGTGAAACAAAGTAAACTGAACCATTATTGAGTTGTATTTATTTAAAAGTAAGTTGAACATTTAGAAATAATCATTTGTTACACATTTTATTTTAGTTTAAGTAGTACATATTCACTAGCTTTCCAACCGCGGCTCGCTAAACCATTAGCTTCTTTTTGCGAATTTGGAATAAAACTATCCTATGTCCTATCTCTCAAATAATTTCCATTCCAAATTTAACCCAAAGTTGAGTTCAGTAGTTGTGGCGTGTAAGAGCGACAGACAGACAGAGTTACTTTTACATTTATAATATTAGTAAGAATAATTGAGGATTAGATACGTCTGTGCATAAGATTTAATGACTATTTTTCACGTGATTTGGACACTCATTATACATGCATCCCTTCTGAGATTCTACATAGTTTTCCTGTTGTCACCTGCTGCATTCCACTGTCATGTTCTATTGTCTGCTTCCAAAACTAATTGGCTCTAAACAACCCAACTTGCATCCAAAATTATATTTGTATAGTACCCATTTAAACAAACAGGTTGGTATGGTACCCAGCACACAATAAGCCCTCTACACCTCGCTTCACCCTCGCGAAATTATTTTTGTATTGCGAAAAAGATCTCGGCCTCACCTTTCGTGTTATTAACTGGGCCCCTTTGATGCACTCTTTAGAAACTAATGACTCCTTGTCATATTACTTTGAAACACTTGTGTATGATTTGGCTAGTGAATTACAGATTTGAGTGTAGTTAAATGGGGCCATAGTTATCACTAGCGAAGTGTCTATATAACATGATTCACACCGGCTTCCCTTTAGGAATTGGTCAATTTAACGTACTTAATTAAATATTATGTAACGCCTAAAAGTTTTAATAGCATCAAAAATGCAGAGTAGGTAAGTTTGAAAGTAGGCGTAGGTAACCAAGAAATACTTGTCATTTAATTTGCTCCGTCTTCTCTTTTTCAAATTTTCACCTTTCGCCTCTGATAGTTATAACATTGAGTTAAGGTTTTATAGTGCAAATTTATTTTTTAATGCCATTGTCTTCATAGGAGAAAAATAAATTCCGACTTCTCGTAAATAGGTACCACATAATTCATAACAAGTTCTTAATTTGCGTTGGTCGACCTACACCTATTTAAGTTTTCATTAATTTAACAGAGGCAAGCAGGCTATAAAAATTCATAAACGAAATTGAGACAATTGTGCGACAGAGTCCAAAATACATTTTTGTGTATGCGAGACGGGGATAAAAAGAGCTTCTTTTCATTTCAGCGCGTCTTTTAAGAGATGTTCTCTTTTCCGTTTTTAATTATTGAACCACTCATTCCTAATTATTGTTATTAGCGCGGGGGAGAGTGGTGAAAATTGAGGGTCTCGGGTCGCAATATTGACCGCTCGGTCGTGAGGCAGTTCTCGGGGGACGCTTTTTAATTGTGCACGCTTTTGACTTTCCTCTTGTTCTTTTGAGACGCTTCAATAAACTCGGATTTTACGGTGTCTCCCTCGTATTAGGCTTTTTATTGCCTTGGGTTAGGGTTACCATAACAAAATCATAGGTAAAGAACTGACGGCTAGACTAAAAACTAGTACTTACATGGATACAAATAAACATTATCCGGAATTACAACTTTCTACTACGAACGTCAATTATCTTCAAAACTGTGAATATTCCATGTAGGTATGTAGTATATATGTAGATACCTAGGTGTATACCTATTTCTACCCTACGTATGGAGTCAATCCGCTAATGTCCCTAATGCGCATCGGTCGGCATTAGGCATTTTATATCCAAATTGCCGCTCTCTAAGCCCAAAATCCCCACTAAGCCATGAAACCGAGATCAAAGGAGCTCGCTCACATTACCATTGTGGCTCATTTTTTATTTAGCTGCGCACTCTTATCTTAACGTTCCTCTGCCTACTTTATGACGTTATAAAGCTGATTTTTAATCTGACGTGCCCAGGAAATTGGCGAATTTGAATTTGGGTATCATTTGAATGAGAGAATTATTTTCCATTTACAGAATGAGTTTCTAAAGAATTTCTAAATCGGCCGAGCCCAGTAGGTACGGTGCCAGTTCTAGTAAAATTGAAAAAGAATAACAGTGTTTCAGTTTACTGTAGCATAGTAGATAGGTATAGCTGATTTTACTGTTAGATACTAGACGAGTAGATTTTTCTAGAATAGGTATGATAGAATGAAGTAGGTACAGTTGCTAGGTCTAAACTGAGCTTTGCATATGTATGAGTGCACATAGATGTGTAGGTGTGACGTCATACAAATTATCACTAATCACTCACACAAATGCAAAGCTCTGTTTAAACCTCGCTTACTCTAAGCATCTAAATAACTAAGTTTCTCTACTTGTTCTTAACTTATTCTTTCAGATTCTGTATTTTTATTTCAGGTGAAACATAAGCCTTTTGTTTCATAATCTGAGACTTTAATATTGAATTTGGGTAGATATCATATAGGTATACAAAGTGTAAATTATAGGTATTTTATAAACAATCAGTGGCACCCCCTCGCGAGTCGCGATTGTCGAGCAGTTTATGAAGTGTCACACGTGCAAGTGCAATATGTTAGCTGGTGCGAGGGTGAGGTGGAGAAAATATTTTTTATGAATAACTCTGTGATTTATGAAGACTGTTAACACCTTTATGG
This sequence comes from Meganola albula, assembly GCA_936450015.1. Taxonomy (NCBI): domain Eukaryota; kingdom Metazoa; phylum Arthropoda; class Insecta; order Lepidoptera; family Nolidae; genus Meganola; species Meganola albula. Next base: position 5,001,377 of record OW388159.1, on the reverse strand, counting down.
GGTTATTGTGTTATTTCACTGACTTCAAAAAACGAGGTGGCGCAGCGGTACCGACCACGCCTTTAAAATATATAGTCGGGGGTTTGATTGCTGGTCGTACTCATACGTCTTCGTGTGAAGAACTAATCTAGAAAAATCTAGAAAATCTAAGATCTAATCATTCAAGGACATGTAACATCCACCACAACCCGCACTTGGCTTGTGTGTGTGGATTAAGGCCTAAATTCTATCAACTCGTAAAACAGACGTTGAGAGAAGACCCGTCCACAGCAGTGGGATACTAAAAAGGGTTGAGTAAGAGGACTGTAGAGCTGTGTAGAGAGCCGAATAAAACACTTAATATTAGGGGCTGAGTCACCTTTAATCTGAATCGCCACATGTGGTCCCTGGGTGGTGCCAATCAGGTGACAATATACTGGTAACAACCGGTAATAACTGGTTGTAGGCTTCGGCTGTGGTTAGTGACCATCCATCAGACAAAACCGCACTGCCAAGTGGCCTAGCCGTGTTCCGGTACGACACCATTTAAGAGAATGTTTGCTCCTTTATGAGGCTCACCATATTGAGGCTGATTCGACTGCCACCTTCTCACCGAAAAGCATTCGTAATCACAAGTCAATCGGTATATTGGGCAGGCGCGGTTCATCGTAGGCTACATCATTGCTTAACATCAGGCGAGTTGTAGTCAAGCGCAAGTCAAAATATATACACAAGAGAACAAAATAAATTCATAAAGATAATGTATGCATAGATCGACATCAGAAACACGCAAATTAGCAATTCACAATATTTCGTACGATAGATAATATTTTACGTTACTATACATTCCACAAGGCTCCATCTCGATATTACGTAACACGAAATGGATAATTTGTATCCACGTCTCGAAGATATAACTTTTTTACGTACATTTGCGCAGAAAAACAATTTCTTGGTCTCTCTCTCTTAAGTTTTCGCGGAGTTTATGCGGGTTTTATGAAAATAAGCGGGTGGCCGCTCATTTTGGGTCGTGGGGGCGTGGGGGTGGTGTTTATGTCGTTTTCATGGCTCAGAGGAACATCGCGGCTTTTGGCTTCAAGCCAGACGTTGGAAATGCTAGCCGCTCTTTGTTTAGACGCCAGACTGTTATCTTGGTATGTTTCTTTTATTCATATTTAATTTTTGTATCGAGCCTGAATATGTAATATGGAATTTTGGGAATTAGATATTAGCTTGGCCACAGAATATATCATAGTACTAGACGCTTATTGGCAATTAATCAATTATTCTCATACCGCCTTGCTTTGAAAGGTGAATTAACTTTGTTCTTATTTATAAAAAAGTAACGTTTGTCGCGCTATAACTCGAGAACAGATGAACCGATTTGGCATCTTACAGTTGTCATAAAAGTCTATTATGGAAGGTTTAAGAAAAATACGCTGTACTAAATTCAAAATCAATATTCCTTTTTGTAAGAAAGTATTTTAACAGTAACTAATTACTGATATGTAGCGTCAATTGAAAATCAAATTAAAATAGTTTACTAGAAGATGTGATAATAAGGGCGGTAACTTTTAGGTAGGAATAGGTTACTTGTAGGTTAGGTAGGTTTAGCTGATAAAATGGGGCTACTTACTTGGCATATAGTGGGTACTGTGTAATATTTTTGCTCGACCCCCAGTTATTAAGTTAACACCATTACCTACCTCAAGATCACAAAAGAAAAACATTTTTGAAATTTACATTTGAAGAATGTGGCCAAAATGCTGAGGAAACGTAGATATATAGACTAAATAATAACTAAACAGGATTATTGACGATGTAGTGAGTAGTGTGTAAACTAGTGAGTAGTTTGTGGGTGAGAAATGAAGTTTAGCAGTATTACCGATCGGTATGTCGATACGCCAGTGATTGTACTAACGCTTGGTGCCGTGTTTGTGGCTTCTGCGGTGGATGTGACTGTGGCGCGACTAAACTACTCCTATTTTCATAACGAACAATCACTAGGTTATTAAACGTTGCTCTTTTGGCTTATCTGCTTTGAGGTTTAGAGGCCTGGTGGATACAGGTTTCGTTGGTTTACAGTTTTAGTTGTTAAAACGTAAAATTATGTTTATGTAATCTGTTTTTAACCTCTGATGAAAGAGGGCTGTTGTCAGTTTAGTTTTTTTACCTTTGATTGAATCCCCACACGTGGTCCCCGGGTGGTGCAAATCAGGTGACAATCAACTGGTGGTAGGCTTCGGCTGTGGTTAGTGACCACCCACCAGACAAAGCCTTACAGACACGGCCTTGCCGTGCTTAACATCAGACAAGTTGTAGTCAAGCGCTAGCCTATTGAAGAAAAAAAAAGTTTGTAAGTGCACAAGATTGTGACGTTGTAGCGCTTAAACGAATAGATCAATATTGATGCGCTTGAGAAGTGATTGAGATGGAGTTTCAATAAAATCATCAACCTACTTACGGGTCAGGAGATGTATTTCATTTATAATTGACATATGTTTATGAATATTATAAGTCACTCGGTAGTTGCCTCATCGATATTAATTTTTATCTTTTTGATCGTACCTTATGCTCATAGGTAAACCACAATTGTGGGGGCTGACTTTTTAATATACTTAATAGTTCATTTTGTTATATTTAATTTTTATTTCCATCTTGTTCCAAGTCTAGGTAGGATCCCACTATCAAGTACCACAATAAAATATAAGCGCTGATATGGTTTTATTCTTCAACAGGAAAATCATTCACGTTAACAATAATGTTAGCGACATCACCTCCGCAAGTAGCGACGTACCAGAAGGCCATCAAAGTGACAGTGGACGGGCCCAGAGAGCCGCGTTCCAAGACTCGGCACCATGGTTTCCATCCCTTCCACTTCGGCCCGAGGTTCCCTCCAGATCCATTAATGGGATCACTTCCCTTCAAATTGTCGGGTAAGATTATTTATATAAAATAGGAGATGAGAGGGAATCCTAGAATGATCTATTGACCAGAGCATAGTTTTAAAGTTTATTATGATGCTAGTATAGGTGACGCTGTAAATTATGAATTCTAAAAAGTTTGCAATCCTTAGTATGTTTTTGTTTGGTCAATAGCTTAACCTATAGCTTTTTCCTTGCATGATTTAAATCAAGACAGGAACGTTATTAAGTAATTGTAAATAAGCAAAATCGAATTAATAAATGGATAGTGAAATTGTAGTTCGCGGGTTTTACCTACCTAGATCTTCCAAAATGTCACGTCAATCCCTTCGAGGATACAAAATTTCCAGCTTTTCTTCATATTGACCATAAACATCTCTCAGTTCTGACCTACCCCCGTCTCGTTTTGAGTTGCTCGACGTTTCTATCCTAAAGATATTAAATTGTCAACCGGGACCGTTGTCACTCCGCCGCCGGGCGCCTGAGCGCCTCAGAAGGGGATTTAATTTGGTCGAGAAGTTTTGCGTAACAATTAATTATCAATTTGAAGCCCCAGCTTGACACCTGCGAGATACAAGCACCGTTTTAATATTCAAACATTAACAATTTTGAAGTTTATTAAGTTCGTCACATAGCTAGTAAAAAGTTAAAATGTCTACTATAATTTATCATGATGCCAGCGTAAAAACCAAGCACTTCCGAAATAAGCCAAATAATAATTATATTTCGTATAATTGCACTTGAAACATTACATACCTCGTCAAATCAATTAAAAACAGCTCAGGTCTTCACCAAAGGTTGTGCACAGCTAAAATCATTTATTCGTCAGCTCTAATTAGGGTTTTTTTATGTAATACAAGGGAACTAACGTATAATTAGGTTCAAGCTTGCTTCCACTAGAAAGCCGACATAAACAAACTTAAGATGAAGTGGAATAAAGATACCGCATTAAATAAAGTTTAGATAACCAACGTCTGGAAATATTTCGGGCCATATTCCTTGTTAAAAAGTTTGCAGTCAAATTGAAAATTTGAGTTAGGTGTAATATTTTTCAATATCGCGTTGCTTCAAGTCTCGTTGCCACGCGTCGAGTTGCGTCGCTAGGCGCCCGCTCCCTTCTTGCACCTAATATACACGGTTGTAATAATTGTCACTCAGGTACATTATTATCAATAGCCAGGTATGTACCTACATAATAACCAGTAACTCATTGACTGAAATATATCTCGCAGAAATTCTTCCTATCATACTACTATAAATACGAATGTATTTATCGATAAAAGAGTTGATATTTGGTTTCTTTTTTAGGACAAAACGGCTAAGATTCGGGTTTAGGCGAAGTTTAAAAAAATATGTTGTTTGTAACATGGATTCAAATAGGGTAGCTTACATAGAGCTAGTATAAAATGTTGTCTAACTTACCAGGGTATGTCACCAATTCTGCTAAAGACTTGTTGTGTTATCAGAGAAACAAGTCACCTTTGTGTTACAAGTAGCGACATCTATGTGCGTACAAATGCCGTCAGAAACCTCGTTACGTGGTGTCAAAGGGCTATAACTCAATTACACACCTCGCGCGCAGGCTGACTCGCACGTGCCAAGACGTTGGAATTAATGTACGCTAATTTAGTTTAGATTTTATATTGGATCTTATGTTGTGACTTGTTCAGGGCCTCTAGACAAATTACGCGAAGGGATAAAGAAAGATAAAAAGAACAAAATGTATAGAATTGAGATTCACTTTCGAAATACTTACCTATAACTTCACTTTACTATGTAATTTGTCTAGAGGATTAGTGATGATAAAAACATTTTGGGTTAGATATCAAGTATCTTGGCTTCTGAATGTAATGAAAAGTTCTAGAAACTTTAGTAGTCCACCTATAGGTAACATTCAAAAACCTGTGTATTATGCCTTGTTTTTTTTTCAATTTTCCATAAACCTATTGATTGGGAAATTTATGAGGTATAAGAGAGGAAAACAATAATTAGGTTCTAATAGGTAGTTAGATACTACCCATTTGAACGAAGTTAGTTTTCAATTTTTTAATTGAGTATTCGGTATTCACAATACCTTCTATTAATTCATATGTCCTTAGTACTCTGGCTTGAGGCAAATACAATACCCTAAATCAACTCAAATTTTCAGCATTCATAACCACTTTTAAGTGTTAACAACCAATGGTTATTACAACCAAGACCCTTAACCAAATTGCCGCGTTTGTACCTTCTTTCGCATTAGAAATAATTTAGGCGTACTTCAATATGTAAATTCTTCGCTTCGCGGCTCCTCTGATGAGCTGCCCTCTTAACGGCAAGCACCAATAACCCTTGTGAATCATGATAAATTATCCACACTCACGTTTCGCGCTGCTCTTGTAGAAGCAACTTTTGTTATGCACTTATTAATATTTTGATATGGCAATTATTTTCTTAGCTTTTTACAGGAAAATTAGTTTGTGGCCGAAGAGCTCAAGTTGTGGCCAGTGCTCGTTAATGCACAGAAAAAAGTTGTTCGTTATGATACTTAACAAGTTTTTTAAAGGTGAATTCCACTATATTAGTTAGACAATGATACGTATAAGTTACATTTGAGTCGATCAAGCAATACAAGTAGTTCTTCTTGGTGAAAGCCTGATCGTATCAACTAGCAAGCATTTTTTGTAACGTTAGCCTTGCAGGGTTGAATTGATTATTCTGATATAAACTACCTCATACGCCATACACTTCTAATATTTATCTTAGTACGTCAATGTAACTTACGTTCCCGTGTGAGCGCCACTTAAAGTCGCAGCCTTCGCATTATTAATGAGGGAGTCTTAGAGAAAATTAAATATAGCATTAGGCGCGGAACTCCCGGGGTCGTGGGAGCGGGAGGGGCTGCCAACATAACCCTTTCACGACAATGCGGGTGCATAATTACGCATTTGTAAATTTTAAATGTCCCTCCCACCTCATATAGCCTTTTGTATGAAGTGATTCGCGACTCTGTGTAAGTATTAAGTGTTAAACGATTAACACGATATGCTAAGGTTTCAATGGTAGTCACCTCTGTCTACACGTTTGGGTAATACAGGCGTGCTGCTATGTTATGCTAAGGATTCACTGGTTATATTAACAACAGTTTTTTTAAGTTCTAAAGACTACTAATTTATATTCAGATTAAGCCTTGTTTTAAATAGAAAGCATTAAAAATAAAGCTGCCTATCTTCAGCACCTAATGTCACAGTCTAAAAGGCAGTTAATTAATCGTACCTATTAATAAGATAACCCGCTCAACCTTTACAGTTAACTCTCTTGTCACAACTACTTTTCTACACCGAAAGGTTAATTAAGCATAACAAAAAGGGGTTAAACAAAATCAATAGACGCAAATTCATTAAGCGCTAAGCAGATTGAAATAGAAAATGGCGTCCAAGATGGCGTCGGGCGGGTTAAGGCGCGTTGACAAAGCGGCGTCGTTAGCTCACGAGCCCTCTTATTAACCTTATGATGTACGAGGGCATCTGTCTTGCTAACTCTTGCTTGTGACGCCCTTAAACTATATAACTATTTTACTAGGCACCTAAACGGTAACTGTGAGAAAGCAAAACTAATGAAAAATTGAGCTACGAATGAAGATGCCATCGAAAAACAAAGGTTGTACACTGAAAGCAGAATTATATTTGGAAGACCAAAATTATAAAAATTGTTTATGTTAGGATTAGTAAAACTTTAGTTGACGACTCTATAGAGTCGTCGGGGTATACCCAGGATAAACGCTTTTATTACTTTTCTTTGCCCCCAGTTTTGAAGTAACTTAGCCATTTGTTAATTTAATGTCTTCACCTACCTATTACTTGTGATATTGTCAGTTTCATTCACGTTAATCCTTTTTAGTGTCCCACTGCTGGGGACAGGTCTTCTCTCAACTGTCTTACGAGTTGAGAGAGAGTTGGCTGAATCCACACACTCTGGCCAAGTGCGGGTTGGTGGATTTCACATGTCCTCGAATGATTAGTTTTTAGACACGCCGGTTTTCTAATGATGTTTTCGTTCACCGATATTGAGCAGCGGTGATATAACAATTCACACAAAGATGTGTGGGCGCGACTAGGAATCGAGCCTGTGGACTTATATTTTTAAGGCAACGGCCCGTACCTACCGCAGTCCCAACGCTGCTCTAAAAAAATAGTTTAATTATTTACCTCTTCTATTATTTTCTTTGTTGAGCAATAACGTGGTTTACTAGGTATACCTGGTAAATACCGATTCACTCATGACTTGAACACAGGCAAATTAAAGTAGTTATCGTGAAACAGAGATGCCGGCAGCGAATTCTATAACTTAATAGTTTGCATAATAAAATTGTAGCAATATTATATTTACTTAAAAACACATTCACCTAGATTACAGACTGAGAATTATGCCTGGTAATGTAAAGCGGCCAATGTATTTATGGTTTATTATTATTATTATTATTATTATTATTATTATTATGTTTGTCTGTTTTTTATCACGGAGCTATGGAGCTCTGGACTTTTGGAAGGCGTGCGTGGGGCCGAAGCCAACACGTAGAGGCCCGTTAGACAATTTTGCTCTAAATGTAATGTGGCACCAACCGACGATTATTATTATTATTAGACAGACAAGCAGTTGTGAACAACTGATATTCGCCTGTATCTGGTCTCTTTCCTTGTTCTGTTTACTATGTTAGATTGTTAATTTTCTTCTCTTTTCTTTTTCTTTTTATTATAAGAGTCAAGTCGGTTTGTCCATATTATTATCATTTCGGATTTTTCCCGTGTTATATTAAAACATCTAGTAGATAATATGAACGCAGGTAAAACACGCGACATGAAGGCTGGCTTACACTTTGGCCAAAGATTAGGAGACTAACCGACACAGATACAGATATGTTCTGTAACGGCAAATAATTCATTCTTTTACAAAATTGAAAATGAGTTGTCATTAGTTCCAATAAAAATAATGATGAGTTCCAATAATTTTACCTCAACAGATATTGTAAATAAAATACAGATTCCATTTTTATAATAAATATAAGTAGGAAGTTAAAAACATATTTCCTGGAAGTTTTTACGTAAAATGAACTCTTTGTTTTTTTTTATTCTTTGATAGGCTGACGCTTGACTACAACTTGCCTGATGTTAAGCAATGATTTAGTCTACGATGGAACGCGCCAGCCCAGTATACCAATTCACTCGTGATTACGAATCATTATCGGCGAGAACACAAATCTGTTTTATGCTGTTTGATCTTGCTCTATCTCATGGCATCAATCGTGGAACCTATTGAAACAACTCTGTTTCTATGGTATCTACACATTAGGAAAGTTTTAATAAGCACCTAGGTAGGTATACCTAATTATCGGAAATAGCAATCGAAAGAAAAGGACAAAGAAGAGCTCCTCTAAACGATGTTCAAAGCAATGTAAAATAATTACTGGAAAGTGCTTCTAACCCTTCTAATCACCGAGGGTCTAAGACGGTCGTTAAAAAATTCACCCTAATCCTAGCCATTGGAATCACACTAAAAACGTAAATACTTTTATCCGCGTAATCCAAGTCGTCTTCGCGGATTAGCGCTGTAGTATCTATAAGCAGGAAAAATGCAAGACGCAATCTAGCAAATGGCATTAAAATGTTTGGGTTCAACCCTCTCAGCGGCGCGATGCGATTTTTCAAAGTCGAAGAAAAAACCCCTTCTCCGGGGCAATGTAGCGGACTGGCACGTCTTCGGATGCGGCCAATCCACTAGTACTGCGACTCGGTTGTCTTGATACTTTTTTCTAAAAGAATATGGAATGCGACAACGTTGTTCTAGACACTTAATTGTAATTGGCATTTATCATAGCATCGATTAATTTGCTACGTAAATAAGTTAGTGCAAAAAAGTTAGCTGAAAAGGCAAATAGTTCATTAGAGAACGATTTTAATTATTTAAAAGTACTTGATGATGTACCTAGGCGGATAAATTTCTATTAACGACAATAGTAGTCTTTCATAGAAGTTTTATGATTTACTTTTCGTGGCTAACGGATAACAAATGATCAAAATTACCCGGGCATAGTATACTACGATTACGCATCGTGCACACAACAAAGAATTCCAACATTTTTTAACGAACGCAAATCGTCTGAGCTGCCCTTTCTTTTGAATGTTTGAATAGAGAATACATAATGAAACAATGCTTTTGCTTTTTTACATGTCGTAGACAAAGGATGGTATACTTAAACAAAAACTGAAGTTTTATATTTTACACCAAAAGATGATTTTCCACAAGATAATCATGATTGCATAATTAAAGTTCTTCGTTAGTTTTAAAGAATTTAGGTAGTTATAGAGATTTAATGTAAAAAAAATATAAATACTGCATTTTTAAAAATACAATTATAAAAAGAGCAATTGAAATAGACGTCTTTTGTTTCAGTTGATTTTTTGTTTGTATTACATCTACCGTGGTTACAGATAGGTGCGACACAAACGTCAAGCATAAAAAGTAAGCACATTAATAGCTTGTTAATTAATGATTATCAAAGACTTTAAAGGTGCGCACACCTTAAAAAATAATGTATGCATTTTTTTAAACTACCTATTATTTACAGAACTTTAACATTTTTTTTTATTTTTCTATTTTCATATCTTGAAGAAATTAAGGTTGGCAGAAATATTTCGCCACGCCGCCGCTGCTATTGTTTCAACGTCTCAATTCTCAAATCACATTCTCAAAGTCATCAAGATCTAAAGACCGGATTAAGGCCGAGATAATCCTAAAACGCTCGTCTCCAGCTCTTGTCTAATTGCAACGTAACTCATAAAGCACTACACCTATAAAGGCTAAGCGGTCGGATTCAAAATAATGTGTTTTACATTTTCGTACAGACGGTATCTGCGACATAAAACGGCCTGTAATTTATTCTATTGCTGAAAGGGTTGGGTTGGCTCGGGGTGGGAATTACCCAAGGTGGGTGCTAAAGGGTTAAGCCGAATATACGGGGTCGCGGCGCCGGCAAACTTTGTTAATTTATGCGCTTAAAAATGTCAACTTAAAATTATGACACCAAAACACATTTCCTATTTGTATGAATCAGATTTTTCGATATGTAAACAAGTCAATTCTTGTGAAAATCGTTTAAAATAACCTTCATATTGTTATATACATGTATCTTCGTTGTTAATCAGAACACCATAATGATTCTCGGAGGATAATTTAACTGAAAAAAAAGAACAAAGTGTTTAGTTATCGAAAATATTGGATTAAATCAATAACTAGCACCTTTTGGTGAAAACTAATTCGATTGTTAAAGATCCATACGTAGGTGTTGAAAGATTTTCTTCATCGTGGTCCTAGCTACAATAACAATAGAGGAGTGCCATTTGAGATAAGACGGCAACAAGCCGCGTGGGGGAGGTACTCATTATTTAAATATTCTGATGAGTGCGTTAAGCATCCCGTTAGCGTTAGTGGAGCGTTTCACGCGATAACTCTTAGCGCCATTGTTTTGTTGATTGAATTTTGAACAGATGTGGGGTGTGGGAAGTAGGTAAAGTTCAACCTCTTTATGTTAGATTCAGATAACCAAACATTATGTAGTTCTTAAAACAAACTCTTCAAAAAATAGAATACGTACCAAACTATGGTGTTATTTTAAATTAAATGTGAAATGCTCTTGTTGCAGGTATAGCTCACCAATTAGCCGGTTTACCAAGTAGCGAGTGGGGCGCTCTCGCCCGGCATTATCCGCCTCCCTTACTGCCTACGCCTGCGCATTTTACGCCACACGTCCTGCCACCGGCGCATACGCAACCTCCTCATGTTCCTCCACCGCCACACGAAACAGGTATTACAGGTACTATAAGTAACGTTTCAGGGCAAGGTTTTCAAAAACGAATTAAGCAAATATCGAAAAAATTACTAAAACATCAATAGCTGCGGGGATGGTGAAATTCGTAGCGGTTATCGCCTTTTTTTCCTTGCCCTGCACATAATGTTTCAATTAGGTAACTATTGAGTCACAATTACTGAATATACGATGCGGTATCTCTCATTAGATCATCTCAATTGATGTTAGTGAGTCATCCATCACAATAGCTAATTAGAAAATATCAATCATTTACAGATGTGACGTCAGACAACCCTATAACAATGCACGCGCATAGCACAACGAGTCCCGCAACATCTCGACCGAGCTCTCCTCAAGACGATGAGATATCTGTCACCGCATCATCGAGCCCTCCTCCAGATGACCGTCCCGGCGCATTCACTTCAGTCACGAGAAGGAAACCGCTACAACCATTGCCCCCACCTTCGAGTCTCTTCCACAGCGCTTTAGCAGCTCAGTTATTCTTAAACTCCCCATTACTACCTACCCCACCAGCGTGGCTATATTCCCAGCTTTACGGAGGTTACGACTGGTGGTTGCGACCTCCTTTACCACAAGAAGACTCAAATAACTCGAGCCCTGAAAGAGAGGAAGACGGTGCTCCAGTTGCTAAGAAACGACCAACTACACCAGAGTGGACAGACCAGGGGATCAGAACTCGCAGCAAAGCTTTGGTGACGTCAGAAAGACGGCCTGTTGATGTGTGGCGTCCTTATTAGTGTTGTGTAAATGTGAAAAGTTTACTCTCGATTATACGTTTGGACGTGATGTGACAATTGAATTTAAGAACAGGTTTATAAGACATGTAGCAAACAGTTAAACACAGTGTCAAAAAGTGAACACAGACCTGAGTTCATCAAGTTCTAAGTGAACGATTAAAGCTACTAAACGTCTAATTTTCTTACACAAACCCGTGTTATAGGTATAATATCAAATATTGATGTTGGTAAACTTTGGCATTAAAGAAACAACTACATGACTACAAAACAGCCTGAATTGGCGCGACTATTTTATTTATACGATAGTACATTTTTCCTCGGTGTCACTTAGTGGTATTTAAGTGACCAAAAAGATAAAGATGGTGCACGAGTATAGGTAATGTACACATGTATAATCTTTGTGTAAATATGTATTTCTATTTACCTTATTGTTCCACTGAGCATTTTATCGGAATACGACTGGGTGGTCTGACGAATATCTTGGACGAAGCTTGCCACCGCTAAGCACAGATCAGTCAGTACCAGCCAGTGCGTCGTAAAAATATATGGTTCGATTCCCAGTTGTGCCCACACATCTTTGTGTGAATTGTTACATCGCCGCTGCTCAATATCGGTGAAGGAAAACATCGTGAAGAAACCGGTATGTCTAAGAAAATTCAAATCAAATCAAATCAAATCAAATCTCTCAACTCGTAAGATAGTTGAGAGAAGACCCGTGCCCAGGAGTGGGACGCTAAAAAAGGGTTGAAGTAAAGAAGAGGTGATTGCTACTCGCGCCATTTCACACTGTTTTGTGGTCAAGCAGTTATCAGGTTTGTGTCCCGTCCCAAGTAAAAAAGTTATGGACAAAAACAATTAGTTATTATCACTCGATTGGTGTTTTACGTTAGATGAATGTGACTTTCAAAATAATAACGTCTAATGAATTGTTGACTGTATTATAAGATAATGCAATCTGTAAATAAAGTTATCGATTTTTGCTGTGTTGTTTTATTAAAATTGATTAAGTAGGTATTAATATTAATACATAAAAAATAAACTATATTTATTTCATATACGGTTTATAGTACAGAGTTTTAAGTATATCGTGTAGAAGAGTACAGTAGTAGAATTTAGGACTACAATAGTTTAAGGAAAAAAACAAAAGTCCGCTGGTTGCAGGTTTTTTTCTACTCATATAATTTTATAACTAAGAGCGATAGAGAATAAAACTAGTATAGAATTCAAATGGAACTAAAGCTTATTAACAATTTCGATTTCACTAACCTAACCTAACCTAACACAACCCCGCTAGCTGGATGTTAATTTTAAAAGTATCTATTTTCTTGAATATCGCGTAACAAATAAAAATAATCTATGTAATAAAATTGAATCACTAAATGTGTTGGTAAGCGCAAAACTCGAGAACGGCTGAACCGATTTCGCTAATTCTTTTTTTAGAATATTATTTGTTGTACGAGGATGATTCTTATGCAGAGAAAAATTAAAAAACAACTTGGTCGTAACGGCTTGACCGGCTTGATATTCGGTAGGTCTGAGAATCGGTCGTAATCTATTTTCGGACCCGGTAGGTGGCACTGCTTTATAGGGCAGGGCGACGTCTGCGGGGTCCCCTAGTAAAAAATATAATCACAATTTGGTTTACCCGATTGAACAATATAGAACTACATAGTTACTAAACCATGCACGCATCTCCAAGACATGATCCCGTTGGGTGTAGAGACATCTCTCAGATTTGGGTAGGACGGGCTGACTGACCGTTACGACTGTGAAAGATCGAGTGCAGGACCGACGGCTTTCTCAGAGGCACAGATGTGATAGTATTTACATTTTGGATTATGTTAGTAGTAGGATTGAGCAACTAGAAATTTAAACTGAAACATGTAAAGTGTAAATCAGTGTGGATAAAAACTTTTGGAATGTATCCATTATAGTGAAAACCAAACCGCGAGCTATTTGGCACAGGTCATTGCGTTCAAGCATTATGTATGCAGCAATGAAATGTAAACTTTATATTTATTTAACTACAGTCATGATTATGTATAGTAAAAATACGTTTTGGTAAGTAGATACACACTCATGTTCCTAGACCATGAAAACATGTATTATTGTACAGAAATTTAAAAGTAGGTAGTTTTATTTAGGAATTTGAAGGTAATGTTTTTAATGCAGAGCAGCGGTGGCGCAGCGGTATTAGCCTCGCCTTTGAAATATAAGGTCGCGGGTTCGATTCCCAGTCGTGACTCTTGTGTGAATTGTTTCAGCGCCGCTGCTCAATATCGGTGAAAGAAAACTTTGTGAGGAAATATATTAATATTCGGCATGTCTAAGAATCAACCATACGAACTTGGCCAGCGTGTGTGGATTAAGACCCAAATTCTCTCAACTCGTAAGATAGTTGAGAGAAGACCCTCATTCACTTCACTTCAACCCTTTTTAGTGTCCCACTGCTGGGCACGGGTCTTCTCTCAACTATCTTACTTGTTGAGAGAGGTTAGGCCTTAATCCACACACGCTGGCCAAGTGCGGGTTGGTGGATGTCACGTGTTCTCGAATGATTAGTTCTTAGACACGCCGGTTTCCTCACGATTTTTTCCTTCACCGATACTGAGCAGCGGCGATGTAACAATTCACACAAAGATGTGTGGGCACGACCTTTATTTCGAAGGCGAGGCCCGTACCACTGTGCCACCGCTGCTACCGGGATGCAAAAAAAGAATTGAAGTGATGTTTTTAATGGTACGCGGGCAGGATATCTGCCGAACTACTTAGCTTAGGGTCAAACGTAACATGGGATGATTATTTGATGGAGTAACGACGAGTAAGAGCTAGATGAGAGTAGCCGTGGGTCGTGCTTAGGTGGTTTGATTTATGAAAAGTCTTTTTTCAGTTGTGGACCAGAAACAATTAATATCTCAATCTTTAAGTTGGTTCTGAAATATTAATACCTGCATACCAAAATTTTTAGTGCACTAATAGGTTAATAAATTAAAACAATACTTCGTTTTAAATTGTTCTTTATTTAATATATAGATTAATTACTTAAAATAGATATTACGTGAGCAAAATCTTATTATGTACTTTTGTAAAGTTCTTTAAATAATAAAATATATTAAAAAGCCATAATTTATGAAAACGTAATAAATTAAAAAATATAAATATCCAAGTCAACCATGACATGTATGTGTATTTTAGGTTTTAGAGTCAACGAAATCCATAAAACTAAAAATTCCATTAGAAACCTCATTTGCACAGTTAATAATTTCTTCTTTTGGTAACAAAAATCTGTAGGTTTTTGCTGGTAACTCAAACATGTAGGAAAAAGGGATTTTTGCGACACCGTAACTCCAGTCGATACTGGTCCCTGCTGAGTAATACATAAGGTCCTTTGTGCTGCCTACCTTGTAGATGCGGCCGCTTGTTTTGTAGATTGCCTGTAAAACCACAAATTTGCTGAAAGACATTTAATTAGGCAACACAACGGCATTGTATAGAACCGAACGCTATTTATAAAATCACATTCTTTAAAAATATTGATGACAGTCTAAAAATTTAGCTTCTAGAGGCTGCAAGTAGCCCAATTTACACATCTGTCTATCTTTCAGAAGTCGGTTTAGGAGTCTAGAAATTTGATAAACGTATTGCAAATTCTATAGTAGGTATTATTCTGTGATATTGTAGAAATTTAATAAAAAGATAATTTTTAATATCGGTAAAATACAAAGATTAGCTAACAAGAGAAAAGATTTCAATTAATTAGATACCTTAGCTATAACAGTTCCGCCCTCCAGCAGGTCCACATAGTCTGGACAGGGCTCATTGGAATAGCCCCAAGGAAATATAATCACTTCGCCGTAACTATGAAATGACAGGAACACTTTGAATTTTGACGGTGACTCCATTATCACTTTCTGAAATAACGAGAACATCACTACATAGTATAAAACAAAGTCGCTTTTTCTGTCCCTATGTCCTTTTGTATGCTTAGATCTTTAAAACTATGCAACAGATTTTGATGCGGTTTTTCTAAATAAGTAGATAGAGTGATTCCAGAGGAAGGTTTATAAGTATAACACATTGCACCCTTGCGAAGCTAGGGCGGGTCGCTAGTATAATTATATGATTAATCGTATTAGGTACCTATTAGACAAACTAAAAACAATTTTGAACTAAACATTTTGCGTTCAAGTGACTACTTTTTTTATTCTTAAATAGGCTAACGCTTGACCACAACTTGCCTGATGTGAAGCAATGATGCCACCTACGAAGTAACGCGCTTACCCAGTAAATACCGATTCACTCGTGACTTGAAGATCGGCAGATTATAGCTATTATACCCATGTAGAAAATTCAGCTATCTAATGTAAAATTGAATTCTTCAGAGTGTGACTCATGTGGACATCTTGATGATGTCCTACCTGACCTACTGACGGATTCGATGTATTGAACTAATACAAACTCAATTTATACACTGTTGGAGTATTTATTAATATCTTAGCTAACCCTACGTCAGATATGTCTCTTTATTCAATTACTTTTTTATTAAAAAATCTCTCACCTCTGTTACTTTGTAGTTATATTTAATAGAGTAATATTTAAAGGTAGGTATATACTTACCTTAACTGCTACAGTTTCTGGTTCTGAAAATGGTTTCGGTCCTCGATAAAAAATATTACCAGGATCTTCGGATGATCCTTCTTCGTCCTTTTCACCCCAACCACGACTGTAATAGATCATAAAAATCCTTAAAATCCACCTTAAAATTTCAGATTCCAATGATTTGAGAGAATTTGTACCATAAAAGCTTTGGTTAACCGTATACCTATCTGACGTCCATTTGCGATAACACTAGTCATACCCAATTGGTTCAACCATCCTCGGACGGCTCACCGAAAAAGTCCGGTGAACCAACAGAGGCCCTTTCGGCTAATTGGGTTAGGTCATCCGCAAAAAAAACAGTCTTTCCCAACGGAATTTTTTGTTTATGGGTAAATTCACTTCACTTCAACCCTTTGAATGTCCTATAGCTGGGCACGGGTCTTCTTTTAATTATCTTACGAGTTGATAGGAGTTTAGTCCTTAATCCACACACTCTGGCCAAGTGGGGGTTGGTGGATGTCACATGTCCTTGAACGATTAGTTCTTAGATTTTTGTTTCGTCACGATATTTTCTTTCACCGATATAGAGCAGCGGAGATGAATCAATTCACACAAAGATATGTGGGCACGACTGGGAATCGAACCCGTGACCTAGTCGAGGCCCGTACAGCTGCGCCACCGCTGCTCAAATAATATTCATTATTATGCTGCAAAATCTTAAATGAATTTCAGCTGCGTAATTCTCAAAGAGGTAATAGCCTATAGGTACGACTAGTACAATGACATTATTTTAATTTGAGCCACTTTGTGGCCTACCATTATTAGTAGAGTACCCAATAAAAACAATATCGTATTATCTTACCATAATTAATATAATTAATATGAGGCTGAGTGACTCAACAATTAAAATATGTCATGATACATGAGATTATGACACTATATTTTAACTTTGATGGACTGGAACTTGCCTGTTTTAAGTCTTTTACGACATTCCAATTGGTTTTCCTGTGTCTCCACTTATAAAGAATGTTATTTACTAAATTACCTAGCGGCCAGTTTATTTAAAAATGTTACCTGAAATTCCTGTTGAGGTCAACACCGACGCACTCGCCGAAGCGGGCGCGATTCTTCCGCCACATTCTGTCATGCGTGTGAGTGTACTCGTACCCGTCGGGATTTAGAACGGGATGGATATACCTGGGGATTGTTAGGGAATGTTAGGAAGACCAATGATAGATGAAGCTAGAACTAGAATGATTAAACAAATATATTAATAGTTTTAAAAGGAATAAAATAATTTATTTGACAGAGAAAGGATACACAAAATAAAAATAAAAATAACATACATGAAAAGAGAAAAAATCAAATGAAAACAGTTAAAAAGAAGAAGAAAAAACAAAGAGTGAATGTGACTCATCAGTGTCAAACATGGACATTGCTCATTAAACGCTGTGAGTACCTACTAGAGCAACCCACAGCACTGATATTCAGCAATGTCCATATTTTAAGAAAGAAGACTGGTGATCATTCGGAATTATCTCATGATCATCAATCATTTATTAATTAGGTATTATTATTTATAAGCCTACTTTAAATAGTGAGACCGATTCCAAAACAAATATATGGGATTATATTGTAATTTGGATAGTTATTGTGAGACATTTGTAATTTAAGACCTCTAACTAAACAACCCCACTTGTTATCTACTACGTCATCAGATCAAGTGCAAGTGAAGGAGTCCGTACTGTTTTTTAATATAATCTGTTGTTATATTATTATGGGTAGAAGAAATATCTACACACACGGCAAACATTTCAACTTATATCCTTTTAACTTCATCATGATTATCGGCTTACTAGAGTCCACTGCTTGACATAGGCCTCTCCCATAATTGTAGTCTCACCCTGTCTTCGGCTTGTCGCATACAGCTACAGCCATCTTTCGCAGATCGTCACTCTACCTATTCGAAGGGCGTCCTACTACACTACGTTTGCCAAGACGCAAAATGGAGACCTGCATTCAAAAACTCCTTACCCCAATGGTTATCGGTTCTTCGACAGATATGGCCAGACGTAACGTTGCTATTCTTCTTATTACGGTTTGTGATACATCTATAGCCGGCTAATAAACAGGAAGATAAAGGCTTGGTAATATTTTTCGTGGACTCAAGTACCTACCAGTCTTTGTTAGTGACGCTATCAGCTTGTTCGTGGAAGGTCCTGACTATTCGATCAGCGATGTATGTAACGACGGCTGTACTTATCCATTCTCTCGGGTGTATTGACCCGTCTAGCCACACGCGGGAATTATTCTCGTCCCCGTTTGAGATTATTAAAATCTGCAAGAAATTATGCACTTTTAGTAAAGTAAAACCCAGTGACCTCGCTGAACACGCTAGTTCTCTTAAATATTATAATAGTTTTAAAAGTTGCAGGCTTTATCTCTACACGTTGGTCAAGTGCGAATAGGCATGCGAATTCGTCTACATCCGAATGTTTTTTCAAAGACATACTAGTTTTTCTACGATGTTTTCGTTCACAGATATTGATTAGTGGCGTCGAAACATTCATGCGAAGAAGTGGTAACAACCTATCTCAGCTTATATTTCAAAGCCAAATCTAATATCTTACTACTGCTACTGCAGCTGCTTAAATTAAATAAATACCTACGTAAATATGGAATTTTGTTATTCCCATTTGATAATATTTGAACATGTCATTGCTCTTGTGCCCTGATATGTGGGACCTCTCTGGTTATAAGATCTTTATTCTTTATTCTCATTATATTAGATATATATGGCCTACCTTGAGATCTCTTCCTTCAACAGATTTGCCAATCACACGAACTTTCACCAGATATGGATAATCAGCAGCTAATTTATCCATGAACGCGTAGATAGTTTCTAATGTATGGTAACTCTGCCAGTCCATTGAGCATGCTGTAACGCCCATGGTTAGGTATTAACAGTAACTAAGTACGTTTAATATTGAATAGCCCTTTTATACAAATTAGATGGTACCTACATAATTAGGTAAGTACGTGGTTAAGTTGCGTTAATTAAATGTTGTAAACATTATTGCTATTACATTATCACAGACTAAAAATTAATTAATAAATCTATACGTTGCAGTTTACCTAACGAGTTACACAGTAAGCCATTTTTTTTAACTAAGTAATATTCTTTTAGTTCCAATAATTAGGAAATTATTATGTTCGCTAAGTTTATTCAAGATGTACCTAATTAAGTGTTGAGATATCAAAATTCTTACGTGTAGTCGACTGCTTACTAATGCATTGGGAAAAACATCCAGCTTGTCCTTTTTCCATTAAGTTTACAACATCTGGCACCGCTACTGAGTAAGGTATCTCCCTTTCGTGTAACAAACCGGCTACTTGGCCAGCCCTCGGCCCTTCGACCATGATATCCATCGTGCTATGTCTCTGATTCCATATATTGATTGCTGAAATAAGATTGTTAGTAGTTTCATAGTGGCTTGTTTTGGTATGTGTTAATAGATACACGCATTTGGTTAGTTTTGGTAAGTAAGCGGTAATCATTCCCCTCAGCTATACAGTTCATCTTACGTTTCTTACGCACCGTTTTTAGTGTCCAACGATTTCACAAAATCCCTCTGCCCTTCAGCAGTTAAATTTATTTCCCATACTTGAGTGTTATCAGGTAACAGTGCCACTTTGACTAAGATTTTGTCACTTTTCAATTTAAATTAGTTAATTTATTGAATTTTTTTGCGAAATATGTGCACTCGTAATTTTGACAAATTGACAGAAAATATAATATGTGGTGAATGATAATGGAGAATAGAATAATAAAACGAAATCATAAAGAATATCGCAGCAAAGAGGTTTGGATACATTTTCTTAGCATAACCTTTTTGCAAAACTTGGGCTAAGTCAACTGCAGATTCAGGAGGTGCAGTTCATACTTTATAGATTTTATGACAGTAACCATATAGTATCTATTGCGCAGGTCTTCACTAAACTATCTTAAAAGCTGATCAAATTTAGGTCTGTATCCACACACGCAAACGTTAATTATAATTATTGACGTGTGTTTGTCTGCTGATTTTAGATTTGAAATATATAAATTTACATACCTTTTACTTCGATCTGCCAAATAACTTTTACGAAAACAGTTTTGAGTGGACTCTGCCTCGTCTGTTACTTTTACAGGTTTATTACCATCCACGTAATTCAACAATCCGACCACACTATTCAATATCTCGTACCCAGTTTCCTCTATCTGTTCTTTTGGTAGTTTAAATTTGTGTTGTCTACTTCTTAACTCAATGAGATAACAGTATGGAATGCCAGCAACACCATGACACCAGTCACTGCTTGTGCCCGCTGCTCCATACATAACATCCCTTGAAACGCCTACTTTATATATATTGCCATTTGTTTCATAAATTGCCTGGTAACAAAAAGCAATCGTTATCGGCGTTTGATAACAGCAACAATAGGACCTTACTGTAAAATCTATTGTTTATTATTTTAAACATTGTATTTTCTATGAGAAAGGGTCTTCAATAGATGAGTATCCCGTTCAAAGTTAGTGAATTTAAGTAAGTAAGATAAAAATGTTGACTCATTTTAAAGGATTGTGATGGTAAGCTTATAATGAGTCATTAAAGTACTCGTATGGACTATCAGGTTCTAAAAATAATTAATTCTATGAGTTACCTATACAAATGAAAAAGCTCGCAAGATTTTAAAACACGAAGCCGCGCAATTACGTACTTAGAATCCTACAAAAATTAAAAGGCAAAGATGTGGCTAAACTAATTACTAATTTAATCGTTTGATACCTTAGACATTGCAGTAGCTCCTCCCAAAAGTCGAATGTAATCCGGTGCTAAGGCGTCTGTACAAGCGAAAGGGAAGACGATAACTTGCCCGTAACTATGTAAAGTTATGTATACTTGGAAATCTAATCCTGAAGTCAGAAATAAGTCCTGAAAGATATAAACATATTTAAATTGTGCTGAAGTAAGTTGACAGGAACATCTTCTATAGGGTTACTGAAGCTTGGATGAAATATAGTATGGAGATAGTTTGTGACCTAGGGAAGGACATAGGATAGTTTTCATCAGATTGCGCAAAAAGCAATTAATGGTTTAGCGCAAAAAACCGACAGGTACGCGCGGGTGAAATTGAGAGTAGAATGCTAGTAGGTAATAAGTATTAAAGGTTTGGTAATAGCTATCAGTAATATTGGGGTATTATGAAATACATTATATTTTGTAAGTTCATAATGCCTATAAAACGTTTGCAGTGAAATTAATTTACGACTAAATCCTGTTTGCAGTTTAATCTCGACGTGGAATGGTGACGTCACGAATTTGGTATCAATTGCACATTACACCTCAATGATTGTTTGTGTTGCAATAGCCACGGGAGCTATATAAATACGGCAATTGATATCTGAGATAAAAACGAATCGCCCATAAGTGCAACTTATTTCTTCTAGTTATAACTAAGCTAATTTTGGCCCAAGATTTAATCTGTTTTGATTAAAAGATGATTATAAGTAATTTTCTGGGATTTATGTGTATTTAAGAAGGATTGGTATGTCACTCACTTCAACCCTTTTTAGTGTCCCGCTGCTGGACACAGGTCTTCTCTCAACTATTAACAAATTGTAAGAGTAACAATTTTAAGTATCCATTCATCTGTCTAGTGGGAGTATGATTTGCATAATTGAACAACACTAGTCAAATATGACTCTTTCTTTTCTTTTTTTCTTGAGGTAACTTACCCTAACTGCACGGGATTCAGGTTCAGAAAAAGGCACTTCACCTCTATAAAATGCATGATTTGGCTGATCAGAAGATCTTGGGCCGCCCCAACCAAAACTAAAACAGTAAATTAAAATATTTTTGTACTTAAGAATAAATATATCTAATTAAAATAAATATTTCGCTTTCAAAAAGGTCGAAGTAAAGAAAAGGGTGAAATAATAATTTCAACAGTTAGTAAATCCAATTCAAAACAAGTGCCTTCTAATTAGATTAATACACCAAATAGTTGTTTGAGGTCAATGCCCCAAGTTAAATTAAATATTACTAAAAAATGGCTGAACTGGTTTCGACTTTAAATTATGCCTATGTTGGAAGTTAATGCATCTGAAAAAGAAGGATCATTGCGATCTGATGTGATGTCTAGTTTTTGAGAAATCGCGAGACTAACATTCGTCATTCAATCGCGAGATAAAGTCCTTTTAATCGGTTTACTTACGAAACTTCGTATTTGTGTCTAGAGGCCCATATGGGCCTATATTATTATTGACTGTCCTCTTATTTGTCGCAATTCTGACAGTATTCCTCACATGCAGTTCGAATTGTCGGTGAAGTCGGTTAATAGTAAAAGTATTTGTTTCTTCTTTATGTAAGACTTAAGCAAATAAATAAATAAAATAGCTAAATCATCTACGAAGAAACAGGGAGCTGGCGACTTAAGGATACTAATCCCTTTTTTGAAACAAAGTCACAATTAGATGAAAATACCTGAAGTTTCTGTTGAGGTCAACTCCAGTACATTCTCCATGACACCACGCTCTATTCTTTCGCCACATGCGATTTGTGGTGTGCGAGTATACGTACCCATCAGGATTTAACACAGGCAAAAAATACCTAGAAACAGTTAAATGCGTGGAAATGATCATAAAGTATCGAGTGACTTCACAAATATGCTAGAAAATATGGTTTAAGGGATGAACGAAATTAAAATCTGTCGGCTCACGTTTAAAATCACAGAAAATCTGAAAATATGGCGTTGAGAAAATTATTTGTAGGCACTCAATATTACTAACCAATCTTTATTTTTACAGAATTCAGGCAACTTATCAAAGTTACTAGCGATATAATTCGCCATGTAAGTGTTTACAGCCGGCGCGATCCACTCCCGCGCATGAATTCCAGCGTCAATCCACACGCACTGGTTACGAACGTCGCTGTTCGAAATCTTGACTATCTGAAAGTTATTAATGCGTTTACAAGAGCACGTTGGACACAATATTTAACGAGCACGAGCACGAACCTATAGCATATGGCCTATTAACCTATTGCTGCTTGCACACGTGCCTGCTGTTGAAGCGGCCGGCGCGGCGTATAGTTTTGTGCTCGTGCGCATATACCTGTTCATACTCGCGTGTTAGTGTGCACATCTTCATCAACAGATTGGGAGGTAGAAAGAGGCGCAATTGAACAATTTGCTTGGCCGGCATGCTCATTGGGATGTGTGCCAAACTGCTCCCAAGCTACTTTCTGGGATATGTACTTGTCGGGCTTCCCCAGTCTCTTATCAAATGAGTTACATACTGCTACATACAACCAATGCTTACGAACAATTTTGAATTTGTTGATAATACTTAATACTTCATTTATAAGTCCAAACTAAACTTACTTTAAGTTCTCGACCTTCGACAGAATGACCAATGTTTGCTGACGTACACAAAGAAGGGTAGTTGTACTCCAGATCGTCTAAGAAGTTATGTATAACGTCCAAGGGATAGTAATCGTTCCAGTCTAGGGAAGTTGTTGGTTGCTTGATTTCATGACCATAAAAATTGTCTGCATCTGGATTTTAAATAAGTTTATTATTATTATTATCGATAGGTTAAGACAACTGTAGTAAAGTAACTCAAGAACTTGTACAGTTACTTACTGTGAATTGTAGATATAATTTCATACTGAATTGACTTTAATTTTAAAGCATGGTTACTCAATTAATAATAGGAAACTCCTTACCGGGCAATATAAGCTTAATATTCTTTATAGGTGCTGCCAAACTAGAGTGTTCCAAATCAAAATTCCTTACAATTGGTGTTGGTGTATACATTTTATTTTTGCAGTAATTAGTTTCTACGGCACTTCCTGATGATGAAAAATCAAAATCCTTTACAAATGGTGTTGGTGTATGTTTTCTGTATCCTTCGTAATTAGCTTCTATTGGACTTGCTGATGACGAACAATCATAATCCCTGACGATTGATGTTGGTATATTTTTTTTATATTCGTCGTAACTACTTTCTATTGCGGTTGCTGATGATGAAAAATCTATACTTTTGACTCCATAAATCTGTTTAGAATCATTTTTGTTAGTATCATAGATATCTAGAAATTTTGTAACTATTGACGATTCATCATCATTATTGTTAGATTCATGTTCTTCAGGTTCATCTGTGTCAATTTCGTGTTCTTCATCACTATGTTCATTATGATAGATATCATCAATGGAAAGGATATCTTCATAGTCTTGTAGGTCCAATTGGTCAAGGTCATCGTCAATTATGTATTTGTTTGTTATAGCTTTGTTAACATTCTCATTAGAATCATTGGTTTTTCTAAACCAACCATTCCAATGATGGTTTTGTTGATCAGGATTTCTGTTGGTCATTTTGTCGGTGTCAAGTATATGTGTAGTAGTTACTTTATTTAAGTCATTTTGTAGCCATTTCAAATGATGTTGTTTAGTTTGTTAGGAATTAAAATGTTATGATATCATTCTGTTAGATTTAAAGAGTTTGATTGGTTTTGGTGTCAACTTGAACTTTGAAAGATATGGTTCCATCGTGACAACGATGATTCTGCCAAGTCTTTTGGCAGAAACTTCGTATGATGGTTCTTCTATCAAGGTTCTCTATGCATCTATCTATAATCGACATACATCTATCCAAAGAGAATACAATCACTAAGTTTTATCAACGTGTATTAAAAAAGAAAATTGAAGTTATACATTGGTAATTTTATTTACTGTACTTACATAACGTTAACCGAGCAGCGGTGGTGCAGCGGTACGGGCCTCGCCTTAGATTTATAAGGTCGCGGGTTCCATTCCCAGTATAGGAAACATGCAGTAATATATAGATCAATATTTTGTGACTAAAATTTAAACTGTCACTTTGAGAGCGCAGTATTTTATAATATACCTACTCCTGGTCTTTCCTACATCAAAATCGTTCAAAATAAAGTAAAAATAAATATAGTGCATCTTCTCTAAGGAAAACATAGTGAGGAAACCGGCATGTCTAAGAAGTAATCACTCGAGGACATGTGACATCCACCAACACGCACTTGGCCAGCGTGTGTGGATTGAGGCCTAAACTCTCTAAACTCATTATATAGTTGAGAGAAGACCCGTGCCCAGTAGTGGGACAGTAAAAAGTGTTGAAGTGACCTAACGTTAAAAAAGGAGAGATAAAACTTTGAAAGTAAATCTTTAATAGTAATTATTTCGCTCATATCACAAGAAAATTAGCCATTTTGAAATTCTGGCCCATTGTCTAAAAAATATAACATTGTGCTTTAAAAGGTTACAAAAGATCTAAAGTTAGAGATTGAGCTAATTGTACCCAACAACTTAGTACGTTGTGAGACTCCTAACAAAAGATTCAACTGGTACCAAAGTGATCGTTAAAACGTTTTTCACATTGAATACTAAGTCAGGGTTGGTAAGTACTCGGTGACGCGACGCGACAGTCGCCATAAGCAGCATCTAATGAAAAACAAAGTAGACTCACTGTGAAATAGTATAAGCAGAAAGACAAATCTTAAAAAATATCCAAGGATTTTTAACTCTCATGGCTTGGCCAATCGCACTACATATATTAAAGTGTGATTTGCCAAGTTATAAATCTTGCTGCCAGCACCTTTGTTTCTCGATAGTTATAATTATATCTGTCATCTAAATATGAGAAATTGGCATTTACTGAATAAGCGCGTTCCATAGTATATCACATCATCGTTTAACCTAATTAGTCAAATAAAGCTCATTTTGTTTGGTGTATGTATAATTTCGCAGGTAACTTCAGGTTATTTTCCGTATCTTTGTTCTTTTGTAATCAAGTCATATAGTGATATATAAAAATGAATTGACAGATGTTTGTAACGCTAAAACTCGATAACGGCTGAACCGATTTCACTGATTTTGGTCTTATAGTATTTATACAAGTCTAAGGAAGGGTTAAAAGGTGAAAAATATGCGGTACAAAGTTCGCCACGGCAACTACTGTCTAAATATATAAAGTTAAATTACCGAAATGTATGTACGCCATAACTTTTGGACGCCTGCGCCGAAACGGATTATTATTTTTTAGTTTTATTATTATTAGGACAAGGGTTTGTGAAAAAAAATTTAAAGGATAGTATTCAACCTTTTTAGAAGAATCTGCGGCGTGTACCTAGTAATTAATAAACAAAGGTGTAGTTAGTCCTATATAAATCACAATAGCTTCGAATCGGCCCGCGCGTATGTCGGTGATCGCGCCAAACCACTAATCTCTTTCATCGCAGTCGGGTACAACTATCATATGTCCTTCCCAGGATCCCAAACTATCTCCACACCAAATTTGTACAAATCGTTTAGTAGTTTTGGCGTGAAAGCGCAATAGACAGACAGAGTTTCTTTCGTATTTATAATATTAGTAAGGATTTAGACTTCTGCATATTACTTTGTAGTATCGAGGTCGGCCGGTTTACCACCCCTGAACACCCACTTCGTGCCTACATTTTCCGACTAATTGTTAATCCCCGTTTATTTCATTTAAATCAAAGCAAAATGAACTTTGTTACTGAGTAATAGTTGTGATAATAAGCTGGAAAATAAATTGTTTTGTTGTAGCACTAAAAGGTAGGTGAGTAGTATTACGAATGCGAAAGACGATTACAGATAAAATATGTTTTAATTCATACGGCTTCATAGCTTAAAAAATAAAATAGGCAATAAAATTAATAAAGAAATATAATGGACTGGATATGACCTAATCCTTACTATTATTATAAATGTGAAAGTAGCTCTGTCTATCTGTCGCGCTTTCACGCCAAAACTGCTGTACCGATTTGGATGAAATTTGGTATGGAGTTAGTTTGAGACCCGGGAAAGGACGTAGTAGGATAGTTTTTATCCGACTAAAATAGGTTAATGGTTTAGCGCGTTAACCGACATACGTCGGCGGCGCCACCGTCGGAAAGCTGGCCTTTTATAAAGATAACACAAACATATACAACTTTTTACCCAACCACCCAAAAAAAGAGGGTAGTCCACGACGTAGTATGTACCAACCCAATGTCGAAGGTCAACGGGTTAGCTATAGGAAAAAAAAATGACGCCTATGTTTACCAGAAGATCACCAGCCAGTGAATTTAGGATTAAAATAACCACAGAATTCAGAAGTTTGAAGTGAAGGGTAGATGGACCGTTCCTTCTTCACAGGAGAATGACTGAATGGATTTGAAAGAAAAGCTGTTAAGGATTAACACATAGAGTACTTTTGATTTATGTTCTCTTAGATTGTTACAGTATATCAGGTGAAAGTAGCAGTTCTTCCACGTATATCCTAAGTAACTCATGACTTGGTGTAGAATGTAGGTGTGTGATAAATCTTATGAGTTACATAGTAGCAGGGTGTTGGAGAGGGTGTATAATTAAAAAGACAAACGTGCGAAGACCGTGCCGAGGTGACAGTCGAGCGGAGGCAGTTTGGGGCACGACGTCTGGTTAGCGGGCTACCGACACTCTTGTGCCCCTACTATTAGTACGGGCTCGTCCGATCCTCACTTTTGTGCCGCGTTACGTCTTGTTTACGTTACGTATTTATTAAAACTGGTTTTTCTGACGGAAATACAATCCTCAAGTTTAAAAGGGTTTTTGAAGAAGAGTTTTCTGAAGGGTTTTACAATTAATGGTATTCGTAGCAGGGAAGACGCCATTATTAACTAAAACCAGCTTGCTGATATGTTATCTTAGCAATTAACCGTTGTCCTAATATAATGAATACTTATAATTTATTAAGGATAATTAAACGGACAACGCAAATGTATGATATTTATAATAATTTTTAGGAGTATTGAAAAGTACTTTATGTATGCCTTGTTTGTTACAACACAAGGTATACTTTAAGCCTTAAATATATGCAAGTGCTGAAGTGAAATTCTAGTAAGTATTTTTCTTGCCAAAGTTTCCATGGTAGGGGTTCCTGTTTCATTAGTGGGGAGTGCATGGGCGAGACAAGGGCGAGTGCTACAGAAAATATCTGATTACATGTAATTATCGAACCAGCCTCGCCGGCTGCTTGCTAAGCGACAATTCTTGTATATTGCCTTACAGATATACTGCTTTTGAGCTAATTTAGAATTTTTCTCTCAGTTTAAAGGTGTTTTCGTAATCTTGGTAAATCTTGGAAAGGTTTTTCGTGAAAAGTAGTTTGATAGCCGAGACATTTATTTTTGGGCTTTCATTTTTTTTTATTATAAACTAATATAAAATGAGTAATGTAAATTAATCGGTACCCTATTTAATACAATAGATTACCTGCAATACCTATAGTATACCTACAATAGATAATAATTTAGAATAATTAACTGATTAATTATTTATATTTAAGCCAGCTTGAGCCCCATATAAAGCAAATTCGCTGTCTTAGGCCGGTAGATATGTTGTATTTAAGTTTCTCTCCCCACTCTCCACCCTCACCCACTACTATAAAATCCATAGATAATGCATAAAAGAATACTAAATACTTAGTCCTTCTTTAATTAAAAAAATGTTTATACCTAATATGCAAAGTGTCATAAACGTCTATTTCCATGTCACTCACCTATCTGTTATATTCTCTTTGGTCAGTAAGACGGTAACTATTACGGCGGGCGTCGAAACCTAAATTTTCAATGAAGTAATTTACCAGAATCAAAGAACCTTTCGGAATCCTTCCAAATTTCTCGTTTACTTGGTAAAAATATTTGTCAAAGTGGCACGAAAAGACGCGAGATATCAGATATGGGACGTAAAATATGCAACAGACGGACAAAAATCTTTCATGAAAAGCTTAGACAGCAAAGGTGGTAAGTATTCATACTTCATTCATGGTCAGTGCAAAGTATTCAGGTTTGTTACAAACATTAATAAGCATTATTGGATTTCTGCCCACGGCTGTAGCCGCGTATACTTCACTGTTTTAGCAATTTTGACTATTCTACTTTTACACGGGGTTATCCTGAATACTGAACCTCTTCTATTGTAATCTATCTCCCACTTTGTCTTAAAGTTCATCTCGCTAAGTCAAGCAATAATAGTAATTTTTAGGGTTAATCATCGTAGTACCTACCTTTACAGTTATCTGCTTGTTGTGTAATTTTTAGGCATAGTTTTGGAATTTAGACATTGAAGTCGATAAGAAATTTTATAAAAGGTTTCTTTTCCTAGCTATTATAATAAATAGAGAAGACGAAAACAAACTAGAGGTGATGGTAGAATCTACTCGTCTCCTTGCAGTGGATAAACTTCTTCGTGAGAGAAGCATCATCTATGAACATATTGGGTGTGAAACTGTAAGCCCAGTGCCTGCACGACACGGCCGCAGTCCTGTCAATTCTGCTAGCCGACAACGGCCTCAATTAAGTATGCGGTGCATCCCATTATTTGTATAATGAAAAAAAATGGATAGTTTGTTCCACTATCTTCATTACGCATTCGGAATTAATTATGTATAGTGGGATACGATGGAGTAAAATAATGGGTTGTAGTAAAATACGATCACATATCCTACTATTTCTATGTTTAGCTGACATTTTACGCCTGTCTCTTTCAAATGTCAAATAACTAGTAAGATATATAATTTGGTTTCAGAACGATCGTTAAATTGGAAAGATTATTATTCTTTGAATCGAATAAATGCGTTTCTGGATGATTTAGAAAGTGCTTTTCCTTCAATATGTACTGTATCGACGATCGGACATACGGTAGAAGGACGATGCATAAAGGTTGGTATTAGCACCCAGGTTACGAAGAGGAAGCTGAACGCCTACTCCCACTAATGCTACTAATATTATGAATGCAAAATTTTGTAAGGATGATACGATTATAGTCTGGAATAACACATAACCTACTTTTTATCCTAATACCACGCGGGCGAAATCGTGAGCAAAAGTTTGTTAAAAATTAAATAAGTTAGGTAATTGACCCCTGCTTCTCACAAATATGATAAAGCCCTTTGCAATATTTTTGTCTGTCGGACAGTCTCTATAAGAAGTTTACATTATAGCGTTCTGCAAAAATAATGATTCTTTTAAAATCATAAAAAAGTTCTGTAAAATTTTATATGCAGGTAAAAATTATACGGAAAGGCAACGTGCATAAGTAGTTTTTGGTTAGACATCGACGGCGATGATATAGGGTATGTGATTTTCAGATGCTTAAAATATCAAACAGTGATGCGGAAAACACAGGTGTGTGGATAGATGGTGGAACACATGCAAGAGAATGGATTACCATGTCAGCAGTGACATACATCGCCGATTACTTGGCTAAAAACTTCAATAACTTGCCGGAGTACATTACTAACAAAGATTGGTAAACAAATTTAGATCGTGACTGTTAACATCCCTGCCAGACCATAACTTACATTATGTAGATATTGATGTTCATCCATTTATTGGTGTTCATCTATATCTATTAAAAGGCCACTCTACTTAGAGGAAAATTGTTAGTATTATTAGAAATAAGCAGGATGTTTTCATGACAGAATTTATTGAGATAACATGTATGCTTTTTAACAGAATGTCTATCTTTGTCCTAATTGCTGAAGATAAAGGTGATGATGATGATGACGATCATTTGATGGTTTCTGGGATATGACGGAGTGAGCACTCTGTCAATTACTAAAATTAAATTACTAAAACTTGTTGCTTTACTTTGCGTTGGCTAGTCTTGTTCAATCAACTAGCTTGTGTATAGTATACTTCTGCGTCCCACAAACCCTCAGGAAGGCCAAGACTATGCAGTATTACCAGTAGTTCCTACCTTTTTCTTTTTTTAATTGTTGTAGTATTTAATCTATTTCAAGAACTGAATTTTAGGCATATCGTACCAGTTTTAAATCCTGATGGATATTTTTATACTCACAATACCGACAGACAGTGGCGCAAAAATAGATTTCGCTTTGGAAACACGATCGTTGGAGTAGATCTAAACAGAAATTTTGGGTAAATACAGAATATACTTTTGTAGCTGTGTCTAATATTTGTTCCTTCGAGTGAATCTATTGTGAATGAACCTTATTAATGTTTCAGATATTTTTGGGGACATTCTGCTGGCAATACCTCATCAGATCCATATCATTTAAATTATCGTGGCCCCGAGCCATTTTCTGAACCGGAAGTTAATGCTGTAAAGGTAACCTACTATATTTACCATTATTTTGCACATTCATGTCATTAAGTTCATACATCTTGCCCTCTTTCTGTACCGATTTTGACAGTACCTATATATTTTGTGTCTTGGATACCTGAGGGTTTCATATTAAAATTGGACGGGACATAGTTTGTTAGGTGAGTTAGTTAAGTACCTACATAGTTCCGTTACTAAGTAAATGTTTTACTATCTTACAGAATATTATCTTATACACTGGAACACCGTTCAAAGTATTTGTAACTTTTCATTCTTATAGTGAAGTGATAGCTTTTCCTTGGTGTCACACAGCTGATGCTTGTCCTGATTATGTTAATTTGTTGGAAGGAGGTGCAGTTATGGCCAAGGTACTTTTACCATCTCTAAATCATGCATAATAATGTAAATTATTTTTAACTGCTTCAAATATTTTAGATGAGCTATATCTGCTGTGGCTGGATTCGTTACAAAATTTAGTTCCAATTTTTTTAGCTTTTAATTTATAGGTATTTTCTGACTTTCATGAAGGGAACTTTAGTTTTCAGCTCTTAAACTGTCTTTTTTATTTATGATGTCGTTGGTGGGTTTCATAATTCATTTCATGCGGGTTTTTGTGATTCATAGTAACAAGCACGAGTAACATATAGCAGCATTGTGGCGGTGTTTTAGTCTACAAGAAAAACTTATCATTTATGAATATGTAAAATTTTCAGGCTATATTTGAAACAAGCGGGAGGATGTACAAAGTGGGAAATTTTAAAGACATTATGTATATAGCCTGTGGAACAAGCATAGATTGGTCTTACGGAACAGCTCATATTCCTTTTTCTTATCTTGTAGAACTAGGAAATAAGAAAGACAAGTTTCTAATTCCCAAAGATGATATAATTAATAATTGCCAAGAAGCACTGAGCGCAGTGAAAGCACTCGTCGAATTCGTGGACAAGAAAAAATGTTTGAATTGTACTATTATTCCCCAAAAATTACGGAAATGACTCTAAAATACCTGACAGTGTTACTCAGGCGTTATGATAAAGGCTCATTCGTATTGTTATCTTAAAAATATATTGTAGTACCAACCAGTAACATAAACATGACCTACATAGTTTATTCAAGAAATACGGCGAGAAGGTAAAGTCAGGCTAAACAGAGCAAGTAATGATCAAATACAAATAAGCCAAATTACATAAATTGGAAGATTTTAATCGTCACTAGGATTTCTTTCTACCTACAAAAAGGAAAATTTGAAAATGTGACCGAAAAGAGTAATTGAATCCAACAGTTAAGACGGAACACGAACTACTTACAGTCAGCGTAATGCTTTAAAGTACAGTGTAAAAACCGTAAAATTTAATAATCAGTAATATTAAATTAATCGAGTGGTTAAAAACTTGTTTTTGTCATGCTTAAAAGTTTTGTACCTACAAAAAGAAAGATTTCAAAATGTGACCGAAAAGTGTACTTCAATCGAACAGATCTAATGTAAGACGAACTACAATGACCATCGCAAAACCTTTAAATAGAGTGTAAAAACCGTAAAATCTAATTATCAGCAATATTAAATTGTGTGGTTGAAAACCTGTAAGTTTTTGTCATCGTAAAATGTTTTGTGAATGTTTTTGTATAATAATGAAATGGGTGATTGTAATAAAGTTATTTTTATTTAAACATTTACAACTGATAGTGACTTAACGACTGTTGTAAACTTAACTAACAAATATCTTTATATACATATAAAGTACTTAGTGTTGATCGACATACTCCATCAAACTCAATAGGCCATTTAGAATTTCATCGCCAGTTTCCACTATTTGACTCCTAGGTACCCTGAATTTGTGTTTTTTGCTTCTCAATTCAATCATATATGAGTATGGTATTTTTGCTATCGAGTAACTCCAGTCAGTACTTGTGCCGCATGCATAGTAAGTGAGGTCTTTGGTACTGCCAACTTTATATGTAACGCCAGAGGTTTCATAAATTGCCTGAAATTTGTGCAAAATACCTATAGTTGATTTATATTTGATATTAACAGTTCGTATAATTTTGATATAGTTATTTAATCATGCAAAACAGTTGACCGGATTTAGATAAAGTCAATCACACATTAGAAGACTATCTACTTATCCTTTTCTATGCTTTTGGTATTGCACGCCCACGGAGTTGCGAGTGATTATCATCATACTCTAGTAGTTATTATAAAAAAGCTCCTTTAGGAGCACCTTGCGTGTACCCTCGACATGACGGTGCCACCTTCAAGCAGTTGCAGATAATTTGGGCATGGGTCAGTCCGAGTACCCCATGGAAATATTATCAGCTCAAAATAGCTATGAAACGACAAGAAAACTTTAAATCGCGTCGTTGATCCCAGAATTGTGTCCTAAAAGAACAGAAAGAAATCGTTAGGCATTATTATCAAATACATAAAAAATAGTTATTAGAGCTAGATTCTAGCGGCTAATTCAACAGCGGCGGACAAGGCGAGAAAGAGGTGCGTTTGAGGTGCGGACGAGGCATAGATTCCAAACTTCAAAAATATTATATGAAGTTGTTCATGCTATATCGTGAGGTGCCAATATTCCGTACGAATGTGCCCCCTGCTCTATGCTTACCTACTTTGGATTATCATAAGCTATCTTTTAAAGTTCTTCATAATTTGTTCCAACTAGTTTACTAGTGATACAATGGTCTTAAAAAATAAGAGTCCAGGAAATTTTAATTGTATGGACGTGTAATAATAAGTTGTATTTGATGTTGTTATTGGACACCACAAGAGTTTTACCCTGACTGCTACAGATTCTGGTTCAGAGAATGGCGCTGGACCTCTATAGAAAACATTACTTGGCTCATCTGATGATCCTTGATCGTTTTTGCTGACGCCCCAACCGTAGCTGAAAATAGACGGTATCAGAATAAATAGAGAAAATAATGGGGGATTGCAAATTTTATGTTATTGCGTAGCAAAGTTACTTGTTAAACCAATGGCGATGCCCATATTATTTGTTTAGTTAAAGTTGTATTTAGAACCATAACTATAATACAGATATAGGCAAGTTTAGTCTTTTGGCAACCTTGGCTCCTAGCGTCGCACTGTGGGAATGTGGTTACTGCTGAAAATCTGCTGTGGGTCGCCTCTGGTAGGTACTCACAGCGTTTGCCGAGCATTGTCCACGTTTGACACTGATAGGTCACA
The DNA here is from genome assembly GCA_936450015.1 of Meganola albula. Taxonomy (NCBI): domain Eukaryota; kingdom Metazoa; phylum Arthropoda; class Insecta; order Lepidoptera; family Nolidae; genus Meganola; species Meganola albula. The sequence goes on along the minus strand of OW388159.1, from coordinate 4,966,904 downwards.
CTTTTCCAATTTTTATTTTTTTCATTTTTTAGTTGTTTTATGTTTCTTTTTCTTTTTTTACACGTGTTTTTTATTTGATTGTGTGTATCCTGTTTGTGTCGAGTAACTAATTGTATTTTCTTTCTTCCAAACCAACCTAAAATTTCTATTCAAGTCAACTCCCACACGCTCGCCGTAGTATATTGCCCGATTCTTTCTCCACATCCGATCGTGTGTATGGGTGTATTCGTAACCATCTGGGTTTAAAACTGGCACAATATACCTGTGAATATCACTGTTTTAGGATTCTGATAGCAAAGACTAAACTTTTGCATAATCGTGTGTCTGTCTGTCATGTAGTTTGAATTTACTAATGAGCTGATAAAGTTAAAACTAACTATTACAAAAATAATTTGGTTATAATGTAAATTTTACTTTCCTTTATCTCCGAAACGACAAACAAAATAAATGTTTAAGTCTAAGTTAATATTAACTAAGAAACATGCTTTCCTAAGTTGAAATTCAAGCTCAATAGCAACTGAACTAAATAGGCGTTTAGCATAAGATTATGCTAAATGTTAAGACCAAGCTGAAAATTAGGCTTAGTAGTTAAGAATAAGCAGTAAAAATTAAGCTAAACGGTTAACGACTAAGCTAATATATGACAAACCAATCTTTATTAGTAACCCAGAGTGGAAGAACATTGAAGTTTTTCGCAATATAATCTGCTAAATACGTGACCACTGCAGTAGTGATCCATTCCCTGGAATGTATTGACCCGTCTAGCCAAACACCAGTGTTACTTGCGTGACTGTTTGATATCTTTAACATCTAAAGGTAAAACAAATCGTTATAGTTATTACGATATAGTCCAAAAATATTAATATTATACAGGGTGTATTATTTTATGCGACATGAAAAGAAAGTATTTTATGATGTGTAGCTTAAAGAAGACTGTTATTTTAAAAGTTAGTAATGCTGTATTCAAAGATTTTCTAAAATTAATTGTTTCACCCGACTTAAATGTGAAAAAAATATCCCGTATTTTTATAATGCCAATCAAAAGAATGGACAAAAAATAATAATACTTCTAAAGTGACAAAGTGTCTTCTATAAAAAGAATATGGTTTATTATTGGATAATTTAGGTAGACAAGAGCATTTTCGTCTCAGAAATATTTTTTTTTACTTCTTGCTTTTTTACTCTTGTTACAAGACAAAAACAATTTATTTTTAAAAGATTTCTATGTAGAGTAGAAATCCTATTAATAATTAAATACTAGTCTTACATTTTCTTCAGTTTTTCACTTTCTGTGTTAAGAGTTTTGAGAATTTACAAGATTAAATCAGCTTCATAATATCAGTATAGATTTTAAAGAGAAGAGAAAATAATTAAAAACTTACCTTAATATCTCTTCCTTCGACTGATTTTCCAATGACAGTTACAGTGCATATTGCTGGGTAATCCCTTTCTAATTCTTCTATAAATGAATAGATTACACCTAATCTGTGGTATCTTTTCCAGTCCATCAATTTCACTAAAACAAAATAAAAATGTCAATAATTAATAAAATTCCTCTAATGAGTCAAATACTTAAAAATATATAAATGACTAACTTTTCGCCCGCGGCTTCGCCCGTGGATGTCGGTTATCGCGCCAAAACATTACCTTCTTTTTACGCAGTCGGATAAAAACTATCCTATGTCCTTTCTCGGGTCTCAAACTACCTCCATACCCAATTTCATCCAAATCGTTTCAGTAGTTTTTGCGTGAAAGCGTAACAAACAAACTTACATTCGCATTTATAATATTATTAGTAAGTGTAGATATAGCAATTGTATTGAATTCTGCAAAATTTCAGAACTAGTTCCTATTTCATTATGTTGGTAATATTTAACTCTTCCTACACCTTTGAGAATCATATTAGTAGGATATGAAGTAGGAGGGATGTGATTATAGAAACTTACGTTTTCTTTTTTTAACTTTGTGTTGTGGCGTTACTCTTTTCTCAAAAACAGAAAGCAAGCGTGAAGCTGGAAAAGTTACAAAAATTTAAGAACGAAAATACATTTTTAAAAACTGATTTGAATATCTCATCAGGAGTCATACTACAACAGCTCAATGTATTGTTGGGGCTGCGAAAGAAGGATGCCGCTATACAACGTGTAGAGCAACTTCTCATTCTTACAACTGCAATAATAATACTATACGGTGTCTTATTAAGACAACTGGATATTAGAAAACAGCAACATACCGATGTCATTGTTTCTAAATTGTTTTGAAGGTCTTGGCTTATTGGCTTTTATTAGGTAACCAAACTTGTAAGTCAATCCACTACTATCATATGGTTCTGCTGGCATACAGACCGAAACACGGGAGTCCGCACGTTACTTGCCACTGCTATTTAACGCGCGCTTTTCCTTCCTTGTTTTATTTACCGGGGGGAAATCCTTTAAGGATCCCTCACCCTGTATGGGTGCAGGGCGGAGGATCTATCGGACTCCGCGGTTACCCGAACTAAAACCTGGTATTCTTTCGTCCATTTTGGCCAGGGCGTCAATGGAACCACTAGTAACACAACCATGACACAATCGTGACTCAACCGTTTCTCAACCGTGACACGTGCTCACAACCGTGACTCAACCGTGACACGTGCTTTTCCTCCCTACGAATTATTCTTCAGAGTGTCCTATGATCTTGCTGCTACGTTTACATCGCGTAGTTCGGTATCAAAAGACCGGGACAAACCTGGAACGTCTACCGTATCTAACGGGGGCAGCTTATTAAGACATACAGACATAAATTTGCTACCTGGTGTGGATTTTCTTGTTTGTGTAGCATTTTCTATGGACTTATCAACATTGTCCGTAGGAATGTCGCCATCTTCGTAGATAACAAATACGTCTTCCTTGCGAGGTATCTTAGTACTGTGTGTTCGCCGTATGCGACGCGCGTGATCACGGGCCACGCTCATTTTGAACGATGCATCTGGCCTTAATAAAAATGGATAGAATGATAATTACGGACTATTTTTTATGTTAGCCTTTCTTAGGGGATTACAGGTAAACTTAGTGCTACAAAAATAAAGAAGTAAACTAAGAACCCATCAACATAGCATTTTATTTATTACTAATAATCGTAGGTAAGAGGAGAGAGGGATAGAATTACTCTAGCTAGTTAATTACAAAAATTGTATATCTTACACATGTACTGAGAGGGTTATCAAGCCTTTGCGGCGTATTTTACTCCATTCTTTATTTTACGTCAATCCTGTACTAAGAAGGCACTTAAGTAGGTATATAAACACAACAAATTTACTTGTATGAAATTATATTTGCACTAAAATTTTACGATTTCTACTGCTATTTTTATAATTTACATTGAAACTCACTAGATTTTATCTTTTGAAATGTGATGATTGAATAGGTACTCTTTGGTAACTGTCAAGTTAAGTGAACAAATAAAAAATAACCATAGAAATATTAATACATTACAAATAGTTATATCTGTACTTATTATAATATCCACAGACTAGAAAGAAATATTGAACATAATAGGATTTTGATGATCTGTGAACTTAATACCTATAATATAATTGACAGCCAGCTGTAAAAAGTATAGATGCATAGCCTCAGCCCATAATAGCAGATATTAGATTTACTACTGACGTTTGAAATACCAGTTAAAACCGCTTTATCAAGTAGGATTGTTAAATAACTTATGATTGGTTGAAAATCTTTTGTAAAATACGTAAAAGCGATTCGCATGGCCGATATACCTATAGATCTACACTTTTTATCATCTTTAATTTTTTTTCTTACCAATAACAAACAAAACAATGAGAGAAAATAATGGCGTCTTAGAACGTCGCAGTTTTTTAGTTTTTTACTACTAATCTTTAAAAACTTATATACTTATTTAAACTTGACACTGGCAAATTTGCGGAATAATTTCTGCAGAGGCCATAATTAAAAGAAGAAGAAGAAGAACAAAACAAAAGAAAAAAATCAAACTTTTCAGTCTGACAAGTGACTTGATTCGAACCTACAACCTCAACTATTAGAAGCAGACACGTTATTCACTATATAAACGAGGCAATAATCAGTGTAGGTACACATAATATAATAATAATAATTCTGGGATATTAACACATACTTCCTCTGATCCCGTACTAAGCAGAACTTGGGCTATGGAAACCAGATAACTGATATACTATACATACTTAGTATTTTTCTTTTGTAAATACATGAGTAGGTAACAACAAAAATCTGTGCTTAATTTGGAAATCCGGACATCATTTCAAGCCCAGATTAGAAAACCGCGAGCAGAAAACTCGGCGTGGAACTGCGATGCGGTGGACAGCCAATCACACGGCCACAATGTCACGCCACGGACTCCGATGTATTGATAATTGATGTTTCAGGTGGGATCATTGCTAGTAAATTAAAATAACACTACTTCTAAAATAAAGAACAGGTATTATCCAGCGAGTAGATATTAGCTCTGTGCAGTGGTTATGTTATGTTTGTCTAATATCTTAAATTTTTAATATGTGTACCTACTGTTGGCACATCTTAATGAAATAAAAATAATATAGATCTTCATAAACTTTTTACTGGACAGTTACGTATTAAAATTTATAGATGGGTTCATTTTTTGCTAATGGGTTGATTTTGATTTGGCTGTGCAGTTGGTAAACATCCTTGTTTATCCCGGATCGAAAAGAAGACGTTTTTTTATTATAATTAGAAAATTCTTATGATTTGCCTTCTATTATTAGGTGGTCCTTTACTTTTTTTAAATTTATTTATCAAATAAAATGGTACAATGTTACATATATATTTCTCTTGCCAAACTGTAAAAACAGTAAGTAACGCTCAGATAAATATGAAAAACATGTTTTAACAAAATATAAAGAAATTAGTATAAAGTAATTTTTCCTAATGTTATATATTGCTGTTCAACAGTATATTTTTTAATTTATTGTTAACACTTTGTATTGACAAATTTTCATCTAATCTTATTTCATCTATTTTATTATATAGGTATGTTAGGGACCATAATTACAGATTTAGCATATGTATGATAATGAATCGGTAGAATTTGTTATAATTAACACGAAAATGTCATAAAAATACACTACAATACGACGACGCCCTGATAACTTATTAAAGTATTTTAAAATAACAGTAAAAAGTAATAAACTACATCATTAGTAGACTACCTCATTGCTTAACATCAGACAAGTTGTAGTTAAACACAAGCCTATTTCAGAAAATAAAGTAATGTTTAGTAAGTAAATGTTAGTAAGTAAAGTTTCTGACATCTACTAAGCTTATAGACATCTCCTAGGTACTTATGAGACAAAATCTAGTACTATCTAATCCTAGTAAGTAAGTACATTGCATTATGTTTGCCTAACTTCACCGTCCAACTTAGATGGGGCGACATGAGTTGCATTGCAGTCCCACTAATTGCTAACAAATGAGATTGATTGTAACGGACATCACGCCGCCGTCAATTGTTTACAAAATTTGCACTTTTTACACCTAATTAGCAAATTGCGTGATTTTAAAGTTTTAGATGTTTGATGGAATTTTGTGGTAATGTTTCACATTTACAGGTGAACATAACTGACTTGTCGAAACAAAAAAACTTTCTGAGTGTAAGGAATACTTAGGTATCTAAATCAAAGGTATAAGAGAGTAACTTCTATTTCAATTTGGGTATCAGGTAGGGTTTGACTTTAATATCCTATTTTGAGGTATTTTGTGTGAAGCTAATGTGTAATATCTATGTCTAGCAGTAAAATTGAAATAGGGTGGTAAATGTATTATAGTTAGGTGTACGTAGAGTAGTCACTATCGAGTATAAGGCAATATGATCTGGGTACATCCCTTTTTGACAACATAATTCAGTAAGCCCCGACAGATCCGAATAATGCCTTAAAGCGACTGGGGCCTGCTTTTAAAGTGAACCCAGATCGTGTAAACAAGGATTTTGTTGGCTTCCTCCATCGCCGCCGGCAATGGATCACAATTCGCAACCACGCACTAAAACATTAACAATACCATGCTAAAGTTTGCTATCCATTGCTGTTTAATACGCTCAACTGAACTTTTATGCGCAAGTAAATTTGTAATGGATGGCAGCATACAGTTAAGGATGGTTTTAGAGTGTGTGTTATAGTAGAGGTTAAGGAATCAAAAAATGGTGGTTCCAATAAAGGACATCATTAATTCCGACGGCAGCTATGTCGGGGGATTGGCCGCATTACGTTAATAGCGTCTGAGAAAAATAACGGATCAATATCACGGATTTGTTTGGTGTGGTATTTTAGCTGATTGTCGCTTGTTCGAGATTTTACAAAGGTAAATAAAAAATGGAAGGGAACCTATAACATAGAGGTATAACATACAAACGTAGAGAATGTTTAAGTACGAGTTACTGTTAGGAATTCTTAACTAAATTACGCATAGTGGGATTATCAGTTGTAGCAGGGTATATATTCAAATTATCCTCATGAAGTGAAAAGGGCTTTGCTTGGAGATTCTCTTATGGATCGAATACGCAATGAAGTGATCCGACAGAGAATCGACCTGGTAATCAACATAGTTCACCGGATTAGTAAGCTGAAGTGGCAGTCATACCTGCCGTAGAACTGACCACCGCTGGGGTAAACGACTTCTTAAGTGGAGACCACGGACCTCTACCACTCACTGACGACGACGACGACGAGTGACGATATATGCAAGGTAGTTCGTAAGAGCTGGATCAGAGTAGCCGCGGGCCGAGCTCACTGGCGGCATTCTCACAGATAGTGGGGAGTTACGACCTCAATGAAATAAAATACACGTTAGCCAAATACTGGTCGGTGGATGTTACAGATCCTCGAAAGTTTATTTCTGAGATTATCTCACGATATATTCTTTCACAGATCTTAAGCAGAGGCGATAAGATATGTACGAACCAGAATCGAATTCGCAACCTATGGTTCAAAACAAAGTTTGATACCATTTGCACCACCGCTGCTAATCAAAAATTATAATACCTACTGATTAATATTTATGGAAAGCCAGTTCAATTATCAGATTATTTATTAAATAACGAAGTGGGTTTAATTCTAAGAACCATAATGAAAAAGTATTTTTCCATGAGATGTTTGAAAAGCGTCGAAAACAATTTCCCAAGTGGACGGGGCCGGTGCGCCAAAGTATTTCGTTCAAATAATTATCCGACAAAAACATCCTAAGATTCTTGTGGAGTTCGTTAGGATGTTACAAGATCCCTCCCTAAGCAGAATTAATGATTCTCTTTATTGAAAGTTCAATTTTTTGATTAGGAACCCGGAGAGGGCGACGCCCTCTTGCCCTGGTACTGTTTAAACACCGGATAACAGGGCATTTATTTACATTCGGCCAATATTGATTTGATTTATTTTAAAAAGTTGCTCCTTTACACGCTTTTAATGTAGAGGACTTCCAGGAACAAGATATTCGAGGTATGTAACCAATGACGTTTCTACAATATGTAACGTTAACGTTATATTTATTTAAATTATAGTCTTCTGCCACCGGCCTTGTTTGTGTCGACTACGGGTTTTTGGTTTTAAATTGCCCCATATAGATACTAGAACTTCATAACTTATAACATAAATTCAGCCAGAGGTGAATGTTACCCATTTTTTATGGCTATGTTTAAGTCCCATACGTAATAGAGGGCGAGTCTATTGCCATTGATCGGGCATAATTCCCAGCTTCGTGCTAGCATTCTGTAAATATATTAGAAAACACTTTTGCGCGACCACTGGCCCACCGAGGCAGTCCTAAAATATATTGTGAATGATCTAGCCGCCCCGACGAACTTTATACCGCGCATTTCTGACCTACTAAATCTTCCTTGGACTTGTAGGTATCAGCCTAATCAATTCAGTCGTTTACGATTTACCTACAAACATCCATCAATTCATTTTTATACATATACTTAAAGATTACTCTTTTACTAGTGAGTAATCCACCTCCCTGCCCTCCGTAGGTTATTTAGGTAGGTATATCATCATCATTTTATTCTAGATTTCTGCTGGATATAGGTCTCTCCTAAAGCACGTCACTGAACAAGATCCGTGGCTTTTCCCATCCAGTTTTTGTTGGCCGCCCTGCTAATATCGTCACTTCACCTAGTTTGAGGGCGTCCTGCGCTACGTTTGCTAATTCGTGGTCTCGACTCAAGAACTCGTAAGCAAAAAAAGAATAAGAAGAAGAATAATTAAGATATCGAGTCCCACCGCTGGTTACTAAAGGAAAGATCACTTATTCAATTGGATGCAACTTTATTACCATATTGTCATAGGCTCCTCCAGTCTTTGAACAGGTAATTCTCTGATTGAGACCTCAATACGAGACTGTTTCTCAAACTCCCAACCCTATTACTTGTAAAGTCGATACAAATTGCGACGGCCAAGGGAAGCAAGTGGCGTAATCTGTTGGCGAGGTAAGCGGTCCAGTCTAGCGACCGTCCGGCGTCGGTCGGACGGACCGGCAAGAATCTAATTTGGTTCGGTAGCCGTCGCTCATTTGTTCAAATTACACCCCGCCGAGCGTCTGCGAAACGTGTCCGAGACTGTACAAGTTGCTACGATATTTATAACTTTCTATATCTATTTATAGATGTTTCGGTTCAGATTGATATAAGCAGTTAGTTGCTCCTGGTTTCAGGTAGATATGGGGGATTCTATGACGAGTACAGTCTGAAAAAAAAAGATGTTACTTATCAGTTTCTAGTATCTTTTACGTGATCCTTGCTGGTGCTTTATGAGCCTTTCTCATTAGTATACTAAAAAGCTATATTTTTAAATTTTTACGGTTTAAATCGTTACATCGGTTTCGTTCTAAATAGACATCTATTTAGAACGAAACCGATGTAACGATGCAGATAAATGTACTAAAAGCTTAAAAAAATTAATAAATGTACTCATGGGTACCAATATCCATACATTGTTACATTTTCGAAAAAAAAGTAAGTACGTAACTCATAAGTACTCATAACCCAATCACATTGTGGAAATATTTATGTTCACATAAATTCCTAAAATCTAGTGTGTATTCGACTTGTCAAGCCCTTCTATTTGATACTTCTATTGATGGGATTGAAAAAAAAATTATGTCACGCGCCATTTTGTAGCGGCGGCCATGTTGGATTTTTTTTAAATAATATTACTGTATTTTCATTAGAACCAAAGACGTACACCAATTTTCACATCAATCGGTTGACAGGAAGAGGGTGAAATTTGAATTACCTACATAATTTGACCCAAGAAAATAAACGGTTAGCTAAATAAAACCACCGTTTAAAAAGTATCGCCACATTCTTCCAGAAGAGAATGCTATCTATGATATGATCGATATGGTTCTTAACAACGTTGTGGGTTTTTTTAATCAAAAACAATAATCCTAACTATTACATATTAAAAAGTTATTGTGATGCGTTATTGTTGGTGATCTGTTCACTCAAGCCATTGAAATAAGCATAAACACTCTGTATTATGTCTAAGTCAAACAATATATCTACAGTAACTAATCTGTACAGTACAGTAGGTACACTTCAGTGTGCACGCTACACAGCGGTCGTTGAGGCACGCCCGTAGTCAGGTGTCGTTCACGCTTCGCGCCTCAGCACACAGCAGGCGTTACTACGCGACGAGTCGCAATTACGATAGGGATGTACGCCGTACGCTGTTGTGAAACTGCCTTTATATTGCAAGGAATTTGATATTTCATGAAGTTAAAAGTGATTCGAAGCGAGCATCAAAGTAAAACTTGGTAGAAAGTTGCCCTTCCTTAGTATAATATTATTAAACTCACTTTATTCATACTTCATCTATTTCTATTCTGCAGGTTTATGAGGGTTTCAGAGGATACTCCATGAAATTACAGAACATAATGTGTAAAAGAAATGCTAATAGAGTAAACCAATATGTCTAGGAACTAATAATTCGAGGGCATGTGACATTCACCAACCAGCACTTGGCTAGCGTGATGATAATGAGATAGTTTAGGCCTTATGCACACGCATAAGGCCTAAACTATCTCATTATCATCATCATTCGCCTTGCCTTTTTCCCATTTCTATTGGGGTTGGCTACCAGTCTAACCTGATGCGGCTAGCTACCAGAATTATACGAGCGACTGCCATCAGACCTCGATTCCCATAGGGAACCAGTAGCCGAAATGGTTTTAGACCAGGTGTCAGATTATATTGGCTTCTGACTACATGTAATGATTGTCATAGATGTTAAATGACAACCGGGACTGACGGCTTAACGTGCTCTCCGAGGCACGGAGGATAGTCCCTCGACCAACCAGACACCGAAACAATTTTTTGTTCTTACACAAATATTGTCCGGGGCGGGAATCGAACCCGCGACCTCCCGGGCACAGTATAACCCAATCGGATGGCTTACACCGCTCGACTACCGAGGTCGTCTAGGCCTAAACTATCTCGATTCGTGTAAAATATACAAACCAGTTAAAGAATGAAATTGGCTGTTACAAAAATATGAAACATCTACAAAAAGATATAGGATGAAAACTCCTCCTTCTCGTATTTCGGCTACAGCGGTCAATATTTACACAAAGACGCTGGGGATATTACATAGTTCACAAATGTGTGCGCAATCAGAGGTGCACTGTTTTTGTTTCCTATCTTAGAGTAAGGTGGGACATGTAGATTCCAGTCAATCTACTTGTCCCACCAAACTAGGCAAGCGTATTACAGTTCAAGACAAGGGTATTACTAACTTCCTGACTATGTGCTGAGCAGAAAAATTAGGTAAATATTGACCCCGCAAATTAGTCGGATAGAGGTGAACACTAAACCTAACCTTTTTTCTTGACTACTCTTTTGTTTTTTTTTCTGTGATATTCGCATTGATTTAAAAAAAATACTAGTCAAGATTTACTAAATAAAAATTTTAAATTAATTTTAATCTGAAGGTTGATTGTAGAACTCTTGCTAATCAATAAAATGTAGATACACACTGCAGAGAGTAGCTACAACATCAATATTTGACTGATACAACTCCGCCTTATTACGGCTAACGAAGGCAAACATTAAAAACTCTACAGCGTCTTAACATTCTTGATGCTTTATTTAATTATTTAGGAAAGTTACCTGTCGTGATTTAAAACTACAAAACGTATTTTTGCTTACCTTAGGAGCGATTGTTCAATTGCCAGATAAATTTCGCCTGAAAAACACTTGTGACCTTTTTACTAATTTTGCATACCTACATTATAGTCACAAATTCAAAATTAATCACAGTAATAAATTACATAGTTGCTTAATTACCGGCGCGATTAAAAAAATTACTCAATCCCGGAACCACTCTATTTATACGGCCTTAGGCCATCATTTTTTAAATAATCTACCAAAAGTGAAGTATTTTTCGGAAGGGTCAAGACATTTTTACGGCGCAGAATTTTACACGCACAGTCAGCGTTTCTCAAATGCTATTGAACAGAAACCTCTCCATGCGACATAAAGTCGCACTTGGCCGGGTTTTAGTTTTAATTTTTTATTATATATTGAAGGTGTCATGACTGTTCAGTTAGAGTATATTTGGAATATTGATTGACTGACTTATCTTTATCAAATGTTTGCACTTAGTTACTTTGGGTAAAATTAATTTATTTTAATATTCCGTTATATTCTCTACGAATCTACCCATATAAATAAAAATATATTAGATTGCCGACACAACTTAGGATCAACTGTGCCAGGAATACTTTTTTGTGATTCATTATTGCCAGGACAAGAATTGCGTAAAAGAAAATTAATAAAACGCACGGGAAAGTTTGTAAAGTCGTCTTATGTTGCATACCCCTGCCAATCTTGGCTTACAGCTGTAGCCCTGGTAACTGTAGTGCTGATCGAAGTTCTATAAATGCAACAAAATTAATTGGTATCAGAAATTTAAAACTTAGACAAAAGCAATATTGATGGAAGCGTCAACGTTATGTTATTAGGTATTATTATATTCTGATATCACAGCAAGCGAATAAAACATTCATTAAACAGAACATGAACGGTTATAGTTTTACTTTTCATAGTTGTTATCTCGACATCCGACTAAAGTTTGCCGATTTCCGCACTACCATAACAAGATGTGTTTTATTCACCAGAATATTTGATCCCCAACATCCTTCTCTCTAATCAGCAGTTCCTAAGATCGGAGGGAACTTGTTTGTACCTCTATAGGTCATGATATAATGGTTTATAGATACAACAGTGGTAATGCGTTGGGGTGTGTTTTTGCTTTATGTCGCGTGAAATTTTACTACCGCGGGCCCTACATTCTGTTAGCATCTTAATATCCAACTTAAATAATACGAAAAATATGTAAAAACTGAATCGTTAACAGCATTTTACGACATCAGATAAAATATAAGATTTTTAAAAATTATGCCGTCTTTTCTGCTTGTTATTTATAGGAATCTATACTCATTCACATATCACAAAATCTTGGGAACTACATTACCTAGGATTATAACATTTGTCACGGAGATTTGTATCAGCTAAGAAAAGGTAATACGAAATACCCCGTGAAGCGATACTATTAGGAAAGATAGCTAAAATCATGTAATCAAAAATTGCGAAGCGACTGCTAAGGATAGTATAGTCGCTTTCTGCGTTTGTATGTCTCTTTTAATGCGGTTTTACGAACAGTTACTAAAAATTGGAAGCTAACGACCTTAATCATAAAAAAGTTATAAGACACTTTAATTAGAATGGACTTTGTATCTTTCTTGCTAGTATAAATGAATAACGAATAAACCGAAATGAATAAACGAATTATAAACCTATTTTAGTTATAATGAGCTTATAATACGTTTATGAATACGGGGGTATATGTATAGTACACGTTATTGCACCTATGAGAAAACTGAGTCAGGTCGCTGTAATGTACAATGTGCACTTTGTATTATATAGGGTGAATGTAATTCATGCATTTTTAAAACGGAGCTCTCGATCTGGCCGGTAGGTAGTTTAATGCTCGCAAATTCGTATTTGCTTAGCATTATCCAAATAAGACAGGGCTTCGCCGGACGTCTAACTTCGTAAATGAGAGTCGTACTAAGTACACAGAAGCACTGTGTAAATACTGAAACCTCGCGGATCCGGTCGTACCGGACAGCTATTGTTAGTCAAATGTCCCAAGATTTTGTTCTGATTTCAAAATGTTTGTTCCCTTTAGGGGTTAACCGATTGCAATTTGCTAGCTTTTTGCTACCGACTTACTCTATATTTCGGTTTGAGGATTGGTTATCATTATTTACAAATAGTTACGTAAAAATGTTTTTTTTGTTTATGTAGGTTAATGATAATTTACAAGGTTTTTTTGTTTGTGTCGACGACCGAGACGGGCATTTGTGTGATAACCGAAGATCGAATCGCACGACTGGGGATCGAACCCCCAATCTTATATTTTAAAGGCTTTGCGAATACGCTGTGCCACCGCTGCTACGTACCTACCTTCGTACTATTGAATAGACATAACCTAGTATTTTCTTAAGATTACGCAAATATCACACGTTGAAATAAAATTAATTTATAACAGACTAGCTTTCCGCCGTGGCTACGCCCGCGTGAACTACATATCAATCCCAGTAAAAAGTAGCCTTCCTCAACAAATAAGCTATCTAACAGTGCAAGAATTTTTCAAATCGGACCAGTAGTTTCTGAGATTCTTCAGCTAACTCTTCAGCTTTATACTATTAATATAGATAAACATAACTTATAATTACGAGGACCTACAGTTTTCCTAAGCCATTTTATGTATCTTATTTCATCTAGAAACATCACCTTTTCAGTAGGTACCTGTTCTTTTTATGTAGTTCTTTTTTCGCTATCGTATCGTTTTTCCAGTATAAACCGTTTACCCCAAGGGACCTTCGATCACCGTCATCGCACACGACATGTCGCACGTCGCTAAATTAAATCTTATTGTCGTTTAACTCGGTGCGAGTGACTTGGAAAATGTTTTGTGATTAAATCTTTTGTATGAAGTGTTTATTAAAGGAATGAGTTTGGGGATTGAGGAAGTGCTGGTCACCGTGTTGTTGATGAAAAATGATAAGGAAGTATGGTAATATAAAAGGAAAGACTTAAAAGAACCTGATTTTGCTTTGCGGTTAGGCTGGTGCTTTAGGGTTTAAAATCTAAAAATATTTATACCGACAGAGAAAATGAGATCCTCTATAATTGATTTTCTATACACATACAGATTTTTTTTAACCAATGCGCATATTTATTTGAAAATACACGAAAGAAAAGAGCTTTAGACATTTATCTCTACTAGAGATTTGTCCAATAAAAATGGCGGTTTCTTTTCTTTTTCAATTATATCAGCCATTTTTTCGACATTTGTCTTTTAGAGACATGTCTAAAGCACGTAAATGTCGAAAAATGTCGGATGTCATTGAAAAACAAAAGAAATCGCCGTTTTTGTTCAAGAAATGTCTATTAGAAACAAATGTCTAAAGCGCGAAAATCAGAGCCCTGATCTTGATCCTTGGATTTTACTGTATCCGCGCGCTGCCGTATCAGCTGTACGCTGTCTAGGGTCACTGACCGCTAATTATAGCGATCGCGCTTTGGCGTCGTACTTTCATTGATATTATTACGAATAAATCGTCGTTATTTGCTGATATTACATCGAATAAAAAACTTAAAATAATCTAATGAATTATTACTGGAAATATGTTCTACCATTGATACTAAACCAGCAAAAATATATGCGCACTGACTGGTTAAAAAGATTTCCTGTCCATTATTACGTATTTTACAAATTTACTGCGAATTCAAACAAAATGTAGCTATCTAACTAATTACAGTGACGCATGTGGTGTTTATTCAGCATTAGTGGGATTACTAGCTGTCATTGATAACTATATGAGCTTAGCTTGATGTAGGTATTAGCTTGTCCAAAGCTAAAACACAAGCCCTAATATGTTGATCCGCTGAATATAGTTAGGTACCTACTAAGTTCCGGTGAAATAAATTATTATAATTTAAACACCCAACGACGCCTAGATATTTGTAACCACAGCATAGCAACACACAAAACTCACCTAAATTGGTCAATACATTTAGGCACTACGAGGCAACGAGTTTAAACCCAGAAACAGATAATACATACGTCAAACTTATACCACCCTCTTTTCGTCGGGCGTTAAAACAATACGAAGATAGAAGTATTTTTATCGTAAATTAGAATTTCGCGAAGTATTTGTTACATGTAATAGAATTTGGGTATAATCAAATTAATTAATCTATCAGTCCCAATGTTATGAGCGTACAACAAGAAACAAGTCAGCCAATCAGAATTGTTGGCTAATTTCACACGAGACTGCGTCGCTTCTTATAGGAAAAACTTGTTCAATCAGTGTAAGTAGTTACTTTCCGACCGGAATTCTTTGTTTGATCTAGGAAATTCCGTAATTGGATGCGGCATTTTAGTTTAGAAATAGTGTAAACCTTGCTTAACGTGTTAGACAATAGAGAAAGTCTAAAGCAATTTGATGTGAAAAGTGTAATGCTACAATCTGCGCGTAGCACACTCCTGCTGCTATGCCGCCGTAGTGCCTTACTACGCCGTAGCAGCTACGAGTTACCATTATAAATAATTATACCTTGGGATACAGAATAATACGAATGATCCACCAACCTGCAATTGGCCACCGTGTGTGGATTACGACTTAAACTCGTAAGATAGTGTAGAGAAGTCCCGTGCCCGGGGATTGAAGGGTTGAAATAATATAAATTACTGCATAAGGTTTTACTTAAGTACTTTATTTAATTTTGAAATCGTAAAAACATTACAAATACATGAAATATAAAAATAGTCGAATAAGCAAGTACATTTTCTTCTTAGCTCCATAAAACTTACTGAATTAAATGCCTGTCTGGTCACCGGGCATAAATAGCCAAGTGGACAAGATACCCCACTACAGAACCCGACGGTGCAAATACGAATCGACGTGTAGGTAATTGCGTGTTTAGACATTTTATGGGAGGAGGAAGTAATATATTGTGCTATCTACAATAGAGTAATACATCAGAAATCAATGTAGATGCTCTAATAACTGCATATCACGGACTGGTGGCATCCGTACTGCGCTACGGAATAATATTCTGGGGCAATTCGACGGAAAAGGAAACTGCATTTAAAGCACAAAAGCGTTGTATCCGCGCTATGTTTCACTTGGAACCTATGGATAGCTGCAAACCCTACTTTAAAAAATATAAACTATTAAGCTTACCGTCACTCTATATCCTTGAAACCATTATGTTTGTAAAATCTAATCCTGGCTTGTTCCCCCGACTATCTGATACAGTAGTCCGGAATAGACGTGACAACACTAAATTACTCCATCACGCAGCAAATACTGCACTTATGAGAAAGAGCATTTTTTGTATGGCTCCAATAATATATAACAAAATACCGAAGCATTACAAAGAGTTAAATAAAAATTTATTAAAAAGAAGGATGCAAAATTTACTAACGGCCAAGTGCTATTATCATGTAAATGAATTTTTAAACGACACACTATGACATTAATATTATGCTTCTAGCTAGTGACATGGTTAAACATTATTTTATTTGACATTTTATTATTATTTGACATTATTATTGTAATTATTATTTGACACTTTTATTATTATTTGACACTTTTATTATTATTTGACATTATTATTGTAATTATTACTTGACATTTTTTTTTAATGAATTTGTGAATCTATTTTTTTTTCCAATTTTCTTTATAATGTCAATATTTGAATCAATTCAGTTTTTCAATTATTCAATTTTCTTTATAATGTCAAAAAAAAATTAATATTTTTTTTACCTAATTAAACTAAATTATTAATCATATTAGAACTTTACTTATGCTCTTGAACTTATGTTGTGAAAATTGTAAGCTGATAAATATCTCAATTTGTACGCCTTAAAAGGCAAAACATGTCGACCTCTTTTTTAATTCTACATATTGCATGCCTGACCAGGATGTAAACGCATGTTTATGACAAATAAATTATCTTTATCTTTATCTTTATCTTTACATGTCCTTATTGTTGTTTCGATAATTTGATTGACAATTTAGAATGCAGTTCGTAGATTTACGGTCTTATTCATAAAAATCTTGTAAGACTCTTCAGTTAAAATGGACTTTGTCTCTTTCTTACTAGTTTAAATGTCAAGATGACGGACAAAGACAAACGAATTATAAACCTATTTTAGCTATAATTAGCATAAAAGACGTTTATGAATACTGGGCTACAATTTGAGCAACGGGGCGGACAACCGCCCGACACAATAATGACAGGGTGTTTTACGTCTGAAGTGTCTGTATGTGGCATCTTAGCGCCCTAACAGATAAACCGATTTTGTTTGAAAAAAAAATAGTCAAGAGTGTTTAAGCCAAAAAAAATTAGTGTGGAGTAATTTTTTTTTTTTATGGAACTTGAATTGAAACCAATGTCGTGAAAGTGAACCCAAACATTTTTGTGTGAATTGTTTTATAAACGTTGTTCAATAATGGAAAACAGTGTAAGGTGTCCACAAACGCGCACTTCGCCAGCCTGTGTGGATTAAACACTGTCAACTCTCTCAGAATATGATTCCGTTGCGTAAAGGTACTATTGTATTATGTAATTTTGTTTGTATGTAACGTAACAGCAATAAATTTTAAACTCAACGAGTTTTAAATGAAGGGGACACTTCAAATGTCCGCTAACGAAAAGGACAACCTTTAAAAGGTGTAGACAACCCATCAATAAGTTTTCTAACATGCACCAGTTCCCATGGGCTCAAAATAGATGTTCTAAGGGTTGCCGGATGTCTTAAGTGGCATCGAAAGGGCTAGGGGCGAAACGGATATTTATATTCCCAATATATCTGAAGTTTCTAACTTTGTTGAAGGGTACGATGAGTGATGTTCAGTTTAAGTTTAGTAGTTACTTTAATGAATAGTTCCGTTAGTTGGTTATTAGTTTTCAAAGTGTACAACACTTTTTAGAACACAATTGGACGTGTTATGTTCAAATAATAATGTGATACACGTACCTACATATTAATGTAAGCTACATAGCCCACCGGATTAGTAAACTGAAGTAGCAGTAAGCCAGTCATAACTGCCTACTTTAGAAATAAAATAATTTGTAATCTCAACAATTAGTATGTTGTAAATAATAGTCCACATCACTACTTAACAACAAGCCAGTTGCAGTCAAGCGCAAGTCGATATAGGTTAAAAAGAAACTGTGTTTTAGAACTGCGTTATATTAATATGTTTTAAGTTAAATATATTTCACCACTGACTGCATGTCGTGGAACCTTTAACTCGTGGCTAAGTCTGATACAACGTTAATAGATTGCATGTAAATTATCACAAAGCTGTAGAGTTTCCTTAAATAAAGAAATAAATAGAACTGACAACTGCTGGGGTAATCAAGGTCTTGAGTGGAGAACACGAATTAGCAAACGTAGCGTAGGACGCTCTAGGACTAGGTGGAGTGACGATCTCAGGAAGGCGACCGGCAAAAACTGGATGAGAAAAGCCGCGTGCTCAGTAGTGTGCTTTCGGAGAGGACTATCTTCAGCTGTGGACAAGAATAGGTTGATGATGATTATGGCATGTATATAAATGGCCTTGAATATAATGTTTCAACATAACTAGGTATATGAACAATCGTGCATGTTAATTTAATATTAGTTGAATTCTGAAGGAGGGAGCCGCAGTCAGAATGCTGTTTAACCTAAATAATGGTGGTACTTGGCATTGTGACTGAGTTAATTTGGTCTAAGAACTATTCACGATACTAACTATTCCAAATACAAATGGAGCTTATTTTCCGGTCCATAAAACTGAGACATTAAGGATGACAGTAAATGTGGGTCTAATGTATTATAATGAATATGTCATTTAGAACTACGAGTGCATATAACCTTCACAGTAACTGTAAAAAATAGCAACATTTTAGAGAACTAGTAGAAGTTACTAGTAATTTTATATGTTCCTAAGACGAAAAGTGTATCTATTTTCTTTTGCGGAAACTAAAATTTCTTAGTTCTTACTTATTTTGTGTTAATTTATTGTGAGTAAAAATTCGTTACTAATTATTATTTATAAATTATTCCTCATATTTATAGCTATGAAAACTTACTTTGCAAATATTCTAAATTTAATTTAGTTAGCTCTAGCTTTAATAAATAATTTAAGATTAAAATGGGACCCATTAGCGCCTCATCGATTTGTTTTTTTGCATCTTTTTACCATTCTAAGCACTTTACACAAAATTTAGAACTATGAAAAAGAATGCATTGTAAAATTTAAATCTACTTAATAGAAATTGGTAATAATTAAGCAATTAGCAATAAGACCTAAAGCTGTATTGGAGACAAGGTATTGCATCACTACTGTCAACAATATAATCACTAACACGTGTAACATATCGACAAACACTTCACGAACTGTATATAAACAATGATGTAGGGGAGTATGGAATGCAGAGCGCGTGTGGCATATTTGCACATCACCTGTCGACCTGATATGTCATGCTATATTTTTTGTAACGCACTTGAACTTTTACTGTCTTATTTTGTGAAATAAATGTTACTTATTACCTACAGGAAGAGAAAAATTAAATAAGCTTAGATATAACCTGGTGGTTAATTATTTACTTGCTTCTGATAAAGATTTTTTGGACTAAAAATGTTTGTTTATTGTCTTTGGTGCCTATTTTCTGTCTTTTGTCACACTAACTAGAAGATTGGAATCATTGGTCGTTGTATTGTGATCTCGTCTTGACCTTAGTGACCTTTTGGGACAGGCAATACTCAGGAACTCGAATAGAACTGACTAGACAAACTAAAAAAAAAGCAGTTATTTATTAGAAAAATGTAGATTTATTAACTAAAGTTGTATGAACCTATGTATCAAATTAGAAAAAGACTTCACACGTATTGTAGTGCAGTGTACATTATAATTAATTCATACTCTATGTTACATGATAATAAATTCATTACTACCTAGCGTTAAAAATGACTGAAATTGAGTGACTGTCCTTATGTACAGACAAAAATAACAATTTCAGTGATTTAACTTCAGTAGCCTTTTCAAGTCCTTCTTAGTTATTGTGATTGATAAAAGTCTACAACTTCTTCTTGAAACTAAAAAGTGGTTTTTAATGTTTGTCTATCATTTTAACATGTTTACAACAAACAAAGTCCATTTTAACTAAAGAGGCATAGAATATTTTTATGAATAAGAATGCTAGTTTTATTAATTTTCAATTTCTAATCATTTTACAATGTAGAGTCCTTTTAAACTTCTAATTAATGGCATAACTAGTCTACCTCACCTTAAGTGAAAGGAACATGTTTAAATGAAAAGATTACAGTTTCTTACAATTTTTATCTGATATTATAAATGATCATTTATGTGGGAATCGAGTAAAGGCCAAAACAACTTTTTCTTCGAAATCACAGCTTTATTTTCAATGTCTTACACCGTCACACAATTATAACAACTTTCCATAATTATCTACCGGCTACCACCTACTACCACAGACTACTTCTTCCATTCCTTCATCTCATTCACTCCTATGCTCTGTCGCTCACTCTTACATTCAATCATTTTACGTTCCGTTACTACTATTTAAAAATAAAAATGCCCACATTTATGTTTCATGACATTAAGGATGACTACAATTTATTTTGTTTTGTACGTCAGATAGATAAATTAAAATTATTAGACACGTATTTTTTCTTTTATTGTGTGATTAAAGATTACGGCGATAAGTCCAAATGAAATTTCGAATGACGCCACGCTGTAATTTTTTTACTTCTGTATGACGTAGCGCACTCCCACTCTATAACTAGCAAAAATACGTGTCTTAATACGTGTATAAACTTATTGACGGAGTAAGTATGATTTTTCATACGTTCCCGTCATCCCTATTGTGACTGGACAGGTTTAGTCATTTCACATCTTTAGTCATCATATTACAATATAGAGTACAAATAAGGTCCGATAACAAAGTTTTCTGGGTATCTTTAGAGGTTGCAGTGTCGGGGAAGTTTGCAGCTCGTGTCTACTTGCTGATCACGCCAATATCTTCTCACTCTTTATGAGATCTGATATTTAATTGTAGCTCTTGTTTCAATGGAATAAAGTCTAGAGAATATGGTACTAAAAATGTATGTGACATATAGGTAGGCGGAATTTGGTGGACGGTTGATAGGTAAATGCTGATACATATATTTAAATTGTTATGGTTTAATTTGTAACAAGATATGTTTTTACACATTTACTTCAGAACGAGTTGGGTGTAACTCTACAGCTAAACTTTGTTTGAAATAAGGTTTCAAAGGATGTAAAAGATTGCAAGCCTATCGCTACTAATAACCAGAGGTCGGAGTAGGTAGATTGAATTTATATACTTGCGTCAAGATATTATAATAATATGGACATGTCATTTTATCCATAATGTGCGGGAAGTACCGGAAAAAGTTCCGGCATTGGAATTATGGAATAAAATAAAATAAAAAGCATACAACAAAATCGGCTCACAAAATCGTTTATTATATTAATGATTGATAGAATTCAATGAACAATTATTTTGAATTAAACAAAAAGATAAATAAATCGTTTTTAATCCTCATCGGATACAATTTCCATATTTTGGCTTTCAACGTTAATACAATTAAAATAAATAATCATATTTTTTCAATATTTTCTAATTTTTAAGTATTCCTTTTGACGTCTTTTGAATTGTGTCTAAATTGTGGTATTTTGGAGTCATATCCATATTATTCTCTACGTTTGACGTCAACGACGAGAAATCAATCTACCTACTCCAACCTCTGCTAATAACTCAAATAATACTAATCTAGAATTTTAGGGACCCTGGTCATGCCCACACAGTTTAGCGTTAATTGTTTCATAACTGCAGCTTACTACCAGTCACATAAACATACCTAAACATAAATTAATATCGGCAAAAAAAATTCAAGGAAGCAAACTTGCGACGCAAAGGCATAAGCAGAGGTGAATATCACCTTTTCACCGGTTATTTTTAGGTCCCATACGTAATAGGGCATCTATTAAACCTGTTGTCAAAACCTGTCTTAGAACTAAAATATTCTAAAGCATGTAGCATTGACGAACCCACTATTACCTGGTTAAGGCCTTACTCTATCAACTCTGGGTAGTACAGACCCCTGTGCCCAGCTGTGGATAAAGAGTTCTTACAACATACTTTCTTTCACTTTATTCTTGCATTTTAGGGATAGTTAGTAATCAAGTTGTTAGTTTTAAGAGTTTCTCTTCTTCTTATCAGTTTTTAAGTTAGTTTGGGACTGTCATCTTTAACACAGGTTACTCCGTAATCTTGTTAAGATGGCAGTTGCAATCCGCTCTGTGACTATAAAACTCCATAATATTATAATCACTATACAGAACATTGTTATCATTTAGTTTTATAACTGAGTGTATCAATAAACTATTATTGTTATTATTAAAACATTTGGTTATAATTCTACCTTCCTTTAATATATCATAAGTTTCTTTAATAGCTAATTATAGATATCGGAATGTGTTAATACCTAATGTATTGCCAGGCGGCGTCAGAATCTGGCGAGATCACATGCCAGACATACCACTATCACGGAGGCCGAGTTATTTAAGATATGCAGAGCTACCAGGAATGTATTGACAATAGCTTAATTCAATAGAAGGGGTAAATAATGTTAATAGTAAATGTAGGAAGAACAACGTATTAGGGGATATGAAATTATCTAAAATTACATGCTAACATAACAATAAATAATCATAATGTTCGTGTTAGCTCTTCATTAGTTGGTGTAAATAAGTTGTTCTTGTTCTAGACATTAGTGCGTGGGCAGACCACCATTTATTACATAATTATATCAGTACAGATTAAGGAAACACTATGTTTTGTCGTTTAGCTGCTTACAAATTAGTCTTTATTGAGTCCAGATGGCCAGACACCTGGTCTGAATAAGTTATTAAGAGTAAAAGCAGGCTTAAGGGTGAGCAGAGGGTTATCTTTAGTAAAATACGAGTTCTAAGCGAAATTCTTAAAACTCATTCTGTATAAATAAACATAAAGATGTGCTACCTATTTATTAAGAAGAAAATCGATTATCTCAAAACCGTTTTGGCAATAAGCTTACTTACATTGTCAGTCTAAACTGAACATTTGGTTTATATCAAAATTTTTACACATTTATATAGAAATTATTGTATTTTGCTAGTAGGTAAGCACTTTTAGTCCAGTGCACGTTCAGACAGCAAGAGCTCCACGCGTGCTAGTAAACAAAGTAACAATTGATATCAGTTTATCATCTACACATAAATATCATAACAAAAAAATTGTTGGACACAACATACACTATGATTAAGTATATTATCTCAGTCTCTTACTTACTTGGTGTTATTTTATACTTTAATATTATAAAGGAGTTTGTTTGTTTGGTTGAACGTGGTAATCTCAGGGACTACTAATCCGATTCGAAAAATTCTTCCACTGTTATATAGCCTATTTATTGAGGAAGGCTATTGTTTAGTCCATTGCTGGGCATGAAGTCGCCAACGTAAAGCTAGTTGGTAATAAGTTTAAACCACGCCTAAAACGTTATTCTGGAATAAGCCAGCGTAAGTAAATATTTAAGTATTCATCCCAAACTCAGGGTCTTATGAATATTTTTCTTTTAAAAAAGATACGAAAAGTGAAAACCTGTCCACTTTCTTTTATCCTCTAAGAACCTAGTGAAAGCAAAAATCCTAAGCTCTAAAGCTATGCAAATGTAGAAAGGTCTTAAGGGTCAGAGGGGTGAATTGGGAGGGGGAATGGACAAGGGGCAAGGAGAAATGCTATCGCATTGTACCCACGTTAATCCTTTAACTGCAACCTAGGACGTGGGTTATATAACAGTTGTGTTGCTCCACAAAGATAGGATTTAGGTAGGTATAACCTACCTATATATACCTACCTAAATCCTATCGCTGTTTTTATTACCTGTGAGTAAGTTACGATTAGTACTTAGTTGTCTTACATTCCGATATTCACAAACAGAAGTTATTCAATGACTAATATTTATACATTACCACATTTTTATATACATTAACACTGAGCAAACTGAGCTCACAGTTTCTTGAATTCTGAGTTGTTTTTCAAGACACTGAGCTCAATTTGCTTAAATCGGAACGCAACTTAAATATTAATGTTTGGAGGTAGTCCGTAATAATTGTGATTAATATTTTTGCTGACCGCGAGCTGCGCGCGTGCATTTTTGTTTGTGCCGCTATATACTTACATGAGTTGCGCTAAAGAGGCGCCCCAAACCATTGCCATGACTGCAAGCGAGCATCTCGCGGTCAGCTCGCAAACGGCTCGCGAGCTGCACATTCGCGGCACATTCGTCAGATGTGGACGCACCCTAGGAATCTGCTTTTGTAATTCTCATTTTTTTTTAATTCATTATAGCTAAAATAAGTTTATAATTCGTTTGCCTTTGTCTGTCATTTTGACATTTATACTAGTAAGAGAGATAGGTACAAAGTCCATTTTAACTAAAGAGTCAATAGTTTTATGAGCTTTATATGAATTACCTACCAATAGCTACCTACTTCATTGAGTCAGCGTTTGGCCCACACCGTACAACTTTTTTCTTTTTGCACTGTCTCCTTTAACTTGACGTTGGCAGAATCACTGTCAAAGACGGTGGATGCCAATTTATTTTAAAAAGTGAAGTGAAGTGATAAGCTTTATGTTTTATGTAGATTAATATATCGCCAAAACATAAGTATTCTTCGTTTTTCCTTACCGTGCCAAAAAGGTAAACAAAGCTTCAGTTTTCGTATCACTTTAGAATATCACGATTTTATCAATGAACCACACTATGTATCGACTTATAAATGTCTTAATCCATTGAGTAAACACTTTAACTATGAAATTAACTGAAAAATGTTTTAAATCAACCAGTTAAATACGAATTATTGATAAAATTCTTAACACATTCCAAAATTCATGACCACAGGTTATGCAAGGACAAGGGCTGTTTGACATTTTTATACTTTTTAAATTAGAGTGTGGACATAGATTTTTATGGATTCGATAACTATAGATTTAGGAAGAACTGAGTGAATGAATCCAGTCAAATGAAAATGTGATGTTTAGATCGTACTTTAATGTAAAGTATTGTCCTAAATTATTTTATTACTGTCTTCTTTTAATATGAAAATTTTGTTTTTTAACCATGTAACTGACGCTGTGTGAAATTGAATGCATAATAAATATAATTAGTTGTATCGTATCGTCGCTCATTCAAATGTTCTAAACGATCATTTAAATAAAATCAATCTGTGCTTCCCTTGGTCACGTCATTACTTGAGAACGTTTACACCAAAATGGATAATTTATGTATCTATGTGCCTAGATTTAAAAGTTACTCAGAAGTTAAAAAAAATAGCTCTGCCTATTTTAAAAGATCTTGTCCTTAACAGTTTAATACATAGTAAGGTTGTAGTCAATTTATCGGTATTCATCTAGAGCAGCGGTCGTCAAAGTGCGGCCCGCAGACGATAATTCTGCGGCAACAAATAACTTCGATGCGCTTGCGTTTTCATTTTTTATAACCGCATGACTCCTCCCTCCCTAACTAACACAGAGTTCATCCCGCATCCGCATTAACCTACTCAGATTCACTATCAGATTATTGATTAATAAAAAAATTAACAAAATAGCTTGTTTGACCCCTCATCTTAATTTTGGTAACTGGCCAGAAAAAGAGAAAAATATTAAAGAAGTCGTTGAAACGTTTTTTTTTAATATTTTCATATTTTTAAACATTTATAATATTTCCTGTTTTCAACAATTTATTTGAGATACGACTGTATTATTGTATTTCAGTGTTTTATTAAGTGTAAAGCTTCTTGGTTCCGAATAATGAATGATTAGAAATCTATTCAGTCACTCTTTTAACAAATCATTCAATGTATTCAATCATGGTGGCCTACCCTAAAAATATAGTCTCTGGTTACGAGGCGGCCATATTTGTTGTCATAATATGCATCCTAAGGAACAACGCAGTATAGGTATAAACTGTTCTTATTATACAAATTATATTATTGTAAAAAGTTTAAGAAAGTTTTGTTGGAAATTTAATTTTTTATGGCACGTCCAAATTGTTTATTAGGTATTACCTTACCTAGAAGCAATGCGTAATACACCTAAACATCGTTTTGGAATCAGGCCGTAAATCACAAAGTCAACATAACTCACACGCAAGCGTGTTTATCATTTCTTTGTCCACCCTCTGATTTACGAGGCCCTGTATGACCCTGAGTCCAGCCCTTAGGGACGATACTAGAACGATAACTCAAGCAAAACGTTATTTATGACGGATAGAGATACTATTGATTAGATTACTTGGTATCTTACAACGACTAGCAAATTGGATTGTTGTTTTATGAAGATCGGACAATACGACACAACAACAGCGTAAATTATAACAAAAATATAATAGTACTTAATGTCTTAGATTTACGCGAATATGACACATTCAAAAATACAACTACTTTTTAACGGATTTTATCGCGGTTTATATTGTCAAAGAAAACCGGTTCCTACCAAGAATGATCCGCGAAGTTATTGAAATTAAAAAACATCCTAATTTTAACAGAGAAAATGGTTGGAATATACAACCAGCTTGGGACCCAGTGCTTAATTTACTTGTACCAAAACCCAAGCAAAATCAACTCAGAATTCAAGACACTGTGAGCTCAGTTTGCTTAAATCGGAACGCAACTTAAATATTAATGTTTGGAGGTAGTCAGTAATAATTGTGATTAATATTTTTGGACGTCAAAAACCTCAGTCCTCCCGTGAACATGAAGTCTGAAAAGACTTTGAAACGTCGGGATCTAAAATCTAAAATAAACCGCGATAAAATCCGTTAAAAAGTAGTTTTATTTCAAAAATATAATAATAATATTCTGGGACAATAATACAAACGGCCATATGATCTATGCAGAACACTAAGCAGAGTTTGTCTTATGGAAACTAGTCTGATATATTACTTTTCTATTGTTAATAATATACTCGGTCAATTTTCACACCCGGCCATCTGAATCCAAACTAAGTAGCAGGGCGAACTATCCTACCGGCTACAGCGACCATTTATTACCAACCATACCAACTCAGTTTATTGTATACCTAAATTTTGTTATAATGTTCTGAATTCGCCATTTCATCGACATATTTTTGCTTAAGAGGCGCAGCTGTATTAGCCTCGCCATTTAAATATACCTACAAGGTCGCGGGTCGATCCCGATTGTGCCCACGCATAGCTTTGAATTACATTGTGAGGAAACTAATCATTCGAGGACATGTGACATCCATCAAGCCGCACTTAGCTGAAACTCTTTCAACTCATAAGATAGTTGAGAAAAGACCTGTGTTCAGCAGTGGGACACTAAAAAGGGTTGAAGTGAAGTGATTTTAGCATCTTGCTCATTATAATTTGAAATATTTTTAGTGATCCTAAGCATTTCTATATATTATCACAACTGATGTTTCTGAATGTAAAAATACGTGTTTTAACATTAATAAGAAGGACCTTTGTACAGTAAATACGAAAGAAACCAACGATCAAGCTATGATTATTACTACCTTTAAGTAAACAGCTGTGTAGGTATCAAAACTTTCCTATTAATTAATGTTGTTACTTATCCCGGTTTCGAGTTTTGGTCGTAATTTAATACTTTGTTGTTGTGTTTCGGATAGCTGATTAATTAGCAGACTGATATGAAAGTAGCTTAGTCGAGTTTGCTAAAGTTAATAAGGGAAGTTTCTTACAAAACGTCTTTTTGAGTCAAACTTGAGCACTTTGACGGAGGATTCACGGAGATTTGATTAGGACATCTTCATGTATCTTTACTTACTTTAAACTTTGTTACTCATTGAAACAAGTAGTTTTTAAATTTTAAGCTACTGACTCATAAAAGTTGGTTAGGTTTAGCCTCATAAAAAAGTCATGCCATACCACCCGATAAAATTCATAGTCGATGGAAGTAAATCAAAAAGTAAGTAAATGGATAAAATAGACATGGTGATTAACCAATAAGAAACCTAAGTCTATGGAAAAAGAATAGCTCAAAGATATCTACCATCCAATAATATTTCGTAGTATAAGATCTAGCCACAGAAGACGAGGGCGACATAAGTTTGTTCACATAGTATTACTTGCTTATGCTTTGCTACATTAACATTACTTATCTACATATATCCTTTGGTATAAGTTCAAAAGTCGCTATCGTTTTAGTTTGAATAGTTAAATATTTACAGTCTAATTTATAAAAATCATAAAAGCCTCTTAGTGGAAATAGACTTTGTCTCTTTCTTACCAGTATCGATTTCAAGATGACAGACAAATACAAACGAATTATAAACCTATTTTAGCTATAATGAGATTATATGATGTTTATAAATACGGGGATTGGTTTATTAAAAACATAATTCACTTTAGTATGCAGATAGCAGAATGGATAAATTGCAAAGATAATGCTATTTCACATCGATGCTTATCAGCGCTGCAACCTGTCAGCTGGACTTTGAAAGAGTATTCATGCGATAGACAATGTGTTTAGGGCTACTCCTTTGATTTTTTTTTCTTAATATCGTATGCATGCTACCTATGTTGTGGTGTCTGATAAGTCTGTGGGATGGTCTGGATGCATTTAGTATAGAATGTCCAAAGGTTGGCAGGAAATGATGGTGGAGGTTTTTGTCCAGTAGTATCTGAGAGAATATAGATTATCTAATAAAACCTAAAGGAACCAGATAATAAGACAGTTAATACGATTAACAATGTGGTAAAATAAATGTGAACAATAGTCTTTATAAGGTATTAATTTTTGCTATACATTGCGGAAGAGACAGACTCCATAATTAGAATAAATTTCCACCGTAAAAAAAAATCCGGATATTTTTTTGCAAGAAAAAATATTTAATTCGGTTATTCTATTCACAATTATTATCTACTCTGTATGTAGGACTTGATTTGCATGAAAAACAGCTAAAATAAAACATCCATCGTCATCCATGAAATGACGTGGCGTAAGTGCACTTTGTGGTAAAGACTAATCCTGTAGTGGAAAGGTTTATCGTTCGCTATTAGGGATTTTCATTCCGTATGAATTAGCAAAACAAAACACGATTGTTGAAAATTCATTGAGATTTTGTATTAATTTCATGTATGTACCTCATCAATCATCATCTCTGTATGAATGTACGGATTTTACAACTAGCGTTTTATGGAGGACGATCCCTCCCACCCTGTAGGTATATATACTATACTTTGACCGTAAAGAAAGTAAAAATTTCATTTTGCGACAAGGTCTTTAGACACAATACCACTAATGATAAAATGCAAATAAATACATGTACTTATTTACCTCATTAAAAATTTGGTGACCGTACCTTTGTTACCAATTAGGTATTTATTATTATACCTACCGATTAAATAGTACAAACAAACATTAAATGTAATACAAATTTGTTCCAAGCCAACAGAATTTATCAAAGATTTTTGTAACACTTTTACACGTCTACAAATAATAAATGGCAGCCCTGGGACGGTGCGGCGTCACGGCGGCATAAATCATACGCGCGCCCCGTCTGATCCCGCCTTAATATACTGCAAGAAAAAGTAACCCGACCGGACACGGGAATACACTTAACATGGAGTTTTTGAGACTGCTCTTGGGTTGAGGTACATTTTGTTACAGGAAGTTTTCCGTTAGAAAATTTCCTGAGTTTTACTAAAAGGATGAGAGGTTTTGCAAAGGGAAAATATGTGGGTAAACTGTAAAACTCACCTATATAATAAAACAAATGATGACTACAATTTCTAAAACAAAAGGTAGATTCTTAATTCATAAATGAAACAGTCGTCAATTGTTTTAGGAAGTTGTTGTTGACGCTATAATAGCTTTATAAAAAAAACTAAGTGAACTAAACTAACTAATGTTTTAACAATAATTCAAAACCCGCTCAACCTCAATTCTAATAAAATTTAAATCGAACTACCTGGAACTTATACACTTTGAAACAAAAAAAGGATAATCAAAATTGATTATCAATTATGTACCTAATAATATAATTAGCGGAAATATTGCGTTACAACCTACATAAAAAAAATAAAGATACACAATCGAATTGATAACCGCCTTTTTGTTGAAGTTGGTTGACAAAACGTGAGAACTAATTCAGCAGAACTACACACAAACGAGCCATAGCTGCTAAACCGAATTTAGGCAAACAGATTAGCCTGTCATAGGGCTAATCTATGCGTTACACAGATTCTAAGCAACATAGATGTATCGCTCAATCCTTTACATAGGCTGGCGGCACCTCGCGGCTACAGGCGACAATAAATCAAGGCTCGAGGAAATTGCCGACGACGCAGGGGGTAGGGGGAAGGGGAGGGGGTTCTCCAGGGGGCGATTTAATTAAATCTTCTATCGAACTCCTGAGGCCTGCCGCCGGCCTAACGAACGGCTATTGTATTTAAATAATGTGTATGCTGACTTTTTGCATGATCAAATCACGGTTGAACAATCCTAGTACCTACCTACTTAGTTAGATGGGGCTTGTAGGAAATTATAAATGGGAAAAGACTTCCGGGAAATTGTTTGATGTTTCGTTGTGATTGTTCTATACCTAAGAAAATTTAACATGGTGTAAGGTTTTAAAGCAACTGCGGTGGCGCAGCGTTACGGGCCTGGTCTTTGAAATATAAGGTCGCGGCTACGATTCCCAGTCGGGCCCATACATCCTTAAACATTGTGAGGAAACCGGCATGACGAAGAACTATTCATTCAAGGACATGTGACATCCACCAACCCCTACTTGGCCAGTGTGTGTGGATTAAGGCCTAAACTCTATCAACTTGTAAGATAATATTTAGTAGCTGGTTACCGGGATACAAGGATAACAAGGAAATTTTCGTAGTAGGTACCTATAATCGCCGTTTTCGTGTGTCTGTTCTTTCGCTATTACTCCTTATCTACCCGACGGATTATGATAGGTACTGTTCTTCAATACTTACCTATAGGATACGGAAAAGTTCATATAATTGACTTTAGCTTCGAAGCGAAAGCACCAATGAAAGACTATTAGTTTGTTACACATAACGAGGAAAAATTAGGATTAAGGTATCAATTAAGAACACTTATCACCCAATAATTCATCATAACACTCTTATGGCATACAAAATAGGGATTTCAAGTGGATAATTAGAAGTGGAAAACAACCGTTAATAAAAATTAACAAGATTAGTACGTACCTCCCCAGAAACAGTTGAAACAAATATCAGCTGAATCTTTATTAACGTTGTGCTAAGTACTTATTTTCCTCAATTGCTCATATTTCATTTGGGGGGCACTAAATAAGGCTTTATTACGTAAATAATATCCCCCAAAATATTTGTGCTAATTAATATAAGGGCCCGCCTGTTGAATTGGGGTTATTTTGAATTTACAACCTGGTATGTTTGTGAGTAAAACCTTTGGTTTTATTATTGTTGTTTTAATGTGAAACATTATTGTTAAAAAAATACACAAGTAGTACATCCATTTAGTGTTAGTTAGTACAAAGATACCAGACTTTATAACTATGTTAGTAAGATAAATTAAATTAAAATAGTTTTAGCATTTATTTTGTTACTAGGTTATTGTTCGAGATACATCTACGAACAATTCCTAGTAACAAAGAGTCGATTGGAGAATCGACTGGACACCCATAGCATGGAGATGCTGTGGATGACCAGTATTAGTTTGTGGGTTTCCTTAAAGTGTTGAAAATTGAAAGGGTTTACTGTTTAAATAAAATTGTTGTAAGTAATAATACAATTTTATAATTTATTTATTTATTTGTAGATTACCTAATTATTAATTTCTATTAGATTCTAGTTAGTGCTTGTCCAGACTGCACACGAGGGCGCGGTGGATGTGTCAAATCAGGCACTCCGCCACTAGTTCGACGTGAACCTACAAATACCTCGATGTTTGATAATGTCGGCGACAATTAATTGCGAGCATATTGCGCGCGAATAGGCTAGCTTGTCCAGTACCTACTTCGACTGCAGGTGGGCTTCATACGTAAACATTTGCATAATAATATCCTTTTATGTTTGTAAGAATGTATGGAGTTACTCTTTCACGCAAAAACTACTCGACGGAATTGGATGAAATTTAGCACAGAGATAGATTATGGTCTGGATTAACTCATAGGTTAGTTTTATCCTAATAAGTACCACGCGAGCAAAGCCGTGGGCGGGACCTAGTGGGTGGGTGGGCGATATTTTGTGACCGCACCAGCCACTGCGCCTGTAAGTCAATGTGGGTGAGCACTTAGGATTAAATTTTCAAAAATTTCGACAACCATTTTGTCCAATTAAATCTGAAATTTTCAATATCTTATCCTGTGTCTTCCTTCATCATAATAATAGGTATATTGTATTGAACTTTCAGTCAGTCAGAGCCTATTAAGTAAGTAAATAAGTGGCTTCTATCTTCCATGGTCAGAATTATATAAACTATAAAGATATGTTGAAATAAAACTACTTTTTAACGGATTTTATCGCAGTTTATTTTAGATTTTAGATCCCGACGTTTCAAAGTCTTTTCAGACTTCATGTTCACGGGTGGACTGAGGTATTTGACGTCCAAAAATATTAATCACAATTATTACTGACTACCTCCAAACATTAACATTTAGGTTTGTTTTAGTTTCAGTTTCCCTACCAAGAATGATCCGTAAAGCAGATCACAAGAATCAGTTTGTTGTAAGCTATTACATAAAACTTCAAAACAAATTGTTTAAAGAAAAAAATGTCGGCCTTCCAAAATCGAACCCAAAAGTGAAAAATCCTTTTATAAGTATAAATGCGAAAGTTACTGCCTGTCGCGCTTCCACGCCAAGGCTATTGAACCGATGTAGTTAAAATTTGGTTTGGAGATACCTACCTAGTTTGAGACGCAGGGAAGGAGATAGGATAGGAGATTTTATCCGACTGCGCAAAAAGGTTTATAATTAAGCGCGATAACTGAAGAATCTCCTCCAATTAAGTTAAAAATTATTGAATCGACGAAGCAATTTTATTAAATGTAAAAGAAATGTGTAGTGTACATTTAGTAAGTAACGCATTGTCAGTACAAATAGGCAGAATGTGCGGCATCCGACCTCCTCCACATGTCCTCCAATGAATTGTTAATGCGCACTCAAATCACAATAAGAATTCGCTGTTCAAAGGAAATTCTACTTCAGCGAATACGATATGAGCTTGGGTCGTATTTACATATTTGTATTTGTTTTATCTATTATTAATTCATTTAGGATTACTACCTGCCCTATACAAAATAGACTACAATTACAATATATCCAAAATTACCAATCTGAACGAACTAGTACGAATACTAAAGTAATTAAGTATATAGGTACCTACCCATTTACAAAAGACAAGTAGTAAGATATAGCAGTTATCTGGTTTCCATGACACAAGCTTGCTAAGTACCTATGGGATCAGATGACCGGAATATTATTATAATTATCATATTATTAATTTTTGGTAGAAATGGATAGATGACATTAAAGCGGTAGCAGGAAAAGAATGGAGATCAAAAGCAAAGGACAGACATACTTGGAACAAACTGGAGGAGGCCTATACCCGAGAAGGGGTTCCAATCAATCAAGTGGACTAAAAATAAAAGTAATTTATAAATATAAAAAAATATATAATAATACCTATTATTGAATTGAATATTTTTTATGTAAAATTAGTAATGTTATTTTTTACAGTCATTTGTATCTAGTAATTTTATACATGTATATCAGATTGTAAATAAAATTCCCTTTATTATTATTATTATTAATTGTCGGTAGAGTCATTAAATGCAGTGACATACTTAAGTACGTACTTGCTTAGTTTATTCTAATTCGTTTCATATCTAGGTATTTTTTTAATAGGTATTTTCTAGAATGCACTCTGAAGTTTGTTTTTTATTAGGTAGGTACCTCTTAACATTGACGATGTGATACTAAAGTGTTCTTAGGTAGTGTCCACTACCGGTTGGTTTTGTGGTGGCCACTGACATCGATCCGATGTGGTTTCAGGCGCGCCACTTAATGAAATAGAAATTGGTGACCTCTTGAAGACAACCTCCTCGTTCTCTCATATCTCTCTCCCGCCAGGGGGTGCCGCTCGCCGAAGTGCTGTGGAACAGAGACAAAATATATTATACAAAGTCAAAGACGACCGGCGAGTGGGATAGCTGTATTCATTATGAATATAATGCGGTCGTGCTTGTGTCTGTGAGCTTAACGTACTCGGCGCGTGTGTGCGACTTTCTGCCACGCGGTCGAATCAATATTTCATCTTTGAGGAGCACGGTCACCCATTCGACGCATAAAATACACGACAAAAACAAATAACTGCTATAAATAAACATTATTTTCTTAACTTTGTCTTTTGTTTGTTTATTTTTTAAATGTCGTCGGAAATAGGTATTAGTCGTTGTCCATAAACGCGTAAATAACCACAACGCAAATGTAATTTTGAAAAAAGAAGTGTCCCGTTATCGTGATCGATTAGGTGAGTGAACGTCTCGCGTTGTGGTTGGTTTGCGGTTAAATGGGCGTGGTTTGTGGTTATATTTACAACATTTGATTGGTCGATACCTAACCTTTGCGGTTAGTTGTGTGGTTTCTAAGATTTTCACCCCTGGAAAAATAGATAGAGGAAAATATATGACGGGAAGAGCCGTGATTGGTCGATTCGGTAATTTTGCGGTTAACCGCGGAATGCTATTCGTTAAGATTATAATGGGTTGTGGACACTGCCGGATTTGTAGGGCTGTTCACGCCGCGGCTTTGCTACTGGCCGATGTGGTTTCCCTTTTCGGAAATTAATTTAGATCGTTAGGTACTTAAATGCCTATACCTTTACATAGATATTTTCTGACGAATCAGCTTACGTCTCACCGCAATTGAAGTTCACCCACTTCGCGGTTTAACTATTGGTCTACTTCGCTCTCTTAAGAGATAAATAAATAAAACAGATTTGTGTATTGTATCTACCAGTAACTACCTATAATAGAATTATGGACATCAGAAAAGTTGATTTGTTTATAATTGAGAACTTTCCCAAAATAAAAGTCCGGGAGGCATTCCCTACCAAATATAAAAGTACCAACATATACCTACCTACCTAGAGAAGTAGGTAATGTATAATGTCTTCGGGCATGTATTTCTCATCGGGCATCCTGCTTGATAACTGTGTAGATACCAACTTGTAATACTTACCTAAAGGTGTTATTCTATCTTCATACCTAGTTAAAAAATTTAAACTACGCCCTCTGCCGACGAAACGGCGAACTACTTGCTATTTTTAACAAAACTCCTTGAAGTGTGAACCTTTTCGCTTTCTTAGAGTTCTTAAGAAAGCAAACTCCTTGGAAGAAGTTTCACGTACGCAGCCCCTAACTCACACAGATATAGGTTATTTCTCCCCTAAGAAGCCTCCATGCGCATGACAAAATGTATTAAGTGACACTTGTGTTCGAGCACTTACGCCTTTATGCTTTTTCGAATCTTCCTTTGAAGGGATATGCTGGTAAATGGGATTAAGTGACTTACAACAGAATAGTACCTACGTCCTTTTAATATTGTGCATAAAAATTTCCCCTCCAAGCAAAAGTAACTGCTATTTTTAAATATCACACTTTGAATTAACTCCTTATTGGAAGTGTGTAAGGTTGAATTTTGCTAGAAGTTTTAGGGGATTCCAACAAAAGTCGCGTAGTTTATTTTTGGCAACTTTTCTGTAGCATTGTGTGGGTGAATGTGTGTACAGTCAGATAAAAATGTGTGTTGTAAATGGCGCTAGTGTGCTCGAAGTATGGGAAACTTCCGTGAGATGGCGTTACTTGTGTCTGTGGTTTGACTTGAATAAAGAGCAGAGAAACTTGATATTCTCGTTAGAAAGATGAGTGGAAAACGCTTTTAGAAGATTAGTTTAGGGAGTGTACATGTTTCATAGTATATATAGTTATTTAAACAATATGTTTTGGTTTATAGTGTTACGTTGTTAGATTAGTTTTATGCGTTACTCATATGTTTACTTTGTGATCTTGTATCTTGTTCTTGTTTGTACCTATTACAGGGATTAAGTAGTTCAAAACAATTTATGTTTGTAACGATTTTTTTACCAGTATGTTGATTTATATTTCGAATAGGTATTCTTACCGGTTTTTAGTGGATAATAAACTTTAATCTACCTATTTATTTACCTTTTTTAGTTGAACTTAGGTATAAAGTAGTAGGTATGTATAGGTAAATTTAATTTAAAGTAAATAAATTCGTACACCTACTCGGGTATACGAATTTATTTAAAGCGAGACAAGCAGTGAGCAGCGGTAGCGCAGCAACATCGGCCTTGTCTTTTAAATTGAATTTGAAATCTTTGTATGAAGAAAAACATCGTGAGAAAAGCGGCATGTCTAAGAACTCATCATTCGGGGACATATAGATCAAACTCGCACTTGGCCAGCGTGTGTGTATTAAGGCCTAAACTCTGACACTAAAAAGGGTTGAAGTGTTAACATGCACTTCCAAATGGTCTACCTATGTATACCTACCTAATAATCCTTCTTTTATTTTATTTTTTAAATGTATATTACAAGTAGGTAACTAAAGTAAGTTAGTAGGTACCTACTTAGATATTAAAATTTATTTGAACCAAATAAGCTTAGAATTAATTTATTTTCTACTTTGCGAGATATTTGATTAAACCGTCAGAATCCCACCACACATAGGTATTAAAACTACAGAGCACAATAATATCTCCAAACATTAACTACTAAGGGGGTGAGGCAAGGGGAGGGGGTGGTAATTTTCTGGACTATTTATTTCTCGCTGGTCACATTACGCCTCGGTATGTTTTAATGTACCCCTATCTACCTTCATTAGTTTACTCGTTGTGTTTATTATTTAACCGACTTCGAGAATCGAAGGTTGACAATTCGATTGAAAGTTTTTCTAAGTGTAGTTATAACTTAGTTACGAAATAAAATGTCAGATATTCTCTTTTTCCTCATGACGGCCGTATAGGTAGGCTACTTTTCGTTCTTCTGCCGGGTATGATATAAAATGCTGCTAAATGCCGGCAGAAAGTTAGTCTCCTTATAAAACACTAGCTTTCTACCGGCGGCTTCACCCGTATGACCTAAATTTTTATATCATTCTCAGCAGCGAGATAAAAACTAACTTAAAGACTATCAATAACAATGTAAAAATTCTTCATATCGGATCAGTAGTCCCTGAGATTAGCGCGTTCAACCAACCAAATTCTTCAGTTTTATAATCTTTTATAAAGTAAAAATGAATCAATATATGTGTTGCTAAGCTTTAAACTCAAGAACGGATGTACTGATTTCGCTAATTACTTTTTTATAATATTTCTTGAAGAACGAGGATGAGTCTTACGCAGAGAAAAATTTGAATAATTGGTTAAAAAAGTATAAAAATATAACTTTTCTGTATCTACTCCCGTAATAAATACATACATAAAAGTCAATTTGAACTTTAATAGGTGGTATGAAGTTTGCAGGATCAGCTAGTGTTAGATTTAGTATGTTTTGTTAGTTGGGTAAGAACCGATTTTTTTAATTGAACGAATTATTGTATATTTTAGGACATTAAAACTCTCAATAGTCTTCCCCTTTATATCATGAATGGCGTGATCGCTGTATAAGTTTAAGTACGTAGGTTGTAAGATAAGTAAAGAAGGGTTGAAATCAAGACGGGCGGTAATCAGCCGGTGACCGCGTAATGGTCCCATTGGGACCGGCCGCACGACGACTTGAGGCGTTGGAGATTAGGGTTGATACTCACAGAAAGAAAATATGTTCTAATTAAATTTTGTCCGGGATCTCCTGGATTTGGTTATGTTTCAAAACTCTGAGCTTCATCATACGTCACTTCTACCCTTTTTAGTGTCACACAGCTGGACACGGGTCTTCTTTCAATTATCTTATGATGTATTGAGAAAGTCCAGGCCTTAATTCACACACGTTGGTTAAGTGCAGGTTGGTGGTCATCATACGTATCGATGCCGATCCTCTACCGTATGTGAGACGTAGATATTGTGGTTGTTTTAGTTTTAAAAATCCGGAAAATATTATTAATAGTATGGTCAGTGGTAATTTACCTAATTTATTTATTTAAACATAAGTTTTTAAGTTTAGTATTCACGAGTTATATTGAAATTTTTAATTTAAATAAGAAACATTTTTTACAGTAACAATAGGTAAGTGAATAATAGACAACGCGAAAAGTGTGAAATATTTGAGTAAACAACGCATACGTATGTCATTCACAAGCACATAAAGTTTTCACTTCATTGTTGTGAGAACGTTTTTACCACAGATAATATACCTAATACTATGTTTTTACTTTACCAAATACTTTAATTTTCCCTTTTCGCCAACCCTATTCCTACCCCGTAATTCTTAGCGGAGGTTTAAAACAATGCTGATGTTTATTCTTTATCGCAGTCGTGGGAAATTTACGCGCAGGGCTGGTAATAATTAAAATATTCCTATTCACGCTCCTACTCCGGCTACTTACTGCTCGTACCAAGTTTCGTTTAATTAAAACCGCCAATTCTAATCAGTATGCATTGAGGTTCTTTTTAATTATTATCTATGTAACTGCACAAAATTGGTTTAACGTTGGTAACTTAGACATATTAGAACTTTATTTTTTTTAGATGAGTACCTATTGAAGTTCAGACCAGGCGTCCATGAAATCCATAACAAAGGTGGGTTACAAGACCGAAGTCGAAAAGTATATCCGAGCTAAAATTAGAACTGTAAGTGCAGGTACAAGAGAAAAAGGTGTTAGAATTGCCAATAATGCGATGCCTCTAGCGTTGAGGCAAACTTTTAAGGCGACGCTGCTTTTATGCACGGCCGTTGTGAGTGATACGCACCTGTCCCTTTTGAAGGACATCACCGATGAGATCAGCGAGTATTCTCCTAGGTCGTCCTCTCTCAGCGTTTTCACTCACCTTCGCCGTGTATTTACTTTTCGTCAATCGTCCATCATCCATCCCACATGACCAAACTATGCTTTTTTCCACCTTTGTCACTAAATCTTCATAAGGACTATAGCGTTCTCTAATTACTTCATTCCTCGATCAGAGTTACACCACACATACTTTGTAGAGAACGCATTTCCACAAAAGGCTTAAAAAGATAAAAGATTTTCCATTTGCCTACTGACAACTCTGACGAAAATGCAAAACTTATCAAAATTCTACGTTGACAAATGTTATGGATGTTTTGTATTAAAATACATTTTAGTATTTATGACCAATGAAACGCAGTTTATCTTCAGCAAACTGTATTAATAAAACTCAATACACACAGTAACAGAGATAAAAAAAAAGGCAAACGTAATACATACCAACATAACCGACAGTGCAGTCAACCTTAACATGTAGAACATTGCTATTATGATATTCAACAAGTATATTAATAATAATAGGTAATGTACCTATAGTGAGAAATAAGTTAAGAAGTAAGATTTCAACCCTTCGAATTTACATTAGAGAGCGCGTCGATACAACTAATACATACGGTAAGACAAATGCTCTTGCTTAGCAATAATTGTCCCGAACGAAACACAAAGGTACGTAATTAGAAGGGTCTGTATGAAAGGTGCTGTAATTACGTACTCCAAGTCACAATAGAGTTTGTCTTCACATGCTATTTGAGTTAGACAAAGGCTTAATGGGTAGTGTAAAGAGATGTGTTGGGTGTCTTCAAATTGATTTCGGAGGAGAAAACTTAGTCGGTAATGTTTTATTTACAGAGAATACGAAGTTAGAACGTTTTGTTACAACTCTGCTTTAGTTCGAGGCAACTTGGCATTTAGCCTTTTGTTATGATTGTAGTTCACTTCAACCCTTTTTAGTGTCCCACGGCTGGGCACAGGTTTTCTCTCAAGCATCTTACGAATTGAGAGAGTTTAGGATTTAATCCAAACATGATGGCAAAGTGTGGGTTGGTGAATGTCACCTGTCCTCGAATGATTAGTTCTTAGACATACCGGTTTCCTCACGATGTTTTCCTTCACTGAAATGTTTGATTGTAGTTCAATTTATTTCATTATAACGGGAATCGGACTGAGGATTTCTCTATTAAAGTGGTATTCTTGATTGAAATAAAATAAGACAATACTATGGTATTCTTGATATTAGAAATGTTGTTAACAGTTGCCCTCTGATATCAACACCATTAAATAACACTCTATGTTTTGATGCTATAGCTTCTTTGGGATTACTTCCCGTAGTAATCGTAAAGTTCATTCATATTTCAATACCACAAATTGTTATAGATGAGTACCTATAGCTGATGGCCTAGCACTATAACATTTTAGATACTGTCATTAACGTCAATAGTTTTGACACTGATGGGTCAGACTTACTCATTGTTTTTTATTTTTTTCTTCTTTAAACTGTTTCCATTTATGGTTCTTTTTCTCTTTCCGTGTGTTTTTTTTTATCATTTGATTTTGTGTGTCCTGTCTTTGTTAAATAAATGTTTTCCATTCTTTTTCAAGCTCGATATGATAAATGGGATATCATTGATTCATTTCATTTAATTCTGTCAGATGCAGTTTTATCCACGGTACCAAAAGTATTCTTAATGACAAATATATACTTGTACCTGTTAAATATGTTTGGTATTTGATGCCGAAGATTTTTATAAAATACTAGCGGCCCGCCCCAGCTTTGCCCGGGTAGCTTGAGCCCACTCAACAATTTACAAAAAATGTGATAAATAAAGAACCGCTCAACCGATTCTGTGCAAACTTCACATAAACCATCTACTAAATAGTCCGAACAATGCCTAAACATTTGGTTTGAATACTGGTAGGTACTGCTTAACTACTGGTGGTTATTACTTGTTTTCTTAGACAAGCCACCCATACTATTAACTCCGACATCAGTACGAAGACCACACTGACACGACACAAATGAAGCTTACAATTAAGGCCGGGTGCACACGGTAGGCGCGTCGCATTTGCCCGTGTCACGTACCCATTGCCTCTCACTTAATTTCGCTAGGGGGCGCGGGGTGCGGTTTTAAATTACGCCCCCTCTCGATTGCAGTTCGACAGGTCGTCTGCGATAGTTGAACAGTTTGTGAAATATTCCACCGGAACGAAATTACTTTACTAATTTAGTCAAATTATAACGAATATTAAGTTAAAATAGCTGTAAGGTACATACCTACACTAATGCCCGCTTTCTATAATCAACGGATAGTCATAACCTACTAGTGGCAAAGGGTGAAAGTCTGAAAAAGGGAAGCCGGAGCAAAAATTTTCTTACTTAGGAAAATAATATCTTTCCAGTACCATCATCGATCGTTCTTACACTTGAATTCTATACTTATTTTTGTTACTATTTAAAACTTTTAGGCGTTACATAATCTATACCTATATATAAAAATCAATGCCACTTTTCGTTGTAATCGGTTCGACCGTCCTCGAACGGCTCACCGAAAAAGTCCGGTGAACCAATAGAGGCCCTTCAGGCTAATTGGGTTAGGTCATCAGCAAAAAAAAAAAAACTTTTCGTTGTAATTTTTTAACTCAAAAACGGACTTACCTATCCAAACCAAATGTTTAGACATTGTTCGGACTATTTAGTAGATAGTTTATGTGAAATTTACCACAAAATCGGTTGAGCGGTTCTTTATTTATCACATTTTTTGTAAATTGTTGAGTGGGCTGAAGTTGGGGCGAAGCTGGGGCGGGCCGCTAATATATTATAAGTACGTATGATTTTAACCATTTCCTAAAGGGAAGCCGATGGGAATCGACTTGTATTGACTCTTCCCCACTGTAACCTACTAGGTATGGACTAAAGAGGAATCACAACTGTACTGTCATAAGAAAAAAGGGCGCGTGACGTTTTTTTTCGTAACTGAGTTTTACGCATTATTGAAATCAGTACCTTTTACTTTTACCGACAATATAGATATTGTATTTATAACTCAGTCACGAAAAATATTTTAGATGCACCCTCTTCCTTCATCATGGCTGACAAATATAGATATGTAGGTAGTTTTTTGTAGGTATTATTTTGGTTTACAGTTGGTACCTAGTAGTTACAACTGCCCCAAAACACACCTCTACCGTAATACCTACCTCTGTTTTAGGATTCCTGTCCATGATAGTACCCTTATAGTAGAGCGGTGAAAGTCGTTCAATTAGGCTATACTGTGCCCACTGGGTCGCGGGTTCGATTCCCGTTCTGGACGATCTTTGTGTAATAATAAAGATTTGTTTCGGTGTCTTGGTTGTTTTGGTGGAGGGACTTCCCTCCGTGCCACGGAGTGCAGGTTAAGCCCTCGAGCCTGGTTGTCATTTGAAAAATTAATGAAAATCGTTACAGGTAATCGAAAGACTAATAAAATCTGACACCAGGCCTATAGCCGAACCTATAACTCGCGTATCGCCGTCTGAGGTATAAAGTCATAAAACATTAATTAAATCTCATAAAGAAGTAATTTAACCACAGATAAAAGTAATGTGAGACTATTCGTCACTAATATTCATATCGCTTGAATCATCATCACTGTCTTTGGGTGCAGCTTGAGGAGTCAGAATCTTGTCGATAGGCGATACGCGAGTTAAACGGTCGGCCTATAACTATCTTCACGGGTTTCGAGGTCTAAGGCAGTCGCCCGTTTAATTCTGGTAGCTAGCTGCATCAGGTTAAACTGGGAGCCAACCACAATAGAAACGTGATAAAGACAAGGGAAATGATGTCCATGTTTGTAACCTTCGTTATTATGCAACAATTACATACTTTTGATACAGTAAAAAGCACTAGTAATTTTTTTATATTACTACAACGTTTTTTAATGTGCCACTGCTGGGCACGAGTTTTAGGCCTTAACCCACACACGCAGGCCAAGTACGGCTTGGTGGATGTCATATGTCCTCGAATGATTAGTTCTTAGACATGCCGGTTTCTTCACCGATATTGGGCAGCGGAGATGAAACAATATACTCAAACATGTATGGGCACGACTAGAATTCGAACCCGCGAACTTATTTATCTAAGGCGAGGCCCGAACCGCTGCG
The DNA here is from genome assembly GCA_936450015.1 of Meganola albula. Taxonomy (NCBI): domain Eukaryota; kingdom Metazoa; phylum Arthropoda; class Insecta; order Lepidoptera; family Nolidae; genus Meganola; species Meganola albula. The sequence goes on along the minus strand of OW388159.1, from coordinate 4,923,620 downwards.
CTACCGCTGCTCGTTAGGATCTCAGTACCTAACAAACACACAGATAGTAAACAGGAAAACATTCCGTGTATCAGGAAGTTGTTAAGTATAAGCATCTCATAATAAGTTTTATTGATTTTCAATCATTAGAATAATTTTATAGCTCCATCCGCTGCTATCAAAAAAATTTAATCGTATGTTAATGCATACTTTATAAACCAACCTCTTTATTCATAAAAACTTATAATTAAATTAAATCACATCAAAGTCTCGCTATGAGGCTGTCCGCACAGGATCAATTTTTATGACCGATCTTGTGTCCGCCTCAACGCGTGGCCATGAGTTTTGTACCTTACTCTACAGACGCTGAGCGAGTGGGGGTTGGTAGATATCACATGTCTTCGAATGATTAATTCTTTCTTAGATATACTGGTTTCCTCGTCATGTTTTCCATCACCGATATTGAGCAGCGGAATGTAACACATATAGATGTATGGGCACGACCAGGGATAGAACCAGCGACCTACTATTTGAAAGGCGAAGTCGATACCGCTGCGCCACTGCTGCTCTGCCCACGTTATGTCTAGATTTTATGTCAACAGGCATTATACTTACACACATTGAACATTGTTCCCTACTCATATGTATAATATGTAAGTACATCCTACTAATATTATAAATGCGAAAGTAAGTGTGTGTGTGTGTGTGAAGGTTTGTTACCGCGTATCTCCATAACCGCTTAACCGATTTTATTGAAATTTGAAATGTAGATAGTGTATACCCTAGAATCGGACATAGGCTAACAATATTTTCAAAAATCATCCCCTAAGAGGGTTAAATAGAGGGGTGAAGTTTGTATGCAACTTTTTATTCCTTGGTCCTATTCATTTAAAATTCGGTACACATAAACCTTAAGACAAATAATGAGATACGGGTTTTTTATTTTTCCATAATTACCCATATGAGGTGTGGATAATGAGTTTTATTGGTAAAAATTAAAGTTTCTCTGGATCTGTATAGTCTCAAGTCCGATTCACTCCAAATTTGGCACACATATACCTTAAAAGAATTTATGAAACACATGTTTTTTATTTTTCCAAAACTACCCCCGGTGGGGGTGTTAAATAAGTTTATTTGGAAAAATTAAATATTCCATAATTGTTTAGTCCTTGGTCCGATTTCCTTCAAATTTGGTATAAATAAAGCTCAAAACAAATAATGAAACATGTTTTTTTATTATTTCATTTTTTTTTATTTTTATCCTAATACTAAGCGGGCAAAGCCTGAGAAATTATTCTGAGGGTGATTTTCTTCAAAGTTGATATCATAACTCCTTCGTAATTTTGATCTAAATTACTTTTTATTTTGACACAATGACATGTTTGATAACTCCATGCTACGAATAGAATTCGAAATTTAAATTCCATTCCTTATAAGTATGGTCTAAGAGCCGTAGTATTTTTAAGAAACGCCTATTGATTTATGGATATACCGGTTATGGGCGCTTGACGATTTCAAAATGTTGCTTACACTCCTACACTACACAACTAATTTTGTATGGAGATTGTTCGAGACCCGGGAAAGGATAGTTTTATCCGACTGCGAAAAAAGGGATTAATGGTCTAGCGCGATAACCAACATCCGCGGGCGAAGCCGCGGGCGGAAAACTAGTATTATCATAAAGGGGAATATTATTTATCTCATTATCCGTACACAGCTCCAGCATAAATCAGGCCACGGGCTGTTCCAAAGAGCTCCTGTTTAATACTAAAAATCAATAATTAAGTATTGTATGTATGTAATTAATTCGATGCATCGGTGTGCCACGGTCCGCTGCATTATGCACTAGAGCTAAAGCGCCCCATGCATTATGAAAATGACACGATGATAAGCCGCGCTGTCATTTTGATCAGTTTGTTTTTATTGGATATTTTGCTATTGTATTGGTATCAATGGCGAAGAGTCCATATAACACGAGTCCCACCGGCTTCCCTTTAGGAATTGGTCAATATAACGTTATAAAAATCATGTAACACCTGAAAGTTATAGTTACTTTTTAGTAAGTTTGAAAGTTGGCAAAGATAACCAAAAAATATTCGTAATTTTCTTGCTCCGTTTTTTCTTTTTCAAATTTCCATTCTTTGCCACTGATAGGTACCTATAGAACTTTATGAAAGTAAAGTTTATGAGTTTTTAAGTAAGTAGATACTGGTAATGACTGCACATACTTAGTACTAGTTGTCAACTAGTTGGTCTCAATTAGTATCACGAACCTGTCAAGATAATAAGATGCAAAAAAAAAATACCTATTCTATTTACAACTTATTTAATTACATTTCTAGTATATTATTTCTTTTTTTAAATGAATACAATGAATTTGAAATTGCATTTTGTCATATTGAAGACAGTGTCCAAAGCCTTTTTTCGTATAAGGGGTACAGCATACTTGGCTACTTGGCTCAGACTAGCAGCGCTGCTCCGTAGCCGGTATACGGCTAAGAGGAGATCCATTTATTTGTGCAGTCACTATTTTAGCTTACTCTAAACGTAAGATCAATAGCTTAGCCAGACGTATTTGTCTAATGTATCCCGAATTTTTTGTACTAGAATGCGGACAAGGTTGAGCAAGAACTATGAAGGTGCTACGAATGCTACAATATGCTACGAATATTCGTTATGCTACAAGTGCTACGAGAGCCTAGAAAAGAGGAAGCTTTAGATACAATAACTTAAAAATATGTTTTTGCATAATAAATTAGTTAGTAAGTGGTATTTTAAATAGTTTTTTCACAAAAGAAACACTTGAAAAAACGAGGAAAAAATAATCATCTGGAATTGAACTGGGATGTTTTGGTTTCGAGACCGCTAATTTCCCATCTAAGCTATTACAATATGGCGATAGTTTTTTATTACCAGAAAACAAAAATAAAACGACGTTTTCGAAAAATGAAACCTAGCTAGACCGACGACTAATTGCCCCCGAAACATTCTGCATACTAAATTTCATGAAAATCGTTGGTGCCGTATCCGAGATTGTACAATAAGTGGTCGTGAATGCTCGTCTAAGAACTAATTATTCGAGAACATGTGACATCCACCAACTCGCACTTGGCCAGCGTATGTGGATTAAGGCCTTAACTCTCTCAACTCGTAGGATAGTTGAGAGAAGACCTGTGCCCAGCAGTGGGACACTAAAAACGGTCGTAGTGAAGTGACAAGATTTGCTCGTTTACAGGTATTTGATTTTCTGTCTTGTCTAAGTAACTGATTTCCATCTACGTAGGTAGGTTTTAGGAGAAACTAAGAGACGAATATCTTTACTTTAGATGGGCTGGTGTCATGGCCGTAAGGTACTTGCTTTTCACGTCCCAGGTCCTGGCTTCGATTCTCACCCAAAGCACGTTACATGTTTGTGTAGTCTGGGAGTTATTAACTGTAACATGTAGGTAGTACATATTTGAGCTATTACCAGTTATCTGGTTTCCATAGTACTAGCTTTGCTTAGTTTGGGATCAGATAGCTATGTGTGTGAATGTCTCAGGATATGTTTATGAAACTGTGATTGGTGACCATTTTGTCCTTTGTTTATGGTGTTCTTAAGTTTAAGACGTGTCAGACAACCTAATACTTACAAAACTTACTTCTATCAACTTTTCTTCAGAGGGCCACCACATATTTAAATTGTCTACCTTTATTGAATCGTCTCTGAAACGAAGTCGATTGAAGAGTGCAAATTTAAAGATAAGCTTGAAGAAATATTCCTTCTTTAAGCGTCGTGGCATTTACTTGGGACATATCATTTCACAGAACTGCGTTGAAATCGATCCATCAAAGATTTCAGCCGATAAGGACTGGCCCGTACTCATTAATTTACATTTGGTACATACATATATGTAGGTACCTACTACATATTGTAGCTAATAAATATAATTATATGAAGTATGTAGGCATAATATGGTATGGCTATTTGTATAGGCAATTGGCGAGCGTTTTATCGCGTCCACACAGTTTGTGTAGTAGTTTTCGCTCAGCCGAGCACGAAATTATTGATTGTTGTAATTAATTGCAAACATCCAACAGATAAAATGGAATAACGATTAATGTTGCAACGAGCTCACATCAAATATTCTACGGAATCTTGTTCGATGTCATTATTGCGGTGGCTTTTGGATCAGAGAATCGGATTGAATTTATTTTTTACTTAAATCTAGTAAGATTTTGCTAGTGCAACTGCAGTATGCCAGGACCCCGATCCTCGCGCTTTAGACAGTTATCTCAGTCGGCTGTCAATTGAAAACTAATTTGTGTATTCTTAGAATGTCACGTTAGAGAAAAGTCTCTCTCAATGCACTACAAAAATCATTGCAATTATATGATCAGTTAGAAGATAGAAGTTGCGTATAACACTTTCGGTGTTAAATGTTAAGAACAACCAATGAAACATACAGTCAGCTTTGTCTAATATATAAAATTCTCATGTCGCGGTGTTTGTGACCAAACTCCTCCGAAACAGCGTGACCGATTTTTATGAAATTTTATATCTTTATTCTATAGGTCTGAGAATTGGTCGTAATCTATTTTACATAAGCCTAAGTGGTTCACCCCAAATTTTTAATTTTATTTTCCCGATACCTATAATTTCTTGTTTTTATTTTTTTATGACGTGGTAATATAGAATACATACAAACCTAAATTTTCACAGCTTTACCATCCTATTTTTTAAAAGTGATATTAGTAATTTAACAATTTTAAAGAAATTTCGCTGGGGCAGCTAGTACCTACCTATTAATAAAGATATCAACTGCATCATTGTTAGTAGGGTGTATGCCGTTATTGTGTTTTTAATTAAGCGAGTCATTAACATACCTAGCTTATACAAGCTTATTCACAATGTCGATAAAAGCTGCAATTAATCCTACTTTAAAATTTTAAATAATTTGCATATCGATACCCAATGATAGGGTGCATCCACTTTAAAATAATTGTGGATATTGCTATGCACATAAGTATGCTTATTAATCACTTTGCAATATATATCTCATTATCGTTGTTCAAATCGGTCTCGCATCGATTTTTCCAGCTGTGTGCCATGCTATGGGTGGATTCACATTTATTATCATCACAACTCAGGTGACAATATTCTCTTGTTTTATCTGTGGAAATTGTGAATCTTTGGAATTTATGTAACTCGTGTCATGCCAAGTGATTAGGGTCACGAATTGCTGTTTTTTTCGTGTTTTTTTTTGCCATCAATGAAGTATTCAGATACTCTGCACAATATGCAGTAGTGCATTTTTTTATATTTTATAATGGCTGGTGTACAATCCTCGCAATATGTCTGACATAAACATAATTACTTATCATTTTAAATAAATATGTCGGGTAATTAAAGAGTCAGTGATATTGCTTCTTAGTTTTCTACCTCCAAATATGAGTCGTCATTTCTTGGGTACATCTTCTTTACGCTAAAACTAAGTTTTTTTTTATTAAAAACGTCCTTTTAAACCAGAGACACTTATCAGTCTTTGAATTTTAATAATTCAGGACGATCCACAACGATAGCACAGTTATGGTCATCCTAACTAGAGGTAATAGTAGGTAAATTCGTCTCTCCATCGCATCGCATTGGTGCAAATTAATGAGGGTGGGATATTTATTTCAGAGTTTCGTTTGCAGTGCCAAAATATCACCTATACTCTAACAGTATCCGTTCCTGAATTTATAGATTTGAAATAAAACTACTTTTTTTTTTACTTTTTATAGATTTGAGTTATTGTATACGTGTTCATTTAGGCTTAAATTCGCCAGTCAAACTCTGATTTACACGAAGAATGAAGTTATAATATGCTCATGTATATGCCATGAAATTCAATATTTTATTTTTATTTTTATTATTTTTAATTTTTAATAAAAATATGGTATATTGAAAGAAAATGTTCATTATTTGCCAACCAGAATTAATTCAGCACAGAAAGATAAAAAAAGTGTCGTATGTCCTACATTAGCTATGTTATAATGTTATAGTTAGGCCTAGACTATAGCCGTCCAGAATCGCCCGGACTCGGAAAAAACTACGAGTATATCGAAAAAGCCAGGATTTGAACAAACTCTCGGAAAATTATTTGAACTTTAACCGCGTCGACTACAAAGGATCAGGGGCTACCTGATCCGGAAATTTACCCGAAAGCTTTTTTTACTTTTGTTCTGCTTCTGTATTTCGGGTCCGGGAATTCCATCTGCCTTACCTATAGTTTGGCGCGGGATTGATGTCTTGAGCCTATTTTACGTGTTTTGACTACTAGCTAGTCCAAACACGCCATGCTTTTGACTTAATTATGAAACAAAAAACTTTAGGCTGACTTTTTTATCTAATCCAAGACGAAGTTATTTCTAATTTCAGTAGCAAGTTAAGTTTCTTGGTTAGAAATACGGTTTCCTACATTACACATTTTAGCGTTGTGAGAAATCAAATAAAACTATAAAACACCAATATATAATTTGTAAATTTTATTTATTTGTAAATAAATTCCGCTACTTATAGTCAACACAAATAATCATGAGAGAGCGGAAAATGATATCTGTTGCTATGCAAATATTTAAAACAATAAACTTAATTCTTTTCAATGTTTAGTATTGCACAATATTCCAATGTCAAAGTTAAAACAATAAAACAAACAGAGTTGTAGACTTTTATACATTGACAAAAAAAAATGATACTAAAATGTTTTATTACATAAGAGTATCTAAGTTAATAATTAAAATAGTTTCTCATATTTATAGTTTTAGAAAGGCCAGTTTCATTAGGTTCCCAAGTTTATCTTACACATAAATACTAATCCAAATCTTTTTATGGATAATACCAATGACAAGTGTTAACCAATCAATGCAAAGTAATGAGCATATAAATATGTATTGTAGTGAGTGGCAATTTAATAACTTACTTACACCGCTTTTTTGTCAAGGATTCAAACGTAATGTCAAGTTACATTGTGACAAACGAAGTACTTTTAGTAAAAGAGACCAAAAAGACCTTGACTTACATATTGTTAAGTAGGTACAAGTGGTGAAGGGTATATAATAAAGTTTGCTATATTGTCGATAGGTTAATATTTAAAGTACCTACGTGGTACTGATGTATTCCTAAAGGGAAGCCGATAGGAATCGGCTTGTATGGAGTCTTCGCCAATGGTACCTACATAATAGGTACCTAGCTATCCACCTTATATAAAAACAACAGCATTATTCTATATATTCGGTGTTATTGATAACAACAATGTCATAAACGGTCAGTATACTTGTACACTCACTACAAAATGGATTGATAGGTATGGAAATGATCACTGCTCATTTCAAACCGAAACATATACAGAACAGATGAGACTAGCCTTAATTATATAGCAAACTAGTAAAAATATACATAAAGTAACTTAAGTAAGATAACTATAACTGGACAGAGTTCAGAGTCAACAGATATACATCTACTCAACTTTATAATTGCACATCTATTGCACTTTACAAGATGCATTTACAACAAATTATTTTATTCACAATCTATATTTACAATATTATTTAAATCATAATAACACGTAAAGAGGTTTTCCTATACAAAATAAACAAATTTTCACCAAGTAAGGGTGATAATCACCTACACTACCTCAATGTCGCAGATGTAAAGGTTATAACTAATTAAGGGCCTTTTACCGTTCACCAAGCTAAATAAAGAGTGGTAGGGCCAAATGAATATGTCCCAATGGCGCAGCAGTATTGGACTCGTCTTTGGGTTCAAGACCCATGGGCATGCCATAAAACAATTCACACATAAGTAAGTATTTGTGTAAATTGTTGATCAACCCTGATCAATAAAGGTGACTAAAAACATTTGGAAGTAACCGGAATTTTTTAAACTTAACATTCGAGGGCATCTGTGTGACATTCTTTATTCCGTACTTGGCCGGCGTTTAAGGCTTTCTCAACTGCTAAGATAGTTGAAAAAACACCAGTACTCAGCGAGTGAGACACTAAAGAAAGAGTTGTAAATTTTATTAGGATTTAAAATCCAGTAGCACTATTTGCTTGACCAGAATTTCAGTTCGTCCAATACATTGCGCCTCCGGGGCAAAAATTTAATTAAGCATTCAGAGTATCACCTCAAAGAAAAATAGGCCATAATGGTAAACTTATGTAGCAGCTACGTAAAACTTGTTAAATGAAATCATAACACAAACTTTTATTTTAATCGATGCAATGATGAGATCACTTTAAAAAGGTCGTATAAAGTCAGGACGGGAACGAACTTTTGTGTAGGTACATTTAAACTAACCAGATAAACCTGTACTTTTTTTATTTACACTAAAAGTATTCTGTAATCGAAAACTATTTCGTTGCAACCTGAAAATCTATTTCACTACAGTGACGATAGACGGTTATCGATTACAATCAACACATTCGTATTCGTTTGAAAGTCTTTACCACGTTTCATCACACTGAAATACAAAATGGACACTACTATGAGGTATCAACAATTAGACCTACATAATGTAATGTCTTACACCTAAAGACACATATTTCAATGTTCATATTCGTATCATTATCGATAGAATCGTTACTTTAGTAGGGTCGCCACACTGTATTGCTGTCCGGCTGTGGATTACCTCTTTGTCCGAGATTATTCACTCTCCCATCCTCCCCTCTGGCAGCGGCCGCTGCACAAGAGTTACCCCCTCCGAGCAATAACTCTTGCCCGTGACTCCCGTGTTGCCGGTGATTGAGATTATTTGTAGTCGATGAAATCTGGTCCATCATTGTCTGCAACTCGTTGTGGTGATTTTGCGTGGAGTGAATCGAGTTTGAATGCAGTGGGTGGAAGTTGTGCGTTTGATTCGCTGCTGTGTATAACTGACTATATAACAAACTTGCCGGTAGGACGGGGTAAAGAGAATTGTTGCAATTGCCGCTTCCGTACGATGAGTTCTGTGATCCCATTAGTGAAGGGAAGTTTGAGGCGTTTGAATGATTGTGTCCGATATTCGTGGAGGTGTTGGATGTTAATAAATCGTCCTGGACGGGTGATTCGGGCTGTGAGCTATTGTCGCTTAGTGACCGAGGTCCTGTTGATAGACTGTAGTCAGTGTTGTTGTTGTAGCGTGGAAGAAGACTACCGTGGTGAGACGGAGATGACCCCACCAAGCCTGATAGTTGTTGATCCAGGTCTACGCCCGTCGTGTCCGGAAGAACTGTACAAATTATAATGCTCATTTTACTACATTTTAATACATATTCTGGCAACAATGGCTCGGTTCATAAAATAACCGTTATTGTTTCCATTCTCGAAGAATGTTTAAATATAGCGTTGATAGAGGACATGATTTTAGTATGGGTATTAATATGGCTATATTTTTTGTTTATCGTGCACGCTCCGGCGATAAATTTATCGCCGGTTCGGACGTGAGCGAGTTGCTGTAAATTATAATGAGAGCCGATTAACGTCCGTTCATTGACGAATTAGCATTGCAACATTTTGTTGCAAATGTTATAAATGTGAGGAATAATTCTCACAATGTTTCATGAGTTCTGAAATTATTTGGTAAACATTTTTGTAGTATTTAGTATTTACCTGTATTGTTTCCTGTAAAATCTTGTGTGTGAGTTTGATCGGGGACGGTACCACCAAAGCCTAATGTTGGAGGATTAAACTGAGTGGCCGTGGGCGCCGCACACGACGGTAGATACGCTGGGTAAGCGCCGGCGCTACCGTAGCCCCAATGCGAATTGCTCGAACTTAAACCGAATTGACTCATATCTGCAAAAAAAGTAAAAAAAAAAAGTAGTATATAAAGTTTAGAGTTGGTTATTTTCTATTTTTCTTAACTTTCTAAAAACAAGCGCAGACTATTGTAAAGTGCGTTAGAAGTCGTTTCTTTTTTCCGTGGTCAGTACAGTTTATATATACAACTTACTTGGTCTATTAGACATATTGTAAGTGGGCACCATCTTTGTTGTCTGTAGTCTGCGCTAGCACTGAATCTATTACGTTTAAAAATAATAAAGTATAAAAGGATAAGTTTTGTAAGCTGAGGACTATTAGAATTGTTTATTGCACCCCCTAAAACACGAATGTTTGTAATGAAATGCACACGCGGCCTTATAAAGATGTCGGAACGTCGCGTTGGCCGATCGCAGTCCATGCAATGTGCTTTTATTTTTCAGCAGGATCAGTGGCTTTTATTTTTCGGTATCACGGTTCCGTTTTTGGCCGGCGATCGTCGAACTCGGTTTTTATACGGCACGCATCGATTTGCGAATGCTTTTTTTCCCCGATTTGAGCCGCATAAGTTGTTTTGAGGTGGTCGTGGAGTTTAGTGAGCCGAGCACGCTTGTTCGATTGGCTCTGCATTCAGTTTTTCAGTTCGATTTCAGCCGTTTTTAGCGACGGTTGATTGAATCCGCGCTTTAGTGAACGTAGTTTGACTGAGTTTGGTTTCGTGACTCATTTATTTTGAGCCACAACTGTGGTTAGGTGAGCGTATTAAGCCACTTTCCTGGCCTGTTTGTTTGTATTGTTATGCTTTAGAATATAAGATTGTTTATATATAACATTGGTTTATGTTATATGTCGGCTACCATCTCTTATTCATTATGGTTATAATCTTTCAAAATACTCAGATGAGAATAGACAACGTCTCAATACTTAGCATTTCCTTAAGTACGAGTATCTTGGATGTATTATGGAAAAATAAATCCTATTTATATTCATTTCTCATGCTACTTACTGATCCAAAGTTAATATTATAATAATATACTCACTTTGGCACGTAGTGATGGGTGGCATTCGGAATCCTCCGAGCGGGTCCGGCGGGAACGGGAACGGTCTCTGACCAAACGCGAAGTGGAACTGCTGCTGCTGCCCTAGGAGAGAGAGCACTACATCAGTACGATACTAGCTGCCCTTTTCTATTAGCATTGATAAAATAAATAACTAGTCTCCACCCACGGCTTCACCCGCGTAGTATTAGAAAAAAAATAGCCAATGAGTTACTTCAGACTAAAACCTATCTCTGTACAAGATTTCATACAAATCCGTCCAGCAGTTTTAGCGTGAAAGAGTAGCAAACATTCATCTACACAAATTCATACAAATTTACACATTCATAATTTTAACTTAGGTATTTTAAACATATCCTGGGGGTAGTTTTGGAAAAATGAAAACTTGTGTTTCATTATTTCTTTTTAAGGTTTATGTGTGCCGAATTTGGAGTGAATCCCGAAAAAACCCGCGAATTATTGTATGTAAGATAATGCAATTGAGTTTCTAGCCTCTTTTGACATCAATATATATAATTATGTTGTCAGTGCGCCGCACATCATATGTGATATTCAAAGAGCATATAAACGCTTCCGCTGTAATATTGAAGTAAATGTCATATTGAAACATTTCAACAAAGAAATCAAAAATTATCCTACATTTATTTCGATAACTTTTACCTATAATATTTTTTAACCTATTTTATTTCAAAGTAATAATAGCAGTGCTATTAGGTACAATTGAAGTTGGAAATTAAAGTGACATGTACTATTCAGATCCTCGATTGAACACTTCCGAATAACGTAGCGAGTCAATCAGTGCTAATCAAGGTCGGCTTTCTATGCTCGTGGCCTATAAACAGGTATGTAAAGCCTATACCACGTCAACCGTGTCTGTTCATCTACATCGAGGTTTCACAATTAGGGTGATCGTTAGTTCATTAACAACGAGTAGGTAGGCATGTACTAGTGAAATGAAAATAAGTAGGATTTTATTTCGGTTTATGTATATTTTCAAATATTGATGTCTTCCATTCTTCACGGCCTTTACGGTTGCTTGCTGAGTAGGACGTCGCAATTTTTTTGTTAATATTTCAATGTGTAGCATTTACGCAATTTTTTATAAGAAATTAATGTACTTACCTACATATCTTCTAACCCTTATTCATGAACGTATTTTAAACTCATTATAGCTAAAATAGGTTTATAATTCGTTTCTTTTTACCTGTCATCTTGACATTTATACTAGTAAGAAAGAGACAAAGTCCATTTTAACTAAAGAGTCTTATAACTTTTTTATCAATAAGACCGTAAATAGGTATATAAAAAAACTGACTGACTGACATATCAACGCACCGCCTAAACCGCTGGGTAAGTATAGAGACTCCAAATTGACCAATAGGTTTCATGAAAAGGATTTTTCAAATTTCACTCCCTGGAGGGGTGAAACTCGTAAGCGGAGCCGTGGGTGGAAGCTAGTACCTAATATAATACTGAAATTATTCGACTTTAATTTAGCAGCCCAATGGTTAAAACAATATAATATTCTATATTAGTCAATTATCGGTCAGTTAGCCTACGTTAAATTGCAAGAAGAACAATTTAACGTAAGTTAATTACCAATTTATCTTCTTCTTTGAACAAAAATGAATTAAAGTTTGTTTCAGTCCACCCGTAACGTCTGAAAAGACTTTGAAACATCGGGATCTAAAATCTAAAATATACCGCGATAAAATCCATCCATTTTATTTCAATGTGTGATATTTGCGTGAATCTAAAAAAATACTATGAAGTTTGTTTGTTGAGCAGCTAAACCAATTTGAATAATTTTTGTTTTGAAATATTTGAGAGATCTACGAGTAATCAAGGTTTAAAAGGTGATAATAGGCGGTATGATTTTGCCGGGACAGCTAGTTGTTAAAAGAAACACGGAGTATTAAAAAATATATATCATCCTTTAAAAGTGACGATATTAATTTTTACTATAAAATGCCTAGTGGTTTACAGACAAATGTTTTGAAATATGCGGTATATTTGTAAAATACAAACTAGTAGAGCTTGAAAAAGCCTAATCATCACAATGAGTAAATCTTAAACATCTACATAGGAAATTGAGTTAGTTTATCCTTGCGGTATGATATACCTCACCTCGGATTGTGGTATTCGATATCAACGAGGTAATATTGATACACATCTACCTAGTTCGCACACATTCAGTTGCAGCGAATAATTCAAGCGACACGCCACATTGTGCGGCGACACTCCTAACACGTCACAGGACACAATCACTGTGACACTTCCGCGAATCTAAGTATATAATAAACATGTACCTATTCTAAATTACACGTACGTATTAGAAAACTTTTTATTTTATTAGAGGCTCAATTGGGCACCATTTAAATTTATATTAAAAAATAAAATAAAAAATAAATAAGTATACTGAAAAAATAAAAGATTAATAATAAATAATTAATAACTGAAATGACAAATATTATAATGTTTACATAATTAATTACCAGTAAGTTAATTTAATTAATAATAGCCCAATTCGTAGAATATAATTTTTGTGGCTATACACTTCCAGTATAAGCTGATCTCGTATTGTATAGGTTTTCCGTACAACGAGAGGTCAGTTTATACTGTAGTTGTATAGATTGACGTGTAGCCATGTCTGTTAGAGATATTTATAATAATGTCTAAATCGCGACCCAGAGTGTGCAGAACCGATAGTTAAACGTGCTCACAACGAACTAGGGTGTCACACCACCTCAATTCCTTACTGCCCAATGTGGGACTTTTATTTAAAATAATCTAAAGAAATATTGTGCTCTGCAAAGAACCTATTTGTAACCTATTAGATTTTAATAAACAAAACAGAACTACAAAACGCTGCAAGAGCATTAAATTGACAAATGCACTCACACATATAAAACCAATTGAAACAGGGACGCACTATGAGTGCTTTGTTCAAGTTTAGGGTTGGTTCATACCTATCAAAATAGACATATCTTTTTTACGATTTGTGGTAAATGATTTTTCATATAACAGGTCATTCATTTGCGAAAGGAATGACAACTGAACAACAATTTTAAAATAAACCAAGCAACCTAACCTAAACTAATTAATCATTAAATTCTTTAAAATACATTAAACAGTTAATAGCATTACTGCGATGGGTAGTAATGCTGAACTTATGGCAGAAATATACTTAAGCCAGGCTGGCTTAGGTATATCACGGCCAACCTCAGATCTTAGACAAAGTGAAATTAAATGAGCAAATTAATTTAAAAATATTACAAGTAAAATATACAGAAATTTAGGTACCGTCAAAGGGTGTCTGCCAACCCTGAAACATAACCCTACTTTGCACAATCGCGATTGGTCACCAGATCTCAAAGTGTCTGAAAATCTTAATTTTATTATAATAGGTTCAATAGGTCATGAAAATGTAGCAGTTTGACCGACAGGCAATCAGGGTTACCTCCACATTGATAATAATATTATTATTATTTAAGAATACCTGTCAACCCTGCACCCGCACACATGCTCTGTTCCCGTGCTGGCTCGAGTGTATAAATCAACGGCGCAACAATTACACACTTTCATGGCAAGTTGGAATTAGAAACTGTCATTTGCACCGTTCGAGGGTTCCACAGGGTGTTACATTGGGAGGGAAAAATAGGGTGGAAGGGCTACTGTGGACCTGATTAAAGGATTACACCGGGGTGGCGTCCGGTCTAGTTAAATTTATTATGCCAAGTATTTATACTAGTTAGCCACTGGGTGGGAGGTCGTTACTATAGGAACTAAGCTTAGATCAAGGGATTAGAATTTATAATGTATTACTATACATACTATATCTACTACATATTATATCTACTGATATAATTGGCTAGATAATGTCAAGCAGACAACTTCTTACTTACTACAAAATATAGAAGTAAATGTGGCTGATGATATTTGTAACATTCTATTATACAAAGTATTAAGTTATTTATGTATTTATTTGTGTTTTAAGTATGTATTTACAAAAGAAAAGTACATAATGTATGTTGTATAATTATTGTCAGTTATCTGGTTTCCATAGTACAAGCTCTGCTCAGTTTGGGATCTGTAGGCTAATTCACGTAATTTTTTTGACACGCCGCGCGCCGATCTAGTTGCGTTCCAGTTACAATTGCTATTTAAATTATAATTTTGTTATTGTCAAAATATAATTAACAATTATGGTAAAGCGCTCCCGTGACGCGATCTTGACGCGAGCGTATCTGACAGCGGTTGTCAAAATTAAGAGAATACGAAAAGGGCTGTTTTGATCGAAACTTAACTGTAACTGAACTTATTTATTTACGTGAATTAGCCTACAGATTGCCGTGTGTTAATGTCCCACGGTATTGTTATTATTACACGTCGTAAATAAAACACAATAATTACTGTAGGTAATCAATTCCAAATATGAAACTAATTGATAGTAGAGTGATTTAAATTAATTTGGAACTGACTACATTTACTTAACTAATTTAAACCAAATTCTCTATTTAAACTATAGCAACCCCACTATTGCAACCCTAACTATTGCTTTCATCATGGTATTGGAAGGTCATTATATACATAAGTAACAAATAGGTATATGCACCTGAGTAACACCTTAACGGTTATTGGTTAGGTGTCAGTCAGTGTTTTTCTTTGATAGATATATAAAAAACATGTATAAAATAACCATTTCAGGAGTGTAGTTTTGGATGAGCACAATTTAGCCATTTTCTTTAGTTGCTTTTATTAATTTTACCACATACTGCGCCGTTTTTAGTTTTCTCATTTATATTTTGTATAATTAGTTATTATTCTTTAACATTTAGGTCATGCAGGATTACTAAAAACCAACTGATTTTCCTAAAGTTCATCATCCGTTACCATAGACAATGCATCAAAAAATTATAAACGAAGTCAACGTGTGAAGTAAACAAAGGAGTTTATTTCATAAACAATGCACTGCTTGCAGGCGACGCTAGCGCCACTCACGGGTGGTCGTTATGCGCGTACGCCAAAAATAACCCGCCATCACTGCCTTAAGAAAAACATCGTTAATAGTCTGACATTTAGCTGGATTATTAAATTGTAGGCGGCTACTGGCAGGAACGATAAAACGCGCCACCCACCCGGCGGTAAAAATAGAGAGGGCACACATTGTCTGTAATATCCGCAGTCACTTGGCCGTCTATTGTATGCTGGTTTGGTTATTACAATTTAACTTATTTGTGTTGGTGTTTTTAGAACTCGATTTGTCCATATTTACTACTATTGACCTACCTCTACATCGATATTATAAACATTTTGGAAATAATTATGTTACAATGACACGCTACAGCGGTAGCGCAGCGGTACGATCATCGCCTTAGAAATATAAGATTCGATTCCCAGTCGTGCCCACACATTACATCTTTGTGTGAATTGTTACATCGCCGCTGTTTAATATCGGTGAAGGAAATCATTGTAAGGAAACCGGCATGTCTAAAAACGAGTCGTGAGTCATTCGAGGACATGTGATATCCACCAACCCACACTTAGTCAGCGTGTGTGGATTAAGGCTTATACTCTCTCAACTCGTAATATAGTTGAGAGAAGACTCATGCCCAGCTGTGGGACACCAAATAGGGTTGAAGTGAATGACATACTTAATGGTAAAAACCGTACAAATATATATATATATATATATATATATATATATATATATATATATATATATATATATATATATATATATATATATATATATATATATATATATATATATATATATATATATATATATATATATATATATATATATGTCGGAGAAGTCATTAGTACGGTAGCATACTTGACAGCGAGGCGGCAGCGCGTCGGGTCGACACGCTTCGACAGAGTCTAGCCTGAGGTCCGCACGGGTGACGAGTGGGGATTGTCGCTACACGAACTGTGTGCTCCAGTTCTCTACAGACGTCCGTGCGACCAACATCGGTCTAGGAACTGTCTTACCACTCGTTGTATTAGTTCTACATTTCGTAACAAATCAATAGTGTGATTAAGTTAATTTGGTTTGCTGCTCAAACCACACCCACTCAATAAGTTTTCTGGCGATGACTATCCCTCTGATCGGCCCCCTGTACCGAAATATAAATATATGGATATACAGATATAGAGATGTGGAAAGCAACTTTATCTTATGCTACGCATAGATTTCAAAAAAAATACAACAAGCTTGTTGAGTAATTTTTAATATAAAGAAGCAAATGATAAGCAAAATGAGCTAATTGAATAACAATCTCAAATCTAAACTACATACCTGACCTAAACAAATGTGTTAAAAAATTCTTCCTCATAGTTATGTTCCGGGAACGTACCTACCCAGAAAGATAGCTGCATTGCCGCGTCAGATGACAATATAAGATACAATACAGCCTTCTAATTAGGTGGTATGTGGTCATCTAGGCGTTTTTGACAACTTCTTGAAAAGCGAACGTGCTTCTGGGTTCCACGGACTTAAAAGCCTTAACAGCAAACGGCTCAAATACGTAATTTCAAAGATTTAATTGTTATATGACATAAAAATCATCTTAGAGGGAAAGATAGAAGAAAAGCGTGGAAGAGGAAGGCCAAAAACAATCTATATGAACCAAATAAAGGAAAAGGTTGGTATCTATCGTATAGGGAAGTGAAAGAATATGCTCTAGATTGAGCAAAATCGAAAGAACTTCATCAGATGCACCGACTAGGGTTAACCTAGCATTGTTGTCTTATGTTGTTTTATCTTTCTTTTGGATGTTGCTATACCCATATTTGGGTCCCATGTTGAAACTTTGTAACTTATTTGTACTTACACATGAATGCAATAAACGCTTTGACTTTGACTTAACCTTAAATTAAAAGAAAAAATGACAAGATAAATGCCTTTTGTCGAGCATAGTACTCGTAATATACTAAACTAGTCGTGTACTACTGTAAAGTTCTAGCGCTAGTCACTCAAATTTCTAATGGATTACAACGAAAACGTTTCATGTATCATCAAAACTCTCGTTTTAGTTCTAATTGTACTCCTAGTACTCGTAGGTACAAGAGAAAATACCTCAAACAACTGAACAAAACTGGCATGAATAGATAACTCGGTATAGATGCCATGTTAACATGAGTCGGAACTTACTTGAATTAAATAATTTATCGCCTCCTATCCGAGTGAAGGCATAATAAATCAATATGCAGGGCATGCATGGTGAGCCCCCTCCAGCCCTATCTTGACTAATTAATTAAACAACCGATTCATTACATAGCAGCCTCTTTGTGCCCTCACATCCGTCTAGTGGAAGGTACAGACAGAATGTGCACAGCTTTGTCTTGAACTCAGAATGTGGAATTTTAATTAGGAATTCGAATTTTGAACCTGAGAATTTTAAGTAGAAAGTAGATTTTGTAGAAAATGTTAGATTAAAAATATTATTAAGAGCGATTTCTTATTTCTTTTTGGTAATAGTGAATCTATTAATAGAAGGGCTATAATAACGTGAACGCACTACACCGGTTGAGAAATAAAAAAAGAAAAAAAGATGATCTTATGGTTTTATAGATTTGTCACTTGGCTAATTTTTATCCTAACACCACGCGGGCGAAGCCGCGAGCGGAAGCTATATTATATTATTTGTAAATTGTGATCTTTTAGTATTTTTTTTTAAATTATTTATTGTTGTTATAATTTTCTAAATATGACTGCCAGTTTTTAACCAGTTTCTAACTGGTACTAGTTTTTGGTGATAGACAGTCTGATTTCGTTTTTTATTGTCGACGTCGTTAAGTTTTTTTTAGTCAGTCACGTGTGTGTGTGAATTTTTGTTGTCTGACAGTACCTACGTACTTAACCCCTTGGTCCATAAAGGTCTGAAATCTACTACTGCTATCGGTGCTCGCAATTATTTTAATTTCGTATCGTGATGAGGATTGATTGAACGTAGGTGAGATCTGGAGGATCCGAGGCTCCCAATGAGGCAACCGTCATTTGTTTACGTCAATGCGACGTAAACTATTTAAATTGCTTTCTTGAGCTATCGTTATGTGAAAATTTAGTACTACAAATAAAAGCTAGCTATCTAGTTAGACACATGTTCTTAAGAAAAAGCTAAAACCGATTTTTGAGGGTGTACAGTGTACTTAAGTTTTTTTTTCATTTAACACTAAGAACACACCTACTATAAAACATACTATTAATATTAATTTTAACTGCCTCATTAATCTATAGCAAGAACCTTACATTAAAACAATCGATGTTGCATCGAACAAGTTGTTGAAGACAAGTTAATTTATCTTAGTTATATTTTTTATCTCTCTCTCGCTTTACCACTGTAACGGTCAAGAAAGACACAGAAAATGTAAGAGTTATCTTTTAAATGTACAGTTCGTCGTGTTCAATGTCAAATTTCCTTTCTTTCTCAATTTGTTCTAGACTCAATTTCTAGTCTTTAGGTAAATAAACTTTTTGGTCCAGTGGTACGCGTATTAAGGGTCACTTAAGGGTCCTAAATATAGCCCGCAAAATGTGGGTGATATCATGTTTAATTGTTTTTACTATCCATACTGATTTTACATTAAGTACCCTATACCATGATTATGCAACTTCACCACTGCAATTATTTCAAGATATATAATTATTATAAAGGTTTAAATTGATATTTCTTACAAATATATGTACGAGTATTTCAATATCTGAATAAAATCACATTCCTCGTCATAACAAAGATAAACAAAGCATTCTTAAAGAGTTCTATCACCCTATGCTTCACGCGGCGTGATTCCAAAAAGGTTTAGCGCAAATTATTAATAAATTACCTTAATTAAGGGTCTGTTTCACAATGTTTTGCGGCGATCCTCGTTTGTTTCGAATGTTTAGAAATTTGGACTCTTTGATGTTTTCACTGCGTACTGGTTAAAATGGGTTATTGATGTGGAAATAATGAGGGAAAGTTGTAGTACCTATAGACAATTCACGTTAGTATACATATTGTGTGTCTAGGATTCAATAGAAATGACGACCAGGTATAAAAAATCGTATTTAAATTAGTACGTCAGTAAAAAAAAAATTGGCTGCCTGTAAAGTCGGTATACGGGCGAAAGTTTTACGTGACAACGACTTTGAGTGGTAAAATAATTTTAATGTGAATATTCATTCGTATAGTAGGAAGAAGGATGAAATAATAGTAACAATTTAAAACATTTTTTTATACAAAGAATTATATTTAAAACATTAATTTATACAAAGAATCTCGCT
The DNA here is from genome assembly GCA_936450015.1 of Meganola albula. Taxonomy (NCBI): domain Eukaryota; kingdom Metazoa; phylum Arthropoda; class Insecta; order Lepidoptera; family Nolidae; genus Meganola; species Meganola albula. The sequence continues at coordinate 4,903,549 of OW388159.1, read as the reverse complement.
CTTAGGCGGGCTAACTGTGCTCGAGTGGAAGGGACGCGTGCCTTTCACTTTTTATGTCTGTCTCTCTCGCTCTTAGGCGGGCTAACCATGCCCGAGTGGAAGGGACGCGTGCCTCTCACTCGCTCTCATTGTGAGCGCATAACGTGAGCGGAGCGTAACGCAGTTTCTTGAAGTGTCACCCGGCAAACCAATTTATAAGACGTTGTCACGTCAAAAAATTATAAAAAATGTTAGACACGTATCTTATCATTGAATTGCTTTATCATTGATTAAAATAATATTAAAATATAACGCATTAAAGTTATGGAGTGGGTTGCGTAGGTACATCATACCGGTATATAAAATTTACCTAGGTATGACGTCATACGAGATTTCGCTTGGTCGAAGCACCTTAATTTTTACGTAACACACAAAAAAAGAAAAATACGTGTAAAAAATTTAATATTTGACTGACAGACAAATTTAAAAAAAGTGACCGTCATTACCTATCTCTATTATTTAACGCCAAATGAATCACCAAAACGTATGTACGCCTTTATCTTCTAAACGACTACTACGAAATGGATATTTTTTTTGTTTTGTTTGTTACGATCAGGATAATGTTTGTGTCAAAGAAAATTTACAATAAATTACCAGTACCAGCAAAGTAAGTTGGTTTTACCAAGACTTAATAATTATGATTATTTTCAGTACTAACTGGTTTTAGATCGCGGCTCTCTGGGTCCATCCACTGTTACTTTGATGGCTTTGTTGTAGGTCGTAACTTGAGGCGGCGTCGTCGATATCGTTATCGTTAATGTAAACGATTTACCTGTAACAAGATACCACATTTTACTTTCAAGAAATTTTGTGTGGACTTAACTTTTTCAACTCCATATCGGTATAGATAAATTAAATAATATTTTATTGTTTTTGTCCCCGTGTGACTATGAAGTCTGAAAATACTTTAAAACTTCGGGATAAAAAATCAAAAATAAACCGCGATGCAATCCGATATAAAGTAGTTTCATATCAATGTACAAGGTGCTAATTAATGAACCCGTAAATCTTCGCCAGGGCACTTGGTATCAATAAATAAATATTATTTAGATAGAAAAAAATAACTGGCACTAGATGCATATTTAAAAAACACAACTACTTATCTTAAAATAACTATAATACTACAACTCGCATACTTATTAAAAAGATACTAAGAAATAAAATACATATCAATACAGAACTAACATAAAGAAAATTTCACCACAATCTCAGAAATACTGATAAAATCGAATTACGCATATCCCACACAAAAACATAATGCCGGAGAAATATAATGTTTGAGGTTACGCAGATGTATAATGAGCTACCGAAGGAGCTAAAAATATGTGAAACACTTAATTTGTATAACAAGAAACAAAGAAAGTACCTATATATTAGATACAATATTTTATTAACGACCTCCGAAAGTTTTGTAATCAATTTGATGATAAGTACTTACTAATACTTACTCATTGTAAGTGGACTTATGTCTAATAAGAGTAAAATAAATTCTTTAAACCTACAAGAAAACCAATTTTTTGAGCGATTTCAAGATTTGACAAAGAAAAAGTAGTCTATCAAAAATCTTCCGCGGACAGTAGGTACATACGATGCGATAGCGCGCGCCCTGTCAGTTTCTACCCTTAGTACGAGTTCATTTAAACGAAAAATGTTCTCGAATACTATCTTGAACTTATCAAATAGGGTTTTCATTTCTTTCATTCAAAACATTTCTTCAAAATATAATAAAACGCTAGATATAGATAATGGATTAGGAACAGAATAGGTAAAAAAAATTGTAGATTCATGTTATTTTTACTTATTATCTTGACAGAATGATGAATGGATTGTCCTTACTGGTGAACTGTCCACTCTGTAATATTACAATACAGGCAAATGCTCTAGATGTGGAAAGCATCTGTTCGTATATTTTTTAGGGTTGGATTTCCAAAGAATTTTTTCTCGATACATTTTTGGCTTCAGGTATAATTATCTAAATGGGTGCGCTAGTAGAAATTAAGCATTGATGCATTTATCAATGTTTTAATTTTTTTTGTCAAGTAATTATACCAAACTAAAATAATATTTGTCGAAACTTCCTACTCAAAGTGCGCGTAAGCCATAAATTCAATCGGTGGTCACTACTCTTCTACTGTCCACTTTTTGTAGTTCAGTATTGATCACTTGTTCGAAAAGTTAAAAATTTATTGTTGTTTCCATTTCAATTTCTACACCTACATCGAATGAATTTGTTCGATATGAAAAACCACTACAAATTTTCAACACAATATTTTACAATAGGTATATGTATGCTTAAGTGACAATATATCCAATGCAATTATAACTGAACAGATTCAATTTAATAGCTATCTATTTGTAGATACAATAACAATAATTGCAAAGGGTAAATGTCATATGCTCCCACTACAAAAACGAGATTCATAACAAGCACTTGAATTGAAACAATTTCATCCAAACATGAAGTGGGTAAAAGAGCAACTGATCCAGAACACATCAGCGCGCGTCACAAACAACGAACCAACCACTTCATCACAGCGTAACTCCCGCAATAAAAAAACATTTCCATCTGTGGAAAAACCACAGTTAATATTAAATGATCGTCCGTCAAAGCTGTATTGTAGAGTACTTCGGCGGACGCTCGCTGCGGGATACAGCCAATACCGATTTTGTGATTTTTCCAACTTCCCCCTACTAGCCACCCTCGTGGGGGGCGGGAGTGACATGTAAGCTTTAATGGACCTCGGAGCGGCACGCCGCCGCCGGTTACACGCGAAAAAACTGAAAAAAAAATCCTCATTCATACGTGATTTCATGTGTAGGCTACTTTCTGCGGGCCCGGCGGTGAAGCTCGTTAAAAATGGAAGCCGTACACGCAGTCAGCTTGTTGCGGCCTATCGTAGTTTATTAACGCTACACGAGGAACGCTTGCACCACTCGCAGAACAAGTGTCCGCGGTGCTTTATCGAGACAACAACGATCCGATATAAACGAGTTTATATCGAGTATATTATCAAAAGTCCGGTGAACCAATAGAGGCCCTTCAGGCTAATTGGGTTAGGTCATCAGCAACAACAAAAAAAAAAGAGTATATTATCTATGAATATCAACTTTATACCTATGATTAATTAATTAATTTTACTCATTAAATCAAGTAAAGCCAACCGCGTGTTTGCAATCAGAGTTCGGGAGTGACGATCTCTATAAAGATGTATGGAAACAGTTGGATAAATTTCGTTTCATTAAAAAAAATATGTCAAACAGTACTAGAACTATAGATGATACTAATTGAATTAATTTTTCATTTGCTTTAAGACTTTGACCGCAACCTACAAAACATAACCATTAAAATAACTAGTTAAATAATTACCATTTGTACCAAAGTAAAGAATATAATTTAACAATACTCCAAACTCCTTAAACATCACACCCTATAACCGTGACAACAAACTTTGGCCGTCAATCGAGGCTTGTCACGTCGAAAAATTGTGAGCTCGTAAAAATGGCGCTTGGTATCGTGTGGCCCCGCATTAACTAGGGATATTTATTTAGGCGCGCCGTGGTGGGATCCCGTGACTGGTACCGACCTTCACATCACTCACTGCATGTTTTGCTTCATTGGAAGACGCTTTTGTTTTAAAAAACAAGTTTAAAAGCTAACTTATTACAAAGTGTTCTCGCATTAGAAATTAAATGTTTTTTAACAAAATTACACGACTAAAAATTTAACATTAAAAATTACCCAAAGGTGTAGGCAGAGGTGAATTATTACCACAGATAATCAAAATCAGCAGCCAACCAAGGTAGGCTCTTATGTGATTGTTATTATCTACCTCTGGGGCGAGCCTAATACCGTTCATCGGGTACAATTCCAAACTTCGAGCTGAACTTCAAATTTAAATTATATTATTCATATTATTTTGTAACACATTTGTATATCATATTTTACGCAAATCAATATTTGAATTTGAATTTAAATGGGAATATAATGGGATTGTGTAATAATCTTTACAAAAATATATTTCAAACATATGTATATTATAGATAAGAAAATTAATGAGAATACAGTTGGAACAAACAAAAATTGATTTTTTTTTAAATCGGTTAATAATATCACCAGACATAAGGTTTGTTTCAAATTAAATATAAATTGAATATGTTAGAGTATTGTCCCGGAGCAAATTAAAACAATTGACAACGAACTAACTTTAATTACTTACTGCGCACACTAAACTGTAGCACTTAGTTGTACGCGTGTAGAAGGGAAGGACATCGTTTTAACTTCTGGCGAATTTTGTAACTACCACCAGCGTAATAAAATTTTGGATGAGGCATAAAAGTAGTTTAATACCTACCTTCTTGGTTTTCTTGGCGTGTTTCTAGCTCCTAATGCTTGACAAAAATGTTGATATATATTTAGACGTTACTTCAGTTTTAATTTTATGTTTGGCGCTATAATAGCGGAGTCCGCCGTACTACGAGCGTACGAGAAACTTTTGCAAAAAAGTAGATTAAATTTATTCTGAGTAATGATTGACTGACTGGTGTCAGTCAATCATCTTCCGAAATCCTCGGACCCGAAAAACAGAAACAAAACAAAAGTTGCTTCTGGATAAATTTTTTTATCGAATGGCACATGATTTTTTGTAGTTGACGACGCGGGAAACATTCAAATGATTTTTCGAGAATCTGTATGAATCCGGGCTCGAGTGAGACCGTATTTTTCGGGTCCGTGTCATTCCAGATGCTTATAGTTTGGGTCTAAAAAGATAATAACTACTTACATAATATTCTATTCCAAAAACAGAAAGATTAAAAAATTGTTTTCTATTTATTGGCGTTGTACAAATCCAGTAATTAATAATGTATCGGATATACCCAAATGTGTCAAAATTTACTTCTACTACTTGTCTGCTAGCTGTGAAAACCAGGTTTTATGAAGCTAGATTTTACTCAAACAAATAAATACTATGTAGTTTACCTACTTAATTATGTTTTTTTGGAATTGTTATTCAATAATTAAGTTTCAAACGTTTCGTAACCTTCTTTCTACTACTGCAAATAAAACCGCATCCATGATATTCCAACCTCTCGTATCGGCGCGACATTCCCTAATAGCTAGATGCAATCCAATTTGACAGCTGTCAAATACACTCGTCGCCTTGTAAGCGCCGTAGTCGGACGATAACAACGTGCTAATGCCTCCGTGTGCTAATTGACTGAATTAATATGCCGTGTAAACTAAGGTGAGCATGCATTTGGTACGTCAGATTGTGGTGACGGGATGGTAACCTTGTTAAGATCTTAATGGTTCATTAGTTAGATGTTTCAGGAATTCTAAGCGTTGATTGTGTTGTGAAACGATGTCACGTGACAATCGTGCCTATTATCTTGGAATGTAAATCAGAACGAGCTTAGTATTGAATAAACGTTAATACTTAATTCACCTTTATCCCACTTATGATTATTATGAACTAGCTTCCGCCCGCGGCTTCGCCCGCGAAATTGGTCTCACTAATCTGGTTTCTCCATACAAACTTTGGAACCCCGTTTCACCCCCTTAAAGGGTGAGTTTTGAAAAATCCTTTCTTAATGTACCCCTAGACCCCATAAGGAACCAATGTGCCAAATTTGGAGTCTCCAGACCCAGCGGTTTGGGCTCTGCGTTGATATGTCAGTCAGTCAGTCAGTCAGTCAGTCAGTTTCTTGTTTTATATATTTAAGATTTAACAAAAAATGTATCTCAATTCAACTTTTTATTGACTTTTCATATTTGTTCACGGTTATTTTTTTGTGTATACCAACGTCTCGGAGGCTTTACAGATACGAGTATCATTTTCACGGAGAATTGAGTTATTTTACGTTTATTTTTTTTGGCTTGACTTGTAACCATTCGCCAATGTCAAGCTACGTTTCAATTTCTTAATTAAAATGATTATCGACTACCTACGAGTACAAACAGCATTTAATTATTTAGGAAACTGTAAAGTAGGATATTTTTGAATTCATAAATGATTCGTGTGGTGTTTTCTAAAAGTCTACGTGCGTACGGACAACTTTACTGATACTAACTGCAAAAGCCGAATATGAACACAATGCGGTGCGCAATCCGATTGCCAAAAAGTTCGCCTACTATAATGGAATATTCCAATTTCAAAAGTTTTAAAGCTATCCCACTGTCAATTAAAAACATCCAGCGTTGTAACCAAACTGAATATTGAAATATTTCAACTCCGCACATTCGACTCCAATAGCCAAACTAATAACAAAATGACGGTTAATAGAGCGTAAGCGAGCCGCGTGACGCCACAAAGCATAGTTACGTAACTTGTCGGAGTTGTGGGCCCGATGTTAGCGCAACTACCCGAAACCAAGGGGCGACCGTAAATGAAATGGTAGTTTTCCACCGCGGCTAACCGTGTTGGTAGCTGGTTACCCGCCCGGTTAGCGGTCGCAGCGGCCGCGTTACGGTTGACAAGGGCTGTTATGGTGACGCGTGCGTGTTACACCAAGTTTGCGTGTATGCCGTCTTTTCTAAACATCATTTATTGTTTGGTATTGTAGTTCTTTTGACAGCGGTTACATTTGACATGAATATTTTGACAAACCAAGCATTTTTTCTTCAGCTTGCAAAAACAAACACACAGAATAAACTCTAAATAAAAATGATTTGGTTGATTTTGGTTTTGAAATGTTCGTACAGGTCTAAAAGGTTTAGAAGGTGAGAAACATGCGGTACAAAGTTCACAGGATTACTTGGTATGTCATATAATTATATGGGTCGTTATTATAAGTAGGTACTATGAGACACGTTCATCTAGACCACAGATATCGTATGAGCAATCTTCTAGTAAACTCAGATTTGGGCTACGATTTCCTTTTTTCCTGGATTTAACCGCATAAAATTGTTTTCATCAGAACATTATTATTAACATTATAAGTACCTATTGACTCAACTCTTGTTAGTACTCGTATAATCATTTTAACATCGAAACAAAACAGTTTTACATCTCCCACATGATAGGAGGATCAAAAGGAAGTTGTAAACGAGTTGCTGTAACAAAACATTGTATAATCATACCGCAATATATTCAAATACGTAAAGAACTCTTCAAAGGAAAAATTTTATTCAAATGGCGTAGAGACCGCAACCGAGCGGCCCCGCCTACATAGAAGAAGTTGCTTTTCCGACCTTTTCCATTGGCTGGCTAGCGGGAAGGCGGGCTCTTTCTTCAAGAGTCGAGACTAACTTTTCATTGCATAGCACTAAAATATAGCTCTAGATTAAAGCACAAGAAGAACTTCGGGCTGCGGTTTTGCTCCAGACGTATTTTTTTGGTAACCAGCCTAAGTAATATGCAATATATCTTTAATTTCATTAGGTGTGGTAAGTATTTATGGTGGTTGTTGTTTTAAGAAGCACTTTTAATCACAAATTCACGTTAGATACTATTTTGGACTAACAGAACACATTATGCGATAACTGTGGGACGTTAGTACATTAAAAGTTCTTGCATGAAAACGTTGAAAAGTTGCCTGCCATGATTTATCGCTTGTTTTTTTAATTTATTTACTAATTTGATAAGGAAAACCAACAGCTATGTAACAAACTGAAAAAGTAGCTAAATAATCCACACTAAGCCAATAATTGGTTTTCACGAATAGCAGTTGGGTAACATTATAAATTTTTTAGAACATTAGCAAGCAAATGCGAAAAACCTGTTAAAGTCTAAAATAACACAGAGCAAATTATTTAAAAAATACTGTTTTTATTAATATATGGATCAAATAGCAGCTCTTTACAAATAATGTTAATATCCTTGCTCGCCCGCAAAAGGTATGAGTTCTGCCTGTAGTTAGAAGATGAAGAAGGTACCAACAAGGGTGGATTATAGCGTAAGGATCTAGAGGGAACGTTAAAGTTTAATTGTGATAGATTAATTAAAGGTTTGGTACGTTATGATGTTTAGTATCATTTTTTTTACCAGTTTACCAGTTTTATACCAGTTGATTGTCACCTGTTTTGCACCACCTGGGACCAAGTGTGGGGCTCCTTATGGTTGAAACCATAAAGGAGCAACAATTTCGACCCACCCTCTTAAAACTGTGAAGAAATAAATTCAAATTGGTCGGAATAATTGAAGTCAAATAATTAATTAATTCGTCATTTATGCATAGAATTCAATAATTTTAAAATAAAATAAAATATTTGTTAGTAGGTAACTAGATAATACGAGTAATTTATAAATACTTTGGTATCTTTAACACCTTTTCTTCGCATTGCTATTATGCTTTGCTTACTTTAGTATCAGATGACCGTGAATATTATGTCCCACAATATTATCATTATGTTTAGATGTCTTCCGAAGGTATCTATATCATGGAGTGATGGAGTGTGTGTATACCTAAGTACTCCCAGGACAATATCCAGCTAGTGGAATATTTTAGGATATTATAATTATTTTACTTGACGACCTTTACTTAGTATTGTCTTAGATTTACGCGAATATCACACATTGAAATAAAACTACTTTTTAACGGATTTTATCGCGGTTTATAAATCGGACCTTTACTTAATTATATTATTGCTGTGTAAGCCGTCCGATCGGGCTATACTGCGTCCGAACTTTGAATGGAATCGTCATGACGTCAGACAAATTTTGTCACGACACTATATCGGTACTAGTAACAACCCTTTAGTGTCCCAGTTGAGTACGGGTCTTCAGGGCTGACACTTTGTGTTGGACGGTTGCATCGTCGGGAAGTGCGGACGCAACCACGTGCTCGGTGGACGTTACGCTTTAATCCAATGGACTTGCAATGCCATCCCATCTCCCACTGGCGCGTCCTGTCCTAGACTACATCATTGCTTAACATCAGGCAAGTTGAAGTCAAGTGCAAGCCTATTTCAGAATAAAAAAAAGTGTTTATGCCTTTTTGAATTAGGAGCAAATAAGTCCTTAATCCATACGCGCTGGCCAATTAAGCTTGATCACAACTTGCCAGTTGTCAAGCAATTATGTTGTCTACGATGAAACTTAGTAAAATTTAGAAATTCACGGTAACATTACTTGGTATACTGTTGTGAACAAAGAGGTAGACACCACATGGCGTCTGATAGAATTTTATAATACCTACTTAATATTATAGGACACTACAAAATTTGTTCAATAAATTTAAGTTTTCCTTTAAGCCCAAAAGCTAGTCCACATCTTTAAAATACATTTGTTTACATATCTACTACCTCCGTCTTTGGGTGACCAATTCAATAAGTAGGTAAACTGACTGTGACAGACGGACTGACAGAAGGAGAGAGTTTAAAAGATTTCTGTTTTAACCTTTTGAAGTACGAAACTGTAGAAAAGGTCAAGGTCACTCAATTGGTCGAGTGAAGATCACTCAGGGGCGTAGCTACCACCGTTTCTACTGTATCAATTATACGGGGCCTCCAGGCCAAGGGCTCGAGGCCCCCGACGCCGCGATGTTCATAAACAAAAATTAATAAAACCATCCCAATTCTTTTTATTGTAGAAATGACAAAAATCAAAATAGTCATCACCAGCTAAAACTGATTTCATAAATTAGTTTGCCAAAAATAGTCAAGGAGAGTATAATAATATATTTAATTTGAATTGTTTGTATTAATTTCGGAAAAAGTGACGGATAGATACCTAATTATGATGAATAGATATTTTATTTTATTTTATGCAAACATTTTTTTTACTTTGTGAGAAATCTTTACCCTTCTTAAGGGCCAAACAATATCATCATAAAATTTGTAAGAAACTGATGGACCGTAATGGCTGGCAATCAGTCGTCGGGATTTGTGATCCATACACAACAGCGGATAACCCCAGGCAAATGATATTAGTGTAGTGTACTTAGTTGTTATTTTATAATTAGTGCGGGATCTAACACAGTTTAGGTGTCTCGGGACTTCGCCGGGTTTAAATCCCGAGTCTCTTCACGGCGCCGCTGTTGATCCTGGCTTACAGGAGCGGTAGTAGGTAGTGTTGGTATTGAAGTTGTTGGTGAAGTCAGAAAGATGATTGTTCAGGAATTTAAGCACTAGACACAATATTAGGTATGCTATAAAATTTGGTGAATTTGCTATTGTTCTTTCATCAGTTCTGTAGATTAGCCGTAAAAGCGTTTTAATTATATTTACACTCGACTAGATTAGAAATTTGTTTTGTAGTCAGGCAGCAGGTTGTATCTATTGTTGCGAATAAAATTGATTCCAAGATACACATACGGAAATCGATAAAGACACTTTGGAACAAACTGAAATCCGGAAACACCGCTTCGCTACCATAATATTGTTTATCTAAATAACCATATCATACAATTTATTATAACAATTATTGCTTGATCAGTTTCAAACTGATAACGGGTTTCTAGGTCAGTCAAAAAAGCAGCCACGTAGGGTTGAAGTCTCTGACGACTACAAGTAACTGCCGACTATGTTAATTCAGCTTGAAACCTCCACGGGGGTGTTCGTTTGTCTTTTAGACAAACACACACAAAGCGCCTCTAACTACATTTTTCCTTCAGAAGAAGGTACGAAATCAGTGGCGGATTTATAAATTTGCCACCTGATGGATGGATTGTATTAATTTCCACTCAGCATCAATTATTAAAAATATAATTCAGGAAGACCTCGGTAGTCGAGCGGTGTAAACCGTCCGATTGGGCTGTACTGTGCCCGGGAGGTCTCGGGTTCGATTCCCGCCCCGGACAATACTTGTGTAACAAGTATTGTCCGGGGACTACCCTCCGTGCCTCGGAGAAGCCGTTAGGCCGTCGGTCCCGGTTGTTATTTAACACATCTATGACAATCGTTACATGTATTCAGAAGCCAATATAATCTGACAACTGGTCTAACCATCTCGGTTACAGGTTCACTACGGGTTTCGAGGTTTGATGGCAGTTGCTCGTTTAATTTTGATAGCTAGCCGCATCAGGTTAGATTGGGAGCCGACCCCAATAGAAATGGGTAAAGGAAAGGGGAATGATGATGACAATTCGTACGGTACCTTTTTATGTACCAGACAGCGCACGCGCCACCGCATTGTACGTTAGGTTACTGTACTACGTAACGTGCTTACGGTAATTTTTGGCTAATTACTTTTTCTTAGTCGAAAATTGAAATCGCTCAAAAAAAATGATTTTGCATTGTATTACTTTATTTTTTGATACCAAGTACCCTCGCAAAGTTGGACAGGTTAATCATTTAACCCTTTACATAGGTAATAAACTAATGATAAAATGTAAAAACATTGGAAAACGATTGTATAACTATTTAATTAGTTACATAAATGATACCGTTATTAACAAAATGATTAAGGTCTCATTATTCTTATAACTAGATTTCTTGAATATGATTTTATTTGAAAGTCATTCGCAACTTGCGCAAATGACGGTCAAATAAAATCGTCTTTAAGAAGTAAACTTTTAAAGAAAGGGCGGGCGTCACTTGTTGGGCGGAAATAGCCGCCCAAATCTCCCGCCCTTCTTATTTGACATTCGCGCATTTCTTAAGTTGTTCCGAAAAAGTTTGCAGACTCCCCGATGTCACCGACTTTTCCCCTACTTAAGAAGTTTAGCATAATAATACGGAAGTTATTTTTCAAAGTTAAGTAGTTACTTTGAGTACTTTGTAAATTAAGTTGTAATTTGTTAAATAAAAAATAAACTTTGTTTACATAGAATAAGTACGAACCATTTATTTACTCATGAAGCATTTTACTTTAGTATTCTCTGCAACTTTATCACAATTATTTTTTACTTTTTTAATATATTTAACGCATATTTTAAAATCTATTAACTAAAGTAAAATTCGGACTTCATTTGGAATAGCAATTCAATTAACTTTTATTAAATTAACTATATTTAAAATTTGTTTTAATTTATGTTGGTTTAGTGTCAACAACAACTGGATAAGTTTTTGGATTTTCTTCAATCTACAAGATTTACGCTCCTACAACGCAGTGATTCAGTGTTACCTAATTTTAAAGCATTAATATTCATTATACACAACTGCACCTTCGGCACTCACCGCGACCGCTGCGGCCGACGAACCTCAAGTCATTAAATTTCGCCACCTGGTTCTTCATCACTGCCGAACTGTTCCTAAGCTCGGCGCAACAGTTCTCGTCGTTGCCAGCCCTAACCGTCACCAGTGTGCCGTCACCAACGTCACCTAAAGCAACCACTTTAAACGCCACTGGCAGAGTTTTATTCGAGCGCCAATGAGGTGGTAACACTGTGCACACGAAGTGGGGACTCCCTGTCCGCACCAGCTCACCAGGGTGCTCCGACAGAAAGTCGCCGAGCGTCCGTTCCGCCAGGATGTCAGACGTCATCTTGGTGTACGTCTCGTGCAGCAGTGTTGAGCTAGTGTCGGGCGACACGGCGCCGCTGGTCGCGCCCGTCAGGTGCATCCTCGACACCCTCGCGCGCTGCGTGCTACACATAGAGTCTAGGAAATGGAAAATTGTCACTACATATCACTGCACACGGAGCATCCTGATTGCTCCCGCTCACCGGCGCGACGGGTCACTATCACTCATTGACGCCATTTTCCTACGAGCGTAGGCTCTTTTGATGCAGTCTTTATTTTCACAAGAAGGGCAGATGACAGGACAACACGTTGCTAGGGAACGCGCGCGTGGCCACTTGACGCGGTGACGTCACAGGCGGCCTTGCCACACTTTTTTCCCCGGTGAATGAAAAGTTCGGCGGCGGGCGGGCGAGGGTAGCGAGGGGCTGATTTTTTCCGGCACCGAGGGGTGGTCTCCCGTACGCTACGAAAAAACTTTTCACTAGTTTCACTGACTGCTGCACTTTTCCGCGCCGTGAATTTACGCGATCGCTACACGCACGTCCCTCTCACTTTCAGCGGTGATGACGATTTTTTAAACTTTTTGTAGTTTCATTTCACAGTGAATGTTTATGGTGAGTTGTCGTGTAGCGTGTAAAGGGGTGCGTGGCAGTGTCGGCACGCGTGCGACTATGCGCGCAGTCTAAGTTCAACTCGTGGGTATGTCGGTGCGTGGGGCCGCCTTCGCTTTGCTCGCGCTCGGTTGCGGTCACCGCTCGCGGTGGCTATTAATACGCGATGTACGTCCGCGCTCGTCGACTTCGGACAAAGTTTCGCGGGTGAGTCTGTGCGGCTCCGCGGCAGCGGTGGCGGCGAGCGAGAGGCGGCGACGGCGCGGGCGCGGCGGGCGGTGGAGCGCACTTTGCGGTCAGGGTGGGTTGGGTTTAAAGCCGCCGAAGGATAAAACATACAAATAAACACGTGTTCGCGCCGGCGCGAGCGAGACATACGGTGAGCGCAGCGGTGCAAGCGGGACGCAGCGCGCCTCTTGCGGCATTTAGCAGCCGACACGCCGGCGACCAGCACACCCGACATTGTGGAGGTCGTCGCGATTCAATTATGGCATACTCTCCCAGATTCAAATCGCTGATGTCGAATCGAAGTAGAGCGCAAATTAGAAGGAATTTCAAAATTCATTATTTTAAGTGGGTATTAAATTTCAATTGAATTGAATCGGCTTTCAGTTGTGTCGTGACAGTGAATTTTTGAGTTATCTACAAATATCGGGTATCATTTTCGACCACTACTTACTTTCGTAGTTAGACACTATTAGATAAAAACTGAAACCCGTTAGAAAATTATTCGTATATCCACCTATTTTTGTATGCAAACATTTAAATCTTTCCAAGTGATAATTAAACCAGATAATAACGACATATAGGCCATAGTAATTACCAACAATTTTAATAAGTAATTAGACAATTTTTTTTTAAATGTTGTGAAATTTTCTCACCAAAATCCACAATCAGTTACCCTAATAGTTAGTAGACTGCCTAACTAAAATCGTTTACATATAGTACCGTAGTTATAGCTACTAATGAGATGGGACGGGAGATGCAGATCGAGTTAACGAAGCCTGTTATCGCGCCCGGACACCGTCTCAATGTGCTTACCTACAGATGAAATTTAGGGCCAGACTCCCAAATATATTAGGCAGAGTGACAGGCCAGGCAGGGTGTTATAGGAAAATGTTTATCTAGATATATTTTCCATATATTTTTTCTTAAGAATTTTTGACAATAAGGCTGCTTTTTTACTAGAAAAATACTATTCTAGAGATGCGTTTCATATCCACCAATCATATCTTTCATTCATTGGCCTACATAGCATAGTTTTGTTTTTTATATCGACGGAAGCATCCTATGCTTAGAACATTTAACACAGGAACTATTCACGCACGCGTACTCCTCTACCAAGGTACATAAATAATTTGTGCATGTTTCGTGTTTGTGTGTAGCTTTTATTTACGTGTGCAATTATTAAAACGCTTCACTTTTTGTAAGTGTACGTGAGTATGTAAAAGTGAACTGTGACTCCTCCAAAAACTGGCAGAAACTAGAAGTCTAAAAGTTGCGTATAACATTCTCGTGCTAGATGTTCTAAGGTCCTTTGTCTGATCACGAGTGGTGTATTGTGCAGAGTAGAGTAGGCACCAAATCTTTCTCTCCCCACTACATTCATTTCACTTCAACCCTATTCGTCCTACTGCTGGGCACGAGTCTTCTCTCAACTATCTTGAGTTGAGGAGTTTAAGCCTTAATCCACACACGCTGGCCAAATTCGGGTTGGTTGATGTCACATGTGCTCGAATGATTAATTCTTAAACATTCGGGTTTCCTCACGATGTTTTCCTTCACCGATATTGAGCAGCGGTGATGAAACAATTCACACAACGATGTGTGGACATGACCGGGTATAGAACCAGCGACGTCATATTTCTAAGGCGAGGCCCGTACCGCTGCGCTACCATGTCTTATAGCTTTTACACGATGGAAAACGTACGCTTAGAATTTCATTTTCAATTTCATAGCTAATATTTTTCACTGTCCGTACTTATTGTTTTTCACCTATTCCGTATCACACTATTTTCCTACGAAGATAAATGAAAGTAACACGAACATCACGTAAGTATTCGGTAGTAGTATAATGCTCTTTGATATCAATTAACTAGTTGTAGACTAGTAACAAATCTCACAACGCACCCTCACTCGTTCCGAACATTGAAGGTTTAATTTTGATACTCTTGAGTGATCACTCTCAACTTTGAACTCTATGAGAAAGAACAATAAGACGATAGTTTCTTGAAACTAATGTGTGTCGCTCAATCGCCGTTACAGACGACGAGCCAGCTGTCATTTTCGCAGGAAACACATTACCTTGAAGCTTGGGATGGGATATAAGAAGACTTTCACACCCTAGCTTGCTGTTACATCAGCTAGTCATCAGGTACTAGAGTTTTTATATCTTGTTAAATCAACAAAAATAAAAAATTAACAAAACAAAAAAAACAAAACACAATGACTCTTGTCCTCTTATTGATCTCAAGAACGGATAATAAGTAGATTTTTATGAGGTTTTCTTCAATGAACAAACAGTTTTAAGTAAGGTTTGTGATTCACGTCTGGTAGGTACCATTGTGAAGTCACCCACCGCGACTACAAGGGTAGCAGAGGCGAAAGCTCTTCTTCATATAAAAAAATAACCATAATAATTAAAATTGAACTTCTGTAATTCATCTAGGCCATTGAGGTAATACATTGGTATATAATGGCAGATATGATGCTACTCAATTGCATCATCATTTCATTTCTCTTACCTTTTCCCATTCTATTGGAGTCGGATCTTAGTCTAACCTGATACAACTAGCCACCATAATTAAACTAGCCAATAGATTCGAAAGCCGTAGGGAACCGGTAGGTTTCTAATTACCTGCAAAGATTGTCATAGATATTTTAAATGACAACCGTGACCGACAGCTTAACGTACACTCTGAGGCACGGGGGCATCTCACAGACTACCAGACACCAAAACAATTTTTTGTCGTTACAATAAAATTGTCCGGGTGGGAATCGAAACCGTAACCTACCAGGCTCAGTATAGCCCAATTGGACGGTACACCGGCGTAGGTACAGCGCTCGACTACATAGGTCGTCTACTAGATTTAAATGTTAAACAGTTTGAATCAATCTGGTTGTACCAACTTAAAGGTGTTCTGTCGCTAATTAATGTGGCAATCATAGCTTTTTAGTTAGGTGCTAGACAATTTTTTTATTTACAAACATATTTTATTTCAGATTAATGATATTTGTTTCGAAAAGTAGAACATCAAAGGCATACCTTCATTAACTTGGCCAGAAGACTGACCATACTAACAAAGGTATGCAGAATCGGGCCGCGGAGCAAATATTGACCGAAACCCTTACAACACGAAATCAAACCTTTTATTTAAGTCCCTGCACACAAAGCCCTTTATTTGCAAGGGCAAGGGCCGAGGGAGATAGTTCAACAACCCTTTTAGATGTCCAGCCGGTGCGATCAAATTATGTTATGATTTAAGTGCTGTTTTATTAAAGCGGATTTGAAATGTGAAATTAGTTCTGTCGCGGGTGGTAGTGAGTTCTATTGCCATATTTATAAATGCATTCATGGTATTCAGTCTGCATTTTTACTTTTATTGGGAGGTCTACAAACCTTATCACACGGCCATCTGATCCCAAACTAAGCAGAGATTGAACTATGGAAACCAGATTACTTATAATATACTACATTTATACATTTTTTTCGTAAATACATACTTATATATAGATAATATATGAACACTCAGACTCAGGGCAAACTTGGGTGGGAATCGTCCCCAGGACCTGTGGCGTGAAAAGCAAGTATCCTAAACGACTACGCCACGGGCCGGCCAATAAACCGGCCCGGCAAATAAAAAAAATAAGTATATTGAACATAATGGAATCTTAAACGTACTTGGGCTAATTACAATATTAAATTATGTGTAATTTTATTGCGTTTTTGTGGCTTGAAACATTTCTGCACAACACGGTCCAATTATTATTGCTATTTATAATTTAATGATCTTCAAATCTATCTAAAATAAAACTAGTAAATATATGACTTGTTAGCCTTCGTTTTCAATGAGTGAGACCTGTAACTACTTAGTTCTAAAGAAAATGTGTCAGATTGTCCGTGCTAAATTACAAAACTTTTCGTCCCACAATACAGGTGGCATATTATTGTATCTGCGTTTTGAAATACGCTACCCCTATGGGTAACTAGTCTATACTAGAGACTTTATTGTTGACCATAATAAGGTCATTAGAATGGATCAATGTTAGAATGTAATAAAAAAAGGAGAGGTCAAAAGTGGGCTAGAATTTTGAACACCAATGTGATATACCTCATTGGAAAGCTTATTTAATAAGCTGTTAGAATTTAACTAAACACGAATTTTAGGAGCAACCATTTTTGTAAAAATCAAAAAAATGTAATAGAAAAACAAAACGCACATTACCTTTAATTATCCGTTTCCTAAGCAGTATAAATATTGCAATCACGTCAATAATTGCATTCTGTTACAGTACTTTTCTCTTGTAATATTATTCTAGCTGCAGTTTAGTGTAATTATGACGAAAAATATTTGTTATCTTATTAGTGTAATAACAAAACGCGTGGAAAAAAATATAATTACGGGAAACGTCATGATGTCATTGTCATTGATCAGTTTGATTGACAGCGTCGAAATAATTTTGATTTTTTTGGTTGCTCAATTGTCATTTGACCATGGGGTTGCCAATTGCAATAATCATAATATTGCATTAAGGATTCTTATTTTCAATTTCAATTTTTTAAAAAACGGGGGGGTGTAAAATTATTTTAAATACACCAAAAAATTTAATTAATTATGCTCTATTAACCTATGTAACTCAGATTGCTGTTCAAATTTACAATTATTTTAATCCCAGGCTCTATACATTTTTTGAACGTCTCCTTTAGTAATGTAATCTTCTTATCACTTTACTAAACCAAAACCAAAATTTCTCTGAAAACACCAAAGCATCCAATTATCCTAAAATAACCCCTTCCCATTCCAGACACATATAAAAATGTAATACGTTTAATTTTCCCATTTTAAAAGGAAATAACATAAATATACAGGGTCTGTGAGCCGGTGTAACAAAAGGGCTGGTATAAGCAGCTAAGCAGACGCGCTTCTAACCGCCAGATTGCAATAAACATAGCGTAGTGGACGCGCAGCACGCTACTACGCCGGACACAGCTTGGCTACGAAGAACGTAGAAAACCGTAGAGCTGCTACGTTTTTTTTCATCCTGAAATAGGCCTGCGCTTGACTACAGGTTGCCTGATGTTCAGCAATGATGTAGTCTACGATGGGACGCTCCTGCCCACTATACTGATTCATTCGTTGTTACGAATGAATTTCGGTGAGAAGATGGCAGTGGAATGATACTCCTTATGGTTAGAAACCATAAAGGAGCAACAATTTCGACCCACCCTCTTAAATGGTGTCACCAGACATCGCACCGGGACACGGCAAGGCCGCTTGGCGGTGCGGCTTTGTCTGGTGGGTGGTCACTAACCACGGCCGAAGCCTACCACCAGTCAATTACAAGTAGGTAAACTTAATTACCAGTTGATTGTTAATACGTGCGTCTAATTTTCTTAGCATGTGAGAGTATTATCTCGTGGTCTTTATTTATTTGTTCATGATATATTTTACGTTAATACTTTTTTTAAATTACTTGTTGTGCACTTCTACTTCTCTCTTCTTTGCTGTTAGAAAACTTATATTTGAGTTAAGCTCGCCTGTGTACATGCTGTTTCCTATTTATAAATTGTCCATGTAAATGTTTTCGTATACAATATAGAATTAAGAATTATTTCTAGATCTGTTTCTTCTGAAGCTTTATGAGTTTACGTAACGTTTACACGTCGTCGTCAATTATTTTGCAACTACTTGATTATTAACGATCATTTTAAATATATAGGCGTAGCAGCACTCTTATTATTAAATTAATAAATTAGTTACTAATTTATAAACTGAAACCTAAACTAACATGAATTTACTTGAATAATAGATACTACATCATGGCTTCACATCAGGCAAGTTTCGATCAAGCGCAAGCCTGTTAAAGGATAAAAAAGTGAATACTTAATTATTAGAGCCTATTGTCGGCTCCACATAACCTCTGTGCCAAGGTTCTGCCCAGTCCGTAGCGTCGGTCGCCCTCGTTAGAGAAGCTCAAATTAATGCAGGCCATTCTCCCACTGACGCCGCCCAGTTGTTCTTAAATCTAATTACCATGCCAACCCGCGCCTAAACGTACGTACACTCTGATTAATCACACTACATAATATGTATATGTTCATTGTATTTATCTATATAGACTACACCGAATCGTGAATTAGAACGTAATTAATGCTAATAAATAATTTCTTGTTAACTGATTTTCTTATTTTAACTGGTTTTAGGCTTTGGCTGTGGTTAGTGACCACCAGACAAAGCCACACCCCCAAACGGCCTTACCGTGCCGGTGCGATGCCTGGTGACACTATTTAAGAGGGTGGTTCGGAATCGTTGCTCCTAACCATATGGAGTCTCATTCAACTGCCACCTTCTCACCGAAAATATATAATATCATGTAAAATTTCATGAAAATCAATCTTGCCGTTTCGGAGGAGTATGGTAACTAACACTGTGACACGAGAATTTTATATATTAGAGATTACTTCAGCTCATTCATACCAAATCTTTTTTATCTAATGACGCAAAAACTACGACCACCCAAAAAATACATGACGTCTTGTGGGCGTATGTTTATATTATAAACTGAATTTCATTGGTCGATCGAAAAAGAATTTCCGAGGAAAAATGCAGTTTTTATTTTTCATATTTTATAGTTTCTACATAACCTATTAACAGAGATGTGTCTGCATTATTTACATCAATTTTATGGGGCGAGGTTTAGGTATGTTGTCTGGAAAACCGATTAAAATATTTAACCGTTGTGTGGGATTTACTGAAATGAATCGCCGTTTTAAAGTCCGCTTCAAACTTTTTAAACTTCAACAAACGTGAGGGTGAGCTAAAATACAAGTTTTTGTCGAGTTCTAAATTGTTTCAACGAAAAAAGAAACTTAAATTTTATACATTTTAAAACAAAAGTCGTATGTGAGTAAATATGTTGGACTAATGGCTTAGCTGTGTATAAATAAAATAATTAATTTGTTTTCTACAGACCCTTACTAATCTTAGGGCTGATTTTTCTATAGGTACTTAGAGAACTTTTGCTAAGGAAAAATTTTGATGTTTGAAGAAAAATCTGTGAAAATGTCAAAAATATTCCTTCGACTACAGAACCACTTGACTATTGAACAATAAAATTAAATAAGCGAGTAGATAAATATATATTTACTATACTAAAATAGATTTACGAAAAGTTAGGCTGATAAGCATTAAAGTTATTTGGCGTCGGTGACTACGTTACTTATAGGCAAGTTGTCCGAATATCGCAATAGCTTTCAACTAAACACGACAGTTTAGGCCTGTCTCACTCCCATGGTTCTACTAAAAGTGCATTTACCGAAACGAACGGACGAAATATAAGAAAAGATGTTACATGATGTAAAGTAACCTAACATACCCTTTTCAAACACAGCTGGGCTCAGTGTTCCCAGTTTGTGGGCTTTCCGTGGCGACAGTGGTTTCTATGACTGCTCGGGATTGCCGCGTGAAGCAAATATTTGTGTGAACTGTGAACCACAGGTCGCTGTGTTTAGATGCATGATTTATTTAGTTTCCACAAGTAAAACTTCATGTTTACTAGAATATGTTTAACTTATTTATCATATCAATCAACCTAAAAATAGGCAGGTAGGAAAGTTTTTGATCACATCCGTTTCTACCTGATGACGTCTTATTGATCCTTTGACGGGCCAGTGTGGCGTGGTCGGTAAGATACTTCTTTTTGTCTTGAGTCTGGGTGTAATTATCTATATTTAAGAAGGTATGTATTAACAAAAGAAAAGTATTTTAAGTAGTCTATTATCAGTTATCTGATTTCCATAATACAAGCTCTGCTTAGTTTGGGATCAGACGACCGTGTGTGTTAATGTCCTTGAAAAAAGAAATATTGATGTACGTGGCACCATATTATTAAAATTCTATAATTGGCAAGTGGATAATTTAACTTATCAGCTTCTCCTATTATCTTCGTGCGGGATCCACCACAGTTTAGGTTCTGAGACTAGGCCGGGTTCAATACCGAGTTATTGCACAGCGCGCGACGCTGTCGCTTTGGCTTACAGGAATACCGGTGGTGGGTTAAGGGTAATAAATTGGCATAAAGACTTTGTTATGACATGGGCATAAAATGCAATCTAAAAGCGTTTCTAAACGCTACTGTCGCCACCCAAACACCTACGGGGTAACAAAATAAAAGTACATAAACAAAAATCTTGTGAGATTTTTTTATCCCAATAAAAATGTTCTCATAAGAAACAACTGTTTGTTAAATTTAAACTACCTATAGTTAATTCTTTAAAGACAGAATACCTTTACAGCATACCTACAGAACATTAACTACCCGCATACTTCAGACGTCGCCTTTGCTCTTGAGAGGAATGTAGGTGCACAAAAAGTGTTCGGCTTCAAACGAAGGGTTGTTGGACATACTGCCCTCTCGTTAGCTGGGTAATGGTGCTCAAAGTTTGATAATTAGTAATTATTTCATTGATAATCTTCTGCCAGAAATAGTGTAAAATATTTAGTCTAGGATATTAAAGGTCTATCTTTACGTTCTGATTACATATCCAATAAGAATTGGTTATATGATAAAGTAAGAGTTGTGTAGATATAGGATATAGGAAGAATAAATAAGATTTTAATGTTGCAAGTTACAAGCAATCCCTTATTTGCACAAAATTTTAGGCTTACAGGTCTATAATTACTTTAACAGATAACAGATGAAATTACTTTTATAAATTCTAATAAACAATGTTTTTCTAGCCCATCGATTCTAATCGATATCGACATCGACTATTAAGTAATTATCGCTTGACGATTTGTCAATCATGTTGTTAGATATGGTATCTCTAGCCGATATAGGTCATATGTATAAAATGGCATCGATATTTGAAAGAAAACGTCGAAGTTAATCATTCAATCCTTAAATTTATCAAAATCCAATGAAATGCACAGGATTCTCACTTCGGGAAAACTTTAACAACCATAATAATTTGCATTCTATATAAATCTACGTACCTATACGCTGACGCTTAGTCGCCTAATGAAAATGAGCCCTTTCTTCTCCCGGTCAGTCCCTCCAACATGCCTGAGGATCCCTAATGTGCCCGTGTGTTTTAAATGGAAATAGCACTTGCAATTTATGCGAAAGGGTCAGAAGAATTATTTTCTCTTGTTTATGCGTGTTCTACGGCTAATTTTGTAGGTTTAGAAAGTCTGGTCGTGATAATTTTTCTAATCTTTTTATATCTTTACTGTGCAAAAATAACAGTAATTATAATTACCTTGATTTCAATAATATTAAGTTAGTCAACAAATAAATCAGGATTAATTCTTAACCTCTGACTCAGTGACAGAAAAATATATTAGACTAGTTTTCCGCCCGCGGCTTCGCCCGCGGATGTTGGTTATCGCGCTAGACCATTAATCCCTTTTTTCGCAGTCGGATAAAACTATCCTTTCCCGGGTCTCGAACAATCTCCATACAAAATTAGTTCAGTAGTGTAGGAGTGTAAGCAACATTTTAAAATCGTCAAGCGCCCATAGGTATATCCATAAATCAATAGGCGTTTCTTAAAAATACTACGGCTCTTAGACCATACTTTAAGAAATGAAATTTAAATTTCGAATTCTATTCGTAGCATTGAGTTATCAAACATGTCATTGTGTCAAAATAAAAAGTAATTTAGATCAAAATTACGAAGGAGTTATGATATCAACTTTGAAGAAAATCACCCTTAGAATAATTTCTCAGGCTTTACCCACTTAGTATTAGGATGAAAATAAAAAAAATTGAAAAAATAAAAAACACGTGTTTCGTTATTTGTTTTGAGCTTTATTTATACCAAATTTGAAGGAAATCGGACCAAGAACTAAACAGTTATGGAATATTTAATTTTTCCAGATAAACTCATTTAACACCCCCACAGGGGGTAGTTTTGGAAAAATAAAAAACACGTGTTTCATGATTTGTTTTAAGGTATATGTGTGCCAAATTTGGAGTGAATCGGACTTGAGACTATACAGATCCAGAGAAACTTTAATTTTTACCAATAATTCTCATTTTCCACACCTCATGGGGGTAATTATGGAAAAATAAAAAACCTGTATCTCATTATTTGTCTTAAGGTTT
The DNA here is from genome assembly GCA_936450015.1 of Meganola albula. NCBI lineage: Eukaryota > Metazoa > Arthropoda > Insecta > Lepidoptera > Nolidae > Meganola > Meganola albula. The sequence goes on along the minus strand of OW388159.1, from coordinate 4,880,230 downwards.
ATGTGTACCGAATTTTAAATGAATAGGACCAAGGAATAAAAAGTTGCATACAAACTTCACCCCTCTATTTAACCCTGTTAGGGGATGATTTTTGAAAATATTGTTAGCCTATGTCCGATTCTAGGGTATACACTACCTACATTTCAAATTTAAATAAAATCGGTTGAGCGGTTATGGAGATACGCGGTAACAAACCTTCACACACACACACACACACACACTTACTTTCGCATTTATAATATTAGTAGGATAGGATAGGATAGGATAGGATAGGATAGGATAGGATAGGATTTTAAGACAATAGTAGTGCATTATTAGGTTTACGAAGAGATACAATATATGTATGTATAGGTACAACTTCTACAAGGCAATGCAAGATCGATGAAAAATTTTATTTGATAAGCATGCAGTAAGTACTAGGTAGTAAATAAAAGGAAAAAAGTATGTAGGTTAATTCGAAAGAAACATAATAGGTATCCAGTATTAAGCTAGTAAAGTAAAAAATTGAAAGAGGTGACTGTAATTATTACAGTCACCTCTTTTAATTTTTCCTCTCCTCACCTCTGTTACCGATGAACCTGTGAAATTACTCGACATTATTAAACAATTTGATTATGCACTTAGGTGTACTCACAACAACAAACTCGATAATTATTTTAAACGAAGTATTTATATTACATTGTTAAAGCCTTCGGTTAGATTTCAAACAACGGGTAGACCTTTTTGATGTTTCCAATCAAAAACTAATTAGAGCGTCGATACGAAATTCTAATTAGAAATTCCAATTAGATATTTGTTGGTATTTTCTTGTTCGTGAATTAATTGTTATCGTTTTGGCCACCCAAGAGCCTTTGATTAGAGTTATTTCGTAACCTCGGCCTCATTCACCCTCTTGAGACGGACGGATCTCGTTTTGATGTGACCACATCCTCACTTTAAATGGATGTGGTGCCAGTACAGATGTCGTGTTTTAGTTACTGTTAGTATACTGGATATAGCGGCAATTGGTATGTGTTAGTAACCGGGTAAAGGTTTACTTAAAAGTGTTTTAAATAGTTGATATTATTTCACAAACCTATTTTGATGTTGAAAAATTCTGACCCATTGTTACCCAGATTTTGTTTGAAATTGTCTATTTATTCAATTAATTTTAAATTTTAAGATAGTTTATAGAACCATCGTGGTCACTATGTAACTATGAAGTGCCTTCTTATGCTTGCAAGATCATTTTAGTAATAGGTAGTTTTCTTTTTTATTATCATGCCAGTTTAAATTTTTTATTTATTAACAATAGATACGTATTCCTATTCTTTATTAATCAAATTAACATAAAATAAAAGTAGGTATTACAGTAGTAATACCTACTTTTACAAATTAAAAGGTAACAGTAAACACTATAATAAACTTAGGTGCATTTGCAGACTAAATACACCTTTATATGTATAAAGAATTAAAAAAAAATAGAACTATTTACAAATGATGACTACATAATCTATACTTAACAATAAGAATATTTTTGACAACTTTCATTTACTACTTACAGTTTACTAACTAATAGTGATCTTAATAGTATGAACGCGTACTTTTACAGTTCCACGTTGTGTATTTATCAAACCACATTTTACAGCCTGCTTTATATCTCCACACATTACTGTTTCAGTTTATAGTTAGTTTAAGTATGTACACTCTTTGACCTACAATCACCGACGTCCAAATAAGACATTTAATAGGATTCCCTGTCCTAAAGGTGCCAACTGCACTGCAATAATCGTATCACCATGAGACTAATTCACGTAATTTCTTGACGCGCCGATCAAGTTGCAGTGCAGTTGCAATTAAGTTTCCTTCTTAGTGCAAAATGGTATTCTTCTAATTGTTGTAATATGACGTGACGGGAGTTTGACGCGAGCATAACGGACAGCGATTTTCAAAATTACGAGAATACCAAAAGGGCTGCTTCGATCGTAACTTAACTGCAACTGTACGTACATAAATTAGCCTACAGACATAGATAAAATAATAAAAAATAAGTTATAGATAAAAAGTTGACATTTCACGGAACACTTCACACTTCAACCCTTTTTTATGTCCCACTGCTGGTCTTCTCTCAATTATCTTACGAGTTGAGAAAGTTTACTCAATCCACATACGCTGGCCAAGTAGGTACGGATTGGTGGATGTCACGTGTCCTCACGATGTTTTGCTTTACTGATGTTGAACAGCTGCGATGAAACAGTTTACACACAAAGATGGCCAGGGAACCCGCGATCTTATTTATTTCAAAAGCGACGCTGATATCGCTGCGCCACTGCTGCTCGTATCTCGCTGATGGCCTAGCTGAAGCATTATTTATGTTTTTCTGATGATACTAAAACATAGTAACATAGTATTCTCTTAGATTAACGCGAATACACTTTGAAATAAAACTACATTCTTTTAACGGGTTTTATCGCGGTTTTTTTTAGATTTTAGATCCCAACGTTTCAAAGTTTTTTCAGACTTCATGTTCACGGGCGGACTGAGGTATTTAACGTCCCAAAATATTAATCACAATTATTACTTACTACCTCCAAACATTAATATTAAGTTGCGTAAGTTGATAACGTCGGGATCTAAAATCTAAAATAAACCGCAATAAAATCCGTTAAAAAGTATTTTCAATGTACTAAAACAAAAAATATACAGATACTGATGATTCTTTCGTGTGAAAACCCAACTAGCATTTAACTATTTTCAGTGTTAAATATTTTAATTTGAAGTACTTACATAAACTAATACAATGGGCCTTATAATACCAACGCACGTCGAATAGATCTCTTCTCTCCCTTTGAATATTTTGTTGTTTTCCATCTACTACAAGAGTAAACTAAAGTATGCATATCATACAAGAGAACCGATTGAGTGGCTATTATCAACCGTAATATCAAAACATCTTTTCTCACGAAACTATTATCCTAATTTCAATTTTATTTCAATAGTCTTAAGATTTATTATTGGATGTTTGTCTGAAAGGTTTTTAGACGATAAACCGTAGCTTGATAAGTTTGTGAATTTGCATAAGACGTTGTCAGTAGGTTCTAAGAAGGGTTGAGATTCTCAAGGGCTTTCAGTGATCCGGGAGGCTTATCCTGATAATTATTTCAATTGTTTATGCCTGTCGACGGTGCATTTATATAGCGTATTATAGTTTGTAGAGCTGTCTTCATTATTGAACGGGATCCAGCCTGTCGGGAAGTGATCTATGTAGCAGGGATAGCTTTCCGAATTGAGATGATTCTCTCGAGGAATATTATTGTGATTTACTTCGCCTTACCAAAGCGTAGGTAGTTTATTTAGCTATCGACACAAAATAAAGAGGTAAATTTTGGGTTTAAACAAAGTAGGACTTTTAAATGTCGGGTTTTGCGCTAAACCATTAACATCTTTTTGCGCAGTTGGATAAAAAGTATCCTTTGTCCTTTCGGTTCAGCGGTTTTGTCGTAAAAACGAGACAGACACTCAGAATTACTTTCACATTTGTAATATTAGTAACGATTAGTAAAAATATTATTGACTATGGGCCTTCCCTTAAAATCTAAAAAAATAAGAGAATATTGGTATCAATCAACCACAGAAATAAGACTAAATAAAAAAAACTATAACACCATACGCATTTCATCTTTCTTATAAAATATCGTATCAAAATTGATCCATTTAGGCGTTACATGGCAAAAAGCTTGTATCTAGGTACATAAACAGTCAAACACACGGATGCGTGAGACTTATAACGCCCCTATTTTTTGTCAGAGGGTTAAAAAGAATCAAGTTATTCTAAGCAATGTTGTACATAACTACTTATTAACGGATTTTAGCGCGGTTTATTTCAGGGATTTTCGATCCACCCGTAAACATGAAGTCTGAAAAGACTTTGAAACGTTGGGATCTAAAATCTTAAATAAACCGCGATAAAATCCTTTAAAACGTAGTTTTATTTCAATGTGTGATATTCGCGTAAATCTAAGACAATACAATGTTGTACAACATTGTAATAAGCCAGGTAGATACCACGTAGTTTCTTAAAGTTTTTATTAGTTATATTAATAACAGTGATGGAAATCAAGGAATCATTATGGAAAAAAAAGTGAAGTAAAAGAAAAGTAAGTACATTTTTTTAAAACATTATTTTATGATAAAATCTGTAAGGATAAACACCTCCTGTATTTTAGTAGGAACTCAGACCCCATATATTTTGTGTTGATTGTACGGTGAGCAGCGACTTTTAAAATGCTTTCCAACAAAATCAAAATTAGATTTATCCTAGGGCTTTAGTTAGCAATGGGCTATCTTTAAATACCGAAATTTAAATTTAAATTTGAACTCGCTGAATTTCTACCTGATTACCTACCTGATATGATGATATTATGTGTGATTAATTGTAAAATTTCGAGAGATATTTTAAGAGTAGCCGCGGATCGTGCTCAGTATAATCTGAAACAAGCCTTTGAAGATCATTAAATACATTAGATATTTATTTTACATTTATAGACAAATATTTTAGTTATTCAACATTTAAAATCTTCGATTTTTATATTTAGGAGCATATTATTAGGAGTAATAGTTGCAAAGTGCTGTCAGGCTCAGCTTTGAAATAGGTTTACGTGGCGGGTTCGATCCTGGATAATGAACTCTTTATTATCGATATAGATAGACAAAAATATCGTGAGGATACTGACTACAATTAACGATTCGGCTGCTCGATACTTAGTCCACGTGATAAGTTTAAAACCGAAACGGAGAAGAGTGACAGAAGAAATATAATAAAAAAAATTGTTGTCAACGTTATTTCATAATAATATACAAATTTGATGTGATCCTGATACTAGGCAAGCCTGTATCGTGAGGACCCAACCCTAAAAATATTTACCAGTAACATTAGAAATCGAAGATAATGTTCATAACAATAAAATTAAAATATTTAAGACTTATTGTGTTAAGTGTTATTTAACTTTTTTCTTCTATAGTTTATAAAAGTTTTTTTTGCTGACGGTACACAGACGACTAATGAACCGTTGCTACCGTTATACAACAGTCGATTCTTCAAAGTTAAATATGAGACAAGAGTCTAATAATGTCTTATTATTGCGAAGCTTTATTAAAATTAAGTCTCGTACGTTAAGAAGATTTATTTATAAACATTCATTAAGTTTCATATGTGAGGAATACATATTAATTAGATACGAAAGTAATCATATTGAATTATGTTTGTTTTGTGAAGTTAATTATGACGTTGGTTTTCATTACATAATATTATTATTAGTAAATATGTTCTACGATAGAGAATCAGAGTAACCGATAGGTATAGCCCACTGGATTAGTAAGCTGAAGTGGCAGTGGGTGACCGACAATCGTCATATGGGGTCTCGCTCGACCGGGTCAATAACGGAAGCCCTGTGCCCTTAAAGCATTTCCCCTCGAAAAAAAGGACTGACAATGTAAAGTTAATGAGCCTTGAGTGAAGACCGCGGATTGGCAAACGTAGCGCAGGACGCCCTCAGACTAGGTGGAGTGATGATCTCTGCTAGGTGGATGACAGTAGCCGCGGCTCGTGCTCAGTAACGTGCTTTTGGAGAAGGCCATGTCCAGCTATGGACTAAAATTGGCTGATGAAGAAAAGAGTTAAAGAGACTACCCAATCTCTTTAGTATGTGCTAGGTATAGGTGCTTACGTAAAAAGGTGTTGCATCTGTACTTTTATCTATCCTCTTGTTCTTTCTTATGTGGTTTCGAAATCGCTGTCTCTATTCGAATCCGAAGTTAAGCAAAATGTTATTGTTGTTTTATAAACCATCTGCAAATGTACGATCTAAGAAAAGATTGAGAAAAATGGGTAACATCTAGTCTTTCTTTGAGTCTGAAAAGCTAATAAATTAAAATTTGTAGTCTTCGTTTTTACTCTATTTACATTTACTACTAAATATGTTTCGTTTTAACTATAATAGGCATGATGCCAGGATATGAAAATTAAATAAGTATCTATTTTTTTCGTCTTGTAGATTAGTTAGTTAGTTAGTTGGAGCGGGCTGTTTTCCGCAACTCGACGTCCTGTAAGTGCGCCTATTTTGCGTGATTGTCTTGTAGATTATTAAAAATTATTGAACATTTTTATTTGTTTTTACAAATTAATAAAAAAAATACTAAGAAAAATCCGTTTAAAATCAAGGAGTGGGTGTTCTTTACGACATAATCACTATAAGTTAGTAAGTAGGTACTTTGTGAACGTGAGGTCACGTGACATTTTGACTCTTTGCATCGTCTTTATTTTTCTTCAAAGTAAAAAGAGACGTGTATAATATTTTCGAACCATTTACAAGACGAACTTTAATAAATTACTGATTTGGCTATTCCAAATAAAATCACAGTCCAAGTAATTAAATTGTTACTTTCATTATGTTTATTTCAACAGTATTTTATTTTAATTCTACATAGTCAGTATTTTTATTTGTGTACATGTATTTTAGAAGGGCATCCCTTGCTAAAATATTTCATCAAATCCGCCCATAATTCCTGCCATACTGCTCTAATCTAAGTAGAATCTTTCCATACGTAGATAAATGAGACCCTCGGGCTTCAAGAACGGTTTAATTAACTTAATAAATACACACTCCGGTTCATTACGCGCATACGTCAAATATTATGAACGTCTACGCAGTCACTTGTCTCTTGTGTAGGGTTGTTGATAGAGAAAGGTAAATTATCGACGATATTTTGGTAACTTGGTATCGATATGAGACCAATTTAATTTGTTTAATTTGTTTTTTAAGTTCCAAAGTTGCGAAAATATCTGATTTCTAAAAAAATATTACAAAATTTCGTCACTACCAATAAGATTCAGGTAGAGCGCTTAGCTTAACTCTCAAGTATCAGTAGATTACGTTATAAAATTGCTAATTACCCATATTTGTGTCATTTATTGCTGTTCAATATAGGTATCGTGAGGAAACGGCATGTCTTAGAACTAATCATCCGAGAACATGTGGCATTCAACCAATCTGCACTGGCCAGCGTGAGTGGATAAAGACTTTTCTGTTTCTAGTTTATATTAATGATTTACCTTATTATGTTAACGGACCCATGAGAATGTGTTGTTTAAAAAATAAAACATTTTTTCATTTCACTAGCTAAACTAATACCATAGTTTCTAGTGAAGATACAAGCCCAGCAGTGGAATACTAAATAATATAATAATAATAATATATTTATTTTCTCCCACACTTATTACAAAGGTAAAAAAGAGAAATTTATGAGGTGCAATATTATTAGGAGGTGGGAGACTGGTGTCCAAGCTAGGTTATAGTTAACCTGTGTTATGGATCACCAGGCCTCTACTTTACGGACTATACAAGTTGACAATACAGGTTAACAAAAAAGGAATGTTGTACCTTTATCAAGAAATAGTTTTTTATATATATATTTTTTAGGAATGTTATTTCTGAACTCAAACTTTTTAAACAATAACACAATTTTAATTGAATTTATAAAAGTTTATTACGTAATTTTTCCTACACATAAATAAAATCCTACTCATGTTTACTAAACAAATAGTCTTGTATTTCAACCAGCTCATTAAACCAAAGAATTTCGGAATCAAACAAAAACCGAAAGCATCATATTACAACAGACTGCGTGGCACCGAGTTTTTGCGTTCTTAAACAAACACTGGCTGAATGGTAGACCGACATGTGATCGATAAATCAGTTGCCGGATATGGTGACCACTCATATGCCCCGGGAGTCCGGTAAAGACGCGTGGCGCGGCGTGGGTAAACAAGCTGATATTTTTTGTACCGACTATATTGGTAGGATTTAGTGAATCCATTCACATAACAATTTTGACTTAATACATTTTGCAACTTAGTTACGAAAAATATTAATTAATCTGTAGTTAATAAGTCGTGGGTTTGATTCCCACCCAAGTCACTCAATTGTGTGATAAACAAGTCTATTGGTCTTGAGTTTGGGTGTAATTAACTATATTTAAGTATGTATTTACAAAAGAAAAGTATTATATGTATATATTACCAGTAATCTGGTATCCATGGTACAAGCTTTGCATGGTTTGGGATCAGATGGCGAGGTGTATGTTAATGTCCCACTATATTATTATATCTATTATATTTAAATAGAACAATTTGATGCGATTTTTATGAAGTTTTTGGATGGTTTTTAGTTTGATTTCGTTTCGAGAGTTTCGTTAAATTATCAAATCACTTTTCCAGTTTTCCGACCTCTAATTAATACATAGCTTCTCGCCTATATTAAGCACTAGCGTCCAAATGAAGGTGGATACTTCCAAAGTTATCTTAAATATAGCAAACATGTAAATGTGTTATATTCCAAGGCCATATTATGACTTCCTAAGTCAAATCAAACATTCGGGGGTTTAATTGACCTCAATCAAAACAGTAATTTAAGGTAACTCCCAACTTTTTAAGTAGGTAGGTACATTCAAAACTGACAATATCAGACATAATGGCAAACAACACAACAACCCCAATATACCCGGATGGCCATTAAATAAAACGATTACAAAACCTAACAGCTCTTCAAACAGTCCGGGTAAAATCCGGATAAAATTACTCCGGGCGGAGTAAACAGAATCATCATTGTAACACGTGTAATTTCGCGTTCACCGGCCATTACTTTTGACCGGGTGGGCCGGGTGAATAATTGAGCGACGAGTGAGAGATGGACCCGCGAAATATGAAATGATCCTGCTCGACGTGACTGTGGGACGGTTAACCGGGCTGTGATTTCAGGTGAAGACAAATAGGGACTGCAGAGATGTCAAGGGTTGAAGCTGGAATCATTTTGTATATAGATAATATAAAAAGTACTTATAATATAGAAACAGGAATGATTTATCTAAATATTAACTTTGATCCGCATGATATTTCAAAAAATCCTAAGACAATAATAATAAATAACTACAAAAGAAACATTAATAGGAAAGTCATGAAGTAATGAAGTACCTACCATGTTATAATATAAAGTTATGAAGTCTAAAAAAAAGAAAGACCGAGAAAAATTCAAAAATAAATGACATTCATTTATTGCAGATTCTACTGTAGGTACAGTACTATAAAATTTGAATCACACAAAGAGATACAATTAATTATACTTCACTATTATTGTTATTATAATTGTTACTAGCCCGGATTATCCCACTGCTCTGCAAAGACCTCCCCTAACACCTTCCAGGCGTCGCGATCTTGAGCCACCTCTATCGCATTACTATTAAAAAAAAATTTAAAATATGATGATGATTATAATAATACAAACGAACAACCATCAACATCATTAGTATAGATATATTTTGTAAAACACTGATATACACAGCTACCTATAGGTTCAGACAGCTAACAAATTACATAAGCTGATACCTTATGAACACAAAAAAACTTAATACCCATATAAAAACGCGGTAAATCTAACACACGTCGACTGACCAAACCGGGAAGTGAGTGTACGACCAGCCCACCAACGATCCTTCCCTTCCTTTTTGCCGCACTAGGTAAATTTATAGATCCGGCCACCTAGTGTGGACATGTGGATAAATATAGCACACGAGTTGACAATAAAAAAGTTTTTAGAGCAAACTGAAGTTAAGATGTGATTTTAAAAATGGGATCGCGTTTGAAGATTTTTTTACTCCATATTAACCTATACCGAAGTAAGTGTTTATCGCCGTAGCAATAACAACGCTCACACTACAATATGATGATGATAATTATAATATTACAAACCAACAACCATAGAGCGCATTTCGGTAATTAAATAAAATGCATATTTTTGCTGCAAACCAAATTACTTAAATGTGGATATTAGTACCAAGTAAAAGTGTAATTTATAAATCTAAATAAGTAGCCACAAGATGTAAATATACACAAACAATCAAGTGTTAAATATTATTTATTAATACTAAGTTATCTAATAGTATCCTTGTAAATCTTTTGGAACGAAGTTCCTTATCGCGCGTTGTGAAAGGGGGCCAGACGGAAAAAAATCTTACGAAAAGTTGTCACGACACTTTTTGCTATACCTAGTAAACTATTGTAAGCTGTGCGGCGTGCGCATGTTTCTCTGTCTGTCTGTCTGTCTGTCTCTGTCTCTGTCTCTCTCTCTCTCTCTCTCTCTCTCTCTCAGAAAAAAAAATAATAAAAAAAATATTATAAATTAAAAAAAAAAATATTAAAATTCCTTCACTAATTAATCGAAAGGTGTCCCTTGATACCCCTCAAATTATTATTATTATTCTTTTTAAAACTAAACTCGGCCCACAGTAACACCAAAGAGTTCGCATACCTACATACATTCGAGAGAAACTCCGCATGCCGTGAGCGTTTGCCGGAGAATAAAGCCACACAAGCTTCCCAAGCCTGTGTTGTTTTGTCTCTAGCAAACGCACAGCCCTCGGCTATACGAGAAAAACAGATTTTAAAAAGAGTGTAGCGCCCTCCCTGTTGCACGGAAAAACTCGACAGCTAAAAGGGTTAGAATGGAAACGCTTTAGTTCCAGAGTATACGTATAGATGGCGGTGTTAAGTAAGTAACATAATTCAGCTTTTATAGGAATTGTAATTTCGCAAGATTTTAGATAATTTTCTTGAGTATCTTAAACAGTAATAAATCAAATTAATGTCTAAAATATCCGAATTATTTCATAAACGACTTTTTTTTATACTTCTTACATTTGAAGGTATTATTATACCCATACATTGTTTTTTCCCATACATTTTCGTCATAAATCTTGCTAAATCAAAGTTTTGAAGGAGTACTCATACGAGGTGATTCTATTTAAAAAAGAGATGTTTTGTTTAAAAAAAACCTGCCAGAGTGCTGAGCGTTAATAATTAAATATTCTGTTAAAAAATATAGTAGGATAGTCTACTTTCATCAAAGTTATTGCAATAAGCTTTTGGTACTACAGTTGAACAAATCTAAGAAGTACCTTTTGACGGTTCACTGTTTTGTATTAAATTAGCTTTGTAGAGGCGTAATTAACACTATTTTCATGAGCTTTCCTGTAAAATAATTGAATTATGAAGCTATTATTATTTTATCATAACGTAAACAGTTTTCATACAAAAATTAAATTTCTAAATTTACTACGTTTAGAACTGTCAAACGGTACTTCCTAGATTTGATAGACTGTAGATACTGTAATGGATAAAACATGCAATTACAGTTGGTACGTGAAATCATTAGTTGCGACTGTTTTATATTTTATTCGATGGTGGACGCGCTAAAAAGCGGCCATGCATAATTACCTCCCGCGAGGATACGAGTGTGGCCAGAGAACAGAACATCCAATAGAGTTGTGTTATGACAACAACATGTTTTTTAAGAAAAATTACATCCAACAACATTTTTTTAATTCATGACAATCTTAAGATATATCTACAAATTAAAAATGAACGACTAGTAAGAATTTAATTTTTTCCTCCAAAATACAAACACAATATTAAAAAATAAAAATCCGTTAAAAAGTAGTTTTATTACAATATTTGTTTGCAATTTTAAAATTAAGTGTATGCATCTTGTGTATTTTATATGGTGATTTATTAGTTTCTCTCATCATAGATTAGATATAGTAAAACTCGAATGCTAGATTTACTAACACGGGCATATAAAACAGTTTCTTCTGACCAGAATCTCTCAGCGCGCTTTTTTAAATATTAGATAGACTTAAATAAAACTTGAGATGCTAGAAAGTCATTCTGCCTTGGTATTCGTTCATTTTTCGAAATAATTATATTATTAATACCGAAATAAGCCTATTTTTGACTGCCTATTTTGCACAGTACTACAATTGACAAAAAAACTCAAACACTTACAAAATTATCAAGCTAAATTGAACTATATGACTTACCTTGGGGCTCATGCCTGTATTACTCGAAGGCAAAGGTGAATTCACCGCCACATTTGAACCCACATTTTGAGGGTATTTTAGAGTATCCTATTGATTTTTAGGTTTATGGTTACCATTTCCGATTTCGAACTGCTGATAAAATTTATGTAATAAGAACTCGGAACCAAACCATAACCATTAACTTGCTTGGGTTAATAATCATTTGGTAATTGCTTATTAAGCAAACACACTAATCACTGAACTACCATGGCAGTTGTTTTATTAAAATTTGTAACTGCGTTTGCGCTACAACTTCCGGACACGGTCCATCTCCTAACTATATTAAAATTGGAGATAATTTAAGCCTTAGATCACACACTCCAACCAAGATATAATATATTATTAATAGTGATTGAGTAATGTCGTCTCTACATACGCCGCTGTTCACCACCGGACTCTTTTATATGCGATTGTCAGTGAATTACAACGACAAGCCTGTAGCCAGTGAAAAACTGTTTATACACACCTCATATACTTATATAGAGGTATGTGCTTGATCGTACATATTATTAACATTCACTATTGGATACACTGTCTGCGAATGACACGTTAATTATGGAGATTTGTGATTGATTAAAAGTAAAGTTTTAAAGTAACAATACTTTAGTAACCAACTGCTCTTGCGGGTCTGCTTAGAATTATCGTAAGAGTTCAGAGTTTAGGCATTTTCATACCGTTATTGCGGGTTAAATGATGTCACAGTCTTCGAATGTTTAGTGCTAAGAATAAAGCTCTTTTCAGGTTGAAATATAAGTCAGGGTTTTTATTTTATGTTGTGCTAACTCATCTTTGTGTAATTAAGGAGCTATAATAATTTTAGACATACACAGCGCCATCTAGTCCCAAATTAAGTAATTATATTTGCTTGTGTTATGGGTATTAGGAACCGACATACTACACAAATGCTTTTTTTGTAATTGTTTCATCCATGCTACATAATGTCAGTAGGTTTAAGAAAACAACCATAAACTCGCACTTGGCCAGTGTGTAAACTTTTTCAACCACTACTAATACGAAATTATACTACTAGTACCTACTTAATATACCTACATAGATCACATTCCCATAGTAGGTACAAGAACACAATAATTCTATAAAACGTCATACAAGATTATCTAGTTATGATTAAACAATCTTATCAAACAGACAGTGGCTGTGTTTGCATCACCGGCGGCTTGATTTAATAGCCAGCGAATAAATTTATTCATTTGCCGTCGAAAGCTTTGTACAAACAGCGCTAATGAACGCGGCTAGCCCGCGCCGCTGCCGCCACTCTGCCGCCGCCCACGTGGGCGCCCACTGGGCAGGGAGCTCGGTAAGTTACTTACGGTTCAATAGGATGCTGTGGTAGTTTGTGTTCGTGACTTCCTTGTCAGTCCATCTGCCTGTCTTTTGATCACTGCTGCTTGTAGATGTTTTTCAAGAACGCGTACCTAAAGGTATGTAACCGACCGAGTCTGCAATTCTACACCTATAGCTGTGAGACAATTCAACATGGAAAACATATGCTTCTTTTCTACTAATTCAACTTCTAGATTGTTTCTTTTAAACCAAAGGACTTATGTACAATACTTATTGATACGCAAAAACATTTTATGGCGTTTAAAAAAGGCGCGTAATATCTTGGTAAAGCCTATAGTATAGGTAGTATTATATTATCTGTGGTAAAGCATAGGTTTTTGTAAAATATCAATAAACAACAAAAAAAATATTTGTGTTTGTTATTTTTGCAAGTCAAAAATCTCAACTAAAAGGAGAATTGATTTTATATTTAACTCGAACGACCACCTACAGACTAACTGCAACAGTCACACCGCAAACCCGAAAACCTACATACGAATTTTATAAAAATAAACAAACTGAATCAAATGCACCCGAACTAAATCGATACCCTACCGAACGATTCGCCCGTCAAACTTTTGTAATACTGCCACCGTTTGGTCGAGAATCCGAACAAATAGTACAACTCTACACGTAACTAAATATCACTCACTAATACGTTACACCGACAAAAGAAAATATAACTTGCATTCAAAACCAAAAAAGCGTGATATCTCAAGAACATTTTTTTGCCAAAAAATATCCCCAAAAGTAGGTTAGTAATTCGGGTTCGGACAAAAGAATCGTATAACAATCTCCCGACACATTATTACATGGTGGATATAATTAGTTATGGTGTATGGATTTAGATTTTGTTGTTGCGATAATTTTGTGAATACCTTGAATAAACATCTGCTCGAGATTTGAAATTCGACAATCGTGCAATCGTATTGAAATGTCATGTAGAAAACTGATCCGTGTTCAACAATAGCCCTCAAAAATGGTCAGCATAGTATTTAACTAGATGCTTCACAGATATTGGATAATAATATGGCTACTATTCAACAAATATTTATATTGAGCCTATATTGTAATTTCAAAAGAGTAATCCAAATAACAACTGATGACTTAAATGTTAGTTGTATAGTAAGATCGAAATCTAAATAGTGATAAATCTAAAACATTAGCATGTGTTATTATAGTGAAACTGAAATAAATTAGAATCAATCAGTGGACGGTTCTAATACAAAAGTTCAATCTGGACTAGAAGGGCTGCTAAGTGAAGTGAGGGCCTATCTTGTTACAAATATGGGAACAGGTATACATAATGATTAAAAGAAATTGAGTTTCCTTATAGCAATAAATAATGAATAGCAGGTAACTCACAAACCAATCAACCAACTGAAATCACCAATTTATTACACCTCATTTATTATTAGAATTTTAACATATACAATAATGAAAAACTCAAACGTTTAGCTTACTTGTCAACTTTATTCGACAACGGTCATGCAAAATCGGTACTACACGTGATATTAGTCCAAAAAAGTAAAAATCGGCAGCGGTGTTTCGGCACGTGAGCCGTCATTGAGACTATGACCTTCGTCAAACTGACATGTTGTCCATATCAGTGTTATGCAGTGTCTGGCCAGTCTGCCGTGTGATGCGTGGCTAACAATTTAAATTTCGAATAAATCGGAAGTACGCCATTTTTATTACATTTTTTTGAAAAAATATGAAATCGAAAGTTACACCTATTATTGTAATTGATACTGGTATTAATCCTTATTTATATGTTTCTGACTATGATGAATAAAACATTTCTACACAGATGCAAGAAAGATTTAAAGATAATATATTGTTGAGTAACCTATAATAATAGTTTTAAATTCTTAAGATGTTTTTTTTATGTGTGCCTATGTCGAAATTTTCTATAAATAGAACTAATTTAAAAGACCGTTTTTTGTTTCCCGATTAAAACGCATACATCCAAAATTTACTCTGATCGCAAAAACAAACTTTTCATTCGGGTCATTCAAATGGTTTATATTGCGAAAGCCGCGCTGTGAGATAACAGTAGACCATTCAGGCACAATCTGCCGGCTTCGTTATCGGAGCTATAAAGTCGCGCCCAATGTACGGATGATAGTTTTTTCCCCGGCTTTTTCGCTGACCACATGAAAATCTGGTGAGTTTTCGTTTTTTTCGTTTAGTTTATACGGTATTCCTTTTAAAAGTCAGTTTACTGTTGCTGTTTGGGATACTAATCCTGCTCGAGAGGGTTTTTTTACAGATTTCAGGGTTGAATTTTTATTATAGAAGCCTAACGTAAAATTAGACTGGTAATTATGACTATTTATCTAGCCAAACATGGTCGGCACTTACAAATTGGTCACTGTCCCTCGCCTGACTTAGCAATAACAGCTCGACACAAGTAAGTCCAATAAATTAATGAGAAATGGTGATGCCGTGGTATAGGACCTCGCTTAAAAATGTAGGTCGAGGTTTCCATCTGAAGTTATGCCCAAATATTTGTATCAATTACATACCCATTTCATCGCCTTAACTCTTTGAACAGAAGATTCATACCCAGTAATAGGGCACTAAAAGTTTGTTCATATAAACCTAAATTATTTTTAACACTTTGCCTCTTAGTTCATAGTTTACTTACCTTTTCAGCAAATGGAGCAATTTTTTTGTAGGCTGGCGCTTGACTACAATTTGCCTGATGTTAAGCAATGATGTAGTCTACGATGAAACGCGCCAGCCTAGTCTAGCGATTCACTCGTGATAACGAATTATTACCAGTCGGCGTAGTTGACAAAACTACATCATATACTAACTAGTGACCCGCCCCGGCTTCGCACGGGTGCAATACTGATACTAAATATAATAAAGTATATTTACAGAATCTACTTACAGCTTTTATGTCATTAGACAATACAAACAGCACGCTCCGCGCGCGGCCGGGCCGGTACTTCCGCACCGCTATGTCCCTGCATTTTAAATCTTTAATATCTTCGGAAGAAACAGCTTTCAAGACAAAGTTGTTTTATCTGCAACGATTACACGGAATCTCATTTATTCGGGAAGCTATCGGGTTGAGGCGGCGAACCGAGAAGATTTGCCCGCGACGCGACCGCGCCACACCCGCATCTCCGTTTTATGAGTCTCCCAGGGTAATCTACCCGAATACATAGTTAATATGTTGAAAAAATACTCGTAAGACTGAATTGAATTATTTTTTCAAAGCACGATGTTTCAGAACCAGCTGTTTGAATAATATTCCAAAATTCCCTAAAATCTGACCATATTTTCTGACGTGTTAGTTGTTAGATAAGATTGCACTGCATAATCTATTATATTACACTATTATCGATAAGAGGAGGATGGCTGATAGTGCCTACTCTTTCACATCCATTGAAGACGATCCAGATGAACATAAAATATGCAATTTGCACACATGCAGTATTACATATAGAGGATTTTTAAATCGCAGATAGAAGCTAGTGATCTAATATCTCAATGTATTTTTTACCATATTTTACAATTAACTTAATTAACCTTTCGGTGACCAATACTTATAGAATGCAAGTTAAAAAAACTTCTCCGAATTTAAATGTAACCCTTTCAGGATTCGTCTCTTTCACACAAACTATTAGGATACCGTTTTTACTTGCGAAACGAGTAAATTATTTATAGCTATAGAAAGATAGATTACTATCACTTCACACTTCAACCCTGTTTAGTGTCCCATTGCTGGGCACAGGTCTTCTCTGTTGAGAGTTTGGCTTTAATCCACACACAATGGCCAAGTGCGGGTTGGTGAATGTCATATATTCTTAAGTGATTAGTTCTTAGACATGCCGGTTTCCGCACGATGTTTTCCTTTAACATTATTGAGCAGCAACGATAAAACAATTCACACAAAGATGTGTGAGCACGATTGGGAATCAAACCCGCGACCTTATATTTCAAAGGCGCGGCCAATGCCACTGCGCCACCGCTGGTCTAGATTACTTTACTAGATGTTTTTTTTTAAATTGGTACATTAAAAAAAATGCAAGTCAACATACAAACGTCCAGGATCGCAGCCCAGCAAACGCAATGAACCAGAGTTTCGTATAGGAACAACGGTCGGTTGAGTTAACGGAGCGTATAATTTCGACTTTATGGCATCATTAGGTAACAGGCAGGCCAGACTTTTTGTTTAAACGCATCGCAATTAACCCGTGAAACGATAATCGATCGTTTCTTACAGACGTTAGTACAATTTGAGCTGACGTGCGTTCGTTCGGAATGAAGCGAGCCGCATTGCAACTGTTCTTTATTGGTGAATAAAATGTTTTTATTATTTAAACATTTCCGGGATCACCTCGGAAACTTCGAATAACAAATACAGAAAATTGTAAAAAATTATACTAAGAAGTTTTGTATAAGTAGGTAGGTAAACTTATGACTTGGCCGAGTCTCAAGTATTCAAAAATTTTCGCCATTATCAATCAAAGGTGTCCCAAAAGGCAGAAGTCGGATATAAAGTAGCTTTTGTGCCCCAGGGATCGGTCGATTAACTTACCAGTTTCCATAGTCTGTAGTTACCTTTAGCTTTATCATTGAAGCAGTAGCTCGCTGTAAGCTATGGTAGCAGCGATCTGACATCTGTCACTCATAGAAGTCTTCAAAACTCACCAGCAAGCAACTTACTGCAACGCTGCGTTTTTCATTTAACATTTATGACATAACTTAGTACGAATAGTTACTTAAAAAACCTAAATTAAAGAGTTAATAATAAAAAAGTTAAATAGGATTAAACACACAGGATGAAACATATGAGGCGGCCCCGAATGCTAGTTAAGGTACTGATGGCTTGGCTTCATAAACCAACCATTTAAAGAGCAAGGTTTATCTTGGAAACTAACCGTCGGAACCTTTGATTTGATTGAAATTGAAGTTTGGCAAATGTATAAATAGTATGATAGTAGATATATATATATTTATTTTTAACGTGATGTTATACTTACCTAGTTCATCTTTACACTATACCAACAATCTTGGAATATCTCTCGAAAAACCACCCTAAACCACTTTCTAAGCATCATTTCGCATCGCATCAGTATTCCAATCATCATCCAAGGATGTATCCACAAAGATTATCTGTTTCATGAAATCAGCGGAAACATTCAATCACGCTCGCTTTTTCCTTTCTTCCTGATAAGACGGAGAACGACAGTGGCAAGGGGAGGGGAGGGGGAGGGAAGTGGCATTTGGCACGGGCAATTGACGCTGCTGATAGAATCTCGAGCTGAGTTTGCAGATGTATGATAGGATAGCTGAGGTGCGGAGGTACGTGTGTCGTTAATTTTAGGAATAATTTTGTTGTTATGTGGAGGTAGACATTCGTAAAAAACTAAGTAAGGGAATTATTTACTTAGATTAAAAGCTGAAAACTAATTTACATCAAAAATATTGAAATAATTGACGCATATCGTCGGTAAAATATCTGTCTTGGAACCACACAGGATTAAACATATGGAGCGGTCCCGAATGCTGGTTAATGTATTGATGGCTTGGCTTCACAAACCAACCATATCAGGAGCAAGGTTCATCTTGGAAACTAACCGTTGGAACCTTCGATTTGATTGAAGGTTGCCAAATGTTTACTTTATCTGCAAAGCGAAAATTTTATGTTGTTTTTTATGTTATTGATGTAGTGTTAGGTGAGAACATCAAAGTCAAATAGTATTAGTGACGAATGCAAGTTATTTATTTATTTATGCAAACTTTTAGTACGTACGTAGGTATAAATTGTAAGTATATGAACAGATACAGTATTATGAGTGTTTGAAGCGATTGTGATAAGAAAGGGATGCGTATATACGCATTGTATAACCGCTTCCCACTTTTAACACTCATGAATTGATATAGCAGCAGGAAGCTAACATACTTCATATGAAACACAGATCATCAAAATTCTCCACCCCCGAGCACACTGCCATTTAGAACTTTGTCTCGTCAAGACTCAATAGCAAAGTCAGTAAGCGTACGATTTTGACTGCTCTATGATATGATCTAATAATTGGTAATGTATGTAGATTTTAAAAAAATACCATTAGTACGAGTATTAAATGCGAAAAAAAATTAGAATACTTACATCATTACATCATTAATGAATGGAAATAAGTGAATTTAAAAACTCTTTTTGACGAGTGCAAGAAAGTATTTGGATATTTTTTTCGTATTAACAAGCTCGTACCTAAAGGTACTGTTTGATTGAATTTTATTTCATTACACCTCGGTAGTAAGTTAATTAGGTTATCATCCTAATCATCGAAAGACGTTCATATCTTCAAATATTCTGTTAACTTTTGATGACTTTAATACTTATTAACATGTTATATATCTCATAAGTTTCACAATAACAAATAGATTCCGAGATTTTTTTACAACATAGTTTTTACCTTTTCTATACAGTTGGTTGCTACAAGTTTATTAATGAAATTCGAGAGACAGACATTTGACGTGATACTTTGTTCGATTTTCACCTAATAAAGACATTTGCGTAATGGGTGGGTATTATTAAAAGTATGTTTAAACAAAAGAAAAGTATGTAGTAGTATAGTCCATAACACAAACTCTGCTTAGTTTGGGATCAGATGACAGTATGTGTTAATGTCCCAGAATGTTATATTAATAATTACAACTATCCCTTATAATATGAAGGAAGGATAACATTTATAACGCATTCGTAACCTTAAACTAATTATCGATATTAAACAAAAGCTCTCCCAAATTGCCACATAACAGCAGGTTGAATATTAAACATTGTTAATTACTAGGGTTGTTCCACAACTGTCGTCGAATAAAAAATATAAAGTAACCTATCCACCTGTTACAGTTATATTTCACAGTTCCGGGTTTATTTGTTTAGAACGTTTAAAGTAAATGCATCTATTAGGTTAGCCGCAGGAGATGCGGACTTTATGATGTTATTGGCGTTTTATTATTACGACTGTTAAATGATATGTTACGCAGCTGACGCAGTTTTATTCTAACGCTAGTAAAATTTGAAAAAAATTAGTTCGACTTTTTATAATGTGACATTTCTGTCAAAATTAAAGTAGACGGACCGGTGGCGTGGTCGGTAAGATACTTGCTTTTCACGCCGCAGGTCGTGGGTTCGATTCCCACCCGAGACAAACATTTGTTTAAATATGTCTGTTTGTCTTGTGTCTGGGTGTAATTTTCAATATTTAAGTATATATTTACAAAAGAAAAGTATTATATGTAGTATATTACCAGTTATCTGGTTTCCATAGTACAAGCTCTGCTTAGTTTGGGATCAGATGACCGTGTGTGTTAATGTCCCACTATATTATTTATTTATTTAAAGTCATCATTGGTTGTATGCTTAGAGCATTTAGCACGGGAGTTGATATTGTTTCACACACGGCCATCTGATCCATATAATATTTTTGTAAATATATATTACTTAAATAAAAATATATACAATTACACCCAGACTCAAGACAAACAGACGTTTCATCAAACAAATGTCTGACCTGTGTGGGAATCGAACCTACGACCTGTGATATGAAAAGCAAGTAGGTATCTTACCGACCACGCTACTGGTCTGTCATGTGTTATACACCACTTCTAGTAACTTCTAAATTGTAAGCATATGCATATGTGCCGGTGTGAGTGATAAAGTGAGCGACCGAAATGCATGGCTCGATTTTTATTTGGCGGTATTCGCTTTTCTGACGTTTTACTAGGTTTAGTTAAGGGAAACGACATATCACTGATGATAAATTAGTATTTTGTCATATTCACTAAAGATTTTTAGTAAGAAGACATAATAAACAAGAATATTCAACATCTACCGTGATTTTGTGATATCACTAGGAATTTCGTATAATAGGTACCTGATATCCTCTTTTCCCTGCGACACACACAAACTGTTCATATACCTCAGCAGAGGGGATCGCGCGCAATACCAGTTCCATGTTAAGTATTCTAAAGTTGCATGTATACTTTTTATAACGGTCACACTTACCATAAATTCTTCAGTCTATAATTAACAATGATAAATTAACACTACCTTAACATAACATAGTATGCCTGTATTACCCGAAGGTGTAAGTAGAGGTGAATTTCACCCACATTTCGCAATCTATTTTTAGGTCCCGCACGTAAAACGGGGCGAACTTACGCATTCAACGGACACATTATACTTAGAGCTGCAACTAAGATTTTTGAGTATTTAGAAGATTTTTTGCTCGATCCAGGAAACGAACCCGGTACCTCACAGTTATCAAACAAACACGGTTAAACGGGACCACCGAGGCAGTTTCTTATAACATAATAAAAATCGCACTTTCGTGATGGATGGGCTGTGACATACAAACTAACGTGACTTTTTATTTGTCTAAAACTCTAAAAAGTACTAAGTTACACTTATCATTCAAACCCAATTACAGAACTAGGTTAGTACTGAAATAAATACGCCATGTTTTATGCAATTTTGTTTTAACCGACTCGACATGGCGATGGTTAATGGTTCGTGACCATGTTACCACGCTCAGCTGATCACCGACCAATTATAGGCACCATGTAAGACATTATGTGGTATATAAACTTCCGAAGGGTGGGCCTTCGAGGGAAGAAAATAGGTAGCTTGAAGTATATAAATAACCTTAATATCCCCATAGGACTTTAGTTCTTCAACCCAGATCAGTGGGATTTGAAGGCAATCTAAAAGTAAATGTTAATAGCATACAAGATTTAAATAAGTAAAATGAAATATAATATTAATGAAATTATACATTTCACTCTCTAAAGAGTGAAATGTAAAATTTCATTATATATTATTAAGTCATTAGAATCCGGTGGTGAATTCAGAAAGCCGCATATACTTAGATATAAGCTTATTACTAGACGGCAGTGAGCTTAAATTAGGTGATGGTGATATATGATCTAAATATTTAACCTATCTTTTCTGTAAAAACCGACTTACAATTGGTTTTTATTTAAACACCATAAGCTAAAATGAAACCGTGGGTTTCAGTGAGTGTCTTTCAGCATAGTTGAGTATGAAGTAGGTAGAAGGTTACAAAAGATCGAAAAAAAAACAGAAAAGTAAAAAAACGTTGTCACATTTAAAACTATTAGTAGGTACGAAAGTATTATACGCAGAGTAATGTTAGAAATGCATTTTAATAATACCTGTCTAATAAAAACAAGTTTACTTGAATGAAATAGGTCCTAATCAAGATAATTAAGGGCTGTGCGAAACAAAAGTCGCGCTCAAAGGCGACACGTCAGGGCGCGGACTCACAATGACACCACGGGGCGTCGCGGCGCGCTTACCCACATTACATCAGGGCTGTGCGATTAAATTTCCACTCAAAATCAACAAAGATACCGCAGGAAGTATTTTGATGTAAATAATGTTTACTGATTTCAGTAATGAAACATACGCATAAAATAAACATACGTCTGCGTACCTAATACTCAAATGTGTGGTCGCAAATGAAAATCACTCACTTTCACCTATTTTTATTAGTAGATGTAATGAAACCATTTCATATCACCCAGCTATAGGTACCTACTCATAGTATTAACTGAAAAGAGGTCTACTAAGTTATGTAGAAGACCTTTTCTAACCGACGGCTTCTGAAATAAAAGAGGATGTTCTATGTAAGTTAGCCCATTAGTAAGCTGATAAGCCCGTCAAATGTGGAACGATTTCTAAAGTTCTTTACTATTGAAATATGTAGTATAGTCCCAACTTGGTCCTATTGAAATCTTTTTTAACTAACATACAATATGTTCTAGCTCTATAATTCTCACAAAATACTATTAAATTCTATGTCACTATTTTATCTTAATTCAAAATATTAGTGTCAACCCTACAGCAGCCTGCTTATACAAGGCTACGAAACTCACCGTACCAAACACCACACACGGAACCAGTGACATTAGGGGTGTCAGCGCGTCCGCATGCTCCCAGTTTTGTCGGCGACCAGTGGAGCGGAAACTGAGCGAGCATTGTGACAACCCTAGTGGGGAGCCACGCCCGCCCCAACGACCGACGATTTATTTGCAAAAACAAAATCATTTCGTCATTATTACTTTTTATTTTATTTATTTTAAAAGTAGCTTCCTCTCACGTCTTCTCGTTTTCCGAAGACACCCTAAACAGAGGCAGACGAAAAACAAAGGGATAAAAATTACTACTACTAATAATAATAATAGCCCGTGTTTCCGAACTGGTAATAGTCGATTTTGCCTGATATTTTATTTATAGGATGTCCCTCAGTTCGGTGTGTCTTTTGACATAGGCCTCCTCCAACTGCTTTCACTGCACTCTATCGGTTGCAACTCTGGTCCAGTAAGGTCCCAATGTTAGGCGGAAATCGTCTTCCCATCTTCTTAATGGGCGACCCTACTGTCTGGTTCCGTCTCTTGGGTACCAGAGTGTTACCTGCTTACTTTATTTCTCAGTCTTACAGCGTAGCATGTGACCTGCCCACCTCCATTTGAGTTGGTCAATTCGAGTCAGTATGTTGGCAACTTGAGTTCTTTTACTTATTTCGTTCGAGTTGATTTTGTCACTTAACTTTATTGCCAACATGCTTCTCTCCATTGCCCGCTGGCACTTTGCAAAATTACTACTACTACTAGTTTAAAGAAGTAGGTAGGAATTCCATGTAACAAAACGAGTTAGTAAATAAATTTTACAACTGTGCGCAAAAATTTATCCAAATGTGCACAGCTGTTTTATTGTAGGTACACATACCTCGTCTCCGATGACATACAATGGCATGTATAAATCGGAAGATACCAGTAATACAGAAAATAGGTTAAAGCATAGCATGGACTTTCAAAGTTTAATTTTGTGAGCGCTTGTAACCGACTCTAAGTTTCGAAATAATCGCACCTATACCGCTAGTTTCAGTGACTTTTGAGTAATATGTAATTTCTATTTATTCCTAAAACACAACACAAGTTTTTCTTCTACAAGAAGCAGCTCTACCTGTATATGGAACCTATGGAAAAAGCAATGTTCCTGAAGACAATGTGCGCGCTGAGTTGGAACGTCAGCGACTCTTAGCTGATGAGGTCGAGATGAAAGTACCAGGTAGGGTCAGATTTATGCAACGAACATAAATATGAAAACAGAGATCAGAAGTGAAAGAATTAAGTACATTTTAGAATAATGCTACTCAAACACGAAACATAGTACCAAAACCGTTATTCCGGAAGAAAATAAATAAATTAGACGTACCTGCGTACCTATAGATAGATACGTTTAGTATCTTCTTAGGCATGTTTCTAATAAACTGTAAACTATCTGTGTGCAAATTCTTCGGTTTAACTGTCCTCGGACGGCTCACCAAAAAAGTCCGGTGAATCAATAAAGGCCCTCCGACCGATTGGGTTAGGCTAGGTCAGATAAATTAAACCTAGATTCTTTTTCAGGTAAATCCTTATTATTGCATACATATACATACATTGCATAACACCTGTATTACCCGAAGGTGTAAGCAGAGGCCAATACCACCCAATTTTCACCGGCTATGTTTGTCCCATTCATAATAGGGGGCGAGCCTATTGCCGTTCAACCGGTACAATTTCAAACTTTGA
The DNA here is from genome assembly GCA_936450015.1 of Meganola albula. Lineage (NCBI taxonomy): Eukaryota > Metazoa > Arthropoda > Insecta > Lepidoptera > Nolidae > Meganola > Meganola albula. The sequence goes on along the minus strand of OW388159.1, from coordinate 4,855,318 downwards.
CCTGCAACATATATTCTTGCTCGACCCGAGAATCGAATCCAGGACCTCACGGTTATTAAGCGAACACGCTTACCACTGGACCACCGACCGCCATTTACCCATCCATTTCATCATAACAGTAAGTACCTATATGGGTGGATAGGTGAACTGAGGACGTAAAATTATTGTTACTTTTTTTATATTTCAATAACTCCATCACATCCATTCCGTTTACGAAAACATTATATCAAAGCATTAATCAAATACATAGTTATTAGCAAAGAATAAAAGTATATCTCAGCATCTATTACACAGATGTATTTAACGATTACTCGTATTTGTATTCTCAATAAACCTTCAAAAATCGATTGCTTACTCAGTAAAATAAAAAACTCGCGAGGGGAGGTTGAGCCACAACGCAGCAGTTCAAAATCGCGGACATTTTGTGAACATTTGTAGCAATAATTTGGCCCGCAAGGGTGAGCCACGGCTGCTGTTGAAAGAATGATACATCATCAGACCAATAATAAATCACATATGATTCAATTAGAAAAATACAGCGGGCGGGTGAACGCGGAATGTCGGAATTGTCGCTGAACCGAGCCACATTTGTAGGGTAATTTGACGTTTTGTATTGCGTCATCAATCACCTACAAATTAACAATGACGCTGCTAAAGTGGTGATACAATAAAACGTGTTTGTTCACAGTAACGTAATCAATTAACAAAAACAAAATTAAATAAATAAATATAAATATTCGGGGACATTAACACACACGGTCATCTGGTCCCAAACTAAGCAGAGCTTGTGTTATGGAAACCAGATAACTAGTATATACCTACTATACATATAATACTTTTTTTGTAAATATATACTTATAATAGATATTTACACCCAGACTCGAAACAAACACAAATGTTCATCACTAATGTTTGTCTCGGATGGGAATGGAACTCACGACCAATGGCGTGAAAAGCAAGTATCTTACCGACCACCGGCCAGTCTCGTTATATTTAATTATATTTTAGTTAGACTCTTAAATCAAATCTCAATTCTCTTAAATCGAACCATTTACGACTAGCATCAATACTTTGTCTATTTGTGTATTAGTAAAAGTAAAAATTTTGTCATTACGTCCATAGAAAACACTACAAAATTCTATGTCCAGTAAACTATGTAATCCACAGATAGTTAAGATATTGAAATCTGCCTTACTAACTAGATTTTTTTAAAACATAAAAGTCTCACAGGAAACATTTTTTTGTTTCCATCAAAGTCAAACATTAATACTGGCCGTTTAACACATGAGCTTTCGCGCACTCAATAACTCATTGGCGAAATATAACAGTGTCGAGGGGCGGCCGCTCGTGTCACGTGCCAGTAATGAGTTCCACAGTTCCACTCGCCCCGACCTCCCCGCCTGTATTACTATGGAATTTCGCACATTCAACGGATACTTCTGATTATTTGGATTTATGATATCGCATTTTTTCAGCGCACCATGACATACAGAGACTGGTTGTTGAAATGGTGTTTTGTGAAACAATTTTGTGTTTGGAGTTTTAAAATATTGCAAACCCTTACATGGCTTTAAATGGTAAAAATACTCCGACCGTTTTATCCAGGACAAGTCTATCACAAAAAATATAGTGAATAAAGATCTCTCGATTAATCACTCTGTACTTAGAACCTTTTAATAATATTATACAAAAATATTTGCCCGTGCATGCTTTGTCCTTTAAAAAGGAGTAAATAATAAGGAGTAAAGAGTATCTACTCCAAATCACTTCCTAGTTATTGTAGTCCAATCACCTGTGAGTACAAAGGACTAAATCGCCGCGGGCGCTTACCAAATTTTTACGCAATACTTCGGCCAATGATAAAAGACTTATAGACGTGTAGAATAGACTAATAAAAATCTTTGTAGAGCAAATGCCTTTAAGTCAAACAGTAAACTAGATGGAGTGACGATCTCAGCCGCCGGACGACCGGCAAGAACTGAATGGAAAAAGCCGCGGATCGTGTTCAGTGGCGTGCTTTGGGAAAGGCCTAGGTCCAGCAGTGAAATAGAATAGGCTGATGATGATGATCTTGATGAAGTAAAGCACAAAATACAACTACCGTTTTCACGTCACAATTGTTTTCTGGCAGTAGATTTGTGGTTCTTCAATCATTGTTGCCGAGCCAGAATCAAGCAATGATAAGCTTTTTAAACCCATTTGTTTTTCTTTTTATAATGTTTTAAACCAAGAACAAAACAAAATAATTAAATTAAATCTGCCTTAAAAGTTAATAAGGTTTTTTCGAAAACATTATTGATAAAGATGAGACTATTTTATTTTATTTCATCACTAAAAATATTAAGGCTCTGTGCGCCTTAATATTTTTACATTGTCTCGCAAGCATGACGAACCTATCTATTTCTTCTTTAGTCTGTATTCCAACCGGAAAGGCTTCCCTTAAAATTCAAGTGGCCAATTACAAAGCCGTTTCTATACTTAAGGGCCTCTCCACCCTTTGTGATCTGCCAACGTTTTGTAACACCGTGGCTGTGCTGTAACAGCATGATTGCCCTTCAAATTCAATAAAATCTAAGTATCTACCATTAAAAGTAAGTAATATTGTACTGTAGGTACCTAGCATTTAAAGCTCTTAAAATGCATGTGCAACGAATATTTTCGTGTAATTATGCGTAAAATGTTGTTCAAGTATAAAATTACTGTTTAACTATTTTTCTAATTCCCTGTTTAGTGAGTTTTTATACTTCGGTAGGTATCTGATTTTTCCTCAATTTCATATTTTTTATGTTAATTTTATTACTTAAAAAAATATCTTAATACTGCATTGTGTAACAATTATTGTATAAATGAAATGACAAAAAAAAAAATCTCTAAAAAAAATATTTCTCCTAAAGTTGTTCACTCAATTTTGAGAGAGAGTTGTGCCTGACAGAGTCCATACCTAATGAACTAATCTAATGTTATTTACCATTTTTGCACACATTATGGAATGCAATAAATAACTGAGTAATTAATAATTGAGTCTAAGTAATCTTTGGTATGAGTTCATCAATGCGGTAATAGTTTTTGAATAGTTGAACTCGTCAAAATGCGTTTTAAAATTAATTTCCTCGGTTTAAAATATTTTTTAAAAATCAAATTATGTACCTAATGCTAGGAATACAATAAAATGGATTGGAAACAGAAAAGGTTAAATAATTTGTAGATATACGTGCATTTTAACTAAGATCTTTACAGGTTTATGATAGTATTCAAAAACTCTTTTTGTATGGACAGCAGCGGTGGCGCAGTGGCAAGGGCCTCGCCTTAAATTTATAAGGTTGCGGGTTCGATTCTCAGTCCTGCCCACACATTTTTGTGTGAATTCTAATATCACCGCTGCTCAATAGATATAGGTGAAGGAAAACATCGTGAGGTAACCGACATGTCTAAGAACCAAACATTCGAGGCCATGTGACATCTACCAACCCGCACTTGGCTAGCGTGTGTGGATTAAGGCTTAAACTCTCTCAACTCTCAACTCGTAAGACAGTTGAGAGAAGACCTGTGCCTAGGAGTAGGACACTAAAAAGGGTCGAAGTGATAGTGACCTCTTACTTGGTGATATTTGATATCACGTTTTTCCTCGATTTCACCAGGTGCACACGAAAACACTTCATTTTCAAAAAGATCGTCACTCACACTACCTAAATTGTATAATTCATTTGAAATTTATTCAGAGTTTTTATTAAAACTAGTTTACTGTCTTTAACCGGTTAAAAGTTAACTTAGCATGGTAACATTTGTACATAATTAATTGATCGTCAAGACGCACCCCTTGCGCCTGTGATTAGCCTGTTGCCTACGTTTCGGACATATGTTATTAAAAAAATAAACGATAGGGAAATCGATTGCCTTGAATTAAAATAAATTATATGAATTATTGCGCGTATCACCACTTATGATAACAATAATAGGTATGTATGGACTTACTAGAAGAAGGTAAGTAGCATACTCTACTTTTATTCGAACTAAGGTTAAGTGACCGAACGAAGATGATAAAACTGTACTTTAATTGTTGTTCTAAAATCGTTTTTTAAACTTGACACAGCGCCAATTCACTCCTTAAAATGTTACTAACCGGCGCAAAATTATACTCGCCCAGATAACTTGATCAAATCAAACAGACAACCAAGAAACGCAAGATCTATAGAGGTATTTTATTGTTACAGTTTAAAGTTAATTAATATCTTCTTACCGTTAATACCATAAGCCTTACGATATTAGTTTGGAAGGAAATCTCAATTAACTTGTTATTTAGCCGTCGATGACTCCATTCAATAAACAAAATTTAGATTTACATTTTTTGTAACGTACAGAGCGGCTTTTTGACAGCATCCCCTTGAATTTAACAACCCAAAAGTCGGTAAATAGGTAACAAAAGGGCCCACAATGCGCCAATGCCAATGTTTGGGCCAATATAATAGGAGTCTTAGAAGCAGTTTCTGTGTATTGTGCGCAGACGCATTGTTCGAGGGAGTTAGTGCGCTTGCACAAAACCGCTCGGTAGCTACCGGCGCAAACTTCAAAGCCGCCAATGTTTGTGTACAATATTATTTTTATTGCCATAATTGAGAGAAATTCTTTGACATCCCTGAGAACAGTCATCGGCTAAGCTCTCAATGTTTGAAATTTCTAATTTTTTATGAATAAAATTATTATTGTTTTAAAACTTGATGTCACTCTAATCAATTTTTTATTTTTTCGTAGTATGAAAACACCTACTGCCTACTTACCTTTCTTTTGTTTCCCAGGGAGAAATCCTCTAAATCCTTGAGCCCATACCTACAGGTAGGTACTCATATGCAGAACTCCAACGGATTACCCTAAGTAAAACCTCCGGATGTCCCTACGCGCATCTCGGCCAGGGTGTCAAATGACACAACCACGACATACTGCCTACCTACCTAGTACCTACGTTTATTTGTTATTAAAGGCAAATTTTTACTTAAGTAAATGAATGTGATATCAGCACTGCGCATAAAGTTAAAGTCAATTTACATTAGAGAAACCCTCGACGTAGGTAGGTAACATACGAACACAATCTCTTTGAAATAAAGTAAACTGGACTGAAATCGGCCTATTCGTAAAGCGCTAATGCTCAAAACGTGTAGGCACAGACATAGAGATACACATGTAAAAATTATAGCACTCCCCTTTTTCGTAGAAGGATAAAAGTGTTTAGAGTTTCAACTGTTGCTAAGCTATGTAGAGTGTGTAATGTGTGTGTTTATTTTAATGTGTGACATTAGCGTAAATCTAACAAAATAAGTACTTTAAGTAGAGTGTAATTGTAAGATGTGATCTTGTAAGATATCTGTGCATCTAAAGAAACACATTTTAACCAGTGCGATAACTTAAAGATAATAAATTTATACATACAAACGAGTGCGGCCTTATCGACCATCGGTAAAAATCGGTTTACCGGCATTCCAAATGTACCTATAATTTTATTGTTGATGTATTACTGAATAAAAAAACTTGCGTTTTCCGTGTAAACCAAAGAAAACTTAACACACTTAGGTTACCTTATGTTTTTCAATAGCATTAGGCGATGATTAAACTATGATCAGAATCCATGTGTAAGTAGTCCTAAGTCAACAAGTAGGCGAGATCGAGTCAATACCTATATCAAAGCAAAATAATAAATTAATTAGAACACATACAAAAACAAAGAAACCAAAACAAACTGACAATGCCTACAGTTATGTTAATTTTTGTTTGACTTAACTTCAGCGTCAATGACGTTTCATTACCTACGCGAAAAAATGTGAATAAATGATTGTATGTCTACTACCTACTGTAATACATCAAATATAATTATAAGTATAGGTACTTTAATATTTATAATTATTACTAAAATCCATTATTACTACAGTCCATCAAACTAAGAAGTACCGTTTGACAGTTCTAAACGTAGTAAATTTAGAATTTTATTTTTTGTATGAAAATTGTTTATGCTAAGTATGTTAAAATAAAAATAGCTTCATAATTCAATTATTTTACAGGAATGCTAATAAAAATAGTGTGAATTACGCCTCTTTAAAGCTAATTTAATAGAAAACAGTGAAACTTTAAACGGTACGTCTTAGATTTGATGGACTACCTATACATATTTTTAAAACCATAAAACAAAATATCTAATTAAATTCACAGTTAAAATTTATAAAGAATATTTTTTATTACGTAAGTACACAACTATTTTTATCGGTGTTTACTGTGTTTAGGTAAGTGAACAAACTAACGCAGATTGACATTTATTTTTCTCAAGTATGTTATACACAAATGGATTAGATAAGTAAAACGAATACCTTTTTTCATTTAATTACTTTACGCAAGTCTTAACAAAATAAGAGTTTTGTAGGTACCCAAGGTTTTATTTTCAATAATTTACATTTTGTGTAAATTAACAAAAATAGGTCGGACACAATCGGCATTTACCCTTAAATAAAAAAAAATATTTGGGAAAAGTGTCCCTTACTAGGTTTTGAAGTGTTACTAAATATCTAGAAAATTATTTCTCTACCTATTTTGTTACAAAAATTCTTCAAAAATCAATAGGTAACAATAGCCACAACTCTTTACTAACAAAACTGATAACAACTGCCGCTAACCCATACCATATAACCCTACCTATGCCAAGAATTTTAAATAATAAAATTTTATACCTACACTTTATGGTCTCCGCAAAATGTTTTATTCGCAAACTTAAAACAATACAATGCAAAATGTCTGCAAAACTAGTAAAAACAAAAGACGGTCTGCCATATTCTGGTCATATAGCTAGAAATCCGTCAAAGGTACCGACCATTCGGGTGCAATAAAAACCAAAACTTAAAACCGAAAAACAATACTTTTGTTTTGGGTATACCTCATTTGAAATAGGCAAAACTAAAACACGCCAGTTGATACGATAGTAAACCAGTTGTTTTAACTTACCGCTTTTATTAGTCATGTGGTTTATTATCTGATTTTATGGAAAGAGTATTGAATTTTGTACCTACCTGAAATCCGGTACTATAGTCATTGTAAAACTAGTAGGTAGGTAGATCGAAATATGGTTGTATTTTTTGGCTTAACTAAGCTTGAGGCATGTGGTATTATTTGCCCATCTTTAAGAAACTGGGTCGTTTGAATTACATATTCAAGAATTAAAATACCTAAGTAAGATATTAAATAACTACCTACTAACTTAAATAACTATTGGATTTTTACTTTAAACTAGATACTTAGTGCTGGTCGTGTCAATGATGCCTACAACTGCACCACGCAGTAATGTTGTAGGTATTTGGTATCCACACTGTTATGAAAGTCTAATACGAAACTTCTAAAAACATTTTTACAATCATATTGTTCAATGTTGATTACTACTAATTATTCGTAAGATCACGGACATAGATGATCTTTACTAGATCTTATTTGCCTCTAGTAAAACACAAAGGCAGTACACTTTTTTATGATATTGTACCTACTAACACTAGTTCTTAAGAAATATGTTACCTACTAACAAGTTTATGGAAGAAATTCCGAAATAAATGAATTATTATTATTATTATTAAAACGTTGTTTAGGTGTTAAACGGCAGTAATTTGATTACCGAAAAAATATTTTAACTGCACCCTAGCAATGTAGACCAATGATGTCCTTAACAATACAAGGTGCTTATTAATTGCTACAGTATTAATTAGGTATACAGAGTTCCTACAGTTGTATGTAGGCACTTACTCATGTATGCAATGACAGACGTATTCACCAGAGATTAAATAGGAAAAAAATTAGGCTTAAAAACAATTTCAAACGAACATACTTTTTCCTAATTCTACGAAAGCGCGGGAAACTCGGGAAAAGTTGTTTAGAAGTTTTCAGCCCGCCCGTGACTCCACCCCTCTTTCCTCTCGCTTGTTGGCGCCTTCTCGCTCACACCGCAACACGCGGCTAACCGCACGCGGACTCTACGTGCTGTGTCAATTCAGTTGCATTAATTTTCCCATTAAGGGAAAATGGGAAAATCAAACTTATTTTGCCTGTTGTAAAATTTCGTTTTCTTAATGTTCCTAATGCAAGCAATATTACATTATTATTACTATTTGTAACTTTGTTTCCTATAATCTATTTATTTTGTTGAGAAGCACGTCAAATGTTACAAAATTCGACATACTTACATATTATTATCATATTCTAGTTTCTAGAATACGCAAAATAATAACATTTTATGTAAAACTATAATTTACATAATTAATTAATTTATTTATTATATTATCTATTATTTAAGTAATAAGTTCGTAATGACGAGTGAATTGGTATATTGGGCAGGCGCGTTCTATTATAGACTACATCATTTCTTAAAACCAGGCAAGTTGTAGTTAAGCGCAAGCCAATTTAAAAAAAACCTAAGCATTTAACTACCTATAAAAAACTCTATTGACCTAACTTACAATCGGTATTCAACTCCCCATCATTGAAATTCCTTGCGTGCTGTAGCTTTAGCTCAAATGAAGTGCCACCCGTGAACGTTGATCGGAGTCCAAACATGAAATTCATAATTTTTCATGAGCTCGTTGATAGGTTTTCACGCTGGCCGCGGTTTCCCGCCGCCCCGCAGCCTAATTACCGCCGCCTCGCGATACGTCACCGCGGCTATTCAAAAAAATCATCCCATCCCTTTCCCACCAGGTGCTAAAGAGCGGCGGCGTCCCACTCCAACGAGCATTTTTATAAAAACGCAGAGACCGACCGCCGCCGTCCCGCTCGTTCCCACCGCCACACCGCATCCCCGCACCCGGCGTCTCCTTCCCACTTTTTACGAGACGTAGGGGCCGCCACCCGAGTGGGGGCGGCGACCACGCGAACGCAAAATATTGACATCGGAAAAAGTCGCGTCCGTCGTATCACAGTCATCAGTCGAAACCGAGTTGTCGTGAGCACGCGTCCCTTCTCCGACTTCGCCGCGCGTCGTGAGTCTTCGGCTTGCGGTCTCGGCAAGTTACAGAACGCCCGTTTATTTTTCCGAGTCCCCCGCCCGACGTCTTGCCGTCCGCGCCCAACAAGTGGTGTAGACGCTAGTAGCGGCTCACACGGAGTCTCGCGCCCGAACTTTACACAACTTTCAGAGCTCTACGCGTACAACGCTCTTTCCGCGAGTTTGTAATTGGATCGCATGTTTTGAAACTTTTGTCCGAGTGTTTAAAGACTACAGTGGCGTGACACAGGACTTCAGTGGCGTGTCGAGAGTGAGTGCCGTGTTTGTGGAGGGTAGACTGAAGTCGATGCACCTCCCGCACGCAAGTCCTCCGGCCCCCAGCATGGCGGACGTTTATTCGCACATTCATGAATACTACCGGCAAAGTCATGGAGAACTGGTGCAGACCGGTTCCCCAGCTGTGCTTTGCTCAGCTCTGCCAGGCCACTGGAGGTCCAACAAGTCACTGCCGGTGGCTTTCAAAGTGGTGGCTTTGGATGACGTCCAAGACGGTACTCTAGTCACGATCAAAGCTGGCAACGATGAGAATGCAATGGCAGAACTTAGAAATTGCACAGCGGTGATGAAAAGCCAGGTCGCCAAATTCAATGACCTGCGGTTTGTGGGTCGTAGTGGAAGAGGGAAGTCCTTTTCTTTGACAATCACCATCAGCACGTTCCCTAGTCAAGTTGCCACTTATATGAAAGCCATCAAAGTCACCGTGGACGGCCCCAGAGAACCCAGAACTAAGCAAAGTAAGTCACAAACTTTTAAACATTTTATATCAACTTTTTTAAATTATTTTTAGTCTAGATGTTATACTCTAGATCAGTAGAAACTATTATTATTTCCTAAACTTACTAAATTGTATCTCATTTTCTTCTATCTACATCCAGTTTGTAGCTCTCCACTTCCCCAGTCCTAAAATCTGTTTACTCTAGGTATTTGAATTATTACCTACCAACCATATTAAATTTTAAATTGTCCTCCATTCTTGATTTCTCTTTATTTTTCTTTTTTGATTTATTTAGACATAGTACTAATTTATAACCATTCAACTTTGAGTTTAAACATTTTAACTGTGGCGTTTTCAATATTGTTTTGTTCTTCGGTCGTCTTTCAAACTGTTCTTTTTCTACTAATAGATTTGTAAGTTCCGATGAGGTTATAAAACAAAAGAACAAATGACATTTATCACCATTTGTCAGAATATCAAGCTGAAACAATAAAAAATATAAACATGTAAAATATTTGCGATGGTTGCGCGTGCGCGACTCGCTGGCTCGACGCCAGTCCACAGAACCGAGGTCGATTTTGCGGCGCCACAATATTCAACCACATTTGAACGTGTTTTATTTCGGTTTCATTTAATTCTAATATTCTAAAAACCAACTTTTACTTGTGTCATAACTTTCTGAATAATTTTTAGCAAGCGCACTGATATACAAAAAATAGATACCAATTTATCTACACAATGGGCTGTTCAAATAATAGATAGAGTAGATAGTTAATAACACTGGGCCCCCTACTATGTTACCCTTAAGTATTCACTTTTAATATTTTGTATAATCACGTGTAAATATAAAGTACTAGTACTTTACTTCACAGCTTAGCCCTCGTGGTCCCCGTTTCACCCCCTTAGGGGGTTAATTATGAAAAATACTTTCTTAGTGCACCCATATAGGTAGGTACCCATACGAAACCTATTTGGCCAACTTTGGTGCCACTAGACCCAGCGGTTTGGGGTGTAATTGATATAGGTAGGTCAGCCAGTTTCTTCTTTTAAACCTAAATATAAGGTTTACCTTAGATGTTACAACTAAAAGCCTACCTAGGTATACCTACCTATTATTACCTACTCACTAACTAAGTATACTTACTATCATATCTATGTATCTAGTATTTTCTTAGATTTACGCGAATATTACACATTGAAATAAAAAATATACGATTGTATTAATAATATTATATTATATTTCTAAAATTTTAAATACACCGCGATAAAATAAAAATACTTTATAGCGATAAAGTTATTATTTTACTAGCTTTCCGCCCGCGACTCTGCAAGTTAAAGTTATCGCGCAAAACAGTTTTATTTATTTATTTTTAAGAAAACAAAAAACAGTTATATGTTAAAGAAATACAGTAAAAAAATATATAATAAATTGGTAAACATATTAACCCACACTATTGTCCACGGATTTACTACAAGCAGATTGACTATTAACAAATTTTAAATTAATTATAGAATCTACGTTATGTAAGATCGTATTATAAAATTTCAGACTATCTAACAGATAAAAACGCTTGGAATTAAGTCGCTCTAATTCAACACACTAAACAAACAAAATGCATTAAGTATAAGAAGGTACTTCATTTAAAAAAGAAAAAGCCTACTGAGTTTTTTTGGCAGTGTTTTTCGGTAGTTACCAATCATTCACTGCACGGTAGGAAAAGAAATTGGACTATTTTTATGTATACTCGCGTCTCAAAAAAAAATTAAGAACAAAATAGATCGCGTTTAAGTTTTTGAAGAAAGTATGTCTATAAGCCTGTAATAAAATAATAAAAATAAAATAATAAAATATTTATTTGCTACCAATCGTACATAGATAAAACAAACAAGAGGAAAACAGTGTTGTAGTAATAGTAGTATCTAGTAGTAGTAAATCTATTAAATAGTCTTAAATACTTAAATCTATCCTGTGATTTAGATTTCGCATTATGGATTGAGAAAATATCTAAGTCCATGAAGTGTATGTTATAGGTTGCAACAAGACGGCGAAGGGGCAAGCGTGCTCCTGAGTTTGTTTTACAAGGGTCTAAAAGTTTTTTTGCGCAGTCGGATAAAAACTATAGGTACTATAACTTTTCCCGGGTCTCAAACTATCTCCATAATAAATTTCATACAAATCGGTTCTGTAGTTTTGGCGTGAAAGCGCGACAGACAGAAGTTGTCGTCTCTGTGTGACAGAAGTCACACAGAGTTGCTTTCGAATTTTTCGCAGGATTTGAATACCTACATACCACCTACAACGATCGTTAATCTGTAAAGTCAACTTAACCGTGATAGTTTTCCTTTTAAATTCATCATTAAAATACTAGCGATCCGCCTCTGCTTCGCAAGGGTAGATAACGGTATTTAATAAAAAAAAATCTAGAAAAATTCTAAATTCTTACCGAAATCATTCGTAATCACGAGTGAATTGGTATATTAGGCAGACACGTTCCATCGTTGACGACATCATTGCTTAACATCAGGCAAGTTGTAGTCAAACACAAGCCTCTTCCACAATAAAATAAGACAGCATTAGCAATAAAAATAGCCCCGTTCTACGTGTGTCCTGTTAGTAAGTACACGAAAAAGAAAACTAGATTTTCATTTAAGAACTGTCGGCGCTGTTATGACATTTAGGTAGATACTACCATGCCAAACAACAGATCTATAGTACCAAGCGTCTCTAATCTACGGACGGGTGGACTGACATTGCGAATCTATAGCATTCCTTACTTCGAAACCCAAAAAATCGCAATAATTTGAATAAGATTCGAAGTGAGACTGAAATTTTAGAGCATCTGCGTGATTTGAACGCAGAACAGTCAATCATTGAGACGTTAATTGCCTCCTCAGTTTAATCTTCACACTGCACTCTTAAGACTGTTTCATTCCTAAAATAACACCGATTGTCTGCTTTAATGTGAGCAAGGGTTTAACATTAAGTGAGCGTCATGTTTTGACGTACGTTTATAAACGATTATTGGTGTTTACACGGAACATGTTTCTATACTTACGACGTTTCATAAGTATCAATTTAATAGTGGCAACAACAATTGAAAGGTTAACAATGAAATTAATTTATAAAAGAATGAGTTCAATGACTTTTGAATGAGGTTATGCTTAGGTACAATTGTACTTAATATTGACTCGCTTTACGTCAAAACCACTGAACCGATTTTGATGTACTACCTACTTTTATAGTTGTAGACGAGGGAAAGGACATAGAGTAGATTTTATCCGACTTCGCAAAAATATGTTAATGGTTTACCGAAGAGTTTGGAGAGAAGTGGATAATCTAACTAATCTTTCTAATTAAATTCGTGCGGCAACCAACACAGTTAAGGAGTCCTGGGACTTGACTGGGTTCAAATCCCGAGTGTCTTCAAAACGCCGCTGTCGATCCTGGCTTACGCCCTAGCCACAGGAGACGGCGTCGTGCGGTGCGATTTGCGATTTCATCGTTCATTGCGTATTTGCTTATGCTGTGTTTAAAGATAAGTGAACGAGAGTGGGCATTGAACTGCATAATCGTCAGCCACGCCGCCCGACGCCGTGTTTCGTGGCCAGGGTGTTACAGAAGAAGCAGTGGCGGGATTGCGGTCATAGGTAAAGTCCCACTTAAAAAATAACCGACCCATATGCAGGCGGACAGCTAGTTAGGTAAGAAATAAATTCAATTGATATAATCTCAACAACTAGGTTTGGTCCGTGAATTAAAACTTGGCCTAATAAACATTGTGAAACGCTAAAATTTTGGTCATAAAATCTGGCAGCATACATTAATCACAATTAACTGTTTGAAATTACAACGTCTAGTCTCAACATATGTTCATCAGACAAAGCAATCAACGAATTAAACTGAAATCATAATATTTTAACACCACAAATCTATTTTTGATGTTACAGCGTTACCAAGACGTTTGTGTAAACAAACAGTTGCGCCCAAACTTCGACCAATAATAAAAAGACAGTATGCGGAAAAACTAACATCCTTGGGTTATAAACATCAAAGGCGAGATGTTAATAAAGCGATCAATGGCGCACTGTCTTAATAGCTTTACAACGTTCTAATTAACATGTACTGTAACAACATTTCATTTAGATACATTATCAAAGTAAATAAATCTTGTTTGACGTGGTCGCTTGATATATTTAGTTTGGAATTTAGTGGCAATATAAATATTGTTGAAATATTTGCTTTAAAAATATTTATTCATCATCATCATTCTCCTTGCCTTTTTCCCATTTCTATTGGGGTCGGCTCCCAATCTAAACTGATGCGGTTAGCTACCAGAATTATCCCAGCAGCCGAGATGGTTAGACAAAAAAAAATTAAGATAATTAAACATGTATTGTAAAATTTTTCGTATGAAATCATCAGGAAAGGTACGATTACTACAAATTACGAAAACTTATGATAAAGTGTCTTTCCTTGCCTGCCTGCTTTTTTGTAGAGCATAGAAAACAATTTGAAATTGGTTAGCACTACATTCATTGCTCGGTTACTTAACAATCAGAGTATTTAAGTTATGGTTTCAAGAGTTAGAAGTGTAAAAACCTCAGCCAATTGTATTTATACTTACGTACTTATATCTTGACTGGACTTTTAAGTTTATAGGTACATAATAAACAAAGAATAATAATAATACGAATTAGGTAGGAACTTGGGGGTAACAAGTACAATGCTCGGTACTCGCAGCGGCGGTTACCAAGTTTGCCTGTGGCGGTGGCCGCGTAACAGATGTAAACAATCTCGGGCCGCGTCGTAAACTCCGTTTGATCTCCCTGTACCCGACGCCGGTGCCTCTAAAATATGAATTTTATGTCCCTGCTAGCTGCTAAAATACCGCATTCAGCCGACCCTCATAACCACCCGGCTGCCAAGGACTTTGCCAAGACATTATGGAAGTTATGGAAAATTTGGCTAAAAGTTACTGAAACTACTTTGTGTTCATGTAAAATGGAAACTTCTAAATTGCGTCCTCCCCTTTTCCACAGTGCCTAAAAGAAAGTGCAAAATTTTTGTTTGGCATCGTCCAAAATCATTGAAGAACATAATTAGTATTATACAGTAGGTACCTACTGCTTTTCGTCATAAGGGGAAATCTTTCGATTCGGAACACAACAATATTTTCGTAACTAGAGAAGTCGGTCACTAATCATTTTGTGAAACTTATTGATATTAAGTAATTGATCGCCACATCAAAACTGTTTTGTACTTAAGAATTCAATACATACAACACATCATCTCTAAGGTTTATTTCCTATTTCTGCTCAAATTTCTCATCAAATGGACACTAACTCGCACAATTACACAAAATCGTTATAAATGTGGTATTAGTTATGGTCTACTGTCGCCACCCCGTCCGAATAATTATGAGCTATAACTCTGATTCCATTTATTTAACGGTACTCCTTAACATTAATTTACGAGACAGGCCGCTCGCATCTCATCTCGTCGAGTTATTTAATGCTTATTTTGACACTTATGTGTCGTATCTGCCGTTTATTGTTCAGTGGTACGATTTTGGCCGCGGTATTTTGATCCGAAACACATTCTTTAACTATAGTAAGCCGAAAAAATTTGAGTAAGTAAATAGGAGTGCGTACGTTATGGTAGGTATGGTAATTAAAAAAGCTAGACGTTTAAAAACATAGGCTACTTTTACTTAAAAATAATGAGATTGATTCGACTTCCTAATGGTTCTCTATTATTAATTACTAGAAAACGAACTAAGTAATGTAATTTAGAATTAATTGCTCTAAAAGTTTTAGCATTATGCAAAGCTTGTGAGTGGCGGAAATTTACTATGTTCAAATGTTTTTCTTACAACCAACCAACTTTGAAATCTTTGATAACTTACCAAATTGCTACATTCCTTTGTAAAATTACTGATAAAAGATAAGTTCATGATCTAAACAAAATAAAATACTGTAAGGTACCTACTTTCAACCACTTATCCAGATTAATATTAATTCAAGCTCTCAGTAATAATATGCCTACCACTTCTCAACATTAGAAATGCTCTCTTTACCGCTTTAATATTCAGAGCCCCGCATATGCGAAGGGTCGGGGAACTGAATTTAATTGAATACTGGCATTAACAAATGGAGCGGCCCGTTTCCGAGTTCTACATTTAACTTATTATTGTTCCATGATGTCGGAGTGTTGGAGTGTTCCACTCCTCAGTCGGCTCGGATTGCCGCGTGACAGCGCGACATGCCATCCATCAAGTTCTTAATTTAAAATACCCGCGATCTGGGAAACACTCACCCGAAATACGCTCTAATCTCCCGCTCAAAGGGTTACAGTTTACATAAACAAACTAATTGTATCGTAGAGCATATTAAAGTGCGAGAAAAATGTAAACCCAAGCTCGATCGTCACATGTTTTGTTTAGTTTGCAATAAAATTAGGCTACTTAAACAAAAGTAGTGCAATAACAAACTTTGTATAAAGTCGCTAAGAAGCAACGCGTATACAACATTTAGAACAAAGTAGACAAGTGATCATAAACAGTTTAATCCCGTAATAAAAACGCTTCACCTGATGGCACCAATTGGAACGTCTTTCGATAGGATTAAAAATGTAGTAAAATTCCAAAAATAGATGAAGACGTTGTCTTTAGTAGAGATCGATTAAACAAATAAAAGTGTTTCGCTATGAAAGGCGAAAGGCAACGTGACGTTGGAAGGTCGTAAAAACGTATGGCACAGAGGAGCCGGCTAACTGCAGTAGTAAAGTTGCTCGTATTGTATACAGAGCCCTTGTTATAGACGTCGTCGGGAGCGGTAAACAGAACGCGGCCCGTGTGTCGCCGCCTTTATAGCCACCCTTTGTCAGTTTAGTACTTGCGGACGTGGCTCAAGACGTTAGTGACCTCGTCGTAGCAATTTCTAGTTAATAAGCCATTCGGTAGCTGTTGATGACGTGCTCTAACAGCTATAAATTAAAACAACTAAGTCAACTAGAGCTTAAGATTCTTTAGCAAAATTAATTTATAATAAAAACATTAACACACACGGCCATCTGATGGAAACCAGATAACTGGTAATATACAATTTATAATACTTTTCTGTTGTAAATACATACTTAATTATAGATAATTACACCCAAGCTGAAGACAAACAGACATGTTCATCACACAAATATGTGACTTGGATGGGAATCGAATACTCGACCGAAAAGCGAAAAGCGTGAAAAGCAAGTATCTTACCGACCACACCACCCGCCCGTCAAAATACTTAATATAAAGAGACCCGTAAACCTCGTCTCATAATCGACCATGTCTAAAGGATTAATGCGACAGATAATACCAATAAAATTTTCTTATAAAAATGTCTTCCAAAGGTAGTTTCCGTAACTTTCTATCAATTAACAAATGATTTTCTTTTGTTACAGGTTACGGGTACGGTCACCCCGGTGCGTTTAGCCCGTTCTTACTGAACCCCGGGTGGCTGGATGCGGCGTACCTCAACTACGCGTGGGCTGACTACTTCCGACCGCCACAGATGCGAGACCCTACCGCCACACTTGTTAAAGGTAAACCCAGGACTAACAAATGATCATGTAGATTAAGTGTGTTAATTTCTTAACGTGTATTACCAACTAACCAACCATATTGAAGAAGAATTTCTAATAGAATAGCAATGGGGAGGTTCTCCACCATAATCCGAAGCATAAAAGAATATAGTTTTACAAAATCAGAATCTCCGATATCCACTTAAATGTTCAATCTCCGTACAGAACCGGTATTTGTTAATTTAAAAATTCCGGATTTAGCAAACAACACTCAAAAACATGTTGCTGAACAGTGCCGCCCCTCAAGGCCGTACAACGCAAAAGCGGCTCAAATAAAAGAAGCAACTCTTGAACTCTGCAAAACAACACCGGCTCGACCGAAAACCACCCGCTGAAGTCCGCTACGGGGGCAAGTGGGGGTGCTCACTAAACGTACAAAAAAGCATTGCCTTCACGTTCGAGAGAGTGTGGAGTTAATTTTATTCCAATGTAGGCGACCGCGCCACCGGCCACTTTTTGTTTCCGTCGCTGAAACGCGAGGAGTGATGTAGTCTAACACCTACAGAAGTGCACACTTTTATTAAACCGTACATTGACATCCGTAAATGATCACAAACACGAGACACTATAAACAACCTCGCAAAAATAATTCGACGGCTAGCAAAATATTACGTAGACTTTTAATAGACAATTAAATAAAAACTTTTTTTTTATCAAATACTTTTTTAGATTAATCTTTTTTTTTGATTCGGGCACCCAACTCAATAAATTCAAATTAAAAAAAGCCAAGATAAAACAGAATCAAATTCAACGATCGGGAATCACCTCAATCAGGCGCGATGCCAATATTGGCCCCCACCTTACCAAATTACCCCCTATTACGTCCCCCTTCACCCTTGCTGCCTTTTAAAGTGGTCTGCGCACTGCCACTGCTGCAAACAGAAAAAATCCAAAAGAGGAACGAACGTAGCACCACCTCCGAGCTCTTTGTGGCGCAATCTGTGCCTCCATTATGTCTTTTTTATGCGCTAGAATCTCCTACACGATAAAGAGAATGCAACACTACCGCGAATAGAACTTTTGGACTTTGCTCCTAATAAAATTTTTCATTTGGATCCCTCTTTGTCCGGAATATGTGGAGAGGTGAGTTTCCTTATCGCGATGCTCCGGCTTTGTAAAGCGCGCACGTGTCCGTTGCAGCACCTACACACGTGCCTTGCATCTATAATGCCCCGACACCTACTCTTTGCCACTGAAAGAGTCGTCTAGTTACGAATTACATGAATGTCATGTCTGCATTGCAAAGAACTACGTTGAGTCGTCGTGTTCAGATAAATAAATATTGCACCCTCGCCCTCCCGATATCGCACTAAAAAAACATCCCTTTCGGTGATGCCGCCTTTAAACGCCTACAGATTGTACATTATCCTTAGTACGATTATGCACCCCCGTTGTTCGGGGAATACATGGAGTGCCCATGCGCCGCAGGCTATCCCTGGGGTCTCGTCTCTCATATATTGTTATGTTAGCAAAGCGGATAACAGTAGCCTTCATTTTTTTTAAGTATTCTAATGTTATATACAACAAAAAATTAAGCTAACGACTTTGTTTTTTTGTTCTCAGGTGGCACAATTAACCCACCTCCGGTGACGTTACCAGGCGCAGATCTCTTTCCGTTCTCCGTTCCAGCAATGACAAACCTACAGCCTGGTGGACTACTTCCTCCACCTGGCGCTTTCTTACCACCAAATGGAATACTACCTTTTGCACCTCATCCAGCCGACTTAGCTATAAAGTCATTGCCACCGGAACTATCTTTGAAAAACGGAGTTAATCCTTACGAAGCTTTAAGGCACTTACAAAGCAACGTATCTTCAATGGATACTTCTAGTGCTCGCCTTTCACCGACAAGCAGCAGACAAAGTGGTAGCCCAAGAAGTATGATTAATGGCAGCCCGGATAGATCGAAAGCTGATTCCAAATCAGAGGTCAACTCAATACATGATGCGACCATCACTGATGAATCAGATGAAGAACCCATAGAGGTAGTTAAATCAGCTTTTCATCCGACACGTCCAGCGAATGTTGAGCTTCAAGAAATGAAACGAGTTGAAGCCGCAGATTCCACTGTAGCCGACCGACCACGAATTCGCAATGAGCTGAAAGCACCGTCACAGAGGACGACACGTGTGCTATCCTCGAGTCCAACATCAACCAAAATCACAAACGGTGCGTTATCAACACACAAATCAGTGTGGCGGCCATATTGACTTTATAGTACTAGTAGTGTTAGATAAGTATCCGTCATACGGCGGAGTTATTGAAATGTGATAAACCAATGAGCTTGTAAATAACGTAATTATAGTAATGCATTTGATTTATATATCAGATATTTATTGTTAGATTTCAGATAATTAGTATAGAATAGCAGAGAAAATGTTGATAGAATAAATTGTTATTTTTATTGCAATGTGTTCAAGCTTGTATAATTTGACATATTATCTACGCGATGTAAATGATTTCTTAATGTAATATAGCCGAAATTGTATATTCTTCGAAAACGACTGATTACTTTATAGTTATGAAAGACGATATGTATAATTGTAAATATTGTAAAATAAAAATGGTATTTATTAAACGAAAGATGACAATCAAACCTGTTAGAAGTTGAGCTGGCATGTAAATCCGAATGTATTATATGTTTTTAGAGATTAAGAGATAAATGACGAATTCTAAGAAATGAACATTGCATTTTTATTACCATCATCATCATCATCATCATCATCAGCCTATTTTAGTCCACTGCTGGACATAGGCCTCTCCTAAGGTACGCCACTGAGCACGATCCGCGGTTTTTCCCATCCAGTTCTTGCCGGCCGCCCTGCTGAGATCGTCACTCCACCTAGTCTGAGGGCGTCCTACGCTACGTTTGCCAATTCGTGGTCTCCACTCAAGAACTCGTTTACCCCAACGGTTGTCAGTTCTACGGCAGATATGACCGGCCCACTGCCACTTCAGCTTACTAATCCGGTGAGCTATGTCGATTACCTTAGTTCTCTGTCGGATCACTTCATTTCGTATTCGATCCTTCAGAGATACTCCGAGCATAGCCCTTTCCATAGCTCGCTGAGCGACTTTAAATTTGTGGACCAGTCCTACCGTGAGAGTCCACGTTTCGGCTCCGTATGTCATAACGGGTAGGACGCACTGGTTAAAGACTTTCGTCTTTAGACTCTGTGGAATGGACGACGTGAAGACTTGACGTAATTTCCCAAATGCTGCCCAACCCAGCTGTATTCTTCTATTAGCCTCTTTCTCGAAGTTGTTTTTACCCATCTGCAGTGTTTGCCCGAGGTATGTATATTCTGAAACAACTTCGGGAATAGAGTTCTTCACCGCAATTGGTCCCGGAGACACATGGTCATTAAACATGACCTTTGTTTTATCTAAGTTCATCCGGAGACCAATGCTCTGTGAGGAGTCAGCCAGGTCGTTCAGCATATTCTGCAGATCCTGCAGCGTTTCCGCCATAATGACGATGTCATCCGCAAACCGCAAGTGTGAGATGTGCTCGCCATTGATGTTGATGCCCCGTCCTTTCCAGTCCAGCGTCTTAAACATATCCTCCAAAGCATTTGTGAACAATTTGGGGGAGATCACATCCCCTTGTCTCACACCCCGATGTAAGGGGATAGGCTTAGTCTGCTGGTTCTGTATTTGGACGGACATAGTTGCGGTATTGTACAAACATCTCAACACTTGGATGTATCGCCAATCAACTTGGCATCGCTGCAAGGATTCCAGAACAGACCATATTTCGATCGAGTCAAACGCTTTCTCATAGTCCACAAACGCTAAGCACAGGGGCTGATTATACTCTTCGGTTTTCTGTATAATCTGCCGCACTGTGTGAATGTGGTCTATGGTGCCGTATCCTCTCCGAAAACCGGCCTGTTCCGGTGGTTGAAATTCGTCAAGTCTTCTTGCAAGGCGGTTTTTATTACCATCACAGTTTAAATTGCCTACATAGTACAGGGTGGATAAAATCAAAAGACAACAACAAAAATCTACTTTAAATTCTTAAGATACCTATATAATTTTAGATACTTAAAATACATTGCTTTATTTTTTATTACACAAAGTATAAAAATTCAACCAACCATAATCTATGCAAGAAATAAACATTTTATTATTATTATATTTACGATTATTAGACGAGTATAGAATGATATTATTTACTTAAAAAAAAAACGTTTCCCAATAGTTATCTTTTCATAAATATTTTAAAATTGCATTAAAATTATGAATTAAATCATTAGCAATTTAAGACTCATCATAATTTACAAACTAAAGTTAGTTTACAAACATACCTCCACAATGTGCAATGCAGATGTGTTTGTTGACCCAACCTCCTTGTAAACACACAGGAACACAAAACTGAATTGTGTCTGTTCATTATTCAATCAAAGAGTTGAAACCAGTAGCCCAAAACTCATAATCTTTTAGAAACCTGTTGTTTATACATAACTCTCAGACGAACTCATAATCTAGAATGAAATTCGGTCGGTCCGTTCCAGAGTTAATATTTCATAGATTATTAGGACGGTTTTGTCGAGATATGTAAGTATTTGCTTGTTTTATTGAAGGATGAGGGACGAAATAAGTAGATAGTAAAATAACATACAATCCAATATTTAGGTAAACTCAGAAAACTATCCCCAGTATTCATAAACGTCTTAAAATCGAATTATAGTTTTAACCTATTTTAATAGGTTTATATTTCGTTTGTCTTTGTCAGAAAAAGACAAAGTCAATATTAACTAAAGAGTCTCATCGTCATTCCCCTTTCCTTTTTCCCATTTCTATTATTATTATTATTTTAACTAAAGATTCTAATAACTTTTTTATGAATAAAGCCGTAAACGTATATTATAAAGGCAAAATAAATATGAACATAAAATTCTAAACAGCACTGGACAGTGAAATAACATTTCATTAAGGTACCTGTATATAAAATTGAACTTACAGGAGTAAAAAGCCAAGTGAAACCACATTAGCATAGGTGCGTGGCTCGTATCAATTGTGTTTGCGACATGATTCAGTTAGCTGATTGCAGCCTCCCCGCGGTCACGACGCTACCCAAACATACCAGGATCGCCATAGATCCACTCTGTAGGCTTCAGTTAATTTGAACACAGGATCATCTCGATGTATCCTACTAATTATTATAAACACGAAAGTTTGTAATAATGTATAGATGTTTGTTCCTGTTTCACGCAAAATCTACAGGACGGTGTTGAATGAAATTTAGCACAGCGATAGATTATAGTCTGGATTAACATTAAAGCTACTTTTTATTTTAATAAGCACCACGCGGGCGAAGTCGTAGGCGGAATAGTAAAACATATTATTAAAATGAGGTTGTAAAATGTGAAAAATAATTTGCATTTTACAGTCGCGAATCACAACTAAATCTGAATGTATTTATTCTCCAATACATAAAAGCGAAAGGTAACTGTCTCAAAACGATCAGAAAAAATTACAAAACAAGTTTCTCTGAGATTAGAATTAACCGGCAATTAGATGCTTAAAGAGATTAACGGATTAAGGATTTTGAAATATTCCTGAAATTCGTAATATTGGCCACAATTGTATAGACCACAGTAAACCGGTGGAGGGGCGGAAAGTCAGTAAGATATCTAATGTGATTAAGTAAATCAGTACCTATTATCCTAACCTACCTATATCCATTTCCATAATAAAGCGAAGTACCTCTATGCCCACACAGATAAAAAAGAACCCAACAGATACTACACAAAATTATATTTTTTTTCTCGTTTGAATATTTTTCCATTAGCAATAGCTCCTCAATTTCAGCCTACGGGTTTTAAACATTACGGATCGTGAGTGTAAATATCTACCTAAAAGCATAACTGATATTTTAATAAATAAATCTATACATATTTGAAAGCTGAAGACTGTTTGTTTGGTTGAACGAGCTAATCTCAGGTACTACTGGTCTAATTTGATTGAGATTAAGCTAGCCCATTATTGAGGAAGGCTACAATCCCACTGCTGAGCAGGATATAAAATGTTGATCACGTCAATGGCGCCGCGGCGGAAAGCTAGTAAAGATTAAGAGGCATAAACTTAAATCATAGTACTCCACACCTGGACATAGGCCTCTCCCAATAAGCGTTATTTCACCTTGTCCTCGGCTTGTCGCATCCAGCTACTGCCGGCATCTTTCGCAGATCGTCACCCCACCTAGCTGGAGGGCGTCCCACACTACGCTTGCCAAGACGTGGTCTCCATTCGAGAACTCGCTTTCCCCAGCAATATTTTGGCTGTCGAGTCAAAATGTGACCACTTTTCAGTAATCTACTTGCCTAAAGATATTTTTCGTCGAGAATACTCGCGCCGTTAGGTTAAGAGCCCCCATATAGTTCTTGTCCTCTGATAAGAGAATTCGTCACTTTACGCAATCCTAAGCATCCTTTCGTCAATGGCTAATTTGTAGCCTTCTTAGATCCAATACATCGCTTCAGCTATATCTGTTAAGAATAATAATTTGAATTAAGAATTACAGGACATTGGAAAACGTAATTGATTTTCGTGAGCATAGATTCGATAATTGTACATGACACAGTTGAAGCAAAAGTTTACTAACTATAAACGAGACGACGACACCGTAGATAATTTTTAAAAAAAACATTAACACAGGTACAAGGGTCTTTTATATTAATTATCTAAATAGAAATGTTCTGATTACCGTACAAAGAGTATATCAACACACGGCCATCCTATTTGGTCGTATTAAAAACTTGTGGCCAGACAGCCTCGCACCACTGAATATATTTTGAATTTGAAATTTTGTTTGAGCGAATGCAATGTTTTCAATGCACGAGTGATTACTGTATGAGGTATTTGCCTCTGTGGGTGTATATGAACCATAGACCTAGAATATTAAAGACGACTAATAGTGCGGGTGAAAAGGACTTTTTTAAGGCAATACAGCTAAACAGAACGAGATAGCAACGTGTTTTAACCGAATTCAAAAAGGAGGTTCTCATTTCGACTGTATAATTTTTTTGTATGTATGTTACGCTATAGTTTTAATAATTATAGATTGATTTTTTTACAATTCTGTTTTTGTTTTAAGGTCACATAAACTTTTCAAGTGGCCCCATTTGAATTTAGTAAAATCAGTTAAGCGGCTTTTGAGTATTGTTAAAACATTGAGGTCGGTTTGTATTTTTAAAGCTATTATTGAATAATAAGTCGATACAATCCAACTGAATCGGTGGTAGGTACTTAAGTAAGCGTATTGGATTTATAACCTCGAACAAAAATACTTTTCTAATATACCTACTTAGAGAATCTTAGTTGCAGTTCTAAGTTTGGAATTGTGATCGATGAACTGCGATAGGCTCGTCCCCTATTACGTATGGGATGCAAACATACCGGCAAGAAGTGGGTGATATCCACCCTGTCTTCACCTTATGTAATACACGCGTACGTTATGGTCGGCAGAAGTCAGCATGTCCTGTCCTGTCTATTATTTACAAGTACGCCATACCAACTCTAAAAATTCACTAGACAAATCAAATTTGATATCACATCTCAATGAATGCCAGGTAGTCTTTAATATAATTAGTCTATGACCGTGTTTTCGTAAAGAATGGTATATTGGAGAAAAATTAATGAAGTCCGTTGATATATTTTTTTCATTTTCTTTGTCAAGAGTTGTTATCATGTAGAAGTTGTTATATTGTAACACTTTTTATGTTTTATTTATATGTATTTATTAGAGCTTGTAATTTAATAATTAGCTAATAAACTACTATCTTCGTTTTTGTCTTTTGTTCTATTTTCAAATTTTTTATGCATAAACAACATAAATAAAATTCGATTTTTAAACTAGGTACTGATAAAAAAGAGTATTTCAATTTAAAAAACATAGCGTCACGTCTGTATTCGCCAATGGTTTAGGCAGAGATGCAAGCGTCACCCACTTTTTGCCGGCTATGTTTTTATCCCATTCGTAATAGGGGGCAAGTCTATTGCTATTCATCGGGCAAAATTCCAAACTTCGAGCTGTAGCTGAGATTCTCTAAGTATATTAGAAAAGAAATATTTTTGCTCGACCCGGGAATCGAAGCCGGTTACTAACCGAGCCAAGCACGCTTACCACTGGACCTCCGAGGCAGCTAAACTTCTGACATGTATTATATGTATCTATCTATGTATCTGTGGAGTTTGATTCGTTTTTCTATAGATATTATATTTGCTCAAATGGACGACACAATCTCTGCTATGTTATGTTGTATGCCTCAGCAGAAATAAGTACATTACTGTGTTTTATTAAAGAGAGAAACACGTGAAGTACTCGTATTATAAAAGTACGTACAATAAAAAACCTTTTAATTTTACCGTATAGCAATGCTGGAACCACGGTGTAACCCTGCCTCTGGCTAGAGCACAACACGTATCGATAAGATCGACATTGCACACGCTTTTATTGTTTCAACCGATTCAACGGTAACGGAAGGCTATACCTGCCGCCCCGGGCGAGATACAGAAAAATGTAAAAAAAAATACCAGCGAAAATATCACAGGTGAAATCACTTAGGATCCATTAAATGGCGATATTTAGGTACGAATACGTAGGTATACTACCGCTCACTGGTTTAGTACGCTGAAGTGGCAGTGCAGTACTATAGAAAGGTCATAAATACTGCAGAACCGACATCCACGTAGCGTAGGACCCCCTCTTGATTAGGTGAAGTAACGATCTCAGTAGGGCGGCCGCAAGAACTGGATGAGAAAAGCCGCGGATCGTGCTCAGTGACGGGCTTTCCAACAGTGGACTAGGATAGGTTGATGATGACGTAGGTATAGCCGACCCACACAACAGCTGTGTGATTGAATGAGCGTGTGATTTTAGATAGTGCCCATTTATCTTTGTGTGAATTTTTCATCACCGCTACTATTTATTCATAAAAGAAAAGATTATGAGAACATAGTATAGGTAGAACAAAAATTCGAAGATAAGACATCCACCAAGAAGCACTTGGCCACCGATTTATAGGCCTAAAGTAACTGACTTTACCCCATGATGACCTCAACGACAAGAAAAGTGATATGTAAATGGATGCCAATTTGGATGGTCAGTGCTGGCCAGTTCTGTTAAAGAATATAGCTAGAACTTGGCTGAAAAGCGAGTGTCTAGAAGATAGTCAAGAGAAGATGCGAGCACAGATGTAGAACCACTAAAGAGTTGTTAAGTACTTACTTTACAATCAACACAATCAGTTTTTACACACATAAATTTACCGTAGTTTTAATAGTTATTTCTTGTAATCGATGTCTTCAAACAAAATGTCGCTGTGTTTAATGAATATCATAAATGTCAAAAATTATAAAATCCGAACCCTCATGTCCTACTCAAAAGTCAAAAGGGCGAACAGGGTTTGACCGGACAGTGCAGAAAGAAATCTTACTGATAAAATTTTAATGCTGATATAAAAAGGCCATAAATTTGATTTACGCGCCCCCGGCCGCTGTAACGGGGTAATATCGAAAAATAACACGAGATAATGTTGGCTTACAAAGTGGGGTCAGAGTAGGATTAGGCAATATTTTGCGTTCAGACACATAAAAGCTACCAGCTTGGTTGAAATGTCCAGGAATAAATGTAGGTAGCGTCCGGAAACAGATTTTCAGAACTTAAACAAAGAAAAGTAGTTTTGAACAGGTATTCATGTAGCTGACTGTGAGTCAGTTAAAAGAATACCTGTTCAAAATTACTTTTCACTGAGGTAGTGACAGCAGAAATAAAGATCGCGAACTCGATCGAAACCAACATATCTTACCATTAAACATTTGAAGACATATTAATATGACATCTACTATATCACTTGGCCAAAATAGATTAAGCTCTAAATTCTTTCAAGATTCGGAATATTTCTTTTATTCTGCGGTGGGCTGGCGCTTGACTACAACTTGCCTGATGTTAAACAATGATGTAGACTACGATGGAACGCGCCAGCCCAGTATACCGATTCTCGTGATTACGAATGGTTATCGGCGAAACAGTGGCAGTGGAATGAGCCTCCTTATGGTCAGAAACCCTAAAGGTGCAATGCTCACCCACTCATTCTGCATGGTGTCACCAGACATCGCGCCGGAACACGGAAAGGCCGCTTAGCGGTGCGGCTTTGTCTGGTGTGTGGGTATTAACCACGGTCAAAGCTTAACACCAGTTGATTGTCACCTGATTTGCACTACCCGGGGACCACTTGTGGGGTTTCAATTAAAGGTGTACCCACGGACGAAGGTGGCTCAGCCCCCAAAGTTATCTATTTATCTAGTATTTTCTCTCAAGTCACATAACATCATAGTTGAGGGAATAGGTAACCGTCTCGTAGTCGTATTGTTATTTAATTAAATATATGTTCATTTGTAGGAATTTATTTATTTGTTTTCATAAATAAAACAACTTTGTCCCTAAACTCATGTAGAATATAAAAGTTTGAAGGGGAAGAGATATACATCCATAAAAAATAAAATATTCGCAAAGAAAACACTTCTATATAATAAATTCCTTATTGGGCCGCGGCAGGAACACAAAATGAGTAGAAAAAGCCACTTAAAAAGATTGGCACTCAACGAACTGGCATAATCTATGCAAATTACGTCAAATTAGGAATCGTCAACACGCTGCGTCTCTTCTGCGTAATTTGGAACGCAAACCCTCCTTTATTATTAATATTTATTCCGCTCTTTCCGTCCGAAACGGGAAAAATAAATCTCGACGAAACACTTCGATCGCCTAATGAATCGAATAAATAAATTGACGGATTTTTTTTATGACAATATTTAATACCTACCTACTACTACTTACTCCGTTGGCTCAACGTTCCAAAATATGTATTGGCCTCCGTCATGATTCCTTCAGCACACTTTTAATTGTCCCACGGTTGGGCATGAATTTATGCCTTAAGCCACACACGCTGGCCAAGTGCGGGTTGGTGGATGTCACATGTCCTCGAATGATTAGTTCTTTGACATGACGGTTTCCTCACTTGTTTTCCTTCACCGATATTGAGCAGCGGCGATGAAACAATTCACATAAAGATGTGTGGGCACGACCGTGAATCGAGCCTGTGACCTTATATTTCTAAGGCGAGGCCCGTACCGTTACGCCACCGCCGCTGCAAGTGATGGGTTTCTGCCACTTTCCGCGATCCTAGGCATCTTCTCGCCAATATCACTTACTATCTGGCGTACCTACTATATTTAGGCTCAGAACTTATTTCATTACGTAAATTAGCCTACAGGTTACAGGTATAAAAGTAAATTCTTAAAATAGCAATGTCTTACAAAAATAAGCAATTTTTAAACTAGTACATTTGTGTATCTATTTAATAATAGTAAAACAAAACAAAGATCAGAAAAAGCGGGTAACTTCACTCTAGAAAGTCAGTAACAAGCGGTAAGATGAAACGCAGGCGCAATAAAAAATCATAAAGTGACCCAAAAATATTGTTTACATAATGCCCGTAACTAAACCGAGTTATAAAAATATACCCCTTGGTAGAGTAAGCTACTGGTTTCTAAAAACTTACCTTTGTGGGATACAATAATTCTCTTTAGAATAACTTTATTATATGTAGGTACTTTCTTAGGCCTTACCTTAAACAATTAAAAAAATGTTGACTAGTTTCAAATGAAAAGTTTTGTATGAGTCTTTAGACGATTAGCAGCCCCAGCGAACTTCGTACCGGGTATTACTAGTGTAATACGTATGTATTTTAATGCCACTTAATAAAAAATAAAATCAAAAAATTTCGTCCAAAAATAAAAATAAAATATAAATAAATAAATATTCTCAGCCCTACTGAATACGCATATAAAATTTCATAAAAATCGGTCAAGCCGTTTCGGATGAGTACGGTAGCTGACACTGTGACACGAGAATTTTATATATTAGAAGAGAAAATTAGCTTATAGTACCTATATCGTTCCGAGCATTGGGATATAAACTAGCATATACTTAGCCTTTTTCAATAAATATCTAACAATCTAACCAATAGTTCATGTAGTATTTTCTTAGATTTACGCGAATATCACACATTGAAATAAAACTACTTTTTAACGGATTTTATCGCGGTTTATTTTAGATTTTAGATCCCGACGTTTAAAATAAACCGCGATAAAATCCGATAAAAAGTAGTTTTATTTCAATAGTTCATGGTTAGTAATCTCTAATTCTTGGTCGTGTCCACACATCTTTGTGTGAACTTTTTCACTTTCGCTGCTCAATATCGTTAATGAAAAACATCGTGAGGAAACCGTCATGTCTAAGAACTAATCATTCGAGGACATGTGACATCCACCAACCCGCAGTTGTCCAGCGTGTGTGGATTACGGCCTAAACACTCTCAACTCGTTACTCGTCAGATAGTAGAAAGAAGACCCGTGCCCGGCAGTGGGACAGTAAGAAGGGTTGAAGTGAGTACCTGAAATTAACTCGTTCAATCAAACAAACAAACTCTTCAGCTTTATAATATTAATATAGATCACGGAAACATTACCTTCGAGAAGTTTGGTAAAAAGTAAACTTATCAGTTCCTAATACCCACAAGCCAATTATTTGCTTTAATTAGGATTTAATGGGGCTATGAGTATGCGTAAAAATACTATATTTTATATAATTATTTCTAGTAGCAAAAGGAGTTACCTACCTTCGCATTTACATATTATTATTAGGTAGGTTACTAGTATCGATTCAGCAAAATAACTCTTTTTACACAAATGCGTGTAAAAAATGTCATTAGACGCATAATTCATAAACATAAATATGTATAACTGGGGAGCAGTCACCAAATCCCGACTAACCCCTGCTGCACATACGCAATTTGCACACGCCTAAATGGGTTTCGGCGTCCATCCACTGGGCGGCTAGTCATTAAGTCACGGAAGCAAGTACAGCGGACCAATTTCCCGGTCGCCAATTAACAGCACTTGGGTGTTGGCGGGTTAGACCGAGGGGCAAGATGTTTGTTATGATTTACGATTCAGGAAAGGGCTACAACTATTATAGTCGGTTTAGAGTCCATACCGTAAGATGTGGAAGATCTTAGAGGGGCTAAAACTTACAATGCAATTTTATAATTAATATCTATACTAATATTATAAAGCTGAAGGGTTTGTTTGTTTATTTGTTTGAACGCGCTAATCTCAGAAGCTACTTGTCCGATTTGAAATATTCTTGCACTGTTAGATAGTCCATTTGTTGAGGAAGGCTAAAGGCTACTTTTTATCCCACAGCTGGGCAGGATATGTAGTTCACGTGGGCGTAACCGCGGCGGAAAGGTAGTTGGAAAATAAAAATAATAACTCAATTTGATTTATTCCAAAAAAGACGTCAAAGTGTACATATCCCTAGCCTAACGTGTAACTTATAAAGAAAATGAAACAAAATAGATTTTATTTAGCACACAAGGATTCATAGTAACAATATTTTGTTAGGACTATGTTAGTAAATAAATTAATGAAGATTTAAAACAATATTATACCGAAGCCAATTGTGCGGCAGACATGCATCTACGCACGCAAAAGTTCATTAAAGGCGAGTCATACATACCTCATGCCAATCATTTGCAATATTATTATTATATTTACAATGGATTGAGTTTAATTACTAAATGAACAAGTCGAACTAGCTCGTGTAGTTTTGTAATAAGATTGGGATGCTTTATTACCGTTTGAAAATTTTATTAGCATCATATCATGTTTGTTAATATGTTAACTGAACTGAGAAGGCCAGTTATTATTAATATTTAGGAAAGTTATGCCAATCCAAAACGTACTCATATAACAAAACGATACATTGTTCAACTAACGGTGAACTATTTGATGTAAATATTTTAGTGCACTATATAAAAATGTCTTTATTTGTTCAGCACAACGACCCAAAGTCATTGTATTTAACGTTCCGAATCAGTAAAAAGTAGAGCCCAAAAGTAATGCATTTTTTACGAGTGCCTTTCGCCAAGTTGCGCTGTTATAAAATATGTAAATATTATGCAACTTAAATGGGGCAAAAGGAAGAAATTGTTGCAAAAAAATGTGAAACGGTACCTTCACAATACAGTTCGTAGTAAAGAAATGCAGTTGGAAATGATTATGTGTAACAAAGTCATTAACTTTTTGTTTAAATAAAACTGTAACACAAGTTTTTAAACGCTGGCTTTTTGCAAAATTGTTCTGAGAGTTTTTGGAGTATTAACCTTCATTTTTTACGTCAGAAAATATTTTAAATGACTACCGACTATATTTCAACTATGAACATTCTCACAAAAATGTGTAGGCACGACCGGGAATCGAACCCGTGACCTTATATTTCTAAGGCAAGGCCCTTACCGCTGAACTACTGCTGCTCAATCATCGTGAAGGAATACATCGTGAGGAAACCGGCATGTCCATGAACTAATCATTCGAGGACATGTGATATCCACCAACTCACACTTGGCCAGCGTGTGTGGATTAAGGCCTAAAATAATAACAATAAAAATAATAGAAGTACGGTCTACAAAATAGCCAGGACGGACAGCGAAACGCAAAAAAAGTCAGAGACCTAGTTTTGAAAACTGGGATTTTTTTTAAATCTAAAATAGGCTTGCGCTTGACCACAACTTGCCTGATGTGAAGCAATGATGCAGTCTACGATGGAACGCGCTTACCCAGTATATTCGATTCACCGATTTTTATTATTCGATCCAGTATTTTTAATATATATTATTATCCACTTCATTCTTCATTAATACATATTATTGTCCACTTCAAATTCTGTGGACTCTACAAACTCTACAACTCGGCCAAATTAACTCGGCACCTGACACAAGGGGCATCGCATTCCAGCTGGTTAAAAAAAGAAATCCTTGAATGAAAATCTATAAGGTATGTACTGCTACTCGGTCAAGTTACCGAGTAGTACCTACCTTATAGATTTTCACTCAAGAATTTGTTCAAACGCAACCTCCCTATATTTGCATCGCCACCAGAATTATAATAACTTTCCTTTCAGCTTCTATTATCTAATTTACCGTCAGGTGTGTTCGCGAATATGAATAAGTTGTCTCACAGTTCGTACGTTTGCGGCGATAACACACTTTGTGTAAAAAAGTTTTGATGGAGAACTCCACATAAACATTAACCTAAACTCTATTACAAACAAATACTAACTAATACATACTACACAAAATAGATAAATAAATAGATATAGAATAGAGTCAAACATACACCTAACATAACTTAGACAGATTTTTTAAATCTGCTTACACCCGCTGCTTTGGTGCAACAATTTTTCAACGAACATCCGCGGCCAACAAATTGAAATTCATTAGTGCTCGAGGACAGGGCGTTAAGGAAAATTAACGAGGCATATATGAATTAACACTCACACAGGAATGAGCGGAGACGGCTGCAGATCAATATCGAATCAGCGTACAGTTTATACCTTTTATTTTGTATCTATTTGAATACATATAAAAAGGTTTTTCAAATACGTATCACAAAGGGGTAGATTGGTAAATTAGTTAATACATTGATATCTAAAACAAGATTAGTATCTGATTATAAGTATATGAATGAGCAGCGGTGCTCGACACAGCTATGAAATACAAGTCCCAAATTTGATCTCAGTGTGTATCGCTAATATTACTATGTCCTATATAGATTAAAAGCTAAAATCTCTTCTCTTTTCACTAAAATAGTTCAGAGAAGACCTGTGCCTAGTAGTGTTACGAGCGTTTTCATTCGTATTGAGCAACGCTAAGGGTATTTGGAATCACTACACACTTATTCAACACCAAAAACAATTTGTTTAGCTGTCTTAGTTATAATGCAGGAAGAAATCCGTGAATAAGCTTAAAACGATTGCGCATTAAACTTACAACAGAACAAGACATTTACGACAAGAAATCACAACAAGATTAGGAGGCACTAACAAAAAGAATTCACCCGTACACGGTTGGAATGGGGACCGTTTAATCTCCCCAAATAGCTTCAAATACTGAGATGGTGTATAAACGTCATGGATTAAGTGGGACTTTGTCTTACTCAACAGCTTATGTTTACCCAGTCAATTTGGGACATGAATTATTTTTGTGCAACATCGAAAATTATTAACAATTATGAATGACAACTGAAAAAACATAATGGTTTCTTTAAAAATGTAGTATTAACTGACACTTTGTTTTAGCTGTCTATAAACTCAACGAGTGTTCACTTAGATACTTAGTGTTCTTTGATGTCAGATACTAAAATATTAGGCATTGTTTCCATCCTAGATGTAGTTTTCGATCACTTTCAATAAGTTCTAAATGTAGAAAATATAACACAATTTGCCAAGTAACAGGACTCAACAATGCGATTTGTCACGCATAACAAGGAAGTGAACAAACCCTTTCCCGGAGAAAGTCCTTTGTGCTTTCTTTTCAAGGCCGAGTAGCGTTATTCTTTGTATAACTGTCCGATATACGGTGTCTTGTGTAATTCGTAAAGGGTTGCTCGAAAATAGTGCACTGCTCCGTTATCTTTCTTTATGAGTAACGGTCTATGATCTAATGACGTCAGTTGACGCTGTTACCGTTACTGTAAAAGTAAACAAATAGTTTGGGATAATTAGAAAGATGGTCCGTTAACTTTATTTATGAAAACTGTTGGGAGTCGATTTTATTGTTTTATTAAACAGTATTTATGAAGGCGAAGAAATGTGGTTTGTTTGAGTTTGTTTTTGATTTTGGGTATGTTGAGTTATGTTTATCTGTTTTGATTGCTCTTTATGATGGCATTATACATTACATACATAAATTTTTCATGCTTTGTTCTCTTACCTACTTACTAACTGAATTAATAATCAATTTTCAACTTTTCATGAATTAACTCCACTAACAATTTTATCAAAAAAATTCGTCCTCTAGCACATTATTCTAAAAAGTCACATTTGTGTTTGCGTTTTGTCCTTTTTCATCTTAATTTTATTGTCAAACAGCTTCTGTTGTCATAAATAATATTATTGTCTTTTGAGCCACTGGTGTTACCCTAAATTGTTTGTCTTTGTTGAATTAGCAACGTCCAGGGACAAATGCCTGGTACAACAAATATGGCTCATTTTAATTGCTTTTGTCACTTTGTCGTTATGTGATAGGCTAAAATATTTTCTTAGACTTGTAAATTTAGAAGTATTCTGTCTTTTATTAGTACATGTCTAATATTAATTGCAAATAAATTTGATCTAAATCATCACCTAACAAGGCATAACAAAAATATGCTATAGATCCTGAGATAGCTACTTAACGTCTTAAGGTTTTTAACCGAATTTAACTTAATACACAATAATATAAGTTGTGATATTTCGGAATAATGCTTATAGCTATGTTAATACCTTAATTACAACCTAACTGCTTTAAAAAAACAATCTTATAATAATGTCTATTTCTTTGATAATAATTTTGGGTAACTATCCTAATTCCAAATAACCAGCTATTAATACTAATATCTTTGTATTCATTTAACTTATAATGACAAAGCCAGTAAATACTAATATGATGGCAAATTACTGCACCATAGGACATCAGGTTCATTCCCATTTCATTTTTAAAAAGTGATGACTAACGAAAACACCTCAATCACTGAAAGGTCCCGTCGACACTAATAAACATCGCGATTCTATGCAACACCATCGAAAAGACGACACGTAGCTCCGTGAAATCGCCAAACAATAACCACAATAGCTTTAACTACATTTAACTTCCTAACAATTATACAAAGAACAAAATAAAAACAATGCGACAATATGAAAACTAAACAAAAGGTTAGACATTCCCGGTAGACAATACAATGGTAGATTTCTTTGGCTAATGACATCTCGAGCCGGCCGCATTGTGGCCCATTTATGGCCCCCACGCGACACCATAACACCTATTAGTTCCACTATTTTGCCAACAATTCTCTGGACTCTGGATGTGTCAATTCTTCGAATGTCAGTGAAACTGGGACGTTCACGCTGTTTGTCCTAAAAAACGTTGCGCGTGCCTCGGATTCAAAATTGGTAATTGGTTAACTTCCAGTTACTGTTTGATGAATATGTAAAAAAATGCAAGTATTGTAACTTTTCAATGCGTGGTTTTTTATCCTTTATAATCTTTTTCAATGGTAGTTATGTTCTCTATTTCTGTATTTCCGTTTATCTTATTGTGCGATCATCGTGATTAACTTATTTTTTAAAGTATTTAGTAGTAGTTTTATTTCAATTACTTGGTTTCAAAGACTTTTATTTTGGTATCCATTATTCTTTATTTGTTATCCTACATATGCGAGCATGCATTAAAGATAAGCTATTGATGTCGAGAATCAGTATCAATGTGATGCATTACTTAGGACATACTGTAATTTTAGATCTAATAAAGTCATCAACAATATACGCATATACATATATTATCTTTAGAATCAGTAAGTATCTATCAGAATGACCAATACCGTTGACGTTAAAACTCGCCAGTAGCGCGTGTAATTTGCGAGGCGACCCCGGCCTTCCGAATGTTTGTCGGGTGACGGCGACGCATGTCGAAAATACTTAGTGGGGCTGCGCCTCATTATAATCCCTGCATCCCTCCCCGGTTTGATTCGACCGATATATTAACACGTCCATCTGATACAACCCTGTGTGGATATGATTTGTGTCTCCATTTTAATGAATTTTGGATATTAGTCTAACAAAATATTCTCGTTTCGAATTGGTTGATTTCAAATATCTTCTAACTCTCTAGGCTGTAGTCTACAAAAAAAAGTAGTATAAGTATAGTACCTATATACCTGGTTTCGATAACACAAGCTCTGCTTAGCTTGGGACCAGATTGGGGCCCTGCGTCAATACGCATTTCTGGGACAATTCCCAGAATATTATTATTAATATCTTGAGTTTTGTTCTTGATATGGCACTTGTGCTAAATCTTCTTTGTCAATATTGTAATATATACACTTTTTTCATGAGTATCTGTTCATTACAGCTCTAATTTTCTGTTGATTTCTTATTATCTTTATATCGTGTAAAATGCCCATCATCTAAAATTTAAACAAGCAAAACTTTCATAGATGTATATTGTTCATATTTTTTACAACTATTTTAATATTTCTCGGTATATCCATAGTGCATTTCCGAAATCAGTGAGTGTTAAGAGGGCTCGGAGAGAGCGGTGTGCCATTGTTATAATTTTCAATAAGGGGCGCGATAGAGGGGCATCTATCGATCCAGCACTACACACGGGGGGCACATCAACGAATGCATCATTCAGCTTCCTTTCTGTGGTGTGCATCCAACTATAAATATCCGCAGTTAGTAAACAGTAGGGTTCGAACACTAAGAACCTACCCAACATTCAGATAACGAATATTATTAATACAAGCTGCCAACTGCGACTCCGTTATCATGGTATAAGATATACTCAGACAATACCAAGGTTTAAAAATATGTATTTAGTCAATAAACTACATGTTCGCAAAATTTTATCCGAATTCGTTATGTCATTTCGCCGTGAAAGACTACCTAACGTCCATTTATCCATTCCCACAAACTTTTGTACCTATGTGCTAAGAGAACAGGATTTACGTTATTCGTCCAAAAACTAAATTATTCGGCGCCAAAATTTCGCTATCCAGACACTAAATGATCATTATTGATAATACCGGCTATCATGAAATTATAAAAAAAGCAAGAAAATAAGTAAATATATTTGTGTGACTATTGTAAACGCAACATGAACTGTGGCCTTTCACTGTAAGTGTAAGTACCAACTTAGTAAACATGCAGTATGAGTAATAATAAATCTTATCATTTCAAAACTGTTACAATCATGATACACCAGTATATTTTACTATGATATTAAAATAATGACGATGAAAAATAAACTGTAAGTACTCCTTTATGTAATGTGCACTTAGATTTTATAGATTAAAATGTTGATTTCATTATAGGTACTGTACTCGTATGTATCGAAATGTAGTTAATGTCTATAAAAAGTTCTATTATTTATGTTGTATGTGTGTAATAAAAACAGAAGTTAATTCATTTATTGAAGCCATCCATTGGGCACCAATTCTAACTCCGAGTTACTATCGCAATTTTAATATTAGATTCTAATAGAACATCTGAACAGAACAGATTCTGAATGACAAAGCAAAAAAATAACAATTACAAATTTTGTCGACAGCTTACACAAATTCGACAGAACTTTAGACATCACAGGTTTGTTATATTAAACCTGAATCATAGAAAAATAAAATAAATTTATATTAAGCTAATATAAGGGTCTACCTAGTCTTCCAAAACTAATTTAGAACACATGCCTCAAGGTACCGCATGTAGACTATGGCGTCTGTAAAACAACAAACGCGTAAGTATACCCAACCGCCCGGGGTGAAGCCGAATTCTATTAAAATCCAAACAATGCCAACATCCCCAACTAATATCTGGACTAAATCCCTAATAAGTATGCCATTGTGTGAGAGGGAAAGCGACAAAGAACATGTTATACCGATCTGGCAAACGCTTGCTTTACACCAGGCGTATCAACCCCATTTCTGTCATTCCAAATTTGATTTTATCTGGATGTTATTGAGTTTAGTTTGGTTTGAATTTATTATTGATCTTGTTATGTTTTCGAAATGTGACATGCGGGAATAGTACACACCGGAGTGTGGTGAGCGTCTGGCCATGGAGGCTCACCGTACTTGCCACACTCCCCTTCCAAACTAGATTTGCAGTCCGGTTATAATACTACGGTCATTCATTACACTCGCACTACTGTGTGTCGTGAAGTTTACAGTTTTATTGTAACGTTTTTGTAATTTGTTTGCTGATTAACGATAATGGGTATAATTTATCAACGTGTAATTGTGGGGATGTAAGAGATGGGGATTATGTAGAATACGGATGTAAAACTCGTAATAAAAATACCATACTACCATTGAACATTTAAGTAACTACTAGGATTAGTATTATCACAACAAAAAATGGTTAATATGCAAGGCAATCTGAAAAACCTTAAAGATAGGGCCAAGTGCAGGTTAGGGTATGTCACATGTCCTGAAACGTTTAGTTCTACGATATGCCGGTTTTCTCCCGATCCCTTTACTGATATTAAGTAGCGGCGATATAACCACTCACACGAAGGTGTTCTTTGATCAAACCCACGTCCAAAACATTTCTTCATAATTATATCTATTTATTTCTAACACACTTTTATCTTTTTACAAAATGTCATCCTAATACTTTTATCAGTCATTGAGGGAGAGAGCAGCGGTGGCGCAGCGGTACGAGCCTCGCCTTAGAAATATAAGGTCGCAGGTATACGATTCCCAGTCGCGCCCACCATCTTTGTGTGAATTGTTACATCATCGCTGCTCAATATCGGTGAAGGATAACATCGTAAAGAAACCGGCATGTCTAAGAACTAATCATTCAAGGACATGTGACATCCACCAACCTGCACTTGGCCAGCATGTATGGATTAGGGCCGAAACTCTCTCAACTCATAAGATAGTTTAGAGAAGACCCATTCCCAGGAGTGGGACACTAAAAAGGTTGAATGAAGTGAAGTGAGGGAGAGAGTCAAAATCACGCACTTATCATCCATTCTTTAAATAAGTACTATCTTCCTACTCACAAGCTGGCGGAAAAGGTAATACAAAATATTACCGAGTTAATTCAGGATTTTAAACAGATGCAAATGAAAGCTAAATACAGCGCAAATAGTTCATTAACACTCTCTCCCTCTAATACCTCCCGAGTAGGACAGAGTTACTCAAACAAACGCATTGACAATCGGAGAATCAAGTGAGGCGGGGTGCGGCTGAAGAGAATCAGTGTAAAGTGTAGTGTCAACAAGGCTAAGTGTTTCACGTGCGCCGTTTCTTTATGGGGAATGGGAGCTGGGTGGGAAGGCAAATGAGTGCAAATGACAATTTTCGTTTAATGTTTTTTTTTATTCAGCAATAGACTTGCGCTTGACTATAACTTGCCTGATGTTAAGCGATTATACGTCTACGATGGGACGCGCCCGGATTATATACCGATTCACTAGTGATAACGAATGATTTTCGGTGAGAAGGTGGCAGTGGAATGAGGCTCCATATAGTTATAAACCTTAAGGAGCAAAAATTGCGACCACACTCATAAATGGTGTCACCAGACATAGCACCGGGGCACGGACTCAGGGACTACAAATGAGGTTTTGCGTTACAGTACCAATTGGTATCAAGACATGAATCAGGAATTAAAAAAATAAGACTGACTACAACCTCACGCGTCTCATTAGCAGTGTGGGCTTGTATAAAATTACTTATGAAAGCACCTTCAACTTGAGAAAAAACGACCTAGGTGAAAGTACTGATAACAAAAACTGATTTAAATTAAAACCAACATTGTAATAGGATATGGCATTCAATATATTCGAACAAAATAAACGCAAAACCATTTCTGCGGCATCGAGCTACTTAAGCACCTAATTATATTCTTATTTTGACATTGAATAAATGTCACTTACCCGGTTTTGTCAAAGCGAATGCAACCGTACTGGGGAAGCGGTTGGAGACAATAGCGGCTAACTACCCCTTTCTTGTAAACCGGCCGGTCGGGAGGCGCGGGCTTAACCAAGCATACACTGCGTTTTGGGGTACCCTATGTGGGTACAGTCGAGTTCAACAGTGATTTCGTCAGTTTTAAAAAATCGAAACAAAAGAAGTTTACATCTGCACATCTATTTATGCATTGAAGTTTGTCTTTGGGAAAAATATTTAATTTATATTATTTACAGATATTGTTTACTCAATACTCAATACTCAATATTTATTGCAAACCATAATGTTAAAAAGGTGTTAATAATTATATAAGAGACAATTATGGACCCTGTTGGGCACAAGCAAAAGTAGGAGAGAGGAGGAATAGCGCTAACTTATTTAATATAAATATGTACTTTTTAAAATTGTCTTTTAGGTATTCTTCTATTTTGTAATAGCATTTATTTATCAGTAATTTTTTTAATTTTGATATGAATATATTATATTTTTGTTCATCTTTTATTTCATTCGGGAGTTTATTATATATTTTTATGGACATAGCGTAGGTACCATTTGAAAACATTTTTAGTCTGGAAGCTGGATTGTTAAGTCGGTTTTTATGTCTCAGTTGTATTTTAGTTTGGATATCTTCTCTTTTTTGTATAACTCTGGATTTTTACGCACAAATTTACAAATTTCTAATATATAGATACAAGATTAACAAGTAATGAAAGGTTGAGAACCTGCATCTTTTAATAGGTTATTCTTATTCGATTACACCAAATTCATTACATCAATTACGCACTACACTCACTATAAACTTAAGTGAGTGAAACTTGAGTGAGTTTTAATCAAACATAGAGATTTGCAATGATCTTACAATCATCAATTGCTTTGCAGTTCATAGCACTCACGCGTTTCTATCTCAAACATGCCATGGTATATCTATCATCATCAGTAAGACGATGGAAGAAACGAGACAACATAATTTAAGAGGTTTTTTCTTCCACTTTTACTGTGTGAACCGCCAATAGGAATTAACTGCCAACATATCTGTTTCCTGATAGCTATAACTTGCCTATCTTCAGGTCACGA
The DNA here is from genome assembly GCA_936450015.1 of Meganola albula. Lineage (NCBI taxonomy): Eukaryota > Metazoa > Arthropoda > Insecta > Lepidoptera > Nolidae > Meganola > Meganola albula. The sequence continues at coordinate 4,814,299 of OW388159.1, read as the reverse complement.
GCAAATAGGTATCCGAGTTCCATCGTAGACCACACAATTGCTTAACGACAGGCAAGTTATGATCAAGCGAAAGGCTGTTATAGAATAATAAAAAAACCTTGGTTATTTATATTATTCATTTAAGGAACTAGCCTATTTTCACATACGTCCAATACTTATTTTTATTTTATCAGGACTTTGAATAAACTACGCGCATCATAAGTATACCACCATGTAATAGTTTTCAAAATAAGCCTGAAAATAAAATCGCTTGTCAATTACAAAAAAAAAAAATGTGTGATAAATATTTTTGGTTACGACTGTACCCAAAACTACCAGTGTATGGGGTCCCGCAGACCCACAATGCAGATTTGAAACGGGGGCCGGGTAACCGGATCACCAAATTGAAATGTTTTATATCAGCCCCTTGCAGCATTATGCGGATAATGGCGACTTTTAAATTGATAACCAGCCCATGCGTATGCGCGGCTCACATGACAAATATTCCTTCTTTTATATTTATAATATTATTTGGTTAAAGTTTAACCGTAGTACTGTTAAGGAGTTTTTATTATGCTATGACTAATTTACATATCATCAGCTACAGCGTGACATTTACATAACAAGTTTTCAATGTTAAAAGTTGTTTGAATGATTGAAACTGTCTTAGCCACATCATTGCTATGCAAAAAGTTATATTTTGACAGGACCTCAAATATAATTGACTGAGTGGTGTATCAAATTTATTTTACGTTATAGGTAAGTATGGAAAGCGAGTAGCGGTGGCGCAGCGGTACGGGTCTTGGCTTAGATTTACAAGGCCGCGGGTTCGATTCCCAGTCGTGCCCACATATCTTTGTGTGAATTCTAACATGCTAATTCTAACTGTTTAATATCTGTGAAGGAAAACAACGTGAGGAAACCGGCATGTCTAAGAGCTAATCATTCGAGGACATGTGACATCCACCAACCCGCACTTGGCCAGCGTGTGTGGATTAAGGCCTAAATTTCGTCAACTCATAAGGTAGTTGAGAGAAGACCCATTCCCAGCAGTAAAACACCATTATATGGAAAGCGAGCAGCGGTGGTGCCGTGGTATCGAAAGTGGCCTGGAAGTCGTCGGCTTGCTCCCGGGTGATACCGCCGTATGTTTGTGTAGTTTATTTCATAGCTGCTGCTCAATATAGAAGAAAACATCGTGAGGAAACTGGCGCGTCCTAAATATTCGAAGATATGCTACATCTTCCATTCTGAAGTTGGCGCAGCGAGCATGGAGAAAGGCCTATTAGACTCTCTCACCTCTTTAGAGAAGGCCAAAAAAGCAAGAATTAATCTATATAAAATAAATCAACCAAACTTTTTTCTACACTCCATAGAGAAAACCATCATCATCATCAGCTTATTCTAGTCCACTGCTGGACATAGGTCTATTCTAAAGTACGCTACTAAGCACGATCCGCGACTTTTCTCATTCAATTCTTGCCGGCCGCCTTGCTGAAATTGTCACTTCACCTAGTCAGAGCGCATCCCACGCTACGTTTCCCATTTCGTGGTCTCCACTCAAGAACTTGTTTACCCCAGCGGTTGTCAGTTCTGCGGCAGATATGACCGGCCCACTGCCACTTCAGCTTACTAATCCGGTGGACTATGTCGATTACCTTAGTTCTCTGTCGAATCACTTCATTGCGTATTCGATCCTTCAGAGAGACTAAAAGAAAACCATACCTACAGATCATTTACCAATAAAAATATTTTATCACTAGCCTTCGGCGGATTCACCCGCGTGATATACATGCCCAACCGTGGAATAAACAGCATATAACCTCAATAATTCTATAATATATTTTTTTATAAATGAATGGGCTATGTAGTGTGCAAGAATTGTTCAAATCGGACCGAAGTCCCTGAGATTAGCGCGTTCAATTATATAGTATAGATAAATTACAATTAGAAATAGAAACGGGTTTTCTTAACAAGATATTAATAAAGATATTTAGGCATTAATGAACCTAATTACTGTAATTAATTAATCAACATTACTCAACATATTGTGCGGTGGTCCGCAATATTTTTGCGTAGGTCGTGTCGGAACCACGCTTCGATCGTGGTGTTCCTATTATCGCAATGATATCGCGATCAATCGAACGGCCCGTGGTGTGGGGAGGTGGGCAGGCGCAAATAAATGTATCGGCGGGCGGCGCGGGAGGATAAATACGCAAATAATACGAAACTACAAAAATCAAAACCCATCCGCCACTCTGATACTGTTCAAAGCGGAATGTTGCTCTACTATTTTTCCTAGTTATTGATTTATGAACTTAATTAACTGGACTTTAAAAAAAGTGGACTTAATGTATCGTTTGATTTGGTTCAACAAGTGCTTACGGCCTTGAAATAAAACTACTTTTTAGCGGATTTTATCGCGGTTTATTTTAGATTTTAGATCCCGACGTTTCAAAGTCTTTTCAGACTTCATGTTCACGGGTGGACTGAGATATTTGACGTCCAAAAATATTAATCAAAAAAAAAATTTTAAAAAATATATATAAAATAAATATTTTTTTTATTTCAATGTGTGATATTCGAGTAAATCTAAGACAATACTATGCTTACGGCCTTATAAAAAAGTTATAATACTCTTTAGTTAAAATGGACTTTGTCTCTTTCTTATCACTATAGATGTCAAGATGATTAACAAATACAAACATTGATTATATTTGAAGTCTTTTGAAAGGTTGTAGACTAAAAATATCAGAATTAGCAAACAACTTTAGGTAGGCGTGAAAAACCGGGTAAGAAGACGGTATTTCAATAAAATAACTACGGCAAATATCACTTTACCCCAATCTCTCGATAGCGCAATCATGAATTCTACCAGTTAATTACAGATCGTTAAGATTACGTTGGATTAAATCGTAACGTTCACCGAGTACGTTATTGCATCTTTACTTCCCGACGACACAGCGGTGCAACACACAGTGTCAGCCATTCTAAGATGGCCGCTTCACCCGTGCTCAGTGTTCATTCGTTCGTTCATATTGTCATTTTCGAGTGACAGCTTACTTCAAAGACGGGCGCGATGACAGTATAAAATGACAGCTGATGCATTGAGAAGTAGATGTGCCAACATATTTGTCAATCATCATAAACATTGATACAACAATGATTTCAATCTAACTTCGTCTTGCTTGCGCTTTTCTGTGTAGTTTAAATACTTTTAGAACAATGTTCATGAAAATGTTAATTTAAGTTTAATAGCTAAAGTAGAGCATCACCCGTTTCATAGCCATAGTCCGCGAGGCCATTATCAAGCCTATAGCTATTTGCCCCGAAAAACAAACTCTCGCGGGATGTGCGGGGCGCGGGGTCTGCAGGGGGACAATGCAACTGCGCGTTCACAAACCCCACCCGACATTTGCATTCGAACTGGATGCAGCTGTGAATGGCTTGAATCTGATCAGTATACATACTCAGTTCTTTTAATAATTAATTATTAATCACCGCTAGATCTGTTACATTGACTGTTACAAAATGGCAGAAGACTTGAGCTAAATTTGTCTTTTCTTAGCTGCTCCCTGGTGTAAATTGGGCAGCGGTGGCGCAACATTATCGGCCTCGCCTTTAAAATATAAGGTCTCGAATTTGATCCCCGGTCGTGCCTAAACATTTTTGTGAAAATTGTGCCATCGCCACTGCTTAATATTGGTAAGAAAACGAAAGAAACAAAAAAAAGAAGAAACACTTATCTGACTCAAACAGGACAATCGAATAAAAAAAAACATGTAAAAAAACAAATAAATCTGCTAAAAAAAACGACGAGTACTTACATACTCTTAGCTTTTCTTTTTTGAAGTGAAAACTTCTTTAGCGGCGTTGAGCACTTTTTCTGTAATGGGTATAAAATCTTAAACTGGCGTCAGGACACGTGACCTGATCGAAAAAGCGTAAGACGGATGACGTAATATAAATTGTCATGTTTGTGTACGATAGCGCAATAAATGAATATTGTATTCTACCACATAAATGATAGTACTTTTATACTGATAAAGCAATTGGTGCAAAATTATTCCCTAACCATTCCAAAATATCAAACATGCTCAACGTTAATAATCAAGTTTTCACTTCTGCCGGCACTCCCGGAGTGCAACCCGTCTTTTTTTTTCTTTTAAACGTGTTTGTTTAGTAAGTGTGACCCATCAGTATCAAACATGGACATTGCTCCGTAAACGCTGTGAGCACCTACCAGAGGCGACCCGCAGCATTTTCCAAAACCATCGTGAGGCTACCGGCATATCTAAAATATAGGGAGAAGGCACACGAAAGGGCTGGCGAAAAAAAATTGTACACGATATTTTCCTTTATACTTTTTCGGAGCTGTTGATTTGTACACACGGCTACACATCAAGCTATACATTTTCAGATTAAGCTGGTCTCGCTTTTTGTAGGATTTCCGTACAACGATAGGTCAGAATAAACTGAAAATGTATAGCTTTACGTGTCGGCATGTGTGCCAAATTATGTACAGCACAGTAGTCAATTGACTAAGAACGCCCGCGGACGGACGGACGAACGGACGGACAGACTAACATTGTGAAGCTATTAGCGTTCCTAGTTTACTATGAAACCCTAAAAACTTGGTTAAGTGTGCAGAAAAAGGGGCGTCCATAAATTACGTGAGGTGTTTAAGGAGGGGAGGGGGTCGAGTCAAATCTCATCTAATCTTACGTTGGAGAGAGGGGGGTCACGGCAAATATCACGCAATTTTTTTTCTGATTGAAACAAAAAAAAAATTATACTATTTTGGCATGAAAAGCACAAAGCAAATTTGTTTTTTTCTTTTTACAATAACAATCCAACGCGTTTACGTAAGAAACTCACTTTTTGAAAAATCTCACGTGAGATTGGGGGATGGGGGATGAGGTTGAATTAAATCTCTAGACATCTCACAAAGTGGGGAGGGAGAGGCAGAAAGTTTAAAAAATCACCTCATTTACTATATGGACGCCCCAAAACAAATAATATACAAATAGGTGAGCGCATTAATAGTTTTAAGGTTTATAATGCCTTAGTACTAAATAAAAATATTTATCACCAAAATAAACACGTACAAAATATAAACCGTACCAATAAAAGTAATATTAACTATTCAATGCTACAAGGTCTAAAAGAGTCAATGTTGTTTGCTTTGAACAAATCACAATGATAGGATCGGATTCAACTAATTGACATACGAATTGTTGCTACGACACTTGACAATGTCACTGTCGCCGATTGGATCACGATGCAGGCGTTTACTTTAAACACTGTAATATTTAAGTTATATTTAAAACAAAAAGTTACACCTGTGAATATACAATTCTAAGATAAACAGTTTGTAAAACTGTAGGTAACATGCTATCGATTCTCTAAACTTTGAAAATTTTTATTGGTTACTACCTGCCTCGGCGAACTTCGGACCGTCTATTTCTCGCCTTTCAAGTCTTCTTTATACTTGTATGAGTACGTTAAGAATTAAGACCAAAATCAGCCAAATTAATTCAGTCATTCTCGAGGATTAGCCATACAAACATCTTTCAATTCAGTTTTATTAAAGAACATATTTAATCACAATTTTTCTATTAACTTTATACAGACTTTAAGAATGTTATGTAGCATTTTATTACGTCAATGTAAACTGCCATAACGATAGTTTATGCCAATAATTTTGATCTTGATCAAAGATAATAAAAGTGTAGCGTATAATTACACTTTTATGATCTTTGATCAAGATCAAAGATAATAAAAGAAAAATGAAAACTATCGTCATGTTATTTTTACAGCAAACAATTTACAACATTTTTTCACATAAGTACCTATCTTTACTAAATATAACTTTACTAATTATGAATACAATTTTACTAAATAAATATTACTTCTTTTAGCAAGTACCTATAACTTGTGCGAATAAAGAAAGGAATCTAAAATAGCGGCACTAATCATTCCGTCTTACTCGCACTTTATTCAGTCGCACACGTCGGTACAGTACACAAAATAAATTATACTTTTTTTTTAACTATGTATTCAATATTTGACATCATTTATACATGCCAGGAAAATACGGAAATCCGCTGTTTTAGAGTACAATGTACATTTACGACTTGGTGGGTCTTTTAAGTAGACATATCTTGCATCTTATTTTATAGCAACCAAGGATTATTAAAAAATATAATCTGACTACCATGTTTTGCTGACGGTCCAAACTTATAAGTAGGTATAAACAGCCATTTTAGATTGACATCTATAATGGCGCAAGTTACATACCCACTATTTATTACTGCTCTATGATAAAAAATCAGCATATCAAAAACACACAATCTAAAACAAAAAATTGCAACACAAAATATTTGTCGGTGCTTCATTCTAGCCATAGGTGGTTCAGTTACGGGTGCGTAAAAAACCAAGCTCAGCCGATTCCATTGCAACGAGCCACGTCGATATGACGGCTCAGCGGCTTCCACACAGCCAAATATAGTGAAACAAAACAGAATTTGCATGAAAATATATTTTAAAACGAATGCAACAAAACCTTTTACAGAGATCAACCATTTGTAAACGTAAGTTATAAAATCGGACTAATATTATAAATGCGAAAGTTTGTAAGAATGTATGGATGTTTGTTACTTTTTCACGCAAAACTACTTGACGGAATTGGATGAAATAATATGTTTGTCTTTGTCGTCATTACGACATTTATACTAGTGAGAAAGAGACAAAGTTTTTTCTAAGTTTTTCATGAATAAGACCGTAAGTGTTTAAGTGAAAGATAACTGGCATTCCATAAGTGTAGGTATGCAATACTGACATACACTATACATCTTCCAACAAACCTATAAACCGCTGTCCCTCTCCATAACATTCAATAAACCTTCATGCAAACATAAATCTGGGCGATTTTACGTTCCTTGTCCCAAATTATGCTATCAAACTGCCTCTGTATACGGTTGACACCCGTTCAGTGAGACATTTTGCCTGATTTCCATACAAATCGTTTCGCTACGGCTCAAATGCCCCAACGCTTGCACTTCATAAATTTTCATTTTAATATTAGGTCTCACCCCAACCTATATTGGCATTGTGAAATATCTGTTGTGCTTCAACTCTTCATATATGCAAGGACTTAATTTACAATCTAATTATTTAATCAATAGGTGTCTATTGTTGTGTAGGTTGACAATAAATTCCAGCAAACTTTTCACAGAAAATTTGAAATTAGATTCGTCTATTTTATGCAGGGCCCCTAGACTAATTATACAGCGAAGCGATAACGAAAGATCGAAAAGAACAAAATATATGGGATTGACCACAGATCCACAAAATTGACATTTACCTTCGAAATATCACGTGACAAATCTATGTTATATGAAATGTTATATATCCATCCATCCAATGTTATATGTCTAGAGGCCCTGATTATTTGTATGATTTTAAACTATGCTCTCATTAACACTGTTAGTAATGAAGTAAGTAGTATAATAACTGAATATCTGTTGTTTCCTTTCAAAGCTCTAATCTAAACCAAAGAAAAAACTAACATTTCCCCTAGAACATCAAACATGCTTCAATGTTTATGAACCCTTTCCACTGGTGCAATCTCATTCACATTCAAAGATAAATCAGTGGGATCTTGTTTAAAAATCCTTATTTCCTGACACCCCAGTTCATTTTCGCTCCGACCATAAGCCGTATGCACACAAGCAATAACAGAGATAAGGTGGCAGACGCGACGGTATCTACGCCTTATTGCTATGTAAATAACCTCCATTGAGACGGAGATCGTCCAGATACGCCGCCAATGTGGCATTGCCTTTATGGTCTCATTATTGTCAGACTTTGCTGGGAGTTTATAAACAATTTATATTTATATGCTTGCAATTTTAGGCAAATGCAGATGTATTTTGGGTATAGTTTTATTTACCCAATTCACTTTAGCACTCCAAAGCCCACTACAACTCATTTACTTGAATACCAGGAAAAACTCTTCAGGAGGCACTTAACCTGTGGCCTTTTAGTACCCTTAGTACAACAAGTTCGTTAATACGAAAAAAGTTTTCTTAACTTTAACCGGTCAAAATGCGTTTTGACATTAATTTTTCAATTAAAACATTCGATAAAAAGAAAAAATGGAATAAAATGAATTGGAAATAGAAAAGGTAAAATAATTTGTAGATATTTTTAATCATATTTTCACACATACACACAACGCCATCTAGGCCCAAATGAAGCAATTAAAGTTGCTCGTGTACTTGGAACGGAACTACATAAATATTTTTTGTAAATACATACATTTTACTTAGATGTATTACACCCAGACACCAAACAAAAAATCGTGCTCATCACACAAAGATTTGTCCTAGGAAAAGAAAACAAAGAAAAGGATTATAAGATTTTTTTTTAGATTATTATTATTATTTAAAGATTTTTCGTATTTTAACTTATTATCTTGACAGGTTCGTGATAGTATTCAAAACCTTGTTTTTTTCTTTCAAATGTGTACTTTTCTTTCTTTACCCTGCAATTATTCATATATTAAATGTATTGAAATCAATAAGATAAAACTGTAATTAATCTTTCACGTTTTTACACCCATAGCTTATCATCTTCCAATCTCCGCTCTTACTGTAATAATAATTACGCACTGACGGACACTGGCAGAATTGTGGCAACAACTAGCTACAAAAGCCAAAAAAAAACTTTTTTTTAACTTTTCTTTTTTTTCTGACAACTCGTACTAAGGGTACCTACGGAATATTTTATTCTAGAACAACATGATATTCATAATTTCCCTTATAAAAGTGAACGTATCTTTTAATCAAACGAGACCGCCATTCAACAATAACACTATCTCTTCAATCACAAAGAGATGAAACTTGTATGGTGTACCGATAAAACCGTACCATTTGCCTAAAATATCCCGTATAATTAAGCAACGCAACAATAACCCGGAATAGTTTGCAAAAAACCAACACCCTAGTTTTTTCCTATACATTACTGTATGATCCGTCATTGTAAAGGACAGATGACGGTGATAAGCAGCTCATCGCTTTATTAGGCTCACACGACCAGAATACCCTGAGCTCATACGGCCGAAACATTTTCACTTACATCGCCCGATTTGTTCTGATCAAGGGGAGGATGAAGGGTCTAGTTAGCTGGTGTTATCATGTAACAACAATATCGGGGAACCGATCAGAACTTTATTCACTATACCTTCCCACGAGTACTTGTGCACACGCGCATGATATAGTAATTCGTGAGAATGGTAAAATTTTACCTTTTGATGTTACCCCTTTTTATAATCATTGGTCACTTCGCAAATAACTAGAGGTGATTTAATTTGTTAGTATTCTGTGTCATTTGGAGGGTAAGCCATTGATGTTACTTGTTTCTGTTTTTTTTTTAATGAAAATTATCTTTTACAATGACCTTCCCCTCTATATTTAGAAGGAGAAATTACATCTAAAAATATTTTTATTGGTTTTCTTTTTATTACCTTCTCTTTTAGCTAGCAAAACTTATAATTCCAAATGAAAGTAGGTAGATACAATGAGGATAACGTGAAATCTGAAAAACCGGTTCCTTTATTAGGGTACTTAACTTCCATTAAAAAAAATTATATTATAGGTACGTAGATAACCGAGGCAGTAAGCCAACATACTCGGGCTATGTAAATGGCGCTCTTCGAACATTTATTAAAAGTTACAGGGGTTGTAGGGTAGCCGCATGAGGCCCTAATTAAGCCTCTTTTTACAAAAAGGCCGATGTTCAGGGGACTCGAGTTTTTACCCTTTTGACTCCTTAATGAGCTGTTGCCGGCCACCTAGTGTAGATTTTATAGAACAGGACCTTTGTTTTGATATTGTGGTCAAGAACCCAGTGTTACTTTAATATAATGATGGCGGCAGGAAAATTCGCGGCTGTAACCCAACAACCGCGAGGAGCCCACACACGCAAAAGTGCAAAGTGACTTGAAAAGAGGTTTTTCATCCTAATTTTGATTAAACGTTGGTACTTATTCTTATTCTTTATTGTACACAAAACACTTACATATACAATTATATATAGATAACAACAATGTACACAGGCGAGCTTAATTCAAATATGAATTGATATATTGATGATTTTTTTTTATTTACTTGTGTGATAAACAAGAGTAAGTTACTCTAAAGAATTCATCCTATATATATTTGCCTAGCGCTAACGCTTAGCGCCTGAGCGAGTACAGTATACTAAGCAGGTGTAGGAAGAGGTAAATATCAGTCGTATTTTGCCGGCTACGTTTATTTCTTAATTAATAATTGGCGAGCCTATTATTACTTGCGTTCATTGAGCACAATTCTTAACTTCGAGCTGATAAATAAACTAGAATCGTTTTTTGCTTGATCCTCCAAGATTTGAACTTGAATTTATTCAGCGAACATTTAACTATTACCACTGCACTAGATCGACGAAACAAAAAACAAAACATTCCTTCCTTCTGTAATATTTCAATTGTTTCAAAGAATGAAAAACAAACATTAATTTGACACGTAAACGAGACACACACAATCAAATAATAAATAAAAAATCCATGTAAGAAAAGAAAACCAAATATCTTAAAAAAAAATAAGTAAAGAGTGAGTGAGTGTCATCAATGTCAAACATTGTAAGAACATTGCTTAGTTAACTCCAGTCAACCTCACATATGCGACCCACAGTACTGATTATCAACAATGTCCATTGTCCACATTTCCACAGTGTGACGCCAGGCGCCAAGGTTCCTAACAATACTAAGCCTAAAGCTACTTTTAATATCTAAACTAATTTTAGATTTAATTAATGATTATATCATACATCAATTAATATCATTTGTAACTATAACAAAGCAAAATCTATATTTTACAGTGGTTACTAAGCAATACGCAATGCGTGTAACCTAAACATGCACCTTCATCGCCTACTGTTAATTTGGTTTCCAAATTCCTCTAGGCCAGCTAAATTAAGCACCTAAGTACACAACACAGGCTGACCATTCCCTCAAAGGAGGTATGTTTAGCTTCGGTCGGCTCCGTCCCCATTTAATTGCCTACGTAAGTCCGGCTCTGAGATTTGGGGATTAACTTGAGCTCATCTCAAAATTAGCGTTGTCAGTCATTAGTATAGGCTTAACTGCAGCCCAGAACTTATTCCACGGTAATGGTGAAAAATCTGACTAATTAAATAAGTATTTTGACCCGTTTTCGTAGTCGGTGAGAGTTTAAATTTTCAAGTTCGATTGAAAGGTAGCCATTAAATTTTAGGATAGATTTTAATGTGACAAAACATGAGCAATTAAAAAAAATCAACACACCTAATGTAATCTCTAGAAATAAGAATAATCTTATAGCACTCCACAAAATAAGTAAATTTTTTATTGGAATATGTAAACGTTTCTACAATAAACTTCCCAGTAACAGATATGCCAATTAACAAATTTAAACCTATTAATATAGTCAGTTAGTTAGTTAGTCAGTCAGTTATTTTTATTATTTTTGCTTGACATCAGGCAAGTTGTAGTCAAACGCAAGCCAATTATCATAATTATAAAGTCTAATAACATTTTTAAGACAATTATTAATAAGTAGTCTTATTATAAAATTTCGGACTATCTATTTAGCGGACAACATTGTTTGGGACCAAGAGCAACACAACGCGACAATAATGAAAAACATTTTTAGACCATCAAATAGAATCAAGTAGAAAATTATTCTCGAAGAAATCATCATATTGATATTGCAGATTCAATCGCCCATATAATATTTTTGTGTGACTTGTTTCATGCGACGATGTTACATTATCGGTGATGGAAACTGGTATTTAGAAAATATCTGTGACTGTTTAAGGACCAATGTTCAACAATATGTTCTATTAAAATTTCTTTAAATAAAATTACTTACTGCTCTATATTCTGTAGTCAAACTTCAAATGTTGAGCAGAAAACGTTGTAAGATTTAAACAGAAGGGGTGGGTAAGTATCAAACGTCTTGCCCCCACTACTGGGCTGAATGTGGCCAAATTGGACGGCCGGAAGCCGACACCCGCCCGCGACTTGACCGGAACTGTGCACCGCCCGCCCACGAACGCCCGCCTTGCGAACTGTTTCCATTGCAACACAGAATTAATTTAATTTAAGGTCTATTTTTACATGTATTAGTAAAACAATTTTTATTTAAAAAGCCTACTAAGGGTCATGTACATTTACTATATGAAAATTAGCTTCTACGTAGTCAAGGTGAATGGTCATAAACGTCTGATAGATAGATATAAGCTTTATAATAGTTAAAATATGTTTATAATAATAATAATAATAAATCATTTATTTCGATCAACTAATTGGATCATAAAATGCAATACAATACAATGTCACTAAATTAATAAAACACAACAAGATCAATAAATTCAAATTAGAAATAATCATATATTATTTAAAGAATAATTCAATTATTATTATAGTTAATAAATGTTAAAATTTAATTATTATTATTAATCTATTATTTAATTTAAACAAAATATAAATATAAATATTACAGTGATTATTGTTTATGATTATTTCGTTATTTTGTTATTGTCACTACATTAAGCATGCAACAATGATTAATATAGTGGCAGTCAAACCGTTATAATTCGTTATCTATTCTATCATGTTGACATGACAAGTAAGTAAGAGAATAAATCCATTTTTACTATAGAAGCTTATAAATTTGAATGAATTACCTACACCTGTAAATTTATCTCTATGTTCTACGAAAAAGATTCCAGTCGTAAAAAATGAAGTACCAAATTGATTATTTTATCTGTTGCAAATGTATCTATTTTTTACTCTCAAAACAAAATGCTCCTTCAAATTAATTAGGAATAATAAAAACTAAGGAAATGTAGCATTATACAATGGAAACACGCCACATTCCCTCCGTTGGAAGGCAGTTTGCTCAGGTGAAGTAAGCCAGTTTATTCGTGGACAACCCCGGCTTATTGAGGTAGGGCAGCATTATTGCCAAATTACATCACCTCAATAAGTAAACTTGATGGCCAGAGAGTAAATATTGGGTCACTAATGATTAAGGGTTGTTAGATTGTTATCGTCCTTCGGGACGTTCTACCTTTAGTACAGATATATTTCAAGTGATTTTTTTATCATTACTTTTAAACTAGCTAAGGAACACTTGTATTTAGATCATAGTAGGTGGCGTTCTATAATGTCTGCTTATCCCCATTGGAAAAAATTGTAAGTATTTTTAATTTTAATTTATATTCAAAACATCGGTACTGCTATCTGTTGTTTAACACCGCTGCTTAACATCGATGAAGAAAAAAAGTCAGAAAATAATTATGTTAAAACTAAATATTGAAAATTTTGGTGCCAAAAGCTAACCCGTGTAGCCAGCGTGTGTGGTTTAGTACTTTTGTTCTCTCTTCTTGATGGCTCAAAGAAGATCCTTACCCAGTATGAAAATAAAAAAATGATATTTTACATTACTTTTTTTGGCCAATGCAATTGATATATATTCCTTATTTTATGAATGTGCCTATCAAAAAAGGAATGTGTATTCTTGCTTAAAGTTAATACCACACCAGCAGAGCAAAAGACTAAAGGCACAGGCTTATACCCACCCGGCAACTAACACAAACTTCTCACACGTTTATTATAGACATAAATCGAACAAAGATCGCTTAAACAAAGCGAGGGCAGAGTAAAGGCCCGTCAAATCCTTGTATCCATTGGTCCGCGCACGATCGGCAGATGTATGACCTAATAGACGTGTGTGTCTCATTGTATGACCACTTTTGACTGTGGTGGACTGTGGCTCTTTGGAGTAAGCTTGATTTATTTGACGGAGGGATTAGTGGCAGAATTGAATGCCTGGAGAGTGACTGCGTTTAGGTACGCATAATTTTCTGTTTACTAAGACAATCAAATTAAGAACAGAATTCAACAGGAAAAATTCGTTATGCTTAGGTAGTTTACAAAAATAATTAGCTCTCTAATTACACCAACATTTTTTAATTAACGCCTATTAAAGGTAGGTAGTAAAAAATGTACCTGTAAATTCTGTAACCTTCTTTACATGTGAAATATTTATTTCGCAGTTATCTCACCCTCGCAGTAAATCTTGAAAAATAAACAAAACAATTTTATAATACTGTGATAGTGCGTTTGAAACCCTTTTAACGGCAGCGATCGACACAAAGCGCCTCATCAAACGCCCATCTCCCGTTCCAGAAGTTTCTGTCTTCGTTTTGTTGCTGCAGCGTCGGGTGCAACGCAAAAAGACTAAGAGTATGTGCTGACCCGATCATTAAATAGATTGATAGCACCTGGGCGCTAGGCTCGAGCGATAAATAGTGGCGATTCGGGTAATCCAGCCGGCGCACTGTGGGCTGGATTTCGACTTTCATAGACACCCGATCAGTAATCTCGAAAGTGGCGATTTTTATGCCTGCATATGTTTTGGTATATCATATACATACCTAAAAATTGCATCATTATAGTACAGACTTATAAACGGCTCGCTGAGAATTTTTTTATGAAAAATTTGTATGGAGCTATCAGAAAAAAATGATATTTCTCCGGTCGTATACATTTGGCCCTAATTCTTTTTTAGGGGGTCAATCTATGAATTATTTGAAATTTTTTGATATATTATACAACACGACCAGAGGTGCGAAACCTAGTTTTTTTTTTAATTTTGATTTTTATTTATTCTACTCAAAACTTTAATAGTATTCAATTTTGCTGTCTACAAATAGCATTATACAATTATTATAAACACGTAATTATATCAGGCTATAATAAAAAAAAATATATTGGTGACAATTATTTATCTTTATTCTTAATATTTATAATAATATTATGGCTTCAAAAAACATTTTCAACATTAAATATCAATGATTTTTATGTGTTCTAACAAATTTCCTAATAATTAAGTAATATATGTATAACTTTTATCAATAATGACAGTGCCTCATAAAAATAATTATCAAATACAAACAAATTAAATAAAAACCTTTAAAAACTTAATCTGAAATTATTCAGAGTCCGAATCAGAATCCATTTCAGAGTCAGATGTTAACTGAGAAACGTCAATGAATTCAAACTCGGGTTCTTGAAGCTTGAGTAGACCAAGAGTGTCACTGAAGAAAGTTTTTTTCTTGTTTGCATCAAAAATGGGTCTCAGTGAAGAAATGAGTGGACCAGAAGAAAGAAGAAGAAAATTTAAAATATTTTCATTGGAACTCACTCTACTCTTCTTGCGGGAGTTATGCTCTCTAAATTTTCGGAAGTCTTTGTTGCGGGCTTCAGAGGCTTCTTCAGAAAGGTTCCCAATTGGTACTATCGCATTACAAGCAATGATATCAGCTCCATGAAGTAACAGTTTGTGCACAGTTGCAGACATGTAGTACCAATTGTATAAAGAAACGTACCTCTCAGCAGTTTTGTGGGCATATTCTTTGAATTTCAAGATATCCACATGCTCACCGGAAGTTACCGCTTGTAGAATAACAGCAAACCTGTGAATCAGCTCCGCATCGAGTCCTGTTATATCAGCAGTTTTCACTGGATCTTCAAAAAACCTTCTTCCTGTGTTACCGTCATTGGTGGTACCATGGCCTTGCTTCACTATATCGATAAGTAAGCCGAGTTCATTTTTAAAACGATCTTGAATCATCTTCTTTCTTGCATCTCTTATAGTTTGATCTTCTGTTCCTTTTACAGACCATTTTTTGATGTCAAGTCTGTATGAAATATGCAATAAACATTCCATTACATTTATGCGTGCATGCAGTGAAGATAATCCGAACTTCAACATCTCAGGTGAAGTTACTTTTTCTACGACTGCTTCCAAGTTGTTCATCTCGGTCGGTTTCGCTAATGAAATATAGCATGCTGCATTAGACTTCGCTTCTGAAAGATAAGAGCAAATCTTGGCATCAACCATTGTCATCACAAGCTCGTGGTTTATGTTATTGCTTTTGCATTTGGTTGGTCGAAGAGCTGATATTTCTTCATTTATTTTAGTTATTTCGGCCTTCACCACTGCCTCACTTTCTTTTACAAATTGAAAACTCACAGGACGACAAATACTGGTGAACAAGGTTTTGGATTTTCCCAAACAGTCTCTTCCTCACACATAATTTTCATGGGCACTAAAGACGTCATAAAAATGGTAGAATCATCGTTTGCAGAACTTTTGTTTGTATCTGTTTTGGCTCGATGCACCATCACAACCCCATTTCGAAAACAGAATCATATTTTTTCCTTGTAAATCTTCTGATAGAGATTTTAATACTCTTTTGGAAGTAACGTCAAGTAAACTTTGAAGACTAATTCTGGCCGAAGACTCAGTAACTGTCATAGAGTTCTGCGGTGGATAACACTCTTTCTTCTCTTTCTGTAGTTGGTAGTATGATGGGTATAAATCATGAATACCTTCACGTATCGCTGCCTCTCTCAATGTTATGTATTGCCATTTTGACAACTTCCTAAGATAGCAATAAACCAAGAGCCTTCAAAGGTGTAATTTTTTTTTTGGTGACTGCTTGTTTCATCATTACGTCTTTTTGGAATTTGCTAATTGACTCTGGATTTTTCAACATGTAGGCAATAACAGCTGCCATATTTTCCTTTCCGTTTGCCTTCAATTTTGATACTGCTGCGAACACTAATTCACTGCATTCCCCGTCTAATTCACCACTTCTTCTTTTTTTCTGATTTGTTCCTAAATCCTCGAAAGGCTTCCGAAGTTGCTTCCTTTTGGTCATAGTGCCAACTGAAGATGTTGATGCATCTGCATCAACATCTTCAGTTGGCACTATGACCATCTGGTTCGGCTTCATAAACTGAAGCTTCTGAAGGTCCTTGCACTTGGCTTAGCATGCAGCTAGGCCAGTCAACATTCGTTTGCAGCCAACTTTCATGCTTCTTACGAAATATGTCCACATTCCGACCTGCTGAACACCAGCGTTTGTTGACTGCTCTAACAAATTTTCGGCAAAATTCCCGAAAAGTCACACTATCTTCATCGGATAAACTACAGTCCAGTCGTGATAAAACTGACTCAAACAAAAACTGATAGTAATTTTGTTCGCACCTTTTAATAGCACAAATAAATCTAAGTTTGTAACAATACTCTCCATTTTATATTGATAAATGTATTCCCTTGTAATTGTCTAAGCAGATTATTGGAGTTACTATGAGACACGGTTATTATTGTTAAAAATATTTGTAATTAGTAAATAGTCTGTAAATTTCTCAGAATAGATTTAAACCGTTAATTAATATAGTTACACTGTTATTATTGATAAAAATTATATGTAATTAGTAAATTATCTGCAAATTCCTCAGAATAGATTTAAGCCGTTAATTATTATAGTTACTATGAGACACGATTATTATTGATACAAATTAATCATTAGTTAGTTAATTAGTTGCAAATTTGTTAGAATACATAAAAACCATTAATATTTAATGTTGAAAATGTTTTTTGAAGCCATAATATTATTTTAAATAATGAGAATAAAGATAAAAATTGTCACCAAAATATGTTTTTTTTTATTATAGCCTGATATAATTACGTGTTTATAATAATTGTATAATGCTATTTGTAGACAGCAAAATTGAATACTATGAAAGTTTTGAGTAGAATAAATAAAAATCAAAATTAAAAAAAAACTAGGTTTCGCACCTCTGGTCGTGTTGTATAATATATCAAAAAATTTCAAATAATTCATAGATTGACCCCCTAAAAAATAATTAGGGCCAAATGTATACGACCGGAGAAATATCATTTTTTTCTGATAGCTCCATACAAATTTTTCATTAAAAAATTCTCAGCGAGCCGTTTATAAGTCTGTACTATAATGATACCATTTTTAGGTATGTATATGATATACCAAAACATATGCAGGCATAAAAATCGCCACTTTCGAGATTACTGATCGGGTGTCAATGAAAGTCGAAATCCAGCCCACAGTGCGGCGGCCGGGGCCTGCCGATGGGCGGCATCTATTCTCTTTATTGGACCGTGCTTTATAGCGGCCCAGACACTGTCGCCTTGATGCGCCCGGAGGTGCCTAACGTATTGCACATCCACTGAGCTATTTCCATAGAATTGCGCC
Organism: Meganola albula; assembly: GCA_936450015.1. Taxonomy (NCBI): domain Eukaryota; kingdom Metazoa; phylum Arthropoda; class Insecta; order Lepidoptera; family Nolidae; genus Meganola; species Meganola albula. The sequence goes on along the minus strand of OW388159.1, from coordinate 4,796,149 downwards.
ATTTTTACTGTTATTTTGATGAAATGGTGTACCACAATATTATTATCGTTTACTTTGTACACAAAAGGTAATGAAATAACATAGTATCACGCCTGTATTATCCGAAGGTATAGGCAGAGGTGAATATCGCCCACTTTTCGCCGGCTATGTTTAGTTCCCATAACAGGGGCCGATGATGCCGCCCAATGGGCACAATTCCAAACTATGAGCTGCAACAAAGATTCTTTAAGTACCTATATTAAAGATGTCTAGTGACACCGTTTAAAAGTGTAGGTCGAAATTGTTGCTCCTTTATGGTTTCTAACTATATGGAGCCTCATTCCACTGCCACCTTCTCACCGAAAGTCAGTCGTAATCACGAAAGAATCCGTATAGTGGGCAAGCGCGTCCCATCGTAGACTACATCATTGCTTAACATCAGGCAAGAATTACAGAATAAAAAAATTAAAGAAAATTCTATGGTAATAGTAAACCTTCTAGTAATTGTAGAAGAGCTTTCTAAATTATTCGATGACGGGCCGGTGGCGTGGTCGGTAAGATACTTGCTTTTTACGCCGCAGGTCGTGGGTTCGATTCCCACCCTAGACAAACATTTGTTTGATGAACATGTCTGTTTGTATCGAGTCTGGATGTAAATATATATGTATAACTAGTATATACCGGTTATCTGGTTTCCATAACACAAGCTCTGCTTAGCTTGGGACCGTATGTGTTAATGTCCCAGAACATTTTATTTATTTATATATAGAATAACCGAAAATTCTCACTTAAAAAAATTTACTTGCTAAAAACATGTTAATGATAAATATCCTCAACAAACCCGAACTCGGATCAAACATCACCTAAAAGTTTATAATCAATTAAAGGTGCCTTTTAACAAAAAAAACTTTTATCTATTTTATGGTTTTTAGCAAAAAAAGTGGCGTCGGTGGGCAAAACAATGGCAAATTTGTGCTGACGGTTAAAAATGACGACAGTACTGGCCGGGCTGGTTATAAATGTCTGCCCACTCGACGCCAGGGACTTATTAATTTATAACTTTTGACAGTTGCGAAGTTTGGACTAATGAAGAAGTAACGCAACGGATGTTAATTGAGATAACAAAAGGTCCTATAGCACCAACCTAATACGATGACGAGCAGTGGTGGCTTAGCGGTATCGGCCTCGCCTTTGAAATAGAAGGTCGCGGGTTTGATCCCCAGTCGTGCCCATGCCCATGCATGCATGCATACTTTATGTATATGGTTTCATCGCCTCTGCTATTGCGATATTGATCGCTGAAGGAACAATCGTGACAAAACCGGTATATCTAAGATCTTATCATTCGAGAACAGGTGATATCCACCAACCCATACTTAGCCAGTGTGTGTGGATTAAGGTCTAAACTTTCAACTCGTGAAATAGATGAGCGGAAGACCCGTGCCCAGCTGTGAAACACTAAATAGGGTTGAAGTGAATTCAATAATGACATTGTGATAGCAAATCGTATTTTATGAAATAATTTTAATATTATGTACGTAAACCTTCACCATGAAAGTTTGAAGCGCGTTTGTTTTCCGCAACTCGACCTAATGTCTAATTTACCCGACTTCACCAGGAGGGTTATGTTTTTCGAGTGTATTTAAGTATGTTTATTTCTTTGGACGCTCTAGAGCACTAAAGGGCTGGTCGCATCTGAATTTGAGAGGTATTATTAGATTCATCTTAGTCGTAAGAGTGATACTGTGAACATCAAAATTATGAAAAAACATTAGGCTGTTTCGCGCCAAATCAGTAAAGTTGGCAGTGATGACGCAGTCAGGCTTTTATTTTTTTTATAATCTTACTCGTTTTCTTATATTATCGCTATTTTTACTGCCTACCCAACTTCAAGAGCGGGATACACATTAGTGCTGTGACATAACATAGCATCACGCCTGTATTCCCCGAAGGCGTAGGCAGAGGTGAACATCGCCTACTTCTCGCCACTTTTTTACAAGTCCCATACGTAATAAAGGGCGAGCCTATTACCGTTCATCGGACACATTTCCAAACTTCGAGTTGTAGTTACAACTCTCTGTAAGTATATTAGAAAAGTCTTGTTGCTCTACCCATGAATCGAACCCGAGACCTCGCAGTTACTAAGCGAACACGCTTACCACTGGACTAACGAGGCAGTTAGTGTAGTGACCTCAAGATGTATATTTATTATTTATTTCATAATTCATTTATTTCATTGCTAACATGGGTATTTACATTAATTGTGTTTATATTTATAATATTGATCTCCATATTGTGCCGTCACATGAGCATGCAAATTATGATAATCGAAATAGTAATTTTAAATTTTCTTTGGGTGGGATTTACTTTACATTTAATCAAAAAACTGTTGCAGACAGTATTTTAAACAGTGTTTCAACAACTGTCAACCGTAGCCACTAAATTAATGAGGATCAACATTTGTGTACCGATCGCACGCTGATATGACGCACGCGCAGACATCAAGATCAAGATCATTGATGTCGCCTATCAACTACTGTACGGAAGTGTTCGAGATTTATATACCTTTGTCGACAGTTTGATTTTGACGGAATGCTTGTTTTGGATTTAAATATTTTATAGCATTGGATTCGGTCTGCGTGTTATCAAGATGAAAATTATCACTGTGACTATTTTACATTCATCTAAATATTTAATAAATTATAGTTTAAAAAAACTAAAAAATCACGCTTTTTTACTCTGAATTGAATTATTCTCCTAATAACTTAAATTTTATTATAATTTTATTTTGAAGTAATTAGTTATGATTGACTGTCCGATCTTCTACTACAGTAATATAAACTCTTTGTAATTTAAAATTATTTCCTACTTTTTAGTTTGATTAGCTATAAAAGCGAGGTTTTTGAGTTTTTTTAAACTATAATTTATTTTTTATTTTTTAGTTCACAAGGATATTGGGAAACTGTTATTAAATTATTGCATTGTCATCGGTTCTTGATACGTGTGCAAACTTTCAATTTAATCAAACTTCTGGAAATCGGTCAAATTTATGCCCACAGATTCCATTACATACATAGATACATAGGTACAACCCAAGCTTAAAATAAAAGCGTGGTAAAAAGAAACTGTCTGACTGACATATCAACGCACAGCCCAAATATAGAGACTCCAAATTTGGCACATACCTACGGAACCTTTATGAGGTCACTACTCCTACCGAACCTTGAATGTGAGCTTGGGAACATGTAGTCTGCTGTAGCCGCATAAGGCCGAGATTTAAATTATTAAACAACAAAACCAACAGTTTGATGGTTGTAGATCTATGAGTTCCCAGGATCGTCATTCAAGCACCTGAGGCTGCCTACCGTGGTGTTTTTAGTGGGTAGCCCGAGCCCACCAGTGTGGATAGGGCCTCCTACATACCCCACTGCACCCCCAGTAACGGGAAACCATAAAGGGTTGTCACCACGAAAAAAGGGGGTAACGTACACTAAGAAAGGATTTGCAAAACTCACGCCCTAAGGGAGTGAAACAGAAACCACGCTGGTGAAGCCGCGGGTGGAAGCTAGTTTCAAGAACGAATCAAATCTTTTCATAGTTTTTAATATAGTTTACGTCATAAAATGGAGTTCGAACTTGAGTCCGAATGTGTATGTCGAGGTTAATGTCACTCACATTTCCCGTAAGATAAACTAGTTAATCGGGCACTTTTCTTAACATCGACCGTTACGCAATTTTTTAAGTAAATTTGGTGCTGAATTCAGAATTAAAATCCGACCTCGCAAAGGCTGCTCCGAACAACGACGCAACTATCATTAGGATTAAATTCTCATACAACATAGTTTAAAATTGGAATATCGTCTGCCGAAAACTTAAATATCACTACTTTGTATATTCACAACTTCACTTTTAGCAAATTTTTCAGTTGACAATCGACCAGTTGTCCACAATACAATATTCATCCCAAAAAAGCCTTTACGATTTGATTCTCTTGTCGGAATTCCCGATCGCGGTTAAAATAGTACCAGTGCAAGTTTGAAAAGCCAGCACTAGGATACATATTTTATAAGTTAGCTTCGATTGTTCCGACCGTGGTTTTGGTTATTTTTTTCTTTTTTTCCGTATCATACACGCGCCGCCGCCGATGCGTCCATCGACACATGGCAGGGATTTTTTCTTGTTTTGAAAATGTCGACCGGATTGTTTGTTAGCAAACTGTCTTTATGAACATTGAATGCATTGCGTAGGAAACATCTACTTTCACACCTATTACTAACTACCTACCTTATAGGTATAACTTCCTCTTTATTTATGCAACCACAAACGTTAAAGCTACTGTCAAAAATTGGTTAGTTGAAATATATATTGTAACCTACCTATGTTGTAAAAAAGTAAATGAATACAATTATTGGAATTAATACAAGTTATCTGCTAACCACTTATTGGAATATTATGAACGGCCGGACGACGGAGCCAAACGATAAGTTGACTGTCTGCCTAGGCCGCTGCAAATTTTAGTCGAGCTTATATCAGCCCTGAAACATCTCATTTGCATCTTGTTCTCCATCTCATGCCTCACATGAGATGAGCAGTTTCCTAAAGATTATGTAGTCGATAATTTACCTACTTATGTTTATCCTCGTCCAGCCCAATCAAAAAGGATTTCTTTCTAATTCTATACCTATATTATACATTTTAACATGACAATAGGCAAACGTAAGGCGTGAATTTCGAGTCGGTGTAGTTTTTTTTATTACTTTTATGCTATGTTTGGACAGCAACCGTAAATTATATTTTCTCCTTTGTTTGAAATTACTGTTGAGTAGGAAGAGGATTTTCACGAGGAGGAAATTCACGAAATATCAAACCTAAATATCATCATCATTCCCCTTGCTTTTTTCCCATTTCTATTGGGGTCGGCTCCCAGTCTAACCTGATGCGGATAGCTACCAGAATTATACGAGTGACTGCCATCAGACCTCGACACCCGTAGGGAACCAGTAGCCGAGATGGTTAGACCAGGTGTCAGATTGTATTGGCTTCTGACTACATGTAACGATTGTCATAGATGTGTTTAATGACAACCGGGACCGACGGCTTAACGTGCTCTCCGAGGCATGGAGGGTAGTCCCTCAACCAACCAGACACCGAAACAAATTTTTGTTGTTACACAAATTTTGTCCGGGGCGGGAATCGAACCCGCGACCTCCCGGGCACAGTATAGCCCAATCGGACGGCTTACACCGCTTGACTACCGAGGAAGTCAAATCTAAATATGAAAAGTGAAAATATTGCAGACAATTTTAACGAAAACAAATCTTAAATATTCAATCACAAAAAAATACTGAATTAATAAACGTTACAAAACATTGAAAATATCTTCATCAAAATACAGACACATTTTATCTGAAGGTAAATCGCAAAACAAGATACGCGGAGTATTTAAACAACAGTATTTTTGTTTAGATCCAACTGAATTATGATTCAAACTCTATCATTTCACAACGCTAATTAAACTAGTTATTTGTGAATGAAACTTCTCGCAGATAGTAAAAGCACACGGTTGAAGCTATTTCGTGTTATACAGAAATAAATCACGACTAACGATCGCCGGGTTATTAATTAATAACAAATCTGAAAATAAATGTGTAAGAAACTCTGTCTTTCCATTATGCTTTTACGCCTAATCTATTGAACCGCATTGGATGGAAATTGATATGGAGATAGAGTAAGACCAGTGAAAGCAGACTGCTCAAAAAAAGTCTAATGGTTACATTAGACTTTTATTAATTTATTAATTAATAATTTCTTTCATATTAATTTATTTCACACGCACACACATAAAAGAGTATTTACTTCTTTTTTTTACAAAATACTTATAAGTTGAGAATTTACGATAAATTGTAGAAACACGTAGGTATCAATTTGGAATAAAAAACAACAATGGTAGATATCGATGGCAAGATATCGCCGAGGGCATCGATCCTACCGGAAGCTCTTCCTTCTCACGCGCTATTCATTCGTTGAACAAAGCATGAGCACCAACATGACAAATTCGACTCCGATTGTCACCTTCACAATTGTACCTACTGTTCGCTTATCATTTAATAAAATTTATTAACAACTACACATTTCTGAATCCCGCAGGAAGTTTTTACGAGTGTTTACTTTAGGTAGAGCGCACAAAGACTAAATCCAGCTTTTGTTGCATTCGCGATATTAAAAGCACGTGTGGCCAAACAAAGGTTACGTTATGCGGGGGATTATTTGCCAATTTATGGCGCTTTTTGTAAATTCCGTTGAAAGCTTGGCCCCGGAAATTTGGCTCCATTTCAACAAAATTATCTTTTTAACTATAAATATTACGAATAATGTATATTTGTGTGACAAAAACGTTCGAATGAATGATGATATCCACCTTGCTCGCGGAATTTTTATAGCACACGGTCAACGCACACAAATTCATACATTACCCATTTACCTACTAAATCATTCATAATACGCGCTCGGTCTTCTTCTTCTTTTAATTAAAGGTTTCGACCCTTGTCGGTACAGCTGATGAATCTCTTTTCATTCGGCTCCATCTTTCACCGCTCTATACGATATGACGCCAACCATTTCCTTTATATGGTTTATGTAGCTTATCCTTGGCCTTTCTTTTCCACGTTTTCCTACTATCTTCCCCTCTATGATGTCTGATGACGTGTGAATTCTTTCAAAAAAGGTTCATAAAGAGCTGTAGTCATTTCCCACTATTCATAAAAACTTGACAGATCTAAAGTCTCGGTATAGAAAGATTTCCTTAAACTAATCGTATTTTAGTGAACATCAGCCTTATTCATGAAAAAAATAACGCATATAGCGTTATTAAGTTCTGTGAATAAGGCTGATTCACTTTAAATCATACTTAGAAGTTGGTTGGAATTACGAAACTGACAGCATGTTTGTATAGATATTACCTGGTAGCTAATGACAATGAATTCTAAGATGATGCTGATATAGCTTTAGTTAGTCAAGAAGTAAGAACGACCCCAAGCAACAGCCCACCAGACCCCTTCAAATTCACGGCTTCACCAGAATTCTCATCAGTACAAGCGCCATCAGTACCATCAGTACAAGCGGGTAGTTGGTCTCTAACCGCAGCTCAAGTTAGTTAGCCAGCCATAGTATACATATAGCCAGGCAAGGATAACGTCCAGCATCATGAAGTTAAAGTTTACGGACGTATACTGTGTCAATCGCTATAAGGATACTTACAGTCCCAATTACACAGAAGTCTCCACCTTACAAATAGTAAACAACATCAACATTCAAATAAATTATGTATTTACTACGCGAGTAAAATGCTTTTTAAAATAGATTTTAACCTGAGTCGTATTTTCAGGACTTATCTTCGTGTGGGCGGCGACTAGCAACAAATCAGCCGACCCATTAGAGGTGATAAAATTTTACGATTGTTCGCTACTTTCCGTCAGACGCAACGTGCCGTCGTACCGCGTGTCGCGCGACTTATTATGCATTAGAATTGGGTTGCATGTATAATTTTAGGAGAGTACTAACCCGTTATCACGTTTTCTCAACCATCTTAATCAATCCTCATTGACCCTCAATCAAGATTCAATCCTCGAACAATAACCTAATTTAGATGGAACTGGTTTCTGCCCACGCCTTAAGATAAGTATAGACTTATTATAAATTTCATCTTAATCCGTTCAGTGGTTTTCCCTTGACATAGTAGCAATCATTCATACATCCTTACAAACTTTCGTGTTTAAGATATGTAGTAGTAGGATAGGATAGGGTATTGAATGTTGTCTTGTATTTACCAGTTTTACCTAAATTTTATTTTAGTGTAGAGGACAGAATGTAGCTTTTCTAAATTCAAATAGGTATCATTATGTAACACACACAAAAATTTTCATTTATGACGAGAATGTAGCACTTCTTAAAGCTCAGTATCAGTTTTCTATATTTATATATTCTCCATATTAAAATATACTTATTGAAAGTAAAATACAAAATTGCTAGCCCGCGTCATGTGAACACCCGCTCGGCTGACACACTAATTTTGGAGTGCATTAAAGCAGTGATTATTTTAGTAATCGGCGGAGCGATTCACTTAATTACCCTTATTGTTTACACCATTTATCCCGATAGTCAGCATTTAAATGTTATTTCGAACCATTTCCAACTAAAATAGCTCCACGGTGGTCCTCAAGCGAATGATTAACGAAAACACAAACGACGACAATTTACAAAGAAATGTAAAATCCATTGCTTCTTTTACATAACCTAGTCGAATAAAAAGCAAGTCTGGTTAAAGAAACTACGCAATGAACATCAAAATGTAGGCTTTCATTGAGAACCTTATGGGCGGGTCAAATACGATCTATGTTTTCCGTAACGAATAAAATTTTATGTTATTATCTAGTGATTATAAGGTAAGTTTTAGTTTCAATGTATTTATGAATGTGGAATTTATAGATTCCGAAATAATGAAGTCCACCACAGTAAATATATAGGTTACTAAATTTTTTTTTGTGCTTTCACATGCTCTAATGCTTCTACTGAGTAATGACCTAAGTTAAATACGTATACCACTTTACTGGATATAATAAGTAATTCCTTTTCTTCAATTTTTGTGTGTTAGTTAGGCAGCAAGCTAGTAAAATATTTGTTTTTATTCTGCAATATGCTTGCCTTTGTCCACAATTTGCCTAACGTTAAGCAATGATGTAGTCTACGATGGGACGCGCCCGCCCAATATACCAATTCACTCGTAATTACGAATGATTTTCGGTGGCGAGGTGGCAGTGGAATAAGGCTCCTTACGGTTGGAACCATAAAGAAGCAAAAATTCCGACTCACCCTCTTAAATGGTGTCAACAGACATCGCACCGGAACACGGCAAGGCCACTAACCACGGCCGAAGCCTACTACCAGTTAATTACCAGTAAACATAATTATTATTATTGTCATTCATTCATTCATTCATCATTGATTCATTCATTCAATAATATTGTAGAAAGACAAGACTGCAACCGAGTATCCTTGTAACCCTAGCTTGAAAAACAAGCCTCGTGTATCTCGAGTAAAGAAAGTTCGTTGTCACTGATATCATCCATACTCAGGTAAATAAGTAGGTAACTTGTTGAGTCAACACCAAACTCCATACAACCGCAAACTATTGTGTCTTTGTGACCAACTTTCACGACACTTGCATGATATCTTTATTACATCCCCTACTATCGACACTCATGACGATACTTTATCACCTTGACAACTTAGTTGGAAAGTGAAAAAACCGTCAGTCGGCCAAACCCCCTACTGCTAAACTTTTGCGGTCACAAAATATCTCAATCTAGAAGCAGCCATTAAAGAAAAAACGTTTACACAGTACGCTCGCTTTGGAGTTACCGTTCTAGAGAACTATCCTGCTGTGTAAGTAGATTTATTATGCTTTTTGCCGGTGAGATATCAATTAGGAGTTTCGTACTTGGAGATAAGAATATTACACATTTCAGATTACTAACTTTGAATGCGGAAATTTAGAAAAACTTGCGAAACTTGCTGTTAAAAACTCCTTAGTTTTGGACCTCTTTTGTGTTTTATGGCTGTTCGGTCACAGTCACTTTAACCCTTTCTAGTGTCCCACTACTGTGCACGGTTCTTTTCTCAACTATCTTACGAGTTGAGAGAGTTTAGGCCTTAATCCACACACGATGCCAAGTGTGGTGTTGGTGAATGTCACATGTCCTACAATTATCAGTTCTTAGACATGCCGGTTCCCTCAAGACGACGTTTTCTTTCGCCGATATTAAGCAGCGGTGATGAAACAATTCACACAAAGATGAACCGAACGACGACCGGGAATCGAACCCGCGACTTTATATTTCTAAGGCGAGGTGCTGCTTAATATCTGCCGTTCTGTATTTGAATTCATATATTATTCAATCTTGTTTTGCAATTGACAAAATATCTTTGATTTGAATTACATCACGCCTGTTAAAATTTATGTAGTTAAAACATTAAAAACTAATTTCATTTATTTAAATTTAATTTGATTATATTTTTAATAAATCTATGTAGTTAAAACATTAAAAACTAATTTCATTTATTTAAATTTAATTTGATTATATTTTTAATAATTTTTAATTAATAATATCAATTGCATGTAAATGTGATGATATATGATTTAATTGCATTTTTTTAAAACCCTAACTTAAATGATTTTTTTTAAATTAATTTATGGTCGCTTGTGACTAGATGATGGTAGTAATTGACGGACTGAATACAATCTTCGTTGTCGTACTCCGGAATCATGCCTGTTATTATAATTTTTGATCCCTAAACATGTTTGTAAATCACACATAATTCACGTTCCTTGGCTTAGATAGCAACGCTGGCGGAGAAGAGTAGGAGTCTCAAGCTTCACTTCTATAGAGTCATGAACTAAAACGTTCCCCGTTATTTTTATTAGCTTTTTTATTACTACATTGAAAGGATTCGCATATTGTTTCTCCCTGTTTGTATAAGTATTTGCTTTTTAAATGGTTATTACGCTTGCTAAAAACACAATTTGCCAAAATCAAACAAAGATTTTTTTAGCGAAACCCGTGATTTCTATTTTTTTTTGCACAACCCTGACAATTATGAAGGGGTGTTACAAAAGAAAGTCGATGGTAATAAAAGTAAACCTTTCGGCGGCAAACGCACCGCCACCGAAGGGTTACTATTTATTTCTATTACCCGACGGTTTATGGTGCAACACATTTTAGTGAGAGTTTGTAACAATCAGTCATCCACCCAACTCGACTGGGTTGCTTGGACATTTGCGCGTTCCACTAGGTGTTGTAAACGAAAAAATACTGACAGCACTAAAAAGCGGACTCATAAAGTAATTTGCACAAATTCGCAAAAGGGTAAAATTTTTGCTATGCCGCACCGTTGAAACTTTATTTCAAACACCCGTTATGTATAGAAAACGTGGTAAAAATAACTGTTGCACCATTAGTTAGTTTGGTAACTCGTTTATATTCTTCGACCTTTGTTTCAAGTTTGTTCAATTGTAATTGAGTTCCGACAGTTTTACGTTTTTAAAAATAATAAGTGTTCATTTGCAGACTGATCCGGAATAATAGGGGGTCGAACTAGTGCCCCGGAAAGAAATAAGCTGTTTATATTAACTTACGCAACAAAACGTGCGTGTGGCAAGGCTAGCGATTTTGCAGTCCATTGCGCATTTAAAATCGTTGGTTTTAAAAACTGCTGAGTAAAATACGTAATGGATAACCAAATCAGCACTCGCATCGCTTGCTTCTCTTTTCCGTGGCCAGGCAGTTAGACTTCCTTAACCCTACGTAAAGCCGCCCGTAAAACTCATAGGAAGATCGGATCGGCGATATGAGGCGGAAATAAATCGCTATTTAAAATCAATTTGTGTAAAGGGTAGAGGAAAGTAGTTGGGTGACTGGGGGCAGGCGGTCACGCGTCCACCACACTTCCAATCGGTTCCATTCAAGCGATATTGTTGCTTATATTGTGATACAGAACGATTGAGATAATAGACTCTGATAAGGGATTGGCCACGAACATTTTATTGCTAATTTCGTTTTATTGAGTTTTTGATTTTCCGAGATTGTATAGTAAAAAGCTATCTACGGAATTTCCTAAGTAATCTCAAGAGTAGTGGAGTAATAGTTAGTATTTAATTTCCAAATGCAACTCTTAACTTTTCTTCCTCTCTCATCTTGATCCTTTGGGTGTGATTCTTTTTCTTCTTCGGCTAGCATTTTATTAAATCTTGTTGTATATTCTCCTCAGTCTGCTACTGCTTCTTTTCTTCCAATTTGCCTTTTAGGGCTATGTAGAAGGCAAATTTAAACTTCCAAATATCTTAATACGTATTAGGAGATGATAAGTACGTACCAGTTTGGAAAAACGGGCTATTATTATTTAACAGGTAGCCTGGCTGGTTATTACACTAAATTCTATCTCAAAATGAATCAATCATATCAAAGTTATCAATTTTTTGTATCAATCAAAGTGAATCAATCTTATTGAATTCACCACAGCACACACATCGTTTACCGTAAACAGGCAAAGATCGCACGTCTCGTTTGTTCGGCACCAGTATATCGCGAGGTGAACTTAAGGGGGTTACAGGCTTAGGCGATGGCCTCGGGCGCGCCGCGTATTGGGGCTTACCGTGATTTACTCGTTATGTCGCTCGCGGCTCGCTCAGCCTTTCTTTTTTCTGTTTACTTAACGGATCAGGGGTTACCCTTTATTGGGTAAAGTCGGAAAACTGATATTCCGCGCGATATAAACTTAAACGCAACTTTATTGGCGATGGGAGATTTGCTGTACAGAATTTGTTTGATTTTATTTTGTTTTTTATTTCTGCCTCGTTGATCGAATGGTTGGTAAATACATAAACTATTTATCATTGAATACCTGACTGTCTCGTAGAGCCAGTGTGATATCACGTTCGCTTCTAACCAAGAGGTCTTCGAGTTGGTACTGCAGGTCAAGAAAAAGTGCTATTAGGCCATTGGTTACTCTCAAAACTGTATTATGACCGTGAAATTCCTGTTTCAAACCATTAGCACAGTATTCTGCTTCAAATCTAACAAAACTCAAGAATGTCTTGGATCATAGATATAGATAGTTCTACGCAAAATTAATGGCAATCTCAAGTAAGTATTTCAGTCATTAATCACCCAATTGGAGACGGCAGACGACAAGTAAAACACATCATTAATCATCAAAAACACCCTAAATGGCCCATAAATGCCCACAATCTTTATTTGCACTCAAGGTATACCGTGAAATTCTTTACAAAAACTCTAAGGATATGTTCGCACGATTTCTGTAGAGTATTCACGAGGTAACAATAAGAGTATACATACGTAACGACTGGTTCACGACATAAATCAAAGTTGAACAAGACATTAACGCTATAAGAAAACAATACAAGTACAACGCAGAAGTTTTACTTCACGCCATTTTCTTCAGAAAATTGCTCCAATCAAAATCACATCAAACTATTCAATAATACGTTTTAAACAAATATGTTTAACTTATACATAGTTTATGATAAAAAAAAATATGTAAGTATTTGTCTATTTTTGTCTGTCTGTCAATTAGTAAATAAGTATTTGTCTGTCAATTAAACGTTATGATAATATTATGAAAAGTACGTTCTCACTTAAACTTCCACTATGTGCTAGATATTTAGAATAGTAGCAAAATGTCGATATTCTTTGGGTATTCATAGAGTCACGATTTGCGAAAGTTCAATGACTGTAATTTAAGCGCATTAAACTTCTTATTCGTGTTTTCACGCCGCAGGACGTGGGTTCGATTCCCACCCGAGACAAAAATTTGTTTAAATATGTCTGTTTGTACAAGACAAACAGACATATTTAAACAAATTTAATTTTGTGTGTCCTGTCGTTGTCAAATAAATGTTTTTCTTTCTTTCTTTCTTTCTTGTGTCTGGGTGTAATTATCTATATTTAAGTATATATTTACAAATGAAAAGTATTATATGCTGTATATTACCAGTTATCTGGTTTCCATATTACAAGCTCTTTGGGATCAGATGACCGTGTGTGTTAAATTCCCACTATATTATTATTATAAATGAAGATGTAAAGAAAATTTTTCATTTATATGAAGTTACTTTTTACATATCTATGTACGGAAAACGGTACATACGCTATACATAAAAGCTGTATTACATAACTAAAAGATATAAGTCACTTTACTTTCTTATTAACTTGTATAGTGACAATGTGACAAAAACTATTGTAGGCGGTTTGAATGGCACTGGCCACTGACTTTGTGGTTCATGGCTTCAGCCAAAAGGTACCCTTTTGATATTATACTCCAATGTGCGGATTACCGTGGGTAAATGTTGTGAATAGGAACATACTAAAATAGAAAACGTTTAGTATTAATGTTGGTTATAACTCAAAAAGGAAGGCTAATAAAAACGTATTGAAGACATTGGTAGTCTTCAATAATAATAATAATATTTTTACACAAACTCAGCGCAATCCGGTCCCAAATTAAACAATTATTTCCAATTATTCAATACGTTGGTGCTCTTATTAAAAACAAGAACGGTTATAATTAAGTAGCTCTAACTGCGCGTTTGCACTGCACAACAAAACATGATACAAACATAGTCTTATCTCTTTCTACTCATCTCTAAACGATAGAGAGAGATAGTGCTTGCAACATGATTTCTTGTCAATATTTCGCCAATGGAAACTAAATAAACAAAAAAATAAATAAATAAATATTTTTGGGACGTTAACACACACAGTCATCTGGTCCCAAGCTAAGCAGAGCTTGTGTTATGGAAACCAGATAACTACTATATACTATACATATAATACTTTTCTTTTGTAAATATATACTTATAATAGATATTTACACCCAGACTCGACACAAACACAAATGTTCATCATTAATGTTTGTCTCGGGTGGGAATCGAACCCACGACCTGCGGCGTGAAAACCAAGTATCTTACCAACCACGCCACCGGCCCGTCAAATCAAATGCTTTAAGTACTTTATTTAAAAAAGGAATAAAAGTCTACTTAGTTTTTGGGAGTGTTTCTCAGTAGTCGCCAGCCATTCACTGCATAGTAAGAAAAGAAATTGGACTATATACATATATGTAACACTCGCGTCTCAAAAAAAATAAAATATTTGGATGCTTGTTACTCTTTCACGCAAAAACTACTGGACGGCATTGGATGAAATTTAGCACAGAGATAGATTATGGTCTGGATTAACAGATAGGCTACTTTTTATCCCAATAAGTACCACGCGAGCTAAACCGTGGGATGATTTGTGATTATTTTTCTCATCTCGAAGGTAGGCGATACATACACAGCACACCGCTGGTACTAATGCGGCTGTTAACGAACACAATTATTGTAACATGGTTTTTTGTTCCAATATGTTCACGTAATATTATTCTATCATCATTTTATAACTTTATCTCTTGTTACTTTCTACAAACAAACATTCCGCCTGAAATTACTATAGAGGCATCAGGCCGTTTGCGCAGCACCCCGCGGCGTCAGTCTTTTTACAATTCAATCAAGCGCCCGCGCTCCGTTGTCAACATGCCTCCTATAAGTGGATTATAGTTCAACACATTTGACGGCAGATTTACTTACTATTGTCTAATCTTTGTACGATTGTAGATGTACCCAATGAATACAGTGCTTGCTAACTTTTTTATATTTTTTTTCTATATTTTTTTTTATTATTTGAAATAACGTTTGGACATCTGTCTTTTGCTTTGTGGAGACTATTTGGCCAGGATCTTTATCTGGGTGTATTAAAAGAGCAACCTTTTTATTAGCGTTGCGTATGTCGTAGGGGAATGTTTTGGAACTCCTAAGCGTCTTATGTTGAGCCGGAGATAAAAGATTAAAAATGTTTTTTTTTTTTAGTTTTGGAACGTTTTACCGATAGGAGTTGTGAAGGTTATAAATAAGAAGCTAATTAGGTGACAGTTGACGCGACAGTTGAGTCCATCAGTTGTAGGTAATAACAAAATTTTTAGCTACCTACAAATAGAGACCTTTGTGCTCTTTTTTTTTCTTATAGATATACCTAAACAATAGAGAGTAGCACGAAATTGTGGCTCTTAAATATTCCCGTGCCAAGTTCTCACTGAAAATCATTCGTAATCACGAGTGAATACGAATGATATACGAATACTGGGCAGGCGCGTTCCATTTTAGACCACACCATGTTGTTGACCACATCATTGCTTAACATCAGGCAAGTTATAGTCAAGCGGAAGTCTAATTTTAAATAAAAATAACGATTCTTAAGCTTTCGTCCTATTCTTCTTTGTGACACTTAAAAGACATAAACTTATGCATCGTTTATAAATTGGGACTAAGGAGACTAAAAAGTACCTTACTACCATTCTACTAAAAAAACTTAAGATTTCTATTGAAATACCTACTATAGATATAATATTGTAAAAAAAAATATCGGGCAGGACGGGTATTATAACAAATCCAACCTTCATCCTTCCACTTTTCCTCGTTCCTGGCCACTCGTACATTTCTTTTTTTAATAAAAATCGTTCCAAATTCAAAATATATTATTTAGGCATCGTGCAAAAGAAGTCTTTCAATTTCAAAATGTTTGTAATAAAAATAGCTTAGGTTTAGATAAAAACACAAAGCAAGCGGCGAACCATATTCCCATTCACTAAAATCGTCTCCACACCGTCTATTCTCTTCTGTTGATAATGTTCTGAAGGCGTTTGGCTATAAACACGTGCAAAACAATCAGAGATTCGCGGTGATCATCTATAAATCACTTATTTGTATAAAAGCCTTTCGAGTGGCTGCATTGTCGCTTTATGGATGTTATACCATTCATTACACACCATTAAACGTATTATAATACGCTCACCAGTTTATTTAGACACTCCTCGCCCCTCACATCACCAAAAATTAGAAGTGAAATTATATTTTCTAACACCAACGGAGAGGTCAAGATGAAGTGGTTACTGTTACCTCAGAAAGTATTGTTTGGGCGCGATAGAAGTCATTCATATTTTTGATAATAAATGGCAACTGATGACAGAAATCGGAACAATGAGTGTGATGATAAACTGAATCTTAGAACCGTCTTTATGCACTATGGAAAACATTGGCTCCATCCTTATAGACAACCTACATAACAATGTATTTATCTACCTACATAATATTAGGTAGGATCTGCACTATAGATAGACCGTTTAACTCGCGTATCGCCTATCGCCAAGATTCTGACTCCTCAAGCAGCACAGTCATTCAAGCGATATGGATATTAGTTAGTGACGAATAGTCTTACATTACTTTTATCTGTGGTTAAATACCTAGTTCTTTAAGAGATTTAATTAATGTTTTATGACTTTGTAACTCAAATGGCGATACGTGAGTTAAACGGTCGGCCTATACCTAGTTGCCTGCCTGACCTACATTAAGGACTTTAGTTCACAGATATTTTACCTTTAACGATCCAAACCTCTACAGTCCGCGAAGACTAAGCTATCTTTGCATATGTGTGAGTGCACATAGACAGTGTAGGTTAGCTTAGACTATGCGGACTAAGCCTCTAGCTCTTGTGTTGGCTAACATATACGCTGTGTTATCGTACCAGCTTATAGATCAGCCAACATCAGCGAAAAATGGCATTAGACTTTAAAGTTAAAATAAGTTTGAAGGAAGTGTACGTTGTGGATCTAGCAACTCGTCTTATCTTTATTTAATTACATTCATATCGTAAAACTATTAGTGTCCCACTGCTGAGCGTGGGTCTTCTCATAATAACTATCAGAGTTGAGAGAGCTTACGCCTTAATCCACACACGCTAACCAAGTGTGTGTTAGTGGATGTCACGTGTCATCAAATTATATCTTAGATTACAAAGCTAAGGTCTATACAGCTGCACCACTGCTCAAAGATAAACATTTTTAACATTTTTTGTTTACTTATTTAAACTTGCAAAGTTTTTATTTCGAGACTGGTAGTTATAAGTAGAGGTTAACGCTGATAAACAAACAAATAATTATTATATTTAGTAACTGTAGTCTAAAGAACCAACAAAAGATTTTGTAAAGAAGAAGTACGATTAAGTTTAAATAGTTTAGTAGTTACACGACAATAATAGTAGAATTATTAAGAAAATAATAATACAATTGAATGATACGTGTAGAGTACAACTCGGGATCTTCAGAAACAAAAAAAATAGTTCTGTGTGACGCCCTCATGGATTTTATTCACTTAGAAGTCGCACTGTAAGTTAAGATCGAAGTTCTATTATTAATTAATTTATAGGTAGATGTCTACTTATAAATCAAGTACTTAATTGATAATAATATAGAACTTAAATATGCGAAAGTAACTCTGTCTGCCTGTTGCGCTTTTCGCCAAAACTACTGAACTGATATGGATTAAATTTGGCATGGAGTTAGTTGGAGACTTGGGTAAGGACATAGGATAATTTTTATCCGACTGCGCAAAAGGTTGGTTGGCTGGTTTAACGCGATAGCCAAAATACACGCGGGTAAAGCTGCGGTCGAAAATCTAAAAAGTTCAAAACTTTTAAATAAAATGTAACTTTTTCGCCATCTGCCAACATTGACAAGATTAATAGTCGGAGAAGTCGAACCATTTCATACGTTTTCATTATTAAAGAACGACTTTTACAAAATTTTATGGCGTGGAAACAACAATTTGCAGTTTTGGTGAAACATCAACCTTCGCATTGTGTTTGTAGAGGGCGTGACCGAGCCCCAAGAAAAATATACGAAGCATAGAATCGAAATTTGTTATGAGATTTACTATCCAAATATTTACTTACACAGAATCCTATTATGTAATCGAATTCCTTTGAATTATTATTGTGCTTTTTGGAAAAAAATGTAGGCGTTGAAGCTTTAAGCTAGTTTACGTAACTACCATTATCAATAGAGTGATGAATGTTTTTAAAAAATCTATAAAAACTAACAATGAGCTGGATTTTGGTGAATGGGCAACCCTGGGTATCTATAAAAGTAGAAATAAACTGTATGATTTATACGCTGAAAAGTCCTACAATCAGGACCCTACCTTCATAGATTATGTTAAAAGATATTCAAAACTTTTTAAAAAAATATGTTTAACCGCTAAATCCATATACATAAAAAATAAAATCAAAACATCTTCTAATGTTGTTAAAACTACTTGGAACATTATTAATAATGAAACTGGTAAGAAAAAAGCCTGTAATAAAGATTTTAAGCTAAAAATTAATAATGTAGATATAACAGCTGACCTGGAAGTTGCGACAGAGTTTGAAAATTTTTTTACTAACATTCCTTTACTGACTACAATGAGTCTGCCGTCGTCTTCTATATCCGCTGAATCAATACTTAAGGAAAATGTAGTAGAGTGCGGTACAGTGTTTGAATTTATGCAAGTTACACCTAATGATATATTGAAAGCCTTTAAATCAATTAATTTGAAGAATACTAAAGACTTGTGGGGACTTTCTGTTAAGGCGGTATCTGCAATTATTACTATAATTGCCCCACATCTTGCATCTATTTTCAACAACTGTATTGCAGTAGGTGTATTTCCTGACTTGATGAAGCACAGTAAGGTTATTCCTTTATTTAAATCTGGAGATACTTCTGATCCATCAAACTTTCGACCTGTTTCTGTATTACCCACCTTAAGTAAAATCTTTGAAAAATTAATACTTAGCCAGTTGCTCAGACATTTTAATAGACATGAATTGTTACATAAGAAACAGTTCGGGTTTACCAAAGGTTGCTCAACCGTTGATGCAGGTGTTGAATTATTAAAAAGTATCTATGCTGCTTGGGAGAATTCGCAGGATGCCTTGGGTATATTTTGCGACTTGTCCAAAGCCTTTGACTGTGTGCAACATGAAACTCTTGTAAGGAAATTACACCACTATGGTATTAAGAATAAAGCTCTTGAATTTATCATATCTTATCTGAGTGATAGAATTCAAAAAGTCGATGTCAATGGAATTAAGTCCTCAGGGTCAAGAGTCACCATGGGTGTACCTCAAGGATCGATTCTCGGCCCTTTTCTGTTCCTAGTTTATATTAATGACTTACCTTATTATGTTAATGATAGCCATGAGATTGTGTTGTTTGCCGATGATACTTCATTGACATTTAAAATTAATCGACAATTAAGCAATTATGACGAAGTAAACAACGCACTCTCTAAGGTGATCTATTGGTTTAGTGTGAATAATCTTTTACTCAATGATAAAAAAACTAAAGTGATAAAGTTTTCCATGCCCACTGTAAGACAGGCAAATACAAATGTTAAAATTAATGGTAATGAGGTGGACCCTGTTAAGTCATCTGTTTTTTTAGGCATCACACTAGATTCTAAATTACAGTGGCTTCCTCATATAGATAAACTGTCCGGAAAATTAAGTTCTGCTGCGTATGCAGTCAAAACAATTAGACGGCTCACTGATGAGGATACTGCTAGAATTGTTTATTTTAGTTATTTTCATAGTATCATGTCTTATGGAATTCTTCTTTGGGGAAATGCGGCTGACATAGAAACCATTTTTATTTTACAAAAAAGAGCTATAAGAGCTATCTACAAACTAGGAAGCCGTGTTTCTCTAAGAGAGAAATTCAGAGACATAAATATTTTGACTGTCGCTTCTCAATATATTTATGAAAATTTATTGTATGTGCATAAAAATATTACAAAATTTAAAAAAATAAGCGACACACATAATTTAAATACTAGAAATAAGAACGATCTTGTAGCACATCATACTCGACTCCACAAAATCAGTAACTCTTTTATGGGGCAGTGTATACGTTTCTACAATAAACTTCCAAATAATATTAGGGAAATGACTATTAACAAATTTAAAATAACTATAAAATCTACGTTATGTAAGAAAGCGTATTATAAAATTTCAGACTATGTAACGGATAAAAACGCTTGGAATTAAGTCGCTCTAATTCAACACAATAAACAAACAAAATGTAATAGATATAAGTACTTCATTTAAAAAAGAAAAAAAGCCTACTGAGTTTTTTTGGCAGTGTTTCTCAGTAGTTGCCAGTCATTCACTGCACGGTAGGAAAAGAAATTGGACTATTTTTAAGTAGACTCGCGTCTCAAAAAAAATAAAGCATATTTTCATTTCATTTCATTTCAGGATTTTGAGAGTGCTTTCTAAGTTTAACTTTTTTTTATATACCAGTAAATGATTAAAAATTTAATTTATTTATTAAACGAAGGTACGGTCAGGCGTGTTTCAATACGCGGCAAAAAAATAATGGTGTTAGGTACGCCATAAGTTTGAAAATGATCGGGATAAGTAGTTGAGTCGTAAGTCTGAAATACGGCTAAATACCAAACCCTAATAGTTTTTAACCGACTGCCAAAAACGGTGGAGATTAGGTATATTAAATTCGACTGTATGTTTTTTTATATATAGATACTGTATTTTATGTGATTTCTCCCCCATTAAAATTGGTGGACCGACTCAAAATATTTTTTTTATCTAAGTTCTTTTTTTCATCGCGGTTTTTCTTCTCCATTTTTATATCCTGAAGTTACAAAGTCTTTTCAGACTTCATGGTCACTGGTGGAGAAAAAGGAATAAAACCTAAAGAAGAAAATACTGTGATTGTTTTTGTTGAAAAGGTGATATCCCAAGACTAGTACCGTGATAAGGGAACCAGGATCTGATGATGGTATCCAAGAGAAATTGAGAGAAACCATCGAAAATCGCCTAGTGATTTAGTTAATTTTTTCAATATATGACAGCACTACTATACTGAAGGTAACCCATAATTTTTTATGTATCCGAACTGTATCGTACTTTTGAAACACTAGCGACATCTTTTAAGTAATTGTATAATCAAAATGACTACTGCCATCTAACCGAAGAAGTTGTAACTAAAGAGCTTGTAGTACCTTTGTATTACCTAGTTTGCGTCTTCAATGTTAGATGGCGTTAAACTAAAAATCTAAAGTTACGTTAATCCACCACAGTGGCGCTACTATCGACATTATATTTGTAAGCGTTTCTAAGCTCTTTGATTATATTGTAGAGGTAGTAAACCTCTTTTGTTTAACTAAATTGAAATTCATAAACCAAAGTTTTATTAATTTTATTGTGTTGGTAAAATACCAATCGTAACGTTGAACTTTAACCTACAAAGAACAATAAACCTAAACTTTACGTAGAATAGGTTTAGAGGGTTCATGGAACAACCTAGTTCTTCTAATGTACCGGTAGATGGCTTCAACTTTGCAAACTAATTTTTTTTCAAATCAGCCTGACATATCAAAAGTCCTCTGCTGTTTCAGTCAGCTGTATGCACGTATGTAAGTGATGACGCTAAAACGGATTTTAATGGTGATAAGTTTAATAATTTTTAAGGAATGGTTATTATGTTTAGAATAAAGAAAGCCATTTATTTCGAGTTTAACGATATTGCATAAATGAAACAAATTATTATGTTGTTTTTATCACTTTTAAATTATAATTAAAAAGAACTACATTTTAAGTAGGTATGGAATGGTTATATAATTTATCAGCTACTAGCGACCCGCCCCAGCTTCGCACGGGTGCAATGTGTTATACCTTTCTCTGGAATCACTCTATCTGTTAAAAAAAACCGCATCACAATCCGTTGCGTAGTTTTAAAGATCTAAACATATATAGGGACACAGGGACAGAAAAAGTGACTTTGTTTTATACTATGTAGTGATGGGAAACCTGACCGGATCATTAACAAAAATTAAAAAAAGAACTAGATTTTCATTTTCATAGAATCGGCTGTCATGTCACATATCATCTCTAGCGCGTGCTAAAGCCATATTTAGTGAGCTGTGGTTTGGGCTGAGATCGGTCTATAAATACGGCACCTATTGACTAATATCTAAAATCGGTTCGACTGTTTTCAGACGGGACACCGAAAAAGTCCACTCAACCAATAAAGACCCTTCCGGCTAATTGGGTTAGGCCATCCATAAAATAATCTAATAACAAAAATACAGTAGGTAACTATTCGCAACGGTCATTTTCATTTAGCAAAACAAAATCGGATTTACAGTAAGTAAATATGTACCTACCTACCTAACTACTTTTAATATAGAATCTGCACAAATTCCTAAGCACTCAGCATTAATAATCCCAGTCCAGTTCATTAGCTGTTTTATATCAAAGAGATCTGAGCTCAGTCCGAGCCCCTGCGTCCGGTCCGTTTCATTAGTACGTACCTAGCTATTATAAACCGCTTAACCCGTGTAGTGTACACACCCCTTAATAGCCCTATACTACATTTTTACACAATTTAAAAAAGCAGCTAAAATTAATAAGCCTGAGTATAGTAGTATTAGTTGTAGTTCGGTATTTTTATTACTTACAAATAAATGCGAAAGTTTTTACGGATGTGTAGATGGACGCTTGTGACTCTCACGATAAAAGAACTGGACGGATTTGGATGAAATTTGGCACAGAGATAGTTTATAGTCTCGAATAGCACATATGCTACTCTTTAACCTAATACAATGTCAGCAAAGCTAAGTAACTTACGTTATTGTGCGGTCTTCAGTTTTAGGAACGATTATTCAATAGAATCAAAAGATTGTTGAATAAACTCACATTTTATCCGAGAAATATTTTGACATTTCACTCTTTGGAAAATAGCCCTAAATTTATTTTTTGAAATGTATATGTCTGTAACTATAAGAATCTACTTTTAAAACAACACTGTTTAGTATTTAATGGATGTTTTCAAGAGCTCTGATCTGAGATATGTTTATATCATCTTCTGTACTTTTATGTAATGGCAAATAAAACGTTATTATTATTATTTAATCAGGTTATACGAACTGTCAAAATTAATGTTGATTGGCTCAAAAAAATATTATAAGACTCTTTAGTTAACATGGACTTTGTCTCTTTCTTACTAGTAGAAATGTCAACATTGCAGACAAAAACAAACGAATTATAAACCTATTTGAGCTTTAATAAGCTTAAATTACGTTTATGAATATACGTAGGTTAGACTTACTTACTAGGGGGAGGTGGTCAAGCTCAATCTTTCCAAATCTCACTTAGGGGGGAGGGGGTGTGTTGGCAAATATCACGTAAATATTTTTCTAGTAGTCTCTCTTGAGTCAGTGCACGAGTCTCCATGGACTGAATTATAATAAATCTTTTCTTAATTTTTGTTTGTATATAATATTTATTATTTAATTTTATGATTGTGACTTCAAATTACGTTAATATTGACAAATACTAGTATTTCAATAAAAGTAATAGAGCAAGTTCTTTTTTTTCAATAATCCAACACGTTTACCGACCAAATAGAAATTTTGAAGAATCTCGCGTGAGATTAGAGGTGGGGGGAGGGAATTGAGGAAAATATTACGATGCCTCCCAAGGGATGGAGGGAGTTGAAAATTTCATAAAAATACCTCACGTAATTAATGGACGCGCCCCTGAGTATATTGTTAACCTTACGTTAACGACATAACCATCAACGACCCATCACTAGTTACGCCCGAATAAATAAAACACCTCTTCCATTTAACGAGTAGGTACCTACGTTAATAGCAATAAAAAAAATACAATTTATAAAATGATGTTTATAAAATTTGGTCAATTATAATTTGCAAATAAGGTATGTTACTGTCATATGCATGATGAATACCTAAGTAATAATAAATGAATCATTCCTACAAATTATTATAAAACAACAAACGTTATTCCCTATACCTAACTCACTTAATGATTCACTTATTATAAACCATTGTTTGTTAACTGACCGTTTTGTAAGTATTAAAATATTCTTTCAATAAGTAATAGGTACACAAAACAAGTTCTCAAGTGGAGACCATGAATTGGCCAACGTAGCGTGGGATGCCAGACTAGGTGGAGTGACGATTTCTGCAGGGCCAGCAGGGCGGCCAACAAGAGATGAGAATGAGAGCGGGGATCGTGCTTTAGGAGAGGCCTATGACCAGCTGTGGACTAGAATAGGCTGATGATGATGAGTAAACGCAATGTTGGGTTACTATTTTTTGAGACTTATACCATCACCGCAATCCTGACACTGTTACTCCTGTAAGCCAGGTTCAACTGAATAATTTTGTTAATTTATTAACCCCTGATAAAAATACAAGTAAACAGCGGAGGAGTGAATACCGGTTTAAAAATAGTATTTTCATTTTCATTCATTCATTCATTTTCGCTAGCTATGTTTAAGTCTAATACTCAATACTCAATAACTTTATTGCTTAACCTTAAGTAAGTAGAAGCTTATGTGGTAGGTGCTTATTATAATAGAATCATTATGGACCCTGTTGGGCACAGCAAAAGTGTTAGATGAGAGGAAGCTCTGGTTTTACATAATAATAAAAATAGAAAGTTCTAGCCTGTGTAGGGGACTATTGCAATTCATCGGGCACAATTCCCAACATCGCGCTGCTACTAAGATTCTCTAAATATATCATCCATTTAGGCGTTCCGACTCGACGCAACATACTTGTACACAGACTGATACACGCGCCAAACTTATTACCCCTGGGGCTAAATTATCTACATTTAAATACTGTATTGCCTTAGATTTACGCGAATATAACACATTGTAATAAAACTACTTTTTAACGGATTTTATCGCGGTTTATTTTAGATTTTAGATCCCGACGTTTCAACAATTCTTTTCAGTTTAGGTATACTTACCTACATACCTACATGCCTAACCTGAATTCACTTCAACCCTTTTTAGTGTTCCACTGCTGAACACGGGTCTTCTCTCAATGGTCTGTCAAGTTGAGAGAGTATATGCGCGGGTTATAAGAGTGGATGCCACATGCCCTCGAATTATTAGTTCTTAGACATACCGATTTCCTTACGATGTTTTTCTTCACCGATACTGAGTAGCTATAGTAAAACAATTACAAAAGGATGTGTGAGCACGATCGGGGATCAAACCCGTGACCTTATGTTGCAAAGACGAGGTCGATGCCACTGCGTCACCGCTCCCCTACCAGACTTACATTAAGTATTCCAATTATTCACTTTTTCCTGTAACTATTCCAATTTCCTGTATTTCTTGTAATAGTAGGTGAACGTAAACCTCAAAAGCCAGTAGTAAATAAAAGTAGATTTGATAGAGTGCGGTTCAAGAGCAGCTAATTGATTCGCGGCTCGTCACAATGACCGCTGCGGTCGGATTCTTACCAGCTTGTACTGGCCCGCAAAAATCGACACTGCGGTTATTGGGTCACGGGATCACGCGGTTATGTCATTACGTCACACTTTATCTTTGCAATTCTAATAAAAAACAAAAGAAAAAATTAAGAGTAACTGAACTTTTCAAATTTAGAACCAACATTTTTTCTTTCTTTAATTTGGCAGCATAAAGGTCAAGGTAAAGATGGAGGATACACTTGAAACAAAAACTTTTACAACTCTATCTCACTCTACTTTCTGTGGTGCAATCTTGACCAGTGTCAAGATTTAACCACAGAACACACGCTTTGCTGTCAGTACAGAGCAGAGCGCGTGAAGAGTAGGTATTGCTGATCTTTAGATACCTACTAGCTACTCGTAGTTCTATGTTTAGTTCTGAGTTCTATGATTGGATCACAAAGAGTGACAACTTCCTAAAACTTTTAGATCACAACCTGCATGGTGGAAAACATTGAATCTATATAATAAAAATGAGTCACTAAATATGTTGGTAAGCGCAAAACTGTAGAACAGCTGAACCGATTTCGCTAATTATTTTTTTAGAATAATCCTTGACGTACAAGGATGGTTCTTAAGAAGAGAAAAATTAAAAAAAAAGCTCCTTCGAAACGGCTTGACAGATTTTTATAGAATCTTATATCTATATTCGGTAGGTCTGAGAATCGGTCGTAATTTATTTTCGGACCCGGTAGGTGGCACTGCTTTACCGGGCAGGACGACGTCTGCGGGGTCCGCTAGTTTTAAATAATAATAAGTAATTCATTTAAAAAATAGAAAGAAATATCACATTTTAGGTTGAATATTTTTTTCGATTAGTTTAAAGACAGAAAAATATTTATTCCAGAGATAGGACACAAAGAATCAATTGAATAAAAAAAAACACATGAATAGAGAAAAAAACAAATGAAAACAGTTAAAAAGAAGAAAAAAACAGAGAGTAGTAAGTGTCAAAAATGGACATTGCTATTGCAGTAGACGATGTGAGTACCAATACCTATTTAACCTTCTTAAAGTTGTTCGACCTCAAACAGTTTTGTTTATGTACCTTTATCATAATATTTAACCGACTAAAAATAGACCCACATTTCCCCACTAGTTTTGAATCGATTTCCTGCAGAAAAACCGCACTCATTATTACATTTATAATTACCTAGCTAACCGAAGCGTGTTTTCCATTTTATTAATAGAATTTCGGAGATATACTCATTTGGATTGCATCAAACATTGTATTAATTAACGTTAAATAAATAATTCAATTTAATATGGAGCAAGCACATAATTATGTAGGTAATGTACTTAATATATTTCTGACCCGTCCCAGTTTCGCTAGAGTACAAATAAATCATACCTACTTGTAATTTTTAGTACAGTATCTTAACTATCTAAGTTTTATATTGGAAACTAATTATAACTTTTCAATGACGAAATAACGTGTAAACTTACCTTTTTAAAATCTAGAGCATCGTTCTAACTGTAGATAAATAGTAAAATTGCATAATAATAATAATAGCCCGTGTTTCCGAACTGGTAATAGTCTATTTTGCCTGATAGAGTGCAGTGGAAGCAGATGGAGGGACATCCTATAAAAAAAAATAAAAAAAAATTGCATAAAACATAGGTTTAAAATAGTTTGTGGCATAGGTATGTGTGTTTGTGGCATGACGTAAAATTTACGTTTGATTTAAGTCCCGTGATTGTTTAAAATTAAAATGGCATCGAGGAAAGATACTTTTCAGGCGAGGCCTAGGTGGAATAAGAGACTGGAACGTATGGGCAATGCAACAAGTGCGACGCGAGGGTGGCGGAACGCGCGGAAATTTTTCCGCGGCAACTGACATCTTCGCGACGGTGGGCGGCGCTGCCACGCCCAGTCGAGCACACGCCTACCTCTTAAGACCACGGAAAACTAATTTCCTCTAATCACACTAACTTTCAATAAAACTAATTATAATATTAGATTTGGTATGTAGGTACAGTTGTCATTAACAGCCAGTTAAATTATTAGCATACTGTTTCAAATTACACTTAATTTAATTCACCAACAATCAAACATCATTAATTGTAATAATTCAATGCGACACGCCGTCTAATAGCATTGCTGCTTGTCAACGAATTTAGTTATAGAGTCATGTTTCGTGTTATTGGCAAATTGTTATCTACATATTATTATTAAGGACATACACGTCATTATTTAATTATAAAATATTTAAGTAATATATTTTAATTAAACTCCTGAAGCGTTAGAATGTCTTTCTTTTAACCGCAACCGACGGACCCATAGAGGGAGATGCGCAACCAAGACTCAAAATGAAAAAGCTTATAATATTTCCCCTCAACAATGGAACTAAACAAAAATATTTAATGGGACAAAACTTGTGCGTGTCTCCCTCGCTCCCCACACCTAACATATGCGTGCGAAAAGGAGGAGGATAACGCGCATTTTCCCGACAAATGAAGCGTGGCCAAACCGCAGATTGACCGCAGAGAATGGAGGCAGCGAGTGACAGAATGGCGGCGGATCAGTAGTATAGAGACGCGCGGACGGCAAGCACGCGGCGCGGAGTGCCGTGACTCAGCGGTGAATACCTGACACGAGCACGTAAAAAACATCGGTCGTGAACCGGCAGCGGCTTGGCGCGGCCTCCACAACCTACCGAATAGCTCAGCTGATGTTGACATAGCGTCCGGCGTGCGTCATCGCACTAGCATACAGGTGTTCTTGGAACATCTCACACTACTTATGCAAGATCTCCAGAAGACCCGACCAGGTTCTAGTGACTCATCTAAAATGACGAAAGTAAAGTTGAAGAAATCGCCGAATTACTAAACTAGAATGAACGTCACATTAATTCAACTTAAGGAAATAAACACAATAACACAAGTGAGACACACGCGGACAGTTATTGTTTAAAATATGATCCCGTAATTATGCGTTTTAAAACAAAGCAAGAATATATTATTTACTAACGTAATGTAACATATCAGTCTATTAATTAGTGTTACGAAGAGACTGAACAAAGTATTAGATTCCAAAGATCTCTTAAAACAATGTTAACATAATAACAATACTCAAAGTGACTTAAACTGCAAAGTAAACAAGTATTTATTTGTATTACAACAGATAATATAAAAGTGGACAGTTGCCAAGATACAACGAACTGCGAAGTCGTAAAAAGCACGGAAGTGTTGGAATTCAAATAAGTGTGTAAACCCAAGCCAAAATAATATTTAAGTGACCTTGAGGAGTTATCTCGATATTAACAATTTGTGAGATATCCATTGACGAGCTATAAGTTTTCGATCGGACAGTATTGGTGAGGAACCAGCAGTGTATTGTGATGTTGTGAAAGATGCATTTGCCGTACGAGTCTCGTGGCCGACGGCGCCGTGAGATGGCAGAGCTGGAACCCTGGTGGCTTCAGTCTATCGTGGATGAAACCCTCGCTGAATACCCTGATTTAGGTAAATTTAATACTATAAATATTTTAAATAAATACACAACTATTAAATAATTTTAATAATTATTTAAAATAGTAATTGCAATGTTTACTTTTCCGGCTCTAGCATGTTTAATAAAGGTTAAGAGTCAATGTTACGGCGGATGTTCTAAATAGGCACCTACCTATGTATGTACATAACTTAATTGTGACTTTGTTATCTTAAACACTTCTGTATATTAAAAAAGAATCCCTATTTCTCCTGTCACGACATTACACGTGAACGGCTGAACCGATATCGCTAATAAATTTTGTTGTGATAATTATTGCCAGGACAAGGTTCTTATGATAAAAAAATAAGCAAATTATAAAATTTAAGTAAACTTAGCTACCAGAATAACATTTCTAATGTTACGTTAATACTTTTGACAGTATAAACTTTTTGATGTAACCTTATGAGGTTTAAAAGTTATTTGACCAGACTACGTCTGTAAGAGATGAATGTCTAAAGCCAGAGAATCGGGGCCCAGGCACTTACACCACCCGGGCGAAGCTGGGGCGGGCAGCTAGTAATTTAGATTAATCGTGTAAGAGATGTTGCATTTGGTTTGAAGTAAGAAGTCAAGTGACTATTATCAGATTTGTTGTAAAAATTCTTAAGTAAAAGACATCAACGCGGTTCAGAGAAAGTGAGTTTTTTTTGTGCGTAATCTAGTGAGTGAGTCAAGCCTTAGTTTTAACTAGCTTTCCACTGCGGCTACGCCCGCGTAAACTACATATTATCATACCCAACAGTGGGATAAAAAAATAACCTTTAGCCTTCCTCAACAAATAGGTTGTCTAACAATGCAAGAATTTTTCAAATCGGACCAGTAGTTTCTGAGATTAGCGTGTTCACACAAACAAACCAACACTTCAGCGTTGTAATAGTAGTATAGAATTGGTTTGATACTATTGTGGTCTATGGTTTGTTGTTGAATAATAATTTCTTACAACCTGTACGTTTGATAAACAGATTCAAAACTACAGAAAATAAACAAGGTTCAAATTTAGTATACTATTATATCTTCTGTGGTAATAAGTAGGTAATAGTCAACAAGCCAATTTCTAAAAAGACTCCAACCACCCATAAACTTGCTCAGCTTTCCTATCCAGACCCATAGGGCTGTTCTGTTAAATTAGGTATCTACCTATTATTAAAGTGAAAAATACAAATTGTGTATTACGTACATGTGCGTCGATATCATCCTATTATTAACCGAGTTCAATTAGAAGAAGGTTATCAATATCATTATAATAATAATAATATAGTGGGACATTAACACACACGGCCATCTGATCCCAAAATAAGGTAAACTTGTACCATGGAAACCAGATAACTGGTAATATAATACTTTTCTTTTGTAAATAGATACTTAATTATAGACTCAAGACAAACAGACATGTTCATCACACAAATGTCTGACTTGGGAATCGAACCCACGACCTGTAGCACAAAAAGCAAGTATCTTACCGACCACGCCACCGGCTATTTATTACATAAGTATTTGCAAAATATTATTTCGTTAAAAGTGGTTCTTTCTGAAACGGTCACATTTAAATCCGAAATCTTTTTATTGCTAAATAATTTTGTAACATTATCAACGTCGTATAATATATTACAGTAGTAAAATAGTGAGGTATCCTGAAACTAAAACGTATAATACTATACGCAAATGACATCCAAAGGTAATATTTACCTTCAACAATAACATAATCAGGTTTAGAATACAATTAGCAGTGGAGTCCTGTAACATTAGGGCGGGAAATAATTCGCCGCGGCACTTATTGTGATGTGAATTTCAATGGCCCGACCTAATGACGCTAATCGCCAGAGCATGCCAATGGAATCAAGGAGAATTTGCTATTGAAGGAAATTATTACATTTATTTACAATATAAATATACAATTGAAATGAAAAATTACCTGGCTTAACGACAATCTAAAAACTAAAGGAAAATAAAGAACCAAACGAATGCCTAACCCATCCACCTACCCAGAAGGCTAGCAGCATAGCGGCGTTGCAAAGGAATACTCATCCTGTGCCCGAGATACAAACCAACTTTCTATTCACGTGTGAAAGAAGTTACATAATAAAATAAAATCTTTAATCTATACATTATTTATTGAAGTTTCCTATATTTTCTCTAAGAATAGAGTTACACAAAAATATTTTACAAATAGCTTTCCACCCGCTCGTATGATAACCTCTTTTTGCGAAGTCAAATAAAAGCTATTCTACGTCTTTTTTCGGGTCTTAAACTGTCTCCATTTCAAATTTTATCCAAATCAGTCCAATAGTTTTGACTTGAAAGCGCGACAAACAGATAGACACAGTTACTTTCACATATATATTATTAGTAAGGATTTTAATCTTCTAAATATATATAGTGCAAAACTAACTCTGTCTGCCGATTGATCTTTCACGCTTAAACTATTTTTCTAATTAACGTGAATTTTGATACTCGGATAGGTATATCAAACTCTTGGGGTGGACAATAGCTAGTTTTTACTCGACTACGCAAAAGTAAGGTAATGTTATAACAGATAAATCACATGCGCGGGCGGATGTTTTAGCATTCGGTGACAATTTATATTCACACAATTATATTAGCTCCAAAGGCAAAGTTTTAAACACTATAGTACTTTTATAAACCCGAAGTGTATATTGTTAATAATTGGGAACGATCGGTGGTAACGCGGTTACCCAAAGACTCACTAGTCTGAGGGTAACCGGTAACCGCTCAGTGGTTTGTAATAAGCAAGTGGTCAGGAGTCCAAACTTAAATTATTGACTTGTTTCAAAGATGTATAAAGAATTGTCTTAGATTTACGCGAATATAACACACTGAAATTAAACTACTCAAAAAATCAACTCAGAATTCAAGAAACTGTCAGCTCAGTTTGCTTAAATCGGAACGCAACTTAAATAATAATGTTTGGAGGTAGTCAGTAATAATTGTGATTAATATTTTTGGACGTCAAATATCTTAGTCCACCCGTGAACATGAAGTCTGAAAAGACTTTGAAACGTTGGGATCTAAAATCTAAAATAAACCGCGATAAAATCCGTTAAAAAGCAGTATTATTTCAATGTACATATAAAGAAGTCTTTTATGTGTTTTTAGATCATTCTGATTTTCATAAGAGCAGCGGTGCCGCAGCGGTAGGGGCCTCGCCTTACAAATTTAAGGTCGGTTTTGTGTGAATTGTTTCATCGCCGCTGCTCAATATCGGTGAAGGAAAACATCGTATCGTGAGGAAACCAGCATGTCTAAGAACTAATCATTCGAGAGCATGTGGCATCCACTAACCCGCACTTAGACGGCAATTCTTTCAACTCGTAAGATAGTTGAGAGAAGGTTTTATATATATTTTATATAGACATCTTCAGCAGTTTATCGCTTTTGCTTCACTTTGGGTGTAGTTTAATTCCATCATAATATTACAATGGTAAGGAAGATGGCATTTATACTGCAAGTTACAAAATAATAAATGTTGGAAACTGTAGTTGAATATTGTCATATCCAAATTATAATTATAGTAATAAGGAAATTACAAATGGATACAGTATCAAACAACATGCTTAACGCAACGAAATATTTTATATTCAATTATTTAACAATTAAACGCAAATTTGCTGCTACTATAATTAATTAAAACTGCATTTTAAAAACTTGTTCTCTGATTGTTACATTTATTCTTTATTGAGTTCCATTATGTTATTGCTAAAACTACGTAACAAAATCCAGTACCTGATTACAGTAGGTAATATATTATTTGTGTTACAACGAGTATTTTTAAATTAAACTTCTTATATATGAAGCGTTCCTTCCGTTCATTCATCATCGGTCTATGTAATGTTTGACACTCCCTCACCTAACGCACGTTTCGGTTCCCATCTTTTCTCATTTACGTTCTGCCTCTGCATCACTCCTGCAGGCTGAAGAGCGTCCAAATTACTCAATTCAAAAGTAACGTAACTATTAAGTACATATCACACTGGACTGTAAAGAAAAACGGTCGTTTAGAAAATGTTCCTACTAGCTAATACCTAGCTTTAAGAAAATATATATTTAAAAATATTATTATTTAAATAATAAATATTATTCAACTAGCTGCCCCGGCTTAGTAACGCATATCACTCAAACCTTTTAAACCTTCCTTGGGCGTACGAATATTTCATAACCAAAATCAGCCAAATAGGTTCAGCTGTTCTCGAATTTGAGCAATAAATATATCCGTCAATCCATTGTTATTAATAGAGATTTCGACATTATTTTATAAGGCTAGGTCAGCTACTTTTGAAGATATTAAAGATTGAACCGACCCTTTTCTTTACGATCCAGTATATTACTAGGTATGTTTTCATTTAGTCGTTCCAGTCGTTCTAGTATTACACACGAACTTCATTTTCTGCTTTGAAATGCGTACAAATAATGTGTACGCTCGAATCTGTGAAGATATGAAGGAACAATATATAATCTGAGAGTTTAAGCGCGCCACCGCTTATAGATACTATTTGCTTCGTAAAACGAGCATACCTTGTCATTTCTCAAAGTCTCCTCCTGGCTATCGTCACAAACTGTAGGGTTAGCTTTCTGATTTTTTTCGTCACTTGTCTGTCTTATACGACTTCGTCTATCATATCAAATAGTCTTTCAATTTCCTTCACTACATCTTTGCAAGTTGTTTTAGTTTTGCCTCTGGATCTTTGGCCTGAGATGGAGAGCTGGTACGCTATGTTCTCAATAGTCAGGCAGCTGACATTTCACGTAATCACGCCACTGCAGTCTGCTTTCCTACGTCTTGTCCGCGACTTCTCGGATGCCCAGGCTCTCTGACATGCTTTTAGCAAAATTTTAAACGCTCCTGTATAACGCTAACCTAAAATTGCTATTACTGACGGGCCGGTGCGGTGGCGTGTAGGTACAGTAAGTTGCTTTTCACGCCGCAGGTGTTGGGTTCAATTCCCACCCAAGTCAAATATTTGTGTGATAAACATACCTATTCGTCTTGAGTCTGAGTGTAGTCCACTTCAACCCTTTTTTAGTGTCCCGCGGCTGGGCATGGGTATTCCCTCAACTATCTTACAAGTTGCGAGAGTTTAGGCATAACACGCTGGCCAAATGCGGGTTGGGGGATGTCACATGTCCTAGGATGATTAGTTCTTAGACATGCTGGTTTCCACACAATGTTTTCCTTCACCGATATTGAGCAGCGGCTATGAAACAATTCACACAAAAATGTCTAGGCACGACCGGGAATCAACCCCGCGACTTTATATTTCTAAGGCGAAGCCCGTACCACTGGGCCACCGCTGCTCTCGCTTTTCATACCTACCTATAACTTAAAATCAATTTGATACACCACACAGTCAATTATATTTGAGGTCCTGTCAAAATATAACTTTTTGCATAGCAATGATGAGTAGGTATCTATATTTACGAATGTATTCACAAAAGAAAAGTATTATTATGATATATTATCAGTTATCTGGTTTTTATAGCAGAAGCTTTGCTTAGTAGCCATATGTGTTAATGTCCCACGATATAATTATATTACTTATTAGCCATCCACACCGACTTCGCACGGCTGCAATGCTAATATTAAATATAATAAAGTATGCAACTTTTTTGTCATTAGACAATACAAACAGCAAGCGCCGCGCGCGGCCGGTCCGGTACCGCCGCACCACTATGTCCCTGCATTTTAAATTTGTAATATCTTTGGAAATATTCAATTAAATGAAATACTGTAAAGGGCCATATTGATATATATTAAATGTACAATGTATTAAACGTATTTAATTGGATAAGGTTCAATGCTCTATTGCTTAAAATCACTTCGTAAATTAGCTATTTTTTCCGTGAAATGTAAAGAATAAAAATGGTTATTGTGGGTTATCCATAATAATATGAGATAGACATATACCATCCGGACTTTTTTGTTGACCTTTTTAAGGTGTACAATACTGTAGTACATTATTTTAATATATCTAGTAGGGTTTAGCCAGCGTTTGCAATATAAGCTTAAAACTTGCGTTAATTTACGACATCACATCAGAAACCTCTAAAATTAACAATGTTTCTCTATTATATTATGCATGCAAACCTTCCTCTTGAATGACTCTATCTGATTAAAAAACCGCATGAAAATCCGTTGCGTAGTTTTAAAGATTAAAGCGTACAAAGGGACAGACAGAAGAAAGCAACTTTGTTTTATCGATGTAGTGATTATTACTGTACCAAATCTAATTGTATTAAGGAGCTTTAAGCAGCATTAGGAACTAAGAAACCCTTTTACGCTAAAACCGCACCTAACCTAGTCTGTGGCTCCGTAATTCGTACACACCGTCAGCTTCCGTAAATACTAAAACCGCATTAACACTATTCATGTTTTTATATTAGGTACACCAACCTGTAAGTAACACATTTTTTAAGATTATCCCCTATTAACGGTTAACCGCATCCTAATTTGAAAAGTTTTTCTATGTACTAGATTTCCGACACCGGCTCTCCCGCACGTATATCGGTTATCGCGCTAAACTATTAAACTGTTCATTACCCGGGTTCTAAACTATTTCTATACCAAATTCCATCAAAATCGGTTAAGGAGTTTTGGCGTGAAAGCGCGACAGACTTTTTTATATTAGTATAGTTTAGCTAGTGCTCAACCTAGGCTAATGCGTCAAAAAAGCAGCATTGCCGCGTTGGATGGCAATACTGATCCTTTGTACGAGATACAAACCAGTCTTGTGGTTACGTGTGTTGTCAACTAGGCGTTTTTATTAAATTACATTCAACCGAAACTATTATTTTTATTTTTGTATATAAAGCAATCAGATCAGGGTCTAAACTATGCAAACAAAATATTAATAGCTAATCAACATAGTAAACACATAAATTTTCCTCGTTCTACCTCATTTTCAGCCAATCTACTGCCAATTAGTAGTTATCGAACCGTCAATATAATATTACGGTTATCGACAGCCTTATACTGTTAACAAACAAATTAAGTACTTCATAAATACGTATTTTGTATATAGTCAAAATACATACACCATTAAAAAAAAAGTATTGTATTTACCTATAGTATTTAGATTAGCTGAAATTTAATATTGCATTTGTTTATATTGTTATATTTTATATGGGCCTTGTAGCTTGAAATAAATGGTTAGTATTAGGTATTATTATTAAAATTCATCCGGGCCGGTGGCGTGGTCGGTAGGATACTTGCTTTTCACGCCGCAGGTCGTGGGTTCGATTTCCACCTGAGACAAACATTTGTTTAAATATGTCTGTTTGTCTTGTGCCTAGGTGTAATTATCTATATTTAAGTATATATTTACAAAAGAAAAGTATTATATGTAGTATATTACCAGTTATCTGGTTTCCATAGTACAAGCTCTGCTTAGTTTGGGATCAGATGACCGTGTGTGTTCATGTCCCACTATATTATTATTATTATTATATCCATACTATGCGTTTCAAATAAGAATAGGACTAGAAATCCGCCATCTTGGAACGGAATGCGCAACAACTTCAGATATTTTTAATACGGTGGGCATAAATGTTTATTACATTTATGCCCAGCGTATTAAAAAAAAAAATCTCTTTATAATAATCACATCTAGATGAAAAAAATGCGTATTCCTTTTCGCCGTTCGAGTAATATTGGACTTTTAAAGTCGAATATTCAGTTGCGAACATATTTTATTATCTTCCGACGAAAAAAGCGGTGTAATTTAAGCTTTGTTCTTCTATTAATAACAATAATCGTTTGATTTTAGTATGTCATCCGGGCACATATGTTTTTATTAGGTACTAGCGGACCCCGCAAACGTCGTCCTGCCCGGTGAAGCAGTGCCACCTATCGGGTCTGAAAATAAATTACGACCGATTCTCAGACCTATTAAATATAGATACTTACAAGATTCCATAAAAATCGGTGAAGCCGTCTCGGAGGAGATTGTTTTTTTTTTTAATTTTTCTCTGCGTAAGAACCACAGATAATATAATAGTAAGAACCATTCTCTTACTTCAAAGAAAATCTAAAAAAAGAATTTGTTAAATCGGTCCAGCCTCGTGATAGCGTGACCAAGGGAAATAGGGATTTATTTTTATATATATAGAAGATTTAATACGCAATTCATTTGTTTCTGCAAAACCTTAATCCTATCTTTTTACAGTTCGGACAGGCAGTCCAGACTACATGTGCTCCGTACTGCCTCACCACTGGCGTTCGAACAAAACGCTACCCGGTGGGTTCAAGGTGGTAGCCCTGGGCGAGGTGCACGATGGCACGCTTGTCACCGTCAGGGCTGGCAATGACGAGAACTGCTCCGCTGAGCTGAGGAACAACTCCGCGGTTATGAAGAACAGGGTTGCCAAGTTCAATGATCTACGATTCGTCGGCAGAAGTGGGAGAGGTAAGATTTTTGTACAAAGGAGACGTTCAAAAAATGTATAGAGCCTGGGATTAAAATAATTGTAAATTTGAACAGCAATCTGAGTTACATAGGTTAATAGAGCATGATTAATTAAATTTTTTGGTGTATTTAAAATAATTTTACACCCCCCCGTTTTTAAAAAAATTGAAATTGAAAATAAGAATCCATAATGCAATATTATGATTATTGCAATTGGCAACCCCATGGTCAAATGACAATTGAGCAACCAAAAAAATCAAAATTATTTCGACGCTGTCAATCAAACTGATCAATGACAATGACATCATGACATTTCCCGTAATTATATTTTTTTCCACGCGTTTTGTTATTACACTAATAAGATAACAAATATTTTTCGTCATAATTACATTAAGCTGCAGCTAGAATAATATTACAAGAGAAAAGTACTGTAACAGAATGCAATTATTGACGTGAATGCAATATTTATACTGCTTAGGAAATGGATAATTAAAGGTAATGTGCGTTTTGTTTTTCTATTACATTTTTTTGATTTTTACAAAAATGGTTGCTCCTAAAATTCGTGTTTAGTTAAATTCTAACAGCTTATTAAATAAGCTTTCCAATGAGGTATATCACATTGGTGTTCAAAATTCTAGCCCACTTTTGACCTCTCCTTTATTTACATCATCTTTTTTTTTTATTCGCGCCATCCTTTGATTTTTAATCCCCGACATAATTGATGGGTGTTACAGTTATATAAGTTTCACACGTTGGACCTAACAAGTTAAAATTTGTATCAGATACTGAAGTCTATTGTCCCTATTAGGTGCATGAAGATCAAGATCCTGAGTCAACATGTTAAAATGATATAATATGGGCACATTAAAATTTTCGCAAACACACCATTTATCTTGATTTTTAACATTTTTTGCAGAAGACCTTGCCTTTAACCAAAATTGACAATTCAAATTCCTAATTCTTCAATTGGAAGTACTGTATTGGTTTTGGGTCGAAAACTTAAAGTTATGGTAGTTCCCGTTGACCTTAATCAAGAAATCAGAAAATAAAATAAAAATCAAAACATAAAATAAGTAGTTGAAAATTAAATGAATGGGTACGAAATCCTCGGCGAACGACTTTAACTCGCACTTGACCGGTCTTTATTTATCAAACTCGATCAAGAGTTCATCACCCTAATAATCACGTGACCCGTATTATCACCCAGTTTGCTAATAACAACATAAACCATAAAAATAGCGTATTCCCAAAGTTTCTTTGAAAAAAATATCAACAATAGGAACGAAAAAACCCCGGAACGTCATTATAAACTTGGAAAATTGAAGTGGATGACGCATCAATAGATCGATGACGTGACGAGAGGAATCAAGCGGCGCACGCGCACTGACCGGTTTGCGTTCTAGTACTTGTTTAATATTTATAAGTCACAGAAAGGCTATTATCTAACAATAACTTCCGCCCGCGATTTTCCTCGTCTCAAACGAATATATTATGAAAAATGGACAATAGTACTCTACCTACATAATGTTAACCCAGTTAATAATCTTCTTCGGAGTCTGGCATACCCACTGTGTCACGCCCTGATGCAGTAGAACCTATAAAAGGTTTCCACTCGAAAAAAAATGCTCCAGCATCAATTCACACATACTTACAAGCTTTCGCATGTATTACTAGTAGTATTGATAACAGTGAATGGTTCGATGACTTCTGCCAGTGGGTCATGTCGACGCTGTGGTTTGTAATAGAAGTCACCGGTAAAAATTATGTTTGTACGTATCATTATGATCTATTTCTATTAGGAATACTATATAAATATTTTTACACATTTTTAAGTATAGTAGGTACCTAGCTCCTTCTTCTTAAACCTGAGCTTCAATCGTGTCTGTAGAGTTGTAACAAATCCAACCTTCATCCTTTCACCTTACCTCATTCCTGGCCAACCTTACGTTTCTTTCTTCGATCTAAATCTTTCTAAATTCAAAATTATTCATGATTATTCCAGATATCTTTCTTCACCAGATTCTCTTTACAACTCTCGAAACGAGATCTAGTGTTTTATTATTTTATTTTATAATTTTAATTTATTATTATTATTTGTGCTCTCACACAACAGTATTATAGCTAACTCTAAAGTGATTACTATTTATTTCTACTACAATTGTACCTACTCTCTATTAGCGGGTCTAAGATACTACCCACTACCGTCACAGAGATTTTTCCATATGTTTCTATTCTCTGCCACCTTCAACATCATCTGATACGATTCGACATTAACTGACATCTTTATCTAGTTTCCCTTCCTCTTCCTCCCTGTCCTATTTTTTTTATTTATGACTTCAAAATTTAATCTATTTTGATAAAACAAAAAACTTTGAATTAAAAAGTAGTTTTATTTCGAAGTGTGATATTCGCGTAAATCTAAGACAATACTAAACAAAAAACTGTTCCAAACAAAAGAACTTTACTAATCCGTCTGTTTATAACGGAATTATGCCCAGACAAACAAAAAAGGTACTAACATCTGAATAGAGTATATCGGTTAAAAAAAATCCGTAAATTGCATGGTTTAACGGTAAAAATTAAATTAAACGTACATAATTAGAATCCCGTTTCACTAGTCTCTCCTTAGCAAATCGACTGCGGTGAGGGAAGACATTTTCTAAATCACGAATGTGAAAACTGATGTCGTTAACTGCAGTCGTGACTATTACGTCTCTATTAGTGAGTAGTTATGTGTGAAATGAAAATATTATTTGAAAACAAGTAAACATAAACCGCTACTCTGTAGGTACATTATTATGGGAAGTTTCGGATTCAGTTCTAAACAATGGAACGGAGGAAATGAAATAAGCTTGACCATTGTATATTTAATTAGGTTAGTAGGTCAGACAAGCTTAGGGTTATCTACGAGTATATAAGATACTTATTAAAAAACAAAACCCTTGTAGGTACTAACCTAAACTAAAAACAAATATACAAGACTAAAATAGAACTTAAAAGATATCTACATATCTAAAACTGGACACCAAAAACCTTCTCCGCATCGATGTCTATTGGTAGCGTACCAAGAAGACTGGTAGCATTTCTTACTTACTCTTTGGCC
Source organism: Meganola albula (assembly GCA_936450015.1). NCBI lineage: Eukaryota > Metazoa > Arthropoda > Insecta > Lepidoptera > Nolidae > Meganola > Meganola albula. The sequence continues at coordinate 4,755,361 of OW388159.1, read as the reverse complement.
AAGGTGTAGGCCAGGTGTAGGCCAGCCTTCTTGTCGCGTGTAACATCTACCAAGAGTTTCGGTAAAGAACTCTTTATCTGTTATGGATTTTTTCTATTCTGCAATAGGTTTATGCTTAACTACAACTTGCCTCACGTTAAGCAATGATGTAATCTACAATGGAACGCGCCTGCCTAATATGCCGATTTACTTATAATTACGAATGATTTTCGGTGAGAAGGTGGCAGTAGAAGGAGCTTCAATTAAGTTAGTAACCATATAGGAGCAACAATTCCAACCCACCGTCTTACATGTTATCACCAAACATCGCACCGGACCACAAGGCCGCTTGGCGGTGCGGCTTTGTCTGGCGGATGGTCACTAACCACGGCCAAAGCATATTACCAGTTATTACCGGTTGTTAACAGTTAATTTTTACCTGATTTGCACCACCCGTGGACCACGTGTGGGGATTTAGATCAAAGATGCTCACCCACGGATGAGGGGTTATTCATATTAATTAGCAATTTAGCAGTCGTATTTGGTTAATGTAGGTTTACAGTTCTTCTAAAAATGTACCAAAACTGTTTCCTTTGAATTTAAGCAGAATTTAACTATGACGTCGTAATTCTGAGTAAAGATACAATTTGAAATATTCCGTAAGTCTTATTAACATTTTATTGTAAGTGTATAATTCCAACGACTAATGGATTCCCCTCATAATTATACGTCATGATTTAAAACTAAACAAGTAGAAAAATCATTATGGTACCTACTTAGATATTCTGTAGATTTTTATCATAATTATAACCGTCCCAAGACCTCTGTGGGCATGGCCTCCGCTCAAATACTTAAAGAAATTAACAAATTTGGATTTAACAGCTTCCGTCCGCAGTTGTGCCTGCGTTGTACATACAAGAACTAAAAGAAAAAAAAATCATTCGTAATCAAGAGTGAATCGGAATATTGGGCGGGCGCATCGTAGACTACATCATTGTTTAACATCAGGCAAGTTGTAGTCAAGCGCAAGCCTATTGCAGAATAAAAAAAGTAGTCTATGTGCTATTTCAGGCTATAATCTATTTCTGTGGCAAATTTCATTCAAATGCATAAAGTAGTCTTTGCGTGAAAGAGTAACAAATTTTCTAAGACACATTTATACGTCAATACAAACTTTTGCATCTTTATTATGATTAGGGTGAGAAGATTTAATGTTTTCTATATTTTTTTCTTTATTTCATTAACCATTTTTCTAAGTTTCTACCTTGTAAGATACTAGTCGTTCCCACCAATCCTAAATCTCTTAAATGTTCTTATTTTACAAAGTCATATCAGCAAGTTGGATTTTAATTTCCAAACCGCAGTTGGCCGTAAACGACGTTCGCACTTTACTGTTCCATTGTGCGCTTGCGCAGCCTCCATTACCGGCCCACATGTGCTAAGAATATGTATGCAGTAAAATCACGGAGATCGTTTTTACACTCCATCAACGTTGACTGATCGTTGTATGGTCATCTTGAATTACATAAAACATAGTATGTTTGACATTATGTACTTACGTTCAAGTTATGTAGACAGTATCTACCTACACTAATATTATAGGTGGTACTATTCTGGGACATTAACACATAGAAACCATACAACTGATATACTGTACATACATTACTTCTTTTTATTAATACATACTTATAATAGAAAAATTACCTACACCCAGACTGAAGACAACAAATGTTCATCACACAAATGTCTGTCCTGGGTAACATGAGCGGGTTAGTGGATCAAGTGATTAGTTCATAAACATGCCGATTTTCTCACAATGTTTTCCTTCACTGATATTGAGCAGGGGTAATGACACAACAATGACTGGGGATCGAATTAGTTTAGCGCTAAAAAGCAATATATAGGTAAGTGTATCTATAAAAACTTAAAGAAAGACTTCTATCGTCACTTTTTTGCGGAACCTTCCTCTCCTGAACCACGCGAAACCTTCCTTGTACGAGTATGAAACTTGAAAATATTTATTCAACTACTGAGGACTTTGTTTTGTTATAATTATGTAATCATAGTGATGATAACCCAGTATCTAACTACTAAAAGCTACCAACATCTAACAGGGTGATTACAAACGTATATTCATTACCAAACCAGCAGTCATTAATATATGTAACGTAATATGATGCGTGAACTACCATTAGTTGTGACGGGGTCATCAAAACAGTGCATCCGTAATGTGATGTGATTAGCTCGACAGACTGGTTCACTGGCGTTTCGATATCGAGATTTTTTGTCCGATCATTCGATTAGTTACTACTTTTTGTTTGCTTTCTTATTCGATAATGATTTTACTCTAACTATTTGACTGGATTCGATATTAAATATTTTATTAGTAGACTACTGTGAGATATAATAAAAATCCTAATAATATTTTCATACACACAGCGCCATCTTGTCCCAAATTAAGCAATTAGCACTACATAAAGAGTTTTTTTGTAAATAAATACTTATTTTAGATAAATTACACCCAGACACAGAACAAACAACCATGCTTATCACACAAAGATTTGTCCCAGGTGGGAATCGAACCGACGACCTCCAACTTAGTCGTCTGGGTCACGAATCACTAGTCCAACAGCCCAGTCATATCTTAAACTTTCGACCAAGGGTTACGTTTTGGAGACTAATACAGCTCACTGCCGTAGGATTTACATTCAACACCCCTGAAGTTATCCCTGAATGGTTTAAATTATCTGAACTTCACTGGTGGTAGAAAAACATGGTAAAAGAGCCATTCTTTGAAATGACGTTTTCGAAAAACTGATATGACTTATTTCAAGCGCGAACGAAGTTTAAACTACTTTCGGACTATTGAAAAAGTACCTCGGAGATTTTTACACAACCTCATTTTTTTTTAAATAATTAATGAGTTAGTTAAGTTAGGGTTTTGAATAAATTAGCACACAAATTAGGTTCATAATATACAAAATAACAAACTCATCAACATAACTGGAACTGGAATAATTTGGAAATCTGTAATTTGATCGTAATGTGTTATTTCGAAAGAGTGCTGGTGCCTTGTCATCAAATTGAACATATAATTAAGAGAACGGTCGCATATAAACGGCATGACCAGAGTGTGACCGAACCATTTTGTGTGGTCATCATCGTTTTACACTGATTTAGTTTATCTTTGTTTATATTTTTGAACCACGTCTGGTCATTTTAGGGAAGATACATATTCTATGGTCACAAAGGAAATGGGCGAATATAATTTTTTTTTCGTAACTATCCTATTAACATTGTCGGAATCAGTAAAAGATACTGATTCAGATAATATCAATAGCGTAGATAAAAAAAAAGACGGGTTGCACTCCGGGAGTGCCGGCAGAAGTGAAAACTTGATTATTAACGTTGAGCATGTTTGATATTTTGGAATGGTTAGGGAATAATTTTGCACCAATTGCTTTATCAGTATAAAAGTACTATCATTTATGTGGCAGAATACAATCTTCATTTATTGCGCTATCGTACACAAACATGACAATTTATATTACGTCATCCGTCTTACGCTTTTTCGATCAGGTCACGTGTCCTGACGCGAGTTTAAGATTTTATACCCATTACAGAAAAAGTTCTCAACGCCGCTAAAGAAGTTTTCACTTCAAAAAAAGAGAAAAAATCTCAGATGCACCCTTTTTCCATAAAATTTTGGGCGAAAGCAACTATAAATTTGGCGTAAATTTCCAGATCACAATAATCATAGAAAATAGACTACTTTAATATGATATTTTCCAGAATAGTCTAATATTATAAATACGAACGATTGTAAAGATTGGGCATTGGTTTGTCATTCACGGTTACCATTCACAGAATAATTGTATAAGGTAGGTACCTATAATTATATTATCTCTTTGGGTTGTTTTCAGTAGTTTGATCACGCAGACGCTTTCGCTGTTTCAAGCTAGTAATAAATAAAGCTGTACGTATATACTGCCCTAAGAGTATTATTGTAATGAATGAAAAATGGTTTTCGATCAAATTTGTGTTCAGAGTCGATAGCATCACATTCATTGTAAACTTAAAATCGAACTAAATGAACATTCTCTATTATCCGCAAGTAATGTAAAATAACCACAAAAATGTTTTCCTGAAAATCGTGTCTTAGTCGTGCGCAAGAGACGACACGGTTTCGAGTCGTCTTCACTCACAAATGTCACTCCAGATTTACGCTCGACCATAAATCATGATGGTGGCTGTTCCCCCTCTTTACCCCCCTCAAGCCCACCTGCATCAGCGCACAATAATTGAATATTTCACGCGCCTCTCTCAACACCTCCTGGAGATGGTCGTTGGAATACAATGTTATATTTTATGACTCCACTCGTATTGTGTTAGGTCCTAAACTGTAGATGAGTGATCATGTGGAATACATTAAGTTTAATAGCAACTTGAGAAGCAATATTTCACTCCTTTAAAGTTTAGCTATCAGCCAATGTTTTATGATGATTTGTTTCCGTATTCAAACACCTAATTTGGGTTCGCTTTTCGAAAATAACTTAACACGATTAAACGATTATCTTACTTTGTAAGCAACTTATTTTACTTTGAGTCTCCCGAAAAAAAAATTCAAAAGAAGTAGGTAAAGGTCGTGTTCCACTATTATTCTGCATGTTTTTATCAAAATTGATAGTAAGTATAAAAAGGCATATTTATAAAAAGGCACCTTCCACCTGTCACTTTCCTAAATACCTACTACAATGATATTAACAAAATACTAAATCAATAAGTATGCGAAAGTGATCCGGGTGCGGGTATTTTTTGGCAAAAAATACAAGCGCTTTTTTTAATTTTTTTGAAATAAAACTATTTTATAACGGATTTTATCGCGGTTTATTTTTTTATATTAAGTCACGAAATCATATGAGAAATCTAAGACACAGTAATGGTTATGAAGAGTAGTTAAACAAATGCAATTACCACAGCCCTAATCACATAGAATCAGTCATTTATCCGTACCAAGTGCTCTACACACGAATTATCTGCATTAGACATGTTAATCCACTCATTTTAACTGTAATTTTATTCGGTATTTATCGGTGCATTCATTACTCGCGACCGCAAATCGGACGCCCAAAAAGCTCGCTATTTTCCACCATACGCAATCCAATAGTTAGGGTACCTATATTCCCACACATACACAACTTACAATAAACAGTTAGACTGCAGTTATACCTATTCGCTAATAGAATACCTGGATACCCGAACCAATTAATATAAATAAACCTACTATAAAACAGTGGCACAGCGTTATTAGCCCCGCCTTTGAAATAAAAAGTCGCCGGTTTGATTCCCGGACGTGCTCACACATCTTTGTGTGAATTGTGTTCATCGCCGCTGCTCAATATCAGTAAAGCAAAACATCGTGATTAAACCGGCATGTCTAAGAATATATGACATGACAGCCACCAATTCGCACTTGTCAGCGTGTGTGGATGAAGGCTTGAAATCTCTCAACTCGTAAGATAGTTAAGAGAAGACTCGTGCGCAGCAATGGGGCACCAAAAGGGTTTGGCACGACTGCGAATCGAACCCGCGACATTATATTTCAAAGGCGAGGCTGATACCGCTGCCACCACTGCTCTAGAAAGGTTTAAAAGGTGTTCCAATAATACGCGGTATGAAGTTCGCTTGGGCAACTAGTATCTATAATATATAAATGAATCGCAAAATGTGTTGGTAAGCGCATAACTCGAGAACGGCTGAACCGATTTCGCTTATTCTTTTTTTAGAATATTCCTTGAAGTAAGAGGATGGTTTTACGTAGAGAAAAATTAAAAAAGCTCCTCCAAAACAGCTTGACCGATTTTTATGAAATCTTATAGGTCGTATTCTGTTTTCGGACCCGGAAGATGGCACTGCTTTACCGGGCAGGACGACGTCTGCGGGATCCGTTGGTTCAATAAAATTTTATTGACCTACACGTACATTCTTTTGTCAACGCAAAATCACAAGACAACAATAATATCAAAAACCTCTAGACTTACTCTATCTACACTCGTAATGAATAAGTACATAAGTGAGCAGTGTATAATAGTTATTCCTAATAAACATTGTTTGTTTCAGGGAAGAGCTTCTCGCTGACAATCACGATATCAACGAATCCACCTCAAGTAGCGACATACCAAAAAGCCATAAAAGTCACTGTTGACGGACCTCGGGAGCCACGCTCCAAAACTAGTAAGTATAATGATAAATTATCTCGCGATAATTAGGTAGTACCAAACCGTACTTGACAGATGTGTGTGGATTAAAGCCTAAACTCTCTCATCTCGTAAAACAGTTGATAGAAGACCCGTGCCCAGCAGTGAGACACTAAAAAGGGTTAAAGTGAATTTAAAACATGACTACCATAGCTATATCAATAATTTAGCAGTTACGCTTAAATGTTTAAACACCGACGTCCTAGATGTTAGTAGTGATGTGATTATTAAATTTATACTTTGTCACATTGGAGTGTTGCACTATTAATGCTGTAGCTTGGTACCATGATAGCACATTTTTTGGCTGATTTCGTTTAGTCAATATCTTTAATTTATTTTTAGTCATGTCTAACTCTCACCTAAAACGTGGTTAGTAGGATCTCTCACCCGACACTATGTAAATAGTGTAGAAACAGATAACTTAATAATTCTACAACCTGAACCCGAAAGGCTATACTATAATTGAAACCAGACATTCTTCAGGTAATGATACATTGATACGATTTGCAAAAATTTCGCAGTGCGCAACCTAATCAATTGTTTTTCTGGATTCTCTTTGACCTAATGACATAAAAGATGTGACAAATGAATGACAAAAGGCGGTCTCTTCAAATTTTAGGGTTAAATATTTTTTTATTTATATTTTGTGGATGTTACCTACTCTTTCGATTTTAAAAATTAAACGCGACAGTATTGCATATGACAAAACAACTTTACCTACTTAGAAAACCTTTCGGCTGGACCAATACATTAATAGTGTATTAAAATTTCTCTTAAAGTACGCAATTTTTTTTTAACATGCTACCATTAAATAATTATTAACCTAATTCATTACATAATTTGCCATTTCGTTGCTTCCTATTATTTGACGTCGCGATGCAAACCGCAGGCATACTAAAACAATTAAAATTTATATAAAATTTATATTGTTGTGGATGATATCTACTATAATAATACTTTTCATTACGATAGCGGTGCGGTTCGCACCGCACTGATATCACACCATAGATAAAACCTATTCTTCCCACGGGACTCAGAACCGCACTCGTATTTTACCTATTTTGTTAATTTTGATTTTATTATTAACAGTAGGTATGTTGTTGAGTTCTAGAGCAGGATTTAGTTTTGATTAGTAGATGTGCCTATAGGTACGTTTATTAAGATATATTTTTTATTAAAATTATAAGCACTTTTGTTTACAACATAAAGATAAAATCGACAAGAATTAACCCTACTACGATCTAACTGAATAACAATCTCAAAACAAACCTCAATAAATAACTAATGCCTAACCTAAACTAATGCGTCTAAAGATTCTTCCGCATCTTTATCTTCCGGGAACGTACCTACACAGAGAAGCATCCTGGTCACATGTGCTGACATATCCTGGATGAAATATAAAAGAAGTATAAATGCAATAAAATGTCAATTAATATTATTCTAAATACTTCGAAAAATAAAACACGAACATACTAGTTTAGATAATAGTACTTAGCTAATGTGTTGCAATTCTTTATTTAAATATTAATCTACATTATACCGGTATAACAAATATATGTTGTTATTATTATTCTGAATATTGTAAATACTTCAGGTATTTATAATAATTTCAAAATTAGAAGTATGAAAAATTGAAGTAATTATAGCTTAGCTAATCATATTATAATTAACGCATAAAATCATTCAATAATTGATGAGTGTGACAAGAGTGTGACAAGTGAAAGAAGAATGAGCGTCATACTTTCCTTCCCACCTATTTATTTTAATTGTCATCTTTCTCTATTAAATTGCAATTCTTTTGTCACAAAAAACAATACTTACCTGTAAACTTTTATTCACATCATAATTCAAACCCTATTTTGGAATAAATAATTAATAATCATAAAATATCGTCTTCCGCTCGCAGTCACGCAAAACTGAGGAGTTACATAAATAAATTCGAACTATCGACGAAATTGAAGAAAAAACACGTTACGTGGTACACCATATGGAGTGGAGCCGGCGGCAAACAATAGTGAAATTATATTCTGTAATAAGTTGCACTCACGCACGGAGCAACTGCTCGGAAGGACCTTTGTGCCAGCCGGCATGACGCGATATGGCAGTCAGGGACACTGCATTATACCTTATGCCTAACAAAACAAAATAAAAAGACTTCACTTCTTCAAATTTAAATGGGATTATTTCGAAGTAAAGCCCATTGAAACCAAAAGGGATTCAAATCTATTATGACAGAATTATGCCCGAACAAACACAAAAAAAATAAAATTACATGATAACTTATTAAAAATTCTGTTAGTTTTTAACTAAGGTAAATCTTACTATGTAATATAACATCTAACTCCCAATATGGTACAGTAAGTTTAAGTGCAGTAAGTCAATCATAAAGGTTGCAAGTAACCAATAAAAAAAATACCATTTTAAAATAAAGTTTTTATTTACTATTATTATTTAATAGAATTTTTTCTCTATTCATAAAAAAACTAGCAAACCCGGCGAACTCCGTTTCGCCACCAGATGGCTTCGTTTTATGTAACATTTTCCCGCTTTTCTGTTGAAATTTGTCCTGAATTTTCTTTGCTATAAACCTCACGGAGCCTGAGACCTTTCCAACGAAGGCAAAACCGTGGAAATCCGTTCGTGCGTTCTGGAGTTATAGCGTCGGGAAGGAAAACCCGACTTATTTTCATATAGTAGAAGATATTGCTCCCCTAATAAACCCATTTTTACATAATCATACCCAAAAAACTGTCGACAATAAATAATCTCAATCAGGATTGAATTTAAAATCTATTCTCAAGAATTTACTTAATGAAAACTCTACAGAGTCTTAAAAAATTATACAAAGGTGTACTATTACTTTTACGCAATATTTCTAACTAACAATTACTAATATTTTTATCATTATCAGATCTAAAAAAACTATAGGTATCCACAAAGAACATTAAACATCAAAACCTTTTCAGTTGATTCACAACAGTTCATTAACATTAGATGATTATCAACATTGTTGTTAGCAAAAATCCTGTACAGCCCCAAACAAAGAGCGAACAAAAGGCTAGTATCTACTTAACGAATAAACCCCAAACTCTGGGGCAGAAGAAAGGAAGATCTCGTGTGCCGGGGACTTAAAAGTTGAGTTAATAGACTTAATTTGTAGGTGGGCTGTAAGCCGCTTCGCAATGACCCCTGATAATAGCGCTGTCGCATTACTCGGACTATCGCCTATCGATAAATGCAATTTATTTGTAGTGGTCGTGCATGCGAGTGATATTTACAAAATTACATTTAGCAAACGATAATTATGTTATGCTGTGAATTTATCTATAGAAATTTATGAAGTAGATAAATATCTACCTTCCTTAATGCAGTTTATCAACTCGAAGCTTAACAAAGTAAGTTCTGTTTCAACTAATTTAGGTATAAAACTATAATTACCACCTAGGTACATAAAATATTTTGCATAATTAAGTTTTACATAAAAAATTATAATGACGCACGACGTAGAATAAGCGCAAAGGTTAAGCAAGCTGAAGTGGTAGAGAGATGGCCATATCTGTCGATGAACTGATTACCGCTGGAGACAGCGAGTTCTTGATTGGAGACCACGTCTTGGCAAACGTAATGTAGGACGCCCTCCAGCTAGTTAGAGTAACGATCTGCGAAAGATAGCTGACAGTAGTAACTAGATGTGACAAGCCGAAGATAGGGTGAAATGGTGCTTACTGGGAGAGGTCTATGTCCAGCTGTGGACTGCAATAGGCCAATGGTGATGATGGTGACGTAGAATCTTTACTAAATCGTACAGTACAGCTTTTCAAATTGATAAAAATACTTTAGAAATAAACGTTCTTAAGAAAACCGATTTCTAGTCTATCGACATTCCATAAGATCATGTTATACATCACTTCTCTTTCATAAATGTATAACAACAACAAATAATTATCCTTAGGCATTTGTTTGCGTCGAATTCAGTAATAATTGCGCCCATAGATGCGTGCATTGTGTAAACTCATCAACTAATTTTGTCTTCGAATATTTTCAACACGAGATACAAAATAAGTGGTAATAAAAAATAAGTGGGTGGCACCCTTACGAACTAAGCAAAAACCGACAGAAGGCCCGCCAATTATGAGACGAACCATTTGAAAAAATAAAAAATAACCACCTATTTGAGTAATAGATGATTGACACTTTGTTTGTTAATTGAAAGCCGGATATAGATTTAATTTCTAGTTAAAAAATATCTTGTATTTTATCGGTAATGTTTTTAAGTGTGGCAATAATAGAAATTGGAAACATGTTTTATCATCGTCATGACCAGCCTACCTTAATCTAATGCGTGCTGGTCGTAGATGTCTCCCAAAACACACCACTGAGCACAATCCTCAGCTACTTTCAGGCAACTCTTATCTGTCACCTGCAGAGATCATCACTCCACCTAGTCCGGGAGCGCCTCACGCTATGTCTGGCAATCTGTGGTCTTCACTCAAAAAATATTTTTACCCCAAAGGGGTGTCGGTTCTATGGCAAATTTGGCTGGCCTATTGTCTAACTTCTACTTCAGCTTACGAATGCAGTGGGATATGTCGACTACTCTAGTCATTGCGTATTCGTCAGAGTTTATTTCCTTGCACATTCCAGATTTTTTTTGGGACGTTAAATACCTCAGGCCTCCCGTGACCATGAAGTCTGAAAAGACTGAAATGTCGGTATATAATTCTAAAATAAACCTCGATAAAATCCGATATAAAGTAGTTTTATTTTAATGAGTCACATTCACGTAAATTTAAGAAAATACTAATTTTACGGTAAGCTGTTATCGAGTGTGTTTTGTAAAGGCAGTACCCCCAATAAAAGCGGCCATTTTATCCCCGGCAAATAGCAGCAGTTAAGAACAATCTAAGTGAAGGGAGAATACTTGAGGCTTCCTAGCAAAAGATCGCACTAAGATCAAGTACTCTGGCTTCGCCAGCACTATATAATAAGATATGACAAAGGTAGAGGCACATTTTGTTTTATGAATTCGTTTTTTTGTAGGTACAAATGTGCCAACACATCAAATCAGATCGTTTGGACTGCAGCGGCCGCTGATGCAGTGCGACAGCGCGTCCCTAGCTCTCCGTGATATGGAATACAAGAACTCCTCTGTGAGAAGTCTCCGGTCCCTGTCACACGAAGAACGAGAATATAAGACTAATGCCAACTTACCTACTGGTGGTGAGTACATACTTTAATCTAATTTATTTATTTATTTAAGGATTACCAACAAGAGATACACATACAAGCTAATTAACAAATACAAAAAAAACTATCCAGGTGCTCTCTCACTTACAGGCAACCACAACTAACTTAAAGAATTTTTTTTATCATAATATATAATATACAAAAAAGTTGGTAAATTTAAGGTGGGTAACAGGAGCTATAAACTTTACTTAACTAACATTAAACAAAACAAATCTACATAAATTAAGGCTTAAAATAATCATGTATCTTTCTTCTAAAAGCAATCAAGGTGTCTCCATAAATGTCCAAATCTAACAATCGGGAGAGATCATTATACAATCTGCACATCCTATTTAATGGTGAATTGAATTAACTAATAATTACTTACTAAGATTTCGCCATTTTCTTGCCAATTGCTGGTTTGAAGCTCCCCAAGATCTGCCTTTTCTACATCATTCCAGCGATATCTCGTTGCCCTGAATGTCGACCAAGGTATTTTCTCTTTACGCTGCAATCCTCTCCCATTCTCACAATAATACGACTGTGTGACATTCACTAACCAAATCAAGACCAGCATGTGTGGTTGAAGATCTAAACTTTCTAAACTCTTAAGATAGGTTAGAGAAAGACCTACCCTATAGAGTGCCCATACCAAACAATTCTTTCGAACATTTTTTTATATTAATTATCTTGTATCTTACTCCATGTAGGTACTTTCTAAGTACCTACTGCTACCTCTCCACTAGTAGGTTCTTAATCTAAACCTACGTAAATTACCAATTACATAAATGCGTTCCAACTAACAGATCTAACGCCAGCGCGAGCGCTACCTGCATCAAATAACAAGTTTTGCTTACAAAATTACGTTGTAAATCATACTAAACAGCGACCGACAGACAGATAGCTAATTTTCTTGGCGCAATTATGCCCTAAATAACTGTAAAGTGTCCTGGAGTTGCGTTAAATTTCATAATAGTTTAGCGTAAGATGAGACTGGAAATGTAAAAACATAAAAAAAAAATACGTACAAGAAACGATTTACAATACGACTCTCGAATACGAATACACCATGATTATTCAAATATGGTACGTATATCAAAAAAGCAAAAAAGAAGACAATAACACTCGAGGCAAAAGACTGTACTAACATACTTACTAAAATCTTAGTTGAAGCACTGTTCCCGATGAACGCAAAAAGTGGATGATATTCACTGCTGCCTACACTTTTGAATAATACAGACATTACTCTATGTTATTTTTTGTGATATATCTGTTTCGTACCTAAAAGGCTTGTGGCATTATTGAATGGCAATTCTAGTGGGGTACCACAACACCTCAAAGCAGTATTAGCAGTACTATTCGAGCTGCGGAAGAGGGATGCCGCTATAGGATAATATGTAGAGCTACTGTTCTTTCGTACAACTGCTATAATAATACTTTACAGTGTCATGCCTACTACGGTTAATACTTTGTTAATGTTCTAATGTTGTCAAACTAGTATCACAGATAATATAATACTATACCTAGTATCAATATCTTCCATCCGGCTTATAGTTACTTAATTGACGATAATAATATTAGTGACATAGTTAAATTCAAAATTTTTAGTAAATAATCCGCGTCTAATCTTTAGTTTGTGTGTATCTGTACTCATCATAACCTCGGCTCACAATCACGATCCTTTAACTGCCGCCTTATTTGCCGACGAGCTGCGCAAGCGCAAAGCTTCTAATCGACTCACCGTTTACACCAATTTCCTAGAAGTTACCTTTTCGCTACGGTTTAATTGAGGAGCTTGTAATAACTAAGCGGAAGATTAGCTTTCAAATCTTATATTTATTGTTTGTCTATTTGAAATACAATGGGTACAGTCCGCCACAAAAACTAATTAACAGATGCAATAATATTCCGAAATATAGTAACACTAAAATATTCCATAAGTGTTGTGACGACAGGAGAAAATCAGCTTGTCATTAGATAGTTTAAGATTAACACTCACTCTTTTTGTGTTATGGTGTTTTGTAATATTGAATCTGTAAATCAACTTTTGTAGCTGACTGTACTTATAGTCTTCGTCTAATATTCCCAAACTACAGCCAGATGTAACTGACCAAATTGCTAAGCATTACAGACAAATTACTGAGTTCTTGAATGAAACAAAAATTACCTAATACTTAAATAAAACGATCGATATTGCGTCTATAATGGTCTGCTTCCTGTGAATGGCATCTTCTTGAATCTCCGGTTCTATTACTGAATCATTCACAGCTATAATTTAACAAGAATAAAAACCATGTCATTTTATGTTATATAGGTAGTTAATCCAGTATTTTTTCCGCAAGTTTCCTTTTCTGTGCCTATAATTAAACGGTTCATCGCTTCATCACCTATGACGACATTTATTAACTTAAAGCACAGATAATAAAATACTAATACATATAGTAAAAAAGACTGCTATTTTTTACATACAATAAATAATATAGGTAGGTAAAAAAACTTAAAAAAGCAATCACAGATTTTATAATTGAAATTTGAATTCTCAATTCGATAAATTCAAATTAAAAACTGGAAATAAGATTTACGCATTTTTTATTTTTTTTCATCTAGATGTGATTACTATTTTGGCCATCGTACTAAAATGACGTTGTTGCATATTCCGGTCTAAGATGGCGGATTTCCATTCCTATTCTTATTTGAAACGCATATTAAAGAAGATTCGATTCTTCATTTGTTTAATGTGAGCATCTTGATCAATGAATGATTTAAATCCAAATTCTAAATTCGAAAGTAATTCAGAGAGGGATTCCAAACGTGCGGTCATTTGGATGATGATGTAGACGGGAGCAGTCGGCACAATCGGAACCAGCCAATTACCCGCCTTGATGGAACACCTTGCAAGCACTAAACAATGTTTGTGTTATTGGAAATGCATTGCATTGCTAACGCGCTACGGTTACCTTTCGTCAGTTTCTTTTGTTTTTGCAGTATTTGATCTTGAGTTAATTAGCATCAAGTTGTAAAATAATGAAATCCCTAAGAACCATCTCGATAACTAAGGCGTGTAAAATTTCTATCAAGTCAACCTTTTGCTAAGTAGGTATTTATATATTTTTACAAATTACAACGCTCCCAACTATTTTATCTTTTTTGTTTGATCAACGCCATAGATTGATGAGGAGACAGATGTGATAACTAGTACCTAGTACTAAATTATTTTTTAGCTTTTTGAACATTTACTACGTCACTTTAATCTTTATTTTAAATGAAACCGTTTGGATTAAAAAATATATATTTTTTTATTTAAACAGAAATAAGATTTGATAGAAAATCGATTTGGCTGTTCGCGTAATATCTTCCTAAATGAAAAATTTTGTGGTTTCACCTCTGCCTTCACCTTCAGGTAACACAGGCGTAACAGCTATATTATAAAGTAATGTGCAAATATTTAAATTTGCCTAATTTTGTAGACCTTTTAGTTTTTATATCTGCTTCCTATTTGATCTAGTGCTGAGTGAAATGTCATCGCCCTCTAGATGGGCTCAGAGAGAAATAATAACAATAACATCAAGCAATGAGGAGAAAAAATAGATGCCGACACAATGTCATTACGTCGGAGCGGTGTAACATCGTGCACCATAGTATTACAAAGTTATAAAGTAGGTACAGCTTCTGTAGAACTTAAACTACAAATTTAATGTACTCAACAATTATAAATATGTAGAGCGATGGCGGATTTACATATTTTCCGCCAGTAGCCTATTCCAATTCTGCCGCCCCTTTACCTATCTCTCCAAATTATTGTCAACAAAATTCGATACATTTTAAGGTTTACCAGAAGAAGAGAAAAGATTACTAAATCAAACAATCGCCTTCTCACACAGTTTTTAAAAGTCCCAAGGGGAGGTGTAATACGCAACATCTAGTACTAAATTGTTTCTGCCAGTTCTTGGGGGAGGGGTTTTCATTCATAATGATTTAGAATGAAATTTCTTAAGTACTTACAATCTTTAGAGAACGCAAAGATCAAATCAACCTTTTTTCTTTTTTCTTTCTTTTATACAAACTTTAAATATTTAATGTTCACACTTTTATGATAAATGCAAAACTATGAAAACAATCAATTCTAAGAACAACGTAATATTACATCGCGCCTTATTTCCGGTAAGATTTCGATTTGATTGATCAATTTCGATGATCAATATCTCGGGCGCCGTGATTGGCTACCGACCGACAACCTACACCATTATAATGATTCTTTTCACTGTTTCACACTCCAATACCTTTAATTCAGTAGAGATACAATTGAAAAATTGTAGCGAATCAGCTATGTATCGTAAAGTGAAGTCAACACCGTCGGTTATCGAACGTTAGGTCGGGTTGCGCGTAGGCTTGTGGTTACACTTACTCAAATAAAGTCAATCTTGGTGCGAGAGCGAGGGTCCGTGTGAAAATTTGATAACGAAACTATAGATCGATGGGGCTGCAGAAATCTGAGGCTACGGAATCAATGGTTGTGGTTACAATCGGTGTGCTACTGTGAAATGTAATAAGCGGGGGCGGATTAGCCGACGCATGCCGTAGGAGCACGCGTCCCATGATGTAAACATCTGGCTCTATGTTTTACACGCTGCTTTGATATTCTGTTAGGCGAATAGGAACGTAATAACAACTACATACACGTGACTACACGTGACACTATTAAGGTAGCTTGTTTATTCGGCTAAGCTATTCTAAAGGAAAAGGATTGAAGAAAAAGGAAAAACAGAAGGAGGATAAAAAGTTAGAGAAAAAGTAAAAGGATTTATTAACTTATGTCATAAATTATTAGGTAATAACTACCCTATTTATTAGCTATTGGACATAAAATATCCATATTACAACTAATTAAACTTTTAACGTATTAGTTTAAACTATTATGCCGATCAATATGGAATCATTTGTTTAGCAGTGCAAAGATGTCAAAGTGACATTTCAAACAGATAGAGTGTTGGAAATTGAACACGAAAAACATAACATTCTGCTAAAAAGTCTCTTCGTTTTTTTCAAGGAAATCATTAAAAATCTTTCGTAATTATTTAGTGTGAATCATCACAGCCACAAAAAGTAAAAAAATAATTAGAATAGATTCAATAAGTAAGCCCATTTCTTGATAATCTATGAATGAAATCAAAACGCCGGAAAACGTCGAGACCATAAATCAAACACCACCGAATTTCATCAAAACATTTCAAATGACCTCACACGATACCCAAAACCCTGTCGAAATTAACCACGTCTCATATAATATCTTCATTTTTACTATTTTATAACTAGCTATAACAAAAAACTTATTGGATGGACTTTATAGAGGAGGTAAGTATTGATAATCGTCTGCCGGCTACTGAAGATAGCTTCTTGGGGCATTAAAACTATTAAAATGTATGGTGGGAGGAGCGACAGCAGAATTAAGCTCGCCAGCCGCAAACCACAGCTCCTGGTTCAGGACAGTTAGGTCTACGTGCCGAGTTTTATCGATATATCCAATTTATAATTGCGTTGACGATAAACATTCTTAATATCGATCAAATTTAAATATAGATGGGTAAAGTACCTACAATACGTTTGGTCGCAGAATTGTAGTGTCGGATACGAAAAAGAAGTGGGTTACTTGATAAGTATTGTAATGAGCAAAGAATGTCCTATGCCTAGAATGTACCTACTCTAATTCCAGTACTTACTCCATTATCGCAACCAAATCAAGCGCCCAAATGCTCAACCCTTTAATGATGTATCTGCTACTGTTGAGTTTCGTATACCTATTTACCTATCGATGATTTGCGTTGCGCATTGGCCCCGTTATGACCTACACACACAGTACACTGTGCAGATCTAATGATATGTGGTTTCTCAAATTACAACATAATAGGACTACAAAAATATAGTTATCGTCGGAAGAAGTATCGATATGGCTAGAGAAATCTCCCTATCGCTGTTACAAAAAGCGTGCGCAAACTTCTAAACAGTTTAGTGATTGATTTGGACATTTCGTCGACAAACGCTGTATCTACTCTATTATTCATCTAATTTCACGTTTCCCTCCACTCATTACAATCGCTACTATTTTCCAATGTGTCGATTTTCGCGCATTTAAAATGTAATAGTAAAGTGCTCTGTTTAATCGATGACCACAAATATCCGACTGATTTTACCTTGCTTTTAATTTTAAATTAGATGCGTTTAAAAAGCTAATTTTGTCTTAAATTGCACTTAGTCATCGTAATTATTCTGTAATATTAAATAAAAAGTAAGATATAAATGTTCTCTCTTTGTTTATTTATCAATGAAGTATAAAATCTATTACTGTATCAGTGAAGAGTTAATACAATTGTTTGGTCTGCGGTCTGGCGAGCCACCCCAAACTTACCGCTACCGCAGCCACCGATGACACTACCCAAATAACCTCACTTACCAAACCGAAAGATCAATGAGTACTTCGTTAAAACCACTTATTTTTACAACGAATAGCTTACGTAGTTAGTCTTTAAAAATATTTTTCTATAGTATTGTCTAATTAGAGACAATACTAATAAACAGAGACTACATGGTTTATAGGACTTCATAAAACCATGGGGAATTAAGATGTTACAGATGTGAAATTTTACCCCGGATTCATAAAGTTCATTTTAGCTACTATAGGTTTATAATTCGTTTGTCTTTGTCTGTCATCTTGACATTTACACTAGTAAGAAAGAGACAAAGTTCATTTTAACTAGTCTTATAGATTTTTATGAATAAGACCGCCAAACTACAACGCAATTTAGACTTTTATCTGAAGATAACTTTCCGTGGGTGATCTATGAAATAGCATATACGGTTTTTCTAAATGGCAAAATAGATGCAGATGAATACCTATCATAGCACCTGGAGCGATAAAGGTTTTGTTTTAAAAACAGCAGCAGTCGTGTCGATGGCGCGGCACGTAGCTCACATGAAGCATTAACAGAAGCATCGAGTCCATGAAGCTCAGGTGCTGCCGTAATGTCTCGCATTTGCGGTCGCTCCACAGGATACGCGCTTGTACAGTAATGAGCAACACATAACGAAGCCCTACAAATAATTCTACCCACGAAAAAAACACTTGAATCACGTACTCTTATTCTTCAGAGGAAAACGCGTATCGGATAGCACCGTCCACTATTCTTTCCCTTTTCTTTATACGACCCTCGAGAAGTTAAAGCGAGAAACAAAATTACTCGCTCCTCATACTTTCCGATACATTTTTGAGGTGTCGGGCAGGCTCAATACAATCAATTATTGTTCTACGTGTTGCCCGGCTGCCTTCTGTCGGTAATATGTTTGAGTTACAAAAAATATTGCAAAAATCGTGTTGGTAATTTGTGTTTCGTCTTACGACATCATGTTCTGAGTTTAGACTTCAATTTTGGCAGCAATATAATTTGCTACCAAATGGTCAATAGTCGTCAAGAATCAGGCTATTTTATTCAGGTTTAGCTCTAAATAAGTGCGCTGTTGTGTTGTCAAGCGGTAATGATTTGATTATTTCACTGAAAGAGCACGGGCAATGCACAAAGCCCACGGTACACTAGAGTAGTAGCCGCGCAGAAACTGCTAATTTTAGTAACTAATGTAATTTTCCTTTTGTGCATCACGCTTCGTTAGACACGGTTTAGATGCCAGGTGATTTGCTAGGAGAGTAGGTAGTAAATATGTATGAATGGATTTTGAAATTATTGTACATTATTTGTATGATTGCATTATTGAGTTGCACAACAATCAGTCGATAATAAGGCAATAGAGTCGATAAGTGTATGTTGGAGTGTGCGCCCGCGCCGACGACGATGACATATAGGAATGTAGTGCGCACGTATGACATGCATGTGAGGTAGGTAACGCTAGCCTGCGTATCGCGTGTACGCCAGATAATGTTACGCGTTCGGCCGGGTGTATCAACGATCGTCAATCGCCCGGATCCATTCCGTGTAACAATACCTTTAGTGGGGCCAAGAGAACAGCGACATCGATATCTGTACATAATCTTATCCTACTTCCTGCTATCCTATCCCACTAATATTATAAACGCGAAAATTTGTAAGAATTCATGGATGGATTTATGTTTTTTACTATTTTACGCAAAAACTACTTGACGAAATTGGATGAAATTTAGCACAGAGACAGATGGTCTGTGTCAACACATATAGGCTATTTTTATCCCAATAAGTAGAAAGCGGGCGAAGCCGAAGCGGATGAAATCTAGTACTAAAATAATAACACCAACGCAAGCGAACGTTATTTACGAACTACGCCGAGTTTAAAAACGTCAGTTTACATACTAAATCTATGGTTGAAATCATTTTAAATTGGTTTATTATAGAAGAAGTCAACCAAAGTATGAGTATGTCCTGGTGCTCTCGACTTGTTCTCAGTTTGACAAAACAATATTATGTATGTAATTTGTGTGTTTGCATTTAAATTACAATGGGTGAAATTAGTTTTTATTAATATTGGCGTATTTTTAATGCTTATTATATTAAAATAGCTTTCTGCACTTTTTCGCTATATAAAAAATGTACCAAATCTTTCACTTCACTGTCCTTTAACTATTTAAATAAAAATGAATCCCTATTTCCTTTGGACACGCCATGACGCGTGAACAGCTGGATCGATTTTGCTAATTACTTTTTTAGAATATTCCTTGAAGGATGGTTCTTACACTGAGAAAAATTAAAAAAAGGACTCCTCTGTAATAGCTTGATCGATTTTCATGAAATCTTATATCTTTATTCGATAGGTCTGAGAATCGGTCGTTATCTATTTTCGGACAGGGTAGGTGGCACTGCTTTACCGGGCAGGACGACGACGTCTGCGGGGTCCGCTAGTTTTCATATAAAAGGGAGCTATAAACAAGGGTAAAAGTTGTGGATGATTATTGTGGATGAAATATTTGTCAAATGTTACCACTTCGTAATGTAGGCAACTAAACAGCATCAGTTTTCTATTTTCATACTTAATTGGAGCCTTAAAAAATAATTTGGAATAAAAATAGAGAGAAAATCTCACATTTAGTGGCCCTACCTCTAATCTGAACAACTTACATTACCCACAGTGAACGTGTCTTAAGAATCGAACGCACTGAACCGGACAATGTTACCGTTTGTACTTATTTATATTACTCATTTTCTTTTTGTTTACAAATCTATTTCAATTCGAATACAATCAGAGAGATTTATTGTGAAAAGTAGGTGTCAGTAGCTTACGAATAAATTATTGAGATTTGTACACTTACATACATCATTTGACTATACAAATACTTAGCTAGGTATATGACAATTTTACAGTAGAGTAGGTACTTAATACTGTAAAGCCTGAATAATAATAACCATCATCATCAGCTTGGGGACATCCACGGCTGGACATAGGCCTCCCCTTTAGAACGCCACAGCGATCAGTTACCGGCCATTGGCATCCATCGGCTTCCCACAATTTTAACTATGACATCTGGCCACTTTGTAGCGGGCCGGCAGACGCTGCCGTCCCATTGAGTGGTCTCCACTCAAGAACCTTAATCACCAACGGTTATCAGTTCTACGAGAGCTGTGGCCTGCCCACTGCCACTTCAACTTGCTCACTTTGATCGCTATGTCGCGTCGGTGACCTTAGTTCTTCTGCGGATTTCCTCTTTTTGGATCTTGTCGCGCAAAGAAACTCCGAGCATAATATCTCTCTAAAATAATAATATAATCTCTAGAATTACATTATTATTAACCACTAAAATTTTGCCGAAATTATTGCAAAACGTGTAACTTGATTCGCCTCCTGGTAATGAATTTAACTAACCTATACCCTTAGTAGGTAGTCTACCTATAAGATAGTCAATATGAAAAAGTTATCTCGAACTTGTCAAAATGCATTTTCTAATTAGAATTTATTAAAATTTATTTTCTGAATTCAAAACGTTCGATAAAAAGAAAATAAATTGCTCGATAAGAACAAAATGAATTGCTTAAATAATTTATAGATTTTCTTGCATTTAAACTTTTTTACAATCTTGACAGATTCATGTAGTATAGTATTCAAAAACTGTTTTCGTGTACTTATCTTTTAGGTTCATTCTATTTTATTTGTGTTTAAAGTGAGTTTCATTCCCACAATTTTGCTGTAAGCCGTATCTGATGTACTGAAAAATCCGTAATAATGATAAGTATAGGAAAACCTGTAGGTACCTGTTTAAACGTTAAAACTGCACTATGTCCTTTGAAAGAAAATCTAACAATGTTGAATGAACAAGTGCATACATTTGTCAGATTTAACTGAACTGTACAAGAATCTCAGTTTGTGTAAGATGAATAAATGACGCCGGACATCCGGCTACCCGGCCGTTCGACGTAAGTTTAGGCCGGATATCCGCACTCCGGACGATAATTATTGTCAATCCGTTGCAATTCTGCCTGCCGAGAGGAATGGAAAATGTACGCGACTGCGGAAAAACTTAGGTGAAATGTAGTTAAGTTATTTAGTAGTCTAAATTAACTCAAAATTTAAAATGCCATACTTACGAGTATTTATACATATTGCTATTAGATATTTCTATTTAATTAATTAATAATATCTTAGATGATATATAGTATTATTATCTGTGATATTATTATAGCGCTGATAATTTTTTAATAGTTGTGCAGATTATCATGAAAACCGGCCTGAAGTGATGAAGTTGGTCACTTCAGACTTCAGCTTTCAAACAACGAAAATAGTTTTATGTTTTATTTACTCTCTAAATACAAACTTTTTGTAAATGAAATCTACAATAAGCATTTTATAAACCTGGAAAATCAAATTCAACAATTTATGTATAGGTAATGTATGTATGATAAATTATTTATTTATTACACATTTAGAATAATCCTTTTATTATCTTATTTTACTTTTATTTGACGCATTAGTTTATGATAAAAAAGAATGTACAAATGGTTAGGCATTAGATAGTTCAGTTCTTTATTTAGGTTAGTTTTGTGATGGTTATCCAGTTAGGTCACTTTTTTTATATTCATGTTGTAAATAAATTATTATTTTGTGTATGTACCTAATAATTCTTTTATCCCATAAGTACTCTCATATTTTTTCTCGAATCAGTGTACCAACAAATGTAGTACATTACTCATTTTTACATCAAAACGTTGGGAACAAGCCTCTTTCGATACCGTCCCGTCAAGCGCAGGATGTATCAAATTACCTTGGCCTGCAATGTAAGCGATCACAGAAAAAAAACTTAAAAACAATCCTGAGGGGTGAGAATATTCTTATGAGAATTTAATGAGATTTATAAAGCTTCAGTCAAGTATACTTTGTTTTACTTTTATAAGGATTAAGTTAATTTGTAAGGTTTACTTAGACTGTTTATTAAATAACGATTAGGTATATTGAAAAGAGTATATGTTCTTGGGCGGTATGGTTTCCCTAAATGCACTCTTTTATTGTATAATTATGGTTGGTTATAGTTTGATGATAGATCAAAGGAAAGTTACTGGTAAGTTACCATATTTTCACAACGATCTGACTATTATACAGCGAGCAGAGGTGGCGCAGCGAAGAGCAGTAGCGCAGAGGTACGGACCTCGCCTTAGATTTATAATGTCGCGAGTTCGACTCCGAATCGTGCCCACACATCTTTCTGTGAATTGTAACATTGCCGCTGCTCAATATCGGTAAAGGAAACCATCGTGCGGAAACCGTCATTGTTAAGAACTAAATATTCGATGACATGTGATATGCACCAAACCGCACTTGGCCAGCGTGTGTGGATTAAAACCTAATCTCCCCAAACTCGTAAGATAGTTAAGAGAGTTTAGGCCTTAATCCACACACGCTGACCAAGTGCGGGTTCGTGGACATCACACGTCACATGACTAGTTACCTACTAAACATGCCGGTTACCTCACGACGTTTACCTTCACCGATATTGAGCAGCGGCGATGAAACTATTCACACAAAGATGGGTGGACACTACCGTGAATCGAACCCATGACCTTGTATTTCTAAAGCGACGCGACGCCTTTACCGCTGCGCGACTACTGATCATACAGCACTGTAGTAGGTACCTATTAGATACAATACATGTAGAGCAAATTATTAGTAATGTGTTGCAAGAACAATCGCGCGCACAAAGGAGGCTAATTACATCCACCACCCTAATTAACGCCCTTGATTGGCTTATACGTGTTTGTTCACGACGTACACTTGACGATCCTGTAGGCTATAGGTACCTATTTTGGTATTCAGTAGTTTGTATATAAATCTAATAATATAATAATAGTGGGACATGAACACACACGGTTATCTGATCCCAAATTAAGCAGAGCTTGTATGATATACCTGTCCCTAAGCTAGCACTCTTTCGTAAAAGCTGCATCTATATGGCCCCTTCAATTTATAATGCATTGCCGAAGTCCATCACTCAACAGCCATTCAAAAAATTTTGCTATGAGTTAAAGGTGGTTGTTAAAAGAATGTTTATATTCTGTCAACGAATTCTTTAACAAAATCCATGTAAACATTAAACTCTTGATATCGCATTAAAATATGAAAAGTAAATTAATTTTGATCATATCTGCAATTGTAATGATAATAATATTTTTATGATTTAATGATGTGATATATGATTATAAAATTTTAATGTAATAATTGACATGTATTTAATAATATTAGTAATTTAAGTAATATGTATAAATTGATTTTGCATGCCGCTGTGTCGGCAAGACATCATAAACTTGTAATTCTACATGTCTAGAGCAAATAAAGAATTGAATATAGAAACCAGATAACTGGTAATGTACTACACAAAATACTTTTCTTTAGTAAATGCATACTTAAATATAGATAATTACACCCAGGCACAAGACAAACATACATGTTCATCACACAAATGTTTACTTAGGTGTTAATCGAACCCACGACCTGCGGCGTGAAACGCAAGCATCTTACCGACCACGCCACCGGCCATCAAATCTATACTAATTATAAACCTCAAAAGAGGATGCCTTAGGACACTTAGGAGGACATTCGGTAATCTCATTGGTGATGTCCTTCAAAAGAGACAGGTGCGTAGTCTTCATGATTGTATTTATGTATGTACTAGCTTCCGCCAACGCCTTCGCCCACGTGGTACTTATTGGGATAAAAAGTAGCCTATGTGTTCATCCAGACCATAATCTATCTCTGTGCTTAATTTCATCTAAAGCCGTCCAGTAGTTTTAGCGTGAAAGAGTATCAAACATCCGTACTATCTTACAAACTTTTTCGTTTATAATATTAGTAGGATGTTTTATAAAGCTGACGAGGGACTACAGGTCCGATATAAGTTGCTGCCCGGCCGCCGTCGCGAACACACGTGTGTGTCCGCGCTCCGCTGTCGTCTGCCGCAACGCATCGCGATCTCCGTCCGCTACGCTGCGCCTGCGCAACGCGTCCTCCGGCGTCTACGGCCGCCATTTTGTGTTAACGGAGCGCGGCGTTCTTTTCAGAATAGCGCGCTCCTATAATTATTTCATTGGTTATACGTCCATTGTCAACTGTGCTTGCCCCTTCTGGGTAAAACCACAGTTTCGTGGTCCTCGGTGGATACCTTACGGTGCCAACGAAGCCGAGTGGGGCGTGGACCCGACACGCTCGCTGCGTCCCTTCAGGACAAGGCAATCCGTCGGTCGAGGGCTTGGACCACTGGCCTTGGGGTCTCCCCTAGTCAACCCTTGCCCGTAGGGTCCCCTTTCCTTTTCCCCGGAGCAGGGACAGCCCTGTTTCCGTTCCCAGTCTGTAAGTTCGGCTCCCACTGAACCCAGACGACCTTAGGGACCTCTCTGCACAAAGTTTGGCGGAGAGGCGTGCTCACGTGCAAGCTTAGGGCTCACCTTAGGTACACACGCCTCCCTGTCTATACCCGACAGGGAGGGTCGAACTACACATCCCCGGGTGTCCCCCCGGGGAGTTAGGCTTTGTAGGTCTCCTAGGTGTAGGTCTTAGCTAGGCCAGATAGTGTGCGATCGCTCAGGCAGTTTCTTCCGACTTCTTCTGCCGAGAACGCACCGCGAGCGAAGTCGAGTAGTTATAAAACTCGTTCTTAATCAGTTTAGGACCAACTACGTGTGCCATACACGTAGTAGGTTATAAAATCATTCGCGCACGTAGAACGCGAGCAGCCCAACATGTCGTTCAACATGAAGGAGCTGCTCGCGTTCCTCAACACGGTTGCGGCCGAATTACCGCAATTCAAGGAAATGTTTGAGGCTTGGCTCAACAGTAACAAAATGTCGAAAGACATTAAAACTGTTGAGCCAAGCGCCAAACTTTCATCCGGTCCGCGCGAAAATAATAACATTCCGCGCAAAAAGGTGTCGAACCCGGCACCCAAAACTGGTCCGGAGGCTACCTGCGCTCCTTAAGCGCAGGTACCTACCCCCGCCGCCCCCTCCGCTACCGACGCCAAGGTTGCGTCACAACCGCGGCCCGCGACCCCCACCTCGCGACCCGTCACGTTTCGCGATCCCCCGCCTCACCGTCCCCCTCTCCCTCGCCCATTCCCTTCTATCGGCCCCGCCCCCGCTCCCTTTCACCCTCCCGGCGATGCGTCTCCCCTATGGAGACCATCGACGAAGCGTCGTCGGTTGCCTCCGACTCGATCTCCGGATCTTCCGGGGACGAATCGGAGGAACCCTTCACCCCTGTCCTCGGTAAGAGGAAAAGGGCCTCCGCTTCTGGGTCCGCCCCGTCCAAGGCGCCCAAACCGTCCTCGTCTCCGGTTCCGACCGAAGACACTCAACCCTCTCAGGTCTCGCGCCCTCCTAAAGGGCCGAGATCTATTCGCCCACCGCCAATAGTCCTCCTGGGTCAGGAGGACTGGCTCAAAATCCGTTTGGACATGGAGTCCAAAAACATTGTCCCCATCCGTGCCTCATGGGACGCGAGACAGAAGGGTTTCCGGATCCAACTGTCGAGCTCCGATGAGCACAGGGTCGTCACGCGGATGTTCGAGAAGAACAAAGTCCGCTATTTCACGTACTCCCTTCCGGAGGAACGTATGCTCCGCGCCGTAATAATCGGCTTGCCCCCGAGCATCTTGCCCGAAGCGGTCAAAGCTGACCTCATCGGTAAAAACTTGCCCGTTCGCGATGTACATCGCATGAAAACCAAGACCGGTAAGGTCTTAGACATGGTCCTTGTCATTCTCGACAAGACCAAAGCCGGGCAGGAGATCTTCAATCTCCGGTCTGTCATCTTAGATGGCATTCGGGTGGAAACCCCCCGGAAAAACACCTTCGCTGGACAGTGTCACAACTGCCAGATGTATGGGCACGCATCCCTAAACTGCAAGCTTGACCCAGCCTGCGTTAAGTGCCTCCTCCCACACGCCACGAAGGACTGCCCGAGGCCCAAGGACAGGTCTCTGTGCACCGAACCTCCCGGCTGTGTTCTGTGCGGGAAATTGGGACACACCGCCAATTATGGCGGCTGTCCCAAAGCTCCCAAACAGCGCAAGGCTGGTGGGAAAAGGGGCATTAGGAACCAGCCCCAAACCTCGCGCAGCTCCCTTCCAACCACTGCGCCACCTCCTCTTATGTCTCTAACTCCCCAGAGACCACCTCATTGGGACAAACTCTCGTTCCAATCTTCAGCTCCTGAGTTTTCATACTCAGACAAGTCCTTCCCACCGTTGCGATCTAAGACCGCTCCGGCGACCTCGTCCAAGGCCGCCGCCAGCCGTCTTAAATCAACGGTAAGCGCCGGGGCTACCCCAGTAGCCACTGCCGCTCCCTTACCGTCGCCGCCACCGCCGCCCTCTGCAGCGGTGTCGCGCCCTCCACACTATATGGATCCTGTTGCCGCCTTTTCCCAAAGGTGCAACTTTGATATTTCCACACGCGCTCTGATCTGCTCTCAGAGAGCGTTGGCAAATCCCCACGATTTCGGAGCTCAATGCGCAGCCAGTATAGCTGTCGCTGAGCTTCGCAATTACTGGATTATGCAATCCCAATGGAAGGTCCGACCTTAAACCAGCCGGCTTCCAGAATCAAGCCGAGAGGCCTCAGCGTTGGCTTCTTCAACGCTCGGGGCCTTAGTCGCCAGCGTACTGAGGTTGGAGATTTCCTCCGACGTCACCAGCTGGACCTCCTACTAGTACAGGAGACCTTCTTGAAGGCTTCGCATCGCAGTCCTAACATTTCGAACTACAAGATGGTCCGAAATGATAGGACAACATCGAGGCTTGGCGGTACCGCCATATACTTCCGAAG
The DNA here is from genome assembly GCA_936450015.1 of Meganola albula. Taxonomy (NCBI): domain Eukaryota; kingdom Metazoa; phylum Arthropoda; class Insecta; order Lepidoptera; family Nolidae; genus Meganola; species Meganola albula. The sequence goes on along the minus strand of OW388159.1, from coordinate 4,727,622 downwards.
GGCTCTATACTGTGTAGCTGTCGATCCCCCAGATCTAACGAACCTGGAGGTTTCAATATGCCGTCTAGGCATGACCGGTCACGGACCGATTCATATCGTATCGGCCTACTTGCCGCCCGATAAGGATCTGCTCGAAAGCGACCTAGTAGCTTTGCTCGGTTTAGGAGGCGCCGTCATCGTGGCGGGCGACCTCAATGCAAAGAACGTCAGATGGAGCTGCAACTCGACGAACTCGAGAGGCAGAACACTTGACTTTCTCGCGAACCGCCTTAACTTCGATTTAGTAACACCCTTGGAGCCGACGCACAGCCCTGACACTCTGGACCATAGGCCGGACATTCTCGATGTGGCCCTTCTGAAGAACATAAACTTACGTTTATCTTCTATAGAGGTGCTGCACGAGCTTGACTCTGACCATAGGCCCGTAGTGTTGAGTCTGTCCGCCGTTTCCAACGGTCCACCAGACGCGGGGGCCGCGAAAGGCCCCACCAAGATAATCACAGATTGGAGTAGACTTGAGAGCGCGCTCAATGCTACTTCGTCTGAAATTTTAAGTACCGTGCCCGAAAACCTCGATAGCCTCGAGGATGCAACCAAAGCCATCGACTCGCTAACGGCTCACGTGTGCACCGCTGTACACGAGTGCTCTCGGGAGATTCCGACGACGGATGACCGTCGTTGGAAGATTCCCGACGATGCGCGCGAGCTGTTAACCGAGAAGAACGCAGCCGCACGAGCCTATGACTCTTATCGCACCAACGAGAACAGAGTTCGCTTGCGCTCTTTACAGCGAGCTGTAAAGAGTCGTTTCGCGGAACTCCGGGATCAGCGGTGGGATAAGACGCTCGGTGACATAAGACCGTCACACAGGGCCTACTGGCAACTGATTCGCACCTTCAAGTCTCCTACCGAGGATTCGATCCCTCCGTTGGTCACTTCGACCGGTCAACTCGCGTTCGATGACGACGAGCGTGCTGAATGCCTAGCAGACAGCTTGGAACTTCAGTGTTCTCCTAGCAATCTACCAGTAGCCGCGGCTCACCTTTCTAAGGTGAACGCCGAAGTCGAACGTAGATTAGCTAATCCACCGCCGCCGCCGGCACCCGTATTCGCGTCCGCGCCACCACCGCCACCTACCACCGCCGCCGTTTCGACACCTCTGCCCGCGCCGCGACCCGTTTCCGTTCTCGCGTCCAACAACGCGATCTCGTCTTCTCCTCCGCCACCACCACTGCCAACACCGCCGCCGCCGCTTCCCGCCGCCTCCCAGCAGGCGAGGGGAACCGACGATGGCGCTTGCGGAGGTACTGGCGGCGCCGACGGCGTGGACGTCGAGGATCCGCTTCCGCCGACCTCCCCAGCCGAGGTCAAAGCGTTGATAAAAGCTCTTCATCCAAGGAAGGCACCCGGTCCCGATGGTATCACCAATCGAGTTTTGAAGCACTTCCCTGCTTCCCTCATTACTCTCCTGGCTCTCATCTTCAATGTGGCCTTGAGACATAATGCCTTTCCACAAGCGTGGAAAAGAGCCACCGTTATCGGTATTCCCAAGCCTGGAAAGCCCAAGTCTAAGCCTACCAGCTATCGCCCCATAAGTCTTCTCAATTCCATTGGGAAACTCTATGAGCGACTCATTTATACCCGGCTGTTGAACTTTGTCAACGCCCACAACCTCCTTCCCGACGAGCAGTTTGGCTTTCGAGCCAAACACTCTTGCGTCCATCAACTGCACCGCCTCACGGAGCACATTGAGATAGGATTCCATCGTAAGATGTTAACCGGGGTTCTCTTCTTCGACGTGGCGAAAGCTTTCGACAAAGTGTGGCACACGGGCTTATTATATAAGCTCTACCAACTGGGTGTGCCTGATCGTCTCGTGCTCATCATTCGAGACTTTCTCACTGGTCGCAGTTTTCGTTACCGAGTGGAAGGCTCCCTGTCTTCGCCGCATCCGATTCACGCCGGAGTCCCTCAGGGCTCCGTGCTCTCGCCTCTCCTGTTCACGCTTTTCACTAGCGACATCCCTCGTCACGCGAAAGCCTGCTTGGCTCTCTTCGCTGACGACACAGCTCTCTACTACCGAGGCCGCTGCCCGGAAGTAATAGCCCGTACACTCCAATCCGCAGCCGACGCCCTAGGCGAATGGTTCCGGAGATGGAGAATCGAGGTGAATCCCGAGAAGAGTGCCGCCGTACTCTTCTCTAGGTCTATCCCTCCACCTATTCGTTCCATCTGCATGTTTGGCAAGCGGATCCCTTGGGAGAAGCAAGCCAAATATCTAGGTGTCATCCTAGATCAGGGACTCACTTTCAAACCGCACCTTGCCTCTGTTCGCAAGCGTGCGCGTTTCGTTCTCAGCAGACTGCACTTCCTTATCAACGCCAAAAGTAAACTTTCGCTTCGTAACAAAGTGAGAGCTTACACGGCGTGCGTACGACCCATTATGACGTACGCTTCACCCGTTTTCGCGCACACTAAGCGCTCCTACTTGCAACCGTTGCAAGTTCTTCAAAATCGATTCATGCGTAGAGCCACGGGAGCTCCGTGGTTCTTACGCAATGAAAACCTACACATCGATTTAAAACTGCCGACCATCAGGCAGTGGATGAAGAACGCATCCAAACGCTTCTTCGACACCGGTGTCAAACACCCGAATAGGTTAGTCGTATCCGCGTGCGACTACAATCCGCTCAGAGGCGCGAAACGGCGACGTCCGCGATGCGTACTCACCGATTCCGACGACGAGATCACTCGTGCGATCGCCCGCGACCGCGAACTCCGATCCGCTGCTAGAGTAGGTAGGGACAACCAAAATAGTAGCACACAACACATGCCGAGATATCGCCCACGCCGTCGTGGGCCGCGCCGCGCCCCTCCAAGATAGGCCCTCAGTCGATTACGGTTCCGGTCAGGACCGGACCGCGCGAACGCGAAATGCCCCCCGATCCCCTAAAAAACTAGAGTGTCCGGCAACGTCCTGAGCCGAGGTCCGTCCCCACATGGGGAGCCCTCATGGCAGTTGCCACAGTACTTGATCGGTTCGACCGTCCTCGGACGGCTCACCGAAAAAGTCCGGTGAACCAATAGAGGCCCTTCAGGCCAATTGGGTTAGGTCATCAGCAAAAAAAAAAAAAAAAAAAAAAACAGGTCCGATATGAAAACTTCTTGCACTGTTAGATAGCTTATTTATTGAGTAAGAGCATAGGCTGCTTTATATCCTGGGCATGTTATAAAATGAAGGTTATGCGGGCGAAACCAATACCGGAAAGCTAGTGATCAAATAGAGATAATATTTAAATTAAATATTAAACATGGTCGCAGAGTTCTACTATATCTTACCCTTTTTAGTCTAAATAACTAACATCACACGAACAAAGTATTCTCATTTTTGATTAAAACTTTGTCACCAAACACAATTCTCCACCTGTTTGGCAGAGAAGACTACTTAATTAGCAAGCGTCATAAGGATAGACAATGCTTTATTAAAAGTCTACAGGAACCTTACGTATGTTCTTAATTTAAAAATATCCGGAATTTGTTTTAATTGTCTGCACTTAATTAAACAAGAAAAATTTTCAACCAGTGCGCTAACTTTGAGAAAATAAACTGAAACAAATTTAAATACACGTGTATTTTTTATTTAAATATTTCTTAGTAAATAAAAATGGAGTGACCTCTAACGAAAGATGTTTGCTATTGATACTGTTTGTGCTATCGTATCAGCTGTGCGCTTGGTAGGGTCACTGACCTCTAATTTAACGTTGCGTGATTTTATCGATATTATTAGACACGTATAAAAAATTAAAAAAATTAAAATTGAAATATGTTCCATTTTTGATACAGAATCACCAAAAAAAAATTCACACTGGTTGAAGTTTAAGTTATAATTTCAGTTATTTCATATTTGCACGATGTTTTGACAGTGGCGCGAGGTGAGGGTGTTAATGTGACATTACCGGCGAGGGGGGAGGGGGCAGTAATTATCCCACGTCAACGGCAGGCCTAGGCTCCCTGTCCTGCTTGTTAGCTTTCATAGCTATAGCAGAGGAAAATGTAGGCACTACTAGTTACGTTGTACTTGTATAAGAAAAATTACAGTAGTTTTTTTACATGTAGTAATAAAAGTAATTAGCAGCCGTATTACACAACTTATAAAGGTTTAAAGAAAATGTACATACTCTCAATAAAAACTTACACTTAATGTCACTTAATAGTAATTGTTAGAATATAACAATTAAGAGTAACATAACAAAGTTCAATTTAACCACCTGTATATGTACTTATAAATATAACTACATTTTTGATAAATCAACCCACGCAAATCATTCATTTCTCCAAGTGTGTTATATTTATTATAGTTTGTGAAATTATCAATTTATTATTATTTTATATAATATTTTTTTAATTTTAATTTTTACAAAAGTATCGTAGGTATACCAGTCATCTAGCCTCCACAACACACAAGCCCTGTGTAAATTTGAGACATTTAACTCTAATAGACATTTAGATAGCACACAAAAATGGGGACTTCTTTTGTTTTTAAAAGATGTCCGCCATTCGAAGCGCGCAAATGTCGAAAAAAATGGCGGATGTCATTGAAAAACAAAAGAAATCGCTATTTTTGTTAGACAAATGTCTATTAGAGATAAAAGTCGATGCTCGCGCTTTATATAATCTGTGCTATACATGTTCATGTATCTTGGCAGACTATAGGAGTTGGCCTTTGGAGTAAATGTCGACATTATATAGTTATATAAGATCGAATCAATAAAACCTGTAAAATCGAACATAATCAAAACACACACGAGCATCTGTTAACTTTACATGACAACACTAGGCTAGGCATCCCTAACCGCAGCGCCCAACGCGCAAAGCGCTTTTATTTAGACACCCAATTAAATATTAATTAAGTGCATATCACATTTATACATTAAACCGATTTTAATTTCATGTACGAGCGCGCAAAATTAGGAACAGTGCATGCTGGCCGCAAAATGAAGTGGATTCGTTCAGTGCGGCTGAGTCGCATGCGAGTGGCATCGACTAGGGAAAATCATTATCGAATACACTTTGGATTAATAAACTGTTATTTGTTTTCGCTTCATTTGATCCAGCTACACGGTTAAATATGTTTTAACTGACTTTTAAAAAAGAAGGAGTAGGTTTTTGTATGTGGTGTCCGGGTGGTGCAAATTAGGTGACAACTAAAATCCCGCACTGCCAAACGGCCTTGCCGTGTTCTTGTGCGAAACCTGGTGACACCATTTGAGAGTTTGTTGCTCCTTTATGATTAACACACATGGGGCCTCATATCTCTGCCAACTTCTCATTGAAAATCATTAGTAATCATGAGTGAATATTAGCCAAGCGCATTCCATTGTAGACCACTAACCTCAGAATATATTTTTTAATTGGGAATTCATTAACTTTTTTTACATTAATCATTCATAAAATATGCACGCACCCAGCCTCGGCTGATAATAGAGTTTCACGAAATCGCTAACTGATTACGCGAAAAGAGGTTAATATTATTTTTCGGTAACCGATATATCCTATACCGATCCGCGTGGCGGAAAGGTAGTTTAAAAGCTAGTGCAGTGTACACAAAACTAGGTTTGTAACTTCATTATTACAAACCTGTATTATGAAAATAAATAATTTTGATTTTGATATAAAGCGTAAAATTTACAAAATTAAACGGATCATTGTCTTAAAGCAAAACATTAATTTCTATGAATTAATTACTCAACGGATTTACGCAATTTATAGTGACTCAAGCGCAGATGTCACGACATTGACGTATACTTGCTAAGTTATTGAAAGTTCACTTTATTTGTTATGGAATTACCCATTAAGTACATATAGAAGGCATTATGAAACTACCTCGATAGCTAAGTAGCCGTGAGTGCGACTGTGTTCAATAGAAATTACGATTACTTTTTTGCTTTTTTCCGTCAGATCATAGATAAATTAAAAATCTAGACACGCCCGCGCCGTCGTCGTCGCCCCACGGAGGAGAACGGTTGCATTATTTTGCAGATTACTCGATAATTTGTTAGAATACCTATAGATTTCTGTATATTTTTGGATTCTACATAAAATTTCCTTTAAAATAAGCTTAAAAACTCACACACTCATAAAAAAGATAAATCCGCAAAAACTTCGAAGGAAAGAAAAAAATTTGGTAAAGTTGCGTATATCAGGCATATTTATAATTAATTATTATTAATTAATTATCCAATACAAAAGAACAGGTCACTTCTTCATCAGAAGACTCCGAAGTAGATTCCTCTGCTACAAATAACAATATTATTGTCAATTTGTGCAAAGGACGCAGGGTATCTCGAACTACACAATTCACTGCCTCGGCCGTCCAATGGTAAGCGTGTTCAGTTATTAAACGGGGCGGGGTCGATTCAATTCCCGGGTCGACACAGAATTTCAAATTTCAAATTTCAATTTGCCGCCAAATCGTAAAACAAATGACAAACAAATGAAATTAGTAGGTACTCAATAATATTTTAGCGAAGTTCTATTTTCAAAAAGTTTTTTTATTTTTTTAATAAATTCTTTAAAAGTGGCCACTGATAGTTCTAAAAACTATTAGTGTCGCCGCCCTCGTCGTTAAGGTGTATTAAGATTGTTCTAAAAAGCTAAAACTGAGTACGAAAAATCTGTATACGTGCCACCTATCAGGCATATCGTAGGTACATTACGTATGTACAATAACCAGTGAATATACATACAAAGCGAACATACCAATTTGCATAATATTCATTTGTTTGGCTGACTCAGTACTGTGTAAGTAAACGATTCACGTTTTGGGAACACCCTGTAGCTTCGTGAGTATGGAGTTTCTAAGTACCCATAAATGTTTCTTCCATATAAAGCTTTGGATATAATAGGTACCTATTTAAAAAGTATACGTTTGTTTCAATATAATAAGCAGTGCGTAGATTGTAACGATCACTTCACTTCAACCCATTTTAGTGTCCCACGGGTTCAACTCAACTATCTCATGAGTTGTGAGAGTTTAGGCCTTAATCCACACACGCTGGCCAAGTGCGGGTTGGTGGATGTCACATGTCCTCAAATGATTAGTTCTTAGACATGTTTTCCTCACGATGATTTCCTTCACCGATATTGAGCAGCGGATATGAAACAATTCACTCAAAGATGTGTGGGCACGACCAAACACCTCAGTCCACCTGTGTCTGTTCAAACTTCATAAGTCTGAAAAGACTTTGAAACATCGGGATCTAAAATCTAAAATACACCGCGATAAAATCCATTATGAAGTAGTTTTATTTCAATGTGTGATATTAGCGTAAATCTAAGAAAAAACTTCAAAACATTCTTTTGCATTGTTATCTTCTCTAAACGTACCCCAGCATGCTGATCCTTTAAAGTGTTTAGTTTATTATCACATAGTCTATTTCGTCTAGATTACTCCTTCACTAGTATGAGGCCTGCGAACAAGTGTCAGTCACCATAGATATAACCTATAGATCTATAGATTTAACCAAACCTTGGACAACATATTGCAGCGGTCTAAGGAAGACTGACTCAACTAACATTTGTCTAACGTCCTATCGCTCATTTTTCAAGAAGTGACTGACAGTGTAATAACTATAGGCCGACCGTTTAACTCGCGTATCGCCTATCGCCAAGATTCTGACTCCTCAAGCTGCACAGACAGTGATGATGATTCAAGCGATATGGATATTAGTGATGAATAGTGTTACATTACTTTTATCTGTGGTTAAATAGTTCTATATGAGATTTAATTAATGTTTTATGACTTTGTACCTCAGATGGCGATACGCGAGTTAAACGGTCGGCCTATATTAACCTCGTTTTGGAAAAAGGCAAGGGCTCTGGCAATGTACCAAGGTTAAAAACTACAAACAATCGAGAACTTTCACCAGGATTTCATTGAACTTCTTAGTCATAAGTCTGTGTCAGGCAATAAAATTTATTATGAAAGTTGAACATTACTACATTAGCAGTTCTACGAAGTTACATAAAAATATAGCGGATCTTAATTACTTAAGGTGCCACAAGTATTTATTTAATCACGGATGTTAAGGTGTAAATATCTGTATGACCGAGCATTGCTCGGTATTTTTCTTTTTAAATGACGTTTTCTAAAAATGATTCCTAGCTAGATCGATTTATCGCCCCCGAAACCCCCTATATACTAAATTTTATGAAAATCGTTGGAGCCGATTCCGAGATTCCAATTATATATATACATATACAAGAATTGCTCATTTAAAGATATAAGATTAAAACACATGCACACAGCGCCATCTAGTCCCAAATTAGGCAATTATATTTGCTTGTGTTGTGGGTGCCGAACTTAAACCTATGTACTAAGTACTTGAATTCCTGCATTACTTTGAATACATAACTACTTATTATTGATTGTTTTGTTTTTTACACGTGTTTTTTTATTTTATTGTGAGTCCTGTTTGTGTCAAATACATGTTTTTTCTTTCTTTCACACAAAGATTTGTCCTGGGTGGAAATCGAACCCACGACCTTTTATAGCAGTCACTAACAACTATGCTAACAAGCCAGTCTAAGGTACACTAACTCTCTATACCTGTATTTTCATCACCGTTATAAACATTTATTCGCGTCGTAATAACCTGAAAGTGTAGACAGAGATGGATAACATCAATTTTATTTTCGTCATTTAATATAATCTTTGTTCATGCCTCATGGGTCGGGAAGCTGTCCCTTTGTCCTCTTATTTTCGGTTTTGGTAACGATAAAATATCTACTAAATAACTCGATTATTCTAACATAAACCAGCGTCTAGTGAAGGCAAATCAGCAAAACTTTATTTTTAGGCACAGTTTTTTTTGCGAATAAAATGCTTTGCCTTTATTGCTTTAGTGGTAGTAGTTTGTTACCACTTACTTGTAGCAGTTAATAGACATTTGTGTGTAGGTACATGAACAACATATGGCATATTTTTGTCTAGAGTATAATTATCTGTATTATGTATCTACAAAATAAAATTATCAGGTTCGCATAGTTCAATTTTTTTCTATTTTGAGATCAGATCATTTAGAGATCCATTCTTAAAATAACTAACTAACGCAGTTCTCGTAAATTAACTACTCAAATTCCACTAGCCTATGACCGTGGTACTGCCCACGGCTTACAATCTAAGTTAACCAATTCTATCGGAAATACCAGCTCGATGATTTTCTACCTGTTTATCTATAAGATTCAAGAGAACTTAAATATATCTGATGGTCAAGTTTCAACATATCTCTGCTCATACTATGTGTCATATGAATCAACGTTCTCATTCATACAATGATTTTTTATGTAATGATACGATTGCCATTGAAGTAACTGGATTACTTAGAACACAGAAATTGATCTAATAATTAGTAGATACTTAATCACAATTAATTTTCCTTTTTCCAAACGCTGGCAAATGTAACCACGATTTATTACTAACACCCAGAGAGTAAACAATTATACTTATTCTCATTAAAAAATTACAAGACGGTCGTCATCTCCAAGGAAGACCCCGAAAACGATGGCGCGGTGATTTAAATTTGTTTGTCGCTACATGACTATGAGGCTTATGAGCAGTGGAACAATCCAAGCTATTAAAAAAAAAATAAGTACAACAAATTCACTTCATATATGAGAACATAAAGGTTATAAATATGCAATGTTTAAGTACCTACATACGAGTAAATAACGTATGTGCGGTACTATGAGTTTCAAATAAGAATAGAACTGGAAGTTCGCCATCTCATTCGAAATCATTGCGTAATGCGCAATAACTTCACATTTTTCAGTACAGTAAAATGCGTACCTTTAACTTATTGCCGTTCCAGTGAGAATGGAAATTTGGAGTAGAATATTTATGTACGAACATATTTTATTAACTTCAGATGAAAAAAGCGGTGTTATAAGTTAAAACGTGTGTTTATTTCCATGTTTATGTATTTTTGTACAAGTTTGTGGTATCCTAGCGCGTAAATTTACTGTAGGTTGCTGTATGTAGCTGCATACCTAAGTAAATGTTTCTATACATATCACTTTTACATACCTACGTTTGATATTTTGTGCTGGCGCTACTTTTGCTTGGTCTTTTGTATAAAGTTAGCCGCGAGTCCAGTCCTATTCTTATTTGAAACGCATAGTAGTTTTATTTAATGTCATGCTTCAATTAAATAGATAAACAAATCAGAATATAAAAGACAGACATGTTGAAACATATTTGAACTTGTACAGCCGTTTAACATATTATACGTAATCATTTCATAACTAATATGAATAAAGATAACAAGCAACATAATAAAATCTATTTTGATAACAGGAAAAATATTAGTAGTGGGTAGTTTGTCCCACAGAAATGTGTTAATAGATAAGAATTTAGGGTCAACTCAGTCGGAAGTTAACAAGGTCATTTTATGTAAACATACTTGGGAACATTGTTAACTGTTAATTAGTACTTGAAATAGGATAGAAAGTCTTCAATATTACCTACACTTATTTAGATCCAGCCAATCTGAAAATAAGTACAAAAAACCTAGAAAATTAGCCAGTGAACTAAACAGAAAAAGATAGAAAATGGAACATTTTTTGAACGACGGAACATAGAAGGAAATACATAGTTTGCAAGTGTGCTATATTATCACGAAAAATCTCAAAAAGAAGCAAATCAAATTTGATATCACAACTAACACAATTTGAGTACCTACACAGACTACATTGGGTACTTAACACTAAGTTGTGGACTATTTGGCAGAACCTTCTCTATACTGTCATTTAAAAAGTATGTTAAAAAGCTAAAATTACAGTAAAAAAGAGGTTCCACTAGGTATAGTATACTAAATCTATGGGTTCCACCAAATATTCCGGAAGGTAGTTATAAGTCACAGATCATCAAAATTCTCGGATACTTTGTGGTATAAATCTATAGGCCATACATACCCATCTTAATTTATGTCTAAGTTACCGCAAAGGTAAAATCGACTATAACAACTCTATCAGCACTATCTCTCTCTACATCTTAAAAACAAAGTTCTCCGCCGCGACAGTGTTATGTCTGTTCGCAATGATCTCACAAACTATTACACGTATTTCCACACGGTTTTTACTAATCCCCAAAGAGATTGACGAGGAAGTTTTATGTGTGACCTATAAACATCTTTGTCATAGGTAGCAGAGCCAAAGTCAGGGCCGGTCGCTAGTTCATACTATTTCTCATGTTGACAAGTGTGAATCAGTTGTTACTAACTTTCCGCCCGCACGTATGTCGGCTATTGCACAAATCCATCAGCCTCTTTTTGCGCAGTCGGACAAAAACTATTCTATGTCCTTACCCAGGTCTTAAATTACCTCCATACCAAATTTCATCCAAATTAGTCCTGGATTTTAAGCGTGCAAGCGTTATAGATAGACAGACATTTTCATTAAATAACCACGATTTACTATAGACGTAAACCCCAATATAATAATGAAAGTAACTCTAATCAGAATGCTAATAGGACAGTCGTAACTATGTTAATAGTGTTGGTACGCGGATCACGTGTGCGGAACTCGACCTCCTTGGGATTGCCGCTGATTCATACTATCATATGATCTTAATATGGTCGACACCGGTCAATGAATATAACAGTTGGAGTATATTCAACATCATCATCAGCTTGGGGATGTCCACTGCTGCACACCTTTAGAACGCTACAGCGATGGGTTGTGGGCCGTTTTCACCCTTCGTCTTACCACAATTTTAACAATGACATCAATCCACCTTGTGGTTAGCTGGCCGACGCTGCGGCGCCCATTGCGTGGTCTCCACTCAAGAACCTTTACTCCCCAGCGGTTAACGATTCTACGAGCGATGTGCCATGCCCACTGCCACTTCAACTTGCCTACTTTGATCGCTATGTCGGTGACTTTAGTTCTTCTGTGTATCTCCTTATTATCTTATCGCGCAAAGAAACTCCGAGCATAGCTTTCTCCATGAGCCATTGAGCGACCTTAAGCTTAATATAAACATGTGGGTATGGTATACATCCTACTAACATTATAAATGCGAAAGTAAGTGTGTGTGTGTGTGTGAAGGTTTGTTACCGCGTATCTCCATAACCGCTCAACCGATTTTATTGAAATTTGAAATGTAGATAGTGTATATTCTAGAATCGGACATATGCTAATAATATTTTCAAAAATCATCCCCTAAAAGGGTTAAATAAAGGGGTGAAGTTTGTATGCAACTTTTTATTCCGTCGTCCTATTCATTTAAAATAATGAGATACGGGTTTTTTATTTTTCTATAATTATCCCCATGAGGTGTGGAAAATGAGTTTTATTGGTAAAAACTAAAGTTTCTCTGGATCTGTATAGTCTCAAGTCCGATTCACTCCAAATTTGGCACACATATACCTTAAAAGAAATCATGAAACACGTGTTTTTTATTTTTCCAAAACTACCCCCAGCGGGGAGTGTAAAATGAGGATTTTTGGAAAAATAAATAAATAAATAACCGCTAGGTTCTCTGAGTAGTCTGTGGTCTTAAAGCCATAGTATTTATTAAGGAACCCCTATATATTTATGGAAGGCTATTATTTTTTTTTATTATATATTTATTTATATGCCTATGGGGGCTTGCCGATTTCAAAATATTGCTTACACGCCTACACTATTGAACTAATTTTGTATAGTGATAGTTTGAGACCTGGGAAACGATAGTTTTATCCGACCGCGAAAATAGAGATTAATGGTTTAGCGAGATAATTGACTTCCGCGGGCGAAGCCGCGGGCGGGAAACTAGTGGGATATATATGTATATATCCCACTAGTTTCCCGCCCACGTTTGCAGTTGGCAAAGATTGTCTACCCATGTATGGGTAGACAATCTTTGCCAACTGCAACGTCCTGAGTCGAAGTTTGTCCCCACGTGGAAAGCCCTCAAGGTAGTTGTCGTAGTACTTAATAGGTTCGAAAGTCTTCCTACGGGTCACCGAAAAATCCCGGGGAACCAATAAAGGCCCTTCTAGCAAATTGGGTTAGGTCATCCGTAAAAAAAAACTGCAAGGTGCCTAACACAAGTTGTGTAGCCACTAATCATACACCTTGACCACAAATTGCCTGTTGATTAGCGATGATGAAACGCGCTTACCTTGTAGATATCAATTCATTCTTGCTTTGAAGATAGGCAGGTTGGAGCTATCGGGAAAGCTTCGAAATTACTAAGTCAGACTATGTGTAGTAACATGAAATCTTTATTTTTTCAGAGCCTAGTGGCAACATCCTGGGAGCGAGTGAGTGGAGTACCGGGTACCCGTCAACTACGTCAATGTACCCAGCATACAGCTCTCTACAACCTACGTATTATAAGCCTGAACCAACTCTACATATACCTGCAGGTAACCACAACTTATTATTAAAATAAAACAATTTAAGAAAAATAATACAAAGTATAGGCCGACCGTTTAGCTCGCGGCCTATACATATTAAAATTTCGTAAAATTCTGTTAGTTTTTAAGAAAGAGTAATCCCTTAAATACTAATTTTAATAAAATAAAAAAAAATTGCAACCTACGAAAAAACCTGAGAACCTTAGAAAAAGGAACTTGTTTCTTTCTTCCGTGGTAAGAACCACCTAGATCTACAACTTCTGAATTAAAAAACCGAATCGAATCGGTCGATCAGTGTACACGCTATGATGTAACAAAACATGATACACGGATACACAGCTACACACGTAAACTTATAATGACAAACGGTATTGTTCTGGGGTTTAAAACTATGATAAGTAGCGTCATCTAGTGGTCTTTAATTAGAATAAATGTGATGTAAAGCCTTTTGAAAATGTCTGAATCTGTCTATGATCAGTCTGAACGAGCACCTTGTTTTACTTACTTATAGGGTATAAGGGCCCAGCACTCGCATTAGAACAATCGTTTAAGGAACATATGCTTTAAAGAATATAAAATACTGATGACAAATATTTTCCTAATATCGTAAAGTTATGTGTTACGTATACAGTTATACGCGTAGTTGTAGTTGATAAACGAACTTCCTCCATTCATACCGGTAACCACCGTAATGGAGCGGTTTACCACATGATACAACCCGAACTACCTTTATATTTACTAGAAAATTTAATTATCTTAAATCATTACGATTTCATTCATCAAACCTTATTTAAATGTGAATTGAAATAAATCTACTTTTTAACTGATTTTATCGCGGTTTATTTTAAATTTTAATTTTAATTTTTTTTTTATTATTCTTTTTCAATTTTTAAAAAGTAGTCTTATTTCAATGTGTGATATTCGCGTAAATCTAAGACAATACTAAATGAGAATTGTTTAATAGCGGGATATTTTGTTCCCATATCTAGGAACCTACCTCATAATACTATCTTAGACAAGTACATATGCACTTGTTAAATGGTTCGATACATTCATAACGGCTCGCCGAAGTATCTGGTGAACCAATAGAAGGCCCTCAGGCTTAAATAGGGTGAACCGAAAACTTGTTAAATAAAAATTCTACAAATACAAAACCTACACCGATTCTATTCCCAGATACAGTACTTTTTTAACCTACTGTACTACAGTTGGTTGTACCACAGATAATATAATACTAAACTACTAAGTTATACTGCCAATGCGTCTAAAATTTAAATAGATATTTAAGTAGTTAAATACCTAATAAAATTAACTGCGCAGTATTTGCGTTACAACATCATTAAATTAAGGAAAATTATGACAAATTAATAAGTTTTGTACCTACCTACCTAACTGTTATACTTTCCTCATAATAACAACTTCATAAACAACAACACTTGTTTCTACCTAAATATGTAATTCATTTGTTTGAGCCTATCCCTGAAAAGTATCAGTTGGTACTTAGGTTCCATTACCTACATACCTCCTAAGATAATATTGATATTAACAAAACATTTTCTGTTTCCAGTGCTACCAGATATCCCGCTGGGTCATACAGACTACAGCGGATTTCAAACTACTACACCAGGCTACGTAAAAGGCGGTTCGAGTGGTACGGGGACCTCCATTACTGACCTCAACTCACCGCCAATGCCACCACAAAGATACGACCCAAATTACTACAACTCATGGCCCGCCAACTCTTACAACTACAACAATTATCAATATAACAATATTAACAATAATCCGGCGTGCTTACAATCCTATGCACCGTATATCAATCCTAACCCACAAATGTTACTACCAAACCTCTATTCAACAGTCAATCAGAACCAAATACATGTTCATTTGCACAGTTCAGGTGATAAACATAATATAGAACAATGTTTTCCAAGCGAAATTAAAATCAGTGATATAGATGGCGGGATTTCTATAACTACGGAGTTGCAGGGTTCAGGGGAGGCTAGTGGATTAGTACAGTCATGTGAATCTAATGAAGAAGTGAAACACGGACTTTACGCGCCAAACTCAGAAGTTTGGAGACCTTATTGACATTTTGCTCAGAATAACGAACATTCCGTTGTACATTTTGTGATAAAATAGATATGTAATGTAATGAATACGAATTAAAATATTTAATAAATATAAAATTGTATAGTATAATTTTATTTAACTTCGAAGTATGTAATTAGATAGGTACCTAAGTAGAATGTTAAATTGTTAATACTGATAAAATAACTAAGCATGAAATTTTAATTATACAATAATTTTTGAGGAGGTGTTTTATTTCTAAGAGTTGCAAAGAATTGTAGGTAACTCAAATAAATGTAGAACTTAGAATGAAAGGTATGAAAGTAAACGTGATCAAGGTGTTTGAAATAGAAGAGTCCAAGTCTAATAGATGATGAAAGATTGGAACAAGTGCAAGAATTTGTGTATTTGGGAAGCTTGTTAACGAAAGATAGAAAAATTTAACCAGACGTAGAAAGAAGGGGTAAAGAATAAGTTAATAATTAATAATTACTTAATAGTTCAGGCAATAAGCTGAATGGTGCAATGCATGCTGTTGTAGCTAACCAGGCGATTTCTGAAAAAGCTCAACTGGCTATCATCCACAATGACGTATTGATATCTACCTACGCTTATGTATGGAAGTGAATGTTGGTTCTGACAAAAGAAGCATGAAAGTAGAATTAATGTTGTAGAAATACGTTCTCTATGAATGATGTGTGGTGTAACTCTGAATGATAGATTGAGGAATGAAGTAATTAGAGAACGATGTGGTCTGAAAGAAGAAGTAGTTTTAAAGGGAAAAAAAAAACATGCTTAGGTGGTCTTGTGAGAGGATGGGTGATAGACGATGATAGGTAATAGGTATATACACGACGGAGGTGAGTGGAAACGTTGGAAGAGGACGCCCTAGGCGGACATTCGTAGATCTCATTAGTGATGCCCTTAAAAGGGACAGATACGCAGCACTCACAACCACCGTGCATGTATGACCAGATGTATGAACATTAGTGAGGCTAAGGAAGTATGTTTAGATCATAGCAAATGGCGCTTTATATTCTCTGCCTACCCCCATGGGAAAAAGGCGTGATTTTATGTATGTATGTGTTTTATTTCTATTCAGAGAACACAACATACTGCATTGTCTAATAAACGTATTGAATGATGAGCATTGCCCAGTACTTTCCTGAAAACCATAGCAATAGAAAAATGACCTTCTGTAGCCTTACCTATCTAGTTGTGAAGTAAATAGGACATACTAATGAGTACATAATCATCCAAGTATGTACAGATACGTGCACTTAATTTCTTAGCACGAATCAGTATGTTGGCAGCGTGAGGGACTACGCACATTTATTCAGCTCTATTCAGCGTTTGTCTATAGAAAGCTACGGTTTTGTATGGGACGCGTACGCGCCGCCGTTCAGCGCTGGATGGAGCTGAATAAATGTGCTTAGTCCCTAACACCCCTGAGCTTCAGGGGGTATGTAAAGCCGTCGTCGTGTTGTTCAGAATCTCCCTCTGGACTGTGAAAGTAAAGTGAATAAAATATGCCTGTTTTTACGCACAACCTTGTTTACCTACCATTTTCCTGCGTACCCAGCGCAGCGAGTCAACGGCTAGAAAGATTTATTATTTCATAATTATGGTTATATTAGACAATGAAAGGAAACTGTAACAGATTTTATCGCGGTAAATTTTAATTCATATTTTTTCTCCTCGCGTCTCCGCCCATTTGTCGGTTATCGCGCTAAAACATTAACCTCTTTTTGAACAGTCGGATGAAAACTATCATATGTTAGTTGCTCTCTGGGTCTTAAACTATCTCTATACTAATTTCATCTAAATCAGTTCAGTAGCTTTGGCGTGAAAGCCCGACAGACAATTACTTTCGAATTTATAATATTATTAGGTAAGGATAACAAGGATAACAATGGATGGTCACGGGCGGCGCGCGACGGATATTTGACTTACAAAATTATTATCAACAATAAAATTATGTAGATAAATAAAATAATTATTATTTTTAGATAAATACTGTCAGGGCCTAGTATTATTAATTTGTGATACTACAAACAGAACTTAAGTGTCGTCAATTCGCGGTGCACCTACTTTCTTTTTTTGCTCGGACCAAGTAAAAATTGAAAACTGGCTCTTTCAAATTCAGCTCTAAACAGTCTTACTCAATGCTCGCGCGCGATTCCATCCAATAACTAGGTAATAAGTACCAGCCAGGTTGCCAGGTCAAAGTTTTAGTTTACCCTTGGCTTGGTCTTAATTTACCCTGAAATCTGTATTATTAAAAAAAACCTATAATATCTAACGTATCTTTTCCTTCTTTATAAATAAAACAACTGTATTTTTCACAATAATACACACGAAAATAAAGACACTCGGTGCGTTCATGACACGGAATCTGTAATTAATCAAACTCTAAAAGAACTCATACCCTAAAAATTACACTGCTTGATTACTCTTACCCTAAATATAGGGTAAATTACCGTAAGTTGGTAACAGTGACTACGGATATTATTCTGAGACTGAAGTCCAAGTATTGCCAATAAAAAATATTATTGATAGTGACAGTTCTGACACTGACAGTTTGGTTGAATTTATTTTTTAATCTGATTACCCTGTAGTGATATGTGATAAAATGGCGTCTTTTGTGTTTCGTTTGATGACCTCGTAAAATAAAGTCTAAGACAGTTTGTAGTGCTAATATTGGTGTAGTTACGCGAATTTAATAACTTTAATTTGTATTTGTCTTTAAAAATATATATAATAATCAACTGTAAGTTGACAGCATTTCTTAAATTCAAGGCTTACATTATTACAGGTTCTGGCGGCGGAGAATGCAAATGAATAACTTTGTGATATATAACAGTAATTCTTTGCTTCCAGTCGGAAAGGTGCTCTTATCGTTTTTGCAAGAGTGAAATGTCCGAGGAGATAGATCGGAGTGGCGAGGCGACGTCTGACAGCGCTGGTGGCGGAGGCACAAACGTTACACGCGTGTTGTTGACCCCGCAACAGCTCGACGCCGCCTCGGCCGACTCACTTCGCGCCGCATGGAAAAACCAGGACTCGTACATTGACCATCTCGAAACTTTGAACAAACAGTTGGAAGGTACTATTATGAAAGTTCCATCGGCTCGGTAGCACCGTGGTCGGCGTCGACTGACTCGGGTGGTTTATGTTATGTTCTATATCGACAATACTTTAACTAAAATAAAATAGTGGTACTGTTTTGACCTGTTAAAATATTGCTGTGATAGTTAAATTGTTTAGTTATAAAATATGTGGTACGGGGTGTATTTAGGTGAGGTGTTGTAATAAAGGTGAAGAAGAAATGGTGTCTTGTGTGAGTCCAAAGACTCCGGTGCCAGTGGAGTGTTCAGTGGAAGTGCATAAGTTGGCCCGAGGCCAAGTGATGTCTCTTGCCAAGGCTGTGTCTATGTTCAGTGCTGTTGTCATTTTCTCGGTTATGGTCCCCACTGCCCAGATATCCAGCCTGTGTTCGGGGCCAAAAGTAAATATGTTTTCATACTTCTTTTGCTGTAATAGATAAGATTTTGTTTCTAATGGCTTTGTTTATCTCTTTTATTGTTATTTACTGTTATTGTAATTGTTAATTGTATTGTTTATGACTAACATTTTAGTTTTTCTATCTGGCTATTATGTATAGTTACTTTTAAGTGCTTTATATGAAAAAATACTAACATTCTAACTAATATGCAAATTAGGATTAAATTCATGCATTTATCAAGCAAACTATATGCTCCAAAAAAAATTGTTATGGTCAGATGTAAGAATTTTCGATCTATAACGAGTTTAATTAGTCTTCAGTATATTTACCACATCAATGTTAATACATCAGAATCCACATGCTTTATGTGCAATCTAAATACATCAATCAGTGACGTACCTAGTTCTTATAAGAACGTCATTGAGACCATTGCATAAATTTGATAATATTTGAGTACCAACTCTCTGAGTAAACTATGTCTTTCTTAAATTGTGACAAGCTCTGACATAATACAGAGCATGGAAGAGTAAACCTGTTTCATTAGCAACTTTCTATAGCTTTGCACAGGTGCAATAAAATGTTGGTGCTATACAGCAAAAACCTTCTGTAAATAACTATCTACACAATGTTGAATACTGAATTGAAATCTGCTGTAGATGAGGCGTTAATGGGTACAAACACATGCAGAAGGTAACATTATTTTATACTATGACCACCTACTGGCTTTGCTCGTGTGGTATTTAATGTGATAAAAAGTAGCCTATGTGGTAATCCAGACCATAATTTATTACTGTGCCAAATTTAATCCAATTCTGTCCAGTAGTTTTTGGGTAAAAGAGTAACAAACATACATTCATACATTTTTACAGACTGGTGTTTATAATATTAGTAGGATTAAATATTTTTGAGTCTATAAATGGCTTAATTCTAATCTAGAGATCTGACTTGTTAAGGTTTTTTGACTGTCAGTGGTTACATGACACCTTACTTTCTAAAACACAAAGCATAAGTTATTTGTAGATATGTTATTGGGCAAATATGCAAAATATAACCTTATTATGCTTGCTATTGATACATCAACGTTTTAGAAAAATCAGGTAGTTATTTACATGTTAAAATTGTCATTATTTGTTATTGTAAATAAACCTGTTGTAGTAAAGAATATTCTCTAATAAATGAGAAAAGTTGTTTCTAGTTTCAAGAAAGTTTTAAATGTATAGAGTTTGTTGCAATATACTTAATTTTAGTTAAGGTGTTGTCGATTAAATATTGTAAATTAGTCACTAGAATTGGACAATATACATAACTATTTATGTATCTTGTCTTAATCCTAAAGACTATTTTATTAATAATTTTTTATGATACTAAATAGTAATCCTCAGTCAAATGTAATACAATTAGAACAGAATGATATGGTTATAATCATAGAAAATAAGGAGAATCTATATTTTAAATAAACAATTATGATCAGACATTGGACTCTGCCAGTCATTCCAGGTCCACAATGATATAATTAACTATCTATCATTTATCTGTATTCTGCAAGGTGTTCTAATATTTATAATAATGAATTCTTTGTTATTTTAAGATTTTTATAATCTATATATAACAAGTAAGGGAGCTAAGCCAATCCATAATAGCCTTCCAACAGTGTTAAAAAACAATTAAGAATCCCCAAGTCCCCAATGTAAACCTGCAATGACTGGCAGATTCAAATGTCTGATTATGAGACATACATTAACTCACCATTAATGTCTACAGGCAGCCTGGAAAAGGCGAAAGAGGTAGAAGATAGGGTAAAACAGCAGTATGCTGAGTCACAGCACAGGGAAAAAGTTTTAGTTAGGAGACTTGCCGCTAAAGAACAGGAGATACAGGATTATGTTGTAAGTATGAGCAAGTGTATAAAATACATTGTCACCCAACTGAAGCTCATTTGTACGCCAAAACATTTTGTAATTCAAATAGGATTGCAGGTGCAATAACACCATAGTTTGATTGCAATTATTCAGCATGGTGTCCCTAGACTCTAAAACCAAAAATCCAATAAAAAAAATAATGTCTTGTGGCACTATTAAAAAAACTCAAATTTTTGATATAAGTTATGCGTTTCATTTTTCAGAGTCAAATTACCGAGTTAAAGTCTTCACATGCAAGTTTAAATGGGAGACC
This sequence comes from Meganola albula, assembly GCA_936450015.1. Lineage (NCBI taxonomy): Eukaryota > Metazoa > Arthropoda > Insecta > Lepidoptera > Nolidae > Meganola > Meganola albula. The sequence continues at coordinate 4,706,475 of OW388159.1, read as the reverse complement.
TACACTGTTAGACCCAGCAGTCAATGTACTTATCATAAGGTTAAAACAAGAATTAACATCAACAAAGGCACGTCTAGAGGAGACGCAAAACGAATTATCAGCGTGGAAGTTTACTCCAGACTCAAACACAGGCAAGAAACTAATGGCAAAGTGTAGACTACTCCATCAGGAGAATGAAGATCTGGGGCGGATGACCTCAAGTGGCAGAATAGCCAAGCTAGAAGGTGATCTAGCACTCCAAAAGAGTTTTAGTGAAGAACTCAAAAAATCACAATCAGGTTACCATTTTGAATATATTAATTAATAAAGTTAGTTACAACCTTTTTATCAGTAATTTATTTAAATCACGAAATTGTTTTATTCTAGAATTGGATGAGTTCCTTCAGGAGTTAGACGAAGATGTGGAGGGCATGCAAAGCACAGTGCTGTTCTTACAACAGGAGCTACGAGCGTCCCACGCAACCGTGAACGGCAATAGACCGCCATCTCCCGCCGAAAAACGGACTTACTCGGGTAGTGAATGTAGTGACACACCACTCGGCAAAAGGAGGCGAGCATCCGTGCTCTCCCTGGATTACAACGAGGACGAGGAACCTCTAACCGTGACCAACGGCGACGGTGACTAGCCCTGGATCTCAGTGTTCACGTATCGAACACATAACTTAAAAATGAACTAGTGAAACTTGTGAAACATTCATATCTATTTAACCATACATACAGCTGTTTCGTTGACTCGAAATTGTTATAGACAAATTGTCATTGTGAGTGAATTGTCTCCTATGAGGTGATAATATTTATTAAGTGTCTAGACACTTGTTTCTATGTGGAATGCTTATTTTCTAGCATACAAAGTGTATTATCTCAAAGTCTATGTACTTTCATTAGAAGACATGATTAGAGACAAATAAATGTGTCACTTCCATCGACATTAGTTGGTGATGCCTGTGTCTTGTGAAATCTGTTAAGAAAACATTTGGTAGAAGTATATTTTGCGTTTTATGCACAACAGTGGACCATGTGATCAGACATGTAGTGAATCGTTTTTGACATTGATTTATACTTGGAATATTAAGAATAGACGCCGCGTTGAAGATAAATAATTTATTTAAAATAAGTGAATTTATTGTGTTACTTAAGAAAGATCCAATTGAGAATGCAATGTGTTGTGTTGCGTTAAATGAATGTTTGGTGGCATTTGTTTTATTTACATGCCAGTGAATGGATAATGTCGCCTTTTGATACTTAAAGCAATAATGTGTAACACCAATGTAATTATTGTCACATTTTTAATAAATTTATGTGAGTTTCAATTGAAATGTTTCTATTTTCAATTACAATAATTGTATATATATATAGTAATGTTAATAAACATATATAACTTGCATCATATTTAGTGTATTTATTAAAAAAGGCTAGTTCCGCCCGCGCTATGTCGGTTATCGCGCTGAGAGCCATCAACCGCTTTTTGCACGGTCTGATGAAAATATGTTCTTAGCTGGGAATCAAGTATCCATAGGTACCAAATTTCATACAAATCGGTGCAGTAGTTAAGCCGTGAAAGCTTAACAGACGAACAATAACTTTTGCATTTGTAGTATTAGTAGAGGAGGATAGCAGTTGCTATCTACTTTTCATGAAATTTTGGGAACTTCTTGTCTATTTTAGTACTAAAAGGTTCAAAGGCAGCGTTTTCAAGCAATTTGAAAAGTGGGTGGGACTTAATTTGCCAATCAGTATCAGTATGCTCTATTTCAATTTATTATCCAAATCCGTCCAGTTGTGTTTGTTGGTGTAGTTTTTGTGTCAAAGAATAATAAATATCAATGCACACCTACATAATAAAACATTCGCATTTATAATATTAGTAAGATAGGATCTAAATCGACAAGACAAAAATTCTTGGAAACCTCAGACATGGTTACAGAGTGCGAAAATTAAACTAGAATAGCCAATTAAAAATAAGTCAAGCCTTTAAATATTGATCATCAAAATCCTCTACCTACCGGTTGACTCTGCTCTGTAAAGTATTTTTTCCTATTCACGAAACCAAACAGCATAATATAAACGCTTACACTGACAAAACTCAGATGCTAGTGCCATCTAGTTTTATCAGGACAGTAAAACTGAATTGCTAGAATGATGTCCGGCAGACTACGCAAACAGCACAGAAGCAGTCATCTGAGTAGTCTGTGGAAGCAGTCAAGAGGGTGAACGATTTTGATGATGTATAGGTAAACAAATCAGTCAATTATTCCCCTTGCCTTTTTCCCATTTCTATTCGGTCGGCTCCCAGTCTAACCTGATGCAGCTAGCTACCAGAATTATACGAGCGACTGCCATCAGACCTCGAAACCAGTAGCCGAGATGGTTAGACCAGGTGTCAGATTATATTGGCTTCTGACTACATGTAGCGGTTGTCATACGATGTTTTGACAACCTGACGACTTAACGTGCTCTCCGAGGCACGGAGGGCCTCAACCAACCAGACACCGAAACAATTTTTTGTTGTTACACAAATATTGTCCGGGGCGGGAATCGAACCCGCGACCAACAGTACAACCCAATACAGGGTACAGTATAACCCAATCGGACGGCTTACACCGCTCGACTACCTTGGTCGTCCGGGTACACAAATCAGTATGTAATAAAATTATATTTTCAAGAACTACCTGCGTCTAGCCAATAATAGTAAGAGTAAGTCTTCGTGATAAGGACCTGGCAGGCCGTCAGTACCTACCGATACCGAATCCAGTATAGACCGTACTGGCTGAATACTGAGTAATGATAACAAATAATCAATCAAGATATAGCCAGCGTAAGCGGTTTATAACCTTTGGACATACCTACATTGGACATACCTACCGCGGCGCTATGCGGTTTTGGGACCACTTCTATTCAGGTAAGACGACGCAGAGTACTAAGAGAACCTAGACGACGCGACGAAATAAAATTCCACCCGCAGCGAATCGACTGCTAGTACCAACATAATATTTGGCCATGGTGAGTAAAAAATAGAAATGGAGAGATAAATAGAAAACGGTTATCTGTGTCATTGTCAATAAATAATGTAGTAATTACGAAGGTATCTCTTCGTACATGTTTTATGTGCGTAGGTACTACTATACTACCTACCTAGTACTACCTACAAGAGATCATTATCATAGGTTTTTTTACCTACCTTCATTATCTATCATGACCTAAATAAATAGATGCCTAGCTATTAAATCGAAGGTATTCTGAAATACATAAAAATATATTGTTTGTACCTACATGGTTGGGTGGATTATTATTAGTGCATTATATGTGCTTAAACTTACCCCTAGTATCCAAGAAAAATTGTTGCAAGCACTATTTATCTCTGTCGTTTAGAGTAGTAAGAGATAAGACTATGCTTGTATCATGTTTCGTTGTGCAGTGCAAACGCCTAGTTGGAGGAACACATTATGGAATTAATTACATAAAAGCTAGGCTATCCTGCACAACTTTGCCATGAGTCTGAGCCCAACCAGAGAGAGACTAACGACTAATACTATGCGTTTCAAATAAGAATAGGACTGGACTCGCGGCTAACTTCATACCAAAAACCAACCAAAAGTAGCGCCAGCACAAAATATCAAACCACAGACAGTAATATTATTATGAAATGTATGGAAAAGTGATTTATGTGAAAACTTTACACAAGTATGTAGTTACAATGCAGCTACCTACCTAAGTAAATTTAAGGGCTAGGATACCACAAACTTGCACACAAATTCATATACACGAATAAAAACACGTCGTCGTAAGTTAATAAAATATGTTCGTATCTAAATATTCGACTCCAAAAACCTTACTCAAAAGACAATAAGATATACGCATTTTTATTTTTTTGTCATCTAGATCTGAATATAATATCAAACATTTTTGCTCACTGTACTAAAAAATGTGAAGTTGTTGCGCATTCCAGTCCAAGATGGCGGATTTCCAATCCATTCTTATTTGAAACGCATAGTAAACGAATATTAAATAAACCACAGAGTACAGAAATAAATTATTTATTAGACACAAGGACCTACAAGACTACCTATAATAATACATTATTTAGGTACATAATGAACAAACAAACCATCATTATCTCGGTGCTCGGTGGGTTTAATTAACTAATGACTACATACAACCTAAATTACATTAATCATCTGTTTATGACTAGAACATTGTAAGGTTTAGGCATACGGTTACCTAAAATTAAAACATAGTAAAAATAGGTACCTACTTACTTAACTACCTATTAATTAGATACCTACTAATAGATAGTGAAGTAGGTACCTAAAATAAATTTATATGTGGTGTGGTTATAGTCATGGTGTGGTTTATGTGCGTACTATATAGAGTAATTCTTCTTGTATCGGAAGAATCTGAAAATTAAGCTGAGTGAACTGGAAAATGAAATGTTAGAACGAACCGATTATCGAGTACCCAGTCAATAATTATTTTGTACGAAATCAATCACCCACAGCGCCCTTAGTGGCAACCATATGTAACTAAGATTGTTTTTTAAAAAAAATATTGAATAAGACTGCAAGTAAAATAGAGCCGAGTCAGAAAGTTTGAAGAGATTAAATCATAAATTGCATTTTGTGCGTTACTAGTAGGTAAACTTACGTAAGTATTTTATAATTAAACAACCGACGATCACAAATGTGTAGTAAAGTAGAACGACACTTCTACTTTTGTAGGCACTCAGCACAGCACAACACAGGCTTACCTAAAATATATCCTAACGGCCTTATTTATAGAAAAGTTATAAGACTCCTCAGTTAAAATAATACAGGATAATCCTAATGCGATAGTGTAGCTAGTACTAACAAATTAATTCAATAATTACCTACCTTGAAAAAGAAAACAATTTTTAACGGATTTCATCGCGGTTTATTTAAGATTTTTAAATTACGACGTTTCAAACTTCATGGTTTCTTTTCATACTTCATGGTCACGGGTGGACTGAAAATAATTTGAATCGTCGGGATTTTAAATCTAAAATAAACCGGGATAAAACCCGTTATAAAATATTTTTATGTCAATGTGTGATATTCGCGTAAATTTAAGAAAGTACTAATTACCTACCTGTTAAAACTGAGCACAAATAAATTCACTCAAAGCACAAGTAAACAGGAAAACTGTTACTTGATTAACGATACTCAAAAATCAATAGGTACCTATCTTCTTTTTGGCTTTACCGTAGCAGGGTATATAATATTATGGTCTCACACTGTAATTACTCTAGGTACCTTTAAATATCTACATAATGTATATCACATGCACACGTGTTCTGTTTTGTTTTTATTCTTTTCCGTTAGATATTACAAACAGTCTTCCAATTATTGAGTTTATTATGTGGGAATTAAGGGCTGACAGACCTTAACACAAGTTGCTCTGAAACCTAGCTAGAACGTCAGAGTCTTTTCGTTGTTACGATTTTATTTTATGCGATCCCAAATGTAAAATTCGTTGTGTAACAGACTGTACCTTGCATTAATGGAAACTTTCTTATTATTACGAGTATTATATAAATATAGATGGGTACAACCATGGATGCTCATGCTTGCCTCCTTTACAAATTTGACGGTACCAACAAAATATAGTATTTAATCGTATACAAAAATCATTTGCCAAGTTTAAATATGCCTTAGCTCTACATATTTTTATACAAATTACCTGCCTTATTCATAAAAATCTTATAAGACTCTTTAGTTAAAATGGACTTTGTCTCTTTCTTACTAGTATAAATGTCAAGATGACGGACAAAGACAAGCATACTATAAACCTATTTTAGCTAATGAGCTTATAAGACGTTATGAATACGGGGGTAGGTATACATCAAATCAACTGTTTTTTAACACAATTAATAGTTTTGCTCTGTGTTCATGTTGAATCATGCAATCGGTTTTATAAACTACTAGTTAGCAGATGTTTTGTGAATTGATTGTCGTGTGAGGTTTATCTTCCTATGAACAAATATCTCTCTTATTCCTCACAATAGTGGGCTACTTAAACTATGTTTTTATGTTAAATAATTTTCATATTTGTTTATTTTTTATCTTGCAGTATATATTTCAAACAAGGCACATAATAAGTCACGATTTTCTTTAATAACTCTGGTACAAAATATCAGAATAAAAATTCGTTACAATAGATCTGTTCACAAAACTGTAGGTAACTAACCTACTTACGTAGTATTAATCTATACTTATTATAAAAAATCCATTCTTCTCTTTATTCAATAAAATAAATATTATCATAAGATACTAATAATTATCTATGTATATTACGTATACATTAAAAGGTTAGACAGCCATGTTTTTTTACTTGTCCATCAATTTTACGCAGTATTTTTATCTGAGCCTACTCCATAATATAGCATCGAATGCCGTTTGCCCGATTATTGTAGGCTAACGACCGATCTGCGCCGCTAATTTAAATATCATGGAATCGAATTAATTCCCATGCGGTACATACAACAACACAATAAAATAAAAAGAAACTCTTTTAATGGTCAGCTAATAACTGAAACTTTTTTAAAAGTTTTTTATCAAAACATAAATAGGTATCTGCTACCTTTTCATATACCTATATACCTCAATGAAATATGTATTAAGTGTTTACTGTTTTCTTTTTTCAGAAAGCTATACTCTGCCTGTCTTCATGTCACCAGTGAATAGGTATTTACTGGGTAAGGGCGTTTCATCGTAGGTTGCATCACTGATTAAAAACAGGCAAGTTGTGATCAAGCGCAAGTCTATTACAGAATAAATAATAATAATATAGTGGGACATTAACACACACGGTCATCTGATCCCAAACTAAGCAGAACTAGTACTATGGAAACCAGATAACTGGTAAAATACTACATACAAAAATTTCTTTTGTAAATACATACTTATATATAGATAATTACACCCAGACACAAGACTAACAGACATGTTCATCACACAAATGTTTGACTTGGGTGGGAATCGAACTCACGACTGCGGCGTGAAAATCAAGCATCGCGATCGTACCAACAATGCCACTGACCCGTCAAATGTTCGTAATATCCTTATTTAGAAAGAATGAAACAAAATATATCTAAGTGACGTAATTCAAGGATTGTTCTTCAGTTGGGTATAAACTTCTTGGTTGGTACTCATTTAACGCGCGTTCTTTCTAGGAATAGGATTGTCACCACCTGCATGCACATCATCTTTCAACCCAGCCTGGTACCGCAACAATTTGTCATCACCACTCCGGACTCGCTCCTGCAAGATCTCCACAGTTCTGTTGAGTAGTTTTATCTCCTCTTGTAACGGATAGATTTGCATGTTCATCTGCATCAACTCCTTTTCGTGTGCCACTTGTAAAGTATGGAGCTGTAAACAAATACATACATAAAGGTTAAAGCATCTACACAATACATTTGAAGCACCAAATTAGCAAACAGGCATTTTTCATTTCACTTCACTTCAACCCTTATTGTTCCACCCAATGCTGGGCACGGGTGACGGGTCTCCTCTCAACTATCAAACGAGCTGAGAGAATTTATGCCTTAATCCACACTCGCTGGCCAAGTGCGGGTTGGTGGATGTCACATGTCCTCGAATGATTAGTTCTTAGACATGCCGGTTTCCTCACAATGTTTTCCTACACTGATGTTGAGCAGCTGCGATGAAACAATTCATTTAAAGATTAAGGGCAAGACCGGATCAATCCTGTAACTATATATTTCAAAGGCGAGGACCACCGCTGCTCAGCATACTTACGGTCAACCTGATGGTAAGCGGTCAACGCAGCCTACAGACGCTTACAACAAAAGAAGTGACCCTCGCGCGTTGCTGACACTGGATATATTGAATGTTTATGAAGACACAGACAATGCTTACAAAACTTGTGGTGCGTTGTAATCGCAGTCAGGGAGAGTAAAGTTTTACACAGTACGGTTGCAGGCCGATTCTCGGACTTTAGACATTATCTCTAATAGACAATAATAAATATGTTATTAAAATAAAACTACATTATAACGGATTTTATCGCGGTTTATTTTAGATCCCGACGCGGACGTTTCAAAGCCTTTTCAGACTTCATCTTCACGGGTGGACTGAGGTATTTGACGTCCAAAAAATATTAGTCACAATTATTACTGACTAGGTACCTACAAACATTATTATTTAAGTTGCATTCCGATGAGCTCACAGTGTCTTGAACTCTGAGTTGATTTTGCTACGGTTTGGTTCAAGTAAATTAAGCACTTAATTAATTTCAATGTGTGATATTCGCGTAAATTTATGACAATACTAATAATGTAAGTATGTCGAAAATAAATAAGGATTTCATTAGTGTTCAGTCATTTTTCGACATTTGTCTATTAGAGTTAGGTAAATGTCTAAAGCACGAGAATCCCTGGTTAGTTTACCACGCACCACGCTTTCATACATAGTAACAAACTACTTATTTCCTTCTTTCTAATTACAAAATTATTATGTAGGTACCTAATTAGATTTTATATAAGCATTGATTAATCTGATACTCTTTGAAAACTCCTAATATAAGTACCTATATTAAAAGCTTCTGCCCGCGACTACTTCCTCCTGATGTCCGGAAATGTTACTTTATAAATTATCATAATAATCCAGGTACCTAATAAATTAAATGTATACAAAATTTCCTGTGAAGGATTAACAAAGAATCGTCCCTACATTCCCACAAACGCCCGCCTAGTAATAGGATTAAATGTAGCCTCTTTAATTCCAGACTATAATCTATCTCTGTGCTAAATTTATTTCAATTTCATACAGAAGTCTTAGCGTGAAAGATGTTAAGATGAATGGATGTTCCATTCATCTATACATATATCCGCATACCCATTTATGACAAACTTTCACATTTATAATATTAGTAGGAAGTAACTGAGGATTTATAAAGATTAATGATAAATTAGTCGCTACATATATAATGAAATTTAATTTGCATAACACGTAGGTACCTACCTACTTAGTTACTATTACCTACCTACCTAGATACCTAACAGTTATCTATGTTAAACAGAGCATAACAATATTTTTCACCTGTATAAATTACCTATTATATGCATAACTATTGTATTTTTGCCATGACACCTAACATATTATATGATGCCGGCCGAAAACAATAAATAATTTGGCAAAAGTTGCTCTTTTAAATTCTGCAATAGGTCTGACAACAATTAGTCTAATTTTAAGCAATGATGTAGTCTACGATAGAATGCGCCTGCCCACTATACCGATCCATTCGTGGGAACGAATGAATCTCGATGAGAAGGTGGCAGTGGAATGATGCTCCTTATGGTTAGAAACCATAAAGGAGCAACAATTTCGACCAACGGAACACGGCAAGGCCACTTGGCCGTGCTGCGTTGTCTGGTGGGTGCTCACTAACCACGGCCGAAGCCTGCCACCAGTTAATACCGGATTATTGTCACTTGATTTGCACCACCCGGGGACCATGTATGGGGATTCAGATCAAAAGTGCACTGCTAATTATGATATTAATATTTTTGAACAATCAACTTACCTACCTAATAGTTATAGTTATGTATTTAACAAGATGATAAAAATTAGTATGATAAAGATTGCTAGATTGTAGGCTGCAACGTTTGTGGTTAAGGCTAGGCTAGGTCTTAGAGTAGCAGGCCAAGGAAAGGGCAAAAGTGGTCGCCTGAAGCAAACCTCGCGGCCGATCACTGCCGAAGCAAAGGTAATAGGAATTACCTGAAGCGAAACAAACGCGAAGCTCAAGATAATAATAATAATAATAATAATATAGTGGGACATTAACACACACGGTCATCTGATCCCAAACTAAGCAGAGCTTGTACTATGGAAACCAGATAACTGATAATATACTACATATATTACTTACTTGTTTGTAATGGCGATGTACGTGGTCGCCCGTGCCAGGGGACATAGGATATAGATTCAGTACCTACCGTGGACTGCTAATTCCTTTAATAAATTACGTAAGTAGGTACTAAAATACAACATCACTTACATCCTGAATCCTTTTCTTCTTAATCAATATAAATTCTTCATTAGTCCTCTTAAGTGAGTCTAGTAACGTATTGCGCTCTTGTGCGAGGACCTCCTTCTGTTTCCTTATCTCGGCTAGTTCCGCTTCCATTTCCGTGTTCATCCGTAACATTATGTTCTCACTGGACTTTGTTTTATACGCTGACCGCTTTGGAGGATTCAAATTTAGTAGAACTAAAATGCCAAAACGTTATTAATATCTTCAAAATAAAAAAATAACATAATCCTTGACCTTACTATATAAATATATGTATAGGGTGACTGGTAATTGGTATAAATATTCTTTACTTTTATACAAACTTTTTTAACGTTTTTTATTTATTCTTTAAATTCGCAATTTTATACTGAACCGCGTAGTAAATCATTTTCAGTTTTTAAATAAAGCTAAAAAATATACTTTTTTTTGTTTTTTTCATAAATCTGCATGTCAACCGGTCATTCGTTATATCGCTACGAGGCTACAAACTTGTACATAGATACACATGTCAAACATATAACACCCCTTTTTTTCGTCAGTGTTCATTAACTCTTGACAGATAAGTACTCGTCTGGTTTATTTTTTTTTAATTAGCAAAGGGCAGCTCTTTCGACTGTATTAACCGAAGGTGAAAAAAAAATTCGCCGACTATGTTTAGATCCTATACGTAATAGGGGGCGTGTCTATTGCAGGTCATTAGGAACAAAACTCATAATCCGGCTGCTATCAATATTTTTCTGAGTAAATTAGCCCATTTGCTCGTCCAGGCCCTCGTGGGTTTTAAGCAAACATGCTAGGACTAATGAGGCAATTTTTCAATTGCATTAATTATAAATGGGGATTTGAGTTTCGAGCTAAAAAAAATTAATACAGGCAAGGGCTATGTAGATAAATAAATGTAACCCAATACCAGGTATTAATAACTACCTAAATAAGGACTCCATTTAGAGGCTATTAACGCCTGAACAGGTAACAAAAATCAAGGCATGTAATGTTACTACAAAAACAACTCTTAACCAATACAAATGACAAAGTAATTTATTTATGCAAATTGTATGGACGAGGTTCCAAGAACAAAAAAGTAAAAGTAAGATTGCTTAGTTCACCTACCTTTTTGTATAGAAATGTTTACAAACAAATTTTACTTAGAATAACTCTGATAAAATGCCCACCTTCTTTTTCTTTCTGTAAATTACGCAAATTTTTCCTCAGCTCCTCAGTTTCTCTATTGATCTTAGCAATAGTCCGTTGTTTTACTGTTAATTCTGACTGTAGGCCTTTTATTGTCGCCACTAAATAGCTATCTTCCTTTAACTTGTTTAATATCAGAGCAGAGTTTTGTGATAGCCTACTTACAGCTGAAGACGCTCTATCTGGCTTTATAAACGTTTGAGTAGCAGTTGTATGTTGATTTTTAGCAACAGTCTGTGTAGCAGAATCTGCTAAATTACTTTTATTAATTTTATTTTTTAAATCACTATTAGTTTTCCTATCTTCCATTAATTGACGCTCTACGTCAATAATGTGGCTTTCGTATTTCTGTTTCATATCACTAAATTTTTCTTGTAGCGTTAGTAGAATGCCTTGGAAATGGTCTTCTTTGTCTTTAAGCTCTTGTTCCAGCCTTGCAATTCGCTCTTCTAGCAGTTTCTTCTTATTATCTTCTACGGTTGATGACTTTGAAGCCACTGCAAAACAATGGTATATTATTAAAATAAAAGTATCAAAATAACATATTAAGCTATAAAATCTAGAAATTATATAAACCTATTAACGCCGAAACAGAGTCCGGATGTTTACGCTTCAATATAAGTTCCATCTCTTTCACTTGTCGTTGCAAGTCTTGAATTACAACTAAATCTTTGTCATGCTGAATAGTCAGGTTCTTCCTATCGTTTCGTTCTTTATTTAATTCTACAAGTATTCTGTTTTCACTCTCTTTGACAGCCTTTAATTCTGAGTTTCTATTCTCATATTCCTTGCTGAGTCTACTGACAAACTTTTCACATTCGGCTAATTTTAATTCAGCTAAATGCTTTTCTTCAGCGATTTGTTCTATTTTTTTTCTCAAAGCTTTGTTATCATCATTTAACTGCACATTTGCTATTTCTAAACCTTTAGCTCTTTCTGTGGTATCTTTTAATTCTTCTACTAAGTTGCTTACGGGCTTGCATTCAATTGATTTCTTTGGCGAGTTCGATACTGACTTTACGATTTTATTCGTTTCTCGTTTCTTGGAATCGATAACGCCTGCAGAGAAAGGTCTTAACTTTGGCTTTCGACGTGTTTCAATATTTTCCCTTACATTTTGCTTTGCATACTGGTTAGCCTACAAACATTAAAGATTATTACTAACAGGCTAGACCATTTTATAACTTTCTTAACGACGTAAGTCTCTCTTATCTAAAATATGGATGAAAATTCATTTGAAACTCTAATTATAATAACACCTACTGCACTTAGAGACAGAAAACGAACTAAATAGTTTGTAATCGGTTAAAGTGATTATTAAAGCATGAAAAGAACATTAGATAAATAAATCATTAAAAACGTGTTTACAGTAAACAATGTTTGTCATCAAGTTAAATAACTGCAACTTGGTGGCAACGACCGGGCATGGCGCCCGAGCACGCACGAAAGTTGTCTGTCAGGTTTAATACAAATATTGTTTTAAATAAATGATTATTTTTAGGTCGCGAATTGATTAGCACAAGATGACGCATAACAATCATTAATTCATTATACGGTGAGCCTTATAAGACGTCTTAATTTGAATGTACTTAAAGGCATGTGGGTACCAAACACCAGTAAAATCATCGGGATATCTTGGTTGAGTTTTCAAAAAACCATCGGTGTATACATTTAATACCAGCCTCCTATAAGCACTATTAGGCACACCTTTCCTCTAGATTTATATGTATAGGGGAAACTCGTAGGCCAATAAATCTTGATTGACCTACAAGTTACCACTGTTCCGCAATTGGGTCAATTTCGCTAGATATTAAAAATTTATCACTGCAACGGTAACCTGCTTTATAAAATGTTTCACTTAACATATCTTGATAGAAATTTTTAATGCGCTGGTGTTTTAATTTGTACAACAAAGCCTAATATCTTTTTTTTTTTCAGGAATTCTATAGTGTAGCAGTCTGCTTATCCCATTTCCTGGCGTGTACCTAATCAAAGTTTATCGAAGCTTGCCTTAATCTTCGCAGGCAGTAACAACCCAACGATAGCTTGATAGAAAGCTTAAAAGAGGCAACCGTTGTGGTCTGGCGCATCAGTGTGATCAGTTGCGGCGCGCGCGCACCTTCGCGCCTCTACTTTAGTAATCATGGGATCCTTAACAAAGTTAGTCGTTTTGCTGTGCATCACATCTGTGGTTTTATGTACTCCGTTCATTAATAAATTACAACCGGGCCAAGGTAAGGATTCTTGGGTATATTTAGATATAGGTTCGGCTAGTGATGGGTCAACTCCAGAGATTTTTTCCTATTAAGTTTTTTTAGGAACAGCATTTTAAAATTAATCTTTAATAAGTTTTGATTTTTGTAATTTTCTTGAATACTAAAATAGTTTTCATAAAAACTCCGATTTCGGTGCAAAAATTACCGACTTACTAACATAGCGGTAGTTCTGACGTTTTAATTAAAAATTTGTTACTGACACAATTAATAAGGTAATTAAAACATTAAGTAATTTACCTACTTTCATAAAAATTAAAGTAAAGATTTAGTTTAACTCCGATTTATTGTAGCCGACTATGATTTGCTTTGTAATAAGTATCTTGGTAAATTAAATTAGGTACTGCTTTAATTTACTTTTTATAAGATTTTTACTATAGCGTAGTATTATATTAAAGCCACTATAGGCCAAGAGTTAATGAAATGAATTTTTTATTCTTACACCGACGTTGAGCACCGGCGATGAAACAATGCACACAAAGGTGGGAGGGCATGACTGGGGATCGAACCTGAGACTTTATTTTATAGCCGAGTCGGATTTCTCTACGTCAGCGCGGATTATACCTACTTACATTTTGTGTATAATTTCATTAACCATCACAACCTAGCATTTAGAATGTGCTAATTACAAACAAATGTTCTTGAAGGCTATACCAAATTACAGTTCAAGTTCAGTTAACTGTTCAGTGCAAGATCAAACTAGACTAGACAAATGGAAATCAACCCGGCCAGAGAAAGTCATTAAACATGTCACGGGACACAAGACTTGCATTTTAATATATTGCCACCAATTCATTCTGTGTCGTTCACGTTTATTTAACACTTACTTAATATTTTGTGGACGTTAGCTGTAAATCAATTTAGAAATCGGACTATTTTAGTGAAGTTCCTATCAAGGTCTACGTTAGAAACATAGTATCTGTTGCTATTGGCAGCAAGCCCTTTTTGATTGCGAGAGGACCCAGTTTCAAATATTGGATCTAATGAGAAGTGTTATTATTATTATATAAAGAAAAATCTTTGTAGTATCTCGGAATTTGTTCAGGGCTCACCCTTATTGCTTGGATTTAAGACAACTTTTCAACTGGTAAAAACGTGTAGGTACCTATTTTCGTTTAAATCGTTTTGATCAAATTAAAAATGAAACCAACCTGACATAACTCTAAAACCAGAGAAAGCTTACTAGTGTAAATAACTGCGCAATCTAATAAGTTACATAGCTTCACATAATGTCATCTATGTATCTAATTACACATTATCTTAGTACCCATCTACTAATTACATTGTTACAACACTATACTGAATACATAACACCACCATCAGGGCATACAATCAGTTTCCGCGGTGTTAGTTTTGCACCACAAATTAATTACATTTTTAAACAATTCACTAACTTCATTTTTGGCCTTCCTTCAGTTAAATATTCAAATATTTTTGGTACTTGTAGGTTAACTATATATCTGCCGAAATCAAATTACCTAACGTAATTATTTACCTACTTATTAATTGCAATACATAGGTTACTACACAAACGCCTTCAATTTTTTAAATGAAAACCCACGTAATATTATATCTAACGATAATTTATAAGTTACACTACTAGGTGAATTATTCGCAATTTACAAATAAATAGAGTATAATATAATAATTAGGGTGGCTGGTAATTACTACTTCACTATACCACGTGTTAACTTGTGGTAGTACTTTCAGAAAGAAAGACTATATTTTAAATTAAACTCCCAATTTTATATTGAGCCGCATAGCAGAGAAGACGATCGTTACTATGGCTACGCGAGACGCACGCACCACGCCGTGGTACACGACATCGTCCATAGAAAAATACTTCCCTCCCTACTCAACACTTAATTAGCGTCTACGCGCAGCTCAATAAAAAATAACGAATTTATTGAATAAAAAGCTCCAAAAAAAGTTTCTTAGGAAAAGTTTTTTGTAATTATGAGCACTACTACATAGTAAAGTATTACACTAATTACCAGTCACCTTATATAAGTAGTTTTATATAATAATATAAAGTTATTAATATTTGTACATAAGTAACACATTTGTGGCTAAGCAGGGTACTACCTAATATTGTGTTAAATTCAATATCTTAACATTATTTTTCTTTCAGAATGGCCTACCCGCAGTTCCGTAAAACAACCATATAATCAATTCACAGATACAGAAAATGAGCCTGTAGTTAAAGCTGAACTCAATGATAACAATAAAGAAGATATTCCTGAAGGCGATATCGTATCAGACGGTGCAAGTGAACAGAAAATAGATTACAGTGGCGCCCAAGTTTGGAAAGTTGCCACCGATAAAGCAACAGTTAAATTTATCGTCAAACTTAACTCTGAAAAACGTAAGATCTTCAACTATAATCCTAATTTCCCCTAGCTTTTATTCTTAACACTTTTACGTATTAAATTCATATTTATTTTTAGTAATCTCAACATGGGGAGGCAGCCATTCATCTATTGATATCCTCGTGAAACCATCAGCGATCCAAAACATTTCGGCTGAATTTAAATGCCGAAACATTCAATACGATGTAATGATTGATGATTTGCAATTAAAAATCAACGAGGAAAACCCGCCTCTTAACGAAGACGAATCAGAACTACAATACAGAAGAGGTTCGTGACACTAGAACTCCACTCCAGATTTTATCAAACTAGCCGACTAACATATTCCAAGGGTCAATGTCGTTTTGTTACAGCTAGGGCTTACAATTTTTGGCGTTACAGGGCACATCGACGCAATGGCATTTTAGGTGCTTACATGGGCTACAATTCTCTCGACCTCCCAATGGAATATTGGCCAAATGCAAACTGGGGTTCGTTGTTGATGTTCAGCACCGAATCATTTAAGCACTGTGATTGTTTTAATCAAGAAATACTGATATGGATTTAGGTTTTTAACACAGCTGGAATTAACCAAAATTTATGTTCCTGTTACTAATATAAAACACAATTTTTTTTGTAAAGTACTTTACCCATGTTTTGTCAATAATACCCAAAATAATTGGCAGTTACGTGTTCACAAAAGGCGTGGATGCATGGTTGTTACAGATTAAAATTATGATAAATCATAGAAATAACACTTTTCAGGCCATCGTATGACATGGAAGCAGTACCACAGAGTGGAAGATATTCACGGTTTCCTAGATTTCCTAGCAAAAACCTATCCCTCTATTATCAGCGTCAAAACGATTGGAAAATCTCATGAAGGTCGTGAACTTAAGGTAAAATGTTTTGGAATTCACATAATGTACTTATTATTTTTTTAGTGCGGCATGTGTTTTTTCCTTATTAAAGAGCTAAATACGGACAGCGGGTTTACCTCTTATTTATACGATTAGATTATTTTGGTTGAGTTAATTTCAAGACTACATATTTCTCTTTTTATTCTTTTAACTTGACTGTAAAATCCTTCTAAATCTCGGTTTACACTAAGTTGGGAGAGTTAAAAATAGGTGAGCAGGTGGTTTTCTATGCGATTGGGTTCAAATCCCAACAGAATAGTAATGGTTGTTCGACTACGCGCAATACCATATAAGGAAAATATTGTGTATAAAGCCCACATTTTATAGAAGGAATTAAATATTAGAGGACATGATGTAAGACACGAACACGAACCTGTTTTAGGTCAACGTTCAATTAGGTTAATTTTGTGTCATTACCTTACTATAAGGAACTATTTAAATCTAGGTTCTTCGAATCTCGGACGGCAAACCAACAAACAAAGCAGTCTTCATTGACGGAGGCATACACGCAAGGGAATGGATCTCTCCAGCAGTAGTCACCTATTTTATCAATCAGTTTGTAGAGAACTATGATATTGAATCGGATGACATCAAAAATATCGATTGGTATGTATAAAATAAACCGATAATGTAATGCTAGGCAGAATAAAAAGTATAAAAATCGAATAATAATTTTGTTTTCAGGTACTTTTTGCCGGTTGTAAACCCAGATGGTTATGAATACACGCATACCGTTGACCGTTTGTGGCGAAAGAACAGAAAACCAGGATTTCTTACTTGCTCTGGCATAGATTTAAACCGGAACTTTGGGTAAAAAGAATATTTTGGTACAGGTACCCTTTATTTAGTTGTCCCGAAGAAAGGCTTTTAACTAATTACGTAATGTAATTTTCAGACACAATTGGGGAGGTAAAGGTGCATCAAGCAATCGATGCAGTGAAATATACAGAGGCAGTGGACCATTCTCAGAACCTGAATCGAAGGCTGTCTATGTAAGTAATTACTAGGTACTTACGCACAATTATGTTTGGCGTACTACAGGGTATTTTGAGTGATCCTACTTTGAGGCGGATGGGATCTAAGCATTGTGCAAGTTCACCAATAAAATGGCATATTGTGAGTGATGTGATGGTAAAAGTTATTCCATTGGCTAATTTGAACAACTTTCCTCTGCTCAGCTACATACTATTTCAACTGGAGTAGAATGGAATGTCTCACAAATGACTAATGAGCTATCTTGCAACTAATGTGCACTGCCATTTTGAAAATAAATTCTTAGACAATATGGCTACTAAGTTAACCCTTCAGCTAGGTGTTACTTAGAGCTAATGAAGTGTCGCTTTATTTAGCCTAATGAGTGAAGAGGAAACTTTGTGCTCTTCTCTTGCTTTATACATATTATTATCTGACATTTTGAAAATTACTTATTTGAAATGGTAATTAAAATGGAAACTAATTATTATTAGTTATTTTTTTAGACTAACATCTATTATTATCCACAGGAATTCTTCCAAGGCAGTCTCGCGAATTTCAGCGCATATTTGACGTACCACAGCTATGGACAGTACTTGCTATATCCTTGGGGTTATGATAATGCCCTGCCACCAGACTACCAAGATCTAGACCGTGTAGGAAACCAAATAGCCCAGGTACACTATTATCTGACCTCCAAAAAATTTACTAAACCTATAGATATATAGATATATATAGAACCTAAACATATAGATAGGTAACTATGCATAATATGTTACAATTAACATAACATATAACATAGAATTTGACAGGATTAAAATTCCTTTGGTACTTCCACATAAAGCGCTTGTTACTATAGCAACAGAAAACAGCTAGTTTCATCAATACTATAAACATTGATTAATCATTTCCTTATTTTTGCAGGCTATAGAAAATACTGGTGGCTCCCAATACAAAGTTGGGTCTTCAAGTGGACTACTCTATCCTGCTTCAGGTGGCTCTGACGACTGGGCTAAATCCTATGGGATCAAGTATACCTACACCATAGAACTTAGTGATACCGGCCGCTATGGCTTTGTATTGCCAGCATCTTATATAGAGCCAGTTGCTAGAGAGAATCTCGCTGGTTTACGTGTGCTAGCAAGTGAAGTACATAAGTTGTAGATAGTTTTTAAGTTTATTTATTGTAATGCATTTAATAAGAGTATTAATGGTGCTTAGTATTTGTCACCAATATTAGGTAATAAAAGCTCTAATAATATATACAAAAATATAAGAATTGTGTTTCCATACCTTACTGAACCCCTTCTCTTTTGTTATAGAAAAAGTAAGTTAACCACAGATTAAGAATTAGATTGACCGGCCGCCTCTTAGGAGAACGAGGCTGTATCTATTGAGCCATGTTGGCTAACCTGTTGCACCAGACTCTTTGAGAGAAAAGGAAAAGAGGGTGTACCTCTGATAGCTTAAATAAATGTGCAGGAACCAAGTGGTTACTCAGCTTAAGACTGGCTGCAGCAGACCAAATATGGCTACATATGTATTATTATGAGTTAGACTTAACTCAACTACCTTAACAGAGTTTTCTTTTAGTGTAGAATCCTAGAAGTCCTAGAATCATTTGAAACTTAATCTTACCTTAATATTTTCTTTACTCTCGGCACCTTCAGTTTCAGCAGCTTTAGTAACTTTTATCTGTGGTATAGTACCAGCATTACTTTTATTTGGGCTATTTGCTTTACTCTTAGGTGTTAGAGGAGTATTTTGGAGCAAATTCTGAGTCTCCTGAGCAATGTCCTCTGCTCTTTTTAGTATCAATTCTACATCATCCATATCCTCTGATATAACTTTATCGACATTATTATGAGCTGATAACTTATGGATTTCGCTAAAAATCAACTTAATTTCTTCGTCACTGTCTTTATATGCTTCACATTTCTTTTCAAACTGCAGAAACTCTTTTGTCGACATACTGTTATCGTTGGATGTACTTTCAAGATTAACTGCAACAAAACTCTGCGCCATAACTGTTAGTTACAGACAGCTGTTATTTCCGTCTTCCGCTTATTTTTTAACGAAACACTGCCATAAATTATGTGAAAGAAAACTTAGTAATAACCAGATCATTCGAACGAAACTAATCGAAACCTAAACTAAACGAATTGAAAAACAACGGTTGCCTGGCAACGGTGACATTTTGCAAGAAAAGTCACAGTCAAGTCTGCATATGACACAAAAGAATCTTGATTGACTGTCAGTGTCAGTGACAAGCTTTCACTCACTGCTCTGTGACTGCTGACTGCTGTAAGTGAGCTGTCATCACTGCTGTCAGACAATGTGTCAAATCGAACCAAACCAACCTATTTTATTTATTACAAAAATAAAAATTGCCGAATAATTAATTGAGAACATCAAAACACCTAATTAATCTACTATTGGGTGTCTGTACACTGCCTACAGACACAACACTGACGCAATTTTAGTGTTCAAATTACGATACAAACATGTCGGTGCCTCCACAGGCGTTTGTGAATAAAAACAAAAAGCATTTCCTAGGGATCCCCGCACCCTTAGGTTATGTGGCTGGTGTTGGAAGAGGGTAAGCATTTAAGTATTATTCTAGTCAATTATCTCTTCTGGATAGATATCACATAAACGTCGTAGTTTCGGCCTGATAATTAATGTTACATGCTAGGAACCTAGGTGAAACGGGCCTGCTCAATAGATTATAATAGTTTAGCTGACATAGACTGTGTAAGCACTGTATCTCTCAGTGTTTATAAGGTCTTAAATGTAATAATATGTATACTTTGTTGAATCAATTTTATATGTAATAATGCACTATCTAATTTCTTCCACAGTGCTACTGGATTCACCACACGATCTGATATTGGTCCTGCGCGTGATGCTAATGATGTGTCGTAAGTATATTTACCTTGTAAGCCTTTTTGGTTTTGTCTCTTTCTTACTAGTATAAATCCAGATGACAGAAAAAACAAACTTATTATAAACCTAGTTTTGCTATAATAAGCTTGTTAGTTGTTAATGAATAAAGGGTACATATTTATTATTTATGCAAGCCCATATTACCCGACACCTGGGTATAAACCTCCTCATAGACTTCCAACTATATCTTTCAAATGCTATCTCCATAAATATAATTTAAGTATGTAGTTTTAACTATATAACTTTTTATATACAATGTTTAACCTAAATAGTTAGATATTTAAAAGTCTGCAGCATTGTTATCCCAATATTAAAATGGCTTAATTAATAAAATTACTTGTAGTGAACCAATTTTTATGCAAATTTTCATCAATATACATTTCTTTGACTGATTTTGTTTACAGAGATGATCGTCATGCACCTCCAGCTGCTAAACGTAAAAAACCTGAGGAAGAAGATGATGATGAGGACTTGAATGACTCTAATTATGATGAGTTTTCAGGATACAGTGGTTCCTTGTTCTCAAAGGTTTGTGATAAAATACTTATCAAACAAATTGAACCAAGTTTGAAACCAATTCAAAATACGTAGAATAATTAAATATTTTGGAGACATAAGTCTAAATATAATCTTAATTTCTTTTCATACCATTTAGTGAATTATGTGGCAACTCCTGAGAAACTGTGAGAAAATCAGTGGGCTTTTTTTTTAAATTAAGTATTTACAGCTCTTACATATTATGTTCCAGATCTTATGTGCTGTGCCAACACTTTCTCTCATAATTTACTCAAGTAAAATGGTCAAAACCTGTCATCAAATCGTACATTGCTAAAATATTATAACATTTTTGTGTTTTCTCTGTCTCTTACAGGATCCTTATGATAAAGATGATGCTGAAGCTGATGCAATTTATGAATCCATTGACAAAAGAATGGATGAGAAAAGAAAAGAATATAGAGAGAAAAGATTGAAAGAGGACTTGGAAAGATATCGTCAGGAAAGGTATTTGCTAATAATATTGTAGATTTGCTGGATTTGGTAAATAGTTATGTAATTATAAAGGCTGAAGTCCTCGACACTAGTGACTCATGACAGCTACCTTGACAACTACCTTGCCATAACATTAGTTTTTACCGACAAGTTCGTCTTGTTGAAAATTGGTTGGATACATTGAAATTGTAATAGTCAAAAGTTAGTGGGGTACTGGGAAAGATAGCTAATTTTTTTGTTCTTGTCCTTGAACAAACTAATCTAAATTAGCTTTGATCGAATGACATGTAGTGCTATGACATGACAGAAGGTAGAGGGTGGGGGCCCAGCTGTGCAGTGTGTAAAGGTTTGTAGCAAGTCTTAAACTAAAATTGTTGAGTAACTAATTTGCAATAGCCATGAGCACTGACGTTGGGCAATGATATATTTAATTGCCTCTATTCTTTTTACAGGCCAAAAATCCAGCAACAGTTCTCTGATTTAAAGCGTGAACTAAAATTGGTCTCTGAAGAAGAATGGTCAGCAATTCCAGAAGTAGGTGATGCTCGTAATCGGAAACAACGGAACCCAAGAGCAGAGAAGTTTACTCCATTACCAGATAGTGTACTGTCCAGAAATTTAGGAGGAGAGTCTTCATCTTCTATCGACCCTGGGTCAGGGTTAGCTTCGATGATGCCTGGTGTTATGACTCCAGGGATGTTAACACCTTCAGGTAACACTTACTGGATGTCCATATCCATAATACATAAAAGTGTATGCAAAAATATAGTAATTTCAGATGTCATAGGTCAATACTAGCATGGAACGAGTGATATTACCTAATAATTGCTAAATAACCTGTATAATTTTTATCTTATCATTCTGCTCAAGGGGTAGCCAAACAAATGTCCGTGAAAAGGGTTTTTTTTCCTTAGATTTGATGCAGAACCCTATTCCCTCTTCAGTTTGTTTGGTCTAAAGAACATGCCACCTTATCTTCATTAGAATTGTACAATTGCTAAATTTAATTTTTTAGGTGACTTGGATCTAAGGAAAATCGGTCAAGCCAGAAACACACTTATGACAGTCAAACTGTCTCAAGTATCAGACTCGGTGACAGGACAGACTGTAGTCGATCCCAAAGGCTACCTCACTGATCTGCAGTCTATGATACCGACTTACGGCGGCGATATAAATGATATCAAGAAAGCTAGGCTGTTATTGAAGTCTGTTAGAGAGACCAACCCTAATCACCCGCCCGCTTGGATTGCTAGTGCCAGATTGGAAGAGGTTACAGGTTAGTATAAATACAACTTAGACTAACATTTATGTTTGTTACTCTTTTACGCAATAACTACTGAATGGAATTGGACCAAATTTGTCACAGAGATAGATTATTGCCGCGAGCGTAAGCAAGTACTTTGTTATTTGCGGAATCGGTCTTACTATCGCGTTTGGTCTATATACTTGTACAGATTCCAATTTCCTCTCAAGATTATTAATCACTAGCATACGCGCACGGCTTCGCCCGTGCGATACTTGTTGGGATAAAAAGTAGGCTATGTGTTAATCCAGACCATAATCTATCTCTGGGTCAAGTTTCATCCTATTCTATCCAGTAGTTATTGCGTGAATTAGTAACAAACATCCATTTTAACAAACTGTCGCATTTATATATTTAGAATAAGATACAGTAGTAAAGAAATATATTGTTAAGAAATTATTCAATTCCCGGATGCCTAAACTGACTCTCAAAGTAATATTTTACACATACATAGAAAAATATAGACATCCCTTGCGTATTATTAGCATAGTGAAATTGGATGTTGGAGGAGTCTACCGATCAATATTTCTTCAAAGCTCCTTTTACTGTTTTTTAGGTAAAGTACAATCAGCCCGTAACTTGATAATGAAAGGGTGTGAAGTGAACCCAAGCAGTGAGGAACTGTGGCTAGAGGCAGCTCGTCTTCAACCTCGTGACACTGCACGCGCTGTGATCGCTCACGCTGCTAGGAACCTGCCGCATAGTGTCAGGATATGGGTGAAGGCTGCGGACCTGGAACAGGAGGCTAAAGTAAGTTACATAAATATCTATTTTAAAAATATAGACCTACGGTCTTATTTATAAAAATCTTATATGAGTCTAGTTTAAATGGACTTTGTCTCTTTCTTACTAGTTTAAATGTCAAGATGGCAGACAAAGACAAACGAATTATAAACCTATTTTAGATATAATGAGCTTTTAAGACGTTTATGAGTATGGGAGTTAAAGTATTTTTTTTTCAATACCTCGATAATTCTGACTTGATTAGATTTGAATTGTCATGCATGTATTAGCTTTTCAATATGGTCTAAGTGCCACATCAGGGCCCCTAGACAAATCACATAGCAAGGCGATAAGAGACATATTATGACAATCTTATGTCATATACACTTGTTCTTTTCACTTCGCTAAGTAATTAGTGTAGAGGGCCAGTAATGGATAATTCGCTTGAGAATTGACCTTGTTAGCTATACGAGGGATACACAGTAATATGCTGGCTAATTAGAACTATTAGAACGCAGCAGTGGCGCAGCGGTATCAGCCTCGCCTTTGTAATATAAGGAGGTGGGTTTGATACCAAATCGCGCCCACACATATTTATGTGAATTGGTTCATCGCCGCAGCTCAATATCGGTGAAGTAAACATAGTGAGGAAACCAACCTGCACTTACCCAGCATGTATAGATTAAGGCATAAATTCTCTCAACTCGTGAGATAGTTGAGAAAAGACCCGTGCCCAGTGGGACACCTAAACGCAGAACGCAGCTGGTGGAAAGCGATATGCTAGGCCAGATTCAATGCACCATCAGGGTGGTTTGGTATAAATCGTTACATGTAATAGAACTCAAGTATGCTTCAAAGCGCTTAATAATTAAATTATAGTAAAAACCCCTCTGAATGTATGAGTAACCACAGAAACTACTGAGTGTCATCAATACCATTAGCTGGCTTTTACTGCTGCCAATTTAACACAATGTTTGGCACAATAACCTTCATTTCTGTAGCCTCATTAAGTTGACGAACAATATTTCACAGGCAAAACGTCGTGTCTACCGCAAAGCCCTAGAACACATACCCAACTCAGTCCGCTTATGGAAAGCTGCCGTTGAGTTAGAGAACCCAGAAGATGCACGCATCCTCTTATCTCGAGCGGTAGAATGTTGTCCGACTAGTGTGGAACTGTGGCTGGCGTTAGCAAGACTTGAGACTTACGAGAATGCTAGAAAAGTATTGAACAAAGCTAGGGAGAATATACCTACGGATCGACAGATTTGGGTGACCGCTGCGAAATTAGAAGAGGCTCATGGTAAGAGACTTGCTGATAGAAATTAAATAAATATCAACTTCCTCAATATACTTACTTTAAGAAACATCTATAAAAATCATTGGTCTTATTCATAAAAATCTTATAAGACGCTTTAGTTAAAATGGACTTTGTCTCTTTTACTAGTATAAATGTCAAGATGACAGTAAAAGATACGAATTATAAACCTATTTTAGCTGTAATGAGCTTATAAGATGTTTATGAATATGAGAGCATGTGTTTAAACTTATAAAGCAAGTGCGAAAGATGCTAGTGTAATTGAAATTGATACTGATCTCACTCTTTCACCATTCAGTGTGTTTGCTTCTTCTGTTTTCCATGACAGATTTTTAAGAACCCATCTTCCATTTTTATTCGGAAATATATATTTTTTTTAAATAAGGCGTCAATGCTGACATAGCATGAATGACATCACTAGGCGTTGGTTGTTGGATTATAACACGTTCCGTTTTACATTAATTTTAATTCGTAATCAATTTTATTTAAAATGAAAACGTCGCGGTAATCCGTTACCTATATCTTTTCCGCAAACCTACGTTTGCTAGATAAAAGTTTATTGACGTAATATTTATGTATTCTTTTAGGTAATACTCACATGGTAGAGAAGATCATAGACCGTGCGATAACATCCCTCAGCGCTAACGGAGTAGAGATCAATCGGGAGCATTGGTTCAAAGAGGCTATGGAGGCGGAAAAGTCTGGTGCCGTACACACTTGTCAGGTAATATAAAAATACAATCTATAAAACATGTTATTACCCCACATGTTAAAGCCATGTGCCATAAAACATGTTATAGCCAAGTAGATCTAGCTCATATTTAACCTTCAGCTATAGAAAAATTGTTTTTTATAACTCCCTACGAAAAGAAAGGTTTCTAAGAGGCTAGTTTCTACCTAAAATAACTTAGATTGTAATTTTTAATGACTAATCTCGAGATGACTAAAAATTACATTAGTAATAAGGTTTTTTATGTTATTTATTGTTATTAGGCCATTATTCGAGCAGTGATTGGCCACGGCATTGAACCTGAAGATCAGAAACATACATGGATGGAAGACGCTGAAGCTGTAAGTATTATAAATTATTAATTAAAGGTAGCATTTCTACAATATCACCTACATTTTGCCAACTACATTTTAATCCCATAATTATTCCATAAAGGATGAATCAATAACCGTTTATTGCAAGTCTGCCTCAAGCTGAGCTGCTATTATGAAGTTTCTGTTAAAAATTCCAAACGTTTTCTTTCCTTTTTTTTACCCAACTCCTATTCAAACCTTAAACCCAGTGTCAATCAGGTCGTACTTACCATACCAGGACAGCTAACTTTATACTCTTAAATATGTTTTCCTTATACAATGGCAGTAACCTCAAAATATTTTGTGTAGTGCGCAAACGAAGGTGCTCATGAATGCGCACGCGCAGTGTACGGGTACGCCCTCTCAGTGTTCCCCTCGAAGAAATCAATATGGCTCCGTGCTGCGTACTTGGAGAAACAACATGGCACCCGCGCTAGTCTAGAAGCACTCTTACAGAGGGCTGTGGCACATTGTCCCAAGTCGGAAGTGCTGTGGCTGATGGGTGCGAAGTCTAAGTGGTTAGCAGGTCGGTGGCAAAATATTTTGTTAATACTCTCCTGCAAGTTTATATTTACTAACTTTCATACGCGACTTGTATTAGGGTATATATTAGGATGAAAAGTAGCCTTTAAACATTATAATCTATCTCTGTGCCAATTTTAATCTAATTCCATCCAGCATTTTTTTTTAAATGAATTTAGTTTAAAATAATTTTTCTTTAGTTGTGGTAGTTGCTAATGAAAGTGGCCTAATTTATTTATCTATTAAATTAACCGTAATAATTTCAACTACCCTAATGAGTCTAAGGGCATTCAAGTACAAACGGGGTAGTGGGATATTTCTACATTAAGCCCACATAGTGTTTATCTTTACATTTACTGGTATTAATTGAGGATTACCATACATTATAACAATTATTATCTGTATACCAGGCGATGTGCCAGCGGCTAGAGGTATATTATCTCTAGCTTTCCAAGCGAACCCGAACTCTGAAGAGATATGGCTCGCTGCTGTTAAGTTGGAGAGTGAAAACAAAGAGTATGATAGAGCGAGACGTCTGCTGTCTAAGGCTCGTGCGTCGGCGCCAACGCCAAGGGTAAATTTATTTAAATTTTTACTTTAGTTAGGGAATTTATAAAGACGCGGCCACACTCGCAGGACTGGCCAAAGTTACAAGGTTAAACTTTGAATTTAAACTCTTTAATCATCGGTGAAACTTTGCTTGTACGATTCAGGATTGCTGTGACGTAATGACTATTTCGTGGTGTATGTGACGCCACATGTTACAGAATTAATAAGATACAGTTAATATAGGTAGGTACCATTGAGGTACGCCGTACGCTTGCTGGCTTGACTTAAAATAATTCTGTACAATGTGTAAAATTTGATCAATGAAAATGAAATGAAAATATGCTTTATATTTTTTTTGAGACGCGAGTCTACTTACACATAGTCAAATTTCTTTTTCTACCATGTCTGCATGACTGGCAACTACTGAGAAACACTGCCAAAAAAAACTCGGTAGGCTTTTTTCTTTTTTAAATGAAGTACATAAATCTATTACATTTTGTTTGTTTATTGTATTGAATTAGAGTGACTTAATTCAAAGCGTTTGTCTTTTCTAATTTGATTTACGACAACATTTTTTTTACGTCATATGTAAATTTACATTATTTTTAAGGTAATGATAAAATCGGCGAAATTAGAATGGGCTCTAAACAATTTAGATGTAGCGTTGAAGTTGCTCGAGGAGGCGATCAAAGTGTTCGGTGATTACGCCAAGTTGCACATGATGAAGGGACAGATTGAAGAACAGATGGACAAAAATGAACAGGCAAGGAACACTTACACACAAGGGGTGAGTAGAAAATCATAGCATATTCAACTTGGAAATATACATTGAAAAAGACTCAGCTAGAAAGTTAACAGTAAACCTAGGGTCAATTTTCTTAATATTAACCCGGCGATGTGCGAGGATTTAGTCGCTAACCCTGGGTTTGTGAAGTATAATGTCGAAATAGAACATGACAGAAGAAAATAATTACCACAAGACAATACGGTTAAAATAAAACGTCATCAATTGTCACATTTGTCACACGAACTGACTGACTTGACAGACTGACAATATACATTGTACTGTAGAATAAAAAAAGCGATAGAAGTGATTAAAATATACATTCAACGTACCCAGCTAAAAAAAGAAACGTCAGGTTTGTTAACCCAGGGTTGTTTTTTGGGGGTGCAAGGCAGGACGAATTTTAAAATTTAAGTATATAATCTCGAGTTTCGAGATTCCGTATTTATTTATTTAACCAGAGTATTCCGTGCAAGTGGGCCTTATAATAGCTAAAACAGATTTATAATTCGTTTGTCTTTGTCTGTCATTTTGTCAGTATAAATTACTAGTAAGAATGAGACAAAATCCATTTTGACTATAGAGGTTTATAAGATTTTTATGGTCTTCATAAAAATCTTATAAACCTCTCCGTCTTCTTAAAATAAAAATAGAAAACAGAATAATATAAGATAGATTCGACTATTGTTATGTAGACAAAGGAGCACTGACCATAGACAAGTTTTATGCTATAACAGCTATGAAACAGGCATAAGTAAGAAGTTTATAGTGATAGATTTCGCTATGTTTACGAGTTTGATTCAATTTTAGCTCAAGAAATGCGCGACAAGTGTACCAATGTGGATATTGTTATCAAGATTGGAAGAAAAGTTGAGAAACGTCACGAAAGCAAGATCTGTACTAGAAAAGGCGAGACTTCGAAATCCTAAGAACGCTGAATTATGGTAAGACTTTTAGATTGTTTAGAGTAAAGTAACGACTGTGTAGTGTCCCACTGCTAGGCACGGGGCTTCTCTCAAATATCATAAGAGTTAAGAGAGTTAAGGTTTTAATCCACACACGCTGGACTAGTGAGAGTTCGTGGATATCACATATCCTCGAAAGGATAATTCGTAGACTCGCCATAACATTATTCTGCCAAAAATCATGGTAGTTGTCAATGTAATTTTTTGTAAAATTACTTACTAAAGATTACATTGTGTTATACAGGTTAGAAAGCGTTCGGTTAGAAAGACGGAACGGTAGCATGGAGATAGCGAATTCTGTAATGGCTAAAGCTTTGCAAGAATGCCCCAGCGCTGGCCGTTTGTGGGCTGAGGCTATCTTCATGGAATCACGGCCGCAGAGGAAAACCAAGAGCGTAAGTACCTACAAACAATAACTTAATACTGAAGCACACAATTACATGGGTATTAGTTATTTTTCAAATATTACCGGTTTAGAATAGTTTCTGGGCCCATAACCTCTCGATTTTTAACATTGAAAATGAATGCCCGTTTTCACTAAAGTCAAATAAAGCAATTCCTAACTATGTAATGCTTAGTGTAACGCGACCCCTAGGCAGTGGATTAAGTTGCACCAATTGTTTTTCACCAGGCACCTTCTATTTACAGTTGTCTATGGATCTGTATATTAAGTTGTTGACTTACCTCTCTTACCAAGAACTTTACATTAAAACACTAGATGTTGCGTCTAGAACAAATGATTGAAGACCTTGAACTAGACGAACTATAAGTTTGAATGACGTCTCTGATATTTTGCGTCTCTTTCTGGTCGGTTACGACAGTAAAGTGTGAGAAAGTAAAAATATATATTTAGACGCAACATCCAGTTTTATAATGTAAGATTCTTAATTGTCTCTTCTCAATCTACGGCATGCGTTTTTACATTTCATTGTGAATATTTGCGCGGCTTTCAAAATAAGTTGCCTGAGGAGATGCTTAAAAAGTGATAAGTGTCAACGAATCGGCGTCGTAACTTTAGGCGGTTCCCAAGGTCTTTAGTTGACGCCTGACCGTTGGGGAAACGTTGGGCAACTGATATTTAGGCATCACATTTACGTTTTTTGAGTGTTAGTGAAAACCTAGTTAGTGAAGTTGGTGTATACGCAAATTTGCATAGAATAACAGCGCTGCCTGGTGAAAAATGAAACCAATTTTTGCCATACAAATTTACTTTTACGTATTGTTGTACTATAGTGAAATTTCTCAAAATATGTAATTTGTTGCGGGATGTAGGTGGACGCTCTGAAGAAGTGTGAACACGACGCTCACGTGTTATTGGCTGTATCGCAGTTGTTCTGGACTGAGAGGAAGCTTAACAAATGCAGAGAGTGGTTCAACAGGACTGTGAGTGCTATATTTTTTCTTTTATTTCATTTTACTCGTACTTGTAAAATAATCACATTAAATAAACTTCACCGATAAGCAAAACACTAATACTTGACACACTTCTATAATTATTACACAAATGCTCGACGCATCTCGATGAATAACACCCAATAGGAATGCTTGATGCATCTCGATAAATATCACCTGAAAGCTCGTCGCTTCACGATAAATTTTACTCAAGAGAATGCTTGACGCATCACGGCAAACATCACACGAATGCTCGACGCATCTCGATAAATATCACCCAAAATGCTTGATACCTTACGATAAACTTTACTCGATGCCTAACGCTACTCGACAAATATCACCCGAATGCTCGATGCATCACAATTTCCACCCGATTACTCGAGTCATCTCGATAAACGTCATTCGATTAGTTTACGCATGACGAAAGTTTTACGGTCTTGGCGATAGTGAAAGCATTGGGACTGTGGTGCCGGAAATGATAAGTAAATGCGTGTGCAGGACTTATTATCAAAAATCGATTCCAGTACCATCGATCTATTTCAAAAAATTATACCTACTTAATTCCATTAAATTCGTTAGTTTCGATGACACTGATACACAGTAAAACTAGGTGTTTATGTGGCATCTTAGAAATGAAGAACCTACTGTATTATTTTTTTAATTAATAAATAATTTGAGTGACAATGCACGGTAATTTTATGAAATATTGCAGCCGAAAGAATTTCACATTTAACACCCTTTGACATTTAATGTTTTTGTTACTTTTCTTTGTTTCATTTACAAAAGATCATATTCATTTAACTCCAATTACAGGTGAAAATAGATCAAGATCTAGGCGACGCGTGGGCATACTTCTATAAATTCGAACTCCTCCACGGTAACGAGCAACAGCAAGAGGATGTAAAGACCCGCTGTAAAGCAGCTGAACCGCATCACGGTGAAGCGTGGTGTAAAGTGTCTAAAGACATCGCTAATTGGTGCTTTAGTACCGAACAAGTGTTATTACTAGTCGCTAAGAGTCTCCCGGTGCCGACGTGAAGTGTATATGTTAGGGTTCGGTGGGAAACTGTTGTTTGGTAAGTAAGTAGACTTGTCGTGTGAATAGAAAATAGTTTTAACTGTTTTACAGTGTATGGCCTAAAACCAGGGATTATAATTAAAAATAGAGACTCAAGAGCAGGAGTCTAGTGGTAGGTTGAGAGCAAATATTGAGTGGGCCATGAAACATAAGATAACCCAACCCAACCCGAAAATGATTGTAAAGTATTTAATATTTTCACAGAGACTAGGAAATCTGAGCGTTACCAATTTTTTATGCCCCCTTTTTTAAGATTAAGAGGTTAGGCTAAGAGGTGAGTCCCGACGTGGCAGTTTTTGTTTCGACATTGACAACAATGTTGCGGTATCTACAGGGGATGACAAAAAGTACAAACTTAATCGATCGAGTTGAGTGAAACTTTTGCATTGTTTAGTAAGCTTTTTAAAAAAAAATCAAAAAGTAAAGTTTTGATTTCAAGGAGTTGGGACCATAATGATTCAATTACTAATGATTATAGGTTCCCGACAACATCAGGGAGACCACTAGCATGGTAATAATTAATAAAAAAGGCAACAAGAGATATAAGTTTTAAAAATGGTATGGACGAAAAGTCTGTTTGCATTTTGTGTTAAATAAAAATTACTAATGACCTATTAAGCATCCTTTTTTACATTATCCTCGATTCCAGGCCACACGCTGTATAGTTAATTAAAAGTTACTATGGATAGTTATAAACAGCAATAGAAAATGTACGGGATACAATACAAAAAATGTAATAAGTACCAAATTTTTAAAAGATTAATTAACTATTTCCTAATAAATTCTATTAGGCAAAATGTTAACGTTTGTTATAGTGTACATAATATACTTATTGATGTTTTATGACTATCATCTGATTTAAAAGTGTTATAAATAAGAAAAGGACAACGCACGTAATAGCTGTTCACAGCTAGTCTTTGTTTTTAAGTAAGGGAGTTAATGTGTTCTGCTAGTTTTGTGTAATACAGGGTGTAGGGGACTGTCCTCCACAAACTGATAGGGTCAAATCGATAAAATGAAAAATGAAATCGAGATTGGCAAAGTAATTAGTTCAAGAACTTGATGGGTATCCAATGATTGTGCTTTGTTTTGTTAATTTATATCGAATGTACTGTTACCTTAGGGAAAACCCAATAGAGAACTGCCAGCCATTTTACTATGGGTTTACTTTTTACCAACAAGCACTCATCGTTTCTTAAACTGAACCTGGATCTTTTTATCATTATAATTTTTCGGCAGTTTAGCATCATCTTACCTTTTGTCCAGTTGGCGGATTGGATCATTTCTGCACTACACTCTCCAACGTTTGTATTGATGGATGTTTTATTTTAGTTTCTATAATATAAATAGATTTCCGCAATATAGAGTAATAATTGAAAATTGAAATAAACCAAAAAGAACAAATAACAAAAAGATCCGGCAATAAATTCCAGTAGACAATTATTCTAATTAAAGAGCTAAATGTACCCTCTCAGTTTGTGGAAGGCTGTCCCTTCTACCCTATATAAATAATTTTAGTCAAAGTTCATGTTACACTAAATGTCTTGTCTGTTTATATCAGAATCAACTAAAAACTCAACTTGAATAAATTAATATGGTTTTCGTTTTCGGAATCTACAAGGTTGATGATTTCAAAAATTTGGGTTGTGTTACATGCGAGGTGTTTGCAAATATCTATTGACTCAGGTACTTAATAAACTAATTCTTATTAAGAACCTGAGCCAACAGATATTTGATGTTTTCTCCAATGAGAAAACATGCAATTATAATAATGTAGTACCTAATATTAATTCCACCTCCAGATATTCCTACGTTATTGTAAGAATTTAGTTAGTTTTAATTTAAATCTAAGTAAGTTTATGCAATAAATTTATTTTTTGCGTAATAGTATATTTATTTTAGTATAAAATCGTACAAAATAGGAACGGGTGCTAAAATATTTAGGTGTTTATTTGAAAACTATATGCACGAAACATCAAATAGGTTGTAAATTATTACGTTAACAAAAATACTTGGTTCTATAAATAAGCACGCGTGTAAGTATACACGACTCCAGAGTTTAATAACAATCAGATACGACAGAGCGATAAACAGATTTTATAGAAGTTCTAAAAATACTGCATCTTGTGTGAGTTTGTATAACTATAGCTGGCAGCGAGCCAACGCGGTGCGCATGCGTGAGCTAAATAGCTTCACAGTTTTTCACTTCTTTCTCTTCCCAATATCAAACGCTACATGTAGGTAATACTATGTTCAATTAGTGCTTTAGTGAAAGTGATATTTTAGTAGAAATTTTGTGTTAAACATGTCACCAAAATGCCCAGTGCAACCGCTTCAAGAACTCTCGCTGACTCTAGTAGCGAGGCAGTTAATACACGCCCTCACACAAGTCACATCCGAAGAAGATGCAGCGCTTCAATTCACTATGGTCTCCTCCTACTACGATATAATGGGAGCCACTAACGACATTTTTCAAGATTTAATGAACTTAATACTCACATCAGAATACTTGGACCCTTCAATCAGATACTACACGATGAAGTTGCTGCTTAGAGAAAACGTGAAGAGCTTGGTGACCGGCATGTTCCCCTGCCCCTATTATAGAAAAGTCCTTGAGCTCATTGCAGAACAAGGCCACCACCTGACCGGTCTCAATCTAAAAGGAGTGTGGGTTAAGGACGAACATCTGCCGCTAATGTACCAAATACTCAAAAACTGTCCAAATTTAACCAGTCTGAACATACCTTACATTGCTAACGACGAAGTACTCAAATACATCGGTAAATATAATAAAGTACTTAAACTTTTGGACATATCGGGTGAAACGGATATTACGGAAATTGGCATCGATGCAATGCTATCAGGAAACCCGCAGCTGACTCAGAGTTTGACTGTTGTAAACATTGGTATGTATGGTGAAGAAAACATCGACCACACAGATGCTGCGCTGTTGATACGTCGCTTGCCGAACCTCACTAACCTTGGGAGCTACTCATATGTTGGAAAATCCATTAACCACATTTACAACACAGATTGTCCACCTAATTTTAAAACTAAACTACAGTACTTACATGATGTGCAGACGAATATGAGAACAATGAAAGCAATTCTAGCTCTTTGCCCCATGTTGGAGACAGTTTACCTGGAAGAACCCGACCAAGGCGTACTTCAGCAACTAAAAGATCTTCAACACATAAATAAAATAAAGCTGAACAAATTTCAATGTCACGAATTGCATCAGTTGTTAGACAAAATCGGGCACAAAATAGTTACTCTTATGTTGTCTGGGTCTTCTGGATCCTTTAACTTTACCAGAATAGCAGAAACATGCAGGAACCTGGAAAGTTTAGAGTTTTACCAAATCCAAACACCGACGCACGAAGAGGAGATTCCGTTTAATAAATTAGAGCACATTGAAATAATACAGGGCAATTTGTCTAGTTCCTGTTTGAAGTATTTAATGACGGGTAGCCCTAAGATTAAGAAGTTAATTATTGGCGATGAAATTAAGTTGGATGATAACGATATGGCAAGGTAAGTTCTCTCTGTGTTCTAATGTAGAAATATTCCAAGTAATAGTACTATGCAGTTAGAAAATGAGTCTTATTCTAATCTTAATAAAACAGTAAATCCAATGACTAATAAGATTTTTTAACCCTAAAGAAGTTTATGAAATAAGTAGTCCCTTAACATCAACAAATTTATTTCCAGAATCCTACGGCGTTATAAATTCGAGCACCTCGAGGCCATTTGGTTTCCCAACGCCCCTCGCCTGACGAGAGACACCGTGGAACTTCTTATGGAATGCTGTCCAAATTTAACAAGTCTTGGTCAACTCAGCGGCTGGCGGTATACACCAGACGATATGATGCTTATGAGAGCTATTATTGCAAGCACTAATATCGATTTAGTTCTATCTCCCTTAGGTATATTCCAACAAGGAAACTGAAGAATTGTAAGAAATAAAGGCATTCTGAAGGTGCAAATAGATATGCTAATATGAAATATCTTATTTGCAGACTCATGACTAACCTAAACTTTTGAGCCTATTGTTATGAAAATAGAATTGACAAATGCTCATTAATAATATGACAATATCAGTCTGTGCCTTTGCATTTCCTCGTCGATTTATCTTATTTATAATCATTTAGTGCTCTATCAGCGTTCAAAAATATCTAACAAGTAACGTGAATCTACCATTCTTTATAATTTATTAAAATTTACTTATTTTATAAAACTATTGTCTAGTCATTGTCAAGATACTGATTAAGTTAACGTGCATTAACAATAGGAAAATAAATATTTACTTTTTTGCATTTTAATTTTATTTATTTAATATTAGTTTACGTAATTAACAACATGCTTATCTTCTATTCCACTCTTCAGTGTCTCTTGTTTTAAGTATACGAAAGCTTATAACAAGTAGTGAATGAATGAAAATAATACTATGTGAACATAATGTTAATTTAAAATCAGCCGCCATTTTATTAATAAAGAAAACAAGATGTCGCCTGTCATTCTTTGGTCAAAAGACACAGCCTTTTAAAAAAATTAGTCAAATAACATTATTCGTCATCTGTATCCAATGTTTTTCTTACTTTTCCCTTTTTCAACGCTTTTTTTTGCGTTCTTGTTTTCCACATTTTGCATTCGTCTGCGCATTTTGTTGTTATAATACTCCTGAAATAAAAAAATAAATTTAATTTCAGCAATCATCTTAAAGTATTAGGATACCTATTTACGTCACTATCGTGTTAATATTTGGAAACATCAGGCTTAATATGTTTTTGACAGAAAGCAACCACAACAATAGGAACCCATAATCCTTGTATAAATAAAGTACAGTTTACAAAAACACAACTTACCTAACCAGGTTTTCTCTCACGTTAAATCTGTCCATTATTTCCATAATAACATCAGATATAATCTTTGGGTCTAAGCACATTTTAGCCGGCTTATCTTGAAAAGCAGGAGATCTTTTTCCTGTTAATGAATGAGTTGCTAATATTCTGAAAAACAAAAGAGGAGTATCTAATAGGATTGTTCCTTTCAATTTAAAAGTTTTTTATGACCGTAAGAGTGATTATTACCTTCTAGGAAATACTGCAAGAAGTAATGTTCGTGTAGCTATGGTGTAGGATCTCCAGTTGACTTTGTTAAATTGGTCTACATGTATCAAGGTCTTACCACTTCCAATAGGTACCTGAAAATATAAAAATACATAATTAATTATACATAATTATTACTCTAAAAAACTTTATGGTATAAATTCATTGAAGGTGATTTTTTAAAAAAGTATTTTACCCATTCCTTATCCGTGCTATCATTTCGTTCGACAGACTTCACATTAGCATTACTATACTTGTTGCTAATTAGAATATTATCGTCAGAGCGATTGAACTCATCTCCCTCGCTTATTTCATTTTCTTTATCTTCATCAAATTGATTGAACGACTGTTGTACCGTATCCTCAAATAGCGTCGGCACCTCTGGATTAATGCTTTCATTTTTTATTGGCATTTTAAGATCTTCTAACATACCAAACAGCGTTTTAAAGCTGTTCTTTATATCGATTAGCTCACGGACATCAATTGCTATTTTCTGAACTGTTCCACCGTTTTGGAGGCTGTTTCTTTTTGTAGAATCTGGTAATGATTTGTTGATCGGCGTATTTACGCGGGGTGTTTTGCGTTTCAGTTTATTAGCACGCTGCATAATCTTTGGTATAACTGGCGTAGCTCTGTGTGACGGTGTTATAACCTTTTTATTAGATTTACTCCCAGCGTATTGTCGCTTAGAGAGCTCCAACTTAATCTTCTTGTGTTCTACCTGGAATTTTTACAATGTCTATTATTGTCAAATATTTATTCTTGTTTCACGTTTCACGGATCCCACAAAGCTTCTGCGTGGTAATTTTTAAAATATCTTACTTAGTGTAGTTACTGCAGTTTCGAGATTAGAACCTCCTTATAAACTTAAATGATAAATAAACGTACCTACTTACTTGCTAGCGCTAAACTGGAAGTCATAGGGGAACGAATGGCCTGAAAATATAAGAGAAAGAAAAGTATTCACCTCGTCTGCAGAGTCGGCTCCATCGTCGCTTGGCACCCATGACGATGCTCCAGAGGAAAAATCCTCTTCGTCTTCATTTTTGACACTAGGCCCGGCCGATCCTTCCTTTTGGTTTATAGAATCAAGCAAATCGCGTTCTCCTAAAAGTACACCACGTTGTAATTAATACTTCTTCATCGGAAGCAATGTTATGATAATTATATTGTATATTCTATTAATAGACTGCCAATAAAGAAGAGAACTTTCAACTTAGAACTAGAAAGGTAAGATAAACTTACTGGCGCGCGCAACCAAAGTTGCTGTTACGGCTTCTCCTCGCCGGCTTACAGTCAATACGTCTCCAACCATCAGGTCCTTGTTTAGTGGACTCAGAACTGACCTCATGTACACTACATCACGTTCACCACCACTCAATTCCACTAGCAACCAATTCTCACTAGCTTTCCTCGACATTATAACACGACTGCTATCTCACAAATGATTCGAAGTTGAATGCACTTCATACAACGCAGGTAAAAGTTTCATTGCTACGTACCCTTACTGCAATTATAACTTCCCCCGCCCTAAGATTCTAACAATGGGTTTCGCTAACGGCCGGGTGAACAAAAAACGCATCCTTTTTTGCAACCGTACTTCCTAGTAAGTTTCTAAGCAGAGATTTATATTTCTTTTGTGTGCGGCCCTTAGTTGTCTTGCCGAAACTAAAGTCGTAAAAGTTTCTGAAACAATTGGCGTAAAGTAAATAATAAGTTGCTTGAATAGTCTTTAGAAAGAAGTACTGCTTACCATAAATACATATTTTTAGCTTTGTTTATATCTCTTCAAAATGTTTTGCTTTTGCAAATGTTGGTGAATACCTATTACTTGCCAAACATTACTCATCATACCTACGTATATAGTATATTATGTTGATAAATTTATTATTCGTAAACGCCATCACCCTTAGCTAAAAGTTTACTTTGATATGGTACGGCGGGCGGCAGTTAGACGATTCTATAGGTATATTGCCTATCGGTTTGATGTCGATACCTAACTTTTCTTTTTTTGCTTTATAAGGGTTGCGCTTGACCACAACTTGCCTGTTGTTAAGCAATGATGCAGTCTACGATGAAACTATAACTCTCTGATTTGTCTTATAAGTTTGAGTTGGACAACATATTTAAAACCTGCTGTGCGCCAGGCGGGGCACATGACAAGGAGGTAGTACAGGTACCGCATTATTAGTGTTTTAAAGCGATTGTGTTCAATTGAAAAAAGGGGATGTGTATATATGTCGCAGTAAGATAGATCTAGCCGATAAACTTGGACCGTTTTATAACTATATTCCTAGTGAGATAGTAATGAATCTTTGAGATAGTAATGATAAAAATAATTATAACTCTAGGGATATCACCATATTACGGCTTGATCTATCTTACTGCGACATATACGCACTGTATACCCGCATCCATTTCTTTCACCGGAATCATAATCGCTTTAAACACACATAATATTAAAATATAACTACTTTATAACGGATTTTATCGCTGCTTATTAAAGATTATATATTCCGACGTTTCAAAGTCTTTTCAAATGTCATAGTCACGGATGGACTGCAAATAATAATAACTTAAATAAGAAATAATTGTGATTAATAATTTTGGACGTCAAATACCTCAGTCCATCCATGACCATGAAGTCTGAAAAGACTTAGAAATCTCGGGATCTAAAATCTAAAATAAACCGCGATAAAATCCGTTATAAAGTAGTTTTATTTCAATGTGTGATATTCGCGTAAATCTAAGAAAATATACTCTCAATATGTATGGGTAGATAAGTAAGTACCTACACTATACAGTACCCACACCACCCACATGTCCGAAATTAACATCACAGCTCTTAGTTATGAAAAAAAAATGGAACTTATGGAATAGTTGGATCATTGAAAATATGCTAGTACCTAAGTACAAAAACGCTTTATTCTCATTAGCAAAATTTACAGTTAAGTACTTAAATAAACACAGGCGTGGTTCCTTTATGTGAAGAATTCAGAAGTGCTGTTAACCTCCAGTAATTTAACAGTGGTAGTGGTGTATTGTCGGGCTAGTTGGCACCATTTCCTTATCTATTCATATTCCAGTTGGCAAAGATTTGCCAATAATAATTAATAATAATTTTAAATTGAGGAGTCTCTTCGTTAAATCTTACTTAACATCTAAGCTGGATGTTACAAATTAAGGAGTCAGGAATCACTTCACTTCAACCCTTTACAGTGTCCTGCTGCTGGGCACGGGTCTTCTCTCAACTCTTGACATAGTTGAGAGAGTATATGTCTTAATCCACACACGCTGGCCAATTGCTGGTTGGTTGACGTCACATGTCCTCGAATGATTAGTTCTTAGACATTCCGGTTTCCTCACGATGTTTTCCTTCACCGATTTTGAGCAGCGACGATATAACAATTCACACAAAGATCTGTGGGCACCACAACTAGGAATCGAACCCGCGACCTTAGACTTATAAAGCTAGGCCTGTACCGTTCCGCCACCGCTGCCTGCTCTGAAATAACCGTGACAAAACGCAGCACCGATATTGAACAGCGGAGATGATACAATTCACACAAAGATGTGTGAGCCCGACCAGGATTCGAACCCGCGACCTTATAAGGCGTTTATAATAGTAAAAATACAGTGATCTTATTTCATAAATACTCTGTGGTCGACTTGACAGTGCCATCGACTTGGGCTGAAGGGGCTGCTGCTAATGCCATGAATAAATTAAAAAAAATTACCAGTCAATAACGTTACTGTCAGTAGTGTCAGTGCCAAGTGTCAGTTTTCCTCTGCTACTCGACTAGTTTGTTTATTTTTTGCACGTATAATCGTATTTTAATTTACGTTATGTTTTTGTGAAGCATTTCTATTGCAATTTATTAGTAATGGAAGCAGCAACTATAGATAGAAAGAAAAAGACAATTACAAAATGGAAATTAAAGAAAAACATTAAAAATGTCCTCTGTCGACCAGACAAATTGTTTTGGTAAGCATTAAACACCTTTTGTACCATGTTTAATTTGTTACCCAGTGTGATTTATTGTGTGTATTAATAGGCCTGAACTTAATGAGGATGAGGCGGTGAGATTAAAAAGTGCCTTGAAGAAGTACAAAGTAGAAATTCCGCATTTTGACAAACCTCATTGGAAAGAGTTGAGGTTAATTCCTAAAGAGAACAGACCGAAGCCTTCTAAATTAATGTAAGTATAATAAAGACTCGTTGCTCGTTACAATATTACTACTATACCAGCAAACAAACTACTAGAGGCATTTTAAATAACTTGTAATAATCTATAGCAAAGGGTCATTTCACATATACTATAGACAAGTTCAGTGGGTCATCTTAAGGGCGGAGTTTTTAATTAATCCATCTAGCAATACAAAATGTTGTCATCATTCCCATTATTATGTTCACTTTTGACTCAATTTGACATTAACAGGATGTTACTGACTAGATGTTGTCTAGTCTGATCTTGTAGATTTATTTTGCCACACAACACATCATTTAACCAACTTATCTGTAATAGATGCTATCTTAAAGGAGCCTGATGTATTTGACAGGCCAGTGGTGTTGTCAGTAAGATACTTGATTTTCATACCACAGG
Organism: Meganola albula; assembly: GCA_936450015.1. Classification (NCBI taxonomy): domain Eukaryota; kingdom Metazoa; phylum Arthropoda; class Insecta; order Lepidoptera; family Nolidae; genus Meganola; species Meganola albula. The sequence continues at coordinate 4,665,353 of OW388159.1, read as the reverse complement.
ATGTGGGTTTGATTTCCATCCAAGTCAGACATTTGTGTGATGAACATGTCTGTTTGTCTTGAGTCTGGGTGTAATTATCTATATTTAAGTATGTATTTACAATAGAAAAGTATGTTTTACCAGTTATCTGGTTTCCATAGTATAAGTTCTGCTTAGTTTGGGATCAGATGGCGGTCTATGTTAATGTCCCAATATAATAAAAAAAAAATCTTGTCAAAAAAGTTGTGTTAATTAAAATGGTGTTTATGTTTACAGCAAAGTTAACGGGCTTCTATTCGGTATAACTGAATGCACCAATGCTATACAGAACAAGGAATGTGCAGCCGTTATTATAGAGTCTAACGTAAACCCAAAACTGATAGTCCAACCACTTATAGAAAAATGTATAGCAAACAAAACACTAGTGCTATGTTTACCTAACCTGAGAAAAGTTAGTAAGACATTCTTTGGCATACCAACTAGTAGTTTAGGAGTGAGAAATAATTGTTTAATAGATTTGCAAGATGAAATAACAGATCTATCAAAAAAACACCCACTTCCTAAGCAAACTGTATCAGAAGAAATTAATACTAATGCTAACGAAGAAAAAATGGATGTAGCAGATGAAAAAATTGTTACCACAACACCGATTTTCTCCTATTTATACAGAACAAATAAGAAAACTAGAGTATTCATTCCTGATTCAGAGGGGAAACAATTGACTAATCAATCTAGATTCACTGGACAAGAATATATAGAATTTTCAGAGAATCCTCAAAAGACTAACAAGTACTTAAAAATGGTTATGAAAAGAATATCAAACAATCCAGACAGGGTTAACAAGAAATAAACATCGATTATCAAGAAGATGCTTTATTTTTAATAATAATTATCAACTAGTATGTCAAAAAAGACATAATATATTAGCATTCCACACGGAATGTAAATAAACCATAACAAGAAATGTTTGGGGATTATATTAAGAAAATTAATAGTATCCCTAACACTTCCCATTATTTAAAATACCAAATTTTACCAATAACTATTTTACATACAAAAATAGGTAAAATCTGATAATTTACACATGCAATACTATATACAATGGATCTATACAAACACAACATACATTCAATATAGTACAGCATGTGGGTAGATATAAGTATCTTACATTTTTGATTTATGCATTGCATTAAGTTTTAACAGTTCAATTTATTAAAATCAAACATTATAGTGGTTTGATGTTAAACCTACAAGATAACTGAATTAGAGCCAAATTCAATAAATATGACCAACAAACTATAGCATATATATTAAACAAGTCCATAAATAATTTATCTCTTTGAGATAAGTAATGCTTCTTATTATACAACTTCAAGTTTATCACAACAGAGTGATAAAATTAAGTATGTTATTATTTGTTGTCTATGGAACTTGGCTCTAGTAGTCAGTTATAGCTGGCCATTGCTTACAACTAATATCTTAAAGTAAACTAAAGTGCCTATGTGCTTTTAGTACGTATTTGTTTAAGTTAGTGATTATTATCTCGTGTAACTTACACTTTAGGTATATAACATTTGAAGTGGTACACAGTACCAATAGTAATTCTAGTCGTAATCACTTTCTATTTATAATTTCATACATAGATTCTATTTCATCGTTTAGTCAAAAATCTAAAACATTCATTTGTAATATAATAATTATTGTACGTCGTGAAATAATCACTGGAAGAAACAAGTCTGACCGGGCGTGGGCCTAATAACATGCTCGCTAGGGGCGGAGGCCAGCGAGTGACGAAATCCTCGCTCCCTCGGAGTCTTCGCACTCGACTCGCAGCAGGGGGACCGGGCGGAGGGACGGGACGTCCCGGCTGCAAGTCGACTCGGACATCCCCAGGGACCTCCGATTTCACCGAGAAATCGGCGGGATCTCGCTTCGGGAACGTGTCAGTGCGGCGGCGCCGGGCGGGCGGCCGCCAGGATGCGCGCGCACATCACCTGCGCGTCCGTCTCGTCGGGGTGCGCGGCCATGGCCGCCGCCACCTGCGCCTCGGGGAAGATCCCCGCCAGGTGGAAGTGCATGCGGTGCCGGGCCTCCGCCGCGCACAGCGCGCTCTCGCTCGCGCTGGGCGACACGGGCGCGGCGGCGGGGCCCGGCGCGGGGCCCGCGGGCGCGCTGGCCACGCGCGCGGCCTGCCTGTGGGCCCCGTGCGCCCCGAGCGCCGGCGCCTGCCGCGCCAGCTTGCGGTGCGGGTTGTCGGCGGGCGGCGCGGCGAGCTGCGCGCGCTCGAAGTGCGTGGCGAGCGCGGCGTCGGGCAGCCGCGGCGCCGCCGAGTGCGCGCGCGCCAGCGGCCGCTTGTCGGCGGCTCGCGCGCCCGACGGGGACACGGCCGGCAGGCTCAGCGTGTGCAGGTCGCGGGCTCGCAGCGACCGCGCGCGCTCCGACAGCTTCTCGGCGACCGACTTGTGCGGCCGCCCGCCGCGCTCCGGGTGGTGGAACTTGCACTTGTTGCCGTACGTACACTTGCGCCCGTAGGGACAGGCGGGCGGCGGCGACGCGCTCGCCGGCAGCCGCAGGAAGGCCTCGAGCGTGGGCCCGGCGCGCCCGAGCGGGTCGTCCGGCGGCATGAACCGGTCGTTGACGAACGAGTACATCAGGAGCCGCTCCTCGACGACCTTCCGGAACTCCGGATTCTCTGCGGCGAGGTCGCGGTAGTTGTCGTTGGAGACGACGACGCCGTCGGTCTCGGCGGCGAGGCGCAGGATGTACCGGTCGTCGTAGCACACGAGCCGCTTGCCGCCGAGCAGCCGGCTCGGCGTGTACACGAGCACGCGGTCGCGTTCGAGCCTCTCCAGCACGTCGCGGTCCGCGATCGGGTTGTCCGGTCGCGACGCCTCCTTGCGCCACATGGGCACGAACACTGTGATCTCGGTGTGACCGCGGGCTCGGAACCACTCCACGCAAATTTCGATTCCGCGGCAGGAAAAGAATTCTTTGTTACCATGTCTGTAAGAAAACACACGAGAAGCGTTTAGTGCAAAGTTTTTGGTCGTGATCGTTATCCTTAAGAACGATGAAGTGTGTTACATACCCCATGGCGACGTTGCTGCCGTCGATGACGATGGGCCGGAGCTCTGGGAGGGAGTGCGGCAGCGGCAGCGGCGGGGGCGGGGGCGAGGGGGCGCGCGGAGGGCACGCGGCCGACAGACGGATGAGCTCTGCGAGCAGCTCGTTGCGCGGCGGCGACGGGCCCAGCCGCTGCAGCGCGGTGCGTGCTAGACGCTCAGAGTACCCCAGCTTTACGGCAAACTCGATTTTAGCCTAAAACGAGGTTATCTGTTAAATGACTGCACTTAAATGACTTGAACTGGATTGCGGTAAATTCTCTAGTAGCTTAGTGTTAGTAGATAGCCATAAAAGACATGGAGAAGTCAAAAGACAAGTATCTAGCTGTAGTAGCAACTAAAATCGAATTTTTGCACACATGTAGCAACAGTTTATAACCTAGGACCTAGAATAACTAGGGTACTTTTTATGTAGCCTTATTTAATTTTACGTTTCCTTTCAATATATTACGTAGTTATTGCAACGTTTGAAACGTTACGTGTTCCGAATATGGACTCGGTACACATTTACGTGTTGTCAATTCTTACGTAATACGTCGCGGAAACAAAAACCAGTTTGTGTAAATCCCCATAGCTTCGTTAATATTCCGGAAACACTTATTGTATTTGCATTTTTAAGCATATTTTAATTTTGATATAACATTAAGCACATTTGTGCAAGTATACTGTGATAAATATTGCCAGTACAGTTATAAATTAAACTGCACGCATATTGCGTATATTATGTGGTCTATTATGAATAAAATAAAATGTAACACAATTCAGATTAAAAAAATATTCAAGTGCCAATTATAGGGTTCTTGTTCCAGCCCGCCACTTCGCATAGTTACCGAAGGCATACAAAGAGGACTCGTAATACAAAATAACCTATAAATTTTTTAATGCAGATAAAAAAACTACATGTGTGCAAAATTTCATCCAAATTAATTTAGACTTAGTGACGTGAATGTGTGACAAACTTCCGTCCTCACAAGCATTCGTTTTTATTATTGACGTCAGAAGTAGGATTAGCAAGGTGTAATCCTATATGCTATACCTGATTGGCTGGTGGTGTCGGTGTAAGTGTGACGTATTCCGCGAACTCAGCGGCGAGGGTATCCGATGGAGTCCTCGACGCCGCCCTGTGGGCGCTCTCTTCTTCACATTCCGAATCATAACTTGAATCTTCGGCTCGCTCCACTGCCCACCCCAATGATGACTCCACATATTTCTGTAACAAGCCAATACCAATTGAAAATGCTGGTAATGCTACACCAAACACAAAGAAGGATATTTATATGTTTATACCAAACGATGTTCAAGCAAGTTCATTCTTTCTGGGCGTATTCACTGCACAACAAAACATGATACAAGCATAGTCTTATCTCTTTCTACTCATCTCTAAACGATAGAGAGAGATAGTGCTTGATACATCAGGATAATATTTGCAAAAGATAAGACTGCGATAAATATAAAGGAGAGGATAAATCCTTCTTTATTAGTGACCCTGAAGTATCTTTAAAAATTTTGGCAACTTAGCATATTTAACAAGAGGGCAATGGGGTCGGGGCTGATTGCGGTCAACACATTTCACACACAATCAAATTGTTACGTATCACCGGCAAAAATTACCTCCTAAGGGCCATTTTGAAACTTAAACAATTATATTTCCTTGAGTTATGGGTACTAGGAACGGATATACTACTTAATTTTTATTTTGTAATTACATACATGTAATAGATAAATTACACCTAGACACAGAACAAACAATCAAACTTAACCACTAACCACTACGCTACCAGACGAGACACAGATAGTTTAGTACAAAGTTTCTTTCCAATTTACAGATCAGCTGTGACTTATAACATGTTTAGATACGGTTTAAAGTTACTTAAAATAAAGCAACGTCATTCGCGCAATAAATACGGTAACGGATGGACGATTCTACTAAAAAAAACTGGAATCAATTGACCATGACACAAAAAACACATTGTTTAAAAAGTTTTAGAACATCCTTGCGTGGTTAGCAGTTTTCCCTGTTCATTTGAAGATGTCTTTTCCATGTTTGCCCCACTGTTTAGGAAAGGCTATTGTTGTTCTAGGGTTTTTACACATTTTAAGGAATTCTTTTGTAGTAGGTATACCTAATATCGACTTTGACTGGCCTTTTGGCGTAGTGGTTAGTGACCCGGACTGCTAAGCCGGAGGACGTGTGGGTTCGATTCCCATCGAAATCTTTGTGCGATGGACATGATTTGTTCTGTGTCTGGGTGTAATTTATCTATGTATAACTGTGTATAAAATGTATTTATGTAATATATCAGTGCGTAGTACCCATATCACAAGCAAATACGCTTTAGTACTTTTTCTAAGTTAATTAGCTGAACTTAAAAGTAGGTAATAAATGAAACAAAAGGTTATAAGTAACATGCAAGTACATATAAAATGTAACTATTTCTCTAGTAAGTAGTTTTTAGCTACTACTTAAGATACCGTATCGAGTTTCGAATAATATTATAGGATAATTATCTAATAAAGTATTTATTTAAACATGTATATTGTCAAGTTCAGTCATTAATAAATTTAAACATGTGATGCTTGAGAAATATGAAACAATGGATTGTAACTTAAATACGTTCTTTAGCCATCTTATTATAATGATTTGATTTTTGCTAGTTCAATTATGTGTTGAGTCTTAGATTATTATGTGTTGAGTCTTAGATTCAATTTAAAATCAAATCGAATTTTTCCAAAACGCACTATAACTAAATTAAAATATATCAGAATCCTCCGACCAAGCTAATGTCCCAGAATATTTATTTATTTATAACACAAACTTTTTCATTTTAAAAAACGTAAAAGTACCTATATGATATTAGAAAATACGTTTGTTGATTCTAATTAATATATCTACTATAGTGTCAAGATAACACAACAAATAAATCGCGTGATTAGCTACATAACTGCTAAGCTATGAATAGATAAGAATGGAGTTTTAGATGACAGGGCAAATTTTGTGCAAAATTAACAGATGAGCATAAAAGAAGGAAGTGAAGATTGTCGATCAATAAGCAAATTTTTGTGTTACCGCGACGAGAACCGTCTCCGCACAGGGTCATGAGGGCGCCGAAGCGGATCTACAGATGATCATTGACCTTTAGCGTGTGCGCATATCGACTGTACCGGTTGTAATTCATTATTCTTAGTTTGACAAAATATTTTTCATATAATATACATGTATCTAGGAGCTTCGTTTACTATCGCTATAGCATTCTTGTTTCACTTTTAGTTCGCGAATTATTATCTATTAAACATTGTACAAAATAGCGGTTAGTCATAACCTCACAAGATCCGCGTTCAGACCTACTTGACTGTGAAACAAATAGACACTAATCGAGATTTTGATTTCGATTAGTTAATACAACCTAAATTAATTGTCACGCTAGTAAAAAAATTAGACAAGACTAGCAATCGTATAAATGATTAATTTATTATAACAGGTAGGTAAATACAGTATTATTTTTAACTAGAATAGCAACAAACAGATAATTGATTTCTTTGAAATTCATTAAGAGGATTCTAATTGGGCAGTCTATTAGAACTACTATTATTTTATGTAGTGGTTCATATTAGAAATCAGGTGTTAAGATTAAGGTTTAGTAGGTCTCGGGAGCTTACATCCGGGCAACACCGCACAGTGCGGAAGCGCCCCGCCTACTTCGAGCCGGATGCGACTTTCTAAAAATCAAGCCAAGCTACAGTTCGCGTTTAGAACGATATCAAACTGTGTCACTGCATGAGATACTATGTTAAAAGCTTGGTATAAAGTGAGAAATCGTGTCTATGATACACTCATATTCCGCGTAGTTATCTTTTTCATAGTAATCGCTACTGTAAATAAAAAAAATACAACAAATTTAAATCAGACCGATTCGGAATAAACCTCTTGCAAACAAAAAATATTTAGCAAATAAGTCCAAATGACGATAAGCCCGAACAAACACAGAAAAAATATAAAAAAACAAAATAAGAACTTCTTTTTCAAGTCGTTAAGTTTTTTTAGAAAATTATCTTTCCAATACTCATTTAATATCTTTAACTACGTGCTAAAATAATCTGAACAGCCATTGTAAAAATTATGGTCCCTGTTGCACACTGTATTACGAGATAAACAATGTTAATTTGTAGGACGAGGAGGACGGGCATAATTGCTATACTATCGTACATATATTTTTATTTATTTTGCGATAAAAACATACCTAAACCGTTGCTTCTTTTGATTGGTGCTTCCAATGACGTCAAAAACATCGTTCGATATACGCCTGTACTCGGGGTCAACTCTATATCCATAATTATTATGTCTCATAGATAAAACAAATAACAATGTTGTGCACGTTATCTTAATATTCTGCGTTATCTGTACAGATTCACTTTTTAACGCAGTTGCTAGTCATGAAAGGGTAATAAATAATTAACAATGCGTCTTCAGTGTGGGTACGAATTCTAATTTTCGCAAAGCACAGACTACTATTGTTTTTAAATAATACTACGTACTTAATATCCTTGGAATAATTTCTACCTTTTTCTAATGAATTTAGTTAAAAATTGACAGGTTGTTTTAATATATTGAAAAAAAATTCCTTTCTTTATAATCAATTGCTACTTAGGAGAATGTATGTGTACTTTCTTAGAAATAAAACAGCGCCAATGCTACTCCTCTAAGCCAAGGTTGGAGTGCGTGAAGAGGCTTAGATTTTGAAACCCAGCCAAGCCCCGAGACACATATACTATCTTGGATCCTATACGAATTTAATTAGATAAATAATAGGAGGAGGTGTAAAGTGACTGTTTACTTCCCTAAAAGCATTGCTGGAGATAGTGTGGAATAACAGATAGGTGAAATTTCTCTTTAAAACAAAGAAATGAAGCTTATCAAAAAAATAGTACGAGGAGTTAGAAAATTAGATTGTCCACTTCCCTTTAAGCTAAGCTGGAGACAGCACATAATAACAGACGGGTAAAATGCCCCGACAAAATAGACTAAGCAACACGGCATCACTTGCAATCACAGGAATTAATTACATTTGAAAAATTAAACCATCCGATTGGGCTATACTGTGCACAGGAGGTCGCGGGTTCGATTCCCGGTCCGGACAATATTTATGTAACAACAAAGATTTGTTTCGGCGTCTGGTTGGTTGAGAGACTACCATCCGTGCTTCGGAAAGCACGTTAAGCCGTCGGTCCCGGTTGTTATTTAACACACCTATGATAATCGTTAGATATGTACATGTAGTCATATGTACATAAGTCAATATAATCTGACACCTGGTCTAACCATATCGGCTACTGGTTCTCTACGGGTTTCGAGGTCTGATGGCGGTCGCTGTTATAATTCTGGTAGCTAGCCGCATCAGGTTAGACTGGGAGCCGACCCCAATAGAAATGGGGAAAAGGCAAGGGGGAATGATGATGAAAGGAAAAAGGCAAGGGGGAAATATTGAACTTAGCGACATCGTTAGGTATACAAGCCTTGTTTCTCTTTGAAATTGACGTATTAAAATTTTTGCAGATAGGATTTGACGTCAACAGTTAACTCTATCTCGTTATGTAACGATTAAAGACGTTATTTGCCAATTATATATTGTTTATTAACTTTAAGGAGGTATCTATCTACGTAAGTTTCAACATTTATAACATCAATCTTAACATAATTGCGAACAGTGAAATCATTGTTCTCTACAATCATTTTTCTCATCCATACAAATCTCAAATTTAAAAGCACTTGGTAATTGTTTGTCTGTGAAACATCTCCAACTGGACCGATTGTGGGGGAGATTAATTGGACTTTTAAGAAGAAAAAGGAGTAGTTTTCAAAGCGATAACTGACATTCATTCGAGGAAAACCGTAGGTGATAATTAGTAATACATCCTACTCTTATGCGAGTGAGACGGAGAGAGGGCGAATAACATGAAGTAAAAAGCAAATAAGATGTTCAGCAGATATAATCTCATGATATGTTGCAGCGGCGACATACTCCATCTCACCATTCAAGCGAGGTGATTAGCACTTGCGCGGAAGCTATAAAATATGTTCACAACTAACCTGTTTAAAGGGCGTGATTCCTATTCCCAGGAATCGCTGCCCGATATCTAAACGCTTAGCAAGCGTTTTTAATTTACATGAAGGCATGTCTAGCCGATAAGTCCGTGAGTGATTGAGTACAATTAGTTCCGTTTGTAAAGGAGAAATTGTATCGGTGTTTGTTGAGATAACAACAGCCAATGAGGTTGGAGTATAGCGACGACGTCGGCGCACATCACCTCGAACGATGTAGCGTCAGAGTCGAACAGGATACGGGTACGATTCATATACTAATGTACTACATAATGCACTTCGTACGTACTAGGTACATACATCGTAATATTATAAGACGCTGTATGCTTACACACCTAAATTAAAACTGATGTTATCAACTTCTAAACTAGGAGATAATCAAATCGGATGTTTATATTTTGTGTGTACTTTATGGCACAACTCAGAAAAACAATTTTACAACGTAGTGATTTTACTGCGTAAAAAAACAATTTTTACTAAACCTAAACCTAAGTAGATCGGTTTTACATCCCCAAAACTCAAATATTTTCTAAAAATACATAATTATAACCAAATTTTGAAATACTGTCATATCATAATACACATACACTGTCTCGGGGCATTTTGTACAAAATCGTATCAGCGATTAGCAAAACCAATGGAACCACTGGGTTAAGTTGAGTAGTTCATCAGTTGGACTATTATCTCATTTTTTAAGAAGAAATTATTAACATCTTTGATATTAGACCTTGTATGTACAGAAAATTGACCTTAATTTAACGACCTATACATAATTTAGGTGTTTGTAATATTTTAAAAATTGCATGTTATAACTGTTTATAGTTGAACTCGCGATTGTCCTTCGCTTAGCTCCAATAATGCTCGCTTAGCGTCTGCATTATGCGAGATCCATGAGAAATAGTGAAGATAGGTCCTTTCTTTTATTGTGTCATAGACCTTTTAGGTATCACTGACGAATTTTCCGATTTCGACCGCTTGTTTTAGACAAACAACATTTCAGCTTGATTTTGTTAGTATCGACATTTTGATGGGTAAATAATTAAAGCAAAATAAAAAACTAACAATCCTTTAGTGACCCACAATTACGGGTACGGGTCTTCTTTCTCAACTCTTAAGAAAGTCAACTATCATAAGTTGAGAAAGAAGATCCGAAGAAGAAGCAAACTTACTGGTTATTATAGACCTTTTTTATTAATAAGGTTTAAACCAGTAAGTTTCACACACGCTGGACCAGTTCAGGTTCTTGGATGTTGTTCAAGTACCTACTTGTATGACATTCCAGTCTCCTGACTATGTTTAAATTCGCCTTTAATAAGCACTTTTTAAATAATTCACACAAAAGTTGTGTGGGCAACAGTAAGCAACCTTCGACCTATGTATATTTCAAAGCTGAGTGCGCTACAGTTGTTTTTTTCATGCATTTCATGGCCTATCTAACTCAGTTTAGTCAATGTAGGTCATGTAAGTAGCCACGCCTCCGGGCTGTAGGGTGAAAGCAGTAGCGAATCCTGCAGCCCGGCACACAGGGTTTACGACGGAACACAGTAGATTTTAATGAATAAACCAGGCGCTGCCGTTTGGAGCTGAACACCGTGCGGGTTCTCGTTCGTCTAGGCCACGAACGGGATTCCCGCATACCCCATGCCCTGTGCCCACTCTGGGACGAGGGTGATGCGTACCTACTAAAGTATTTCCCCTCGTCAAAAAAAGGTCATGTAGGAAATACTTCGTTATGGTAAAAAACAGCAGGTATCATTTGACATTCAATTATTACATCACACACAAAATAATCATACCGGATGTAAATACATACGTTTCAACCAACATTTAAAACATTTAGAAGGCTACCATTTGTCAAGACATATTTTATTGTACATCGTTGTTTACTGAAAAGTGAATAAAATATCTATAGTAAAATAATAAGCAAGACTAAAATATCGCTAATAAAACATAAAAGTAATTAGTAGCTTCTATGGTTGTTGCCTATGTGCAATAACCCTTATCTACTAAGTCCTGTCAGATCCTAACCTTTGCCCAACCCCTATAAATTTCAATGAATTTTGATACTTTGTTAAAACACTTAACTATTGATTTGATTCGTTGAATTTCTCTGAATGCTTTCTGATTGGATTCTTTCATAGATTCAGCAATAAAAACTGCTGAATTGTTAAGCTTCAATATTGACATGCAAAACAGACAGCTGCCTCTTTATAATCATAGAATTATTAATTTGTTTTCTCTCTTTGGTAAATTACTGGCGAGTAATGTATAGTAATAAAACGAAATGAAAGTGACGTCTTTTGTATTCAGTATGTTTGCTTGAGAAACATCCGTGAGCATGTAACGTAACCTTCACGCACCTACGGCTGCGCGAGCGCATAAATATTATGGAAAGTAGAAAACAAACGAAGACATCCTGAAACACGCTCTCGTTATGTTTTCCGTATAATGTAATTACGTTATGTACCCAGAATTTAAAGACATTATGTTAATAAAAAAGAAAATAATTCAATGATGAGGAGAAAGTGTGTGGTAGATTCATATCCATCCCGGACCTGCGACACTGAATGATAGAGCACATAACACTACGCATTCTACTTGCTTTCACATATTATGAATCGTCGAAAACATCAACATTGGAATTGAATGGACGTGATTGCACGCTCTGTGCACAATCAATTTAAAAAGAAACTGTTAATTGCTATAAATACTCGAAAACTACTGTCACTTACCGAACGCATACTTCAAAACAATCCTATCTCAAGGCATCTCTTATCTATCATTTGTTGGGGCACTACAATACAACAATTATCATACCAATATGACGTTAACAAACCGGCTTTACTTCCGGGATCGTTATATCGGCCGATTGTTGAATGAACATCGTTACAATGTGATATACGCAAAACTATCGCTCACTATAACTCGCGGGGAAACGCCTGCATAGATACGCTATTTATATCCGACAGGTGTCCTAACGGGGGCTATAAGATTCGCGCTCACCTGGGAGTTGTCAACCGCGTACATAATATTTAGTTAATGTGCGCACGTCGCATGGCATCACGCGCATGTGCGAGCGCGGCGTGCTTCGCGGTAAGACTATTGAGTAGTGTACCATGATGTGGCGCAAGCGCATGCACACTTCCACGCACGAGTCTGCCGAGTGAAGGGGAAGCGGGGCATTGAGAGATCCGGGTTGCGCGCCCACTGCACCCGCCGGCCGGCCCCCAAACAAACCGCACACACCGCACCGTTGACCTCTGCCACTACTACCAACCACTGACATTTTAACATTTCGTCTCATCTATGCATGACACTGATAAATGATTATTACGAATTTCCCAACTTTCTACAACCATTTTTGGCAAAATTGATACTAGAAGAATATATTACCCAACAACACTGAATGACATGTCAATGGAAGAAAAAAGAATCAACGTATATGTAAAACAGACTCAAAAGCTTGGGCCGCGCTGTACCAGCTTATAATATGAGAGATTTACTTTGTAGATACTTTGAATGTGTAGTATAACTACATAGTAATGTTGTAAATTTAACTGTTATTTTAAGCAAATGGAATAGAATTGCAGAATTACAATATTTTGAATTCGTTTTAGTTAGTTTGTTTAGATTTTGTGATCCAAATTAAATGTAACACAGTAATCAAAGTTTTATTATGTCCATAATATTCTTTACATAACACAATTCCTTCATTAAATTTTATCTTGTTATTAATGACATCACTTCATTGATTTGATATTAACTATACCAGTGGTTCGCTAACTTGATTACGTTCTGATCTGATTTACCTTACAAAATGGGCTCTACCTCTATAGCCCGTGAGCCAGCAACACATTACCCTGACCAATTTCCTCTCAAACGATAACTTGTTAGATGCCGCTCCGTGGGTGGGCGAGAGCGGCAGCCTCTCAAACACGTAAAAAAAATGTTTTCAGTCATTTCCACCCGACTGAAAATCTGTTAAATGACAATTAATGCAATCATTTGAAGATAAAAAAAAGTCTGGTCGTACCATAGTGGATTATACGTCAGTTGGTCACACGAACATGCAGAACAAATCTTCTTTCAGTGACTTCCTCTCACTTGAAAATGTGTCAGGTGATAATTCACATGCAATTTTGAATACTTAAATAAAAACGTCAGGCTCTATGTCGGTGGAAAGGTCGTCAGCTGATGTAGTGAAAGGTAAACAAAATCTTGTAGATCAGAATAATATACATGCTGTTGACGACGGCAACCCTGGACCCCGAATACCACGTAAAACATGGCAATAATTTATGTCGACATATTATGTCAATAATTAAATTTTTCATGGCAATAATTTATCTCGACATATTTCATTAATTATTCCCATGTTTTTCAACATATGTAAAAAAATAGCAAATATCGATTGACATTCAAATTAAAATTGACAAGGTGATCATGATGTCGATTTCGATAGGCTACTCGTTGCATGTCGTGACTTATCTCTAACGTGACATTCTGAGAAAACGAAAATTAATTTTTAATCGAAATTTGTATTTTTTTTGGACATCCTACATGTCCAAAAAAAATAATATTCCTATCTAGAAGACTTGGATGCAATAGAGAAGGGGGGCCTGCTACTGTATACCTACAGCTGTAAAAAGCGACTCCAACGTTAACGAAATTAAGTTCAAATTCAGCTCACGACTAGCTCCCATGCTCTACCTTTCACTGCATCAGCTGACGACCTTTCCACCAACATAGAGCCTACTGACGTTTTTATTTATTCAAAATTGCATGTAAACTATCACCTAACACATTTTCAAGTGAGAGGAAATCACTGATTCTTTTTTTAATTTTTCGTGTAACCATCGGACAATCCACCACGGTACTGCCAGCTGACTATTGTTATCATCAAATAATTACGTTAACTATCATTTAACAAATTTTCAGTCGGGAAATGACTGAAAACATTTTTTTACGTGTTTGAGAGGTTGCCGCTGTCGCATCCGCCCACGGACCGGCAGCTGACGTTCACCATGCTACATAATACTACTAGCATATGCATTTCACAAGTTATTTAATTACTGACAAAATATACTTCTGGTTCACCGGCTAATAAGCCGTCTTAAAAAGGAGGCGTTAAATATTGATAACGCCTAGATTCCCTAGTCTCTGTGAATATATTAAATACCCACATACAAAGACTGCTATTTTAATGGGAATGGTGTAACTATGTGTTACCTATTTTTTTTACATCGATTTCAATCCCAGTTACTTTCCATTGTTACTAGTGAGTTTGATACATTCAATTTATTTTGATTGTATTATCTTAAGTTTCACAGCCCATTCAATATTTGACCCTTACTTTGGGAACTTTTGAACTCCAACATTGCCTTTTATCCAACTTTTTAAGTAATTTCAGCCCTTTAGCCAATAATAATAATATAGTGGGAGGGACATTAATGCGCGGCCATCAGATCCCAAACTAAGCGGAGTTTGTACTATGGAAACTAGATAACTGGTAATAATATACTACTTAAAATACTTTTCTTTTGTAAATAGATAATTACACCCAGACTCAAGACAAACAGACATGTTCATCACGCAAATGTTTGACTTGGGTGGGACAGACCCTACGACCTGCTGTGAGAAAAGCAAGTATCTTACCGACCACGCCACTGGCCCTTCATTTAAATCCCAGTAGCCCAATACAATAATTTGCAATACCTAAGCTTAATTTTATAACACCTCCAAAGAGGAAAAAGAACTGCTTTTGAAGTCAACACAGTCCCTCAATTTTCTGGGCTACTTATATGTGTTATGCAAGATATTAAAGATTGTATTTTACTTAAAGGCTTTGCCTAGGCACTTCCAGACAAAGCCATAATCCACAGATGCTTAAAACTCAGACAGAGCACAAATACCTTTCTAATATACTCTCTCTAGCTTTCTGCTCACTGATTCACCTATGTGATCTCCATTTTTATTGTACCTAGCAGTAGTAATAAAAAAAATACCCCATAGCCTTTCTCAATAAATGGCTTATCCAACAGTGCAAGAATTTTTTAACTAGTAAGATTAACACATTATCATTTTTTTTTTCATTTCTTTTCTTTTCTCACCGAAAGTCATTCGTAATCACAAGTGAATCGGTACATTGGGCTTGCGCATCCCATCGTAGACTACATCATTGCTTAACATCAGGTAAGTTGTAGCCAAGCGCCAGCCTATACCAGGAAAAGAAAATTCAGCTTATATTAGCATAGATTTAAAAAAATCTTAGTAACATCAAATTTGGGAATTATGAAGTTGAACTGCAATGTCTATTGCAGTCTTTTATGTATGGGACCTCAAATGAAATTATAGAAATGTAAGGAATATTAACATATACCTACATCTTGGGGTAAAACAGGCATGAGTGTGTGATGTTATAAGTATAGTTCTTTATTAATACAAAGTGTGTACAATAACACATAATGTACTTAAGTAACCAAATAGAAGACTGCAAATATTATGTCTGGTCACAAGGTCACTAGTCAGTTATGGAAGGTTTTTAAAGACTGATTATCTTGTCAATTTTTTTATACTACTTAGTTCTTAAACAAGCTTATCTATTATTTAAGGGACTACCACAGTCTATGGATGTTTCAAACAAAAAAAAATGTGTGTCAAAAAATGAACTTATGATTTCAAATTTAAACTGTAGACCTATTCAGTTTTTCTTGTTTTTTGTTTTCGAAAAAAGGACCCAATATTATTATGTCATTTAAGGAGTTTTACCCAAATAAACATGGAAATAAGAGTAATTAAAAAAATAATTCTGCCTCCAAAAAAGGGGTGAAATAATAATTATACCATTGACAAAATCCAAATAAAAGCATAAGTGGGTCTTCTAAGTTGGTTCAGTTCGGTGCCAGCCCTTGAGCAGTGAATTACGTTTGATTCTCTGATATCAACTAATTGGTAGTCTTTTTTAAACTTACAGTACCCTAATACTTCTCATGTCATATTAGCTAAATACCAAAGGAAACATTTTATGTTGTGGCAATGAGTAAAATCAAATACTGTTTTAATCCTAATTCCATTATATTGTTAGAACTGAAATAGGTATGTTTTATGCATATATAAAATAAATAAATAAATATTCTTGGACATTAACACACACGGTCATCTGGTCCCAAGCTAAGCAGAGCTTGTGTTATGGAAAACAGATAACTGGTATATACTATACATATAATACTTTTTTTTTGTAAATATATACTTATAATAGATATTTACACCCAGACTCGACATAAACACAAATGATACAAAAATATTTTTTGTTTGAAATTACTTTAGTAATATCAACTGTTATATGGTATTACCAATGTTATATTTGCATTTAGCAGTTTAATTCTTATTAAACTGCTCGTGTAGTGTAAGTAATAGTATAATAAAAAAAATATTTCTACCATGAAAGAAACCAAAAACAGATATAATTTTCATAATCTCCACCCTTGTAAATCCCAAAAAGACACCTATATTACTTTTTGCAAAAGGTCATTTGCCATCCTGGATTTCGAAATTGATAACTTCTATTTTTTAAGTCTGTTACAAATAAAGCCCCATATTCATAAACGTCGTTTTTGTCTGTTATCTTGACATTTTCACTATTAAGAAAGAGACAAAGTCTATTTTAACTAAAGAGTCTTATAAGACTCTTTAGTTAAAATGGACTTTGACTTTCGTCTCTTTCATGAATAAGGCCGAAACACTTTATCTGAACTGATTACCTCTGTTTTGATTATATAAAAACAAAGTTATTCAGGAAATTAAAAAGTCTAATCAATAACGACAAACAAGGATGAAAATTAACAAAATTCCACTTCAAATGAATTCATTTGAAGAAACAAAAAGAAATATATTTTTTTAAACAAAAAGAAATATTACCAACTAGCATCCGTCTGTAGCTTTGCCCTCATGGCATTAGGAAAAAACTAGCCCATTTGTTATTTCAGACTATGATCTATCGTTGTGCCCAATTTAATTCAAATCTGTCTAGTAGATTTTGCATGAAAGAGTAAAAAATGTATCCACAACTATCACTTATCCATACAAACTTTCGTAATTATAATATTAAGGTTATTACAACTTCCGTTGTGGCAATATTATAAATAATATTATATATTATAGCAAAAAATCTATTATTTTAGTAGATTCAAACTTACATACCTACTAATATAATATATAAATATAATGAATATGTATAAAGGCCAAATTTATGAGAGTTATCTTTAAGTTATTACTATAATTTAAACTCATATAATATAAAGACTTTATTTTAAATTAACAAGAATATAGCAGTATCAATATTGAATGTGTAGTATAATCAATGAAAACGCAGTTACTATGCGTTTCAAATAAGAATAGGACTGGACTCACGGCTAACTTCATACCAAAAACCAAACAAAAGTAGCACCAGAAAAAAATGGCAAACCACAGACAATAATATTATTTTGAAATGTATGGAAAAGTGAGTTATGTGAAAACTTTACACAAGTATGTACTTACAATGCAGCTACTTACCTAAGTATATTTTCGCACTAGGATACCACAAACTTGCACACAAATTCATATACACAGATAAAAACACACGTTTTAACTTATAACTCCGATTTTTGTCGTCGGAAGTTAATAATGTATGTTCGTATCTAAATATTCGACTCCAAATGGCTAATCTTACTCAAAAGGCAATAAAATATACGCATTTTTATTTTTTTCATGTAGATGTGATTATAATATCAAACAAATATTTTTGCTAACTGTACTAAAAAATGCGAAGTTGTTGCGTATTCCAGTCCAAGATGGCGGATTTCCAATCCTATTCTTATTTGAAACGCACAGTACTAGAAAAAGTGATAGGCAAAACAAATAGGCACCTTTAAAAGTGCTCAAGATCACTAAACACGGCAATGACAACACTAATGTATTCATGATTCCTTTGTCACCTAAAATACAGGTAAAAAGTACAATGGAAACGTAATTACCTGTATTCTTCCAACTAATTCTTGAGGATTGAAGCTCCCATCTGCTGGATTCAAGTTAAAAGTGACGTTGAAGTACACATAATCTTGTTTTTCATTAGCAAAACACTTGTTATTTTCCGACAGTGTAACATAGTAAAAAGTTTCTACCAAATTTAAACATTTATTGTAAAATTCATTGATACGGAATCGCGGCACTGATATCATTAACTCCTTTTCCTGAGACATTGTTGGCGTCTGTGTGTTATTACAATTTCACAAGACTATCGTTATAATTGCATAATTTTTAGATCAAAACAACTCCATAGTAGCGGAGCTTTCCATTTCACAACACATATTGATTGAAATCACAGACTGACTACTAAGAGAAACTATTGACATTAAAATGAGACACATTTCACTCTGACATTGACAGTTAAGACATGCTTGTTTTTCTTTTCAGATTATGGCTGCCTTGAACTTATGAGCCTAACGAGATAGTAGTGTAATCTTTTTTTGTTAAAAAAGATAATAATTACATAATACTAATTACAATTGAAATTCTAATAATGTAAGTGGGCAATTAACTAAAATGTAAAACTCATGTTATAAATTATTCAAATAAGAAAATTACGAATTGCAATCTTTTTATTTGAATAGTTCTAGTTTACAACAAAGTGTAGGTAATTTATGCTACTAGAATCGTTTAGATTTCAATAGATGCTTCAAATATGGCCTCATCTCTATAAATTAGTAACTTGACGTGTCTTTGTCAAGACGTCGTCGGAACGGTTTAGATTCATACCTGATTTTTAATGAATAGAAACGTAATAGTATTTAGATTTACGCGATTATCATACATTGAAGGAAAACTATTTTATAATGGATTTTATCGCGGTTTATTTTACGACGTTTCAAAGTTTTTTCAGACTTCATGGTCACGGGTGGTCCACCCGATAAAACCGCTATAATTTCCATTATAAAATAGTTTTATTTCGATAGAAACGTAATATTTCAGTTAAAGTACTGATTCAATGAAATATAAAATTAGATAAGGCTAATCTACTACTCCAAAAAGGTTAGGATATTTAATAAAAAAAAAATAAGATTTAAAAGACTTTATTAACGGTTAAACGGTCATCAACAGTTTGAAGGACTTGACTTGGCTGACAATGAATTCCTCTCCTCCTTTTTCCAGGCTTGAGACTGGCACCGGCACTATTCCAGTGGCGGAGTTAGTGGCAGATATTTCGAAGTTAACCAACTGTAAGTAAAATAACTAAGTAGATTAGATATACTATTTTTCTCACAAAAAACAAAACAAAACAAAACACATTATATGAATATAGAGAAGGGAGATTACCGCACCTATCTCCTTTCAACATTTATTCTTATGGCAGGTTTTATATTATGTATAGATTAGTATCAATTAAAGTCATCAGAGTCGGTCCCTGGAGGGATGTTCTCTCTGTTAACTTTGCGTCTTCTTTTGTTTTCTTCACGACTCCGATACATTTTACTTTCGTCGGCACATTTTGTAGTTATGCTTGTTCTGTAAAAAAAACACATGATTACGGGAATTCTTTGTTATATATAGTTCTTAGCAGAATACACATAAAATTTTGTCATCACCAACCTCACAACGTTTTCTGGTACTCCACAACGTTCTATCACAGTTTGAACAATATCATTCACTAGAGTCGGGTCCAGCTTTTTCTTAGCGGGTTTATTTGGAAATGCGGGGGATGGTTTTCCCGTAAGGGAATGAGTAGCCAAAATCCTGTAAACATAAATGGAGATAAGATTTGGAGGATATCTATATTTTCAGGACATTTAGGACGGGACATTCACTTCACTTCGACTCTTTTCCACACACGCTGGTTGAGTGCAGTTTGATGAATGTCAGTTCACATATCTAAGAAAGACCATTTCTTAGACAGGTTGGTTTCCTCACAATGTTTTCCTTCACCGATATTGAGCAGCGGTGATGAGACATTTCACACAAACTTATATTTCTAAGGTGAGGCCCGCACCGCTGCGCCACTGCTGCTCTATGTAATTACTTTTATGTAATTATAAAAACAATATGTAAGTAGTTTATCCGTTTTCTTAATTTGGGAATAGTCGGCGCTGCGTGTATGTGTAAAAATATTATTACTATATCTAGTCGTCTGGCTAGATTATTGACTAAATAATTAATAGTTTGATGTAAAGTAATTATAGTGCGTACCTATAGCATAAATGTTTTACGAACCTTCTTGAGAATACCGCAGTCAGCAATTTCCGTGTAGCACTGGTATAGGACTTCCAATTGATATATTTGTATATTTTAGCGGGAATCGAGACATTTCCCTCACCTAATGGCACCTGAAATCAATAAAATATTTAAATATTTCCGGCCTGATTCCTAAAAATCTGATAAGATTCTTTAGTTAAAATGGACTTTGTCTCTTTCTTACTAGTATAAATGTCAAGATGACAGATAAAAACAAACTAATTATAAACCTATTTTAGCTATAACGAGCTTATAAGACGTTTATGAATACGGGGGATGAAATTTTACTGTAAAAGATCTTAGACTTAGACATGAAAGCAGATGTTTAAAAGTGTAGATGTTTACCATATCTGAATTAACATTTTGATTAACGAGCACTTTCGTTGACTGCATAGATTTAGTTTGCCTCTTTCTGCTTTTTATCTTTTCACATTTGATAGGAGTTTTGTAATCTGTGAATGACCTCTCGGAATCGGAAAATGACTGAAAACAAAATTAAATATACCAGTTAGACAACTATAAAGTTTATGATCCTGATTCATCATTAGTAGGTATTCAGTTGAGTTTTTGTAAGGCAATTTGCACACCATACTACGAATGTATGTGGAAATAGGCTAAACTAGCTCAATGGGAAAAAGATTTTAGTTGGAATAGTTGAGCGAAGAGTGTTGTTGAGCTTTTCTAACAGAAAAATCTTTGCGAAACTCGAGGTTTACGAACTGTGCCTGACGAACAGCAATAAGTTCTTATTACCTAAGGGACCAACATTATTATTATGTAGCTGGCAAAGATATATACAGCTCTGCTAGACCATTGGTCATAAGAAAGATGGCTTATACATATTACGTAAGTCAAATTGAAAATAATTGTATTACCATATCATCAATTTCAGCCTTAAAAGATTCGTCGCTGCCATCTTCATTGTCTTGGTCGCAATCAGAATCCTTTTGACCAACTGGTTTGCAAGGATTAGGCTTTATTTGTTCTTCCAAAGTTTTTATTTTTTCACAAAGTCTTTCTATAGTGTACTCCATTGTTTGTATTATGGGAAGCTGGTATAATTCCTCAGTTTGAGTTCCTACGTCAATCGTTCGTTTCTTACTTTGCCGATTAATTTCATCTGGGTTAGATATTAATTCTAAAGAATGGGAGCTAGGGAAATGCTTCATCGGTTTTCTTTTGAATAACTTGGAGCGTTTATTACAATCTTGATTGTAAGGGGCAGTTGCATGGGCACGGGGTACTTCTTGGTAGGGACTGTATCTTCTAGGCTCAGGCTAAAATAAAATGCGTTATAACAATTTTAGTTTTAGAGTTTTAGATGGGTGTGTGGTCGTGTTATGTTTTAAATGTGACACTTACCGATTGAATGAGATCTTCGGTCTTTACTGAATTGCCTTTTGGTACTGCGTATATAGGAGCCACTGTACCAACTTTAGGAGTCATTTGAGGTTTTTGTAAAGATGACTGAAATAAAGACAGAATTAGATAAATATTCTGATTCATAATAAAATTGACTTTAATTTAGCTATAAAATTAAATGTTAATGTTTACGTTTCTTTTGTGGAAAATGTTCAGGTACAAAAAAAAATTAAATTGTTCTCACCGGTACATTTGAAATCAAGCAGCTCAAAAATAGCTGCGCGGTCTCTAATGAGTCTTTATTTTCTCTATCTGTAAACATATCGGTTGGTTATATTAAAATTGTTAAAATCACCCTATGTTTTTCAGAAGTGTTTTCTACAACTTTTTTTCATCGAGGGTTAAAATATAGTTAAAAGTTTGACGTATGTTATATCCGTATACAAGTTTGTTACTCGTACATCGTAGTACTTAAAGAAATCGAACGATTTCGGTGCACGTATAGTTATCTGAATTAAGTATTCATATAATATTGTGGTCGATTCTGAGCTAGGTTAGTTAAGTGTTAATTAGTATTAAAGAGTTTTACATGATGTAGTTGCTCCATCGCGAACGTTGCATAGGTCAAGAAGTGCCTGCGCAGCGTCTATTTCAGTGTTGCCGAATCCTACCCTTATCGTAGACATTTTTGTGTTCAGCTGAAATAATTTAATTACTTACTAAACATTTATAGGTAAGTATAAAAAAAGAAAGCATCATAATTAAAACAGTAAGTAAATATAGCATAGCTGGTATTATTTCTCAACTATCTTTGAGTTGAGAGAGTTTTGGCTAAAATCTACCCATGCTTGCCACAAGTGCGGGGTGCTAAGTCTTACTTTTAAATTGGCATTATTTAGGTTTGTTTTCCATTAAATCAGTATTTAAATTGAAATGTTTCCATTTATTAAAAAGAAAACCATATCTAAATATTTACGACGTCATAACAAAGACACGTCACATTGCGAAATTTATAGTGATGAGGACACATTTTTAGTATCCATGACGACATATTTTTTAACCTAATCGAATATAGTGATATAAATTTCTTTAATACTTAATTGTAATCATCTTATTTGAATAATTTATAACATCAGTTTTCATTTAAATTAATTGCCCACAAAATGAAAATACAAGAGTCTGAAATGTAATTAAATAATATTAAATTATCGTATAATCATAATCTAATCTACTATTATCCACCTCATATCCAAATTTGGGATTTTTATTATTTTATTTTTAACAAACTTTAAGTATGTCCTTTATCTAAAATAACTTAGTAGTAGTATTAACATAGTAATCTTTCCTAATAATATGGATACGTAGTAAACATAAAACAATGTACATTGCGGTGACTTTGGAAACTGAATTTTTTTCATCCCGTGTGGAATTGATTTTCTACTGTACTTAAAATACATAAGTAGCTACTTGATGATTAGTAGGCTTACTACCAACAGCATCAAGTTCAATCGAATTTGGCTGTTTGATGATAGGTAATATTTTAATAGACACTAGCGCACGATCTAGTTGTGGTTTGCGTAGGAACTAATTTAAGACGAGAAATTCGTAACTTAGAAAATTATTCAATGGATTAAAAGCTCAAAACAACAAAACGTCAATAAATAACAACGTTTGAATTTTGCTGAAAACCTGGTACTTATATTCTTATTCGGTTTATGTTTGAAATAGCGAATGAAAAATTAGAGAAAAATAATCAAAATCGAATCATTTTGAACAGTAAGTCCCTGGATTTTATTTTGAAATCAAATAGGTACCTATCGTTTGGAAAGTCAGTAGGTAATCCACATAATCTGCAAAAATATTAGATTACCTAGTGGTGGCGCAACTACAGTATCAGATGCGCCCTGTCGCAGGTTCGATCCTGGGTCGTACCCACACATCTCATACTTTTTTAATTGAAAACATCGTAAGAAAACCGGCATGTCTTAGAACTAAGCGTAGGACATGATAAAAAATCCACTCATCCACACTTGATCAGCGTGTGTGGATTAAAGCCTAAACTCTCAACTCTTAAGATAGTTGACAAGACCCATGCCCTCAGACATGTTCTAAAATTTAAGGGTTGTTAGATTACTATTTACTACATAAACTGCACATACAGTATGTGTGTATCAAAACTCACCTGATATAAATGATCTTCACCACACAACACTACAACACAAACAAAATTGTAGGTACCATAGACTATGATAATTCTGGTTGTACTATGTATGTGCTTACGATGGGACACCGTTCCACATTTAAAACAAACAATTAACTGCCCAAAACTTAGTAATTAACCTATTTAAGTACCACCCTCCCCTCTCCACGAGAAGATCATAAAAATAAAACACCACGTTTAATTCTTATTTTCTTTCTTCAGGTACCTAATAGCAATCCTCTTAAAAGTAGGTACCTTTGTTTCACTAAGCATTCTCTGTTAGATATTGGTTGCTTTGTATTTCATCATATTGATTCATTGTTTTACTACCAACACAACGTCGAAAACGTAATCCCCTCTTTCTTATTTCCAAAACAATTGTGTGCTTTAGTATCGTTTGGGTATTATCGGAGTTCGTTGTAATGTAGAACACAATAAGGTAATTAACAGAATACTCATATTGTTTAAATGTTTCCATGAAAATGAACATAGGCTAAAGATTAGCAAGTCAATGGATTCACAACACAACTTATTAGAACTGGTAGTAAAATAATAAAGCACATTGCCCGAATTAACTTGGATAACGTTTAACTAAATTGGTATATAGAAACACCTAACTTATTTTAATATTTGGTACTACTTACTAATCTATCCTACCTCGCAATTAAAATGAATACTTAACTTCATCAATAGTTTTCCATTTACTACATACATAATTAATGTACCCACACCTTATAGAAATTGTGTTTCTTCCGCATCTTAAACACCTTCCACTCACGATCGCGAGGCACGATTGGCTGCTCTCAGTAATTCGATTGCAAGTAATTGAAGTAATGAACTGCAAATAAGGTTTATCTAGGTTGTCTAAGTAAAGATAGTATTACATCTGTATCTGCATAGTCAAGTCGAAAAAATATTGCAGAGCCTATTAAATTTCGTGACTACTGTAAAATTGAAGCAAAATACAAGAGGATTGTGTTTGTTTATACTTTATAATTCCTATTTCTGGGGGTAGTAAGGTAAGTTTTTAAAAGTTTAAATTACTTGTGATTACAAACTTTGAATAAATTAGTTGTTTGTTAGTAAAAGTTACTGTACTATTATATACTCATTTTGAGGTATAAACGAGTGAGTGTCCTCTGGATGCGTAGTTTTTAGTACATATCCTGTTAGTACTTACCTACTACTAAGTACTACTTACCTGATTTTTGTGCTAGGTACCTAGCTAAGTTAGGTACTAGTGGTGCCAAAAGGTTTATATAAAGACTACTACAGTGTTTTTACTTTACTACGTAAATATTTACATAAATTCCAGTACCATTGTGGGATATCAACAGAAAATTGATAAAAAAACTATAGAAAGTACCAAAACACATGTCAGTTCAAACCTACCTAACGGTTATTCAAAACAAACACCACGATCTATCATTGAATGGAGTGTTATAAATTTTTTGCTTTACAGTAGGGTCTTCAAATAGGGCGAAGTTGCACCGGTATTGCACCTTTTTACCTGAACGAAGCATTGCTTTGGGTAGATAGAGACAGACCAGTTGCAATTCAAACTTCGTGAACAACGTGCTACTTTTCTTTTGACCTTGCTATGGCGTCAAGAGTATGGCTTTTAGTAGAGTGGGTGGATGACAGTAATGTCTTTCCATCGTATAGCGTGGTGAATGTGGATACCATGACGTATTCGGAAGCTGATTTATCTCCTGGCAATTTGATATTCATAAGATTAAGGCATGATAACCCCAAGCGCGCGAAGATATTACGAATCTCAGGTTAGTTTTTCTTACTTGTTTTAGTTAAATAAGTTGGTACCTACTTAGTTTACTCCCATTACTTCACATAGTTGGAGCTTATGGTTTAATCTAGACGCTAGAAAAGCATAAAAAAACTCGCGGTTTTTTTATACGCGTCAGCTGGTTGTGTGGTAAATCATACAATTCGGCCCTTCATTTATTTTCTTGACGGTTAATTTTTTCTATTCATTCCTAACTGCGTTTTGGAACTTATGCTTTTTTATAAACCAAGTAGGCAAGAATTTTTAGGTACCTACCTACCTACTACACTGGAATATCAAAGAGTTGTTCCATTATATTGGCTTTAGTCATAAAACTATACAACATACCATTTTTAAAGGCTGGTTAAATTATGATTTGACAAAGATAAACATGCTTTATGGAGCCTTTAGATGCGTTATTATGAATTTTTAAGAAAGGGGATTAGTATTTTACGACTTCTTAAATTATCATTAGGCTAAGCTTAGGTAGTTAAATTATGGTAGTTAAACCATGTTTTGTGACAAAATAAAGATTAAGTATTTATTGTAACTTAAGTATTTTTTCGTAAGTGATTAATATTCTAGTTTTTATCTCGATAATTCTAAGGTCTTTTTTATTTCTTACAGAAAACAAACACTATGTGAAAGAACAAAAGGAGATCATGGAGCGCCAAGATCAACAAGTTAAGAATGTGCTTCAACTGTGTATGCGTACGATCAAGGAGATGAAATCGGATCATTCGGTAAGTAGTAGGTCCACAGATTAATATTTTATCTACGTTGATGCTTGAAGAACATGATATGTATGTTCAAGTATGCACACTTTTCTAATTTTGGGTAATAAATGGTCATAGATGGTAACTGTGCTAAAAAGCTGCGGTAATAAGTTCTTACCTACACCAAATTAAGCACCTAGTAAGCTTAGTAAGCTTTTGTTACATGAAGGTGTCAGCAGGGGTTAGGTTAGGTCGTTTCTGTGGCTATGTTAGAAACTAGTTAGGTACGAGAAAACAACAGTTTAACGGATATCAGCTGGGCACGGGCCTTCTCTCATAAATTTTAGGAGTCGACAGAGCTTACACCATAGTCTACAAAGGTAGTCCAAGTACGAGTTGGTGTATGTCATATCCCCTCCAACATTGGGCTCTAAGACAGGACGGTTTGAAAACGATGTTTTAATTAACCGAGTCCTACATATTAAGCCCTATTTAAATCCTACCTTAAAAAACTTAGGAGAGCCTCCAATGTTAAGCTCTAAGACAAGACAGTTTCAAAACGATGTTTAAATAACTGATTATGATCAGCGGGGATGAAACAAAGCACAAAAAGATCGGTACAACTACTCAGGGCTTTTATTTTAAAGCTGAATCCGATTCCGTGACACGTGTACTGTTTACTTGATAGTAGCTTCAGCTGTGGATCAAACAAATAACCCTACTAAACTATTTGATTTTTTGCAGTTTGACGCGACTCAACAGTCAAGTAGTCGCAACGCACTTCCCCATGTAATTGTTGCTAAAAGTAACAACAGTGACAGCGATGATAGCGATGCAGGAGTAGTTGTAAGATTTTTTTTCGTTTATGTAAATATGTATTAGGGATAAGGATTCCAACCAAAGCCTTGACTTTAAACTCTGTAACTCCTTGTTCTTTTTTTATGTCATATACAAAGTAGCTTTGCTGGTTAAATTTTCATAAAAGTACAATATTATAATTTATCTTTCAGTCTATACCTCGTACGAAACATAATCGTAATAGCCACGATACATCAACAAACTCGCAAACAGCTAAATATGGTGCACAGTACATTCGCAAAGAAAGCCGCCCTAAAAATGTTGCTCGCAATTCAGTAACCCAAAGGAGTTCAATGGTCACCAGTTCTCCTTTACCTGCACTTAAAAACACACCCAGCGCAGTATTATTTTTCGACCAAGCCACTCAAACTGAAGCCACATACTTGCAACCATCTTTGGATAAAATCGAAGAAATGGAAGCTGTTCTGAAAAATCTTTACGCAAGATTTCAATCATTAGTGTCTCAAGTTAATTCAATAACACCTGTTTCTGAACCTGAAAACAATGATGAAGAATCATCTGTTAAATCAAATGAACTTGGCCAAGAAAATGGTCGTCATGATACTTCAAGAGTTGAAAATATTAATGGCACTGGAGGACAAGTTGTACTGGACCGATCAAATGGACCAATAGATCTGCAAAAAGTCAATCAGCATCACAATGAAGACAAAAGCCAACTGAAGGAAACTTTAAATTCTAGCACGTTACAAGTTCGCAGAATGTCTGCACAAACGACAAATAATATTGAGACAGTGGCAACAAACGATTCGGATATGGTAAGCTCAGATGAAAAAAGAACAATTTTTATATATGGATACTAGATATTTAGTTGCAATTTAAGATTTTTATAATTCCATAGGTACCCATTGGAAATGGTCACGCAAAAGTGCCCGCGAGGCTACTCAATGAAATCGATTGGAATTGGCACACCTCGGCAACAAGACAGCTTCTGCAAGCTGTCTTTCCACGAAAGTAAGACCTTCTTCTCAAGAAAGCATTTTTTTAAACGTAACATTCCGATGTCGACTCACTTTTCGCCAACTATGTTTAGGTCTCATACGGAATAGGAGGTAAAGTTTACCTGGCGTTGGCGCTACTAAGATATTTCTGCATTAGATACTTTTTTCATGACCCGGAATTCAAATCCGCTCTTACCTCTGACCCAAAGAGCCCTTATAAGTTTTGTAGTTGATTAGGTACCAACCTAAAAATTACATCAACAAAGTTGATATTTAAGTAGGAAACTTCTAAATTTTTAATGTAGTTTTCTTTTTTTAATGTGTTTTTCTTGTGCCAGGATCTTAGCAACGCATTCTCTAACTGGAAAACAATCACCCGCATTCCTGAACCGGCCGCCTAAGAAAACCTTGGACCCTAAACTAGTAGATGATATTATACTGACAGTGTCCGCTAGGTGTGGGGTGCCAAAAAACTTGGTGAGGTAATATTTTACAACGAAATAATAATAAATAATAAATATCATTTGCGTGGTAAATATAAGACAATGTAGCCACCTAATGCCCTATTTTACCCTATTATAGTCCAGTTTTGTATGTTCAAATTGACATCAAAGAGATTTCATTAAAGTAGTAATAATGTCTTTCCTCATACATCATAGGTACTTACGCCTGGCTTACACTTACGAAGGTGACAGTAGAAGTTCATAATAATATTTTCACCAACAACGTTTCGCCGGGTATATAATATTACAAGTAGTTAAAAAAGAACTATTGTGACACTGTATATGGGCCATGTCTTCTTGCACGAACTGTTCGACTTATCCAGCGTGTACAAAATGCATGTGCCAGGTTCTGTGTAAACATCCCAAAAAGATGCCATGTGACCCCTTATCTTAATGAGCATAACATGCTTAAAATGGCTGCTAGAAGGAGGTTACATCTAGCCTCTCTACTTTTTGGAGTAATAAGCACAAAATCGCCTAAATACCTTTATGAGAAGCTAAACTGGAGACAAACACATTCCAAATACACTGTAAGATCTGGAACGAATCCTCTGTTGATGCCCAAGCACAGAACTGCTGCCTTTAGAGGAAGCTTCAAATATGCTGCAACTCACTGTTGGAATGACATCCCACCACCAATCCGCAGCCTGCAAACAAAAAAATCGTTAATAAAAAAGCTAAAACTGTATCTAATCAACATTCAGAAAGATTTATATTAAGTTATTGCCAACAGTGCCAACGGTATTAAAAATATTACATTATTTCACATACCTCAACGGTTACGGCTGTCTAGCATTGTGTTGCGATGGAACTCGTGAAAGCCTTTATAATAATGGTTTCACTTTTTATCCAATTCCAAAAGTTTTAGATCTTGACCTTGGCTTTATTAAATTTAGTATTTATATATTATTATACAGTTTATCCATGTTTATATATTAATGTATTCAATGTATCTATCAATTTCACAATCAAATCTGTTTTATATAACTTAATTCTCGTAGTTTTGTATTGAATTTTACGATTATGTAATGGTTGGTGACTTGGTGATAGATAATAATCACAGACTACTAAGAGAACCTAGCGGTTAATATTAGCTTTTTTTTTTTAAATACATGTTTTTTCAGTTTTTTGTTACACAAACAAATTATGCAGGTTTGATCTTTTGACAACCTTGGCGCCTGGCGTCACACTATGGGAATATGGACATTGCTGAAAATCAGTGCTGTGGGTCGCCTCTAGTAGGCACTCACAGCGTTTACTGAGCAATGTCCATGTTTGACACTGATAGGTCACACTTACTCTTGTTTTTAATTGTTGTTATGTTTGTTTTTTTTTTCTCTTTCTCTATCTTTGTGTTTCTTTTTTTTTTTTTTTTATTTAATTTTGTGTGTCCTGTCGTTGTCAAATAAATGTTTTTCTTTCTTTCTTTCTTTTCTTTCTTTCTAGTTACTTATATATGATACATACTTATTTCAATACATATATACATATTGTTTTATTTTGTTTTACAGAAACAGTATAACAATAAAATGTACCGACGAAGCTAAGTTATTTCGCAACCGGCAGCAATACAAGCAGACACGCACATCGCAACAAAACGTAGAAAATATTCCACCTTCCACGCCGCCATCTTCGGATGAATCTAAAAATCACACAATAAGTTAATTGCGTGTTAATTCAGTTATTTGTGTGTGTAGTAGGTACTTAAATAAAAATACCTATTGTTTTTCCACAAATTGTTTAATTGCTAACACATGTACTTACCTAGCTATAGACGTATTTATGTAAAATGTAAAGATAAATGAGAGGAGATAAAATGTAGACCTTTCGAATACAGAGGAGATGTTTCGTACATAGTGATTGATGCACAGTGAGTACAACAATAAGAAATTCTAAAAGGTACTCAGAATTGTACTCAGAATAGACAAACATGATAGCGTTCTCGTATATTAACAGTGGGATAGAAAAATTACTTCCTAGGTTTGGACTTAGGACGCCAGAAGTTTTTTTTACTAGGTACCTATTTTTTATAAGCTTGTATTCTTTAGGGCTGCCGGTGTAGGGCCGGTGGAATTAATTTTCACCTAAGGCAGACATTCGTGTGATTACGTGTGATTAACATGTTTGTTAAAACTCTCTCTGCGGTGCATTAACATTATAAATACTAACTGATTTTTTTTTTCTGCAATAGGCTTGCGCTTAACTACAACTTACCTGATGTTAAGCAATAACATAATCTACTACGGAGCGCGCCTGCAATAAGAATAGGACTGGACTCGCGGCTAACTTCATACCAAAAACCAAGCTAAAGTAACGACAGACAGTAATATTATTTTAAAATGTAAGTATGGAAAAGCGATTTATGCGGAAAATTTTACGTGTATGTAGCTACAAACAGACACCTACCTAAATATATTTACGCGCTGGGATACCAAAAACTTATATAAATATACGTACACACGGAAATAAACACACGTTGTATCTTATAACACCGCTTTTATTCGTCCGAAGTTAATTAAATATGTTCTTAATATTCCACTCCAAACTAATCTCATTGGAACGGCAGTAAAATACACGCATATTATTATTTTTTTCATCTAGATGTGAATATTATGTCAAACAAATATTTTTGCCCACCGTACTGAAAAATGTGAAGTTGTTGCGCATTCCGATCCAAGATGGCGGATATCCTCTTCTTATTTGAAACGCATAGTACTCGTGATTATGCATGATTTTCGGTGAGAAGATGGCAGTAGAAAGAGGTTCCCTAAGGTTAGTAACCATAATGGAGCAACAATTCCATCCTACCGTGCGTCGTTGGCAAGGCCGCTTAGCGGTGCGGCTTTGTTTGGCGGGTGGTCACCAACCACGGCCTAAGCCTGTTATTAGGTACCAGTTGTTACCAGAAATGATGAAATGTTGTTGGTTGATCCTACAGAAGGTATAAGTGAAAAGTTATACTTACCATGATAATATTTTTTTTATGAAGTTCCCGAGTTCTCCTTTTTAATGTCACCTATTGTGTATATATCCTAAATCTATAGTGTAAACTAGCTGTCCCAGCGAACTTCGTACCGAGTATTACTATTGTAATACGTATGTATTTTTTAATGCCACATAATAAAAAAATTAAAACAAAAAATTTCGTCCAAAATTAAAAAAAATGTAAGAGTGAACAACCCTTATCGCTTAAGGGTATGAAAAATACATAGTAGCCGATTCTCAGACCTACTGAATATCCATATAAAATTTGGTAAAAATCGGTAAAGCCGTTTCGGCGGAGTACGATAACAAAAATTGTGACACGGAAATTTTATATATTAGTTAAGGTAGAAATTAAGGATATTATGATACTGAAAGTACAGGGGTGCTTCCGATTTTGATTTGTCTAACTTTTTTGAAAGTCTGCTGCAGAGTAGCCTACCTTTAGCAAATGCATAACAAGATGCACTGTAATTCTTCATTAGTATTAGTTATTTCATTAATTTCGATTTTCGAAAGTGTAATTGATTAAGTTATAATTGGTAATGTCTCTTCTCTAATCAATCAGATAAGTCATTTGATTGACTAGCCCGTCTCTTTCAATGTACTCAATACTCAATAACTTTATTGCTTTACCATAAGTAAGTAGATGCTTAGGTGGTGGGTGTAGTGAGTAAGGCGACATAATGACATGTGATTTTACTGTCTACTCTACTAATGTCCATTTGTCACTTTTGTCAGTTCGAAGTTGCCTACCTGTCACTGTCAGATTTACCTTATATTCACGCCTGGTAAAGCTTTAGAAAAAAAAAACGACCGTACGATATGTCAATGCAAAGCTAAAAAGTGACAGTTACGCCCCTCTCTCTTCCTTCTTCACCCCCGCTAGAGTATTGTCACTCTCATGTCACTACTTAATAGCTGTCAGGGGGTGGCGCGCCTGAAACCATAGAGTACTATTTACGTACTTTCTCACTATTGTAGGGTACATTGAAATAGTTTGTGGTAGCCGTTCCCGATTCCCAAAGTGTAAAAATCCGACTACTCCTCATTTAATTACTAATTGTTACTAATCTATGCATGACTGCCATTACTGTTTGTGTCATAGATTTGGGATATCTATTGTTATGGTTTGTGTTGTGTTAAAGTATTTGTGTTGATTAATTTCTGTACATTATTATCAACCCATTTAATATTATTGTGATACAACAACAAGAAATAACTGTGTGTTCTCAAATGTGTATTCTAGCAACAGGACGCTACATAACATTGATTTCTATTGAGTGTTGAATAGTATTCAGCCTCTTTAGTTGTCAAAAGTTTTCTTCTACTGAAAAACTAAGTTGGTTACCATGGTGCTGTTATTCGATTCTCTCTATTGCTGTCAATAAAATAAAAATTGTCTTAAATTATAAATTGTGCAAATAAAACTTAAGTAATTTTGATAGTAATATTATTTTGTTAGTCTCTTACAGTTCTGCTAAAATTATACACGTTAATAATTTCATGTGAGAAAAGAAAATCGTTATCAAAGTGTACGACATCAGCGTTCCTTTCAAAAAATTTTTACTGTGAAGAACCTTGATTAGTGAAATTAATAAGACTGCATCAATTGATACCTAATAGGGTATAATGCGAATGTAAAAATAAATTAAAAGAAACAGTAAATAATCCTTTGTTGTTGTTTTTTATTCCTTCCAGTAAATAAGGCTATGGTAAAAAAACTAAATATTTTAATTTCAATGCTGGTAACACTATTGTGGGCGCAGCTAATATTTTATTTTTTACCGGCAACATTGTACCGACTTAATTCAGGCTCATTAGACAAAAGTAGCCAGAGCCCAAATCCTTGATTAAAAAAATTACTTGTCAATTTCTAACTTTGCAACGGTACATGAACGGCAAATGTAACATGACCGTCTGAACCGCTAGGTTCTCTTAGTAGTCTGTGCTTATATTTTAGGTTAAGTTAAGCGAGCGCACGTTTTATTGTATTAATAATCATTTTCTAAGTTAACTTTAACATAAACATAATATGGATGAAATTGAGGACTCTGAATTTGTGGCTACGGAACATGACCGCTTAATAAGTGCAATTACAAAGTTAGATAAAACTCAACACATAACCGAACCTACACGGAACGAAGCAACTAATTTAAACTCTGAATTCAATCTAATAAAACGCGAAAATAGGTTAAACTTAGACAAAGTAGCAAGGATATTAGAAAAGACAGCGCAGCATGTGAATATAAGTAAGAAACTTAGGAAAACTCAAGATGGAAAGAAAGTGTTGAGTAAACCCTTAGAAAAGCCTCAGGCTGAACGGTTTAAGCGAGCTGCGGGTTATGAAGCAAATAAAAAGAAAATTGGAAGATGGGATCCTGTTGTAGCAAGAGCTAGAACTGTAGATTTTGTCACATTTCCTATAAAACATGTAAACACTAAAATGGCACCAACTGGTGAGTTTCTCTCTAAGTTTAAGCTGAAATCCGATCTTGAGAGGGAATTAGACGAAGTAGACCCTCCTGTAACACAGGAAGTAGATGAAGAGGAAGATGAACAAACATTCCCAATGTCATATGAGGAAATGGTTGAGCATAGACAAAATCTTGCCAAATTAAGGGCACAAGAGTCATATAAAGCTGCAAAGGCTAAAAGGCAAAGTAAAATTAAAAGTAAAAAATATCATAGGTAAGTACTAAGTGACTAGTACTAAGTGACATCACATGAATAATATTACAATAATAATTTGGTTTTCAATTCAATTGGTATTAAAATACCTTACTATTGTGTATTTCAGAGTTCTTAAGAAAGAGAAATTAAAACAACAGCTAAAAGAGTTTGAAGAGCTACAAAAAACAGATCCAGAAGAAGCTTTAAAGAAGCTGGAAGTTTTGGAAAAATCTAGAGCGTTAGAGAGGCATACATTGAGACACAAGAACACTGGAAAATGGGCTAAGAACAAGTTGATTAGAGCTAAATATGATAAAGAGGTAATGATAAAACTTATTTACTTCATTGGCCCAGCTAACTATAATGTATTTTTCCCTCCCATACAAGTTTTTACCAGTTTTCATGAATTTTAATGTCTCTCATTTATGGCTTAAAGCTTCCTGAAATCTACATCTAGTGGTCTAGCTCCAGCAACATCTTGGTCTGTCCCTTTAGACATCAACACATTGATTGAACCTTGATATTAATGTGCTCTTTCTCATTATAATAATCCTCTATTCTTAAAACACAGCTAAGCTAAGATTAAAACTATTGATTGTTGTAACTACATCCTTCTAGTGCTAATAAATACTTACATTGTCTAATATTATATAGAAATTATTGATAATCTCCAAATATTTACATTATCAGGTCAGACAGCAAATAGCAGAACAACTAGCAGTCAGTAGAAGCTTAACTAAGAAGGTACAAGACCAGGAAAGTTCAGATGATGAAGCTGATGATGGGAACATTCCTGATATAACTCTATCACAAGATCCAATGAACCCTTGGATGATGGAAAGGTCTGACAAGTCTAATGTGAATGCAGAATTTGATTTTGGCTATAAGAAATATGTACAAAACAAAATAGCTGTAAAGAAAGACAGCGATAGTGATTCAGATGAAGAATTGGCACCTAATAATGAACTGGACGCTTTAAAACAAGGTATAACTAGACTGTCGAATATTAACTATGATAAAAATGACCAAAATGACTCTGATCAAGACCACAAATCACTGATAGAAGAATCTAACACTGATGCTAAAGTAGCAGACAAAAGTGGTATAAAGCAAGTTAAAAGATTTGCAACCGTAAAAAAGAAACAACCTATTAAAAGGAAACTCACTGAAACTGTTACAAAGGCAACTAAATCCAAAATAAAGAAACCAATAGCTACTACTGAATGGATAGTTGAAACAATAGTACAAAATCACGAAGATACATCAGAGCAAATAGCATCAGCCTTTGAAAGCCATGAAACAAGTGTAGCAAAGGAAGTGGAAAAGAAGCTAAGAGCATTGAGACAGAATATTG
This sequence comes from Meganola albula, assembly GCA_936450015.1. Taxonomy (NCBI): domain Eukaryota; kingdom Metazoa; phylum Arthropoda; class Insecta; order Lepidoptera; family Nolidae; genus Meganola; species Meganola albula. Next base: position 4,629,500 of record OW388159.1, on the reverse strand, counting down.
AAAGATTAGAAAAATCATCTCAAAGTAATAAAAAAGAGAATAAAAAGCAAAATAAAGATTGGAAAGATAAAGATAATTTGGAGTATTTGAAACTTAAAAAGAAAAATCCTAAAGCAATTATTGATGAAGAATTAATTGAAACTGCATCACCTTATAACCCTAAACAAGATGAAAATGACAATACAGCTGCAGCTTTAATTAAAAAAGTAGATGCACTTCCATCAACACAGGATTCAACATCTGCAGATATAGATCCAACTAGATTCATAGAAGTAAAGCCCAAATATTTGAACACAGCTCTATCACTCAGAGAAAATGCTTTAGATCAGTTGGATGATGATGAACAACAAGTAGTCCCAAGAGTTAATATTGAAGAAGTATTTGAGGAAGATGATGTAGTTGCAAGTTTTAGACAGGAGAAGAAAGATGAAATTGATAAAGATAAACCAGAAGATATTGATTTATCATTGCCAGGATGGGGAACATGGGGTGGTAAAGGTGTGAAACCTCAGAAAAAGAAAAGAAATAGGTTCATTCTAAAGGCTCCACCTCCATCACTTCGACGAGATGAAAATAAGGGAGATATAATCATTAAAGAGTATAAAGACCCAAAGTTAGCTTTACATAAAGTAAAGGATGTTCCGTTTCCCTTTGGCAGTGTTAAAGATTATGAAGCATCAATAAGGTTGCCTCTAGGTAATACTTTTATACCTGAAAAGGCACATAAGAAACTTATACGACCCAGTGTAATTACTAAAGCTGGACAGGTGATTGAGCCTATGGATGAAGAAGAGTTATTGGTACCTAGAAATACAAACTATACGAATAAAGATGTTATTAAATTATTAAGTAAAAAATAACACAATTGACACTTAAAATGTAATTTTATTTAATCTTAATTGCTATTATTACTTAAAGTCCTACTCGCACAGGTGGAGATACTAATATAACACCATCTCCTCTGACAAACAACATTGGAATGTTTCTCTTTGTTGTTCGGTAAACTTCTTCATAGGTTTCTTCATCAATTTCTACTGTTGTGATTGTTTCTTCAGCGTCACCAAGTACCATGTTTAAATGCTGATCATAAGCCTAGAAAAAAAAAGTAACTCTAGTTAGCACATAGTTAATGAGCTTCCAGTTTAAGTTATCATCCAATGTTGCCTTTAATTTGGGAATTAATTTTTTGACATTTCTGAAAAGGGCACAACTGTGAAGGACATTTTAGTTTATTTTTGTCTATATAGTAAGAAAAAGGTACTATTGTTACAAATATGACTGGGACAGGTAATACAAAAATAGACAGGACTATTGAAAAAAGATGACTGGTCATGTTACACATAAAGACCTATGTTTAACATAATGTCATATTTTTTATGTCACCTTGTTTGTAAAAGTTATAATTATGCATTTTTGTTTGTTTAGGACATTGATAACAGAATTGTGCTAACAGGATAAGTTGCTAGTATAGAAGTAGACAGTCTGTGTGTTAAGGTCCAATTTACACAGACCCATTTGATGCCTGGACTAACTAAACAAAACTTTTACTACTTATCTTTTGTGAACATGTTTATTACAGGTAATTACACTCAGACTCCTGACGAACAGACATGTATAAATATACATATGTCTGTCTTGGGTGGAAATCAAACCCACAACAAGCAATTATCTTAACGATGAGCCTTCAGCCTGGCAAAATACTGAAAATATTCAGCTTTATTTACACCACCAGATGTAAAGAGTCTACATACTTTTTATTCAATACTCTTTTTTTAGAATTTTTTTATTTTTCTTATGACAGATACTTTTTTCTTTTCTTTTGTTTCTACACTGTTGTTATTAAAATTACTTTCTATATTTGTACTTCATGATACACCTAACTAGGAAGGAACTGATTCCCAGCTCACAGCTCACGCTAGTTCGGGAATCAGGGCTTGCATATAAATATGTAAACAACTTTTTGGTACAATAAAGATTTTTTTTTTTTTTATATTTGTGTAATTATAATTTATTTATACACATACTATAAAAGTGTATAAAAGTTTATACCAGATGATACATGTATGTTATAAAACAAAACTTACATGAAGTTTTCCACGTAACTCCCGCTCATTTCGCATTTTTACGTAAATCCTTTCATCTAAACTCAGCCGTATCAGGTCCAGCGGCTCTTTTACTGTCATAACGGACACCTGAAACACATAGTAGTTCATTTATGTTTTCTTAATCATTAGTATTTAGTATATAAAATAATTTCTATATCATTAACGCCGCCGAGTGTGTAAACAAACTTACATTTTCTCCATCGTCAGCCATGTTTTAGAGATTTCTGTTGAGTGGACCAAATTATCTATCCACCAAGATTATATAAATTTTATACGTACTGATTGCAAATTTATCAAAACTTATTAAATTAAATAATGTCTCAATTTATTTTTAGAGGTTAGTTTAGGAAGTTGTTATTATTATTCGCCAATAGGCAGGCAAAGGTTTTGACCATACAGCCTTGTACACAGACAGACATGTTCACTTCCACAGACTACTATGAGAACCTAGCGGTTCACTTCACTAGCAGTGGTCTTAAAGCTCTGCTCACTGCAATTGGTTTAGTTCTACCAAAAATCGGTATATGCCAAAAAAAATCAATACTTAACCAAATTCGTTTCTTTATTAAAAAAAAACCATATCTTTAGTTTGGTTTATTAAATGGTACCATAGATTTAGCATTCCGAACATGCTAAATCTATGGTTGAAACCATAGATACGGCATGTTAATAATAACCGTGGATGTGTATAGTCTGTTATCGCCAAGTGACAGTGACATAAAATGTCATATTAATTAGTTAATCACCGGCATCATTAATAGGGATTTTAGGGATGCTAGATAAATCGATACATTTACGTGATCCTTTTGATGACTGACATTTCAAACTTTGTAAATTATTTTTATGAAAATAATTTACTACACCATAACTTCAAAATTAATTACAGAAATCACTTCCAAATCCAAGAAATGAAGTGAAAATTAAACATTAGTCTATTTGCAAACAACTTAGTCCCGCAAAGACACGCGGACACACTATTTTTTTTTTAATATATCTCCATTTGCAATCAGTGCATTCACTTTAAGCAAATTGGTTACATGCTTATCTCATTTAGAGTGTGTCTTCCAGTGAAGACATCTACTCATAATTCTCTACATCATAGGATATCTTTCCTTTTAAGGCGTTTGACATAGCTCCGAATTGTCAGCTGTCGTGCAAGGGTATTGGGGTGGGCTGCTAGCCGTTCCCTGTATCTGGTCTTGATGTTGGTTGCTTCTCCCCTGACTGTTGGCATTTCCAGGTGTTCGTGGATCTCAGCATTGGTCACATACCAAGGGACATTACTGATTGTTCGGAGGATTATGTTCTGCATTCTTTGTATGCGCATGATGGAGGAGTTACAAGCACAACCCCATAGTTGTAGGCCATACATCCATACTGGTTTCAGGATCGACTTGTACACTAGTAGTTTATTGTCTACTGACAGTTTGCTGTTTCGGCCTAGCAACCACAGGAAGCTTTTGTACCTAATATTTAGTTCATCTCGCTTCTTCTTGATATGCTCATTCCATGTCATACGCCTATCAAGGTGAAGGCCAAGGTATCGGACAGAATTCCGGTGAGGAAGGGTGGTACTTTCTAATTTCACTGAGGGACAGTTGCCTCTGCGTAGGGTGAAAGTTACCTGCACTGATTTTGAGGAACTAGATTTGATCCGCCAGTTTTGAAGCCATTTAGTTGTCTCGTCTAGGCCTTCCTGTAGGACTTTTGAGGCTATTACTGGGTCTTTGTGACTTGCCAAGATAGCGGTATCATCTGCAAACGTAGCTGTAGTTATAGTATTCGAGCAAGGGAGGTCAGCTGTGAATATAGTGTAGAGAATAGGACCTAACACTGACCCCTGAGGTACACCAGCTTGTATTTCAAAGATATCGGACGTAGTTTCCCCTTCTTTGACCTGGAATAGTCTTCCTGAGAGATAAGAATAAAATATCTGGTAATAACTGTGTGGAAGACAGCTTTTTATTTTACATAGTAGACCCTTGTGCCAGGCTCTATCGAAGGCCTGTTGTATGTCTAAGAAAACTGCAGAGCAGTATTCTTTTTCTTCCAGTGCCTTTCTGATCTTGTCGCACACTCTATGAACCTGTTCCACTGTAGAATGTTGCTGCCTGAAGCCAAATTGATGACTGTGTATGATGCCCTTTTCTGTTAAAATTGGAAGGATTCGTCTAAGAAGAACTTTTTCAAACACTTTTGATAATAATGGAAGCAAACTTATAGGTCTATAGGATGTGACCTCACTAGGTGGTTTTCCGTCTTTATATATCATAATTATTTGGGATACTTTCCATATTGCAGGGAAATATTAGACCCTTAATATCCATCCACCATTACATATTGTAGTGATGTAAGTTACAGCTTTTCGGGGTAACTGTGTAATTATTTCTTTGGTTATTAGATCAAAACCCGGCGCTTTTTTATCCTTTAGTTCCCTTATGACCCTCCACACTTCTCGTACTGACACAGGTTTTGGGGGCAGGTCCAGTTGAAGGTCTTGATTTAGTGTTGCGTCCACTTGGTCATCAAACTTACTGTCTAGAGAATCATTTGGGCAGAATACTCTTGCCAGATGATCAGCAAATAGATCTGCTTATTGCTGTGGTTTTCTTACCCAACCCTCAGCGCACTTCAAGGGTGGTTTAGCAGCTTGCGGTCTGTCAAAACTCTTGGTTATTTTCCAGAGGGAATAGTTTGTCGACTCTGTGGCGGTGAGGCTTTCTAGCTTATCTTGAAATGAGTCATCATGCCACTTTCGTAATAGTGACTTAAGATCTTCTACAGCTTTGTTAAAATTAGTTTTATCTTTAGTAAGCCTACTTAAGTGCCAAACTCTTCGAAGTCGTCTCTTTTCAAGAACAGCTTTTTTTATTTGTAAAGGATAGTTATTTACTCCACTGCTCTTGTGGGACTGGATTTCAGGAGTACTGATCCAGCATGCTTCCTGTATAAGCGTCGTTATATATTTAGCTGCTTCGTCTATGTCTTCAGGTGTTTTAAGGGCCATTTTCATGTTTATTGATTCCTCAATGTGGTCTCGGAACATATTCCAGTCTGTAAATTTATTACATAGTCTAATTGGTCTTGACAGCTCTATAAGGTTGGTACTAACTGTCAAGAGTACCGGAATGTGATCTGAGGCACTGTCATAGCAAGACTCAGGTTTCATATATAGCTTCTTTATTCCTTTAGTGACAAAGAAATCTATAAGATCTAGCACCTTCTTGGTATCAGTCGGCCAATTAGTAGGTTCTCCGGTGGATATGGTGCTTAGTTTGTATTTCACTATGTTCAGTTGCAGTTGTTTACCTCTAGTATTCGTCAATCTGGAGCCCCATGCAGTATGTTTTGCATTCCAATCTCCTCCTACAATATAGCGGTGCCCTAGTGTCTCAAAGAAATTGGAGTACATTGACTCAGACATGTTGTGCTTAGGTGGGCAGTACACTGCTGACACATTGATGTCTCCTGTTTTATCATGAACAGTTATCGTGGTGGCTTGGATGTGCTCCGTTTCATAGTTAGGCATTTGATGATGTTTAATAGACTTTTTTATAATGATGGCCGATCCCGCGTGGCTTGTACCGTCTGGGTGGTTTGTGATGTAGCAGTGGTAGTCGGGAAACCTTACTATAGAGTTAGACTTACAGTGAGCCTCAGAAATAAGGAGTATGTCTAGTTTATGTTGGGACATAAACAGCTTTACTTCATGGATGTTAGTGGCAAGACCATTGATGTTCCAGGTCGCAATCCGTGGTGTAGTCATTTGGTCAATTTGTCGACAAGTTTAGCTATGAGACTCATAAGAGTACTCATTTGTTGTAGGATAATTTCAAATTTTTCAGTCTGTTTTATAATGATTTGTTCTAAGCTCGCATTTATTTGGCCTGGGCTGTGTGGATTATTAAGATTATTCTGAAAAGTGCTAATTTCTTGGGCTGGTTTAACAGTTTCTGCATAAGTCAATTTCTTTTGACGCCTTTTTAGCTCTGTACTATTATTCTGTTCACTCTTCGAGGATGTTTTAGATGTTGTTTTAATTGCCGACAAAAGGTTACGACACACTAATGACGCAATTTTTTTGTTCACTTGTGAAAGAAGAGGTCAAAAGTGGGCTAGAATTTTGAACACCAATGTGATATACCTCATTGGAAAGCTTATTTAATAAGCTGTTAGAATTTAACTAAACATGAATTTTAGGAGCAACCATTTTTGTAAAAATAAAAAAAATGTAATAGAAAAACAAAACGCACATTACCTTTAATTATCCGTTTCCTAAGCAGTATAAATATTGCAATCACGTCAATAATTGCATTCTGTTACAGTACTTTTCTCTTGTAATATTATTCTAGCTGCAGCTTAATGTAATTATGACGAAAAATATTTGTTATCTTATTAGTGTAATAACAAAACGCGTGGAAAAAAATATAATTACGGGAAACGTCATGATGTCATTGTCATTGATCAGTTTGATTGACAGCGTCGAAATAATTTTGATTTTTTTGGTTGCTCAATTGTCATTTGGCCATGGGGTTGCCAATTGCAATAATCATAATATTGCATTAAGGATTCTTATTTTCAATTTCAATTTTTTAAAAAACGGGGTGGTGTAAAATTATTTTAAATACCCCCAAAAATTTAATTAATTATCTCTATTAACCTATGTAACTCAGATTGCTGTTGAAATTTACAATTATTTTAATCCCAGGCTCTATACATTTTTTGAACGACTCCTTTGACAAAATGGAATAACAAAGTTAGTGATATATCGAAATGTTAAATCGATTGTTTTAATTCCACAATTATTTTATGTGACTAAAAAGTCAAAAATAAAAAAGAAAGGTTTTTTGGTTTATATTGGTGTTGCTTAAACTAAATAAAAATTTAATTTGATAAAACTTTAATAATTTAATTCCTAGTCGCTACAAAATTCGCATTACAGACTAGTAGAGGTATTTAGTTCGTATGCAACTTATATCGAGTTTTTAAAATATCGATATACCTGTGTCAATCACTCTACCTTAAGTTGTCAAATGTCAAATCCATTCATATCGTCGCGTGCCACGGTTATGCATCGGAAAATTGTTGTTTTTATCAAATAATAAAAGGAGTAATGTTGAATTTGTAGCGTTAATTTAAAATTTAACATGGTTCGTAGCGGGTAAGTATTCATTTATCAATATTTCTGTCTTAATATCGCAAATAAAGTGAAGAATGATATATGACTACACAATGTTTACAGGCGTGATCGTGATAGGGATCGCGACCGAAGGAGGTCGCATACCCGTTCCCCGACTCCTGAACGTAAGCGGAGGCGGTCTAGATCGAGATCCAGAGACCGGAGCTCTAAAACCTCGAAGAGGAAGCGTAGCCGTAGTAGGGATAGGGAGTCGAAGAGAGATCGAAGTAGAGACCGCAGTAGAGAGCGAGACAGGGATAGGGATCGAGAAAGAGATCGTGACAGGGATAGAGATCGGAAGTCGTAAGTAATGCTTGAGTCTTCTGTATTTTGCTATCATGGTTTAGTTTCATCATAACAAATTTGTTTTGAGGTTGTCAATTGTAATTTAAATGTTGACATAAAATGTGAGAGTGACTAAGATATTCATGACCAAGTGTAATTCACCTGTGTAGTAATATTCTACAATTTTATACTGAAGTACTGCCCACCAGACACTAAAGTGCAGTAACTGCAAAATAATGATTGCGAGCAAACTCCATTTAAAGTTAAGAATTTGATATAAATAAATTAGCTATGTATTATCAATGAAGTGGTGCCACTTGCACTTTGCTTGTGTCTCATTGCCGCCTGACTCCTCTTGTATTTGGCTTGTGCCTTAGACAAGTGATTTATTTATTTGCCTATAATAATAGTATGCTATAGTATCTGTTAATATTACAGTGATAAGCGAGATGACAAAAAGAATAGTTCAAGCAGTAAGTCATCACGGAAGAAATCAACAGACAGAGAAAAGGAGAGGTCCAAATCTAAAGAGAAAACAATCAAAGCAGAATCATCTGAATATGATATTGGTACTGCTGATAAAGTAAGTGTGTTTTACATTTTTTTTTAAATATCAACTACAAAAACTGAGTAATAAAGCTGCCATAGTATTGGCATTAAGTGTGTGTTGCCTCTGGTGATGCAAGTGGCCTTAGATAACAGTGACTGCTTACCATCAGATAGGGTAGCTTGTTTGCCAGCTTAGTGATATAAAAAAGTATTGACAGTTATAGGAACTAGTTATAGAAGTGAAAACTATGAACACAACATTTCACTCATCCAATTAGCGTCTAACACACACAGGACACGACCGCTGCACGCATGCGGCAGTCACGAGCATGTTGATGACAGCAATCTATAAAATTTTCACCTACCAAAAAGTGCCCCACGCAGCTAAAGAAGTTTTCACTTCAAGATTGTTTAACATGCTGATAGAAAATTATTTTTTTGTTATTTATCAAATTCAATATGGAAGGTTCTATAGTCAGGCCACATTTATGTTGAAGAATGTAAAGCCAGGTCGAGATGTGATATCAAATTTGATTTGATGTTATAGTGTTGGTATGAGACAGTTGCAAACAATTTTCTTTTACAATGTCCCCACTTATACCAAATGTGTCATTTAAAAACAGTTATACATGGTGTAAGGTTTGTCATTAAAGATGATCAAAGAGTTTGAAAAAATTCAACTAAATTGTTCTCACTTGCACTCTTACATCTTCTTTAATATTTTTACTTCATTATATGCCTACGTTATTTTTTACAGGAGGAAGAGCAAAGTCGTTTAGAAGCAGAGATGCAGAAGCGCCGTGATCGTATTGAGCGCTGGCGAGCTGAACGAAAACGTAAAGAATTGGAATCTGCTAAGAAGGAAGTGCAGAAAGGCAGTATCAACATTCAAGTGGCTACTGTCAAGAAATGGTCTTTGGAAGATGATTCAGGGGATGAAGGTATGAACAAAAACTCTAATAGTTTTTCAAAGATTTTTAAATGTTTCATTACTTTTATGTAACGTTAAAAAAGTACCCTAATTTACTACTTAACAGAAATTGAAGTACGTCGGATCTACAAAATGGCTAAGCAGATTTCATTCTTTTTAGGAAATAACTTGATTGTTTTCGAACAAAAAAATGCAATGCCACAAAACTGCTACTTAGTCGGACATAGATTTTAGTTGGCTTCCTTTCATTTTGGGTGCAATATAAACCCTAGGAATACGCTAGGTGACAATATCCACCAGCGAAGTCTGGTAAAGTGGATCAACGTTGCCAGATTTTGCTCCACATATCTGGCAATATCGCGCGACAAACCTCGACGGGATGATATCGAAATATCAAATGCCTTGTGAAATACTATTTTGTTAAGTCGCAAGATGTGTCAGGCGAAGTTTCCTCTAGTTGTACAACTTCGCCTGTCGACGCTACAGGCGTATATAATATGATCACACGATGTCGCCAGATATGTCAGGTGATTTCACATTACTTCGCCTATTGTCGATATAAGTCGCGTGTCGCCAGATATTACAAGGAAAGCTTCGCTTAACATGTACTCTATATGCTTTCCGCGTATTCTTAACATGTTATGAATACGCGGGAAATTTGTCTCCTAGTGTACCCTAGCTTAATGATGTCATGACATCCAGTGTAACTATTTATCACTAACGTAGAAAAAGATTTTTTAAATTATTATTCTTTTACTGAATTATTTTTCTTTTTCTACTTTAATGTAAGATACATCTTCTTTGTAAAATATTTAGGTGAAGAAGGAGGAGAAGGGAAAGAGAAATCTGCACCTGAACCAAAAAAGGAAGAAGAAGAGGAGATTGATCCTCTTGATGCTTATATGCAAGAAGTACAGCAGGTTAGTTAACAAACTGTCAAAGAGAAAATAGTTGGAATATACAAGTACCACCTGCTTGTGGAACCCAGTGCTTAAGTTACTTGTATCAAAACCCAAGCAAAATCTATTCTGAATTCAAGACACTGAGCTCAGTTTGCTTAAATCTGAACACAACTTAAATGATATAATGTTTGTAGGTAGTCAGTAAGTTTGGACGTCAAATACATTGGTCCATCCGTTACCATGAAATCTGATAAGACTGAAAGTCGGGATATAATTTAAAATAAACCGCGATAAAATCCATTAGTAGTTTTATTACAATGAGGGATATTCGCGTGAATTGAAAAAAATACTATCTTTGCTGCCCGCACTTTATGACCGAATTTGTGACAAGTCCCTTGAGTGTTGCCAAATAAAGAAAAGTTGCAGTTATGTTACTAGAGTAGGTAGTTAGCCCCATTTTGTAGTCCTTTCTCTGTGCTCACGCCAATATTTCTAGGTGCGGGAAGAGGTGTATAACTGACACATCACTGGCTATGTTTTGGGTACCATAAGTAATTTGATTAATTGCTAAATTTAATTAGAAAAATTTTTTTTTTCAAAGCAAACTACGGAAAATCATAATTCATACCCTTGCACACTTTAATATTTTACTCCACTAAATCACTCACCTATAAACAAAGTTAATTACATTCTGACACTACTTCTGTCGTTTCCATATTCTATCATGTTTGTAGGAGGTGAGAAAAGTGAACCAGATGGATCAAGCGCGTGGAATTATCAATGTACCCACGACTACTGGAGGAACTATTGTAGTTGTCACTGGAACTGCTAAAAAGAAGGTCACTGAACAGAAAAATAAAGGTAATACAACTTATCGATCATATTATTTTATCCACCTTCCTGTCTGAACTGCTGACTTCACCAGTAAACATGTTTATCGAGGATACTGTATCCTATATGTGTCAATTTCATTTTAAGTAAGCCTTTCAATCCCAACTAGTTCTTTGGAGAGGGGTTTAATTTTCGCAATTCGTCTCTCAAATGCGCTTAATTTTTGTGATTGGACTAGTGATTGCAATGGTCCATTCAATCCACCTGGACCATTTCAAACAATAGTTCATTTACGAAAAGTAACAAGACATCGGTTCATCATCGTTCCACTTGTCTATGTAGGGTTATCTGTATACAGTTCATCAGATAGTTGGACCTCGGATCCATCTATTCATCGATCTATTGGTCCAATTGTCTTTCAGTTTGTCGGCCCATCCATTGAACTATCATCCTATTGTATTGAAGCTCACATTTAATAATATGGTGTACATTTTGTTTAACCTTTTTATGTTTGTGAGAGCCATATTACTATGCAATATGCTATCGACAGGTGAATTAATAGAACAAAATCAAGATGGTTTAGAATATTCATCAGAAGAAGAAACTGAAGATATCAAGGATGCTGCTGCGAACCTCGCTGCTAAGCAGAGAAAGGATTTAGCTAAAGTGGATCATGCTAGTTTAGACTACATGCCATTCAGAAAAGCATTCTATACAGAGGTGAGTTAACTTATAATGTGTCATTATTTTCCAGATGAAACTGTTGAAAAAAAATGTTTGAATTGGTGTAAATCAAACATGTTTGTGATGTAACTTGACCAATCAAAAGGATATGATATATCAGTTTGCGCATTTTGTCATAACTCCACAGTCTGTTATAGCCCATTGCTAAATATGAAGCCAAGCACACCAATGATAATATCCACGACTGCTCTCGTCACCTAGTTCACCAGCTACTTCTGATTTTTAGGACTTTTGTAACAATATCTACATGTCAGTTAGGTTAGTTAAGTATTAGTCAAACAGCAAAAATCTGAACAGGAAACATGCTTCCTCACTACTGGGTTACATATGTTTTGTTCAAATTTAGCTTTTAAAACAATTATTCTCTTTCAGTCTTTTACAATGCACATTCCAATAACAAATGCTGTATTAATTTGACAGGCCGGTGGCGTGGTCGGTAAGATACTTGCTTTTCACGCCGCAGGTCGTGGGTTCGATTCCCACCTGAGACAAACATTTGTTTAAATATGTCTGTTTGTCTTGTGTCTGGGTGTAATTATCTATATCTAAGTATATATTTACAAAAGAAAAGTATTATAAATGTAGTATATTACCAGTTATCTGGTTTCCATAGTACAAGTTCTGCTTAGTTTGGGATTAGATGAATGTGTGTTAATGTCAAAAAAAAAAATTGTGTCTTTTGCTGAGTTTGAAAATGGAACGTTAATATGTCATTACTAGAAATATGATTTACTAAACAATCCTATTTTAGTACTAAACAAACCTTTCTGCATTGTTTTAGGTAAGTGAATTAGCAAGAATGACCCCGGAAGAAGTGGAAGCTTACAGGACTGAGCTAGAAGGTATTCGTGTGAAGGGCAAGGGCTGTCCCAAGCCGATCAAAATATGGGCGCATTGTGGTGTTAGCAAGAAGGAAATGGATATATTAAAGAAACTCAACTTTGAGAAACCAACCCCTATACAAAGTCAGGCGATTCCCGCTATTATGTCTGGGAGGTAATTATAACTCCTTGTTTCCACTGATGCAACATTGACTAGAAAATATGTTGCGAACACTGCCTATCTCTAATAGTTAGGGATGAGTAAAAAGGGATAAGACTATGACGGGCCGGTGGCGTGGTCGGTAAGATACTTGCTTTTCACGCCGCAGGTCGTGGGTTCGATTCCCACCCGAGACAAACATTTCTTTAAATATGTCTGTTTGTCTGGTGTCTGGGTGTAATTATCTATATTTAAGTATATATTTACAAAAGAAAAGTATTATATGTATAGTATATACCAGTTATCTGGTTTCCATAACACAAGCTCTGCTTAGCTTGGGACCAGATGACCGTGTGTGTTAATGTCCCAGAATATTTATTTATTTATTTATGCTTGTATTATGTTTTGTTGTGCAGTACAAACGCCCAGTGACACTGAATTTAATTTTAAGTTTGGACATATTTTATAATGTGTTGATATTACTTATCTTGGCATTTCAATTTCCATGGAGTATTCATAAAAGTATTTTAATTGTTTATGCGAGCAAAATAGCTGCACTATAGGGAAAGGAACTTTATGTTTAACGTAGAATCACTTTTTCCAATAATATTAATTTTTTTATTAATTTAATGTTAGACATGAAATTAATAAAAAAAAACAAGCAAATATTATGACTATTGGGTATGACTCTTCCTACTCCTTACCCAGTTTATTAAACCACTATAGAATGTCGAATATTTTATTATTTAAAAAAAGTACTCATTTTTATAGTGTGTATTTGGTTTTTAAAATTCTTTTGGCTTGTTTGATTTATCTTCTAAAAAGCTCGGTATTTTTTTTTGCTTAAATGAGTATTTCCAGTCTACACCTATATAGAGAGTATATCGTGCGCCATTATTTAAAAAGAAATGTCAAAATGGCTGCAGGGTATACAAAACTTATCAAATCACTTTACCATAACTCATATGTAACTTGTATTAACACAGGGATCTAATCGGCATCGCGAAGACTGGTTCCGGTAAAACCCTTGCGTTCATCCTGCCGATGTTCCGTCACATCCTCGACCAGCCGCCTCTGGAAGACACTGATGGCCCAATTTCCCTCATCATGACACCTACTAGGGAGCTCTGCATGCAAATTGGGAAGGATATCAAGAAATTCGCAAAATCTTTAGGCTTGAGAGTCGTTTGTGTGTATGGTGGAACAGGGATCTCAGAACAGGTAAGTTTTGGATGTTTAATTGCTGCTGCTTAATATTGCTGAAAGAAAAAATCAAGAACTAATCACTCGAGGACATGTGATCCCCATCAACCTGCACTTGGCCAGCGTGTGTGGATTAATTATTTCCCAGAACGTAAGATAGTTGAGAGAAGACCTGAGACACTAAATTAAAGGTTGATTGGATAAGTTTTTTTTATACAACTAGTTTTAGTCAAAACTAAAGAAATAGTTACGGAAGAAAATAGGGTTATACCTATTCTATTAGTCTTTCATGATGTCAGTGTTAAAGATATGACACATGGGTTCGACCGTCGTCACTTTGAAATAAAACTACTTTTTAACGGATTTTATCGCGTTTATTTTAGATTTTAGATCCCGACGTTTCAAAGTCTTTTCAGACTTCATGTTCACTGGTGGAGTGTAGCCTATGTAGCCTATGTGTTAATAATATATCTCTGTGCCATATATCCCATGAAAGAGTTACAACACCCATCCATAATTACTATCATCATCCATCCCCATTTTTGGATTTATGAATTGAAAGATATTTTCTGTTTACTCAATATTCTTGTAAGCTAGGATTAATAGCGGTACCCATGAAGAGCCTTGAATTTTGAAGTATAGGATTTTGTTTGAATTCCTTGTTTTAGATAGCAGAATTAAAGCGTGGTGCTGAGATCATAGTGTGTACACCTGGACGTATGATTGATATGTTGGCTGCGAATTCTGGACGTGTTACTAACTTACGACGCGTCACATATATTGTGCTGGACGAGGCTGATAGAATGTTTGACATGGGCTTCGAGCCTCAGGTACGTTAAAATATCTGTTACAGAAATTATGTAAGCTCGAAATTGTTTTTTAATAATACTAAAGTTTAGTGTACTGGGCCTATAACCAATGAAGAATATTTAGATAAGTACTACTTAGAACATTTAACTCAAGAACTTTTATGAGCACGCGTTCCCCTATGTCCAGGTTTGCATGCATAACCTGTTCATGTTTTGCGTAGCTTTTATTGAAGTGTCCATTTGTAAAGATACTTCAACTTTTGCAAGTGTGCATGAGCATGTAAAAGTGTCCTGTGTGTGGTTACCTCGCTTTCCCCAAAAACTGGCAGAACAGTCTAGTATTAGAAGTTGCGTATAACATTTCTTTATTAAAAGTTTTAATAAGTAAGTACGTAAGTAGTTTTTCATGATGTGTAAGTAACTCTTTACCCTCCCACTGCTACACTTAGGATTTCTCTCATCCTAAGGTTTTCATGCAAAATTTGCTCAAATATTGCTTTCAAACAATGTTATCAGAGTATTTAACTATATAATTATTATTGCATTAGCTGCTACAGAAGCCAAAATTAGGGCTATGTAGCCATCATGATTAGGCAATCACAAAAGGGAATGTGAAGATGTCAAGCAAAGGTTTAATGGAAATTTACTAACCTTAACTTCTTTACTAAAAAATAAACGGTAAGGTGAAAATAGATTATTCATGTTTTGTCTTTCTCAAATAATTGAAACGGACAAAGCATGGATTTATAGTCTAAGATATGTGACATCACTATTAGGAGTTCCATAAGGCCTGTTAGGTGCGAGCGAGAAGTCACATAAAAATGATTTATGATGTTAGTACGCACGTGGGTAATAGCTCAAGTATAGTTTATAATATCATAGTTTATTTGTGAGGTAGTAATTTCATTAAAAGACTGTTGTAATGATGGTGATCTTTGTCTATGCAGGTGATGAAAATAATAGACAACGTGAGACCAGATAGGCAGACTGTGATGTTCAGTGCAACTTTCCCGCGGCAAATGGAAGCGCTTGCTAGAAGAATATTGCAGAAGCCGATAGAAGTTCAGGTAAACATTTGTTACTAGCTGTCCACCCCAGCTTTGCTCGGGTTGTGTATCTAATACCAACCGTAAACCTGAAGCAAAACCCTAAGCGGACGAAACCCGTAAAATTTATTTACAAATAAAACTAATATAATCGTATTGAAAATTACAGGTTGGTGGTCGAAGCGTTGTCTGCAAAGAAGTGGAACAACACGTGGCTATATTAGAAGAAGATGCGAAGTTCTTTAAACTGCTAGAACTGCTCGGTCTCTACAGCCAACTCGGCAGTATTATAGTGTTTGTCGACAAGCAGGAGAATGCTGATAGTCTACTTAAAGATCTGATGAAGGCGTCATACTCTTGTATGAGCTTGCATGGAGGTGAGTGTATTACTGTTCTGTTTTTACTGTGGTCATGTTACAATGTTACTAAAATTCGCATCTAGTGCATTAATGCAATAAGTAATATATTTCTTAAGAAAATCTTTTTACTATGATTTTGTGACTAGTTGTAATTTGACACCTGTGTCTGTGTAATAAAATTGATTAGTAACTTACGAATTACGTGCTATTGCAACACTTGCCATCAATGATTTAAGTTTAGTTTCTTATAGAGTGACATATTTTAGTACTAAAATCTTATAATTATTTGATGAATTTTCAAGTTATATTTACAGCATTGTTTACATTGTTTTACTTTTGTGATATAAATGTAAAGGTGAATGACCAAATTATTACAGACTGTGGCCAAAAAATATCTTTGATTATTTTTACCTATATTTGAACCAATTTGGTGATTTGCCTTTAGTTTTTTGTATTTATAACGTTTTGTATCAGGGGCACATAATGTTACCATAGTAACAAGTTTCCATTTGTAAATTTAATTTTGTAATGAAAGTTCGAGAGAAGAATGGGACTACTTATTTGATATGTACTGCATGCAATTCCACAATGGCAATGGAAGTTAGGCTTATGTAACTAAAAAGTGGTATTATATTTAGTGATCAGGTTTCCAAAAACACTACTGGCTTAAAATTTTCTTTTGCAGGTTACCTCTGTCTTCCTGTTTCTATTAGATTTATGTTCGCGACTAACTCATGAAATGCAGTGGTTCTAATAATTATAATATTCGTATAAAAATAATCCCATTTCAGTTTAGTTATTTGAAAGTTAAGAATGGTTAAAATGTAATATTTTTTTACTAAAATCAACTAATAGACTATTTTGATTTCAGCAACCAGCGGATCTGGGGTCGCCTCAATTGACATAGCATTATTAATTACGTCATATTTGTAGTATTTCGAAGTGTAAGCGTACATTAATCAAAAATGTTGCTTATGATTTATCTAGAATATTAAAATTTATAATAATAGGTCCCTATAGAATATATTCTACGGTAGGTGCGCTTGACCACATCTTGCCTGATGTTTAGCGATGATGTGGTATATGATATAACGAGCTTCTTCAGTAAATATTGTTCACTCGTGACTTGAAGACAGGTAGATTATAGCTATCGGGAAACACAAATGCCGGCAACGAATTTCACAATTTTGCAGCATAACAGAAGTGGAATTTATATAGGGAACTGGTAGTCAGATATGTATCTGAGAAGTTTCGTAGACTTTCAAATGACAACTAAATATTATCATATGAGTCATATTTAACTCGCTGACAGATAAATAGACATCCGTATGTCCGTCCATACGCCCTTTGCGTAAGCAACATTACCTTTAGCGCTCCTCAGACAGGGGGCATTAAAATATGTACGCTTACACTTACTAACATCTAAAACATTTAAGCGACGAATATATTAATGATGGCCTGTTACAGGGATTGATCAATTCGACAGGGACTCTACAATCGTGGACTTTAAGAACGGCAAGGTGAAGCTGTTGGTCGCGACCAGCGTTGCGGCGCGAGGGCTCGATGTTAAACAGCTTGTGTTGGTGGTCAACTACGACTGTCCTAATCACTATGAGGATTATGTGCATCGGTGAGTGATCTGTTTCAGTTTTACTGGTTCGCATTTGTGAAATATATACTACGAAACATGTTGCAAACAGTACGGTTTGACAATTCTGTGTCTGACTATCTATCTATATTATGAGTGTTTAAAGCGATTGTTATTGTATTAGAAAGAGATGCGGATGTACGCATTGTATAACCGCATCCCTTTCTTTCAAGGGACTCATATCACACAGAATAATACATAAACATTCTTACACTCAGATACATAAACATTCCTGAGATACACATACTAACTGAACACAATAATTTAATCATTTTCTGTTGTTTTTTTTCTAAATTGTATTTATGTTTTTTTTTTCTAAATTGTATTTTTGTTTTTTTTTTCTAAATTGTATTTTTGTTTTTTTTTATACATATATTTTTACTGTGTAAATTTCTATTGTCACTGGCGCTATTTTATGAGGAATCATTGACTATGATAGTACAGTTAACCTAGTTTCGGAGTCAGGGGTCCATTTTCTTTGTGTAAAGTAACTAGTCTCACCCATAATATCTGTATTTTCTCACCTTGCTGACAATTTCTGTGTTGGGTTATAATTAAATGATAAATGATTATTGTTATTATTATTATAGTCCCTTTCAACACTCATAGTATGGCATAAGGAACGGTAAATCTGAGTTTACACGACATAATCCTGCACGTTATTTTGCAGTGTTCGATTCTAAACGAACAATCAGCTGAGCGTTTACACGTTAGGTTTTGATTGCTTGAAGTTAGGTTATTGTGCTCAATGAAGATAGTAGTTTTGCAGCATGTATAATGGAAAAGTTTTTTTCTAAACACAATCCCAGAATAACGAGTCCTAAAATATATACTTTTAAACTTTCGCGTTGCATTATTAATATTTATATTTATCAGAACGGGCAATTAAAGCACTTGCCTTTAATTTGGCTTTCGCAAGCAGACTACTTGCGACCATGACCGGTGCAACCCGTGTCGAAACGTAAAGCCAAATTAAAGGTGAGCGCGTTAATTGCCCGTTATGATAAATATAAATAAGAGTCTTAAGATGTTTAGTTTTATTGAACTAGAGGGTTAGTTTATTCACGTTTGTAGTTTTTTTTTATGATAGTATTATGATCTCTAATTTGATTCTTGTAATTTTAATTAAAAAGCCTTGTATCTCCATAGTTGCGGTCGCACAGGTCGTGCAGGCAACAAAGGCTTCGCGTGGACATTCCTAACTCCCGAGCAGGGAAGATACGCGGGCGATGTAGTGCGTGCCTTCGAACTCGCTGGTGCTGTCCCACCGCCAGAACTGAGACAGCTCTGGGATAAGTATAAGGATGCTCAAGAAAAGGAAGGGAAGAAAGTGCATACTGGAGGAGGGTTTAGTGGAAAAGGTATGGATTTTGTTTTGTTACAGAAGTACTAAAGTAGTTAGTATTGACTTAAGCTGTAAAAAAATTGGACTACCATACATTCGACATTAAGTGTTGGTTGTATAAAGAAGTGTTTTTCAATCTTAGTAGTATGCTACCACTAGCGGACCCTACACAAGTTGTTATTTACACAAGTAGACTGAATTGTGAATCTTAATTCTGGAATACACTTGAACACACTCGACAATTTTCACTGAAATCCGTCCAATAGTTTAGGAGGTGTTCAGTACAAACGCACATAACTTATGACAATTTAATTGTTAGTTTTAGGACAAATAAATCGCTTATTTTAGGCTATACTCAAGTAAAACCTACGTACTAAAGTTTTTTGTACTAATAATTTATTGTGATATTATACTATGTGTTCCGCAGGGTTTAAATTCGATGAATCGGAAGCACAAGCGGCGACTGAAAAGAAGAAGTATCAGAAGGCTGCTCTCGGTCTTCAAGACTCGGACGATGAAGACGTAGAAGGTGATTTGGACGCACAGATCGAAACTATGCTTGCTGCCAAGAAAATTGTTAAGGAAATTAAGGTACATACATTTCTTACATCGATTTCAGATTAGCGTTTTATCCGAAAAACGCTTCTAAGCGAATTTATCCACACTTGCAATTAGTTAGTACATAAGTTGGGTAGGTACTGACGCTGTTACCTGACAGATTGTTCAGTTTATTTCTTAAAGCCTTTATGGTCTGGTTTGATTGAATTTCTGTATCTTCTGGTAATGATTTTATGGTTTGGAAGGTCTACCCTATACATTTGGTAATTTTTCTGTAGTGAAAACGAACTGCAATATAGGCAATCCTAAAACTTTTTAATGCTAAATATAATGGCTAAACGAGCCTAGTCTTAGATGACTGAAAATGCCGTTTGTGAGGAGAGAGCAATATAAAAAATTAAATACGTGCCAAAACAATCAAATATCCTTAAATAAATATTGTAACATGCAGATGTGACCCGTGTACTAAGGTATTATTTTCTTAAATTTAAAAAAGAAAAAAAGTTTTATTTCAATACTTAGGTATTACTTAGTAAATATTTCAATGAATTACGTGCTTGTCTAGTACCCATCATGTTAACCCTTTTAGTGTTTCACTGCAACCAATTTTCTCTCAACTATTTAACGAGTTGAGAGAGTTATATTATTCATAGCACGAGCAAATATCATTGCTTGTATGGTTTGAAAATATTATTATTAAAATGAATGTCTTTTAAATTTTTTGGAGCTATGGAGCTTCAGAACTTTGGGAGGCGTCCGTCTTGCTTAAGCCGACACGTAGAGACCTATTAAAACAAATTTGATTTGAAGTGATGTGGCACCAACCGACGACTATCCTTGTGTAACGTGTTATTTGTTTAGGAGTAGAATCTATCTTCTTCGAGGTAAATAAATATCTAATACGTGGCCCTCAGAAGGTTAAGGTAATAAAGAAAACACTTTAATTCAACAAGATACAATCGAGAGAATTACAATATAGTGTATATCGAGTTATAAAAACACAGGTCGTAGTTTGGGTAATGGATAGAATGAGTAAATAGTAAGTAAGAGGTTACTCAACTTAACGCTGCATACGAAGCATGCCCAAGATGCTGCGGCGCAATTTTTTTTTCGTATGACCTTGTATAATCGTCAGTCGGAGCTAGGTGGTGGATGAGTACAGAGGCGACCGTAGGCGAGTGCCACGTCACACTTGTTCATCGTTATTACTACTGTGCACAGCCTGGCGTGGCGACAGCGGGCGTGCCGGGCGCGGGCGGGGCGGGGGCGGCGGGGGCGGGGGGCGGCGCGGCGGACGGCAAGCTGGAGCTGGCGCGGCGCCTCGCCTCGCGCATCAACATCGCCAAGGGGCTCGGCGCCGAGCACAAGGGCGCCACGCAACAAGCGGCCGAGGCGATCCTCAAGGGGGCGCCCTCGGCGCATACGCTCATCACCGTACGTAGCGCTCTTCTATCCTTCTACGTCGCAATGTAGCGTCACATACCTGACGCCACTCGACTGATATTACGTTAAAGCGATCCTTAATCACACCAGCAAAATTTCACCGACGATTATCATATATACGACTTCGACAAGAAAAGTGGGAGAACCGCGGTCGCCAGGCATCACACTTCGCCCGGCCGGAAGGTCTTTCCTTTTTACTTGAGAGCCCCTACTACCCGATCCTCCAGTCTCGTAAATAGGCTTATGCTAATACCCTGAAAAGTCAACTTCATCACAGCGACCTCGACCCGCACTGTAGTTTGACTAAAAACGAATTAATCAGTTTAGAGATGGTTATCTGAGAAATATCTTATTTGGCCCGATAATTTTTGACAACTTTAAATACATATTTCAAAGCTATTTAAAAAAATCTTTACTTAGATTTTCAATCTAAGTAAAGATTTTCATTCAATTTAAGAACCTAGCTCTTGTGGGTAACGCTTGTGCCCTTCTTCCCCTTTGTCTTTAAAATCTCCCTTATTATATGACGTAGCTGTCCCTGTGACGCCCCCTTCTGCTCATTCCTTTAGTGATGCCTTCTGTGATGTTATTAATAAAGTGATCTAAGATATCCAAGTATGTTCCCACTTGGCCGTAATGATTTGTAGAAGGTTACATTCAAATCTCTATTACTATTTATACAAATTTTGTATTAAATTAGCACCTCTCTACAGGCAAAAACGGTAGCGGAACAACTCGCAGCCAAGCTAAACACTCGTCTGAACTATCAGCCGCGGGACGAGGCTGCCTCCGAGCCCGCTGAAGAAGTGTTTAGGAAATATGAAACTGAACTTGAGATCAATGACTTCCCACAACAGGCTCGGTGGAGAGTCACCAGCAAGGTATGTGTACAGGAGCCATCCACATTTCGTCAGCTATGTTTAGTTTTTAAATGTGATAGGGGAGGAGCCCATTGCCGATTATCGGGGATATTCCTAATCTTGAGCTGTCAAAGATTTTTTTAAGTATTATTAGAAATAAGTGAGTAAATGCAAGCAGATTACATCGTTGCCTTGTCCTATAATTGAGGTTTACTTTTCGTCTTAAAAGTACTAATTGCAGAATACTGCATGTGGGACAGAGGTCTAGCACTGGTCTGCTGTATCTCTTGGGGTTGGTATCTGGTTGGCCACTTGACTCAAAACTTGGCTATTTGATAATAAAACGGCGGAACACAATTTAACACATGTTTATTCCACGGATCGTAGGTGGAGAAGAAAATTACATGCACAGCGTTGCCACACGGTACAAAGTGTTGCTAATTTAAATCTAAATAATTTAATTTTAATGTTGCTTGTTATAACACTGCATTTTTATGCAGAAATGTTCACTGAAGAAGCCCGAAGCAGACTTAACGTGGTGAACGAATGAATCGATCAAGTTACGTCAATCCTGACATAACTGTAGCACGCTTACCAAGCCTCATTACCATTCTAAATTCATTAGACTTTTGTCATCATCTGCCACTGGCAGTTATTATACTAAGTTATAATAGCGCACAAAACTGAACGTGGAGTTTTAAAATTATTTGTAAGAAACTTCTCCCCGTTTACTTTGGTGCGTATTAATAGTTACTTTGGGTTTTGGTAGGTATATATTATTGCGACTTACTCGGAGTTCTCCTAATCTATTTTTTTAATAAAAACACTTTGAAATCTTAACCTAAACAAAAGTGTAGGCACCTACTGATTATATTGTTTTCGTGAGTATTGCAATCTGATTCGAAACTCTTAAAAATTGCGTCATTCGTCGCGATATTGACGTGTTATAGTTCAAAACAATTAAATAGTATTAACCTTCGTTTCAAATAAACAAACCATTTTTTCAATGATAACGTTAAAAACGAGCTTCTTATTTCTAGAGTTGGTTTCATTGCGTTTAATTAACCTCGATTACCATTGTATTATTTGTTTATTTATTCCGTATCTGTGTCCGAGGGAAAAGAAAGATACTTCCGTACTCTTACTTTTTTGACTTTTTCTTTTTACAAGATAGACGAAATTATATTTAATTATATGTGATTAGGTACAAAACACAAAAAGTTAAAAGTATACAAATTTTTCTCTAAAAATGCACTCACACGTATGAATTAGTTTCTATGTGTAAATAGGTAGTAATAAGTAGCGACGGATCTTGACCCAACTATCTTAGAGATGATGAAATGAAGGCCACATAATACACACATATTGGCCTAATAAATAATTTCTATGTTGGAAATAAGAACTGTGGTGTATTGAAAGTAGACGTGCTGCGAATTTGAGCTATAACGACATGCCTTTTCTTTAAAAATCGTTTTTGGGTCAAAGTAGCAGAATAAAGTACATAGAATAGGGCATGCCACTTCGTGCTGCACAAACCGTGGTTTGCTTAGATTGGTACAAGCAGAGAGCGACTAAGGGATCAACCGCGGTTGATATTACGTACCATCCACCATATATTCTCTCCATTATTCCTATTTCCTACCTTTGTATTTTTGCCATGTCTCTCTCTAAAACCGTAACGTTGCTGGTAAAGTCGTTACACAACGTGCGTTGTAAGAATATTTTAATATATTCTCTCATACAATGTTATAAAGTATTTTATTATGTGGGCGGACTGTATAAGATAACCTTACACCCTTTAGGTATTTAAATAGGTGCCAATGCGACTATCTTCAGTGCAATTTCTTACTGCATCGCAAACACTTTCGACATGTTGTTAAAACTAGCTATTATTGGAGCTTTTATATTCTTCTGTGTCAAATTATTGAGGAAGCACTCCCACAAGTGTCATTATCATTGCCACTAGATGGTTTGTATTAAGGCGATATTCAGTTTTAACATCCCCCCAACTATTTTTCCTTAACTTCATTTCTGGTCAAAACCCCACTGGTGTTTGTTTGATCTTTTTAGTCCCAAATAAATCTCTTTGTCGTTTCAAGGAATATTCCACAAATATCATTTACTAGCTTTCCGCCGCGGCTACGCCCGCATGCAGCAGTGTGATAAAAAGTAGCCTATAGGCTTCCTCAATAAGTGGGCTATGTAGCAGTGCAAGAAACTTTCAAATCGGACCAGTAGTTTCTGAGATTATCGCGTTCAAACGAACAAACTCTTCAGCTTTATAATATTAGTATAGATTCATTTGGATCTATAACGTAATAGGTAGCGAGGTCGTTGATGTTAATTGGGCAATACCTACGACCCAAACCATTTTTGGCAGATCTAATGCCAGATGTCGCTCTATCTACAACTAAGATTCCGAAGCGGTTAAATAGAATAAGTTCAGCATTGTCATTACAATGTAATTTTTTATATTACAGGAGGCGTTGGCGTTGATAAGCGAGTATTCCGAAGCAGGTATCACAGTAAGAGGCACATATGTGCCCCCTGGGAAAAACCCACCCGAAAACGAACGGAAACTCTATCTAGCTATTGAGAGCTCTCAAGAACTAGCCGTCGCTAAAGCCAAATCAGAAATAACGCGGCTAATCAAGGAAGAACTACTTAAACTGCAGACATCAGCTCATCACGTGATCAATAAAGCTAGATACAAAGTGTTATAGGTTGGAATATAATTGCGGAATCGTAATATTGTTTTATTTCCTTAATGACCCTTGTTTGTTTTGTTTAGTTGCACGTTTCCTTATTATACTGTTTACCTAACCTGTGTTAAACTGATGTGCTTGATAATTTTTGTAGTGTATATAGGGAGCGTCAGTCTTTATACGTCCCGGAATAGCGTCACGATATATCGTAGCGTTGTGTTGTACAGATTATTTAGGAGTAAAATCCTCTACGACGGGCGGGCTGTTGGCTGCTCTGTGGTAGTACGGGAGACTTTGTAGGGTCAGGCAGTATATGACAGTTACATGTTTTGTACAACACAGTGTAATGCTAAACTGTGAAGCTATGGGACAATTTATCGCTTTGACGTGCGCTGAATACGCTTTCTGTGCCCTTATTATAATATGCGTACTATCGAGTTAAGTTTATTATTATTTTTTTATAAAATCATGTGTAGCGCTTCAAGCGGCAACTATATGTTGCCAAACATAGTTTACTCGGTAGCGAGTATAGAAAACTTGTTATTAGCTGTAACTGTCTGGTCACCACACAGCGCAAGCGGTGCGACTAGCGATTTTGATGTTCATAGCGCAGCGATGTAACGTATATACCTACGCCTTGGCTACGTAACGATGTGATAACATGATGTGAGAATTAAATGTGATGTGATTGATATACACTTTCGAAGTCACGTGTCAATCTTATGTCAATTCCATACATTTTGTTTTTTTTTCATCTTTCACTATCGCTTCTATGTGACTCTGTTAAGGGCCCTTCACGTCAACCCTTTTAGTTTCCTACTGCTGGTCAGTGGTCTTCTCTCAACTATCTTACGACTTAAGACAGTTTGAGCCTTAATCCACACACGCTGGCTTAGCCCAGGTTGGTGGATGTCATATGTTCTTGAATAATTAGTTCTTAGACATACCGGTTTCCTCACGATCCTTCATCGATATTGAGCAGCGGCGATGAAATAATTCACACAGGGCCCTTAGCAAATACAAACGCGGACGCCCAATTAACTGCATCCAGAGCTTGTTTTGTATACATACATAAGTTTTGTTGCGAGTTACCCCTAGTTTCCACGGCACAAGAAAACATGTTGCAAGCACTGTCTCTATCGTTTAGAGATGAGTAGAAAAAGATAAGTCTATGCTTGTATCATGTTTTGCTGTGCAGTGAAAACGCCCATTTAGAGAGAGAAATGTAATTTTATTGACTTTTCACCCAACTCTTGACTCGTTTCTAAATGAAATGAAAATGAATGAAATGAAAATGAATGAAATGAAAATGAATGAAATGAAAATGAATGAAATGAAAATGAATGAAATGAAAATGAATGAAATGAAAATGAATGAAATGAAAATGAATGAAATGAAAATGAATGAAATGAAAATGAATGAAATGAAAATGATTGAAATGAAAATGAATGAAATGAAAATATGCTTTATTTTTTTTAGACGCGAATCTACTTAAAAATAGTCCAATTTCTTTTCCTACCGTGCAATGAATGACTGGCAACTAACTACTGAGAAACACTGCCAAAAAACTCAGTAGGCTTTTTTTCTTTTTTAAATGAAGTACTTATATCTATTACATTTTGTTTGCTTCTTGTGTTGAATTAGAGCGACTTAATTCCAAGCGTTTTTATCCGTTAGATAGTCTGAAATTTTATAATACGCTTTCTTACATAACATTTCCCTAATAATATTTGGAAGTTTATTGTAGAAACGTATACATTGTCCCATAAAAGAGTTACTGATTTTGTGGAGTCGAGTATGATGTGCTACAAGATCGTTATTATTTCTAGTATTCAAACTATGTGTGTCGCTTATTTTTTTAAATTTCTTAATATTTTTAGGCACATACAATAAATTTTCATAAATAAAGTTAAATTACTTATTTAACCAGACGCATATGCAGCACCAGACGCATCACTCGCGACTCTTTAATAACTTTATTGAAGGGCCGGTGGCGTGGTCGGTAAGATACTTGCTTTTCACACCGCAGGTGGTGGGTGTGATTCCCACACAAGTCAGACATTTGTGTGATGAACACGTCTGTTTGTCTTGAGTCTAGGTGTAATAATCTATATTTAAGTATGTATTTACAAAAAAAAAGTATTTTATGTAGTATATTACCAGTTATCTGGTTTCCATAGTTAAGCTCTGCTTGGTTTGGAATCAGATGGCCGTGTGTGTAAATGTCCCACTATATTATTATTATTATATTATTTTTAGTCATTCTCTCATTACTTTTACTTTTTCATAAAAATCTGTTGACTTTTAAGTATTGTATATGTGTTTAAAAAAAGTTGTAAGTGATGGCTGTACTTGTGCAATACTTGTGTGACTAAATTGTGTCATCCTTGATTATAAATATATGTAAAACAAATGAGTCTCGTGCGCATCGTGATAACGCGGGTTATCGTCGCGGGAAGATTCCACGGCAAACAACTGACGACAACTACATAATGTCAGTCAATATCCTGGATACTTACTTTACTGATAAAAAAGAATTTCTAGTACCAATGTTGTGTTTGTTTGTAGACTGTACATTATCTGTAATGTTCTGAGTCTGATAGTTGGTCGTAGATTCGTAAAAAAATCACGCTGGTAGTATATATTGTATAATAATAAATAATATAATAATATAATTGTTTTTTTTTTTTAATTTTATTTTTTCACGTCTAAGATAGATTTGCAGGTTACAGTGATAGTCGGCCAAGTTGCCTGTAAAATGTAACAATGCCTAAAAATGTACGGTACCTCCTCCCTTTTTAAGTCGGTCAAAACAATTGCTTTTGAATACGTAGCTATCTAAATAACACTACAACAATCGGGTGTGCATACGCGAAGTGGAATGTTGTTGAATTTAAAGATTTTAATTATGCAGATATTTAGTGTATGGCGTATGTAATTGTGTATGGTAAAAAAAAATTGTGTATGCAGCCATTGTGGAGAAACTCGCCAAAAACATTCCGCTGTGCGGACGTTGTCCTGACGAAACTTTTTTTAATCCACGGACTTAGAAGAAAAGAAATGTGTCCAAAAATTAGTGTGTATTTGTGTATGATTGTGTATGTACGAATAAAATTAGTGCATGCATAAACTTCGGAGAAATTCAAGTTTCCGCTGGGCGAACGTTAGGCCATTTGGTAGTTTTCACATAAAGCGCTTATATAGAGAGCTGTGGATTTTTACATACGTTGTTTAGAATTGATTTAAATTTGTTTGAAAAACAGATTTAGAAAAAATCGTAGGGTTTAAAAGATAAAAATATAAACGTAAAATAAGCTTATTAGGTCCTAGTTCGTAAAGTATGCACTTTGAGGTCTAGATTTTCACGTTTATACAAACCTTGTAAGTGTCTGCAACATGTTGCCAAGTATTAATGGTGTTCCGTTAGTAATTAAAAAGTTATAGGACTATTTACCATGAATAGACCACTGTTTACAAAGCAGTCAAATATCACGATGTTCTAGAAGTTCTAAAAGGAATCGCATAGTAAAATGTATTCCAATAATTAGTGTATTAATTCAACTACTCACATGCAAAATTTCATCTCATTAAATTCAGTAATTAAAGAGAAATAATTAAAATACTGACAGAGCTTTGAAAACCTACATAACCCGACCAAGTTCGGATGGCTGCTGCGCCACTGCTGCTCTGCTAAAGATAGTATACTATTACATAACTTTTGACTGGCCTGGTGGCGTAGTGGTTAGTGACCCTGACTGCTAAGCTGAAGGTCGTGGGTTCGATTCCCACCCAGGACAAATATTTGTGTGATGCGCACGAATGTTTGTTCTGTGTCTGGGTGTAATTTATCTATAATATGTATGTATGTACAAAAAAGTACTTAATTAGTATATCCGTGCCTAGTACCTATAACACAAGCAAATATAATTGCTTAAATTGGGACTATACTAGTTGGCGCTGTGTGTATGTATGAAAATATTATATTATTATTGTTATTATTATTAGTTATGATTTATAACTAAGCACAGCAGGAACACTGCACAACTAAGAAAAACATTTACTTTTCCAACGAAACCCATTAAGGTATCTGCTGTATGCCTAAATTAGCTACTAGGCAATAACTAAGTCTGAATTGTCTGACATAACGTAATACGTAATCAGTGTTTATCCCAAAGCGATAACCACATTATTATTCAGATTATCAAGGTCGCTGGTCACATTTCAAATTAATTTATAGATAAATTTAAATATTGTTAGTGTATTATCATGTCTCTACGTCACCTATGATCTCAATTGAGAGATTGTCGGTGTTACAAGTTCATCAGATTTTTCTGGTTAAGTTGTTACGCATGTTGCTAACTTATGTAATGATAATTTAATACTCGCTAATACAATGTAAATCTGCTTTTAAATTTACCCATTCAGTTTTTATATCGCTTGAAACTTCGTCACCCCACTGTAATTCTGAATTAAGCCAAACTTTTTGAAATAATAACTTCATTTTAGTTGTTAAAGGTGCTAACCAACCTAAGGGGTC
Source organism: Meganola albula (assembly GCA_936450015.1). Classification (NCBI taxonomy): domain Eukaryota; kingdom Metazoa; phylum Arthropoda; class Insecta; order Lepidoptera; family Nolidae; genus Meganola; species Meganola albula. The sequence continues at coordinate 4,600,480 of OW388159.1, read as the reverse complement.
AAATATTCTGGATATTTCTGAAAGTAGAATTCTTTTTGTTAATTTTGATTCATTCCCTAGAGATTTATATTGGAAACTGAATTCATATAAAGTGGGGTCCCAGCGTAATCCTAAGGTTTTATATATATTTTTAGTTTTGAATATAATTAACAGATATATTAAACAGCAGATAATTAACGAACAGGTCTCGTCGAATCTATAAAGTAAGAAATCTTTTTTTATTCTATAATAGGCTTGCGCATGACCACAACTTACCTGATGTGAAGCAATGATGTAGTCTACAAAGGAACGCGCTTACCCAGTAAATACCGATTCACTGAGTGCATTCAATAGATACACACACAGCGCCATCTAGTCCCAAATTAAGCAATTATATTTGCTACTAAAAACTGATTTAGTACTATTTAAATACTTTTTAAAAATACGTACCTACATACTATCGTTAAATTACACTCAGACACGGAAGAAACAATCATACTCATCACACAAAAAATTTGTTCTGGGTGGGAATCGAACCGACGACCTCCGACTCCGGTTTAGTAAGCAGTGTCACTAACCACGTCATCAACAAGCCAGTCAAAAAGATGCACAATTTGTAATAACCTGAAACAACAGAGTCACGGACAAAGACAGAATTTATTTTTAATAGAACACACCATAGACAATAAGTCACAGATACATAACAGTTCATGTTATTTTGATAAAAGTAATATATTTATTCTAAGCTCTTTTTTATTAACACCTGATGAAAAAGATGGGTGTTATTAGACGTCAAGACGTTAGATGCCCGTCTAAGTACATGTTGGTGGCTTCGTACTTATTATCGTTATTATTATTAATATCAAAAACTACAATTCACTGTTTTTCCTAAAATAATGTAGGTACCTAGGCGTATATCTGAACATATTTATCTATTCAGTAACCTGTTGACGTAATCTTTGACCCAACACGTTGTTCCCGCACGTGGTTTTGGGTTCGATATCTCAGTTTGTGTAATGCTAAATATTTTCCATATTATGTAGGTACAATTATGTACAGTACACGTTTTAAGCACACACGGGTTGTTTCGCGTGCTCGTGTTAGGCCTATCGAAATACGGACACCGGTATACGGCCTTATTCATAAAAAAGATATAAGACTCCTTAGTTAAAATGGACTTAGCGGGACTTAGTCTCTTTCTTACTTGTATAAATGTCAATATGACAGACAAAGATAAACGAGTTATAAACCCTTTTTATCTATAATGAGCTTAAAATACGTTTGTGAATACGGGGGTTAGTATTTACCTAATGTATTTCCGAGAATGTCTCACATTCGAATAAAACTATTTTCTATCGGATTTTATCGCGGTTTATTTTTAACCGACGCGACTTCTGAAAAAAAGGAGGAGGTTCTATGTTCAATTGTAGGTACTTACCTATGTAATGTTTTTTTTTTAATATAAATTTTGACAACAACTGACAGACTGTATTTATTAGCATTTTAATTGCGATTGTTGAATTGATTTTTGTCAAATGATAGAAAATATATTGACAATTTATAATAAGTAAAATATTTAATTAATTAATTAAAATTAATTGACAGATGTTTTTTCACCAGAAATTGTAACTTATTATGTGTGAACTACTGACTAATTTTAAGAATTCTATGAGTACTTTAAACTGAGAAATAAGTACTTAAGTGATTGATTGATTGGTTGTTTAAACGAGTATGTTCGTCGATTAGTCCGTCATTTATGGATCAATTATGTAAATTATTTTTTGTTTGAAAGAGTATACCACGGAAGATAAAAATAAATTTGTTACAAAGGAGTATACCTAACTACTTCTAAGTTAATTCCAATATTTTTTTTCTGATGATGGACTTCGGAGATATTTTATAGAATAGAAATCTTCATAGAATCAGTAGAACGGTCATGACAGCAGTGTTGCTTTGTATACGTGCAGTCGATGGCTGACTACTAACAAAAATGGGGGTGTATTGAATCTCCTCACCAACTTTCCATTACTTATTTTAAGTATGGCTTTTGTAGCCAATTACCACAATTCTGCCAGTGTCCGTCAGTGCAATGTGGAATATGACGCGATGTGGATAGTGAAACGTGAATGATTAATTACAAATTTATGTTTTTGATTTCAATAAATTTACATAGTAAATACTTATTTGAATAACTGCAGGGAACAGAAAGAAAAGAACACATTTCAAAGAAGTGGGACAAGGAATTTCGGGGGGGTTATGTCCTAAGAGCGGTGGAGTCTCGGGAGGCAGAAAAATATAGATAAATATACCGTGTGGGAAATCGTTTTTAGTGAAATTTTATAAGGATTTACAACCGTCTTCTACAAAGTGAAAAAGAATATCTCTGTTATTTGAAGTCGGTGCTAAATATCGGACCTATTTAAAAATAGAGGCTGTGTTTACTTTGCCCAACTTTACAATTGATAATTTCTCGGATCTTTAACTCTTTTTAGTGTCACGGGACTTTTCTCAACTATCTTTTAGTGCCTCGCTCGCGCACAAACCTGCTAAAAAAGGCGTCACTGACAAGTGCTCTTTACACCATCAACCTTATTAGCTTCAAAGTAGACATATTTACATGTTCTCCGAGCGAATTTACCAGGATAGCAAAGAATGTCATAAAGAAGCAACTACTGTATTCGGGTAAATTCCTGTAAAAGTAGATGTAAGGGTGAATCTATAATATAAAAATGAATCGCAAAATGTGTTGGTAAGCTTATAACTCGAGAACGGCTGAACCGACTTCGCTAATTCTTTTTTAGAATATTCCTTGAAGTACGAGGATGGTTCTTACGCAGAGAAAAATTAAAAAACTCCTCCGAAACAGCTTGACCGATTTTTATGAAATCTTATAGGTCGTATTCTGTTTTCGGACCCGGCAGGTGGCACTGCTTTACCGGGCAGGACGACGTCTGCGGGGTCCGCTAGTAAATAAATAAATATTACGAGTTGAGAGAGTATAGCCCTTAATCCACACACGGTGGCCAAGTGTGGGTTGGTGGATGTCACATGTTCTCGTATGATTAGTTTTGACAATAGATACTGTCTGTCATTTAACTGCTCAATAATCAATAGGTATCTGCGTGATACACAAAGTCCAAGCCATAACGTGAAGATGACACCTGAAAGTTGTACGCGCGGTGTGTGCTACGCACATGGTGCGTATTAGGTACTTACGTGAAGTGATATAAATATATTATTTCTATTGACAGTACTGATAACGGTATCTCGCTGAAATAGCACGAAATCTTCTAAGTACCTAATACACACATCTATTTCTATAAGTACAGTATAGTATTTTTTTTACCGTCTCTAAAGAAACTTAATTTAAAATAACTACCTATTGGAAACGATGAAAATGAACGATGACAATGAAATGTACATTTCTCACCCCCACAAGCACCATAGCTATTAGCTAGCTTTTGCTTGCCTTAGAGCAGGGATTTGTAAATTTTATAAATCATCAACTCGAGGAAAATATAAAAAAAACATGCGAGTTTAAACTATTTTTTTTTAATTTGTAGACCTAAAGTCAGTGTCACGAAAAAAGTCCCGCGGCATTCAGTGGAACTAATTATTAAAGATCGGAAATGTTTCTCAATTTGTAAGAAATTATAACAATAAGAATGAAGCCTGAAATTATTACAATTAAAATTTGGAGTTGAGAGGGTGTCCTTTCAACTCTAAATTTTAATTAGACTGTAGAGTCGCCTAGCAGCAGCATCCTAGCGCCCCGGCTGCGGGACTTCTTTCGTGAAAAGCACTCTAAAGGTAAGTTTTTCTATTTTTCTTTTTCTTTTGACTTGAAAAAAAAAAAGTTTTTTTATTTTTATCGATTGACCTAAACAAACCAATGTCCCGTTTTAAGTAAAAACATAAGTGGTCATGTTAGGTAAATAGGTATATTAAATATTTGTTATCTATTATTTGCTGTTTGTCGAGATTTCAACTCTTCACTAAGACTTTAATGTTATTTAGTACGCATATAAATAACTATAGTGGTACTTATTTTAATTATTTGACGTCAAACTATTGTTCACGTAGGTAATTATGATTTTCCTAAGTAGGTGGTAAATTTAGCACTCTTAACGTATAGTTGCAGGCGTGCGTCATTTGTTTCGTCAAGAGATTAATGACCCAAAGTTAGTAACGTCCCTGATTATCAATTATAATTATCGTTCTAAAGGTCGATATTTGGACAAATAACTTGAGATGACATTTAGTACTACAGTTGTTGGTAGAAGGGATCAAATACTTACGTCTTTAGTTAAAATGCTAGAAAGAAAATAGCGAAATATTTTTTCTGATTCGTAAAAGCGCGACAGACAGACAGATACAAATTATTTTCGGATTTATAATATTAGTAACGAAGTAAGGATTAGCAGAGTACCTACCTATTATTAACTATTCTGTGTTAGCAGCATCGACTTCAATTAACAGATCGCTACCTGAATCCAAAAGTGCCACAATTTAAAAGTTTTGAAAACAGTTTTATTGTATAGACAAGGTCCTCATAGCCTCGTTTTTGCAATGATCGATTTGACCTACTGTCAAAATTTTTCGATTTGTAGTGCTTTTGTATTCAAGCAGCGAGATGTAGACATGTTATTTTGTACGTTTTAGAAGCGGCTCTTTATTTTTATTTTATGTTAGTTGTGATGGAAGTAACTCCTTTTAATAGACTGATTGACATCCATATCTGTTTGAAACAGATTTTTGATCCTAATTTTGAGTCAAAAGAGGTTTGAAATAAAACTACTTTTTATCGCGGTTTATTTTAGATTTTAGATCCCGACGATTTAAAGTCTTTTCAGACTTCATGTTCACGGTAGAGGTTTTCTTCAAACAGGTTCCATTTAAATTTGACTTCATTTATTTATTTTTCTTTCTTCTCACAATAGAATTACTGTACTTCCTTAAGTATGACAATGATTAATATCTTTATTGATGAGTTATTTACGCATCGTTATCTTGCATAAACTTTCCATTAGTACTCACATTATGTGCTCGACTTGTTCTATGACTCGCCGTCTAATTATAGTATTAACGTAACTTATCGTGTACTTATCGTATTCTTTATGAAGTTGCTCTTAAATGTAATAAAAGATTGGGCTGTAATAAAGAAAGATGCTCATCTGTTTTATTTGTGTTTTAAAATGTTTTAGTAATAATTAGTTACTAGAAGTGACAATTCCACGATACATGGAATCTTAGTGTGGGGTCCAGAGTAATTGTAAGCGTGTTAGTGAAAATTGTAACCCCATACCTACTGATGTTTACTGCCGTTTACTTCAGAAATTAGAATTAAAAGCTTATACCTACCTACTTCCTTGTTATTCATACGACCTATTGAGAATTCAATGCTCTTTGAAAGATGATGCAAGTTTTGTTAAAATTACTACACTATCATAACAAAATAACTATCTAATACTACTTACTATGAATTTTATTATCTGTATAATTATTTAATTATTAAGTTACATAAAAGTAATAAATAACGTAATTAAGCTAAATATACAAATCATTCTATAATCTGTTCCATTTCTGTCATCTCTTTTTTTTACGGTTTTTGGCTCTGGCTGCTTGGACCGTACGGGCCTCTGTCACCTCTTTACCTTTTGGTCTGGCCACAACACAAAACAGACAGTCAAAAGCGTCTTAACTGGTGGTAGTTCTCTTTACTCCCGACCAGTTTAATAAAATGAGGATCAAAGAATCAATCTAGGATACAGTGTCCCTGCGGAGCAATGGCCCTGCAAAAGGACAAGGATGAGGCATCGTCTGACATGCCTCCTCGTCCCGGATGGAGCCCACCTAACTGCAGTGCCAAAGCAGGGCGGCTTGTTTCACCGAACCGTACCGGGCTGTTCGGTAAATGCGGGGTATTGGACGGTACAGCGCATCCCGTCGCTTGGAGTTGGAGACCCCGAGAGGTTCCAGGACTACCTCATGCCAGAATGCCAGGCTGAGGATCTGTAGTGTAAATACCCGCCATGAAAAGGATTGCATTCCCACAGCGCCAAAATATTTCCAGTTATAATATGGCCTAATTGTCCCTTACAGCTAACAATAAATTTTATATATTTTTGCACTCCTCACTTATAATCTGATAAGCTTGTTTATCTAAAACCTGTAATTTGTTAAGCACGTGCTGAAATGTGGGTCGTGTTTGTAACAACCGCGATTCACGCTTTTACGCAACACCACCATCAGTCTGATTAAGTAGTTTAGGTACCTATATATATTTATCATTTATTATAGCAAAATAGACGGATAAAGACTGATTATTGTAAGTCTGATGGTTAATACGTGCAAAATACAGGAAACGAGATATAGATACAATAACTAAGTAAATATAGTTTTTGAGAACGTTAAAATTAGTAGAATAATTCACTACTTACTTATTCTGTTCTCTGCATCTCTGCGTATATGAATGTTTTTCACTGTAGAAATTTCACGCAGTTTTCACATAAAGAAACACAGGCTACCACACTGGCGTTGCCCATGGGCCCATGGCCCGTGTTACGTGTTGCTCTACAGGTTTCCATCATCATCAGTCATCAGTAGATACCCAAGTAAATTTTTCAATGAAGGTAATATACAGGAGAGAGCGAGTTAGACACAACTTTTTAAAAGTGCTTCAATCTGTTATTTATTAGTAATGCAACCGTTAAAAAATTTGCTCGATTTTATCTAATTAGGTGATTTAGATCTTGTGTGTAGCACCTACTTACCTAGTTACAATATATATTGTGGCAATAAAATAATACAATTTATTGATAATACGATTTATTGGTGGGTAAATAATTATTCTATACCTACCCACAAGATACGACAGAGAAGTCAAACTATAAAGTCGTCCATCAAATCTACGAAGTACCGTTTGACATTTCTAAACGTAGTACATTTAGAATTAAATTTTTTTGTATAAAAATTGTTTATGTTATGTTAAAATAAAAATAGCTACATAATTCAATTATTTTACAGGAAAGCTAATAAACATAGTGTGAATTACGCCTCTATAAAGCTAATTTAATAGAAAACAGTGAAATTCATAAAAGGTACTTCTTAGATTTGTTCAATCGTAAATTAACTTAGTATTAGGTAAAATGTTTAATTAGAATTTATAGGTATGTCTGCGACCTATAGTGATGGTTGCTAGGTATTTTCCTACGACAAGACGATAACAGTAAGAAAAGATAACCCATTTCTCTTAGGTCATTTGCTCTGAGATATGCATTCAAGAATAATAATCGAGTTTTCGTTTTTTTCTCTAGTGACACTACAATCGACTCTGGTAGACTTCGGGACGGCTGGTCACCATCCACAAGATAATCGATTGATCATTCCTATATCAATTGACTCTTTTTTGTAACGAACAGTAACATTTTCTACCAACCGTACGCCAAAACTGTTGTTTTTAAAATGTTGTGGAACGCTATGTTACGGCCGTCTCGTTAGTAGTAAGCCGTGGTAAAGAATGGTTTCGCTAACTAATCACAGATGGTTAAAGAAACCTGGCATAAGTCGTGTTTGAACGAGATGCCTAGTGAAGCTATGTGCAGGGAATTGGGTTGGCGGACTTCAGGAGGTAAACTATGGATCAATGATCACGTAATTAATTTTTATTATCATCACAAACTTGAGGAGATCCACTTGGTAGACATATTAATAAGTCTCTATAGAACGCCATAACCACGGAAGAATGGAGCAATTTGAGCCACTTAGGTTGTTGTCTATTAGAATTTTCGCTCTACACATATTTTTAATATATCATTAAATTGAATTACACCTATTTCAGGTAGGCATTTCATTCGTTCCTTTAACATTTTTATCAATTCCTAATCCTTTAGACAAATTACACAGCGAATCTCTAACGAAATATCGAAGGGAACAAAATGTATGGAATTAATAATAATTTTATAGTGGATCATTAACACACACGTTCATCTGATCTCAAACTAAGCAGAGCTTGTACTATGGAAGCCAGTTAACTGGTAATATACTACATATAATACTTTTCTTTTGTAAATACATACTTAAATATAGATAATAACACCCAGGCTCAAGAAAAACACACTTGTTTATGACAGAAAAGTCTGACTTGTGTGGGAATAGGACACACGACCTGCGGCGTGATTACCATCCGGCTACATATCAAGCTAATGTATAGGCTTTTTCTTCCTACGAGAGGTCAACTAATACTGGAAATGTATAGCGTGATGTGCAGCCGTGTGTACCTAATTGGGCTAGAGGCCCAGCGTTGCCCTCTTAATATTACCATCGGTCGACGTCGTGGAGGGATGGCAGACGCTGCGCCGCTGTGATGCGTATGCGGTCTCACCTTGTGAATCTTTTTGTCGTTTAATTAAATTTATTAAGAAGTAATCAATCACGCGCAATACATTTATAGGTACCTATCATAAAAGGTGATTGATAAGCAAAATCGTTATCTGGCGGCGTAGCTAACTCATGATATTTATATCGTAAGCTATGATGCAATAGGAAGAGATTATTGGTTTAATTCTATTATCTTTGTCTGCATGGCAATATTAAACGAACTAATTTATTTAACATCTAATTAACCAACAATCTATCTATACTCATAAATGATAAACGCGATAGAGTCTTTCTGTTACTTTTACGCTTAAACTGTTAAACTGATTTAAATGAAATTTGGTGGCAATCTAACCATGACCCAAAGAAGAACATAGGGTAGTTTTTATTCGACTACGCAAAAGTAGGGTCATGGGGTAGTTTTTACGGTCATGGTAGTTGGAAATCTGATTTAACTGACTTCCAAAGCTTTACTTTGTTATCAATTTGAATGCTTTTCAGATTTTCATATGTTTGCACGGAAATTTCTCCGCCAAATATTTGGATTTGCAAGCATATGTTTTTGTTTAAAAGAGGATTATTACAAGACATTTTTAAAAATAAAATATTATTTAATATAGATATGGTTAAGTTTATTACAGATATAGGCAATCGGTTTACATAGTTGTTGCGGAAGTTTGGCCTAGCAAAAACAAATAAATATTACTAAATAAATAAGGAAGGGCTTCAATGACCTGTTACACAATAATAAACTATGAGAATAGGTAAACCAAATTAAACTGATTCGGGGTTATCGATTACGCAAGAAATGTTTTGTACTGAAGTTATTGATTGTTAGATCTAATAGTATTGAAATAATACTACTTTTTAACGGACTTTATCGCGGTTTAGTTTAGATTTTAGATCCCGCCGTCTTACAGTCTTTTCAAACTTCATGTTCACGGGTAAAAAATAATAATAATAGAAATAATAATAGTCTTATTAACCTTTAGTTTACGTCAAAGATTTGATCTATGGTTTATGTCTAGTCTTCTCAAACTTTCGGCAATGTTACAGGTTCTAAAATCCGCCATTTTTGAAACTTCTGGAAAGACGAATTCAAAATATCTTCCTTTACTATCCCGAAACCGTTTACAAAATACGATACCTCTATGTAATAAGAAAGAGAACTACAAATATACTTACAAGATGCGCACAAAAAAACGTAATATTTATTTGGCAGTTCGGTAGGCAGGCAGTTGTAAGATAGTTTATTAGTTATTAATCGTTCATAGCATAATAACTGGCTCTTTCCTAAGCTCAGTTAGTTGCATGTTAATCTAGTAGGTAGTATTCATCAATCCGTAATCTCCACATAAAACTTAAGTATTTTCATAAATTAACGCTATTATCAGAAAAAACACCACATCACAGTTTGAAAATAATGCCATCTAATGTTACCTAAGAACCAAATTGCCAAACCAGAAGTACCTGCTTTTACTTCATCAGTCACTGAATGTCAAAGTTGTAAGGGAGTTTACTGAAAGCTCTAGTTGATTTTGTAGCTTTCCGCTAGAGGTCTATAGTTGTGACAAAGCGTATTCTCTCGATATAAATAACAGATGGCGCTACTTGTTACATTTTTAACGTAAAATTAAATGTGATGTTGATTTTTGTTGAAAAGTAGAATATGCTTGTAATACGTAAGCACTTAAGTATGTGTTCGACTGATATCGTACAGATATGCAAGATGACTAATTTAATAATTAGTCCGGCAAATTAATTAATAAAAGTATTGGACATTTTTTCATTTTTAAAGAAGTTATCTGCATAATAAATAATGGCGTTGGCGATACATTATTGTCCTAATATATTGTTGTGTTTTCAACCCCCCTTGTGACCCCTTTTCGAACTTCAATGCGGTTTATCTCAGTCTTGTTTTCACTAATTAAAAAAAGCAAAAAAAAAACATTCGTAATGATTTTTTTATTATTAACGGTCTAAGTAGTACTTCGATTTTTCTCTGAATCATGCTTATTATTAGGATCGTTTTCTAAGTGAATTCTATCTACAAGTAATTGCATTCCATCGTCCTTATCATCCTTAGTATGGCTACTAAGGATCGCTTAAAATCATTCAAGTTTTGGTCAGTTACAAACTTATTTTAGTATTATATGACTGAGAGATTAACAATACATCTTGACAAAATCACGGTCTGAAATACAAAAACCTCACAATGAATTTCATCGCAGTATAATAATGTATTTATTGTAATGTGTATTAAATATAAGGAGATTAGGTACGTTTAATGGACCGTAAACCAATAGCCAAGGCAATTCATTGCTACACAGCTCAATGCAGTGATTGTGTCTAGGTATTTAGAAGATTCCAATATTAGATTGTATTAGTGAATTGTCATTAGCCTCGCTTATAAATTGATCTATAACTCTTTTAGTATAGACTGGCTCTAATTACCAATAAATGTTGATCCACTTGCTGAAATAATTACATAATACTTGCAGTGATTGTCTTGATTATTCATCGTGAAGTCCATTAAAAAAAAGCATAAACTGAATTTCTAGGTACTGAATTGGATCCCACAAAGATGATTTAAGTTGTAATTTGAAAAAAGAAGTTATGATAATAAGAATAAAACAAGAATATTTCAAGGACGATTAACGACAACTCTACTATTAAGGTTATAAGGACTTAACTAACTTTTTTTTTTATTACCTAAATGTACTCTAATGTATGCTTCTACATCACCCCACAGATATATCAAAGATTCGTACATCCTCTGTTATTGTTTGGTTTACTAAATGTAACAAAGCAACTGTTGTCTTAGCCTCACAAAACGGTGTATATGTTATAAATGTTCTTATTTTGATAATAATAGCGGTTATGTGTGTGCGCATGTGATTGTGTGCATCAAAATATTATCATAAACAGGAAAGTTACCGAGCACGCGCTGGTCCGTGCGTCGTGTCAGAGGTGCGACGCAAGTCTCGCCCTTAACCTCTTTGAATTTATCATTCGCACTGGTTAATTGCGCGCGCGCTGACTTTATCGACTAGTTGTAACCTATCGTCAAGTATTAACGACTGCTTTTATAATGCTAGATGGCGAGGGTTTCATTTGGTTGGTAATAAAATGCAGGAATATGATAATAATATTTTTTTATTAACTTACTCTTGTGTATTTTGTTCACAGTAATGTGAAATCTATAACGATAAAAATATAACAATGCGAACTTGATCAGGTTCATACAACATCTCTTATACAATATTTACTCTTTAATATCACAATTACACTTAACCTATATTTTTATTAAAGCTTTCAAGTTTGAACTTACAAGCTACGATTTTTTAACTTAAGCTAGGTGATTGATGAGATCTAAATATTACTTGTAATCTATTCCATACGATTCACTAAACTTTTGGAAGACAGCGGACACATAACGCGTATGCGACTCCGAGCGGTGCTGGAAACAGATGTGACCGCGGAGCCGGGTCCGCCAGCTCCGGGCACTGGTGTTTACCAGGGCCGCCATACTGCGGGGCTCTTGGTGAATGTGTTGGTGGTGCAGTCCAGGGGCGTCATAGTGTGCATGTGCACAGGCGAGGCTGGAGGCGATGGAGTCACGTAGCCAGAAGTGGAAGAAGCGGTGGAAAGCGCTGGGCTGGGCGGGCTTGCCGGAGGAGTGTCGGCAGCGGCAGCAGCGCGCTGCATGTCATTGAGACGGTGACCGAGGTGCGTCATCAACTGAGTGCCAAGCCTCACATCCACTCCAGGGATGGAAGCCAGGCAGCGGGAAACTTCATTGGCAGCATGAGTAAATCCAGCACGGAAGCGATCGGCGTCCACTGTCGGGTTGAGTGACAGGCGACGTTGGCGACGAAGCTTGTGCAAGTGTCGAACTGTCAACTCCAAGATATCGGCTTTCTCCAATTTGGCAACATTTTCTCCTTCCGACTGAAGAGCGCTGACCATAAGCTCCTTGAGCTCGTCGAGGCAGCGGTTGATGCGAGCGCGCCTTTTGCGCTCAAGCATCGGCTTCATCACTTTGCGATATTGATAAGTGCGCGAGACCGGCTGCGGGCCGTCATCCGAGAACGAACACGCGATCTCGTAAGACATGTTGAAAATTTGTGTATAGCGAGTGGAAGTGTGCGTTAGCGTCGAGCGTTGAACGCGGAATGCGGTGTAGGCGCCGAGTGGGGGGTTTATATAGGGTGAGGATCGTGGGAACGCATAGAGACGTCGAGTTCCCACACGCGCCACCTGTGCTGCGCAGCTGCCGCCGGGGTGCGGGGGGACACGCGCCGCGTCGCGCGTGCGCGCCGTAAACAATCGCCGGCGCGGGCGCACGCCGTGACACCGCGCAACGCTCCTAATTGCTCAGCTTAGAAGAGATTTTGAGCTAGATCGCTACTGTGCTGCCTAGATTTTTGTCTAGCTTGTCCGTAAAGGTTTTACCGCGAATTTTACAGGCTAACATGCTTCTTAAAATCAATAACGTTAAATGTCTATTTTTCTTTTAATTTCAGACATAAGAAATCGGCGCTATAAATCTGTTTAAATAAATAGACATTTAACATTGACATAATTTACGTAGCAGGGCGTAGCTCCCGTTATGCTACGATTTTTTTCGTAGTAGTTTCGTAGTGCGAGCGCGGCGTGTTACGCCATTTCGTAACAACTAGCAATTAGTCAACATTAGCTACTGCATCAGTGAACAGATCTTTTATTCCATTATCGTTGCATCTAATTAAGGCTATAGCTAATTAAGAGCACAGATTTATGCATCAAGTGTTGTAATACAATGCTGGTGCAGTGATCAATCAAGTGGCGACCAGCGGCCGGCGCGCACATAATACAATACCCGCAGCAATTATGTTCTGATCGGCTCGGCTACTGTAAGAATCCATCAATCACAGATTACGCTCCATAATAATTATTGACAGACAGAATTACGGCCCGGTGTTAAATAATAGGAGTTGCCTAATGATATGGCAATTGTGGGTCATGAGTTTGTAGATCTGGATTTCGCGAAAGGTAACGGGAGGTGTGACTGTGTGATGTGGCGCCGTGGCTGGTCGGTAGCGGTTAGGTCGGTGGTATACGTAGGCGGTATTAGTCATGCGTGTACGTAAGTGGGCGCGCAGCCTACAGTGTCCGGTATCGACACGCGTATCGAACGCTTTATGCTTTCTTCGAAGCACACCCACTTTAAAATTCCAAATTATATGCATATTAATTTTTAATCGGGACATAGTGGCGTGGTTGTGACGCTGAATATATTTGGAAGAATCTTATTTTTATCTTGATAAATTGTGTCAAGTTTGCTGCTAGTGATCTGTATTTAACACGGAATTGAATTATTTTAGTTAATTATTAAATGAATAAAATAAAAATTCCACTTGTCTAATCATTGTGTCACGCGCGCAGTTTGTGTGTAATTAACATACTAATAACTTTTACTATTAACACGTGGAGAGTTTTGTGTAATCAGTACAGGTAGTGTTGATAATGAATGGAACTTCTACAAAACAAATGATAGCTACATTGTTGCAAGAATTTACGAGAAATTAATTACCGACTGCAATTATGAAACTAATATACAAGAAATAAATTTTAGTAGATATTTGTTGCTAAATGTAGGAAGTATGTAGCTAGAGTTGTTAAAGTTTCACGCATGTATCTGGGTAAATAGAAGTTAGTGACTTTACCACATCCTATCGTTAACGAATTTACCGACTTTGATGCGATTTTCTTTGTTTAAAAACTGAAGTACTTAATTAAGATGGGTTTTAAGCTAGGTTTATAAACATGGCATGTATTTTTGACGCCTTTTTTATTTACCAGGTCGGACTTCATACCAGTTAACCGAACTAAATACCCCGGGTGTTCCATCGCGCATCTTGGCCAGGGTGTCACGTGAAACAATTAATTAATTAATCACAAGTTAACTGGTTCACCTTTTTAAAAGTGTAGATAGGAACCTGCTGAAGTGTATCGAATTTGAATAAATTTATATTCTAGTAAGTACTTATCTACTCTTGAAGTTGATAATAGTTGTCAACATAACAAACTGAAGTCAGTAAATTGTTGTAGTAATTTGTTTACTTTGTATGTAATGCGACTCAAATTTATTCTTATCGTTATTTTTGTTTCAGTATATTGACGTGACAAGTGTAGTTGTTGGCTTAACTTGTCGACAATTATGGTATCATTCGAATTCGGAGAATTTATTTTACCAAGAGATAATGCGTGATTTTCACGATTACAATAGTCGGGACAGGACTGTAAGACAGGACGCCAAGCTAGCTATAATCTAGTGGTCTTCAAGTCAAGAGTGAATCGGTATTTACTGGGTAAGCGCGATTCATCGTAGACTGCATCATTGCTTCACATCAGGCAAGTTGTGGTCAAGCGCAAGCCTATTTTAGATTTAAAAAAAAATACAATCCACTAGAAAATACACTGGATTGGATTGTCCTCAAGACAGTTGTCCCTATTTACACGATGTACCTTTTATTTATTTATTTATTGGTTTATCAGTAGTTATTACACTAAAACATTCATACAAAATTAGAACAGTAATGCTTAAACTAAGTGCACAACTCATGTAGGTAAACACCACATGCAAAATGCTTTTAGTGGCTTGCTGTCCTGTCTTACTATCCTGTTCCGTCCTCGAATAAATGGTCCATAAGTGATATAATAATAATAGTGAGACATTAACACACGGTCATCTTATCCCTAACTAAGCAGAGCTTGTACTATGGAAACCAGATAACTGGTAATATACTACATATGATACTTTTCTTTTGCATACTTAAATATTGATAATTACACCTAGACTCAAGAAAAACAGACGTGTTCATCATACAAATGTTTGACTTGAGTGGAATCGAACAAACGACCTGCGGCGTGAAATGCAAGCTTCTTACCGACCACGCTACCGGCCCGTCATAATGTGATATTGCGTGGATTTGTCCTTGGCCTTTTTTCAAACCTCCCAATGCTACTATGGCGTAAGCAGCGTCACTAGACGTTATTTTTTTCTAATATTGTATGAAATTTTAGTCGTCAAAAGGCGGGGTATCGGGGATGATTGCTAATTTAGATTGGTTCGTTCAAGTTCTCGTCCTTAAAACGGACTAATCAAATTAGCTTGTGGTCGGACGATGTAGGGGAACCAAAAAGGCGAGCGCGAATGCCCGGCTTTGCGATGTCTATAGGTTAGGTTATTATTATTATAGAGTGGTTGGGACGTATGTATGTAATTTCGTAATAAGGAATATGACCAAACAGTAGCCACCTTTTGAAGACTTGAAGAACGTTTGATTTGAAGACAAATTATTAAGTACGGTACACAGGAATTTGGTTCCAGAGCCTCTGGCTAGATGTTTATACCCAAATCTATTTCACTAAATTTGACAAAGCAAACTAGTACGTATTAAGTAACTATTATCTATGTGTTTACTGTCTTGTTGACCTTTCAGTGGTCAAGCAGTGGTGACGAAACTTTTATAAAGGGATTAGGTATAAATCGTTTGAATTACCTACTTTTATAATTCACACTCTTAATTAGATTTGGTTCAGTGGTAAGCGTGTTTACTTAATAACCGCGAGGTTCAGCAAAAAGACTTAAATTTTGTAATATGCTTAGAGAATTTTAGTTGCAGCTCGAAGTTTGGAAATAAGTACGGTGAACGGCAAAAAGGCTCGCTCTCTATTGGGTAAAGGCCCTAGACATAGCCGGCGAAAAGTGTGTGATATTCACCTCTGCCTACACAAATGTAACGCTAACACAAGCGTAACGCTAAGTTATGTTAGCAAGCTTTAACAATTCATAAGGCATACACCATAGTGATTAAACATGAGAAATGTCTACACCGTGACCATGGAGGTCGTAGATATCCGAAATATCGGTTTAGAAAATAAACCGCAATAAAATCTGTTATTAAAGTATTTAAGTGAGTTTATTTCGATATAGCGCAAAGGATTAGCAAGCTGAAGTGGCAGTGGGCTGGCCATACCTGTCGAAGAACTGATAACTGCTGGGGTAAGCGAGTTCTCGAGTGGAAACCACTTCTTGACACCCTTAGTGTAGGGTTCCCTCCAGCTAGGTGGAGTGACAATCAGCATAAGTTAGCCAGCAGTAGATGCTACAGGATAAAGACAGAGTGAAATGGCGCTTAGGACAGGCTTAGAGATATGTGCAACAGGCGACTGCAATCGACCAAAGATGATGGATGCAGACGAATTTAGAATTGTCAGATGTTTGTGTCAGATTCTGCGAACAATTTAGAATTTAAGTTAGTCTAGTTTGGTACTATAATATTTTACTTTAAGATTTATTGTCTACTAGCTTTCCGACAGCGGCTTCGCCCGCGTGTATGTTGGTTATCGCGCCAAAACATTACTTTATTTTTGCGCAGTCGGATAAAAACTATCCTATGTCCTTTCTCGGGTCTCAAACTACCTCCATACCCAATTTCTGAATGAAATTGGGTATCGGTTCGGTAGTTTAAGCGGGAAAGCGTAACAGACAGACAGACAGAGTTACTTTCGCATTTATAATATTAGTAGGGATTGGACTTCTTTAAATTGTTTTGTTTTGTTTTATTTTTAATTTTATTTGTTTTATGTAAATATTTTTCTTGTCCGTAATTTAAATTTTGTAACTTATATTAGGTAATGTAATTGTTTTAACAAAACCGTGTTAACATAAATTATTCTTCCCGATCGCCTTACCCGAAAATAATAGAAAAGTACCTATGTATAAATTAATGAATTAATTTATTTCTTACTTGTAGTATACCTCCTAGTCACTCAGGCGTCACATAAGTTTAACTCAGTAAAAAGAAAATAGGAATCGTATTCTGAGCTTACATTTACTGTTTACCGCTCCTTGTCTATGTTTGTCATTTAGTTAAAAGTTCGCTGCGCTGTTCATTGAGTCTGATTGTTACAACTATTCTTGAGGTTGAGGAGGGTAGGTTTCTATTATTTTCGGGCGAGGCGATCGGGAAGAATAATTACAATCGAACGTCGCTTACATTATACAGAGCTGCGGTGGCGCAGCGGTATGGGCCTCGCCTTAAAAAAATAAGGTCGTGGGTTCGAAACCTGGTCGTGCCCACACATCTTTGTGTGATTGTTTCATCTCCGCTGCTCAATATCGGTGAAGGAAAACATCGTGAGGAAACCGGCATGTCTAAGAACTAATCATTCAAGGACATGTGACATCCACCAACCCGCACTTGGCCAGCGTGTGTGGATTAAGGCCTAAACTCTCTCAACTCATAAGATAGTTGAGAGAAGACCCGTGCCCAGCATTGGGACATTAAAAAGGGTTGAAGTGAACGTCGCTTACAGGTAAGCTAGTTTGATTTCTAAATAAATAGATGATGATGAAGATGGTTTCAAAGGTAACTTAACTCTTTGAGTTTAAATATTTCGGTAAAAATGTTTTAGTAACGGTATCATCGTATTTGATAGAAATATAATAATATTGACAAAATAGTTCAAAGTTGAACTTGAATCTTTGTTAATCATATTCTTCAGTAGGTACCGGTATGTTCAGTTAAGTTTTGCTATCATTATTTAAACTGGTAGGTATCAATTTAGGGTCACTAATTCTCTACATATCTAATAAGATAGGTTTAAATTCTTAATAATATGATGTAATAATAATGTATGTATTATACTATAACCCTAAACCCAGTAGGTATGTCTGTTAACTAACGTATTTCTTGCATCATCATGACGCCACTATAAATGTGTAGGTAAGTGAGAATTAGGTGACGTGACTCTAAGCACTTAATTTTTAGCGAAGAATTACTCTTGTCATAATACCTACTCATTTTTGGTTCTAGTATTAAAACAATCTCTACCTAGGTAAATATACAAATTATTAAATTATATTTGCTTGTCCTATGCCTATGTTTCAGTAGCGAAGGCTACCCTTTAGGAAATGGTCAATATCAAACGTACTTAATAAAATATTATGTAACGCCTTAAAGTTTTCAAACAACAACAAAAATAAGTATAGCATAAAGTGTAAGAACGATCGATGACGGTAGTGAAGAGATATTATTCATATTAGTAAGAACTTTTTTGCTCCGGCTTTCCTTTTTCAGATTTCCACCCTTCGCGACTGCTATGCCTATTGCATATACTCATGCATATTTTACATTATATTATACATTATTTCATGGCTAAACCACTGAACCTATTTTCATGAAGTCATGTAGATTTAACTCTATACATATATAACTTTATGACTGAACTGAACTTTATGACTGAACTCTATAGATTGTAACAGAAACTTCAGTAGCAGAAACTATAGTAAAAAGCGGCTAGCGGCTGGCGACTGGTCGCATGTTTTCATTCTGTTTGGCTGAGAGTTCATTTTGACTGCAATTGACAATTTACACCAATCCTATCGTGTTAAATAAAGCGATATGATTTGTTATTTTTGATGTTAGTTGTACAATATTACATCGCTGACTGCGCACAATCGTTTTCTTTGTCTAAGGTGTAGTGTGTTGACCTTCTTAGCCAGATTAATCATTAAACAATAGTTGTTATTGTATTCTGCTGAATGTTTTATATCGTTTTACGTTAATCTGATTAAAGAATAACTTCACACAAAATAAACTTGTTACTTAGAAAGTATATTATAGACCGCCCTAGCTTCGTAGATGGTGTAGATAGCCAATTTTAAAACTTTCCAAAATTTTTTAATTTTACCTTATCTTTTCCTGAAAATTACGAGCTACATAATTATCCATTTCGGTGTAGTTGGCGCGATGAATGGTAAAAATAAATATTTTTTATATATCTACGTATAGATAAACATTTATAAGTAGGTATATATGTAGATTATAATCATAATCAAACTTTTTACTCTGATAATCATCCACGCATCGGCGCAAGATCCGTCGCCTGGGTGTGTTGTGCCAAGCCCATGGTATGATAACTGGTATCGATCAATGATATCAAATCAGTCATGAAGCTCGTGTTTAAGATTACACGTCATATCGATAATGACAATCATTCGCAGGCCAGCAAGGATTAGGACTTTCAACTCTTAAGATCGCTACGATTTATGCTCAGCGATATGGTTATCTCAGATTTAAGTTAATAGTATCCATGCTAGGTTTGGGAAAACGGTAATGTAACGCTCATGATTCTAAAATTTTAGAATGCCCATCTATCTTCATAGATAAATTTAGGTATACAGGATGGAAGGGTGGAATGGAACAGCTCTCCACAACCTGAGAGGGTGCATTAAGCTCCTTAATTAGAATTATATTTTACCGAAAATTTTCTACTATTTTTTTTAATTTAAAAGAAATATGTGGTGCTAGTTCACTAAGTGGTAAACATTAAACCAATTAATGTAAGAATGGCCTTTTCCTGTTGCTCGTTCCGTATTAGTTAGCAAATCAAAGCACGATTATTGGATACCCATAAATTTCTTTTACCGATCATCTCCGTATGATGTAGGTATGGATTTCACCCTATCAGTTTATGGGGGGCGGTTACCAGCTGGGATAAATCTGAATTTTTGTTTCCTTAAGTCATGAATCATAAGAACGGCTTTACTTTCTTTAGCTTAAAAGGTTTTTTCGAATAAAAAAAGATTTAAATTGCACAATAAATTAATAAATTTGCGAATTTGAGAGTTCCTGCCCTTTTATAACTATATATTTATACATATTTTTTATTCCATTAGCTGTGTCTATCGGGTCAGTTGTTACGTCGTGTTTTAAATGGACATTTACATACCGCCTTATGTTATTTGGTACTTACCTACCAACATCAATATCTGAGACGTGATATGACACAGGTGCTGACAGATAATATTGTATTAACTGATAATAATTATTAATTCGCAGAAATAGAATCATACGATGATAACGATGTGGTATTGGCAACGGTTGCAATCACTTAATCAAGTGCTGTTTGAAATAAATTTGTTCCGCTTCTCTTTGAACTAATTGTATAATAGATTTTTGTAAATCTCAGATATGGCGATGCGCTATCTAGATCTTATTGTTTTAAGTGTTCAAATAATTTATTCTCAACCTTTGGTCATAGGTACTTAAACATTTTTATTTAGTTTATAACAATAATTTTAAATCAAATCTTAAAAATGAAATCATTCAGACATTGAATTTTCTTAAAAAATAATTAAACTATATTATAACAAATGACAATGAGGTCTGAACAGACAGACACGTCGAGATTTAAAATCTAAATAAACCGCGATAAAATCCATTATAAAATAGTTTTATTTCAATTAAAACATTGTTATATTCTGATTAAAATTTGATAAATTATTTTCATTTATTATATGTAATATCAGATTATCGGTGAGAAGGTGGCAGTAGAATGAGCCTCCATATGGTTTATTACCTGTTAAGGTACCTTAAAGGAGCAACAATTCCAACCCGCACCAGAACGCGGCAAGGCCGCTTGACGGTGCGGCTTTGTCTGGTGGGTGGTCACTATCCGAAACCTACCACCAGTTGATCGTCACCTGATTTGCATCACCCGGGGACCACGTGTAGGGATTCAATTAAAGGTCCAAGGTAAACCCACGGACAGAGATGACTCAGCCCCCAAAACGGCGGTGTTTGTTTGAAATTCTAATAACTTTGTACGAATTCTGTATGATTTGCCGTAGCTGTGACGTAGTAACCAGAAATCCTTATAGGGTCATTGCTGTCAGCTACTGTTTCCACGTAATCAAGTAATCAAGTTTCCCAAAACCCCTGGCTAAGCAGTCTAACACTCTGACTCATACTACGTATGTTTATTTTTATTTTTTTAAATATGTACATTCCAAGCAAGGATGAATGATTACGTAGGCAGTATGTGACTCATATCAGAAGGACGGTCAGTGGCTTCATAATGTGTGTGAAATAAAATAATGTGAATGTCCGGAGCAGCGGTGGCGCAGCGGTCTCAGTCTCGCCTTTGAAGTATAAGGTCCCGGTTTCGATCCTCGGTCGTCCCCACACATCTTTGTGTGAATTGTTTCATCTTCGCTGCTCAATATCGGTAAAGAATGTATGTCCAAGAACTAATCATTCGAGGATATGGAACATCCACCAACCCGTACTTCTTTAAATGCTAACGGCCTGCAAGCGATCGATGCTGTAGCGTTCTAAAGGGAACGCCTATGTCCAGCAGTGGACGTTCCCAGGCTGATGATGATGAAATTGGAGATATAGTCAGTTCTATTTATAATATTTGCGGCTTTCAAAAACATACCAGTCGTGCAACTTCTGAGAAGTTTCTATTTTTGTTTGAAAATTATATTTTCTTTTTTACTTTTTGACTCTGTTTTATGTACATAAGTACATATGTACTTCTTACTCCTGGCTCACTCTTAGCACTCCTTGGCTCGCATCGTACAAGCTTCGCTTGGTTTGGAAGTCAAAGATAGTGTAGGTAGTACAATATAATTACTCTGTGTACTTGTGTCAATGAAGGTTTTTATTTTATTTATCCCTACTAATATTATAAATGCGAAAGTAACTCTGTCTGTCTGTCTGTTACGCTTTCCCGCTTAAACCTCTCAACCGATTTTGATGAAACATGGCACAAACAATCTTTAGACCCTGAGAAAGAACATAGGCTACCATTTATGGCGAAAAAAAAAACTGAAATCCACGCGGACAAAGTCGCGGGCGGCCGCTAGTTAGTAATATAGTATTTTTAGATATTTTCTGAAAAATAATATATAATAAATAATACAACACTTTTGGACTGGTCCATAAATTCAAAGTCACTCGGCGAGCTATGCGAAGGGCTATGCTCGGAGACTCACTGAAGGATCGAATTCGTAATGAATTCATCCGACAGAGAACTAATGTAATCGACATAGCCCACCGGATTAGTAAGCTGAAGTGGCAGTGGGCCGGTCATATCTGCCGCAGAACTGACAACCACTGAGGTATATGAGCTCTTGAGTAGAGACCACGAATTGGCAAACGTAGCGTAGGACGTCCTCACACCAAGGTGGAGTGACGATCTCAACAAGGCGGCTGGCAAGAACTAGATGAGAAAAACCGCGGATTGTGCTCAGTGGTGTTTTTTTTTAATTCTAGAATAGGCTTGTGCTTGATTACAACTTGCCTGATGTTAAGCAATGATGTAGTCTACGATGGAATGCGCCAGCCCAGTATACCGATTCACTCGTGATTACAAATGATTATCAGTGAGAAGGTGGCAGTGGAATGAGCAACAATTCCGACCCACCCTCTCTGCATGGTGTCACCTGACATCGCACATTGTCTGGTGTGTGGTCACTAACCACGGCCGAAGCCTACCACCAGTAGGAGAGCCTTAGGAGAGGCCTATGTCCAGCACTGCACAAGAATAGTCTGATAATGATGATGACGATTTTCCAGTATTCTCTGGGGTCAATGGAATATTTAAAATTAACAATAAATTCCTAACACTATCTATTTGCTAAATTTTCCTTTTTCCTAATATATATATTAATTGACAAACGCATTGAATATCTATTTGCAATGTTGTCACATTGATACCGCATTCAGGTTAATCGAGAAACTAATGTGACTCAATTATCTTGTACTTGTGTATAATAATAGGAATTTTCCTATTTACACCAGTCTTTGTTTATTGTTGAGTAGCACGCGCACGTAATTGACGCTTTACAGTTTAAATATAACTATCAGATTATGTATCTGTTGTGATATGACGCTGTTTTAATATAAACAGAGTTAAAACTAATACCGTTTCAGGTGAAACTGTTACGTATCAGAACGATGTATCCAGTAACGTTACTGAACCTGTAATGTTACATTATAAAATGATAACGTTGATAACGTTATAGATTACCTATCATTTTCGTAGAAGAATATAATATTTCGTGTTCGCTTGAAACTGCGAGGTCCCGACTACGATTCCCGGGTCGATCAAAAAGACTTTTATCTTAGTTGTATCTCGAAATTTAACATTTTTCCCAATGAACGGCGATAGGCTCGTTCCTATAACGTATGGGACCTAAACATAGCCTCTTCCTACAGTTTCAGCTAACACAGCATGTTGCTATGATGCCATGCTATGTATTATTTATACATGTAGTTTAAAATGTGAATCGATCCAATTGTAATGTGTTATGATTGCTTATCAATAGTACCTACTAACACAACTGTGCTGTTTACAGTCTGTAAATAATTTGATAAAAATTGCTCAATACAACGTCTTGTTTCATCACCTATTGTAACTCGTGCAGATTAAAGCCCGAATACACTAAAGGGCATAATTTGTTAGACATATGACGCGCAGTATTATCTACGTGACGCTGAATCGTTTTATTTAATTATTTATTTATTCATTTGATCTTACAAACTAACAGATATAATAACATCCAAATCGCTTACAAGATTAGTTAATTATAAAACAATAAAATTGAGTTTTGTTTGATAATATTACTGTTGTCATATAAATATCTGGATGACCGCGCTTTGCTCGGTATTTTTTTTTAAATTACATTTTCTAAAAATGATTCCTAGCTAGATCGATTTATCGCCCCCGAAACCCCCTATATACTAAATTTTATGAAAATCGTTGGAGCCGATTCCGAGATTCCAATTATATATTTATATATATACAAGAATTGCTCATTTAAAGATATAAGATAATTATAGTAAGGGACGCTAGGGACATGGGGTCCGGGTGCGCGAGCTCTTTACTGCACCATTTCGAAACTTTTGGTGGATAGAACACGCGACATGAAGGCTGGTCTACACTTAGGCCAAAGATTGAGCGTTGCCATTCAACGTGGCAATGCTGCCAGCCTTCTTGGTACGCTACCCACCGACATTGATGCGGAGGAGTTTTTTGACGCCCAGCTTTAGATATGTTTTATATGTTCTATTTTATATTTACCTACTTTTTAGGCTTAGTTAGTGCGTAGGCTTATTTCTGGTAATATCTTTTAAATCTTTATGTTGTATACTCCCAAATTGTTAATGTTACATGAATAACAGATCAATAAAGTAATAATAACATACCAATTTATAGTATTAAATCAAATTAGGAAGTGCGTCTATATTATGTCGTTTACAATTATTCTAAATTTATTAATTAATACACAGTATCCCGCAATCCTGAACAAAGGTATCTGACGTGGGAAAAGTTGCTTATCAAAATAGTCACCGAGACGTAGAGCTAAATTAATTTACCGCAATATTGCGCAATATGATGTTCTTTGTGTCCTCAACTGTAATGAAATTTGACTTTTCAGTAGTAATTTTTTATGACAGGAATTATTATTTTTTTGGGATTGAAGCTACCATCACAAACCCATCACTGCTAGTCTTGTTAGCCAGGATCGTGAGCGGCGTGTGAAGACGCTTGGGTAATGAAACCCTCGAGATAATACTGCTAAAGATCCCGCACGAATTCAATCAAATATAATAAGTTTGTAAATTACATTTTAAGTTACCTATTGTAAATTTTCGCTCTTGTTGGTCTCAGCGACTGTTCCTAGTCTATAATGTCTCTTGACATAGCTCAAACAATGCGTTTTTAAAGATATAGCTCGTACAAGCCCGCTGAAGTTTTAAGTAGTTTTTTTAATAATTTTTAAACACCTTTAGAGGTAGTTATTTAAACTTAAAATTAGCAAAATTGCGGAATAATTTCTGCAGAGGGAGAAGAAGAAAAAGGAAAATATATAGAGAGGACGAAGAAGAATAAATAGAATAGTATTAAATGTTAACGTCTTTGGAGTTTATGGACGAAATTATTATTTCGTCTTATTTTTATTATTATCATGTATTATTTTTAAACTGAACCATGAACTAAAACGTCGAGTAACTTCTAAAATTAACCGATAACAGTAAAACAAGGTCGTCACGAGTTGTAATGTGACCCGTTGAATGTTGCCTCTGTTCGCAATGTGCACTGATAAGGAGCGGAATTGTTCAAGATTACTGACCGCACTATTGTTTTAACACTAGTTTATGCCCACGGCTCACGGACATTAAATTGTTAGAAAAAAAAACAAATAAATGTTTAATTTATATAAAAATCTTGTCATGCCGTCACTAAGAATATAAAACTTTACATAAATAAACGAGATCAAAAGTATTTAACCTAAAATGGGCAGCACATGAACGTAAAAAAACAATATTGTTCTATTCTACATCACCAATCTCCGATTAATTGCAAAAATTCTGGTAGATATTTAAATTCATCACAATTGGTTTATAGATTAACGTAAATTACCTACTTGAAATATTTTTATAATATCTATATAGTATATACCTAGATCTACGTGTGTACTCGTAGGTGTACATGCGCCGGTGCACTATGATTGATTGCAATCACTCGTTCAACTGCACGTGCTGACTGCTTTTACATTTTCTGGATACCTCTTACGATAAGCCTCGGATTGATGGATGTTTTAAGTAGACTTGTAATCTGAAGGTAGGTACTAATGCTCGCTACCCGGCTTTGCCCGAGCACAATAGGTACTTTATGTAGCTAGTTACGTATAATATTTTTAGGAAAATTGTGTAATTGAAAGTATTACCCGCATTAAAATTGTTTCAGGAGTTTGAGATGAAATGAAAATTCTTTATTTTAGAAAGGCTATAACATCGCCTTGTTAGCCATTGCTTAGTTTTGTCATTCAACCATTATTTTATATGTATAAACCATAATAATATGCTACATATTCTAGGAAGTGTTTTATATATTGAGAGATAATTAATTAGGCCTTGACAACGCGAAAACAGTCACGTAGGTGCCGGAAAATGATTTGACAAAACAGCAAAATTGTGGTTTACACATTAACCGCAGAATTTTGTTATTTCGTCACTATATGTGTACGTGCCTAAGTTGTCGTCTGCAGTAGAGTTAAATGTGTCACAAACAATAAACGACTAGACTTTGCATCGTATCGTCCTGATTATCATGGCTGATTGTGTTGTACCTAGTTATTGGTTGAATGACTTGATTCGTCATTATGATCAATTTTTCCAATCTTCACGCGCAAAATGTTCGTCGCGCGTCGGGTTAATTTTTGTCACAAACTATCTAACCATAACACTGATCGTTTTGTTGTCATTAGTTTTGATTGGTCTAGTGTCTACTTACTTCATTACGTGGCATTGTGATAATTTTTTTGCCAAAACAAACATCCCCAGAATGTAGAGTATGGTTTCTTTCTTTTTCAATTAAATGAAAATGATAAATACTACCAAAAAGTTCCTAAATACTACTTAATGCTACTTGTAAGTATTAACTCTGGTAAACTTAGATTTCCTTAGTTTGTATTTATTATTTATTTTATCCTAGTACGAACATTGGCGAACAATGCGGTTAGCGGACGTGCTTCTGCAGTCAGTCGTATGATATAATTGCGTCCTTTGATCGTATGATCCAAATTAGGGTTGTCGCTGAGGTTCTTTTAAGTCACAGTCTATAAAATACCTATCTTCGTTTCAGACGTCGCACACGTAACATTTTAATATCTGTCTTGGGAGTCATACATTACATCATTTTGATGACACATTACCACTTTTAAAAAAGCCGTTGATGTGGTTCTTTTGGTGGATCGCATTTATGCTATGCATCATGCATGCATTTCTTTAACAACATAGAGATATAGCTGCTCAGGTTTTTGTGACATTGCACATTCGCTCTAATTACTAAATTTAAAACACTGTTTAGGCATAGAGTTACCGTGTTTGAATTTACATACTTATTTTGGCCTTAAGCAGGTGGTTTTATAATTAAAATTTAACGGTATTAATCATAAATCCGCTACCACTGTTAATCAAGATAACACTTTTAAATAGGTAATCATGAACAAGCAAAAACTATTTTTGAACACTTAATTCTCATCCGTGAGAACATCTCAAATATTATAGTTAAACTCATTGTTACGAATGACAACCCTAGGTATGACGCACGGATTTATGACACGGTTGAGCGCACGTGCCGGTATACGTAAGCGCATGAGGATATACCTACCTTTTAATGCCTTCAATGTAAAATAATTCTTGTAAACTTGGATAAGTACGACTGTAAAAAAATGAAATATTTAATATATTTTGCTATCGCTTGTCAAATTGTTGGAAGTGATTTTAGAATATTTAGTTAGGAAGTAACTAAGGGTCACTGTAATTAGAGTTTTGTGGTTATAAAAGTTTCAATTCTCTTTGAAAGGGGTTGAAACACCAAGTTGAACACACGTCACCTTCTGATCTCGGGCTATGTCATCGGCTAATTTATCATCCAACGCAGTAATGCCGCTAGTCTTCTGGGTACGTTCCCGAAAGAACGAATGTGGAAGGTTTTATTGTTGATATCTATGTTTAATTTCTAATTGTAGGTCCTTCAGCCCAGTTCCTGTCCGGTTCATGCCGGTTGGTTGCACCAAAATTAAAGTTTCACGCCGAAATTATTGAGGTTGTTTATAAATTGATAAACTCTCTTCCCTTTACTCCTTCAATCTGTATCTCTGGTGTAAATCACCGATTGTTTCACTCTTAAGCCTTTGTTTACAAGTGCAAAATCACCTACACCGATAATAACCTCGCGCTCGGATTTCCCAAGATTATACATTTTTTATTACAACAACATCCGGTAAGAAATTTTGATTCGTCATCAATATGAGGTTTTTGCGTAAAAAACGTCATTCATTTGCAATTCCTAATCAAGTTTATTGCGAGGTGATAAAGTTAATCCCCTGGACAATTTCGAGAATCGAAGACCGGTTCATAAATGGCGATTATACGATGCCAAGCGAAGACAAAACTTATATCAATATCGTAAAGGCTTTAGAACATTTCTAACCACATATATTTACATGACGTGATTCCATTCGGCGACCTTTGCACGGCAGTGGAGTGACGGCATTATTAATGACGTTTTATGACTCATGTAATCCTTTCTTAATCCTTGATGTCATTGTTTATACATCGGAACACGATGACGTGTTTTTGTATTAGGTAGCAGACATTCCGGATATACCTGATCAACATTTTATAGCGCATGTTGTCATCAAAGTATTGGAGAACCCTTAATTGTTTTCTGTGAATGTTGTTGGGGTCTTTTGTAAAGGCTTTTAGGTGTTGATCATTTTCCAAGTAATTTTAAACATCATCATCAACAGTTTTTATTTTACTACTCAGCATGGGTCTATCTTAAGGGAAGTCTAAGCACGCTTGGCTTACGCTTCTTACAGCTCTTACCAGCCACCTTCCTATTGAATAAGTGTCACAAATCCATTGATGAACAGGCAGCATGCTTAGGCAGCAGTTTCTTTTGTTTTGTATAGTTGTTTGTATATTATAGTCTTTTTGTATTTATTTTAAATGTGAAATTCAAACACAATGTATTGATGTTGAATAAATTGAATTGAATAATTGTACGTTTGTCAATCCGTAGTCTCGGCTTTAGTAGGTACTTCTTTACAATCTTATGAAACTAGGATGGGTTTAGCTTAACGCATTAAGGAAGTAAAAATTAAAAGCATAAGTTTTAGGAAAAATACCACAAGTCTTAACGTAAACAGTAACCTAATATGTATTAGTCTTAAGGTCCAGTTGCTTTAATCCAACGGTCATTTGTTTTCATATAGCGTCTCAACAAATATTATTGTAGGCGCTTTACTTACCGAAATTCTTCGAAGGCGGCATTTCAAAAGGAAGTATTCGGTGGCGCCGGGATTTGCAAGTCGGCAAATATTTGAGACGGTCTTGTCGGATCGCCCTTAACTAATGAGCTACATGTGCACATTTTTTTAAGTGAAAAGCGATAAGTTGTGATTTTTGACTTCCCTCTTGAGTCAGCTTAAAAGCTTAATGTCTGTAATGATTGTTGAACAGATGGTAGCAAATGTTTGTTGCAGTTTTTGGTTCGCCTAGTGACTTTGTTTTACTGTTAGGTTTCGCATCTTGAGCTATGAATTCTTCAACATTTTTTTTTCTGTTACAAAAACATTCAAGCAAATACCACAATATGTAAGTTTCTAAGTAGTCATTCGATACTCCTACATAATAATATAGTGTTTATAGTTTGTGATTTTAATGAGAGAGATAAGTAAGGCAAGTTAGTGTACAACTACGGTAAGTCACCTTATTAACCTCCTTTAACTGTTTTATAGTTTAAAAATGATAGCGGGATTATGATCATTAAAATTATAATCATCCTTTTAGCTTTGTTGTGGGCAGTAAAAATGGCTATCGACCAAGTAAGTACAGTTAGATAGAACTATTGCAGTTACACTCTAACTATAAAATTAGGGTCGGCAATTAGAATTCATTTATTTCCTCATCCAAGTCGGCATCTTTGCAACAACCGAGGCAAAACTAACACGTGTTCAACAAATTTTCCTAAGAAATAAACAAAAACTCGACAAAGGGCTGTAAAACAGGTACCGAGGCGAGTGAAACAAGTGCATTTCTGAAATAAACAAAGGGCGACACTTGAGACAGGTCTCGCAGGGGGCCGAGATAACAATATTGGCGCCAATTTTTTGCTTTCCACTCCAGAGATTAAACGTTGGGAGGTGTTGGAACAAACGACGTGAAACGTCTGGCTTTTGTATTAAACCCTCGAGTGTCAGAAGACAGGACACTTGAATGCGACTGCTAATAACATACCTTAAAATTGGGACGCCTCTTAACCTGCGTTTACGAAATCCCCCATATGTAACCAATATTTATTAATGCCCTGTCATTTTTGAAGCCACGATTTTTTTATGAGCACAGTAAGATGATGTTGGATATCTTTTAAACACGTAGATAATTCGTTTATTCCTATTGTATCTCTCACAAAAGTAATAACATACACAATTTTGGCGGAAAATTAACTTATCTTTCATTGACGATTTGAAAAGGACCAGACTACCATATTTTTTAAATGCAGTAAGTGCTTTATACCACTGCAAGGAAGCGCATAAAAATTTTCGAGATAACAATAATTGCGGGTTTCATTTATAATAACAGAATTACCGGATTTTGCGGAACTTTATTCAAAACTTCGATGTAAAATAATAGTTTCCTTTAACAGTCCATGTATCAATGAGAAGGCGCTTTATGTTTTGAGTGCGGTGAAGTCGTATACTAATTCTTAGAAGGATCTAAACCCCTTTTGATGTTAAGTGCGCGAAATTTCCACGTGCCGTTGCCGACAAACAACTGTAGTTTAAGGCCTAATAATTGTGAAGGACGCATTTAAAATAGTAAAATCCTCAAAGGTTCGCCGCTTAGAGGCTCTATTCTCTGAATAGGAACGCTGTTTACGATTTTAAAAGTCATATTTTATTGTAGTTCGAGTTGAATTTTACGGCCAATTCTCATTTTATACTAGCCTTTAATAGCGATCACTTTGTAGTGTCACCGCTGTTTTATGGTTCTATAATGGTAATTATCAACGCTAGAAACGAATTTAATGTTGTTAATATTTAGATGCTTTCAGAGTTCTTTGCGATAGAATTCGATATTTATGATTGTTAATTTATTGTGCCATAAAGAATTAGTAAACGGTTTGGTTTACATGGCATTATAGTTACCTCTACATAAATATTTGGCTCCAAGTCGAATTCTATAAAGATAAATAATCTGAATTACAATACACATTCACATTTAACTTTAACTATAGTATACTATACTAAATATTTTAGTTTTGCCGACTACTTATTTGCCGACTCACCACGTTGGCAATCATCTACTAGAGCATCAATTTAATAGAAGCAGAGCTGCACAACCCCTATCTTTTTCACGGCTAGAACATTAGGTGCTTATCTACTAACAAAGGCAGCCAATAGCAAGTAGGTACATATACTTAATTTCAAATGGGATGGCAAGATTCTTTCTGTACAATAGTAGAACAATAAATGAACCTTAAGACGAATCCTGAATTTTGTCATTCTATTTGGAATGAACTTTATTAATAAGTATGTAACAGTTGAAATAAAATTAATTTACAACGGATTTTATCGCGGTTTATTTTAGATTTCTATATCCGGGACGTTTCAAAGTCTTTTCAGACTTTTTGATAACGGATGGACACGAAAACGAAACGAAAACATCGGGATATAAAAATCCAAATTAAACCGTGATAAAATCCGATATGAAGAAGTTTTATTTCTATGGGTGATATTCGCGTAAATCTAAGAAAATACTCTATTTAACAGTTCTCTGTTCTATAAATTTGTCTGCAATATATCAGCCTTATAAATACACACATGTAACATGTAGTATTACCGTTACATACAATGTCACGAAGAAATTAAAATTGCAAGTTAACGACGTGATATTTATTGCAACGAGCAATTTAATTGCTTTCAAGTATTTCAGTCAATTGATACCTGCGTCCATTTGCTCTCGCATTCATCTTGGTATAATTGGTTTGCAAATGTGTATTTTTAGGTATTTCATAATAACTTCATTATTTTTCATTATAAATTCTTTATGATTTAGTTGATATACTCTCTTTGCTACTTTGAGAGTAAAAAGTTAGCTTTTTCCTTCAGAAACTTGTATATATATGAAATATGTATTAGTTTATATTTACCTATTTATGTAGTACTTGCAGGCACTACAAAAGTAAAAAAATTGGTTGCCTGTAAAGTCGGTATACCTACGGGCGAAAGTTTTACGTGACAACGACTTTGAGTGGTAAAATAATTTTAATGTGAATATTCATTCGTATAGTAGGAAGAAGGATGAAATAATAGTAACAATTTAAAACATTTATTTATACAAAGAATTATATTTAAAACATTAATTTATACAAAGAATCTCGCTCTTAGGCGGGTTAACTGTGCTGGAGTGGAAGGGACGCGTGCCTTTCACTTTTTATGTCTGTCTCTCTCGCTCTTAGGCGGGCTAACCATGCCCGAGTGGAAGGGACGGACGCGTGCCTCTCACTCGCTCTCATTGTGAGCGCATAACGTGAGCGGAGCGTAACGCAGTTTCTTGAAGTGTCACCCGGCAAACCAATTTATAAGACGTTGTCACGTCAAAAAGTTAATTATCTTTGTGATTTAATTCTTACTTGGGCGAGTGTCACGCGCCGCTGTCGTGCCTGACTTACAGGAGTACCAGTAGTGGAAATGTGATTGATGCCTTTGATGATTTTGTCCATAAATCAGGCCTTATAGTAGTAGGTGATACCCACCGACAAGATACCTATAGACACCGGATAGCTGGCCCCCGCTCTCGTAACTTATGTCTTACTACTACATTTGGTCTACTAGTATAGTATTATAGGTATTATTATTAAATAATTAAAAAAATTAAATAATTAAAATTAGCTATCTTCTCTGATGCTCCGCCAGCTTTTGACGATTACAATTTCATTCAATATTTCAAGAAACTGGTGTTTAAGTTCGATGGCTACACCAAAGAATTATAATTGTCTCTATGCAGCCAGATATATCTCTAAATCCTTATACTATTTATTGGGTACCTATTTACCTTCAGTTCTCACACTGTTTTGATCTAGAAGAAGCATAAACTGTTACGAAACAATGATAATGAAGATCATGTTTTGATTATATCGCTATCCGGCTATAGTCTGACATATTTACGATACCGATATTAATTCACTACAATCATTCGGACACGACTACCTTCGCCCGCGGCTGGTTAACCAAATATCACAGACTAGGATGTTGATAGACATTGCAGAACATTGAAGATTTGGCATTGGTAGCCTTCAATATTGACGCCCCTAAATTATAAATACCGGATTAGCAAATCAAGCAACAGCACAAGAATGATAAAGCTGTTTGAAAAAAAAAGTTTTACTGGTATCAAACAGTTTTAAACCGGGACTAGTTGTCATGTTTATATGCTTATGAGTGTCGCCAAAATTTGGATTTAATCCATAAAGATTGGAATACCTACATACTTAAACCTCCGCCAATTTGATCACCCATGGATTATGAGAGTACAATTTACTAGGTATTTATAAGTATCACGAATAATGTAGGTTTCGTAAATAAACTTAGAACTTTGATTGGTTTAATTTAAATTAGTCAGAATATGTGTACAAAGCAAGCGATGTCTTAAAATGATTTATTCTGTAGAACTCCAATCCGTATAATCTTTTTAATGACTACCGGTAATATTTAGGGTTTTGTTTAAGCCTTCAAGGGGTTTTAAGGTGTTATTATTGCGTGCTACGGTACGCTGTGATTAATATTGGTTTCCAAGTTGACGGCTAACAGACAGCCAAGCACTAGTTACAAAACCAATTATAATGTAGATCTTATTCTATCAATTCTCAGTTCACAGTCATTGATTCATTTGATACTAGTTTTTGTCGACTTCATTATCTTTTATCCAAATATAAGAGGTAGTACCTACCCTAACTTCACGTCTTCACTTCACTTCAATTAGTGTCCCACTGCTGGGCACGGGTCTACTCTCAACTATCTTACGAGTTGAGAGCTTATTAAACAATTAGTTTAGGGCTACAAGTAGGTACACTCAAATGAGGTTTCCTTGACCAGAGTCTGGCCTTCTTCCATGACCTTTTTAACATCAAAACAACAGTATATGTATAAACTATAAGGAAAACCAACAGTCTGCCGCAAAGATCTTACCGTTCGCCTTAACTATCTACTACAGATTTCCTTAACAGGGTTGTTAGAAAAACCGCAGCAGATCTTCTTAGAAGTTAATTAGTTTAAAGGTAAACCAGTCACTTCCGAATTCTTCAAAGGCGTAGCCTACACACATAGTCATCTTACAGAATTGATGAGACATACTACACTAGTTAATATGTAATTTCAAGAAAGAATATCCAGGATAGTTAAATTATTTACTGGGATAAAAAAAATCTTTGTTAATTCAGACTCTCTATGCTAAACATCGGATTTGTCCAGCAGTTTTTGTGTGAAAGTCATACATTTATACTTCCATATATTCTTACCTTCCGCGTTTTTAATATTATTAACCATTTTTTTTTATATTTTTAATATCATTTATACCACCAACCTGCACTTGGCAAGCGAGTGTGGATTAAGGCCTACTCTCTCTACTCGTATGATAGTTGAAAGAAGACCCGTACCCAGCAGTAGGACATTAAAAAGGGTTGAAGTGAGGTATTCTTCATTTTCCTTTTAATCAGTAAACTTACATTTATTTTTACATACAGAGATTATAAAATAAAAATAACACAATTATTTTAAATACAACAATTTTACTCATATTTTACTTATAAATTTATAGTATTTAATAAAAACATCAGGCTGTCATGAATGGATAGCGGTAATGCAGTACTGTGGACAGGCTGCGCCTGAGCAATTACGCTAAGATACATGAATGAATTACTATTATATGGAGTACTATTATTGCAGCCTGTTAATTGATTTCGTTCAGCGTTTTATTGATAATAACACGCTGTGAAGTGAACTTGAGTGGTTAATTAAAACCTTGTGCTAAATACTTTTTATAGATAAAATTATATTAATAGATTATTATCCGTGTATTCTTGTTTTTATAAAACGTCGATTTATGTCTCCGTTTATAGGTACTCGGGATTATTCAGTTAAGACAATTTATAAAGATAAACCTTACGTTATTATAGTACTTACATGCTGTGTTTACCTATAAGTAACTGTAGCTCCTATACATGTTGTTATACTAACTAAAAACTAAATGTAAACAATTTTTGTTGAACCCTAATAAGTAAATAAATTATAACCAATAATAATATTCTGGGACATTAACGCACACGGCCATCTGGTCCCAAGCTAAACAGAGCTTGTTATGGAAACCACATACCTATTTTTTTTGTAAATTTAAGTATAGGTACTTTTAATAGATAATTACACTCAGACTCGGTACTAACAGACATGTTCGATGTTCATCATACAAATGCTCTCTCGGGTGGAAATCGAACCCATGACCTACAGCGGGAAAAGCAAGTAAATCACCGACCACGCCATCCGTCAACTGTAATAATAAAGCAAGGACATTATTTTTTTTAATAAGGACGGAAAATATTAATGTATACACAATAAAAAAAAAAAGAAAACCTTAAAATAAATAAATAAATAAATAAATATTCTGGAACATTAACACACACGGTCATCTGGTCCCAAGCTAAGCAGAGCTTGTGTTATGGAAACCAGATAACTGGTATATACTATACATATAATACTTTTCTTTTGTAAATATATACTTATAATAGATATTTACACCCAGACTCGACACAAACACAAATGTTCATCATTAATGTTTGTCTCGGGTGGGAATCGAACCCACGACCTGCGGCGTGAAAAGCAAGTATCTTACCGACCACGCCACCGGCCCGCCACCTTCATGCTGTGTTGAGACAATATGGGGTAAAAATTTAAAATTAGGGTTTAAATCATTGTAAAATAGTTTACCACGTAATAGTGCTTACGATTTCAAACAACTTTTCTAAAGACTTTTAAGCAACTTTTTTTTGAGCCGCTTACTAGAGTGGATGACCATTACCAAGGAGGCTAAAGTCGTATCTCATCCCTACTCTACACTCTATTATTGTTGCCTTGAAATGGTACTGGGTTTTGTAGTATCTCTAGACCACACAGATAGAGAGTAAAATTCTAGTTTAAATAAAAAATAATCACTTTAGTTGATTTAGTTTAATACTTTTAGCAAAGAAAATTATTATGGTAAATTAAAATTATAAAATAAAATAATTGGATAATGAAACACGAGATCCCATTCCGAGAGTTGTTAAGAGACTGCAGCTAAAGATTCATTTAATATTATTATATTTTAATATATAAATAATTTTGAATTTAGAATGATTTAGATTAAAAAATTAACGTAGATAAGAGTGGCCGGGAACGAGGAAAGGTGGAAGGAGTAAGGTAGGTTGTAATAATCTTGTTACATTATTACTTACTGTGCGACTCTATATAAAAGTCCTCGTGAGTTTACAATAAAAAAATTGCTCCAAAAGAAAGAATTTTCAGGAAAGTTCCTTGCAATCACTACCATGTGAAGTATTTTATATTAATTACCAGTCACCTTATACACAAAATGTGCGAATCGAATCCACGACCTGCGGCGCGAAAACCTGACCTTAACCATGCCCGTCAACGATACCTAAAACTAAACATTAACGGTAATTGATACCATAAACTCAAGTTAGTAATTTGCTGGTGTTTATTATTTACGACCTCATTCGTTCA
The DNA here is from genome assembly GCA_936450015.1 of Meganola albula. NCBI lineage: Eukaryota > Metazoa > Arthropoda > Insecta > Lepidoptera > Nolidae > Meganola > Meganola albula. The sequence goes on along the minus strand of OW388159.1, from coordinate 4,563,930 downwards.
CAAATGATTTAAAACTAACCTTACATAATACGGTTAATTAACTAGGTATCTCCTACATGCTCTCTAATTTACAATGCACGATAGTCATCTACACAGCCTAGAAACATTCGGAGATGACCACATAAAAATCAATTAGTCGATCGTAAATACGTATCCATAAACAATTAACAAAACGCAATCAAAACTTAAATCTGTGACGCGCGCCCGCCCACACAAAACGGCCGTAGTACATAACTCTTCTACTAAAATCTAAAATCAAACGCACACACACATACACACATCGCTTATTAGTATGTGAGGCGCTGCGAGGACGTTGCGCGTGTTCGCCACTCGCTCCACGGCTTCTTATTATTATTATTTATTGTTGAATAATGTGAATGGTAATGCGTGGTTGTTCACGATCTCGCATAACACCTGCCGTCTTTTCCCACAGTCGAGGCGCGCGCAGGAAGTGTGCGAGTGCGAGCGGGAGCCATGGCTCGCGTGTACTGCACGTGCGTCACTGCATTACGAGTACAACGTAAGAAAGAGATGGCATGCGGGATGGATAGCCGTAGTAATGTCGTAGCATTTCGTAGCAGCTCGTAGTATCTCGTAGCAAAATGTTACATAAATCAAAACTATGTAGTATGTTTATTACAATACATGATAAAGATACTCGGAAATTTGTTTTTTTCCTGATTGTCTATTAATAGGTAAGTTGTTATTCCTTTTGCTAGTCGTATTGGCAAATGTACCTAAGTAGAATTATCCACATTTATCGTAATGCGCACAATCCTATTCAAGAAAAGCCACAAAAACTGCTGCGACTCTGTAAAGATGATAAAACCTGTTAAGAATTGTACTTACTCATACAACTAGTAGCTGATTTTAAATAATAAAAGTACATATCTTTAAAATGTTTGAAATTAGAATACCAACCAAACGCACAATAAAAAACAAATTACTGTCATATTACGGAAAAATTTGGCGGTCACATGTTGGTAATGTTGCCTTCGGTTAATAGACAAATGACAATCGCGCAGTAGTGAACAACGCGAGATAAAAAAACAACGCGAGCATGAGAGAGACATTGAAATTAGTTTATTTAAGTCTATATTCAAATCGCACAGCGTAATAAAATATCATATTACTTATCCATACTTCCTTGTCATGAGGACACAATAAGGTAATTTTCTTGTTGTCCTCTTCATCGACTACAATCAGTACAGTACTATACCCACTGCATAATAGACACCCCCGGATGTATGCAATTTGGATGTGTCCGAACCATTGAATGGTACAGTTGAATTCACAATAAAAATTGCTCATCCTTATATCTTCACCAAGTCTTGACACTAAACTATTGAATTAAAAACTCTAATCTTATATCGATACGGTTTTTATTTCCTTGCAACTTTTTAGTTCTACAGTAGCAGATTTATTTCACCAACAGCTGGTATCTAGACTGTATTCAATCTTATACCAAAGATTATAAAGTTTAATTTTGCTTGTAGTGTGTTATGGTCAGTTAATGTAACCAGGAGGTTTTCACTGCGTAGGTCAGTCTATTAAATCGGGTTGGACCGGATGGAGCTCATGTTTCAGTGATTTTAGCAAAAACAACTTCTTATGTTACGTCATTGTGGCGACGAGGGTGGCTTTCTAGTTGTTTTGAGTTAGAAGTTACTTAGATTTAGTGTTAGGTTTACGTATAAGTTTTAAACATTCCCGTTTCAATACCTTAACAAGGAGGTCTGGAATTTCATTAATTCTTGGCCTCGCTTTCTCACCTTACAAAGCACGTTCACAGTAAATGGTTGGGAAATATTATTAACACATTTATATAGAAATCACTAAGTACAACATAATTTTCTGCATGTGCATATACCATCACGCCCCCTAAACACAAAATACAGGCAGAGAGATCTGATCTACTCTTACCACAAGCAGTACCATACCAAATTTAATTTATAAATCGTCATAAATATTGCATTGATGTGTGTTTAATATTATCTCTAATTTACTGTGAAATATAGTAGATCAAGGTCCCGCCACATATCTGTCTGTATGTAGGTTTGTTCCCGATGATTTCAATGGCAATAGACTATTAAGTATGAGATCTACTTAAGAAATGTGGGTGATAATCACCTCTTTTTCGGGGGCTGAGTCACCTTCGCCCGTGGGTGTAAACCTTTAATTGAATCCCCACAAGTGGTCCCCGGGTGGTGCAAATCAGGTGACAATGCCCACCAGACAAAGCTGCACCGCCAAGCGTCCTTGCCGTGTTCCGGTGCGATGTCTGGTGACACCATGCAATTGTTGCTCCTTTAAGGTTTCTAACGTTAAGGAGGTTCATTCCACTGCCACCTTCTCACCGATAATCATTCGTAATCGCGGATGAATCGGTACACTGGGCTGGCGCATTCCATCGTAGACTACATCATTGCTTAACATCAGGCAAGTTGTAGTTAAGCGCCAGCCTATTGAAGAATAAAAAAAAACCTTTGCCGACACCAAAGTGTAATACAGGTGTAAGCATGTTACAATACTAAGTAGGTAGGTACGATGACATCTTAATTGTTCAGCTACTTTGTGGCCCACCAACATTAGTAGAGTAATACAAATCGCATGAATTTACACTGACAACCCGTATTATAACGTATTATCTTACCAAAATTAATAGCTAAAGCTCAGTGGCTCAACAGTTAAAATATCTCACGGTACATGAATAAACTTTTTTTTGCCAAAAGTCAGTACCTAGGCACCTACAGCATCGTATCGCAGAAAAATATTGTAAAAACTAGTTAACCAACATGTTATCTTATTACAAAGTAACATAAATCTCGTAAGGTCACCGTTTCAACCGGCTTTACAGCTCAATAAACATAAGACCTCAATGGGCCGGTTTTTGCAGCATTTGGCGAACCCAGTGTGGCCGCCAAATGTGGCCGGTGCCTGTAACCCGACCTCTGTCAAACTATACCTTTCCCTGAGATTCACGCCATATGCAACACATGGCGTGCAAAGGTCGACCAAGGAGGTCGTTTTTATCTTCTTCCTTGTTTATGTCTTGTTAAATGAAGTAAAAGTAAAATACCCTTTAATAATTTCTAGGCACAGGTCTTTTCAACCAACTTCAAAAAGAAGGTTCTCAATTCGACTGTAATTTTTTTATGTTTGTTATGTAATATCTTTGTCATTGAATCGACTTCTATGACTCTTTTTTTGTATGAAAGTTTATAATACTTCTCGTGTAGTCCATAAATTTGATCAAGTTTCAAACCTCATAAATCTCATCACTAGTTTTTGACCTATAGAAGCAATAGCAATTGTCCTAAATGCATAATTCTAGGTATCTACGTTCCAAGTCGGATTTGTGTTTTTGTTGCAAACATAATTATTATATAAACGATCATCTTTTTAGTGTTGAATGTTTTATAATCTAACACACGCCTGCGTGCGGGTAGTGGAAGTTAGATATTCTGGAAATATTTAGTTCTGAACGGACATACGGGTTGCTTGAAGAGGTTTTGCTTCACTGATATTTAGCAGCAGCGATATATCAATTACCGATACAAACATCTCTGTGTGAATTGTGAGAACGACCTATGATTGAAGCCCCAGCCTAATCTGGTTCGGTTTGACCACCGCTGGTTTTAAATCAAGCACCTAAAACATGTTTTAATCCTACTGATTTACTTAGTAAGTTAATAGTAACTATTGAGAAGGAACGAGTTATCTCGCCGACGGTCTAATGAATGGCTCGCCACCAATTTATTTCATTGTAATCATGCTCGACTTGTTGCAATCGCAATAACAAACGACTCTTAAATACAGTAGCGACGACTCTCGCCGAGCCTCACAAATAAATCAACGTCTCCATTACAATTTTGTTCTTACTTTCGAATAAATATTCGCTAAAGTTCCTCCCTTTCACGCATTGAAATTCGAACGCTCAGAAATTATTGTTGGGCCTCGTTATTTTACTGTCATTGATTTTTTTTGCTTTCATTTGAATGTAGATTGTCGTGCATCCTTGTTCAACTCTTGTAGAATGTTTATTGTGTCTCGTTCTTTCTTAGTACGTGAGTAGTAGCGTCTCGAGCACGTGCGACACGTTAAAGGCAGATCGTTCCCACGGTCGGGCTCAAGCCAGACGCCCCGCGCCTCTCCTCGCCCGCTGCGCGTGATTCGACTGCGGACACTCGTGCCAATGAAATAAAGTGCCCCCACAGCACGTTCCAATTGCAAAATGTTATTTGAAGATATTAAAGCATTGAAAGTGCAGGAAATGGCACCTCTTACATCGTCTATCTACGATATTAATCTAAATTACTTTTCAAGCAAAAACTTCACAGATTATGTTGGTTGGATTATTAGTTGAAGTTAAAGTAAGACACGCATAAAAGTGAAAGGACACATATTGAACCTAAATGATATGCATACGGCAACAACACAGAAAGGTGATTGTGTTGTGTAACGGTCCATGTTTGTTCAAGTCTAGTTATAGGCGGGACCTGTCAGCGGTTCTGACAATAATTAATTGAGCTAGTTGTGCAAATTCAGTGCTCCGTGGGCGAAAGAGAAATTCTAACAAGCTCCTAGTTTCAGTAGCGTAATGGGGAACAATATTGTTCGTTATTCAAATTTCCCGTGTCCGTTGTTAAGTGTCAGGTTTTCCTTATACAGCTGTAGGTTACACTGATAGTTTCAGTAAGTAGGTATTTACTTAATTCTAGAAATTACTGACAATCTATTTACGTTGCTAGACTGACGATTTTATAGATAGGTTTTTTAGGGATATGTCTAGTTACGAATTCGGAATAAATGATCTTAGTGTCTCTATTCTTCTGATTTTCGTAAAGTTTATAAATAAACAAAATGGCGGGGAACTATTTATTTATAAAAAAACAATTGAAACAACAAGGATTCTAAATTCAAATGTCAAAAGTTAACCCGTGCGATGCCGGGTCACGAGCACTCGCGTGACATTGTCCCGCGCGACCCTGCGACCGTTAGCACGTGCGTCATTGAGGCGCCACGCGGCGTAATGCCGTATTTACTTCACCTACTTCATGGATAGATTCCGCGAATAATGTTGTTTTGACAATGATAATCTAACTTGCAAAGCTGATTTATTTGGAAGTTCAAAGGCAATATATATTTTATAGCCTGATATACCAATCAGATAGTTTGAATAATTGTTATTTAAGGTATTGGCGCAATGATACAATGCATTATTTATAAACGAGATTTATAATATTTCTAGTATTAGTAATACCTCAAATATTTCTCATAAATATCATCTCATCGTATATTGTTATCTAATACGTTTGAAAATAATTATCATCTACACTAAATCTTGTCTTTAATTTAATCTAAACTTTAACCTCGATCGCGTGCTGCGTAGATTCTTCTTCCTACGCTAATTCAAACGATATCATCAGTGTAAACGATACACGCATTCATTTGTTTCTTTATGGAATATATTTAAATATTTAAATTAATTTTTTCCAAATTAATTTCTTTCGTGCCATTAGAAGCCGGGTGCAAAATTTCTCGCCTTCAGACTAAGCGTACTTAATTAAACCTGTTTTTTTCACCTTGTGGGAATTTTCGGATCTAATGGTTTGCTATGGGTTAACTACCTTTCAACTCATTAATTTGAAAAGCGCTTATCAGTAAGGAATGTCTTATGTTAATGATTCATAAAGTATTTAAACCAAATTAACCTCAGCTTCACATTTTATTTACCTACTAGATTTCGACCGCAGCTTTGACTTCGTTTTGAAAAATCCCATCTTATTGCACTCCTAGATATAATACAGAATCTATATGCCAAATTTGAAGTCTCTAGACCCAGCAGTTTAGCTTGTGCGTTGATATGTAAGTCAGTCAGTCAGCTTATTCTTCATTAAAATATTTACATTGAATAATATTCAATATCGTCTACTGTCGAATTTGCGTCTGCGCAGATTATAATTTAAATTGCTAATTAAGGCCTTGATAATGTCAATAGTGTTTGGTACTGACGATAAGCTTTAAACAAGAAACTTGTTCTTACGTTCCTAACAATTGTGTTATGGTAATGTACTGAGATAAGTTAGATGCTATCGTAACACAGTAACGAACAACAGGTTACGTGACGGTCACAAAACTGCCCTTATCTCTACTAACTAGCTCCTTACACTATTAATTAAAGTGCCTTAGGAATCCATACACTATACCAGACAAATAACAGGGGTTACCAAGCTGGATTAGTTGAAGACCGTCTCCACAAGCGAGAAAATCGCGGCATATTATCGTCGCGCATTTCTATACACTCTGAGGGTTGTCTCTACGAAAGAGAGAATTGCGATTGGAAAGTATGACACACGACGGTATCACCACGATTTTCACTCTCACTCTCAGAAATAGAGACGTTTGCGAAAAGATACTGGCAGAAGCGAAAATTTATTAATGAATTCCACGGGTCTTTGTTACCACTTTTATTGTGCAAACTGCCAAATTGTGGAATTAGCTACCGGCATCTCTGTTTCCCAATAGCTGTAATCTGCCTGTCTTCAAGTCAAGAGTCAATCGGTATTTACTGGGTAAGCGTGTTTCATCGTAGATGACGACTTCGCGACAGTGAAATGGTCCCATATTGATATGAGGATCACTGATATTAAAATGTTTATTACATTAGCTCGCTCACTTTCGTATTGATAGACACAAACAACACTTTTTTATTATCTATATGTATATGTATATTAGGGGGTTTCCTTATTAAGATTCAAACCTCAACGAGCTTGAAAATAATAATTTTGTTAGAGAAATTTCTAAAAAAATAGTGACTAACTTCTACATATCTGACATTCTAAGTGTGAGTTGTCAGTATGTACTAAAATGATATTCAAGAAATATAATTCTTCATAGGTACGCGTGTGCAAAAGAAAATCATAAAAGAATGGACAAAGTAACGGAGCAAGATCGATTATCATTTTCATACAATCGATTATTTAAAGGTCACGCGTAATGCTATTCAGTGTACTGTGCAAAGCTCTATCTAAAGAAACTATTTGTAAATTATGTGGAAAATGACCTAAGAAATCATTTACATTAATTCTGAATACAACTCTAACGTTTGGCATTTAAAGTTGAATTTTGAATTTCGCACCTTTTTAACGTTACTATTACAGATATTTGTAAGAATCAAAATGTGGCCATGTGCTATCGAATTTTCGCACGTTTTATTAAAGAGTTAAGAACGAGAATTACATGTCATTAATCGAACAGAATGTATCGTAAGCCAGGAAGCACATTGTTAGGTCACGTTCTCACAACTCCCCTTTTCTTCGAGGGGGAATAAATAATTGCACTTTTTTCTGTCGCATATGGCCAAGGAAAGGGATTGTGCAAGATCGTTCCCACGGTTCGCCCCTTGGCATAAAGGCGAACGAGGTCAAGAAAAAATACGTGCCTTACAATGTGGGGTACTATTGTGACGGCAGATGCGTTAGGGTTAAGTGTGGACTCGTATGAAAGTAAATTGATTGACGTCATGTTTGGAAATCTTATTGGATACCCCTGTTTTTTTAAGTGACAAGAATGTGCTGATGTTTTATTTGGATAAATTTCAGGATTTAGTACTTTAAAATCTCCGTAGGCATAGTACAAGTAATACGTATACCTAATTAGCTGATTGTATTATCAACTAGATAAATTATTCTAGTAAGCTTTCAGAGTTCGAACTGAACTCTAGTAGCTAAGTATTTACGAGATAAAAAGTAATTATTAAAGAACTGCAATAATTATTTTTTTCTATTATAAATTACAAAAAAAATATTTCGTATTACATGAGTAGAAATAACCGCCTACTTAGGTGCTATTTTTTGTGTAACACATTTCAAATAATCATAATACCTTCCTCAAAACACACGGGTTCCAATTTCAAAATCCATTCGCATCGCACGGCCACTATAGATACAAAAACTTCGACAAAAAAGGAATTGCACCTTTTCTAAGGCGTTCTATATTTGAAAAGTGGTCGCGTTCCCACGATCGCTCGCGCCAGTTGCGCGCGTCTTCCCCTGTTTCTTATTTTTTTTCTTATTCAATTATGATGGCAATATTTTCTGTGACAATCGAACAGGAACGGTATTAAACGTTTTTGTACCCATTTTGTAATTATCAGACACGCTTGCGTGGACTTTATACTTACGTGCAAATTTTATACAACTTTTTTAGTATGTGAACTTCTTTAGTATAGGTAAAAAGATCTGAATACTGAAAGAACTGTGAGAATATCATAGTGTCACGCCTGTATTAGGTACCTGAAGGTGTAGGCAGTGGTAAATGTCACTCACTTTTTGCCAGTTATTTGCTGCTCATATTAGAAAAGTCTTTAAGCCATATTTCGAGAATTTTCCAGACATACAATGTATTATTAATAAAGTATACAAGTACAATATATAAATATTATTACAGTTAAAAAGATTTCACTGTTTAATATAAACACCAATGCACCAAACTAATGTCTCACGCATACTTGCCTTATGTATGAGTAACCGTAATACTTACGAATTCAATCATGGGACATGTGTATAAAAAGTTTCATCCATCAGATCAGATAACTCTAAACTCCAACTTCATTTACGGCTCTTAAAGTCGAAAACACATTGCTTGTTTATCTGAAAAGAAAATAAACTCTTTTTGAAATAGCAACTCTATGGTCTTGGTTTAAAATTTGAATTTAGAATGGAGGGAATTGAAGACGCGTGTTGACAGTTGAGTAGAGTGAACACATTGCGTTTACGCGCGGATCCGTTCCCACGATCCACGGGACATATGGCGCGCGCTGGCTGCACTTACGCGTGATCAACGGTGACGCGTGTACAAAAAACTTACTCGGACTTAGCGGATCTATGGGATGATGTGTTCCTATACGTTAAGATAAGGCAACCGGTATAATATTTTCTCGGGTTTCTGTTCGTGATAAGGTTGTTTTTATGTTTTGATAGGTCGCTACAAATCCTATCAAGAATATTAACTACTTATGTATTATTTTCAGAAAATATCAATTGTCCTGTGAGCAAAATACGTCGTCAGTATTAATTTATTTAAACAACTTTTTATAAGAAAATTGAACTGTACTTTTATGCAGTCGTAAAATAAATACTTGGCATACGTAGTGTAGGACGCCCACCAGCTAGAGTCACGATCCGCAAAAGATAGATATTGGGAGAGGCCTTATGTTGATGTAAAAATGTTTAGTCTAAAAGAGGTCTTTCAAGCATTAGACTGCATTAGGATGATGAAATAAATTTATGATACAAAAAAGAAAAAAAAACATCAAAGTACCAAGGTCGATCGAATCCGAAATTCAAATTCAGAAAAGAATGTTTTTTAACGCGCGGGGGGCAGGTGGGCCGTGTTCGCGCACAACTGTCGTTATTCCCACGGACTGAACACCGGTCGTCTGTGTTGCTTCGCCCGGGACCGTGCCATGATTGCCAATTAACAAAATTATACAATTACTTATCTATAGTATTATGTTTTAAGTATCTCTAGAGTTTGAGTAGTATTTTATGTATCTGGGTAGGTATTTAAGTAACTGGAGAAGATTAGGTTGACAGTTTTTACACAACTTTCTTAATTTAAAATTGTTTTAGAACTGTCATACAATGGACTTCGTAGATGATCTTTAATATAAGTTTATAAGGTTTTTAGAAGTCACTTTCCTATCACCAAGGTACTTTAAATTTATTTTACTAGGCAATCTTTTGAAGTTTTCTTTTATTATGTAAGTTAAAAATTACAATATTACTACATAATTACTCTACTTCATATTAAGTAAGAAATAACGTTTTGTGAAGTGATCGTACTTGCTGTCGAATGGATGTAGTACTATGATTGCATCTACGTAGGTACCTACCTACATGAGATTTAAAACATTGGACAACACATAAATTGTGTGCTGTTGACGTCATTACTTCTATTTTTTTATTTTTTTTAAAGAAGTTTAATGTCAATAATAAAAAAAAGCTCAAAAACTGTACCAAATTAAGAGACAGATTAGAAGTGGATTGTTCTAATAGAGTAAATGGCACAAACAATAGTCATGTTAAAGCAAACGTCAGCGCGTGCGCGTGCGCAACCCGACAGTTGTTATTGTGCATGCCACAGCAATGATATCATAATGTTGAGCCATTTGCCTAGCTGGTTACTGTTGACATTGTCACTGTCGCTGTGTTACTTACTATTGTCATTTACTCGAATATTTTAATATTAAGTAAGGTTACTTGCTTAGCTTCATACCTAAAGGCAGTATTGAGTAAAAAAAATAAGAACACAAAAAAAGCCTCTCTTTTATAAAATTGGGTAATTTTGGCACAGACTAAAAAAATAAAAATTAATAATAAGTAGTAAATTTTGTTTTTACACATTTTTATTTTAAATCCTTGTTTATTTAGGTAAGGCTTAAAAAATATTGGTTCATAAAATTTTGTAATAATTTAAAGCGAAGACCGATGTTCAAGAAAGAGACTGTAATTATAAATATATTGATAGTCTTTTATAACAGCCGTTTGTACACAATGTATAGTAGGTACTCTGTTTAGATTTAGGGCAGATGTGCATAAAGGGAGACTTTGGAATTCGGAAGTATTTGCAAGACAATAGATTCGCAGACAATGTCTTTAGGTCAAAGTGTACGTGGGAAAGATTGCAATAAGAGGGTGATTTCGTATATAAGTATCACAATTTCAATTTCAAGTTCAGTTATAAGTAAGCAACGCAACAGGAAGTGCCATTAAATGAAGAAAAATAATTGTTTCTAAAATGTTCTAATTTTAAATTTAATGGTTGTACGTAATGTATGGCTGGAATACAAACTGGCTGAAAATGGTTACATTGAGTGTTGTTGAAACGTGTCTGAAAAAAGTATTTATTTAAAAGAGTTCTAATTTTAACTCCAAATTTGACGGTTATAACTGGCCGAAAATGGTCTTTAATTTTTTACATAACTCTACATTTTAATTGTGTTAATAGTATAGACGTTATCTCTCCATTGATTTTAAGTATATTGCATCTAATAAGTGATGTGTTTAGTGATAGTGAAGAGTATTTTAAATAAGAAGTCTGTGATAAAATAGCTGAAGTGGTACTTAGCTTAAAAATGTGGTGTAGTGGAGAAATCAGTGATAAAATCTTCAAAGCGGTGCTTAGTCTTAAAATGTGATAACTTCAAGTGAGTTATAGGACGTGTCAAAAAAGTATTCCTACACCATGTATAGGTATTCAAACAGATAGTGACATTCTCTTAAATTACATAATACATTATTATTAATATCTATGTCTTATGAAACCACAAGGGGTTTTCCCAGAAAATGTGTTTATTATTGAAGTTGTAACTAAGCTAAGCATAAATAATATGTTGAGTTATTATTGAGATTTATTTAACCACAGGATTAAATACTTATTTATTTTGGGAAAACCCAAGTCTTGTTATAATGTTATATATAAGGTAAATACTGTTAGGACATAAAATAAAATATAAATAAAGGTACACACGGTTATCTTTATATTACATATTAGGTATAAATCCTTACTAATCTAATACCTTTAAACGAGCAATTCTTGTATATAATTGGAATCTCGGAATCGGCTCCAACGATTTTCATAAAATTTAGTATAGGGGTTTCGGAGGCGATAAATCGATCTAGCTAGGAATCATTTTTAGAAAATGTCATTTAAAAAAAATACATTACATACAATACGGTCATTCGGATATTAAGTATTATAAACGCGAAAGTAACTCTGTCTGTCGCGCTTTTATGCCAACGACTAAACCAATTTAAATGAAATTTGGTATGGAGCTATTTTGAGACCCTAAGGACATAGGATAGTTTTTATCCGATTGCGCTAAAAGAGGTTATTAGAGACATACCTCGAAATGCTAGTACTCTATTTTTCTTTACTTGTTCTATTTATAAACTAATTATTAGTTATTACGTACTGGTAACAAACTTCTAATAATATTTTGATTTTATGAAAATCATTGTGTTAAGAGAATCAATTTGAAGAAGTTTTTGGTGTGATCATATACGCCAAAACTCATGATCACGAAAATCATGTGTTCTTGTTTACCAAAATTGAAAATTGGTATAAACAAAAGATAATTAGTATATGTATAGTATAGCAGTTATCTGGATTCCATGATGGAATCTCTGTTTAGCTAGTGATCAGATGACCGTGTGTGTTAATGTCGCACAATATTATCCTACTAATATTATAAATGCGAAAGTAAGTGTGTGTGTGTGAAGGTTTGTTACCGCGTATCTCCATAACCACTCAACCGATTTTATTGAAATTTAAAATGTAGGTAGTGTATACCCTGGAATCGGACATAGGCTAACAATATTTTCAAAAATCATCTCCTAAGAGGGTTAAATAGAGGGGTGAAGTTTGTATGCAACTTTTTATTCCTTGGTCCTATTCATTTAAAATTCGGTACACATAAACCTTAAGATAAATAATAAGATACGGGTTTTTTATTTTTCCATAATTACCCCTATGAGGTGTGGATAATGAGTTTTATTGGTAAAAATTAAAGTTTCTCTAGATCTGTATAGTCTCAAGTCCGATTCACTTCAAATTTGGCACACATATACCTTAAAAGAAATCATGAAACACGTGTTTTTTATTTTTCCAAAACTACCCCTGGTGGGGGTGTTAAATGAGTTTATTTGGAAAAATTAAATATTCCATAACTGTTTAGTCCTTGGTCTGATCTCCTTCAAATTTGGTATAAATAAAGCTCAAAACAAATAATGAAACACGTGTTTTTTATTTTTTCATTTTTTTTTATTTTCATCCTAATACTAAGTGGGCAAAGCCTGAGAAATTATTCTGAGGGTGACTTTCTTCAAAGTTGATATCATAACTCCTTCGTAATTTTAATCTATATTACTTTTTATTTTGACACAATGACATGTTTGATAACTCAATGCTACGAATAGAATTCGAAATTTAAATTTCATTTCATAGGTATGGTCTAAGAGCCGTAGTACTCGTATTTTTAAGAAACGCCTATTGATTTATGGATATACCTAGGGGCGCTTGACGATTTCAAAATGTTGTTTACACTCCTACACTACTGAACTAATTTTGTATGGAGATTGTTAGAGACCCGGGAAAGGATAGTTTTATCCGACTGCGAAAAAAGGGATTAATGGTCTAGCGCGATAACCAACATCCGCGGGCGAAGCCGCGGGCGGAAAACTAGTTATTATATAAAACCTAGGTTTTAAGATATTTCCTGTTGCCTGTAACTATTGTCTCCGCAGTCCCTACATTGTTACGATTTGATCCATCTGAGCTCAGTTACGGAATTCAGTTTTGTTCGTGAAAATAATTTGATGTATTTATGACAAATAATTTTGGGTTTTTTAGTTTTGCATAATTAGCGGATTTTTACATAAAATCCGTTATAAAATAGTTTTATTTGAATGTGTGATGTTCGCGTAAATTTAAGAAAATACTATTTTTTTTTGTTTTAATTTGAAATTTTCTTGCGGATATTTTTCCTGAGGTTTTGTTGTAATTTAAGCTTACATAACGTTATGCTCATTTGTTATAGGGTAGGTACTTAGTTAGGAAGAATTTTTATTGGGTCGTTCATATTTTTGTTTATAAACCAATCAAAATTAACTAGTGGTCGGATAATATGTAGTAGTACGACATAAGTTAGGCGAGCGAGGGGTCTTAGGTATGCGGTATCTATATAGATATAGAGTACGCATCCAGAGTTACTTAATCGAATATAATTTACTAAGTAACCTAAGAGTTATATCGAACTTATAGACCGTTTAGCTCGCGTATCGCCATCTGAGGTACAAAGTTATAAAACATTAATTAAATCTCTTAAAGAACTATTTAACCACAGATAAGAGTAATGTAAGACTGTCTGTGCAGCTTGAGGAGTCAGCGTCTTGGCGATAGGCGATACGCGAGTTAAACGGTCTATCTATAGTTACAAATGTTAGTGCTATTGTCTTTAATTCTTATTAATATTTTAATATGACTCATTTATAACTATTTAACCGATGAGCGAATTGTTTGTTATCGTATAATCGAACAAATTCAGTCAGTTGTGTAATTATTGAACGCGCGGTCGAAGCACACTTCATATGAGTCACTATTTACTCAAATTAAGGCATATTACATTTATAAAGTTCCACATTCTTACCCAAAATTATTCGTAATCACAAGTAATTAGTATACGGGGCAGGCGCGTATCCATTCCACTGTAGACTACATCATTGCAACAGGCAAGTTGTGGTCAAACGCAAGTCAGAAAAAATGAGAAAAGATTAAAAATAATTCTCGAACGGATGACCCGATTTTTTTTTTGAAAGGTGAATTACTCGAAAGTGTTCTTAGCTAAAAAAAAATAAACTCAGGGTTTATTAAATTTATAATTCAGAGTTGCAAGTTTACCTACTTTGTGAATAATTTATTGTTGTTATGTAACTCCAAAGATTTATACAAAGCTTATACTACAAAATTTTAGGGTTATTACAATATTTCACAAATGAGCTGGGGCTTAAGTCAAAGGGTCAATATTTGTCATCATCAACACAATTAATCTTTAACAAGAGAGTGTGCAATACACATCGCCCTTTATTACACATTAAGTGGTTCGTCAAGTACTTGAATTAGCCCTAACTTGTTCTCATTAGATAGAAGGGTCATTTAAAAAGTTCCCATAAAATATCCTATTCTAAGGATATATGAAACAAAGCTAATAGGTATACAACCTCCGCGGTTGCGAAAAGTATCTAAATTCTAGATCTAAATTTAAGCATGACAGAAGCTTTGTTTTAAATAGTGAAAAAAATGATTCCATATTCAAAACATTGAAACATAAAAAAAAAACAATTTGACATTAAAAATAACAATTTAAATAGAAAAAACGATCGCAAACTCAAAAGGACGACATGAAAAATTTATCTAAAAATATAAAATGAATTAATTCGAAATTCAAAATGTAGATTTCAAGAAAAATTAGTATAGAAAACAGAAAACAAATGAATTCGAAATTCAAGATTGTGTGAATTGAAAAGTTACGCATAGAATGTCACCTTAATTTAATTTAAAACAGCTCAAGTTGACGCAATACCTTGTTGGCACTGTGCTTGATCATCTGAGCAAATACAGTAAACTGGATGACATCATTTCTAGGTCTGTGTCGGTAAAGTCAAATGTATTGTAAATGTAACAGGTCAAAGTGACAGTTAGTAACTATTTTTAATGTGACTAAAACACTACAGCAATCCTGACACAGCTAATTCTACAGGAATTTGTTGCGCCAAGATCGACAGAAGCGCGCGTCAAATTACATTTTTTTTACTAATACTTGTATGCCTAGTTTTCCTTGTCCCTTCATCTATGACATGTCTTTTATCTATGACAGGCAAGGTTTTCAGATAACCTTACTTAAATTTCCCTTCCCTTCTCAATTTCAAAGCTATCGTTCTTTCGACATTAAAGACATAATTTTACGCTCACAGATTAAAATTTCGGCTTCAAATGTTTTTGTTTCATCATAAGTCTATTAACTTTAATTTGTACACTATTAGCCGTAATCCTAACGTATACCTATATTGCCTATTGCGCCTTCAATCCCATTAAAGTAACCAGTAATTATCCATAATAGCACAAATGATACATCCCGTGAAATAACTCTAATTGCGTTTATCGGGATATCTCAGGCAGCGCCTTAACTGCAATTTAATTGTTATCGAAAAGTAATTAAGTTTACCGCAGCGCAATCTTCAATTAAGTATAGATCAAAATTAATTTAGTTCAAATCGATAAAATAACAAAATAATTACTCTTCTTAGATGGTAATATTAAATCTTTGCACATGCGTTCGAAAGAAAACGGTCGGTTTTTCTTTTGAAATTAACAATGGTAATGCACGTGTGGCTCGCATTCCGAATTTGAAATTAGAAAAAATATTAACCCAAATTTTGCAAGAGTTGCGGAATTTCAAGTAAGGGTTGCAAAAAATCCTTTCTAACCCGAAAGTCCGAAGCATCGAACACGTGCATGAGGTAACAATGCGTCGATGACTCACAAACGAGCCTCGAAACGTCGATACAGACCGCGGTATTATTAAAAAAAAAAAGAAAAAAAGATAAGCGCTCACTCGTCGTACCGCGTCAAGGAATTGTACATCTGCCGAAATTTCTCACGGATCCGTCGCTCGGGCCTTCATATGGTATTATTATGCCGGACCACTTCGCTATCTCGACCCGGGTATTATAGATCTTGTAGTGTCTCGTAATTATGACGAGTTGGTTAGCGGTACTTTACAGCGAGATCTTTTTAAACACTAGCAATTATGAAGTTTCTGGTTTGAGGCATTTGTGTTGGCGCGAAATATACCGTGCTATAAAGTTATGCAGACTATTTAGTTTAATGGATGGCATTAAATTACCGTGGAGTGGTTAACTTGATTCTTAATAAAACTAACACGCATGTTGCATAGACTTTTTAATGTAGTACCTAACACACTAACCGTAGTGCTTATAGACAATTTGCCGTGTATGCATGAATGTTCTAGAAATGTATTTCTGACCAAAGTAATAGGTACTGTTGCTTGCATAGAAACCATCTAGAAAGGGAATCCTAATTTTTGTATGGGATTTTGAGGTATTTATTAGAATTGGTATTGGTATTTACAGTTTATCGGTAAATTGTGATTCCCCGTATTCCTAAAGCAGTTAAAACACTGAATTAATTATGGATGTGGACTTTGGTAAGGCGATATTATGTATGCGTTTGGGCTGCAAAAAGAAATTTCAATTATCTATTAAAAAAGGTTTTATTAATGAAACGATTCTTGTTATCTAACTGGCCAGATATTCAAATAGCATAATGTAGTTTGTAGGAAATTCGTAGCATAAAACCTTTTTTCTTAAACTCACAATCAACGTTTTGTTCGTAGTCAATTTTAGACTAACAATGCTTGAATGGTGTTTGTAATAATGAGTCTCTGTATTCATTTCTGCACGTGCAGACTACTTGCATAAATTTTGTTTTGTTAATCGATTGTTCATCTTCTTTTATCTGCAATTTTTCGATTGTACAATGCGTTTTGTATGCAAGGAGGTTTCGACTTGTATTAACTTGTTGGAGGTTTTACTACAAACAGGTTGTAACTTGCCGGATTCAAGGGTGTGTTTCCAATATTTTTTTTGCTATATTCCTTGTGCGCGTATGTTATTAGCTGCTTACCTACTGAGTTTTATGTTCATTTTTGACGTGACAACGTCTTAAATTAGGTTGCGGCTGGGAGGCACTTATGAAAAAGTGTAACGCTCGGTAACGTTACGATGAGTCACCGAACGAGAGAGAGGCCCGCCGAATGCCTTGCGTCTCTCTCCCACTCAACTATGTTTCATCCTTCTTCCTACTATACGAATGAATATTCACATTAAAATTATTTTACCACTCAAAGTCGTTGTCACGTAAAACTTTCGCCCGTATACCGAATTTACAGGCAACCAATTTTTTTTTTCTATTTGTAATGATGGTAGCTGAGATGAGATTAATGCTGAGAATATTGTTCTCTTTGCTTCTTCGGTAAATGGCTAATTACCTGAAGATAGAAAATATGGTTAATACATTTTTATTAGTGTGTCATTAAAATGCATGTGAATTTTGCTTTGTGTACTATATCAATTTATAGGATAATCAAAGCAGTGAATGCTATTTTCTTGTTGCAATAACTGCGCATTTTTTTTTACCTAGTCCGATTGCTTAGCAAGAATCGTATAAAAAGGCATTTAATAAATATTATTTCGTATCAAATAGGTAAGATTGTGGAGTCGTCGAAGACATATAACATCTTTTTCATCTTTTAAAAAGATGTGTCTTTCCCATTTAAATTGTAGGTATCTAAATCGGTTAAGCAGATTTCAATTAATACCCGATATAGAAACGATTGGTAACGTAATTCTATATTAAGTATGCTTTAGATGAAGCGGTTAAAAGTACCTGTTTTTGAGAACTTACGAGATGGCATAGGCGCTGAATAATAAAATTACTTTTTTCTATATGGACAACAAATGCCTTATTTATAGGATACTTTAAAAATAATTTAATCCATAGTTGGTAAATTATAAAAATACGCATCCTTCCTAAAAAGTAGTAGGTATAGAAGCAGAAATTCTTTGTTATAAGAAACTGCCTCTATAGCTTTGATTACCTACCGTCTAACCATAAATGCAATCTGTCAGTAGTACTATACAAATTCAAAACAAATAAATAACAATCAAAACAAAAGCTCTACAGCGGAGAGTTAAAAAGAGGCCATTAAAAACCCAGTAGCGATGTTGGCTTGTGCCTTAGGCTCTGCACGTGCGCGAGCGCACAATGTTGCTCTCCAAGAATGGCAGTGGTCGGTCCGGTCGGCGCCGACACTCGTCCGGCCACTTTTTGAACACGTCCGAGAATAAAATTCAAAGCCGTTTATGGCTTAAGATTTAACCTCACTCAAATTCTTGTGGTTGTGGCTTCTCTAGTTTTGCTACTGTATAATGCCTTATTTAGTAAAGTTTCTGTTATTTATGCCTATAAGGGTTTGTGGGTTGTAATGAAAGATAAAAGTAGATTGAATTCTTATTTTTATTACCAACTTGTAACAATGTAAAATCGTAGAATAAATAATTCCTAAAACAATTAAAGCTCAATTAAAGGAAATCACAATACTAATTCCCTATTTCCTAACATTACTTTATACAATACAAAATATCACAACGCATTCGAAAATACATTTAAAGCTTTTCTTGAGTTATCACGAGTATTGAGCAGGCCTAACCTAATCTTATTTCTATTATGGCACCTCTAACGATATCAATAAAGCTAACATCACAGACTGTTGCAGAAACCAACGGAGCAATCACTGGTTTCAAGGAAGACACTGATTATTTTTCAAGTGTTGATTCAGGCTTGCACCCAGCGATCCTGCAGGATAGGGTACTGCTGCTCCGCGGTCTGGCACTCGGTGTAACAGTGTGCTGCTGCGAAGTCTGCGTCTTGTTTGGAGACTGTTGTCCAGAAGAAAGTGCCGGCTTCCGTTCTCGCAAAGTGTACGGGTACGTAGAAATTATCCGGTGTCACTGGCACAAGGTCGCAGGTATCATCATCATTGCAGACAAGGAAGTGCGCGCCAGGCTGGCACGCTTCCATCTCTTCGTAGATCTTGCGCTCCAACATCTCATTGCTATTGTTTTGCTCCTCCTCGCAGCACGTGTCAAAAGAGGTCTTCACAGGAACGCGTTTCGTCGCCTTTTTGATAATCTTCATCAAAGGCTTGAGTAAAGCCTTGAAGCCGCTGTTCTTCATTTTTTGACTGTTGTATCTGTTCTCGTTAATTGAGTTGTTTAACGAGATGATGTACTCGTCTGTAGCGTGGAATGACATGTCGAATAGATTGATAGTAAAAGTAGAGAGCGTGTTTCGCTAGTGAGATCACAGGCGGGAATGTGGGGCTGAGCTGGCCGGCTGCCTTTTTATACCCAGCGCGCCGCCCCCGGCACAAAAGGCCCTACGTATACGTGAAAAGCTCCCTTTGCTTGTGTGTGTGAGTCAAGTGGTTTATTCGATACCCCATGCATTTCGTTTATCGCGACAGGTTTTCATAACTTTTAGAGTACAAGTTTTTTGAGAAAATATTTTGTTATTATCGCTGTTGAGTAATGGGATTATGTTTATGAGAGTCTTGATGATAACGTCTTAAATTGGACGTACTTGCATGACTATGATTGAAAAGCTATTTGGCAATTTGCCAATAAGAAAGCTTTTTAATAATTAACTTCTTAATTTCTTCAGATAACCTCAAATAAAATATAAAAAGCAACTGTCCTTCTGGGGATTATTTGAGTTACAGTTTATCGGTACATATGGGGCACACATTTAATGTATTCATGATAACTGGCTGTGTTTAAAAAGGGGTTGCATGGGAAAATTGTCCACGTGCCGTCCACACGCCCAAATGTACGCAAACATAACACATGTTGATTGCCCCCTCGGTGGTTACAATGCGATTGTTATCCCCTAAGGTCAATAAGTCAGGGGGTCGCGGTGCGCAAGCGCAGACCCTCGCTGTACTCGAGCCACTCACGCGCACGACACGAGACTTCGATACATTTAGGGGATCTAATGATTCGTTTATTAACATTCCCTGAGCTTTTTATCGTGAAAGATTAATAGATTGTAACACGCATATTTTTGTTCCAAAATTCTTGTGTAAATACAAATTCCTTCTGTATCAACTTAGCCATTAAAACGTGATATGCATCCATGCGTATAAGATTCGGTTCAGATTGGATCCAAGTTCATTAGAAGACGTTAAAAAAAAGAAATACTAAAGTTAAGATACCACCTACACCCAAAATATTTAACTCATACCGGTTCAGACATGTAAGATTTTTTCTTAAAATGTCCGAAGAGTATTACAAAAAAATTAAGCCAAAAGAAATCAGTGTAGCGGTGATAGTAGTCTCTCAGCCAATGGGGTGCGCGCGCGCCGGCAGGTGCTGCGATCCGAAGACGCTCGCACACATACTCGCAGTTTAAATATACGATCTTTGAACACGTGCATTCGAAGGGGATGTAGATACATATTCAACGCCAACGCGAGCGAGACACACAACATTTTTTATCGATATGAATAGATTCACGACTCCCTCATATCCGAAATAGGGTAACGCAAAGGCTAATTTGGTTATTGAAAATTGAGGGGTTGTTCGTGGGAATGCTCTGAGCTCCTAGGTTCCCAGGGTTGTGCGCACATTGAGTTTTTTTGTGGCGATTCGAGATTCGGAACGACGACAGATGGCAAGCGGTTGATAGTTCCCGTTTTGCTTTGTTATAATAAATCGTATGAGGTATTGGAATTAAACATACCATTTTGATGGCTCAGCGCGTTTGGAAGGGGAGGTGAGGGGATGAAGATGTAAACAAGTGTAAAAGGGTCAGTGGAGCTCGATCGACTCTGTAATTAAATGTCTATTAGAAGCATTTTGTGATTATTAGGAGTGATTGTTAGGGGTTGGAATTTTCTTTATGAATGTTGTGAAAGGGGTGGTTAGGAAGATGGTTAGCTGTAGATTTACGATGTTAATTAGGATGTAGGTAATAACACCCAAATGTATTTTTTGTACATAGTGGTCTTGATAATTTCTTTTTTGTTTATTAAATAACATTGGGCCTATTATATAGGCCGCAGAACCGACAACCGCTGGGGTAAACGAGTTCTGAGTGGAGACTACGAATTTGCAAACTTAGCGTAGGACGCCTTTAGACTAGGTGGAGTGCCGGCAAGAACTGGATGAGAGAAGCCGCGGATCGTTTTCAGTGGCGTGCTTTTGGAGAGGCCGATGTCCAGCAGTGGACTAGAATAGGCTGTTGATAAATAACATTTATAGGAACGAAAAAAATCTAAGTACAAGCCTCTCCAATATTTGAATTCAAATTGTCACTTACTGATCTGCAATATTCATTTATCAATATATATACACATCAACTTATGTTCAAAACTGTTATCTGGATGCATTGTATGTATTTTGCATTTTTTCAGGTCGTTACTACAGCGTCCAGTTTCCCACGATGGAGTGATGCAAAAACCTTAACAAAAAGCTGAAAGAATAGATAGGGAAGACACTTTACGTCATATACAATGGGGCGATATTTTGCCCACGGCGTGACAAGTGCGTGACTTCGGGCGCATAATCACTACACCCCTATTGTATTTTGTTAGCGTTCCACTTGTACTATAGGTCAGATCTTCTTTTAGAGATTCTTTTTGTGTATATAAATTATTATCTTTGAGACTGATATATTAGTTTTTTGAAGATTGATCGATAAACTTATTTTCTCTGAAACTCCTTTTCGAAATCATAGTATGTGACTTAATAAAATTAATTACATTGTAGATACCTACTACATAAATTATATTGTACCTATTCATGTTAGGTAAGTAATAGCTACTTATCAAAAGTGCCTTTTTGTTAAATATTGTATTTTATTAATTGAAAAACTAGGAACCAACTGTGATAATTTTTCTGGAATAATTTTTAGTTAAAATTTTATACTCCACCTTTTATGTTATGTAATAAACTAATTAATACTAATTTTTATAATAAAAGATGTGATTGAATTTATTTTATTTCTAATTTCTTACTTATCTACACATTTCCTGGGTCTTCCATACCACGGTGTTATAAAAACTTACTAACTTTAATTGAAAAATAAATTTCCAAACTGTCAAAAATAGAAAAAAATCACAGGTTAGCCCCGAGTGTGGGAATTTCAGTTGGTATATCACTTCAATATAGATTGGGGGTGGAAAATAAAAGAATGTATAAATCACCCCTAATCGCCTCCTTTGTTACCAATACACTTGTTGCATCACCGAAACACCACACTGTATGAGATTTCCTACAAATTTAACTGTATATCAATACCGTTGACAATAAACCTTATTCGGTTATAATAAAGTTCATTCTAGAATATTTAGTTGTGATTTTAATTTTGTCGTACTGGTATATGGGGGCGGTAAATTGTAGGGGTTTTTGAACAATAACGGGGTCGCAGGTAAACTATTTAGAAAATAGAATAGATACAAAGAATCTGAAGACATTGTGTGACTGAAAAATGAAATAGATTATTTAAATTAATTTATTAGAAGATTTGTTCTTATAGAATATTGAATTACTGCATTCACATATATTTAAGATGTAGGTATATTATTTTTTTTTAGCTCACCGTGACATTTCCGAAGGAGGAATTAGTATCTCAAAAAAGTTTCCAATGTGGTACCTACTTAAAAAATTATTAGTAACAGCTCGAAGTTGAGTAATTGTTCGCAATAAACGGCAATAAGCTTGCAATCTATTACATATATAACCTATAATAATAATATTATAATAATAATAATTCTTTATTTGCCTTAAGTACATAAAGAGGTGTTTAAACTAGTCCATGTTTTAAACACTTATTCAAGGAAGACATACAAATATGATAATTAATAGAAATAATATTAAATATAATGAATACAATGGCATCAAATTAGAAGTCATGTCCAGTAATAAGAGTTACTCATAATATTAAGTGTATAGATTAAATTGTAATTTAATGTCAATTAGATATAATATTATTAATCCAAATAATAATTATTTATTTACGAAAGAGTAAAATTAGTTTAGAAAATTATATTTCTTGAAAAAATAACTTTGTTATTAAATAACTATAAAGATACTAACACGGGTGAAAATAACTCACAGCTTAGCTGAAGTTAAAGTAAAATAAAAACATAACTAATAAATATCCCTTTTTAATGCTTTAAAGGGGAAAGCATTTGACTGTTATTGGTCCAAACTTAAAAGAAACAAAATTGAAAGTCCCATTTAATCTATAAATTCGTGTAAAATAAGGGACTGTATTTAAAACAACCCTTATGGGATATCTCAACAAAAATCTACATATTTCCTTAATTCCCGATGTGTAATTGCTTAAGGTACTTGTCCACCGCATGTTCTCTGCCACTTCAATTTACTTATCCTGTGAGCTATGTCGATCACTTTAATTTTCTGTTGATCACCACATTGCTTGTTCGATAGTTCAGATAGACTTCGAGAATAGCGCATTATTTGACTTTGAATTTACGGAACAGTCCTTATGTGTGTGTTCACGTTTCGGCTCCATTTATAACAGACTTTCGTTCTTAGTCTCTATGGATTACAGCGGTGGATAAAGGGCTTAACTATAAATAAAAGTAAAAGTTTATCCTTCAAATCTACGAAATATTACGTAATTACAAATAAAAGTAGGAGTTTATTACAGGTGCTGTAAGAAATGCGCCCTCTAATGAGGAGGGAGTCATTATAGGATCAAAGAGGAGGGTGATAACATCCTCTGGGTTTGGATAATCGTTAGAGCTAAGGTGTGACTGTAAGCGATTAAGTATTTACAAGCAAAAACTAAATTTTTATTTAAGTAAATTTAGTATTATATTTCATATTTCACGAGCATCCAGGAAATATGTATCACCGGAAACTTTTTCAGTTTGCTAAATGTAAACTGAAAACTTTAAATAAAATACATAATTTATAGAAAAATATTAAATATTTTTCACTTTTATTTTATAATAGACTTATTTTACGGGTAGAAAAGTACGTTTCTGACTTATACATACGTATTTATTGATATCCATAGGAACTTGTAAAAACTCGCTTGCAGTCAGACGATCTCTATCAACGATATACAATACAATTTTATTTTATTTTGAATACTTTTTGAGATGAGTTCGGGAGTTATTCTTAATAGCCTTAAACTTGTAAAGGGGTATAAAGCTTAATAACAATATTCAAAGGATTGTATAACATCGAGGCATTAATTAAGGATTAGACATGCTATATCAGCGGCAGTACAAAGCAATTGATTTTATATTACTTATTTCAGTAGGTAGGAATTATATTTTGTTTCGAATTGTATTTTTTTATGTCAGTGCTTTACGTGCCCTGTATAATAATGGATATAGAATGCTGATGGGGCTGCCTCGCGTCTGCAGTGCATCAGGTATGTTTGCGCATAGTCAAAAGACTTTTTTGCGATTTAGCGCAAATAAACAGCCTCTCTCCCCGAACTCTGCACAGCCTTGCTCGGGCCAGTCCCAACAGTATATTGCAAATGATGGCCATGAGGTATGACTCGCCTATATTGAACCTTTGTGTGAGTAGATGCATGTCTGCCGCACAATTGGTTTCAATAGAATATTGTTTAAATCTTCATTAATTTATTTACTAACATATTCCTAAGCATATTGTTACTAACATTATATGAATCCTTGTGTTCGAAATAAAATCTGTTTTATTTTATTTTATTTTAATTTTATATTATGTCTTTTAAACTGTAGGTAGGCATCATTTTTTAAATCAGCGTCGCTGTCGCTTCTATTTTTCAGAAAGAGAATCTATCCTATGAAATTATTACGTCTGAAGCTATCTACTAGAATACTTTGTAAAACTACCTAACTCAGTTTTCAAATAGATTAAAAGTTCGCAGGTTTGAACCTAAGTCTCGCCCACACATTTTGATGTGAATTGTTTTATTGTTGTTGCTCAATATTGGTAAGTTAAATCCTAAGGACGGCAGAGTGTCTGCAAATATTCGAGGATATGAGTCCGGAGCTTGACCAGCGTCTGACAACTCTTACGATAGCTGAAAGAATACCCAACCCTAGCAGTGGGACACTCAAGGGTTAAATACTTGTATCTATACCTTTTTTCCATTTGCAGCGGTGGCGCAGCGACAAGGGGCTCGCCTTAGAAATATTAGGTCGCGGGTTCGATTCACAGTCATGCCCATACATCTTTATGAGAATTTTTTCATCGCCGTTTTTTATCGGTGAAGGAACCGACATGTCTAAGAACTAATCATTCGAGGACATGCTCAGCGAGAGGCAGGCTCGGGTTTTCCACTAAAAACACCACGGTAGCCTTCCTCAGATGTTTAAATCGTTGTTAATGTTTAAATAGAAGATCCCAGGGCTGTTCCCTGGGATCTTTAGGGACTACATCTAGGACTATCATCGCACCTCAGCCTATTTATCCTTATAACTTCGAGAAAACTTGATGACGGCAACTCCTCTTTATGTAAGTTGTGGCTACAACAGGCTGCTTCATCACCAGAAACTGTAAACATAAAACAACGCCTGATTGTTGAAGTCAAACCATTTGAGTTGCTATTAGTAGTGTCGGCAACAAACAAGCTATAAATAAATAGTTAAGTGCAACGGACGCTTAATTCGAGCAATTTGTTGTTGCTACTCATAAATGGTGCAAAATAGAGGAATAAAGCGAGATTATAAGTGTTTCTAGCCAAATAACTAAAAACGATGTCCCTTTTCTTTTGGAGTTAGGGCTTTAGTCTAAAAATTGGGATCAAAAAATCGAAGTATCATATTCTAGAGATGGGTTTCGTAATTGCAAATATTTAATTTAAAAATAAAGTTATTGTTTTTCTAAGGATTAAACTCGGGCCATTCTCCCTTGTTTTTTGAATTCGAAATAGTAAGATGACATCAGACATTTTGCTGTCAGAAAATCGGTCTACAAGTGATTGAATAGTCTAGTAACAAATTAAATAAATACTCAACTGAAAATATCCACCATGAGCCTGAAAATAGAAAAAGACACAGCCAGTTATAGGAGTTTAGATCATACGCCACTTACTAAAACTATCATATTGCCTTGCGAGAAATTCCGCGTTTAAATTATTATCTAGAATAAAATATGGCTTTATCACTACGTTTTATATCCAAATAGCTAGGTATTACAATAAAATCTAGCCAAGTGCTATTTCAGACTATAATCTATCTCTATAATAAAATCTATCTAAATCCGTCTAGTAGTTTTTGCGTGAAAGAGTAACAAACATCCACACCTTCACATATCCATACAAACTTTCACATTTATAATATTTCTAGCCTTTGCTCACGACTTCGCCCGCAACAGGTCCGTTCCACCAGGATGAGTTTTCAAAATTTTTTTCCTATTGCACTCTTAAACCTGATACAGCACCTAGATTTTAGACCTCGCGGTTTGGGCTGTGTGTTTTTATGTCAGTCAGTCAATTTACTTTTCTATATTTGTTTTAAAAAGATAAAAAAAAGGAAGAGAGACAAGAATACAATGTCGATAGGTAATCTTTTGTAGAAGTTCAACTAAAATCGCTCTTCACTCTTGTCTTGCACACCATCAAGTAAGTTTGTAAGTAATTGTAACTAATAGTTGTCGCGAGTCAGACGATTAACCGACTTGGATTAAAGTCGTCGGCTTATATAATAGCACAAAACACTGCCTCTAGAAATATTACTTAGAAATAAAATTTTATAGGATAGAGGATGTTCTAATGAGCCATACCTTTTTACATTGTCATTTAATCTTCAATTAATGACATTCTTTCGAATTCTTAAGCTTTTTCATTCTTTCTTTAGTTGTTTTTATTTTATTTTTGTCTTAGGTTTCTGTTACCTACTTATACGTAGGTAACCTGCCACAATTAAATCATCTAGTATTATTAGAATTAAAAATAATTCAAAACTTGATAAACTATATCCGAGTCTATAACTTTTTTATTGATTGTTTGTATAATAATACCACAGTAATATCGGCGAGGGAAAACATCGTGAGGAAACCGGCATGTCTAAGAACTAATTATTCGAGGAAATGTGACATCCACCAAACCGCACTTGGCCAGTGTGTGTGGATTTAGGCCGAAACTCAACTCGTAAGATAGTTAAGAGAAGATCCATGCCCAGCCGTGGGCGTCTAAAGAGGGTTTAAGAGAAGAGAATACCACTGCTAACCATATTTTGGTTACAGCAGCCAGTCTAAGCTGACTAGCCTAGAGGTATTACAGTACACAAGTGAATGCGCAAACACAAGTGCACTCTCTAATCCATTTACTCTCAGAGTCCGGTGGAACGGATTACCTAAAACTGCCGGTGAAAAATCGGGCACAGGACTGACGGCTTTACATACTCTTCGAGGCACGAGCGTATCACACCACCAATTTCCTGAATCCAGACTACTGATGTATAGTTAGAAAAGTCTCCACACTTAGTTTGGTCTATTAGGATTTGAACTAGATTTGTTTAGAGTTAAATAGGTACGCTATCCGAGAATCACCGAGTCAGTATTGAATATACGATTATCAACATTTAAGAGCAGCATAGTTCCGGTCAGTCGCGGGTTCGATCCTGGGTCGTTTCGTCGCCGTTCTCACACGGTGAAGGAATAATATTGTATGGTATATCTATATATCTTATATAGGTATATATCTTAAAACTAAATTAGAGGACACGTGCGTGTGTGGATAATTGAGAGAAGACCAGCTGTATTAAGTAATAAATATAATTTGTGTATATCAAACGTAACAGCGTAGCAGCGAAGTGGACTACGTCCTTTGAAAATGATAAATATTACATATCAGGGAATATCAAAGAATTTTAGGTTTTGAAATTTGAACTCTTTGTGAACGTAGTAAAGTTGATTTTGTCAAATATATAAAAAGAACTAATTTTCTTTCGTGGAAAATAAACAGTGTACCTCTAGTAGCAGTGGAATAGCACCCTAATGATCTGGTATGAAAAACATCCCTATTCTGAAACGGAAATAGCAATCTCTAATTTGATGCAATTGCTGTAATGATAAATGTTTACTTTTTATACATTTTCAAATGATTGTCGGCTTATCTAAACGCGATCTTATTACGTCAATTTATTAGTAATTATACTATTAAGTTGGAGCAGCGGTGGCGCAGCGGTACGGGCCACGAGTTAGAAATGAAAGGCAGCAGGTTCGATTGCTGGTTCTGCCCACACATATTTGTGTGAATTGTTTCATCGCCGCTGATTAATATCGGTGAAGGAAAACATCGTGAGGAAACCGGCATGTCAAGAACTAATCATATGAAGACATGTGACCTCCACCAACCCGCACTTGGCCATCGGGTGTGGATTAAGGCCTAAACTCTCAATTTGTAAAATAGTTAAGAGACGACCCGTGGCCATCAGAGTGACACAAAAAAGTGATCTTCCTAAACTTTTAACCTTTCCTTTACATAGCGTCACACTTATTTTACCCAAAAATGTAAGCAGAGGTGAATATAACCCTCTTTTCACCGGCTTGATAGAGGGCGAGACTACTGCACTTCATCAGACACAACTCTAAACTCCGAGCTGCAGCGGAGACTCTAAAGTATATTAGAAAAGTCTTTTTCTTCGACCCAGGAATCGAATGCGGGACCTCACTGTTACGACGCGAACACGCTTACCACTGGACCACTAAAGCTGCGAGGGAACTAAAAGCGAGCAGTTTCCTTCATTAAAATAAATATACTACCGACCACGCCACCGGCCTGTCAAATAAACAAAAAATATAATGAAGCAAAAATTTTAATTTAATTCTCTTCCTTAATATTTGACAAATAGCTTCCTAATTGTAGTAATCGTTAACAGATTTTAACCAATTGATTGCAGGTTAACTGGTTCACCACACGCGAAGGGTTAAATTGCTTTCCCTTCACGAAAGGGTTATTTTTTACCAAATCACCTTCACCCTTTTATTGACGTGTTAATTCTGTTATAAATTACGTTATTTTCGGTAACGAGATTTTTGGTGGTTCATATGATAGGGCGTTCGAAATTCGAATAATTATTAGAGCAGAACTAAATTAGATAATATCGGCCTTATTCATAAAAAAAGTTATAAGACTCTTTAGATAAAATGGACTTTGTTTTCTTTCTTACTAGTATAAATGTAAAGATGACAGACAAAGACAAAACGAATTATAAACCTATTTTAACTATAATGAGCTGAAAATACGTTTATGAATACTGGCGTAGTTGTTTTATATTGTTTTGATATTTGTTTCGTTTTAACCTAATTTAAATAATACGAAGGAGGTTTAAATTCATAAGCATCTTCAAGTGTATCACTTAAAACATTGTTCATCACTTCATCCCTTTTCTAAGTCCTGCCGGGCTCGTCTCTTGTCTCAACTATCTTAAAAGTTATAGAGTTTAAAATAATTATAAAATCTCCGTTAGGTATGAAAGCGTATTATAAAATTTCAGACTATCTAACGAATAATAATGCTTGGAATTAAGTCGCTCTAATTCAACACACTAAACAAACAAAACGTAATAAATATAAGTACTTCATTAAAAAGAAAAAAGCCTACTTAGTTTTTTGGCACTGTTTCTCAGTAGTTGCCAGTCATTCATTGCACGGTAGGAAAAAAAATTGGACTATTTTTATGTAGACGCGCGTCTCAAAAAAAAAATAAAGCATATTGTCATTTCAATACATTTCATTTAATCCACACACGCTAGCCAGGTGTGGGTTGGTGGATGTCACATATCCTCGAATAATTAGTTCTTAGACATGCTGGTTTCCCCAGCGGTTATCAGTTCTTCGAGAGATGTGGCCTAAAGCCCCGCGGGATCCAAGATAGTTTAGGTATCCCGTGACCTGGACGGGTTAAAATCCCGAATCCGATCCTGGCTTACAGGAATAGTAGTAGTAGTGGGTTAAGTCCCAAAAAAAAAATGTTGTAAGAATAAATATTTATGATAGATTACATTTAGATCTTTGATCAATTATTATTTACTAGCTGACCCTGCGAACTTACTGCCTAATAACCTATTAAAGTTCAAACTGAGTTTTATGTAGGTATTTTTTGAAATTGTTTGTTTAAGGGAGTTTAAAAAAGACTTTTGTAGACTTTTTCAGGCAATTTTTTAAATTTTTCTCTGCGTAAGAATCTCCCTCGTACGTCAAGGAATATTTAAAAAAATGGATTAGCCAAATCGGTTCAGCCTTTTTTGAGTTATTGCTTAGCAACACATTTAGTGACTAATTTTTGTGATATGTTCATCATCAGTACTTTGAGATCAATTATTATTTCTATAAAATTGTGTAATAGCTTTTAAAAAAAATACAAACCGACTTAATTTTTTTTACAATATCTCAAAACTTCCTAAACTGATTTTAATAAAATTTTAATGAGTTTTAAGTTTTATTAAAATCGTTTCAGCCTGTTAGCATGTATGTATGTATGTTTGAAACAAAAAAGTTTTATCCAATTTGTTCCATTTGGCCTAATTGTTGAGTAACATATTATATACAAAAATCAAATAAAAATATATCTACCTACAGGAGTTGAGAACCTCCTTCTTTTTGAAGTCGGTTAAAAAAATACTTGACCATCGACACTTCATGCGCGTATGTGCCGGAAAAGTTACCTACTATCTTTTTTGTGGTTTTGTGTAAAAAAATATCATATTTTTTAATTTTAATATCACGAAATTCTGCTCTTACTTCCAGCTTTCCCTCGTTACCATACATATAATTATGGTTCTTTAATAATATTTTTGAGTAAATGACACACTTAACCCTTCCGCCGCTATGAGTTTTTAATATACGCTTAACAGCCTCAAGTATAACACCTTTTTGCGCTAATGCAACTCCGGAACACCTAATTTACAATGATTGGCATCGTTCACCATGATTTGTCTTAATGATACTAAATTACAGCGGTAAATGTGAACCGCTCGTGCGGTCCTTCATGAAATTACGTTTGAGGAGCATTTACAGGGAATTTTACTTATTGCCTATCATTAGCTTTTGGATTTTATTAAATTTTATTGGCGTTTTAATTGCAGTGATTATACTGTAAAGGATTGGCGCTGTTTTTTTAACAGTAAAGCTTACTAATTTAGGTATTTTATGTTATACCAATTAGAGAGTATATAATTTAAGACCTCTTTACTTAGCCTCGTAAAATGTTCAAATGATGTTTTATGTCTGATAATTAATGCTCTATCCTTTATCCGTTTATAAATCTTCACATAGGCTAAAGACAATTTCAATATCATTAAGATCTAAATATGTGTTCGAATGTATGCACTCCCATCATCGAATTAACGTCTTGTATAATTAAAGTTATTCGTTTAATATCCTAATCCTTTTACTTCACCCTCATAAAATATGTTAAGTCCCTCCGTATTTTAGCATTTTATCACGACCTTAAATAATAGTGATAAAGTGCCGAATAAAAAAAGATTTCTTGAGATAAATACGTCGCGTCCCCGAAGGAATGTTATCGCGTTGATAATAAAATATCATTTAACACTACAATAAAACCAGAAAAGGGAAGGACCAGGTTATCTCGGGTCCAGGGAGGGATACACCCTTGCGTTAAGGTTATGCTTTTTATCTGTTGATACATTAAGCTTCTAAATGAGAGATAAAACGTTTATATTGGAGTGTGGCTTTAGCTATCGTAAAAGTCCTTTATACTTTAGATAGCGTTCGAAGACCATAATTAGACATATAGTTCACCAAAAATTAAATAGATTTTGTCAAGGTATTTCAGATTTCAATAAACAGAAAATAGATACCTACCTACAAACAAAAAATTAAAGTTTAATTTGGTAAAATTTAGAGCTCTTGGCGCGCTATGAAAATAATGTCCAATCAAGGTAATGTGTAAACAGCGATGTTTCTTGGTATCAGATATTTTGGCCCAACTGCTTTATACTTTGAACCAATGTGGACATTATGGGAAAGAAGCCACTGGACCAATAACCAGCAAAGTCAACTGCAAGCAAAGCAAAATAAACCAAGCTCATTCAAACATCCGACAGCCTAAAGCTTTATAAACAGCATCGATTTACCGATAAACCTGTAAAAACAAAGAGCCATCATCGATCATTTTCTAGAAACGGTCCGTTGTTCAACGTTATTTGGTAAACCAAAAACTGTGCTCCGAAATTACGGCCCTAAGAAAACAAAAAAAAAACGAGACCGAAGATTTATTTAAGGGAGCGTAAAGATCTGTTTATGGTATGCGTCGGTAATTAAGGGCCTGGTCGCACGTGTGCGCGCACGCAAAAACGTAAAAGAAAAAACTGATACCTGTTTCTCGAGGCTCACGAGCGACAGGTCTGCTGACATGGTATTTGGGGTTAGATGCTTAAAGTTTTGGGGCGAATGGGGTCAATATATCTTATTCACTCTAAAAATTTATACATTACAAAGAAATAGTAAGTTTTTGACGTCGCGCTTAATTATATTCAAACTATCAAATAGGTATAAATGGACCCACTATCTTGAAAGAAAAACTTGAACAAATAAAATAGGTATGTTTAGCTAAGAAAGTAGGTATTTACTCTTGAAACAAAAACCAAAACATAACTAGTGAACTTATTTTACACCTTCAAATTATTTGTGACCCCCAAATTATTTGTCGGTCCTTAATGTTATCTTATTATAGCTAAAATGACTTTGGTGTTCAGAGATAATAGCCGGGCCATGGGTTCCTTACCATGATTTTTTACCAGATTTTTTCAACATACGATAAGGGTTTGAGATATCGCATGTAACGATAATTTCAGGATGCTGTTACGATTGATGAACTTTTAGTTATAGAATATTTAGATAGGCAAAATAATATTTATTTATAAATAATTTAAGGAAGAATGCCATGATTGGACATACATAACGCAGCACTCTTGACAGATAGTAACGTGTTCCGAAGGAGACTTTTAAATATATTGTTGAAGGGGTGTTTCTATTTAGTCGACGAATTTATAAATCATTGTAAAAATTTCTCTGACATTTAATAATTTTATTTCCAAAAATTAATTTTTGTCGTGCTATTTTAACTTATTTCGCTTACCTATGTGATTGATATTTTAAATTATTATTTTGTATTATCATTGTTAATAATTACCTAGTGTTTTATGTTTATTGTTGTAATCATTGTTTTATTATTAATTTTAATGTAGTTTTGCTAATATTTCAAATACAATGTCAATTGTTTTATGAATATATGAAAGTGAAATGAAATGCACGGTTATATCACTTAGATATTTAGCATTATTATTAGCAACGATATACGAAATTAAATATTATTTGCTTATTACAGCAAAAATGTCTTAAAATTATATAAAAATAAGTAAAATTAGTTTGTACCTAAATAAATTAAAAATGTTGAAATAACAATAAGTTATTTGAAATAAGTAGATACTTTTGGAAATAAAACTATTTAGTAACGGATTTTATTGCGGTTTATTCTAAGTGGTCTTGGTCCACGTGTCACCACTACCTCAAAATACTTTGAAACGTCGGGATTTAAATTCTAAAATAATCCGCGATAAAATCCGTTACAAATAGTTTTATTTCAATATGTGACATTCGCGTAAATTTAGGAAAATACTTTAGATACCTACTTTTTATCCTTACTAATATTATAAATGCGAAAGTAACTCTGTCTGTCTGTCTGTGTTGCTTTCACGCCTAAACTACTGAACCGATTTAGATGAAATTGGGTATGAATGTAGTTTGAGACCCGAGAAAGGACATGGGATAGTTTTTATCCGACTGCGCAAAAAGAAGGTAATGTTTTGGCGCGATAACCGATATACACGCGGGCGAAGCCTCTGTCGGAAAGCTAGTTGATTATAAATTATAAACAACTTTACATTTTGCAATTAAATGTGATACGAGATTATGGGTCAATTAGACTGTTTTTTTATTACCAAAAATTGGTAATTGGTTACCAATTTTTATCACATGACATTGTGACATTTTTACCTTACTATTTTTACGAATAAACTCGTAAATTTACGGTAGTTATCACCTTAAACTTAAAAGACACAAATGACTATTACTTAAGCCTCATTGTTGCCTATTACTCTATTGTCTCTACAATAATCACAAACTCGTTCTATTGTGTACAAAACAAAAAAACAGGAATTTAAAAAACAAAAACAAATGATTGTCGAAACACGTGCCAACGATAGTGATAGATAACATTGTTCTGCATGAGACCGGAATTTATTATAAATACAATACTTTTTTATGACAGTCGATAATCCCCTTAAGGATTCATATTGTTCAAAACAATAGGAATTGTGTTTTTTGTAAAGAATTATTGTTATTTTTTGGAGAATTAATTAGCTAAGTACTTACTTGGGAATAAAAGGCTTGTTAGTTATTATTTTTATTATGCAAAGATACACTTTTTTACAATATGAAATAGTTATAGCTATTTATAGTTCGTTTATAGTAATTAATTCGTATATTATGTATGAGCTCGCTAGGATATTATTATTTATTTTATGTTACGAAGTAAGTAGAATAGATTGTTATGACTTATGGTGTACCTACATGATGTTGTTTTATGTTATTTTGATTTTTATGTGTGTGTCTTGAATTTTGTATTATTTTTGTATTTAAATTTTGTTATTGTTTTTAATGTAACATATCTATTGCATTTGTTTACACCTGTAATGGTTTTTTTTTTTTTTATCTTTATTAAAAGGACTTGGTACAAAGTAAGGAAGCGACCATGTCGTCCTCGTAAGGCTACTTACACTTATACTTAAATAAAATAATACATTACCGCCTTTGGGAGAAATCATGACAAAACAAATAATATTAGTGTGGGTACTTACACCTAAATAACAAATTATAAGCACGTCGCTATTATGTTGGTATGATGCCGGTCGTAGGACTTGACTGTCTCGTACGAGACAATCAAATCCTACGACCTCAATTTTAAGCCAATTTTAACTAACTTGTATAATATAATAGCATCTTTAGAGTAGGGCTGCGACAGCACAATATTACAACCACCAACAGAATTAAAGATATAGGTATTATTACATTGTCGTCGCACTGGTTCGTTTCGGGCACATTCCACTAAAATGTGGTATACGTCTTCAACAGTATTACATTCACTACAATTTGGGGATGGCACTTTTTTCATTAAAAACGCAAACTTGTTCAGTGGAACGTGACCGGAACGAACCCGAAACGCAGTCACTAAAAGACTTCTGTCTAACTTGGTGTTTAGAAACCAGGGTTGTCGAAAAGGTTCAGTTTGTATAGTTCTGTACCATAAACCTTTATCTGATGATACCTCCGCCAGATGGTCTGACCATAATTCAAAAGTTAACTTTTTTAAAGATGGTAAAGCGTCAGTGTAAAATGGTAAAATATTTATAGGTATACCATCTGAGACTGCTTCCTTAGCCAAGCAATCTACCTCTTCATTGCCCTGTAAACCTACATGAGAAGGTATCCACTGTAAATTAACGGTTTTATTACATTTTTCTAACTTCCGGATAGTATCTAGTATTGTATAGGCTATCGGAACTCCTCGAAGATTCGAGGTGCACCGAGCTATATGCTGTAGGGCGCTCCTGGCGTCTGTCAAGATGACATATTTAGACCCGTTATTATTACATATGTAAGATAGTGCTTCAGATAAGGCAAACAACTCAGCATACATGATGGAAACATTAGCCTCAATTTTAAATTTAATTCTAGTGTTCGAGTTGGGATCAAATATTGCAGCCCCTATTCCACCCTTCTCTTTTGACGCATCAGTATATATTTTATAGTAATCATTATATTTATCTTCTATCAGCCGGTTGGCTTGACAATATAGATATGCAGCTCCTAGTACACCTGTAATGGTAGATATAAGTGAGAAATAAATAAATAAATAAAATTCTTTATAAGATTTTTTTATGAAACAA
The DNA here is from genome assembly GCA_936450015.1 of Meganola albula. Lineage (NCBI taxonomy): Eukaryota > Metazoa > Arthropoda > Insecta > Lepidoptera > Nolidae > Meganola > Meganola albula. The sequence goes on along the minus strand of OW388159.1, from coordinate 4,527,776 downwards.
GATTTATGTAGTTGTAACTAATTAAATACGTTTTCATAACTGAAGAAAGACAATACCGAACACATATTTGTAAAAGAGGAAAAAACATGATCAATATATTAATTTTGCTATATGACACTATGTGAAATATTGTGTAGGTATTGTGTATAAGTATAATAATAATATTATAATCGAAAATTAACAGATACGGCCATCTGATCTCAAACTAAGCAGATCTTGTACTAAGGAAACCAGATAACTTGTAATATACTACTTAAAATACTTTTATTTTGTAACTAGATACTTAAATATAGATAATTACACCCAGACTCAAGATAAACAGACATGTTCATCCCACAAATGCCTGTCTTAGGTGGGAATCGAACCCACGACCTTCCACGTGAAATGCCACGCCACCGACACGTCATGTAATAATTTTGTTATAGTTAGTATAGAATTACAGCCTCATTCAAAAAAAGTTATAAGTCTCTTTAGGTAAAATGGACTTTGTCTCATTCTTACTAACTAGTATAAATGACAAGATGACAAACAAAGACAAACGAATTATAAACCTATTTTAGCTTTAGTGAGCTTAAAATACGTTTATTAATACGGGGGTTAATGTTGATAACAAAACAAAGTGGTATCTATACAAGTATTGTATTATCAGCGTGTGTCTGATTGTGATCATTTGCTCAATGTGTTGCACGTGTGTAAGGTGTGGTGGAATGTTACCTATTTTGTTTAGTTCTATTTAAATCACTCGAAATTATTTAGGTGTTGTACTGAAATACTTATACAGCTGTCAAATATATAGTGAACATATTTTTTATTGTCTTATTCATTTTTATAATAGCTAATAGATATTCGTCATTATGCAGTGACTAATTAATTGGAGGGTTTTGTATAAATAAAATAAATAAATAAATATTCTGGGACATTAACACACACGGTTTCACGGTGTATGTTTTGTCCCTCCTTTGCACCCTTGCTTATAATTCACTACCTACTGCCTATGGCTTCACCTGGGTGGTACTTATTGGGATAAAAAGCAGCCTATGTGTTAATACTAACCATAGTCTATCTTTGTGCCAAATTTCATGCAATTCCGTTCCGTAGTTTGTGGGTGAAGGAGTAACAAACATACATCCATATATGTATCTAGATATCCATACATTTTTACACATTTTTATACATTTTTTCAAGATGCTATTGGTACTGTTCCGAAGATGTTAGCAAGGAGGACACTTTTTTCCGTATAATCGAATGAAAGTCATTATAAATTATTAATCTGACTATGTTTTGTCAAGAAAATCTAACAAGTAGTAGCTACAAAGAATGAAAAAAATTAAACAAAATTTTCTTTGACTTACTCCTAAAACTATTACAAATATCGTTAGACAAGTAAGTTAGACACAATTAATACTCACATCGTTAATACTCAATTCAACAGTTGACATAACAACAACCTACACATATGCTTCAAACTTTACAGATTCCGATCGTGTCGTTTTCCCCTAGTTTCCTGTCATTACTCCATGATATATTACTGCCCCAGCGCACATCTACCGATGACAGATAGTCTTAACTTAGTTAATTCTAATTTGATTAGTTCACTTCCCTTGGGTCTGTTTTTGTTATAAGTTTTTGTAAACTATTAATAACACAAGATTTAGTTTAGCTTATAGTTTATTTTGGTAATTATAAAACGAGATGTTTATTAACCTTTAGTAATGAGTATATTAGAATTATTCATCATAGTGTCATTATGAAAAGTGGCTTCATAAATTTCATCATTTCGTGACTTTCATTTTATGAAATGGTTGTTCAACAACAATGATACGTATTTAATGATAATTTTAATGTAATGACAGTACAAGACCGCTGAAGTTATCAGTTTTTTTACTACTAATCTTTTAAATGCTTGTAAACTTATTTAAACTTGGTATTGGCAAAATTGTGCAATTTTTTCTGCAGAGGCCACAATTAAAAGAAGAAGAAGAAATGGTTGAACACGAGGTTTTGATAGATGTCAAATTCCCTTTTTATGAAAAAGAAATTTGTTTGGATTTACTATGAAAAGCGTTTGTCATTTTTCATTGCCATGGCGAAGAACTTCAATGAAAAAATTGGGGTCTGTAAAATTAAGAAAGGTTTCATATATAGATGTGTTATTATTACCAAGATACGGTGGCCTTAGTGTTATTGATAATAACACTGTCTTGGTTGGGAATCGAACCCACAAATAAGCTAATATTAAAATTATTTCCATTGTTCGTTATTGAATAAGTTCTCAAATAAAACCAAAACTGCTTACCCAGTCGAGATACGCTCTTTAAGATTAAAATCTATTCCATCCCGAAACAGTATCGATAAAAACTTAAACAAATGAGACCTCCTTTATTCAATTATCTTTCAATCTAAGAATCTGTGGTGTTGGTTACACCAAAGGCGAAGGCAAAGCAATAAGGGACTCCATAGATGATGGGTTTTATCTGATCTTTGTCGACAACTCTTCGTTCGAGTCTTATCTCACTGTCTTCTACTTCACTGGGTTGGCTAGCTTTGATTATATTATAGTTGGTCAAGATATACATTGAATTTGTTTGGTGTAGTGTAATTGCATTTGTCATGAGGTATTTTAAGTGTCTTATATGGTAGAATTAACTTGTTTCAAGTTTGTGTGATGGTAGTTATATATATTTAGAAGCTTAGTTATGTTTTATTATCACTACATATAATAAAAAGAGTCTTTGTTGTATGCAAATTTGCAATTATTTAAAAAGTAGTAAACCGATTTTTGTGTGATTTCTCACCAATTTTCACATCGGTATTTGTATATTCACATCTGCCACCTGTACGAATCCTGTGTGTCTAGTTAAAGGTGTCTAAATAAATATCTATTAAATGAAAGTAAGAGCCAGAGTTCAAAATATCTGTCTCCTAAAGAATACGTGCCTACATAGCTGTAGTTTTATTAATATGATGTAAAGAATCTTAAGACTAAGTAGTTATAAATAAATAAAATTTATGTAGTGAGGGCTATATCTCAAGAAAACTAAAAGAAGACTGCCTTTTGTTCCAGTGGCATCTCTTGTAAATTAAGACACATATTTCAGAACAGACAAAAATTACATCACAAAATGAAGAGGAATTTAGATACTTGATATCATAATTCCAAACTATATTATTTGTATGAAGTCTTAAGACCCGAACCCGAATTGAATGTCATGCAATATTTTGCATTATCCAAACACAATATTGAGATTGTATCTATCAAAGATCTTTGCACAAATATTGTCATTGTCAGAGGCTCGATGTATTATAGAATCTCTAAATATTTGTCCAAGAAATATTGATAAACATCTTGGTGGTAATCCGGGATCAATAGGGTCGTTATTGGTGTCAAGTGTACCGTGACAAGATTATAGTTTTGTGTAAATATCTGAGTATAATGGAAGCGAACACTGTTTGTTCTGTCTTCGTATCTATAGCTATAAACATATAGGGTAGAAAAAAAAATTAAGAACCTGAAGGGAAATCATTACAAACCTTAAGATATCGACGGGTTACCTTATACCCTTGACACCTTGAACACACTTACCGAGTAAAAGGACGAAACAGCAGTCTCAGCCGAGTACTCGGTCGGAAAAACATAGGAAGCCAATGTTTATACCTACCGAGTACTCGACTGAAAGCACTGTCTCGCTCTTTAGCCTGGTATTATTCACACCTAAGAAAATAACTAAAAGTTATTACACTGCGTGTATTTTGTATGATGTAAGAACCTAATTCTCTAGTCAGAGTCCATCGAGCATTGGCGATGTGTCATTAGGGTAGTGACTAGCCAGTCAAAGCGTACCTCAAGGGAGTACACCTTATTTGGCAACCAGGGATCATGTGTTGGGTTATGTGGTCAAATCCTACGGATGTAAGTGTCTTAATACCACATATACTAGCTACCCCAAGCCTCGGAGGTTAACTGAAACCATTCTCTAATATAGTTTAGGAGCAGCTCGAATGAATGTGATGAAATGATGACTACCGGTCATCATTTCATCACATTCATAGGCTCGCCCCGTGTTACGTATAGGACTTAAACATATTCGGCGAAATGAAGCTGACATTCTGCTCTGCCTACACCTTCGGGTTACACAAGCGTGAGTACTTAAGCCTTCTGATAATACATAAGTAAGTAAAATGAACACGTTTTAGAAGTTACACAGGATATATTAACAAATAATAGTTAATAGAAACGCGGTGTAAATCTGCCACAGCCTCCGTAAAGGTTCTAAATCCTTGCTTATCTTGTGGACACGATCTATGGTGTTCTGTTACAATGAGACGTTTTAAAATCGTCAATTCAATATAAACCTTAAGAAAACCCCACAGTACAAGTACACAACACCAATGCAGAATTCACGGTTGAATTAATTTTATATTACAATATCCTTGGTACTTTTTTGATGTATTAATCTCATGATTTTTTTTAAATGTTTTATATTTTTTGTGTTTGGTTGTGTGTGCAGGGTGTAATTATTTGCTTACAAGTTTAAGATGTCATATGATGCTTCAATGAACCTAGTTTTCGGTAACCTGTTTTGTTAGTTTGTTTTTGATAACAAAATATTGTGACTTAACTATGGTCTGTATAATATATACCACGTATCTATTTTTAATATATTAACACATGGCCAGTGATCAAGTTATAGGGTTTGGCATTTCCGTAGGTATGAGTGATGATGATTCTGATTTTCCAAGTCATGTCGCCTGGGGCGAATGCCTGTTTGACGACATGGTGATGTATATATGTCATCCAATATATGTATATATATTTTTATTTTTCAATAGGCTCGCTATTGACTATATCTAATTTTCCTGATGTTAAGTAATGATGTAGTCTACGATGGAATCCTCCTGCCCAATATACTGACTCTCGCGTGATTAAAATGATTTTCGGTAAGAAGGTGGCAGTAGAATGAGGTTCCATATGATTAGTAACCATAAAGGAGCAATAATTCCGACCCACCCTCTTAAATGGTGTCATCACACATCGCACCGAACACGGCAAGGCTGCTTGGCGTTGCGGCTTTGTCTGATCTGTGGTCACTAACCACGGCCAAACCAGTTGTTATCAGTTTAATGTCACCTGATTTGCAGCACCCGGGGATCACGTGTAGGGATTCAGATAAAAGGTGCACTCCCACGGACGAAGTTGACACTGCTCCTAAAATGTAATGTGTGTATATAACCATGATTCAGCATGATCAGGAGATTTCGCAACGTCTAATATTAATTACGAGAAAAGCTTAAAGTTCACATTAAAATAGACATATAAAGATTTGACATTCATCGTAAATTATCATTCCTTAAAATACAACACCCAACATCCGCAGATCTTTCATCACAGTGCAGTTATATTTTTTACTTCACACACGTGGAAACCGGTATCTTTTTGCGAAATACTCCAAAAGGTTTCGAGTTCGTTTGAAATTCCTTCGAATTCCGGTATCTGTTAGAAGCACCCCTGCCCGCCCCCGGGCGGTCTTTTGGCTTCGCATACAAATATTTTGGAAATATTTCTTCAACTTGTTGGCGTTTTATCTACCGCTCCTTTCCTTTTAGCTGACTATTGCATAGCATATAAAAACAAATAAATATCGTATCAACATTCCAAATGCAAACAATTATAGAACTTATTCTAATCACACAGATATATATTTTGACTGTTTCAATTTTAGCGGTTATGATGTTTTGTGTTTGAGAACAATTTATTATCTGCAGCAAAATCTTTATGAAAAAGATTGTTTGTGCATAAAAACGGGACAGGGTTGTGAAATAAATTATAATTAAATTATATTAAGTTAATTTCTATAATCGGTCGGGGATAATTTAGTGTGCATAGTAATGTAGTATTTATACTATTTAAATTGTTATATATTATTACCATAGATAAATAACGGGGCCTTCCTTAGTTCTGATTAATTTTACAAATAGGTAACAAAGTACTAAGTACCTACTTCTGAAAATTATTTACATCACTTAATAAACACAGCCTTGATGATTAAGTTTTTTTAAACTATTATATAATATAATAATAGTATATTTATTTCGGAATCCTTTTTTTACATCCATATTTGTTAGTGTGTTAGTTTAAGTTAATAATTAATTATAATTATAATAAAACCTACTTTTTGAGGCTTATTGCCACCTTCACTCAGTGCCTCTGTATGAGACAGTCCGGTCTAGCAGCGATTACTTTTAGGATGCTATTGGTATTATAAAAATAAGTGCGTTAGTTTATTAAACGATATCTTGTAGAAGAAAACTGTCAACCCTAATGCTTATCTTCAATCTCGTGCCATGTAATTTGACACTTTTCTTTGACAAAGCCCACATTTGCTGCACGTCAGAGCTAAACGCGCAAAAACCAATGACGATACGAATGCACCGATACAAAAAGCAATTAGTATTTTTTGTGAGGTTCTAAATTAATTTTGGAAGAATTTTTGGTATAAAAAAATACGCACGTGTTAAGTTTGTAGACTGTGTAGTAGGTATGTCTTATTTTTCATAATTAGTCTGTGAAGGTTTGGTTCTATTTCAAATGTGGAACGAATCAGGGTGGTCGGTGTTTCAAAAAGGATGTGTCTAAATTCCAGAAAGATTCCTTTGTACACATAACTTTTGGAATAAATTCAATCACAATTTTATAATTTGTTTTTATTTTATTTTAAATTTTTTTATGGCTGATTTTGAATTCTGTTATTTATTCATTGTAATAAATTTTAATATGGGCCCAAAATAATTGACATTTTATTTTAATAAACTTGGGTACCTAATAATTTTATATTTTGTCAAGTTTTTTAGTTGGGGTGGCATAGTAACTGCATGACAAAACAACTGTGTGAAAATACAGATTAGAATATGTACCTGTTATAATTATATTGATGAATTTCTTTAAATGGGTACATACCTACTAGCTTCCGTCCACGGCTTCGCCCGCTTAGTACTTATTGGAATAAAACGTAGCCTATGTGTTAATCTAGATCATAATCTATCTCTGTGCTAAATTTCATTTAATTCCATCCAGTAGTTTTTGCGTAGAATAACAAACTTCCATATATTCTTACAAAATTAAACGTTTTTAATATTACAGTTTATTTCAATTGAAGTTAAGTTAATGAGTATTTAATTGTCCACTGGTCTTCACTCTCTTGTGGGTTGAGCTGATATTTTAGACCTTTTAGGCACTGAGTCAAGGGTTAAGTAATTAAGTTAATATTTGATTTAATTGCAACAGACTTTTAATTTCTGTATTTAGGTATTTATGGGTCCATATTTACCATAATAATAATAAGAAAAATCTAGTATTGTCTTGTTTTTACGCGAATATCACACATTGAAATAAAACTACTTTTTAACGGATTTTATTGCGGTTTATTTTAGATTTTAGATCTCGACGTTTCAAAGTCTTTTCATGAACGTGAGGTCTGAAAAGTCTTTGAAACGTCGGGATCTAAAATCTTAAATAAACCGCGATAAAATCTGTTAAAAAGTAGTTTTATTTCAAGAAAAATCTAGTTATTATAAACTGTCCTCTTCTACACTTGATGGTAGGTACCTTAATATTTAGTTACTTCAAATCGCTCAAATCGAAGTGCACCAACAATACCAATACAATTGCAACGCATCATCAATCAATGCTCTTGCGCTTATTGTTGCACTGTCCTGAGGCGATACAAGATACGGATCTAGTAATCCGAACAGGAAGGCCTTTGTACCAACAGATGCGGAATGCCTTACTGATTGAATTCTGCAATACTTATCGAGGTACAATACATCACACTTGTGGGCGTGGTCATTCGGATCCGAATGAAGAATTTAGATCCGTTTTGTCTTCTTTGTCAGATTTTTTATTATGCTTTATGTACTGTTTTGGTGTTATGTTCTGAAATATTGGTAAATGCTTTAAAATATGACAAATGTATCGTCTAGCATATGTATTGGAAATTATAGGTACCTATGGTGAATAGTTCATACAAGCCGATTCCAATCGGCTTCCCTTTAGGGATTTATCAATGTCATTTACTTCATTAAAACAATGTAAGGCCTAATTTTTAAATAACATCAAAAATAAGTACCTAATTATAGGTAATGAAATTATTATTATCATTATTATGTATTCATTCATATATATAAAAGAAGAAACTGACTGACTGACTGACTGACTGACATATCAACGCAGAGCCCAAACCGCTGGGTTTGGAGACTCCAATTTTGGCACATAGGTTCCTTATGGGGTCTAGGGGTGCACTAAGAAAGGATTTTTCAAAACTCACCCTTTAAGGGGGTGAAACGGGGTTCCAAAGTTTGTATGCAGAAACAAGATTAGTGAGTACAATTTCGCGGGCGAAGCCGCAGGCGGAAGGTAGTGTATTCATATAATACCGCCATAGAAACATCGGTGATGAAATTGAAGAAATATTATATGAATAATTAAATTTTGTATTGTATCGTAGGTGAGTTGTCCTAAATATAAATATTGTTTAGTAGAAGTAAAGAAATAGTTGTAGCAACGAAAACTTATAATATAGGTACAACCTGAACCAGAAAGGCTATACTATAAATACGTGAAACCAGACATTCTTGAAGTCATTGCTAATGGCTATGTGAATTCAGGAAATTAATTTGCATTATATATTTTGATACGATTGTTGAAGTGATAAATTTTTGCAAAAATATCGCGTCGCGCAATTCAAATAGCTATTTAAACTCTCTTTGACCTAATAAAAGATGTGAATATTTTGTGGAGGTACTATTTTTATTGATTTAATACAATTTAAACGTAACAATACTATTACATAATATGGCTCAAATAATATATATTTTCAGACATGATATACCCTTACCGCTTCACCTTGTATTCGAGAAACCCATGTTTTGCGATTAGGACATAAACTAACCATAATCTAAAGCCATCATGAAAACCCACCACCATTGCGCGGCGCGCGGTTGGCTGAGCTGTGCTTAAAACAAACAAACACTTCTACTCGAAGTAAAATACAAATTGCATGTTTAAAGTATACGGAAAAAGACATAATTAGCAAAAAAATAACTTTACTCTAGGTTTGGATCACAGTGCTACAACACACAATATTATAACGACGTTTCTATTCTCCTTTAACTTAATTATTCACGGGTTATTGTTGTTTAATATTGAATAACAGATTAAAAAACTATAATAAACGTTTTTTATTATCCTAATGTTTTGCAATACTCCACAATAACTCGAAAGGAAGTTACAAAAAATGTTGTAAAACATTTCTATTAAAAAGCGACAAACGAAGTAATTCAAGCAGCAAATTGATACCGAAAAGGATTTTCTACTGTTTTGGAAATACGTCGGCGAACTTTGACGAGGATTAAATTCGGGTTGTACTCAGATTGTTTTTACAGCTTTGAAACCCTTTGTCGGGAGAATACGGGTACCACATAAAAGTACCTATTCTTAAAGCTCCTTCAATGGGCCCTTGGTTCTTAGGTGCCTTTAGAGACTACGTGGTCGTGAATGGGCTTGTTTCTGTTTCATGCTTTGAGTTCTCAATAGAGCTGAAAGCTTTTAAGTTCCGCTAAAGCTTTGTGAGGATTTTTCGAAAAGCGTATCTTTTGGTGTCGTGAGTTTCTGTGAAATATGGTGTCGGTGTAAATGCAGTTTCTGTAAGTGAAAGTTCTAAGAATGAGTATTCATACCTACGTATTTTCTCCCCATACCTATTATCCTTTTGTAGGTTCATATGGGATTAGAAACAGTGTGTACCGGGGTTTGGTCGGGTTTAACACCAAGACTCTCTTGACGAGTGCCGTTGTCTATTACCTTACTGGAGTAGTAGCAGGATTTGTTTGCAATTATCACTTCTATAATCTTAAACTTAATTATCGTCATCATCATCAGCTTGTTGAAGTCCACAACTGGACATAGGACTCTCCAAATAAGCGCCACTTTACCCTGTTTGTGGCGTGTCGCATCCAGTTATCGGTATTTTTCGTAAATAGTTACTCCAACTTCCTAGATTGTCTTACAAGTCAGTTACGTTTCTTCATTTCGATTGGTTTTACACAGATCAATAAAATGCCTTATTTTCTGACCTTAAAAAAACTGTTAGGTATATAAACCTATTTAGAAAGATATTTACACTTTAGGCTTTAAATTAGATTTAATAACTATAAATTATTATTTCCTCCTAGTCATTATTTTGTCCTTTTTGAAGTCGGGTTTTTTTTTTGCGGTCGGATTTTGTCGCGGTATATTTTAGATTTTAAATCCCGATATTTCAAAGTTTTCTCAGACTTCATGGTCACGGGTGGACTGAAAAGACTGAAAAGTCGCCGGGATTTAAAATCTAAAATAAACTGGGATAAAATCCGTTATGAAATAGTTTTATTTCAATGTGTGATATTTGCGTAAATTTAAGAAAATACTTGTCTTATTTGTATTTTACTTTACCTAGCTGGTAATATATGGAATATATTCTAAAATCCTTGTTTAAATTCTCCTAGAGTTTTTCAAGTAAATAACACTTTTCCAAGTAATTACGTTCTGACTCACGTGCTTACTGAACGTTATCAGATGCAGATAGCATCTTAACAGCGTCATGTTCACAGGTAGCAGAGATAATATCTTGTGTGAATTGCGCGACACAAGCTTAACTTTGTATTCAAGAAAATGGCAATGAAGCATGACTCAGAAACTTTAGTTGATGCTGCTCTTCGTAAACCTAAGTTATACCTAAAATCTAGATATGTCTGTACGCATTTCTAGATATCAGTGGCGAAGGGCCCATACAAGCTGATTCCTATCGGCTTCCCTTTAGGAAATGGTTAACATCACGCGTACTTAATAATATGTTATGTACCGCCTATAGGCCGACCGTTTAACTCGCGTATAGCCATCTGAGGTACAAAGTCATAAAACATTAATTAAATCTCATATAAAACTATTTAACCACAGATAAAAGTATGTAAGACTATTCGTCACTAATATCCATATCGCTTGAATCATCATCACTGTTTGTGCTGCTTGAGGAGTCAGAATCTTGGCGATAGGCGATACGCGAGTTAAACGGTCGGCCTATAATGGTTTTAAATAGCAACAAAAATAAGTAAAGCATCAAGTGTAGGTGAGTACTTACGACCGATGACGGTAGTAAAGAGATGTTATTTTCCTAAGTAAGAACTTTTTTGCTCCGGCATCCCTTTTTCAGACTTCCACCTTTCACCACTGCTAGATATGTTTTTTTAAATCTAAGTTACTTAAATAAACTATTGTAAAGATGGAATGGTGTACGTGAGCTATAGTTAATTTTAAATGGGATATCAGGCATTTTTTGTTAAAGCTTATCTTAGGTTCAGGCATCAGGTAACTCCTGAATTTTGCAGTGTTATGCTATATTTTTCACTGTATTACGAAATGCATTATGCAATTAGTGTTGGTCCGTGGAATTTCACACTGCGTCTATTAGGCTACCTGGTACGCAAATGATGGACTCCAAAATAACGGTTTTGACTTTAAAGAAATAACTATTCAAATAAAGATTTTTTTCATCATTTTCAAACGGTTTCTACGTGTGTATAAAATTGTATAGTAATCTAGTTCTTAGTTTTTACTAGTTTTTAGTTTAAACTATACCCTTCTATACGAAAAACGGGTATAGATGATTAGGGTCATGGGGCCTCAACCAGCTATTTAAACCGTTGAGTGTAGATTCGTAAAAAATCCACGCTATAATATGATAAATTCAAAGGCTTTACAGCTGTATTAGGTTAGAATGTAAAAATGCCTCTTAAAAATGGTACGCCCTTTATGTGCGGGTCCAACTCACACTTGACCGGTTTTATTTTTGTGTTTTTAACGTTTCAAAATTTAATCCTTGGTTATGGTTTGGGACATGAGATTGACCCATCATTAGACAACCGTGACATGGATAATAATAATAATAATAATAATAATGATTTATTAATTCAAAAGGTTTTACATAGTAGTAGTTAAATTTAACACACAGGTACTTACAAGTTTAGTATAAGGTACAGCGCTTTATTACATTACATGTTTTACTATGTAAGCTAGAACATGATAAACCCTATCACTTAAACTAGGTTGAACCTGTATCAAGATAATTCCAACATGTTTTACGACGTTCATCCTGTTAAAAAATAGACCGTAAAAATCTTTAAGTATGTATTACCTACCTAAGCTAAAGAAACTAACGTAAGCTGGTAAAAAATATTATGAAAAGTATTACATTAAGGACATAATATATCTGGATTAGAGTCCGCCTTTGAATTCGGACCGTGGCAAATCCATACAATTAAAAAAATACAAATAAATCATAGGACATTCAATACTACCAACAAAAAGTTCGGCCTAATGCATTTTTTAGCATGGTAACCCACTCAGAATAACCGGAAGCCACATGTGCACAAATATTTAAAATTGGTTTGCCTAAGGACATATTTTTTTTCTGATTTGAATTTATTTAATGGTTACTAAGTATCAGAGTTGGACCCTTTTCGGTTTGACATGCTCCAATCGTGCCTCGAAAAGATTAGCGTCACCATTGTCGGCCATTTTTTGGTTCAAATTTTTTGTGACTTTCGTGACAACGACATTAATAAATAACAAACAGCTCCAGGAAAAAATTGTATATTAATATTTTTATAATAGCGATAATTTTTTGTCAGAATTCGAAAATTGAATTTAATAAATAGGTCATCAATAAAAAAATAACTAATAGGTTATTGCCTGCTACCAATTTATTCCCAGAACTGTTAATAAGTGAAACCGTGTAGGTATGTCCAATTAGAGTGAAAGACTTTATAAAAATAAAACCATTACAAATCGATAGGTATACTTCATCAGGTACAAAGTCATAAAACATTAATTAAATCTCATATAAAACTATTTAACCACAGATAAAAGTATGTAAGACTATTCGTCACTAATATCCATATCGCTTGAATCATCATCACTGTTTGTGCTGCTTGAGGAGTCAGAATCTTGGCGATAGGCGATACGCGAGTTAAACGGTCGGCCTATAATGGTTTTAAATAGCAACAAAAATAAGTAAAGCATCAAGTGTAGGTGAGTACTTACGACCGATGTCGGCCATTTTTTGGTTCAAATTTTTTGTGACTTTCGTGACAACGACATTAATAAATAACAAACAGCTCCAGGAAAAAATTGTATATTAATATTTTTATAATAGCGATAATTTTTTGTCAGAATTCGAAAATTGAATTTAATAAATAGGTCATCAATAAAAAAATAACTAATAGGTTATTGCCTGCTACCAATTTATTCCCAGAACTGTTAATAAGTAAAACCGTGTAGGTATGTCCAATTAGAGTGAAAGACTTTATAAAAATAAAACCATTACAAATCGATAGGTATACTTCATAATCGAAGTACCAACAATACTCCTAAACTTCTAACAAACCGAGTGATAATAGAAATCGATTGTAAGAATAAATTCGAATGATAGATTATACATCGGACATTCAATTTAGCAGTGTAGCTACATAATACACATTCATTGCCCCGAATGTGCCTACCGACTGAGATCTATAAATAATGCATTATAATCTTTGTTACCAACTCAATGGAAAGCTTTAAGGGTGGATGATCTCTTAAAATAACAAGTGTTTGCTTCAATGATTATCAACAATACGTGCCTTTGGCTGCCTTAGAAGGCCCTTCCAATAAAACTAAATAAGACAATGACACATCAGCCAAACATAGACCTAATTCGTGAAATGTTAGAGTATATTTTTGAATGCGACAATTTTCAGGCTTGAAATATATTTCGAAAAGAATTATAGATTTAGAGGTACTGAAGTTAAGGTTCAGTTTTGAAAGAAACGGATGTTTATAGAAATTCAATGAAAATTCTCAAATAAAATGTGCGTGAACATCACGGCCAAGTTGGTTCACCATACAAAGAAACATTCATCTATTGATACTTTGCTATTTAAATGGTTTTACACATTTATATTATGAGTTACGGTAAATACTACTCCATTGTCCGGATATCTTATTTTGTTCCGATGATATTGTATGAAAATAATGCCTTTAATGCTATTCCAATATTTAGATGATGTTTCAAGGACGCTTGAAGTAATTTTGGTAATAGGTATTAAAGATTTAGTGATATGTTTATCATGTCTCGTATAACTTTAGCTTGTAATGTATAAGTAAACAACATTTTCTTCACAAGTATTTTAATTTTACCAACTAAAGGTACGACCAATTTTAAATAGTTTCTTAGTAGTCTTCGATTTGGTAGGTATAGTAAGTAATAACCCATTTAATGTTCCATTGCTGAGAACGAGAACCTTCAGAGAGTTTAGGTATACCGTGTTACCGACTTAAGTATTGGTAATAGGTGACTTAAGTTGATGACACGGTACCTACTCCTACAAGACAATGTTAATACTTAGTGCAATCCTGCCTTTATTCCATTTCAGATTAATAGCAATATTTACTATTATTTACTAATATATTTTTTCATTTATATTTATGTTGTCATATTGTAAGAATAGGAGAGGATTTCAGTATAAAGAAAGCATACCTTGGTTGACCTACAAGGCGACGCCACGCCCTGTGGTTCGACCGAGATATCGATGAAATCATGTAGTGAAGGTAGACCCAAGAGAGCTTCACACCAGCATTTGGCGACGCTCGCGATAAGGGGCTCTTATCGGAGGGCGATACATGTAATTTTGGGTCTTTCAGTCAACGTAGCAACCATATCTAAGTAGTTATACAAAATGTTGTAAGTTTAATTTAGATATTTAGTTTTAGCTATTAATAATTTTATTTATTCTTAGGCATTTTTATATACCTTAATTATTTAATGAATATTGAACAATAAAGGCTATAGCATACCAGTTGAACTAATAAAGTATTTAGAATATAATTTTGACAACACAATAAATACCTAAGAGTGGCTATCAGAGGCTATTTAGAGTACGAGTTTTTTCTCAAACAAAAGAGAAAAATAAGATTTTAATATAATTTTGCTAAAGTAGGCACCAGGCATAATAAGATGGAAATCTTTGCCACTGATTAATTAAAAGTACCTAACTAATGCTTTTTCTTTTTATAGCTTTATCCTTGTTGTAATTACGAAAAAAGTTTTCGAACACATCATGAACCTGTCAAGGTTCATGATGTGTTCAAATTATTTCAAATTATTTCACCTATTCTATTCCCAATTTAATTCATTATATTTTTAGTACTGTATTTTTTATGAACGTTTTATATAATAAAATATGAATTTGAAAACGTTATGACAAGTTTAAGATCTCATACTAGGGGTACAGGTCGGTTCAGAACTATTTGATAAAAATAAAAGTAATTTAACAAGCTCAACAAAAAAACTCGCTCTCTTTTCATCACGAGTTTCAATCAATACTAAGATTAATTTTCTCAACCATCAACTTCTTCAACTACATGTATTTGAAGGTTCTATTAAAATATTCAGCTGCCTGACCACGCCTCTTCAAATTAATTATTTGAAACGTCTACGTCATTAAGTATTTATACAAGGTACTTAATACAGGGTATAAGGGCCGCCCATACCACTCCGCCCAGATCGCCTTTAACAAGTTTGCTGCGAAATAGGTTGGTCCTGATTGTTACCGGAGCTATTAATTTTGATATTATGGTTATTGAAACGGTTTTTGTTAGTTTTATTTATGACTAACTTTCCGCCCGCGGCTTTACCCGCATGGTTTACACAATTGAGGCTAATTCTCATTCTAAAATTTACTCCAATTTTTAAAAATCCTTAGCCTATAGACAAATTACATAGAGCGATAGTGTAAGATTGAAACAAGCAAAATGACATGTATGGGATTGACATAAGATTGTCACGTACTATTTCGAAGGTAAATGTCAAACCCATATATTATTATTGCTTTTCGATCTTTCGTTATCGCTTCGCTATGTAATTGGTCCTATCATTAACTTTTTATACTTTTGGACGTATTTTATTACAATACCCACCTACATTTAGTGCTTGCAGATGACCCACACTGTTTAATTGAAACAACTACCATTATTATTGCTAATACTGGGACATCATACGAAATAAATCTGTAAATTTTAATAATTTTGTAAATATTATGATTGTTATATTCAAAATTGTATACCAGTCCTCTAAAACAAACACTACTTGCTTAAAAGTAATAACAACTTGTGAATCAATAAACAATTTTTCATGTTCGTTTTCACAACAACCTATTTCTATGTGTCCCTTTTATAATAACTTTAGTTTAATGCCACTGACGTCCTAAGTTTGTAGGAATTTACGAATTCTAATGATATGGTGTCAAAATTATCACAGATCTAATATATTTCTTCTTCGAATGAGTCAGCAATAAAAGTTAGCAGCTTGCGTCGGCACTTCTAAACTACAAAATTAATTTCACAAATTGGTGTCTTTCGGAGAAGTCGTTTTGAGATCAAATAGTGTAGTTTAGTTCCCCGCCCTAGGATTCAGAGCTCCGCCCTATCACGCCTTGGGGTCCTTTACCAAACGCCCGGCTCTTACAATCTTCAGACATATGTAATACAGTTTTTTTTTGTAAAGGAAGATTGCTGCATACTTTTGTGAATTACTAGTCAAGTAGCCTTCTTTTGTTAAAACCTCAGAGGTTACTTCAAACCTCTCAATCTTCTTAAATATATCGACCGTAGCTATTAACAAAGACGGAACTACAATTTTGGAGATTTTTGTTATATTGCTCCATTGCATAACATTGCAAGTTCAAATTTGAAAATAACTTATCGTTATCGTTATTTTGTAGTAATAAAGTCCGAAGTATGAAGAGCGTCCCATTAAGCATTAAACTAGGCCGTAATAAAAAGTAGCGTTTATGTAGTTCCAACATTGCTAATAACCGCTGAGTTAGACTCCCAATTTGGCACATAAGATGCGTGTGAGGTCTAGAGGTGTAAACTAAGAGAGGATTTTTTGAAACTCACCTCTTATGGATGAAATGGGAACCACGCGGGAGGTACTGCGGACGGAATCGAGTAGGTATATGAGTATATTTACGCCTACGCATAAGCGGAAACATAAAACCTTACTTTGGTAATTCGGTAGATCGGTCAAAAATAGCCTATAATTTCTTTCCCTTCTCAATTTTATTGAATTCAGTTCAGCGAGTTTACCTACCCTGAAAACGTTTCAAACACCTGCTTTCTAACAGGCCGTTCGGTCGTAATTGCGATCTAAATTTTTTGAAAGTAAATAAAGGTATATTAATAACATCTTTGTATAGTAAGGATATTCGTTAAAACATAGAGGCTGCAAATGAAACTCTTTTCTGTAAAGACTTGCGAAGACAAACTGATCATTATCAGTATAATTTTAGTTACCATTAATTTCACTGTCACTCACAGGATTAGCATTGAATGACTAAGCTTCATTTTCAGAAACTCCAGGGCGCCACAACATTAACATCTCCAGAAAATCCGACAGTTGTAGAAATACCGTTTTACAAAAAAGTAACGCAGCGTTCCTAAAACTCCATCTTTTTGGACCGAACAATGCTGTTCTTATCTCAAGATCTTCGCTTCAAAAGAAAAGATGTTATCGCGATCAAAGCCTAATCCGAATGCGTGCCAAACAATGGGAATGGGACTTGGGACACGTGGATGGGACAAATTGGGCATTATGATCGTCTTGAATAACTATTGTTTTGAGACAGTGATGAATTACATCAACGATTTGAGGATATTATTAGGTAAATGTTTATAATTTAGTTATGTAAAAGAGTAGGTACATAAGCAGTATAATAGACATTACATTAAGTTAACTAAGGTATCTTTAAATTGTTTTCATCATCATCATCATCATCAGCCGATTTTAGTCCGCGGCTTTTCCTATCCATTTCTTGCCGGTTGCCCTGCTGAAAACGTCACTCCACCTAGTCTGAGGGCGTCCTACGCTACGTTTGCCAATTCGTGGTCTCCACTCAAGAACTCGTTTTACTTTATTTAACCATCACAAATTTCTAAAAAGTTAATTTTTAGTCATATCGAGAATAGGTAAGTACATTTTGACGACATCTATTATAGTTGGCACCTCAGAACTGCATATTTTGTGCTAAATTACCTATTACTAATTCTTTAAAATAAAAATGAATGACTTAATGTGTTGGTAAGCGCAATACTCGAGAATGGCTAAACCAATTTCACTAATTTTTTTTTTAGAATACTCCTTGAAGTACGGAGAGAAAAATAAAAAAAAACTCTACCGAAACAGCTTGACCGATTATTATGAAATCTATTTTCAGTAGGTCTGAGAATCAGTCGTAATCTATTTTCGGACCCGACTTTACCGGGCAGGACGACATCTGCGGGGTCCACTAGTAAATATTAATAATTTGTGGTTTTATTACAGAGAACAGTAAAGTGTCTTTTGGCGAGTCTGCCAAAATTTTAAGTGAAAATTATATAATACTGTCAAATTAAACGCAACAGAGTATTTATCGGATACCATGACCACTTAATAACATTAATGATTCTTAAAAAACTAGTAAAAGCAAGTTGGGTAGTCTCGCCAAAAGACTCATAAAGTTTTAAATATAAGTAGCTAAAAACTAGTACTTAAACAATAGTAAGTAACTATTACTCAGTTTTTTTTTATTCTGCGATAGGCTGGCGCTTGACAACAACTCGCCTGATGTTAAGCAATGATGTAGTCTACGATGGAACGCGCTAGCCTAGTATACTGAATCACTCGTGATTACGAATAATTAAAGGTGATAAGGTGGCAGTGGAATGAGCCTCCATTTGGTTAAAAACCATAAACGAGCAACAATTCCGACCCACCCTCTCTGCATGGTGTCACCAGACATCGCACCGGAACACGGCAAGGCCGCTTGGCGATGCGGCTGTGTCTGGCGGGTGGTCACTAACCACGGCCGAAGCCTACCACCAGTTGATTGTGACCTGATTTGCACCACCCGTGGACCACGTGTGGGGATTCAATTAAAGGTACACCCACGGACGAAGGTGACTCAGCCCCCTTATTGTAGCAGTAACAGTATTAGTAGTTAAAACTAGGTATATTACAATATACCTATTATATATATATATATATATATATATACTATATATTATATTATTTCAGGGAACAAGACAGCGATTGTTGATAGCTTTATAAAAACTGGAAAGGCACGTGTATCATACGCATTAGTAAATATATTTTTTCACTCAAATGAGCTCAATTATAAAGGACTTGACTTCAATTTTGTCAACAGCTGGTGAACAAGAATTTCTTCATACTTAATTTTCCATAGATTCACGCTAAATATGATGATAGTAAAAGATTTGGTGATGCGAAAGAATACAAAGTCATTATACGAGTCAGTTATTGATGTTATTAGCTCTTTTGTGACACAAGGAGTTTCTTGTCGTTAAACATCTTTTAATATACAGTATGTTTGCAATTTACGGGTTTATTGTGTTGTTTTATTTACATTTTCACTATGCTTGAAAGTACTAAGTGCAATGTATTGAAGTAATCTTAAAATTCACTGTCTCTGTGGTTCAGGGGTAAGCGTGTTCGCTTAATAACCGTGAATTTTTGCTCGATCTGAGAATTTAGAGAATCGAGAAGACGTTTCTAATAAATTTAAAGAATCTGAATTGATACTCGAAGTTTGGAATTGTGTTCAATGAATGGCAATATGCTTGCCCTCTATTTCGTATGAGATCTAAAAGTGGGTGATATTAACCTCTGCCTACATCTATGCGTTGAAATTAAACAAGCTAATAAAATATTGGTTTTTTAACTTTAAATATTTTAAACTGTATAAATTGACAATAATTATTTATTTACTTGGCTGGCCTGGTGGCGTAGTGGTTAAGCCGAAGGTCGTCGGTTCGATTTCCACCCAGGACAAATCTTTCAGTGATGAGCACGATGGTTTGTTCTGTGTCTAGGTGTAATTTATCTAAAATATGTATGTATTTACAAGAATAAATGTATTTATGTAGTATATCCGTCCCTAGTACCCAACAGCAAATAAAATTTCTTAATTTGGGACTAGATGGTGCTGTGTGTATGTCTGAAACTATTATATTAAAATATATTAAAATGTTTACCAATTACATCCCAATAACAAAATAAAATAAGTATTTCACAAAATAAAATATGTTTTGGTGGATGCACATTTCGCAACATCCTGTATCTGTCAAATGAATTATATCATCTTATACTACAAGTCAAAGGACAACAAAAGGCTATTAAATGGACCTTTTAGTAGACTAAATAGAGACAAATTTACTTTAAAAGCCAATTTTAACGTATTTTTTTACTTTTTGATTAATATCTTGAGATAGTGCTTTGTAAGAAAAATATAAGCATATTATGTTATTATAAATCTAAGCATTTTTATAGTTTTTTCTGTTTAGTTTAGTTTTTTTGTAATAGAAGTGTACAAGATAATCCACACACATCTATGTAGTTATGCGGCATTTACTTAACAAAACAGGGCGAAATGAAGAAGGTTTTTCACTTAAACCCTTTTTAGGGTCCCAATGCTGGGCACGGGTCTTCTCTCAATTAACTTAGGTACGATTTGAGAGAGTTTAAGCCTTAATCCTATCACGCTGACCAATAGCGGGTTGGTGGATGTCATGTGTCCTCGAATGATTAGTTCTTAGACATGCTGGTTTCCTCACGTTTTTGTCCTTTACCGATATTGAGCAGCGGCTATGAAATAATTCACACAAAGATGTGTGGGCACGACTGGAAATCGAACCCGCGATCTTATATTTCTAAGGCGAGACCCGTATCGCTGTGCCATCGTTGTTAAAGGACATCATTCAAGTCTCGAACATTTTGTACCCAAAAATGAAAGTGCCGGCCAGAAAAAAAAAATACTAGATTCTTAGGCGAAATAATGTCCTGAAGATTTTTTACTATTACAAGAATCGTCTACAATTAACCCCCAGGCTGCTATTTGACTTTGAAAATACAAAAAATAATTCTTTTCCTACAATGTTTGGAGCATCACATCACGCTTAAAAGTTGACAAACAACCTAGCTGAGTAGCTACCCGCTATTGTGTTATCTCGCACGGCCGCACCCCGGCCCCTTCACCACGTACCCCCTCCTCCCCGTGTCCGTACGGCGAACGCAAGCAAGGACAATGCACAAGTTACAAGTTAGTTATCCATGCGCATGCGCATCCATGGTAGGTAGTAAAAAATAACAACAAAAAGATTGGGGGAATCTTTTATAATTATTTAATATACATGTTTTTACATTTCAGTAGACCTTATTATAACACTTTCTAACCCTATTGCGGGTGGACTTAAATGAGGTTCGTGTCTTGCGAAGCTCATATACCATACCAAACACATTGTGTGAGAGCAGCAACCGACGGTTCGCTTGCCTACATTGCAAGTACAATAATAATGTCCTATGGCTTCCCGACCACTTAATCTTGTATTCCAGCCAATGTATACATAATATGTTCTGGCTCTCACATGGCGAGACTGAATTCTTCCCCTTATTATTATTACATTTTCACCCAACTCTCTGGCATGATCAGTGAGAAGTCCGCTTCCGATTTCAATAATAAACTCTCCATTTGGGTTTAAATGTTCGCCGTAGTAGCTCCTCGCTTGTTTTATCTGGTATATGCCAAGACTAAATAGCACCAAGTCTTCTTCCGTTAGCCTCGGGAAGTCATTTAATTCTGGCACATCTGCTGATAGTGAACGAAATTGTACTCGCCTTCTATTATAATTATGTCTTATGACTATATCTGCCAATATGTTTGTAAGAGTCAATCTTTCGTTAATTATATTTAAAAATGTCTGTGCATGAATATTATCATCTATTAACCTGTGATAGGCATTTATTAAAGCGGCAGCTATTTTGAAGAACTCAAACATATAGTATAACGTTCGGTTTATATATATGTTTCTCAGAAGCCGAAAGTCTCGTTTAAAACGTCCGTTCACCACCTCAACAACCCATCGGCAAATAGTGATTAAACGGGATTTGTTTGCCTGGTCTGTAGTGAGTTGTGTTTCATTTGGATGTTTGCTTTCTGGCATATGTACTGAGTAACCATGTTGTTGCATGGGTACAAACGAGTCTCTGAAACCGCGGTCCAAAATAAAAACATCACCATTTCTGTAGAACCAATGAAAAACGCCATCGCCACTGTCTTCTTCATTGTCTATAACACTATTCATTACTTGAGCATCTGATGTAGTGGCAGCATGAGGTCCAGACACTTCTATTATATGTCCGTCACAACACACAAATAAGAATGGTTTTAAGAGGTTTCTGTATTTGTGATTACTGTATGATTTTCTTTGGAAGAAGTAATTGGAACTCTTCTGAATGTATATGTATGTGCCATCACAAATCGTTATCGCCTTTCTTTCATTAGATGGACTATCTGGATTGCCAAAGAGATTATCTGGCACTGTGAGGTTTCTGCGAGCTACGTCTTCCCTGCTTAAGTGATCAAAGCCCAAGTGCAGCGGGACAAAATCTTGCATCAGTGCAATGCGACCAGTTTTAAGCATGCGGGCAAAAGAAGATTCACTCGTTCTAAAAATTGTAGCTAATCTCGCATTTGAATCTCCTGTCCGCAGTTTCACAAGTACAGCTGCCAATATTACGTTTTTATTACGTCTATCGTTGAGACTAGGAGTGTTTGACAATAAATCTGTATATTGATCGTGAGTAAGGCCAGTCCAGGTATGAAACTCGTTTGGACTTATTGTCTGGTATTGGGCGAAGTTCAAAACATCAGTAGTTACATGCCTGGTTAATATCGACAAGGCTCGTGCTATATGGGCAGCTGTAAATTCCGAAATGTTGTTTTGTTGTACGGCCAGCACATGCCATAAGTCTTCCTGCAGATGTTCATTACAAACACGACTGTTTTCGGATATAAGAAGATTATAACGGCCTAGCATCCTAAGTACAATATTATTCGGTATTTGGTACCTTGTACTGTTTTCGCAATGTTGGAAAACACACGTGCGCCTAGTGTCCGGAGTCCGCACATAACCAGGCAAAGTCATCTGAACTGGTTCTCCGCTTGCAACTGGCTCCGCAGAATGAACATCAGCGGCGTCGTCTTCTTGACGTGCTTCTCGTATGTTTCGATGGTACGTTCTTTCTGCCCTTTGCCAACAAGGTCGACAAATGTATTCCGTAGGCTGAGCCTGAAAGGTAAAATAAACGTGTGAGACGAATTACATTCAGAATTCGTTCTAAAAACTTGAACAGAGACGAATATGGACTACTTCTACACAATAAACTGAGACTACTGTACATAATTATTATAAGAGAGCGACATACTCTTGTGAAACAGAAACAATAACCCTACAACAAAACGTATGGTACATCATAAATAGGTACATACCTGCTGCTCCAATATTTCTTGAATAACAATCTGCGCTATTTCAATGTGCTGCTCCTCTCGGGAAGCCCAAGTGTATCTCCTTCTATTCACAACAGATTCATGACACCATGTACACAGTAATTCCGCCATAATAATAACAGCAAAATAAAAGCACAAGTAAACTGAATAGTAGCCGTCCGATGTAACATAAGTCGCATGGATAACTAACTTGTCCTTACTTGCGTTCGCCGTGCGGACACGGGGAGGAGGGGATACGCGGTGAAGGGGCCGGGGTGCGGCCGTGCGAGATAACACAATAGCAGGTAGCTATTTAGCTAGGTTGTTTGTCAACTTTTAAGCGTAATGTGATGCTCCAAACATTGTAAGAAAAGAATTATTTTTTGTATTTTCAAAGTGAAATAGCAGCCTGGGGGTTAATTGTAGACGATTCTTGTAATAATAAAAAATCTTCAGGACATTATTTCGCTTAAGAATCTAGTATTTTTTCTTTCTGGCCGGCACTTTCATTTTTGGGTACGAAATGAATGATGTCCTTTCTTAAAGACAGTAGGATAATTTAAGTAATTTCATGCACCTAGCATGAAACGAAGATAGATTTTTACTCTATAACTAAGTTTTCTTGTGCCCTTACTTAATTGGTTTTGTAAATACAATTATAAGATGATCAACTACAACTCTTTTGTATTATACAAACACTTACATCTGCTTATAAGCTGAGAAAACATCCCTTACAAGATTTCTTGTCAAAAGTTTTTCATTCCGCCTAATATCTTTCGTTATGTATAATATAATTATTGTCAAATGCCATCTCATTCTTGCGCTCGGATGAATTTCTTCGCAAAATTAAAAGCGTTGAATGGACCAAATGTTGGAGCCAACTTTACACAATAGCTATAGGATAAGGCATCATATTTATTTCATAATAAATGACAATTATCGTAAATTGATTCTGAGTCGACAATACTTATGCACCTAACCAAACATTGGCCAAAAGGATCCTCAATTGTCATTGTTGGGACTGTTCCGTTTAGATATGAAAAGTTGAAGACACAATAGGTTTATTTCTATTTATCATAAGGTAAGGTAACAAATATTATGTAGGTATTATTGCTATGTTATTGGAAATATTTAGATAAATAAATAGGTGAAGATACACTAGTTCACCAGTTCACCTGATCAGTTGATTCAGTTGATAGGTACTTACTATATTAATAAACAAATAAGTATGACAATCAAGAACACAATCTTTTAAATTTTGTGATTTGTTTTAAATACTTATAAACGCTCACGCCTGTATTACCCGAAGGTGTAGGCAGAGATAGGCCAACTATTTAGGTCCCATACTAAAGTGGGCGAGCCTATATCCGTTCATCGGGCACTATTTCAAACTTCGAGTTGCAACTAAGATTTTTTAAGTATCTATAGGTATAACATAAATCTGATTACTCGATCTAGTTTAGCATAAATCTTATTACTCGATCCGGATATTAAAACCCAGGACTACGCAGTTATTAGGCGAACAAGCTTAAGTACCACTGGACCACTGAACCAGATTTGAAATAAATTTTCTACAAATTATTACCAAAAAGGTAGCAAAGTATTGCAGATTGACCACTCCTTGCCTTTTTGGTTACAGCGGTTAATCCAAGCTGACTTGCCACTCAGTAAACAACATTACTACAAGTGTGTTCGCAAACAGAGGAGCACTTCCCGTTCGCTTTAGGTACTCTAAAAGTCTGATGGAACGAGCTGACTAATAACTGCTTATTGTCTTCTTCGTAGCATGGGGGTATAACACCATCAACTTCCTAAATTTAGACTGCTAAGAAATTTAAAAAGCTCTAACATTCTTCTCGTGACATGATCTCGAGACCTTGGTAGAAGTGAACAAATCCTCTAACAAGGCAGTCCGAAATTACTGAGAATGCAGATGACATAGTTTATAAACACACATTTTAAATGTTCGCGACTTGTAAACAAGGACAATGAGAGGCTATCAATTAAACACGACAACTTCAAAATATGTTGTCCAAGCCAAAAACTATATAAAAGTCCAGGTGTTTGAAGACAATTAGTGTATAATCACTATATTTGAAGTGTTGTCACGAAAGTTCTAAGAAGGGCATTGTTAGTTGCCACCCAGTGGAGTAATGTTTGCAAACGGTCTGAATAAGCCTCCACCAATATTTGCTCTACGAATGAAAGAAACAATGCCTCCTGTGGGACAGTTAGCATTTCTTGTGAGTCACAGATTTAAAGTTAAGGTGTGGTTTCTATGTTGCTGTTGCAATAGACTTTTTATTAAAGTCATTAGTACGCGCAACCAAAAAATATTTTAATTTTAATGCATAATTGTACACACTGTAGTGTAAACCTACAATTTAATTACAATTTAATCCTATGTATAGCACCAACCTGCAATCCTTGAATATCAGTGAATTCAGAGGCGAGCGTTATCTTAATAGGTATTACGTAATGCCTACACTGTAACATATAATAATATAGCTGTAGTTGCTGCGCTTATTTAAATATAGTCAAGGAATAAATACGTTCCAACAATGACTCATATTTTTTATCCTGTTTTTGCTTAGATGTTTTGTTATTAGCTTAGGTAAAAAAGTCGTGGTGACAAGTCGTGTTAACGAAACTGCACCTTAACTGAATTTGGCGACTATGTTTGCACGTCCACGAACTTCACCGCGGGAGGTTCCGATCACCAAGTTTATTGTCCTTTATTTATCCATTTTATTTTGAAAAGTCTTTTATTTATGCACCTCACTTTAAAATACCCTTTTAAAAGTCTTAACAAAGTCGTTTTAAAGCAGCACGAGTCGCATTTGCAATGAAATGTCGTATATTTGTCTTCTTAGACGGGATTGTTATTTTTATGAGAACGTGAATTAAAACTGATTGGTGCATTTAAAGGTATCTCGTGTATTTATAATGTACACACGGATACACACCAAGCTATACTTTTTTTTTTGATAGGCTGGCGCTTGACTACAACTCGCCTGATGTGAAGTAATGATATAGTCTACGATGGAACGCGGTTACCCAGTAAATACCGATTCACTCGTGACCTGTAGTCAGGCAGATTATAACTATCGGGAAACATAGATGCCGACAGCGAATTCCACAACTTGGTACTTCGCACAGTAAAAGTGGAAGCAAAGCGCTTTGTGCGTACCTGTGGAATTTCCACCATATAACGGTGGCGCATAGCCGTCCCTCTACTTGTCCGTTGGAAGAACGGGGATGGGGGAATAAGATTGTGTAATTCCAACGCGCACTCTCCGTAGTGTATCCGATGAAAACCGAAAGACTAGCAACTATGCGGCGATGCTATTATTAAAACCCCTAGCGTACACCATAAAATACCTGTGCATACGCTAGTCGTGACTACCGCATAACAAGTTATCACATAAGCACATAAATGTTTATAATAAAACAACACAATTTAAATACTTAGAAGGATGCATAGACTTATAATATTATTCCTATAAGACAACTTAAATGTGCGAAGGAGAAACACTTCGTTTATGGTAGTTTATAAAATTACGTTAGACTGGCAGCCGACCTTAATAGAAATGAGAAAAAGGCAAGAGAAATTATGATTAAAGGGTCATTGTGTGTATCATTTTATAAATTAAATTTGGTCACTATATTATTACCATATTAGTGCGCAATTAGCAGTGGCGCAGCGGTATTTGCCTCGCTTTTGTAATATATTTGATTCCTGGTCGTGCCCACACATCTTTGTGTGAATTTTTTCATTGCCGTGGCTCAATATCTGTAAAAAATATCAGTTACCGGAAACCAGCATGTCTAAGAACTAATGACGTCTTAAAAATCCCACTTGGTCAGCGTAAACTCTCTCTAACCGTAAGATAGTTGAGAGAAGACCCAGGCCAACAGTGGGACATTAAAAAGGGTTGAAGTGGAGTGTGTTATTACGTTGTCTTTACAAAGTAATATTTTAAATCTATGGAAGGAAGTGATAAACCTGTTAACGACCTTGTATCCTGTATAGATACCGAAGGTTTACTTTACACATGCTTGTCATAGGTTAGGTATATATTTAGTTGGATGATTACCAACCTTAAACCTACATTGTAGAGTTGATAGTTCTTTGGAGGAAGGCAACTAACCCATTGAGGTACTTGTTCAATATTAGTGTTAGAAGTTAGAAGTCAATATTGAAAGTAAGAACCCGAGTATATTAGTGAATGGATAGACAATTTGGTACTTAACAATTCTAAGTTACGTAGGATATGTGTAGGTGTAGGTAGAGGTTTATATCTCCCACGTATCTTCGGTTTTTTTTTTGGGAGCTTTATGTATTCAGGCTAAAATCACATTTATGAGCTAATATTAGTGTTACTTAACCTTCTTTATTAAACCTACAACTAGAAGTATAACGATAAAGTGCGATGATATTGTACTAATAAATAATTTTATTGCGTATGGCAATATAATTCGATAACACAAATAGATTTCTAGTTAATTGTTTAAGAAGGCAACCATAAGGAGGCTCATTCCACTGCCACTTTCTCGCCGATAATCATTCGTAATCACGAGTGAATCGGCATACTGGGTTGGCACGTTCCATCGTAGACTACAGAATTGCTTTACATCAGGCAAGTTGCAGTCAAGCGCCAGCCTATCGAATAATAAAAAAAAGACCACTTGACAGCTTAAACTGTAAGATCTAATTTGGTCAGTCTATGAGTTTTTAAGACTTACAAACAGTGTGTTTCAAAAGTGTGCCAACTTAATACGATTTGTTTTGTTATTATTAATGAGTTTGTTCTTTAATAGAACTTGTTTATATTCGTACGTGTTTCAAATTATAAATCGTGGTAAATATACAGTATTAAAATATTTAAATAGATACATAATTATTACTCTTGTGAAATGAGAATTTTGGGAGAGAGTCGAAATTGTGCAAGGTTTTTGTTACAAACTTGATCGCTTTTTTTGGTTTTTAAACTACAAGATTTTCCAATGATTTATCCCGCTGGTCATAGATTTTCTTTTAACTCTCTTAGAAGTTATAAAATAGTATACCTATGCAATAATAATAATAATATAATATAGTAGGACATTAACACACACGGTCATCTGATCCAAACTAAGCAGAGCTTGTTCTATGGAAACCAGATAACTGATAATATACTAAATATAATACTTTTCTTTTGTAAATACATACTCAAATATAGATAATTACAGACCAGACACAAGACAGACATATCTAAACAAATATATGTTTATATCGGGTGGGAATCGAACCCACGACCTGCGGCGTGAAAAGGAAGTATTTTACCGACCACACATACAAAAAATAACATACTAGTATGAACGCATGCTGGCCTTGTATGTAATAAAACATGAACAATCTTATACGCTGTCAACTTTTGCGTGAGACGCGCCTTAATGCCAAACAAGCAGCACTTGTTTGCAAAGATAACACACGAGTCAAACCCGAACCAAAACAAATATGTACCCAGCTCTCGAATACTGCTCTTCAGTTAGATACCAGCAACCATTTTATAATGATCTGAAGCTATTTATAGCATCATTTTACCCAAAAATTGGCTTCAATTTTAAGAATTGAAATATAAATTTAAAAAGCATATTCTTTTCAAATTAGTAAAGAACAATTAATAAACATCCACAATAAGGAGATTATTGACATTTAATAGGTAGGTACTAACAGAGCACCTAGATGTCCTGGGTTCACTTTCCAGTTCAAGAAAAAAGACTGATGAAAATTAAAAAAATGAAAATGAAAAATGAAAAAGTTCAAGAAAAAAGACTGTTTTAATATAGCTCAAAGTTTGGAATTGTACCCGATGAACGGCAATTGACTACCCTTATTGGGAACTTTACATACCCGGCAAAAACTGAGTAATATTCACAAATGCCTACACTTAAAGGTAATACAAGCAATACTCCAGGTTATAGTAACTGAGATTCAGGTCAAGACATTTCTCGCAACCAATTTATTTTAATAACAAGTCACACATTTAATTAAACACACCCCTATCCTAAATCATAACAGCTATACAGCCCTAATTATAAAATCGGATCACTATCGCCCTCATAAGCCGCGCCCTATAATTCAATTAGGCGTCAAAACATAAATAGGGTTGTCAAATCTTATATTTCTAAAGTCCCATTGATAACGCACGTGTGCTAACAATGTAAGGCTAACCCGAGAAACGCTGCGGGTCGCCGAGACCAAAGTGAGAAACTTTACAATGGTGTCAAAGCATTGAAGTTCATGACGGTTGGGTTATAATGTCCCAGTATGTGGCTATACAAAATGTCCCTGATTTGTGTTCTGATTGCAACCCGCTTTGTAGTTGGTGAATCTATTTAGGGCACAAAGGATTTGAAGCGGTGATCTTGGCATGTAACTGTGACGATATTGAAGTAGGTACAAGACGCTCGCGCTCTTTTTAATTATTCGAAAAATTTGTCATATTTATAATGGGACTATCTGCCCCAGCGAACTTTGTACCGCGTATTACTAATGTAATACGTACGTATTTTTAATGCCACATTATACAAAAATAAAAACGAAAAATTTCGTCGAAAAAGTAAAAAAAAAATTAAGGGTGAACAACCCTTATCACTTAGGGGTATGAAAAATAGATAGTAGCCGATTCAGACCTACTAAATACGCATATAAAATTTGGTAAAAATCGGTAAATCCGTTTCGGAGGAGTAGGTACGGTAACAAACATTGTGACCATTTAGAACTATTTTAAGCCACTAAGTATAAAAAACTCAGCTTGACGAGAGGCAGCTAATATTTTAATAAGTCACTTCACCTAGCGTGAGGGCGTCCGTTTACTTTTGCGAATCTATGGTCTCCACTCTAGAACTTGTTTACTGTAACGGGGTAAAAAGTTCATCACATCAACCCTTTTTAGTGTCCCACTCTTGGGCACGGGTCTTTTCTCAACAACTTTACGAGTTAAGAAAGTTAAGGCCAAAATCCACACAGGCTGGCCAGGTGCAGGTTGGTGGATGTCACATGTTCTCGAATGATTAGTTCTTAGACATACCAGTTTTCTCACGATGTTTTCCTTCACCGATATTAAGCAGCAGTGATGAAACAATACACACAAAGATGTGTGGGCGCGACTGGTAATCGAACCCACGACCTCATATTTCTAAGGCGAGGCCCGTACCGCTGTGCTATCGCTGCGCGCAACGGTTGTTGGTAGCAAATATATGCGTAACAAATTAAGTACACTCATTCACAAAACCGTAAGGCACGCCTAATAATTCACATAAGAAGGAAATAGCGATTATACGGCAGTGAATGAACGTAACGAACGAGTGAAGCCTTTTAGAGTTTCCGCTATTCAGTAAAGTGACCGTTGAGAAATCGATTGCGCGTGAGTCCATTGATAAAATCATTGACATAATAAGTACTTACGTGTTACGTAACGGTTAGTTAAGAGTATTGAAGATTTTTGAGAAACGTGTTGTTATTAGATTTTTTTACGTAAGTAGTAGTTTAGTATTAAAATCTGATATCGCTAAATGCTTACATACACACACTAACAAACTTTATCGAGTTCTTGTTTTTTATTCTACTATAGGCTGGCGCTTGATTACAACTTGCCTAATGATAAGCAATGGTGTAGTCTACAATAGAACGCACTAGCCCAGTATACCGATTCACTCGTGATTAAGAATGATTATCGGTGAGAAGGTGACAGTGAAATGAGCCTCCATATGGTTAAAAACCGTAAAGGAGCAACAATTCCAACCCATCCTCCCTGCATGGCCGCGGAACACGGCAAGGCCGCTTGGCGGTGCGGCTTTGTCTAGCGGGTGGTCACTAAATACAGCCGAAGCCTACCACCAGTTGATTGTCACCTGATTTGCAGCACCCGGATACCACGAGTGGGGATTCAATTAAAGGTGTACACCCACAGACGATAGTGACTCAGGCCCCTTTCTTCAATGGAAACCACGTGAAAGCTCTCAGAGTGGTTGTGATATTTGCTAGATAGGTGATATGACCTGTAAGTACAAGAATACTGTAAATCGTGCTCAGTATTTTCATTTTTATTTTGTTTAAATACTTAACTAGCTGATTCTGCGAATTTAGCACCGCCTATCAACCTATTAATGTTCAAATTAACTTTTAAATATTATTACGAAACGTTTGTCTGGGAGTGTAGAAAAGTGTTGTTTTTAAGACTTTATAAGGCAATTTTTTAAATTTTACTCTGAATAAAAACCATTCCCGTACTTCGAGGAATATTCTAAAAAAAAGAATTTTATTAGCGAAATCGGTTTAGCCGTTCTCCATTTTTGGGCTTAGCAACACATAAAGTTATTATAAAAATGTAGATAGGTAATCAGATTTATGTATATGCTAATACGAGCCTAAGGAGTCATTTTCAATTCTACTACTTCTAAAGGTTGATATCTTAAATGATCATAAATAATTTTGAATTTAAAAAAAACCTGATCGTATTTTCGTAGACTTACGCGAATATCGTCCATTGTAATAAAACGACTTTATAAAGTATTTTATCGAGGTTTGATTTAGATAAAATAAAGTAGTATAGTTTCAATATTTAGATCGAAAAAACCAACATAATAGTAGCCAAGAACGAGGAAAGGAGGAATGGATGAAAAGAGGTTGTAAAAGTAACCTTGTTACAATTTTATAGCCACAAATCACAACCCACTTTCTACTCCGATTAGTTAATACAAAAGACATCAACGCGCTCATACCAAGTCAAACTTTTCTAACTAATAGTTAGGGATCATAAAATTAAAAAAAAAAACTAAAATTATCAAGACTATAATAAGCCCCTATACTCAGCATGGGTCCGAAATTCAATCAATAGGAATTTATTGCCCAAATTCGCAAAGGCTACGCTTCGTTTAGAATTTTCGATTGTGTAAGGCGGGCTTTTTTTCAACAGCGCGAGCTAAGGCCGTCGGCTATTATGCCCGAACAGAAATGACAGTAAAAGTTACGCCCACTTTTTAGATCCTTTTTGTGTAGTCTTCAAAAGTTTTTAAAGATTAAAGAATAAGTTTATGGTTACCGTTTTTGTTGAGGGTGAATGCAAAGATTTTATAATAGGTATGGTATGTATCATTCTACTTCACTTTATATATTGTTGAATTGTTATAATAGCCGAAAAAATATGTTAAAAGAAATATGAAAATAGATTTTTCATCAGTCTAGTGCATTTTGTTTAGTTCCAAAAATGCAAATAATGCTGAAAATATTGCAGGTATTTGAGTCAAAAACGAAATATTGACCAAGGGATACTGTGATTAATTTTTACAGACATACCACCCCAGTTGTCCAGTGGTAAGCGTGTTCACTTAACAGCGAGGTCCCAGATTCGATTCCTTGGTGAAGCAAAAATAATTTTCTAACATTAGAGAATCTTAATTGCATTTCGGAAATGTGTCCGATAAACAGTGATTGGGTCTCCCCTTTAACGTATTGGAATAATCATAGCCGGCGAAAAGTGGGTGAAATTCACCTCTGCTTACACCTTCGGGTGATAAAAGTGTCATGATAAGTTATGTAATAGTTAGATATAGATTATCTATTATGTTATAGTTATAGTTAGATTTACCTATTACTAGCTGCTCTAGCGAACTTCGTACCGCGTATTACTAATGTAATTCCTATGTAGGTATTTTTTAATGCCACATTATACAAAAATAAAAACGAAAAATTTCGTCCAAAAAATTAAAAAGAAATGTATGGGTGAACAACCCTTATCACTTAGGGGTATGAAAAATAGATAGTAGCTGATTCTCAAACCTACTGATTATGCATAAAAAATTTCATAAGAATCGGTCATGCCGTTTCGGAGGAGTACGGTAACAAACACTGTGACATGGAAATTTTATATTTAAGTATTATTCGACGGACCGGTGGCGTGGTCGGTAAGATACATGCTTTTCACGCCGCAGGTCGTGGGTTCGATTCCTACCCGAGACAAACATTTGTTTAACTATGTCTGTTTGTCTTGTGTCTGGGTGTAATTATCTATATTTAAGTATATATTCACAAAAGAAAAGTATTATTATATGTAGTATATTACCAGTTATCTGGTTTCCATAGTACAAGCTCTGCTTAGTTTGGGATCAGATGACCGTGTGTGTTAATGTCCTACCATATTACTATTATTATTATTATTTTATTATATCCGTTCCTAGTACCCATAACACAAGCAAATATAATTGCTTAATGTGGGACTAGATGGCGGTGTGTGTATGTGTGAAAATATTATTTTTATTATAGATACACTATAATGATATCTAAGTGATGAGTACCTAGATCAAAGTATCTAAAACTAGACTTAGATATAGCGGGTCTTACTACCGTTATAAATAAATGTAGGTACTTATATTTGACTTAACAATAATAATAATATGTTGATAACGATTACTATTACCATAATAAACAAGCTCGAATACCTCTAGTGGCCTTCTAACACGTGTTCAAATTGCTTTGTTACATTAATAGTATACTTTATAATTATAACCAAACAACAATATACCCTAAAATTGCAAGCATAAAGTTTATATTTCATAGATCCCTAGCAAAATATCCATAGCCGTAAAATTAGACGAAATGCAATATGGTTTTAGCAACAGTGAGCTAGTTTCAGTCGTGAGCAGTTGTAATAAGGCTGGATTTAGTTTGTTTTCAATGGCGGTTAAGTGGTTTTATCGTTGAGATATAAGTGAAGAATATCTCTTGAATTTTTAAGGGGCACTTTAAGGCTCTCTCTCGTAAAATGATTGTGTTACGGCGATCCATCAAATGAAAGACATTTAGTAGGCTTCTATTGAACCTTTTTGCCGCTCCGTCATTTCCTGTTCGAGGCTAACTTCGACCAAGATTTTGCGAGAACAATTAAACCTTTTTTATTTTTTTCCTTTTTCGGTCAGTCTCAAATATCAAGTTACCGATATTTAGATAATTTTTTTGAGAAAAAACGGTTGAGAATACGTGATTTTTTGGGGTTTCTTTGGCAATTTTTTTTCTAAATATATCTAAGACGTTTCTGCTATCTGTGTTGGTCACACCTGCCAATATTGCATTGTTAGGTTTCACTAAAAAAATCATGTTAAGTGTATACTTAATATTATATACTAGCGACACGCCACAGCTTCGCATGGGTGCAATGTGTTATACATATAAACCTTCCTCTGGAATTACTCTATCTATTAAAAAAACCGCATCAAAATCCGTTGCGTAGTTTTAAAGTTCTATGCATACATAGGGACAGAAAAAGCGACTTTGTTTTATACTATGTAGTGAAGACTTTAATATATATCTAAAAGTATTCTAAGTCTGTAATTTTGTATGTAATATGTGATAATAATAACAATTTATTGCATAAAAAGTATGACATTGCTCTGCATAGGTACACTTGGTGGCATAGTTAGTATACTTAAACATAGGAGCACAATAATTATAAACTTTATCCCATAAACTAGGTCTGGCCTGTATCTTAAGAGATAGGGTTCAGCCATAGGTATTGATTATGTATATTAAAAATAATCCGCTTGTCATAAGCAGAACCAGTGACAATGTAGTCTTATCAAAAACGTGCAATGAAAAAAAAAATAATAGATCCAAACTGGCTTTTGTATTTGTTACTTGGAGATGTTGTTAAAAAACTGCATTTATTCAAGTTGATGATTGTTTATAAGTTTTCCTATTATTGAAGCAAGATACTTTTAATTTTTTGCAAAAATCATCTACACGCTATTCCAAAGCAAATAAAGCCTTGTTAATATTTTTTGTAGGCGGAAATATTAGTTTGATCTGAAAGAATAGACTATTATATGACTAACTAAACTAATAAACGAGTATTTTAACTTATTATTTTTTGTTAATTCAAAGGTGTTTTAAGTCTAAAGCTGTATTAAACTTTAGGACTTAAAACACCTTAGAATTCAAAATAAGTAAAAATTTCTCGAAATGTATTGGAAAATGTACTAGTTAGTAGTTTTTTATTACCTGCCATAATAGGTATTTGTACCTATTTCTAGAACTTTTTTCTTAAAAGGACAATCATGTGGTTTGTGCGTATGTATATACATAATTATGTGAGTGTTAATTATAATAACTTAACCTACATTTTAAGAAAAAATAAAACAGTAATTGCAAACATCAATAATTTGCCCGCTTTTTCTTGCGACATTTAAAATCCGCAGTTTCCGGTAAAAAATTTGGAATGCGAAGTAATTTAAAACCGCACAAAATTGCCGCCGTTACACGTGTGCACAGATAAAATATTCTTTTACCACTTTTAAAAAAATAATGTAGCAAAAAGTTCAGCATCCAAGGAGGCTACAGTTTTTATAGGTTATTATGGGTTTTATGTCACGTGTTCGTGATTTGTGTGGAGGCTAATGGGCGCGTGTTATCGCCACATTTCCTCTCAGTTATTGCGTCAAATATTGCGCTACGGCGCCTGTTTAGGTTGCTAGTAGGGTGACCAGGATATCATGTCTATTTAGGTACAGACGACTACACATTGAGCTATACATTTACAGTATAAGCTGATCTCGCATTTCTCGGGTTTCCGTACAACGAGAGGTCAGTTTATATTGGTTTTGTACAGCTTGAGGAGTAACCGTGTATAACTTTCTGCCTGCAGCTGCCCCCGCGTGTATATCGGTTAACGCGCTAACCACTTTTCGCACAGTCGTACAAAAACTATCCTATATACACCTTCAATCACCACCAATTTTATTATATTACGTTATCATGTAATGACTTACATTTAATTTAAAAATTTAATCTATTAATTAATTATAAATGCTTGGATTAAAGGCTTTTTAACTATTTTTTATTTTATGGTACCTAGTTTTAGGTAAGCCTATTGTGTCTAAATTATTTCAAAAGAAATTAATCAAATCGTAAGTACCTTTATAGTTATAACAGTTTTCGTAGTCACTCTACAGAAGGAAGTAGCTAAGTGTTACACAGCCGCACCTAATTATCTTCTAAACAGTTTCCTGTACACTTGACTCGCGAATTGGTTCCCAACTCTCTAGTTAATGCAATTTTCGTGTTAGAACACAATAGGCCCTTAACTAATTACAGACAATTAAAAAGCGATGTTTGACACCACTTCAACAGTATTGAGTAGAACTGACACTTCTTCTAATTCCATTTCGTTAAACAAGTCATCCCTTGTTAGAGATACGATCTTATTTATATAATAGGCAAGGATCAATAATAAGTCTAAATTATCGTAGATTAATAATAACAATGATAAATCATTTATTTCAGACTCATCCTAGAATTACATCCAGTTTTTATTTATTTTATTCTTCTATACTACAACTTGCCTGATGTTAAGCAATGAATGTCGAAATGAATACGATGGAACACGCCAGCCCAGTATACCAACTCACTCGTGGTTACGAATAATTTTATTGGTGAGAAGGTATCAGTAGAATGAGCCTCCATATGGTTAGAAACCTTAAAGAGGCAACAATTCCGATCCCCTCTCTGCATGGTGTCACCAGACATTGCACCGGAACACGGCAGGGCCGCTTGGCGGTGCGGCTTTGTCCGGGGGGTGGTCACTAACCACAGCGGAAGCCTACCACCAGTTGATTGTCACCTGATTTGCACCACCCGGGGACCACACTCAACATAACAGAGTGCGGGTCCGAGTTGACCTCCAATGATGGCGGAAAATCACGCCTGCATGCAAACCCAACAAGCCAACATAAAATCTTAGAGACGTATTTTTACTTTTGTATGGCGATATTGGATCAAAATCTCACGTCCTTATGTGACATTTTGTTTCAATTGTTGCCATGACACCCCTATACATTTTTACTTAGGTAAAACATTTCCCCACTTCTAACTCTTTTTTACATTTAATTTTATTAATATTAGCACTATTAAATGCAATTTATCTAGTATTAGTCGTGAATAGTAATCTAAATATATAAAAGAAGAAACTGACTGACTGACATATCAACGCAGAGCCCAAACCGCTGGGTCTGGAGACTCCAAATTTGGCACATAGGTTCCTTATAGGATCTAGGGGTCCACTAAGAAAGGATTTTTCAAAACTCACCCTTTAAGGGGGTGAAACGGGGTTTCAAAGTTTCCATGGAGAAACAAGATTAGTGTCAATTTCACGAGCGAAGCCGCTGGCGAAAGCTAGTAATAAATAATGTTATCAACGTCAGACAAATTCTTTTATGTGTTGTTTCAGGCTGATAGTGTCATAATCATTCTGCGCATGAAAAAAGTCGTCCGCTTGATATACTCGCTACGATGTTTCAAATATGAATTCATCATTTACTTAATGAATGTAGGTTTTAAGTATTTTCTTACTATCCAAACATAAATAGCGTATTTGTATCTCATTCTTCTACAATCTATTTATCTGAAGGTGGCATTCACAAAGTAACCACCGGTTTCCTGCGCTGACTGACCATGAATCAATATTAGCGTCCTTATCAAACAAACCCAATACAACATTCATTCTCACTGCCCAGACTTGTTAAATACAGCACTTCGACCACGCTTCCCTTGTTACTATGTTCAAGCGTGAACTGGTATTACAAACTTAGTAATATCACCAGAAATCACCACCCACTCCAAAATAAATCTTGCATATAAATAAATAAGGTATGAATTTGGTTTAAGATCATTTTGGTGTGTGAATGGTAATACGGTTTTGTACTCTTTTAAACAACAACGTTATCCGCATTTCACGCAAGAATTATTTGTTTTAAAACGACGGTATTTTGTAAAAGGTTATTGTGTTGAGTTGTGAATTTTTACAGGGCAAGTGGCTTCGTATCGATTTTCACAGGTTTGTGACTCTGAAGGGATGTTTGGTTGCTTTTGATGAAGTTGTTGCTTATCTGGAATGCGAATTAGTTGCGTCCGATGCAGCTGTGGACCAAAGGACATTTTTACCAGCTTTTTATTCAACTTGCAATTTATGTTAGTTTAGGTATAATCTTTGGACTCAATTTTGAAGCAGATATCTTCAAACGATTGAGCAAATTTTTTGATTCATTGTGTGACGTCATTCTAAATCCTAGATGGCGAAGTAGTTATTTTGAAATGGGTATATGATAATTACTTGCTTAGAATAACTAGGTACACTTTATAGCGCATTTAAATAAATGCTTGTTATAAAAAAAGTTCATATTTTATCATTTAGGTATTACCTTGGAAAAAATTATCAGCCTCTTTGGCGTTTTGGTAATAACGGTGTTAAGAATTGTGTGGGGCCAATACTAGCGCGAATGGGACCTATAGGCTGACGGTTTAACCCGCGAATCGCCATCTGAGATACAAAGTCATAAAACATTAATTAAATCTCTTGAAGAACTATTTAACCACAGATAAAAGTAATGTAAGACTATTTGTCACTAATATCCATATCGCTTGAATCATCATCACTGCCTGTGTAGCTTGAGGAGTCAGAATCTTGACGATAGGCGATACGGGAGTTAAACGGCCGGTCTATAAATGTGGGTGATATTAAAATTTGGCAGATGCCTTGACTATTATGAAGAATATTTCATAATAGTCAGTGTTGTTAACGATTTTGTGTATAAAAACTTACATATATTGTTAGATTTACAGAATTTATACAATTTCTTAAGTTAACTAGCAGCTGTGACGGAAGGTAAGTCAACATCAATGTAACGGATCGTAACCGTGAAATCGCGCGAAATTTTAAAAGCCATGTCACATTTTTGAATAAACTTAGATCGTTAAATCAAAGGACATGTGTTTGTAATACTGACACCCGTTCCCTGTAACGAATCGACGAAGAAAGCCCGTACAAATCTGTAAGAAATAACCGAAAAACCGAAATTTTTCAGCGATTCGACGCGCTCACGATTTCACGGTACCTAGCAGTCGCAGAATACAATTTGACTAGGTGATTCTCAGGGGTTAGTAACATTTTGTATCTAAATTAAATATTTTGTTGAATTGTAAGTTATACTGTAAGTATACGTGGTGTTACAGTGCAGTGTTTTTTAAATATTTTGATGGAAACGTTCTCTTTTAGCTCCGTAACGACTGTATTATAACAATGGAATTTATTTAGACATAAGTAATGAACCGAAGAATTCATTAGAGCTCGCAATTATGTAGTCACAAGAGATGCTAAAATTTAGAAAAACCTAAGATCTCATGTGACTACAGAATTACCAGCAGTATCAAATTTCAAGAAATAAATCTTCTGAAATATCCAGAAACAATTGCTATTTAATGCAGTCTAGAAGTTTATTGACTTAAATAACAAATTGTACCTCAGGTTTCTTATTTAAATGACCTCAGGTTTACAACCCCTGCAAAATGCGAAGGTGTCGTTTCTTACCTTTGTATTCGACCCGGGGCAGAACGAATCGCGCGCAGAATAGCGACCGATTTATCATTCTTAAATACTAGCCGCCTTCAATTGAATGGACATCCAGTATTCCCATTAAATGTCACGTATTCTCAACCGTTCGTGACACGTAGGTCTCGGCTTTTTATCAAAAACCTTAGAAAAGAGGTGATTGTGAGGTCGGGCTGTTTGTCCTTAGAATTTTTTGATGCGATGGTAATATAATAACCACGTGTGGTCGAACGGTTTTCCATGGTTTAGTAATTCTTAAGTAATGTTACAGTTTTGATATGTCCGTCCGTATTCTTAGTTATTTTCATGACTTCATAAGATGATACACGAGTGATATACAAGGCGTTAAAAAAAAAAATAAGAGGTCGTTTATTTTAAGTTTCTATGAATAATCAAGTATTTTGCTATCAGTATGGTACCTTTCTATGAACGAGAAAAGAGCAGGACTATTGTAGAATATAGGAACTAAAATCTGTCTTATGGTGGTGAGTGCTAAGGATTTGGTGACTAGAACTATGGCCCCTGAATGACAAATGCAAAATAAACACGGATAAAATGGCAGGGTGTGACTCGCCCACTCAATAAATGGGCCTCTGTATGGCCGCTAAAAGAAGCGACAAGGGGCAACATATTCTGAGGGGCTAGAGGAGTGGAGCGGCGTTCCACGGCATTCTATCCGATCATTGGCTCCCTAAGGGTCCGGCATCACGTGCTCACTAGCCACTTAAGGGACACTTCCTCCTCCGAGCATCTTTGCTCTCACGACTCCACTCAAGCCGGCCAATCAAGGCAAGCAAAAGGTGGGAGATCTGTCCCCCATCAGGGCTCACTTCAGTCAACCAGTTAAGGCAAACTGGAGGCGAGGGACAGGACCTTCCCCTTGCAGATTACTATTATTGTAACGTTGACCAGATGAGATGCAATCCCCATTTTAAAAAATTGAATGTTTCACTTTACCTTTTATATACTTATTAGAAATTTGTAAATTCGTTCGCAATCATCCGTCATCCAGAATTATATAAAAAGCGGGAAGATATCCAAACTAGAATATCCCTAAGACACAAAAATAGATTAAACCTACCACCCTCAAGACTAAAAATGTATTCAAATAGCACCTACAGCATGTCCATAAAAATCTAGGTATAACAAACTTCTTGACGACATAAAAATCACAAAAGAATTTAATCCATTTGTAAGAAAATTTAAATTTAAGAAAATCTCTCCTAATACAAAAATATTGTTATGCTGTAGTGTTGTACCCAAATGACCAAGTTTTATTTAATAATAAAAGTAAGTACCGCTCTTCTTCCTCTTTCCTACTTTTTGCTGTGCACTACAGCGTCCATATTTGACATTGAAATTTATTTGTAACACCTTTTACTGTACATTATGATCTGTAATAAACAATTAAGTGTTGAGTATATGGAGTATTGAACTAAACACACACTAGTAAGTAAGTAACATACGTTATTTATTTACGTAAACATTGCATATTTGTAACTTTTATGTTATCACTTAACACATAAACTGAATTGATCGTAATTTTGACGTGACAACGTCTTATAAATTGGTTTGCCGGGTGACACTTCAAGAAACTGCGTTACGCTCCGCTCACGTTATGCGCTCACAATGAGAGCGAGTGAGAGGCAC
This sequence comes from Meganola albula, assembly GCA_936450015.1. Taxonomy (NCBI): domain Eukaryota; kingdom Metazoa; phylum Arthropoda; class Insecta; order Lepidoptera; family Nolidae; genus Meganola; species Meganola albula. Next base: position 4,486,257 of record OW388159.1, on the reverse strand, counting down.
GCGTCCCTTCCACTCGGGCATGGTTAGCCCGCCTAAGAGCGAGAGAGACAGACATAAAAAGTGAAAGGCACGCGCCTTCTTCCTACTATACGAATGAATATTCACATTTAAATTATTTTACCACTCAAAGTCGTTGTCAAGTAAAACTTTCGCCCGTATACCGACTTTACAGGCAACCAATTTTTTAATGAGAGTAAATATCTTACACCTTTTTTTATGTTCATGTCGGATCTTGCAATTGGTTTCCCAAACCATTAGCAGACGTTTTGTTAGTGATGGTCGTGTGAGGTTTATCTTCCAATGAAGAAATACGCCTCTTATTCCTCTTCGTCTGAATCAGGCTCTATGTGGTGTCGCTTTAGTCGTTGTACCGATATAGGTAAACTGAGAGCTGTTGCCAAGCTATTTGCATGTGATGTCATTCTGTTTTTTTGTTTATCTTACACCTTAGAAAATATAATTAAATATTTTACTTCAGATACTAACAAGAAACAAAGGAAAAAAAAACAAGCAAAATCAACTCCGAATTTAAGACACTGTTAGCTCAGTTTGCTTAAATCTGAACGCAACTTAAAGAATAATGTTTGAAGGTAGTCAGTAATAATTGTGATTAATATTTTTGGACGTCAAATACCTCAGTCTACCCGTGAACATGAAGTCTGAAAAGACTTTGAAACGTCGGGATCTTAACTCTAAAATTAACCGCGATAAAATCCGTTAAAAAGTTGTTTTATTTCAAGAAATAAAGGTAAAAGAAACCTAAAACAATGTAATCAATTTTTATGTTACATGCTTTAGGCAATTAGTATTAAATAAATAACATTTTTTTATGCACGCTGTAAAATTAGTGGCTCGTTTATTTTGATACAATTTTATTACGGCAAATCTTAGGTGTATTAAGATTAATGATCAAATTTAACATCATCAAGAATGACGTTTATTACAAAACGTTTAAAGATACAAACATAAGTGTTGTTGGAAAATCAATTTTTAAGCAATCCACTTTCAGCAAGCTCAGGCACTAAAACAGTACAAAAATTTTTAATTTAAAATCAAAATTCTTCAGGACGTTACTTTACTATATAGGACGCCAAAATTTAGAAAGCTGGTACTTTTGAGATGAGTGGCCGATCGGAGTCTAATCACAGCGTTCCCACAGCTCCTCAAGAGATTTTCCCAGGTTGGTGCGAGAGATTTAAACCGAGGATACGGCGGTTGATCAAAACTTGGAGCTAATCATGTTCAATCGAATCGACGCGACCAGTAATCATGGGCGCAGGACCGATGGCTTAGCGACCTCTTCGAGGCACGAAGGTATCACGCCACCAACTTCCCGGCTCCAGAATAGTGTTGAATAATTAGAAAAATCTCAACACTCTTTTTGATCCCGTTTATGATTCGAACCCGCGACTTGGGGGCTAGAGCTGAAAACGTTATTCCTTAAGTTACCAAGGCAGTTTCAAAATATATTAAATAAATATGTAACCAAAATCTTTAACTACTCCATAAAATCAGTAAAAAATCCATTGATAACGCAGGAATGAAATAACAAAAATAAATAACTCTTTGAATTTACCGTTTTTCCTTTCCGATTAAAGTTGATTCGTTTCGAAATCGGAAAGCGTGTCGTTTATTGCTACATTTAATGAACCACTCTTAGTTTGAGATAAAAGTATATCAAAGTATAATATTGGTTTAAATTACATTACGATATTAAAAATGATAACTTATATTCAATTTCAATATATAAGTATTTTGTTCGTAATCATGCATTTATGTAATCTACATATTTTGATATACGTAGAAAATACAGTCAATAATAAAATTGAATTAAAACAAATTAATCATCGAATAAATTATTCAAAACCTTCTAAAAATTTAATTTGACAGGATTTTAGTTATAAATTTAGTGCGGTCGTGGGTTCGATTTCCGGGTTGAGCAAAAATATTTTTCTATTAATTTTAGTTGCATCTCAAAATTTGGCATTGTCCCATTTTACGTATGGGACTAGAACAAAGCCGGTGAAAAGTGGGTGATGTTCACCTCTGCTTACACCTTTGGGTAATACAATATAAATAGTGTAATTATAACAATATAAAAAGAATTTGTAAATCATAATTACTTTTTAATTTGTAGCTGGTCGTAGTAAATAACATTGGGATTTCGTAGTAAATAACATTGGGATTTCGTAGTAAATAACATTGTTGTAGCACTTTTCGTAGTATAAATCGTCGTCGTAGCACGTACTACGTAGCATTTCGTAGTATATAGCGTTTCGTAGTACATAATATTTCGTAGCACGTACTCGTAGTATTGTGTAGTGGTTTTTAAAATCTAATATATTCACAACACATAGTATTGCAAGACTTAAATATTTCTGTAGTACTTATTGCTGCGTAGTACGTAGCACCTAGTAGCTTCATAGTACCTACATACATAGAGTTTTCGTAGCACGCAGGGATTTCGTAGAACGTAGCGTGTTGTTTCATTGAGTAACTATTTTCAAAGTTCTTTTATACCAACTATGATTTAATTAAAAAAATTAGTGGAAATTAAAAAAAGACTACGACTATACATGACTACTTTTCCTCAAAAAAAAAACTGAGAGCATATTTTTTTTAGATAGGTAAACTAATTAATACATTTTTTTATTAAACAGATAGATACATTTATTTACAACATAAAGATTGAAATTAGACATTAAAAGATAAATACTACTACATACCTACTATCTTAGCCTAAAATAAATAAATATAACTTAGAAAACTACATGAACTTTATAACTTATAGTGTATAATTAATCTTAATGAGACAATTGTCTTATTATACGTATAATCTTAAAATTTTCTTGTACTGATACATAAATTGACCATAAAGAACGCAATAATTTGGTCATAAAATTTAATAAGCTCGTTGTTTTTTACGACAAAACCTTTCAAATGATAAAGTTTCCATTTTTATTTATTTGCTCTATATGATACTTTTTACCCGACTGCACCAGAAAGAGGGTTATGTTTTTTGTGTGTATGTATGTATGTTTCTTAGGCACGCTCAAGAGCCTAAACGGCTTGTCACATCTGAGCTTGAGAACATTCGATTCGATTCATAGGTATCATTAGATTCGTCTTAGTCGTAAGAGTGACACTGAGTACTTACATCAAAATTATGAAAAAAAAATTTTTTTTGGGCTTAATTTAAAGTTCTTTATTCAATTAAGGTGAGACGTTGACGAAATCAGGTTTTATTTTTTAATAATTTCGCTTGTTTTTACTGGATTATAGAAAACAAATTTACAAGATAATTTTATTAGTATAACTTTATGATGACTTTGAAGGATTTTCGTGACAGAAATTGCATTAATAAGAAAGTTAGGCAATCAAATTTAATTTGTTGCACGACATATTATATTGATCACTCATTGTTCACTTCACAATCAACCCTTTTTAGTGTATCTTATCAGTTGAGAAAGATTCGATCTTAATCGACACATGTAGGCCAAGCGCAGGTTGGTGGATGTCACATGTCCTAGAATGATTAGTTATTAGACATGCGGGTTTCCTCATGACGTTTTTCTTTATAAATTTCCTTAGTAAAGAGTTCCGAATATGCCCCTTGTTTGGGAAAAAATCAACAGTACAAATATCAGTAAATATTAGTGTATATTGAAACGTGAATCGGTTAGAAACCAGGTGTGTAAGGCATCGCTTACTATGGGATCAGTTTAGACTTGTCGTAACTTGTCCATGAACGAATAACAAGTTGTGTGTATCTGAATTAACGCTATACTTCTTGGTGGGATCAAAAACATTCTAGAATATAAAATAAATGTACCTATGGTTATAACTACTCACAGATATTATACTTAGAATGACAAAACGTACGTTTTGAAGTTATCTTTAATACTTAAAACACAGGAGTTGATGGGTGGCCTGAAGTTCTATGCCACAGGCCTTGGCGTAGTTTAGACTTCAGGACTCCTAAACTACTAATTTCCAAAACACTGACAATTAGTATTTAATGTACTGCACTGAAATTGTAATTTGATACAAAATGAATAAAAATATTGCATTACCAAAATATATCTACAGGATTGCGGTATATACGTGATTTTTAAACGTTTTTTTTCTGAGACGATTAATAGATAGATTTATTCAGATTTTTTACAGTGTTAAGTAAAAATTTTAATTTCGAGAATTTGTACAATGTTCATAAAGGATATTTTTAATATTAAGACAAATCCATAAACCTGTGTACAAACTATGTAGAAGTATATAAATTTTATTATTCTATTATTTTATTTATTATGCTTATTTAAATCATAAGTTTTTATATAACACTAGCTTTCCGCGAGAGGCTTCATCTGCGTGACCTACATTTTTTATTTTGCCCACTAGCCGAACAAAATGCCTATAGCCTTCCTCAATAAATTACCTATCTAACAAGACAAGAGCAATACAATACCTATTCCTATAACAATACCTATTACAAACAATACCTAATAACAATACTTATTCCAAATTCCGTTTCCTAAAATCTCTCAAGATGCAGGGAAAATATTATGCAACAGTTTCCTTAGTTTTTGTTGTCTTGCCAAAAAAAAACAACGCAAGAATTTCTCAAATCAGACTAGTAGTTACTGAGATTAGCGTGTTAAACCAAATGAATTTCTGATCTGTAAATAATATTAGTATAGATTTGAGATCTTCTGTACAGTTGTTAACTATGGCATGGCAGTTATCACACTTACTAAACAATCTAGAGAGACTATAATATTACGGCGCGAAACCGTGTTTTCGCGCTAAATTGATCTACATACCTACACAGACCTAATTGGTATTGTTAGTCAAGTGTATAAACAGAGAGGTATTAAAGAAGTAACTCCTAGTATTGGGTAGGTGAGTACTTTTAAGAAATGAAAATTATAAAATATTTTTAATTAATATTTATTAAGAATTAGAGATCAAATGAAAGTCTTGAATTCTTATGTTATCAGTCTAGCTTAAACTTAATTTAACCTAACTAAGTGACCGTGATCATTAATAATTGACACAATGGAAGAATTCAGCAACAAAATCATAACTAACCTATTATTACAATTAATTACTTAACACTTAACTTAAAACTACTTAGATTGGCACGTTCGGCCTACTTCCACTTAAAAATAAAAATATTAGCTTAAACAATATAACTAAACCTATTACAAAAAATAATGTGTTAAATGGCTTAAAATCTATTAAAGCTTCGTTGATATGTCCTATTCACATCATAATTAATATAAAAACATTCGTTTAGTGTTACAATTAAGTATCACAAATACTAAAACCATTAAATTCGCAAAATAATTACAATCTAAACGTCTATGCGTACTTATAAAATCTGCTTAAACTAAATAGAACTTTACTTAATCTAATTAAAGCTTTCAATTGTTATATAAACTCTGATATCACAGGCAAACTTAACGTTAATGGAAGACAATGGATTGAAAAAAAACAAGCTATACCTTAACTGCCTTACCTACAAAAATAATTGACAAGTAATAATTAAAAAATAATAGATTGTTAAATATAAAAAATTAAGAATGATAGATTATTAAATGTAAATAATTAAGAATTACGGATTAATTAATGTCAAAATTGAAGATGTTACGTAATCAATGTTCAACTATTTGTATACGTAAGGCGGTAGAACTTTAGGTGATAGGCAGAGATGGTGCATGATTGTTTACAGTGCAGTTCATTAAAGCTGTCTACCAAAACTCATGACAATTACTGTTGACATTGACACTAAATGATTCGGCGCCGAACGTTATACTAGAGATCACAAAACTATCGCTACATCACAAAATGGCACCGAACTCACACTAAGCCTAAAGGAAGACGATGGATTAGTGCTAATCAGCACGTTTAAAACTACTGTTGGAAGACGCGATTTTGTTTTCACTGCATTAAAGTACCGAAAAGTTAGAAGAAATTGTAGATTAGTAGAGTTTACATACGAAGCAGTTACTCGCCGAATAGCAGATCTCTCGCACCTCGTTAGCCAAATTATCGCTGATCTCTTGATCTTCTAACTCGAAGCGATAGTTAGCGAGGTTCTGATTTTCAGCGTTTTCATTTTCTTCCAATGGTGCAGGTTTCACCGGTTCCACTGGATAGAAGTAGTCCGAGAAAGGCACAAGTACGGTAGCGTCCTCGGAGTATGCAGTCTTTTGCGATGGCAGGTCTGTGCGTGGTCCTGAGTTGGACATCAGCTCTCCTAACTTAGACCAGCACTTGTTAAGATTAACCCGCGTTGAGGAGGTCACTTTGCGTGGAAGCCGAGGCTTGGAGCTCTGTAAACAAGGAAAAAACATCATGAGAAAACATGTTACTAACAAATAAAAATCTAAAAAGGTTTGAAGTCGTGATGTAAAATTGTGAACTGTTAAGATTCTTACCTGGCGATTTAGAAGCTTCGCCCAAGGCGAGCGAGGTGAAGGAACCTCCTTCTGCGGTGATTGAGTTTCATCCTTAGCTAAACACATTGTAACTAGGAATCTATTTACTAAGATTATTGCGAAACTTAGTCTAAATACGACTACGTATGTACAGGATAGAATTACGGTACGTGCGCGCACGATCCGTCAGCAGGGAATGGTCGTTTCGGGAAGGGCGCGGGTCTTTTATAGAAGGGCTGGAGCGCGTGCGCAGGGAGCGGGGCGACGCGAGCTTAGCGCGCGCGCAGCACGCGAGCAGTAGCGCGCGCCTACACTTCCACGGACTGGTTTTTACGGAGTTGAAATAGGCTTTGACGTGCCGCGGCTTAGGTAGTTACAGAGTAGATGGTAGTAAAGCCTTATTGATGACTAACTCGTTCTGTTACTCTTTGATTACATTTGTTTTATTTATTTCCTTTAATAACAGTTGTGTTGTTATAATGTTTTCAATTACGGACCCGTACCTATAAGTATCAATCACGTTCGATCATTGTTGTTTTGTAAAAACTCGTATTAATAACCTATACTGAAATACGCGGCTAATTGCCTAGTGGTCGCAAAATTGTCTTTACGACTCTGAAGTTTCAGTCCTAAGTCTCAACAGACAAAAAGCGAAATTTAGTTATTTTAAAGAAAAAATGTAATCTACGCGGTAACAATTATTCTTGCTCCATAGGTACTCAGTGCCGCTACAGAAACATAGCTAGGAAAACGTATGTGAAATTAATTTCTACCTATACTTTCCAGTGTTGCACGTTAAAGAAGATACCTATTAAGTTCTACCTCCTATAAGTACCAAAGAGGTCGATACACGTTTTATGGTTAGTATGCAGTTCTAGGTCCTCAGGCAACTCCTAGGTCTAGTTATAGTAGAACTATGAATCACGCTGTACACCTGGCTATCAGATAGATAAGTTCCGGCGTAGATTTATCAGTCTCCTTGTGTCGCTTCCTGCGATTAAATCGTGGAGCACTCGCAAATCATGCGCAATGCTCTGATAAATCATTTCCCTTGGTAAAGCGAAGGGTGTATAATTGTATTTATATTTATTATTAGAAACATGTTATTAGTTACTATTGTATATTTATATGTAAGGAAAAATATTGAAACATTAATCCTCTCAATGGCTAGGTCATTAAGAGGATTGACATTTAAACAATGTCATGGTCAAGAAAATCAGTTTTTGTAGAGTTGTAAAATCGCGCGAATTGAAACCGTTAATCTGCGCAATAACGTATACCACGTATGTTCAGCACGGACATTCTCTCAACCATCTAAAGAGTTAAGAAAATTTAGACCTCCACACACTGGCCAAATCTGGGTCGGTGGAATGTATGTCACATTGAGAAGCGGTGACGAATTCACACAAAAATGAATATTTATCGAATTGAAAGAAAGAAAAATGTAAAGTTTTTTTTTGTCCTGAAAGTATATTTCACTAACTAGTTTCACTCCTTAGGGGATGAGTTTTGAAAAATCCTTTCTTAGTACACACCGAGACCTAATACGCCTATGTGCGAAATTTGAAATCTCTAGACACAGTGGACGGTGCGTTGGTTAGTCAGTTAGTCAAGTTCTTCTTTCATTTAAATTCAGATTAAGAATTTAATAATATAACAAAACAGAAACTAGATATGCAATTAAATTAAAATCATGTGAATCATTTAAGCGCATTTGATTCTCAAAGCTTTACATTCTTTACATAAATTATCAGATATCTTATCACAATGCGTATCATTTTACATAAAATATCACTTTGGTCACGAAATTAAACTCAAATTTGTTTCACAAAATAAAATTTTATCGTTATTATCATCTAAGGTTTTGCATAATATGGAAATTGTATGAGATCTAAAGTCTTTCCCATGTTTATGATGTAAAGATTTTATGAATTCTCAATGATCTGTGATTTTTTATTTAATTGTACTTAAATAAATAAGATTATTAGAATGATCAAAGCAAAGAAACAGCCCCAGACAAAGTGATGTACATCACTTTGTCTGTACCTAAGCGATAACGAAAAATCGAAATCTATGGGATATACTTATAAGATTGTCACGTGACTTTTCAAAGGTGAATATCAACAAACTGTAATTGCTATAACTTTCTGCCTTATTTTTGTTGTGTAAATACTTTTTAAAACAATATAATTTCTTCTGAAGCGTGCTTATTAGAAGCTAGTAAACCCAAGCAAAATCTACTCAGAATTCAAGACACTGTGAACTGGTTTGCTTGAAACAGAACGCAACTTTAATAATACAATGTTTGTAGATAAGTCAATAATAATTAGAGATTATTAAGTTGGGACGTTAAATACCTCAGTCTATCCGTGGCGCTCAAATCTGACAAGACTTTAAAACGCCGTGAAATAAAATCTAAAATAAACCGCGATAAAATCCGATCTGAAGTAGTTTCATTTCAATGTGTGATATTCGCGTAAATTTAAGAAAATACTAAGCTTGTTTCTTATCAGAAAAATATCTTATATGATATATCTAAGATGCGGAACTATATCTAGGTACTTCTTACCACTGTTGAAAATCAAATATCTCAGTTCACCCGTGAACATGAAGTCTGAAAAGACTTTGAAACGTCGGGATCTAAAATAAACCGCGATAAAATCCGTTAAAAAGTAGTTTTATTTCAATACCTTTTTAACTTAGGTTATATAGATTACTCAAGTTGCCGAGTTCTCTATTCTTCATTTTAGTTATATTTGTGAGGGATTCCAGACTGTTTGTGTCTGAATGGACACGTGGATTTACTCTAAGTGTTAGCCATGTGCTTATCGAACATGGCTAACAGAAGACGCAGCGACGGGATTGTAGCTACAAATTACTAATAAAAAACGTTTTGTATTCATGCTACTTGAAATGAATGTCAAATAAACCAATTAGTAAACCGCGAAGTCTTATAAGAATCCGTGAAAATGAGCTAACGGCAGGTAGCTTTTGAAATCCGCTCACCTCACATTATGTAGATAAACTCTCACATTTTTAGTATATTAATGTAGGACATATTAAGTAAATTGCTGATGAAATTATAGTAATAGAGTAAATTTCCATGATTAAATAAAGCTGAATAATGGTGACCTAGATAAAACTGTAACATCTTTTGTATATACCCATTTTTTTCGCAAATAAATAAATTGAATTGAATTGAACATTAGGTACATAAAACAGTGGTGGCGAAGCGGTATCGGCCTCGCCTTTGAAATATAAGGTCGCGGGTTCGATCTCCGGTCGCGCCCACACACCTTTGTATGAATTGCTTCATCGTCGCTGATCAATATCGGTTAAGGAAAATAGGAAAATGTCTAAGAACTAATCATTCGAGGACGTGGCACCCACCAACCCGCACTTTCTCAATATGTATGGATTAAGGCCTATACTCTCTGAACTCGTAAAGTAGTTGAGAGAAGACCTGTGCCCAGCAGGAGGACACTAAAAAGATTTGATGTGAAATAAAATTCTCATTAACTACTCCATAAAAAATTGAAAGTAATAAATTAAAAACTAAACACAACGAGATAGGTTGGATTATTTCTAAATAACTAAATGTAAAGATTAAACAATAAATTTACTCGGTCTTGTAAATAAAACTTTATCCAAAATAAACTTCGATAACCAAACCAGTTAGTCTTCGCTCCCCACGTTAAAACCAAAAGTAACCGATACCCTCCACTCTACTGAAGAATTTCACAACGTAATACTTTGGTTAAGAAAAGAAAAAAGTAAAAATAAAAAAAAATCTTCGACCACAACCCGACCACGTGTAGAGATTGCTTTTTAAAAAAAGTGCTCACTTTTTGCCCCTTCTCCACGGGTAGGGTTACAAAATGAAACTTTGTATTTCGAACGTAACGTATGACAGTTGTGTGTGTATTGTATGTACTATGTTGTGTTTGTGTGTGTTAAGTAATAACATAAAGAGTATTGCTGATATAAGTTTTAGGATTTTGTGATTATAAAATATACTTTAGTTATTTAGTAGCAGCTTTTTAACTTAAATGAGTTAAATTAATTTTTCCCTGTTCTTTGTATAACTTCATTTCCGGAGGTTAAATATTCAGCATAGTAAAGTTTAAAAAAAAAGTGTTATACTAGGTATATGTATACAATTGTTGACTAGCTTTTTTGTGGGTTATGACAGATGAATAAACATAAAATGTATAAAACCTCTTTTCACAGATGCTCTTTTAATCATGGTTTTCGACAGAGTTTATATAACTAGTCTGTATTTCTCTATGGTTAGGTTACCTTGTGGCCTTACTATTAGAGCAAATTAAACATTTTTAAGAGTTATTTTTCAATTAGTACCACAGATAATATAGTACTGTGGTACTAAAAACATCTGAAACATTAATTGAGATACTCAATGCATTACTTTTCCGTACAAGGCAAGTATAATAACAGTAAGATCATCGATGATTTATTACTGTTGCTAAAATGGTTTTCATTATATTTATCTTTAAAAGAATTTAATAATTAATTTACTTCCATATAATTATAATTGCTTTTAATGGAGAATAGATTTTTAATTACCTAATCTTGTCTTGTCTTTAAAAAAAATTTACCTCTACTTAGTACCTAGCTTTATTTTTTTGGTACGTATCTGGGTAATAAAAAGCTAACATTTATAGTTTCAAATTTTAAAATTCATTGAAACATTTTGCTATTAATTTTATTTGTTAATGCGAAATCGGTAACCATGGATAATTGTTACTCTTTCACGTAAGAACGGCTAAAGGGACTAGAGTGATAATGACAACGTTTACTTTTGACGTGACAACGTCTTAAATTAGGTTGCGGCTGGGAGGCACTTATGAAAAAGTGTAACGCTCGGTAACGTTACGATGAGTCACCGAACAAGAGAGAGGCCCGCCGAATGCCTTGCGTCTCTCTCCCACTCAACTATGTTTCATCCTTCTTCCTACTATACGAATGAATATTCACATTAAAATTATTTTACCACTCAAAGTCGTTGTCACGTAAAACTTTCGCCCGTATACCGAATTTACAGGCAACCAATTTTTTGAATTATATTATAACTAATGTACTTTTATTGAAATAAAATCGCGGACGAAAGCTATTAGGTAGTACTGTGGAGTACCATCACATATTTTAACTATTGAGCCACTCAGTGTCATATTAATTTTAGTAAGATTATACGTTAATGCGGGTTGTTAGTTTTAATTCAAGCGATTAAAGTTTTAATTGTATTACCCTACTAATGTTGGTAGGCCAGAAGGTGGCTCAACAATTAAAATACGTCATCGTGTAAAGTACCTAAATATGTCTAAAATTATATATTTATCAACATTATCAATCATCTCCACCCGCGACACGTCTAAGTGAACCCTACAATTATTCAAAAGAGCTGCGACTTAAACAAAACAATCACGTCGCCCAGATAAGTGCGCATACGCACGCCACGCGTCACAATGACATTCCTAAGGATATGCGGGCTGTCATTATGTTTTGTAGTAGTCAAACAAGGAAATCGTTCATTTTGGAATGTTGCTGAGATATACGAGTATAGTGTGACTAAAATAATAAATAGAACAATAATGCATTTCAACTAACTAGAAAAAAAAACTTAATTTCAAATAAATTAAATATATTAATAATCCGCAAATCCCGGAAGTTAGTTTAGTTTGTAGGTCATTAGGCTTTAGGCCATTCGGAAAATAGACCCTCATTTATAGGTGCCATCGCATAATAGTTTTTAGCACTTGGGTACTACATTATAGTATTATCCTCATAAGAAAAAAAACATTCTTATTAGATTAACCTAAAACTTAATTCACTTTTAAGTAAAATAAAAATAAATCGAATATCTATTGAAATCGATTCTATGAATACCAAATCCAAGTTTTATTGAAAATGATCATATACTTTCAACAATGGTGGGTTAGTTATTATATTTTTATTACAACTCTATGAAATCTCAAAGTGATTTCCCCGTGAAATAGACACATCCTAAATTACCCGAGTGAAACAATTGTCCGTGACATTAGCGACCACGCGCTATCATAAGTATTATTAGAAAGGGCGCGGGCGCATGGATGCCGCGCGCCACTCGTTTATATTACATTGTGCCCATTGTCAACGATATCCACCACTTAGTATGCATGCCTATCTATAATAACTTAGAAATCATATTGGTTATTAATATTATAGTTGTTGTTAATAATACAAAAGATTTAAGGCCGTTGACACCACCTCCTATTGTGTCTATTGATTATTTAAAGTTGTTACACGTTTAATGAACGAATGCATAATAAATTTTTGTATCTAACAATTTATATTGATTAATACAGGGGCTTGAAACCCACATAGTTCCAATCTTATCACTAATGTAGAGCCCATGTTCTATACCCAGATGCTATTAAGATAAACGAGGCTGATGAGCGTTTTAAAAGAATTTCCAACGATGTTCTCAGATTGTCAAGTATCTATATATGAATCTTATTTATACAGTGCGGGTACTTATCATACAAAATAAAATACAGAAGCTAAAGAAAAATGTATCGCCCGTCGTTATCATAAAGCTAAGATGAGGGAATAAATCAAACACACAAACACCTGTTAACACATAGAAAGAACATGTAAACAGCGCAGCCCTTCTAAGCACTTAGAGTAAATGGTAACATGAGCTCACAATACCCACACATACAAACCCACGTGTCGGACACGGGTTGAGCGCGCGCACACACACGGGGCTTCTAATCGGCGCTTTCCTTCGCGTGGCGGGCGTGTGTGTAGCATCCCCGTTAAGGGGCGCAGGTGTGGCGTGGTGAATGAGTCGGCCGTGGGAACTCGCCACAACCCCGGGTTCCCAAGCCCACCTGCCACCTGCCGTAATACGCATAATTCGCGTTCGTAAATGAACGGTAGTGACCACGTGTGCCCGGTTTTTTCATCTCAGTGAGGACGCGGAAGACCAGTGGAGCCCAATTAATTTTATCTTAATGATACATGCCCTGAGTTGATGGTAGGGGTGTATTGATGATTTCTTCGATATATTGGTTCCGTCAATAATTTTGTATTACAGGAAAGTCGTAGAGGTTGTTCTTTAAACTTTTACGATTACAGAGAAAATGACACTTTTGTACGAATCTTATTTGATTTATTTTATGCAATTGCTCTTTTAGGTTGCCCATGGCCGATGTTTCCACCGATTTCAATGACCGATATTGGGACTGACTGATCACAGATCGGTGGAAAAATCGGTCGTGGGCGGGCAGCCTTATGTTGGTTGTTATTACAGCTAAAGGCGAAAGGAAACACTGTAAGAAAATTGACATAAATCTTAAAACGAAATAAACTATGACAATATAACTTAGTATAGCAACATCACTTAGGCCGACGGTTGAGAATAGACCGTTTCTAGCATTAATTATATTATCTGTGGCAATAAGTAACCCTATTTATCAATTCCGTAATGATTTCATTAAAATGTACTTGAAATAGTCTATCATTATTTAAATACAACGGAACAAGACCATTTAAATGTTAATCCAATTAATTACAACCATAAAAATTACAGTCTGTACACAAATTGATTCAAAAGGAAAGTCATTATGAGATCTTTATAATTATTTCCCTTAATATGTTTATGTACTTACTGCTACTGGTTTATTTTCCTTTCATTAAAATCATTTCCTTTGAATGATGAAAGATCTACTGTAATATTTAGAGCATTTCCGTCGATGTAGTTACACATAAATATGTGTAACGACATTAAATGTCTCAATAATTGATTAAAATCGAAGTCAAGCTTAACTGTCAATTAGTATGTATCCGGAGTACACAAGTAAAGTAACTACCCACAGGTCTTCTCTCAACTATCTTAATGTTGGAAAAAGTAGTTAGAATTGTCGTCATCATTCCCCTTGCCTTTTTTCCCATTTCTATTGGGGTCGGCTCCCAGTCTAACCTGATGCTGCTAGCTACCAGAATTATACGAGCGACTGCCATCAGACTTCGAAACCTATAGGAACCAGTAGCCGAGATGGTTAGACCAGATTATATTGACTTCTGACTATATGTAATGATTGGCTTAGCGTGCTCTCCAAGGCATGGAGGGTGGTCCCTCAACCAAACAGACACTGAAACTAATTTTTTTGTTACACAAATATTGTTCGGGGCGGGAATCGAACCCACGACCTCCAGGGCACAGTATAGCCCAATCGGACGGCTTACACCGTTCGACTACCGAGGTTGTCAAAAAGTAGTTAGAATTGTATAAAAAAACTAAAAAGAACTTCTTGTGTGTGTCTAGATAGATTTGAGCCTACTCTTAAGCCAGGATCAGCAGCGGCGTGCATAAAAAAGCTTTGAATTTGAAACGCAGTTGAGACAATAGTGCACAACAAAGCAAAAAGTACCGTGGTTCTATGTTCTTAACGTCTCTCGGCAAACTTCGTATTTCTGTGACAAATATAATTTATGCACTGTAGTGTAAGTGTGACAGCGATATCCTGCCACGAGATATTAAGAAAATAGAAGCAATGTACACACGGCTACACATTAAGCTATTCATTTCCAGTATAAGCTGATCTCATCTTGTATAGGATTTCCGTACAACGAGAATTAAGATATACTAGACTACTACATAGATTAATAAGTTGGGAGGACGTAGGTAGGTACTACAATTATAACACCCTTCACACACTCACGATCCCGTAGTATCCCAAGACTTATCTTTAAGTAGGTATCATACACACTTTAGTTTGAAATGGGATTAATCTCACAATCCCTCTACTGCCTCTACAGCGGCATACGTGAAAAGCCCACAGTCAACTCCCATTGCCTTTTACTGACAGCACGTATCCCATCCTTTTCATCAAGGAGAACCTATCTGTTACATAATTTAAAAAATCTAACTGTAAAATTACGACAGTAATTGATAACAATCGGTATTGTTGACCTTTAAAGCGTTTATAAGGACGACCTGTTCCGCACTTGTTCCGGTGTTCCGGACCGGTAATTTGTTCCGGCTCGTGCGCTATGACCGTTGACTATTTACAATAACGACCACATTTATAAGGGGTGTGTGTTTTTTGATTTGCTTTGAAGGGTGGTTAATCACTAATTGTTTGGTTTACGTAAGGCACGATAAGACTTTAATTTTTCTTAACACTAATCTTTAATTCTTTCGTTATCTAATTTTATCGTGAATCGTGCTGTATCCAAGTAGGTATTGAGTTAGCCTAGAGATTTTTACACATGACGCTATGGAAAACCAATTTTAGTCACATTAAAAACATCTTATTTGAAAAAATGAGCTCTAAGATAAATGAGAAGCTATTCGTGTCGCTAATTTTAGGATATTTTTTAGACATAATATGAATACCGTTTTGCTTACCATGTAATGATTTTTCCTTTGCAATTTCTTAGAAACTGCAACTGGTAAAGCAACTATGCCTTTAAATTAATCACCAATCTGTAATATCCAATTATTTCCTCAGGCAAAATGACATTTTCTGTGTGATTATATACAGCACTTTCCAAGTACACATTTATTTTGACATCATGTTGGCAATTATGATTACACCCTTAGCGTAATGGTAGATTGAGAGTTGCCAACATTAAAAACAAGAGATTTCTTTTATGGAACGCGGTAATTAATGGGTGTTCGCCTGAGGCATGTAATTATTGGATGTCATGTTGAGCTCGGCTACTGTTTTGAGATATAAATGGCGGTTGTAAGTGTAAGATTTGAGATAAATACTAGTTAATATTCTGCTTTTAAAACTGAATAACTTAGTGATTTAAAATTAATAGATAATTTAAAAACCCGATTTTAATTTGAAGAGCAAAAAATAGAGTCTTTTAACTTAGAATTATTTTATAGGTATTTGGAAATAAAATTACTTTATATCTTATCTGGGTGAATCAGTTATAAAGTTATCACTTACACTAGTTTGTAAGCTTCAATTGTTCTAACAAATGTGGATGTAATCCAAGGATGAGTCTGAAATAAATGATATACTTACCTATTGTTACTATAAAGTAGTTTCTTTTGAACACTCAACATACCCATTTGGTTGTTCTCTGAAATCTGTTAGAGAGACTTCAGTTTGGTTACCCTGCGGAAATTGCACTTAGGTAAAATTTGGCTTCTCAGTGATAGTAAATTTATGAAGAATCCCTACTAATATTATAAATGCGAAAGTAACTCTGTCTGTCTGTTACGCTTTCACGCCTAAACTACTGAACTGATTTGGATGAAATTGGGTATGGAGGTAGTTTGAGACCCGAGAAAGGACAAAGGATAGTTTTTATCCGACTGCGCAAAAAGAAGGCAATGTTTTGGCGCGATAACCGATATACACGCGGGCGAAGCTGCTGTCGGAAAGTTAGTAGTTAATATGGCTTTTACCATAGCTGCCCTGAGAGACCCATAAGATTGGGATTCTTATAAGAAAATAGAAATTGATTCTTATTAGTTAAAATAATTTGTATTTTTAAGCCCCTAGTTGACTTATGATTATTGATATATTAGTAAAGAAGTTATTTGGAATGATATTTGAGAAGTTATTAAATCTAATAAAAAAAATATTTCGTTAGTAACAATGACTTTACAATCTATGTTTGTGTTGTGTAAGTAAGTAATTACAGCATAGTAATCAAATCGGTTTAAAGATATTGCCGTGTCCTTATTTTAATTAGATTTATAGGTTTTAGTTCTTAGAAATCTTCTGTGAAAACTTTAGTTTAGAATCTACTATATCGCAATTCAGAATGTAAAATGTGCTGTGTATTTTATACAGCGAATCTTGTACCTTTGAAATAAGTTCACGTGGAACAAATTGAGATTACTTTTCAACACAGAAATAGATCTATCTAAAATACTTAAATATGTCATAATAACAGATATGAAGGCGAGACTTCTTAGAACTTGAGCAACGCCTACATCACCTTCTACGTAAACCCAGTGTCACATTAACTCAATAAAGTTCCGTACACGATTAAAGATAATATTAAACCACATTAATCCTTTGAACACGTAGCGAGAGTATTGCAAGACTTTATTATAAGGTATTAGGTGTTAATTTCGTTTGGTTAACGATTATTCAGTATATCAGTAATTAGTAGATTCATCTTCACAAGTGTTATTCATTACCGGTGTCTTATCAAAGAGATAAATCGTGTTCTTCTCTACTTAGGTCACGTTTCACGATTTACCCGTACAGACGTTTATGGCAAATGGAGAAATAAATTAAATATGTAATAGTATGCGAGTTTTAGTGGACTTTTTACTTCACGTTGTCAACTTAGCAACGTAAAGGTGCTTCTTCACCTATAATTTATTGTAACGTATCAGACTTAAGAATTTTATGAAAGTCAATATTAAAAAATACATTATTTATCAACAAAAAAAGAAAATTGATCTAACTGAATAACAACGACAATACTAAAACTATATAAATTTTGAATGATTATTGCGAATTACAGGAGAAACAAACATTACAATGTGAAACCTGTAATAAAGACACAATCTGTAGCATTTTGGTACAACTTGTGAAGACCGCTCCATCTGACATTGTGAAATCAACTACTACCTAAATGTTTAAAATTGAATCTGAAATGTAATATTATAGGCGAAAGCTCATTAGTCAAAGAGGCAGTTCAGTATTGTAACGTAATGTTCAAAATTGAATCGAATGTTCGTGATGTAGGAGCGCCTTAATGTTACTTTGTTGAGTGTAAATTAACAAGTCGATATACAATTATAAAGTTGAAATACAAGATATGTAACATACATACATAATAATTACATATATTTTTTTATAAAACAATTCTCTACTGTATTGTCCTACTACTACTAGAAACTGAGAAAAGTCTCTCAACTATATTAAGGGTTGAAGTTTAAGATTTAACTCACAATGCCGGTCAAATTCATGTTGAGAGATGTGACATCTCATCGGATATTTAATTATAATACATGTTGGTTTTCTCATTAGCCGTTGTGTAATCATTAATACAAAGAGTATTGGCTACCATGTAGGTTCCAAATCTATCAATTTATATTTCAAAGCGGCGTCTCATAGTACCGTAATTGTTTAAAAAGAAGGTGACACTGTGGCTAGCTAATAAGTCCTTTTATAGTTTAAATGAGTATATGACATTTAAAGAAAATGATGAAGTTACCTAATTAATTAATGACAATTTGAAATCGTATTTTGACTTTGTACCCTTTTGATATTTTACCTTTTTGACATAATTGTAATTATAGCAAACTAGCAAACCCGGTGAACTCTGTTTCGCCACCAGATGGCTTCGTTTTATGTAACATTTTTACGCTTTTCTGTTGAAATTTTTCCTGAATTTTCTTTGCTATAAACCTCACGGAGCCCGAGACCTTTCCAACGAATGCAAAACCGTGGAAATCGGTTCGTGCGTTCTGGAGTTATAGCGTCAGGAAGGAAAACCCGACTTGAATTACTTATTATAATCTTTTTTATCCGATTTTTTTTAGTTTCACACACTATTGTTATAGTCGAATGTGATGGACCATATTGCTTTTACCACCTATACTAACCACATTTCTAGTGAATAAATGATTTTGATTTGATTTTGATTTTTATACCTACATAGTATTTCAATGCCAAAGAACCCTAAAATATGAGAGCAATCATATAAATTTATTTTAAAATAAAACAATCCGTAGAACTACAATTACTGCTCTGTGCTTGTAATTTTTCCACACTATTTGCGCTCATAGGCAATAATTTAAACACCTTACTGCAACGCTAATTATGGAGAATTCTTATTTTACTGCGTTTTAAATATTTCTCTAGAATATCCTTCGAGTAATTGTGAGTTATTTGTGAAAAAATAGGTAATTTACAATTGGCTATACGTTTATACAAAGTAACAAAGTTGGTATTGCTTCACGAGGCTTTGCCATGTAGTTTTAAATAAAAACTCCTTTGTAGTGTGAATATGGTGTGATGAGTTAAAAAGTTTAATTGAGCAGCAGTCCTTATTTAACCAATTAATGATTTATTTTAGCAATGAAACTCTCAAACGGGCACAGCAATTAATATTGTATACAAAGTTGTGAATTATTTTAATTACTTCATCATATACATACAAAAGCTAATCAATATATTATTCATTTAACCCTTTTAAGTGTCTCACTATTGCACACGGGTCTTCTCTCAACTATCTTACGAGTTGAGAAAGTTCAGGCCGTAATCTACACACGCTGGCCAAGTGCGAGTTGGTGGATGTCACATGTCCATTAGTTCTTGGACATCCCGGTTTCCTCATGAAGTTTTCCTTTACCGGTATTGAACAACGACGATATCACGACTGGGAATCGAACCCGCAACCTTATATTCCTAAGACGAGGCCCATACCGCTGCGCTACCGCTGTCAGTATTTACAATCACTATTAGGTGTATCTTGGTATCCTATTATTTATTATCTTCTACACTTATTATTAGCAATCATTTGACATACCCTATTCACATCGATTAGTGAGAAGATGAAGAAGCGGATTACTTACTTACTCCGTTGGCTCAATTACCCAAAATTCCGATAAGAGTATTCACTCTCCGCGATTGTTGCCATTCTATCGCTATTCGCGGGCTTGATGCCCACTTAATAACTAATTAACCATACTGTAATAACTACATTAAAAAAAAACTCACGATAATTTTGAAACTGTCGCAAAAAATGTTTAAAACATAACCAAAAAAACTACCAGTATCATTAAGCATACAAAATAGGTTTTCCATTTACACAGACGCTTCGAGACGGTTATAATTTTGTATACGCTGTATGTTTACTCAGTATGAAGTGCTACGGATTGGTAACACCTGCCATGTTTTCCCACGGCAGCGTTCGGGCATCTTCGGGTGCGATCGGATATCATCGGATGCGCAGGCGTCGTTTACGGTGATAGAAAAGACGCGTGATTATTGTCGCGCGACGTAATCTGACACCAACACATTATAGTTTGTACTACAATATCAGCGTTTTAAGTTTTATGTTTCACTATAAATTAAGCTACAATATTACATAGTTAAATGCTGTTTTATTGGCACCTTGGACATATAATATTAAATAATACAAGCCTCAGAATAATTTCATTGGTTTGCCATTTGTATTGCCTCTGCGTAAATCCAAGAATTCATGACTGACTGGATTGTGTGTAGTTAGACCCGCTCACTATTTTCTTCCTTTCCTATTTTAGTTAAGATTTTAAGGCCAGGAATAGTTGAAGACCCGTGCCATGAAGTGAGACGCTCTAAGCAAAATTAACCGATTATTAAAAGAGACTACCAAAAGATCCAATATCGATTGAAATTGGTATGTTCAAAATTTATTATGATCTAAAAAAAAATAAAAAAAAAATTAAGTCAACTAAAAAGTCTTAATTATTCATATTTTTTTCATAAATATCCTGTTTCTACTTGAAACCCTTTTAAACAATCTTAAAAGCGCACTTATACCAGTTTACTCTATAGGTAACTGTTTTAGTTAAAAATAACCTTTCCAATGCAGTCTCGCCTGTCAAAATAAACTATTTCAACCGAACAAATAATAAACCGTATGCTTCGCCGTACATGGCATAAACAAAAAACAAAACACAAACACTATTTTAACTCCGATCCGTTACTATTAAAACAAAAAAAGATACAGCCAGTGTCCTATTATGGTTTTAAAAAAATTAAAAAAGTTACAAAACCAGTACTGGCTGGAGTGTTTATACGACATAAATAAAAATAAATAAGAAAAATAAGTGTGTCTCCGTTATATGTACCGGTCGAGGACAATATTGCTACAAATGATAGTCGATGTCTTCAAGTTGTGTACATTTATGGTCCTGCAAGTTACTATTTTGCGTGGGTTTTTATGTTGCTTGTTAATTGGTGTGGCATTTTTAAATTAAGAATGATTGCAGCTAATGAAGCAGTGCCTATTTATCAAGTGCGGTTTTAGTTGTAACTAGTAATTTACATTTTATACTGTGCTACAATTTGCTGTTTTTTTAGTTATGACTTTATGCTTTATGAGCCTGATATTGCATTAATTTGTAAAGGTATAATTATTAAAGATTTTTCTTAAGATTAAGTAGGTAAAATATAAAAAAATTATAAGTACCAAGTAGGTTTACTTTCTCTACATAAATAAAAGCTACTTAATTAATTTTCTATTTACTTTTGCCAACAGCGCGCAGAATCCAATTAAACCAAAACTTAACGAACCCGTCAAAATCAGTCGAAATATAAAACGATAAGTTTATTAAAAAACCTAATTCAAGAAACATTAATTAAAAATCAATATCGTTGACTGCAAAAAATACACACGACGTATCTCGTCTTCCCGCTAGCTGCAACACCTGCCAATTCTCCCACGGTACGCGCCATTTTAAACGGACCTTTTTGCATTTAAAATAACCACTTTCCTTCCAATTTTGAAATTTCGTGCGCACCTCGTCTTTCATTTATGGCGCGTTTATGAGTGGCCAGTTTTTGCAAATAGGTTTCTTATGTGCTTAACTTTGAGTTTATAAAACTATTTTGTATGTAACCTCTTTTAAAAGTGTTCTAAGTTGTGTCGTAATAATTGATAATTGATGTTTACTATTTACTGATGTTAAGTAATGATCTTCAATTAATTACAGTAATCATCAAGAGCTCATTTGATTACTCGTTTATTGATGTAATATTATCGCAATATTGTTGTTGATTGGAAGTGAGATCGTTGTTCAGCTTTTTAACCCGACAAAAACCGGATAGTCTAACTTTGATGCAGTTTTCTTAGCTGAAAAAAAGCTTAACTTTAATAAACTTCGAGATTATTAACGTTCATTTAATGTTGTCATTTTCTCTCTGTAAATATAGAGTTAGGTAGTTACTTAAAGTTGCATACCTAGACTTTTTTCTGCCTAGGTATACTATTGAAATATTTTTTTTCATATGCTTTAACATAAAATGGCACTATCTAGTTGACCTTAAGTTTAAATTTAGAACGATATTTTTACAAGCTCCTTGGTAAAGATTACACTTGCCTATCTAACACAGATCATCAAACTTTGCACTAGTTGGCTGCTCTCTGCTATCTACATTATGTACTATGCACTGTACTGTACAGGTACCTGACGCAGACGTTTGTAGATATTCAAATCGAAAAGTAATATGTTTTATGTAAACTCCTTGGTAAAATATGAAACTTATTTTACCTGAAATTTGAATTTGGAACAAAAACTTGAAATTATTTTTTTACAAACTCTTTGGTAAAAACTGACACTTATCTATTTTGCCTCAAGTTTAAATTCAGAAGATAAGCAAGCAAAAAGCCAAACCCATGATATATGGGTCTGTAACAGGTGTGCCATTGTTATTGTTCAAATATGCATGGGTTGGGATTGAGTGCCCATTGTGCCCTACGAGGGCATTAGGGCAGGTTTCGGTAGAAAATTTGGTTAATTTTTTGTTACCCAAATTTGATATTGTCCGTCACGAAGGTTTTAAGGCAAGTTTTTTGGCGAATAAAAAATAAGAGTGCGTTATGTATAGTCAACAATTATTAAAAAAAAAACATAGGGTAAGCTAGTCTTAGTTAAATAGTTGAGTACCTATAGAATTCTTAGTTAGTTGGCTGTAACTAGCCGAAAACATGTGGATCAGCCAATAATGATGATGTGAACCTATTTTTTGAATTCATTTACATTTTTATTTCATTTCATAGGTAGGTAAATCATACTCATAGAATTCAATACTCAATACTTAAGCCTAATATTTTTTGCTGTACAGCCTCTTCTAAGCCACGATATTATTGAATTCTATACTATTCATAGTTTTAATTATTAAATAATCATCACCTAGTTACTTAATTTATTACAGAATTGAGGGCAAATAATTGATTGAAGAAACCTTGAAAAGTGCAACACTATAAAAATTTATTCACTTATTTTAAAACTGTCAGAGTTATTAGACCAGAGACAATTCATTTTGCTGCTTTAATGGATATTTATAAGTAGCTGCATAGATTGTATGATTTTCTGTAAAAAAATAATTGACAAAATGACATATTTATGGAGCTATTAAGAGCCTATACGGTAATAAATATACCTATTTATGAATACCTCAATAAATATATCTTCAAGTCTTTCTGATGAGTCTATTTGCACATAATAGGCTATAACCTTCACATTTCAACAGAAATCGGAATACATTAATTATGAAAATTGAACCATAAAACCTGCAAGCTGCATTATAAACAGATTCCAATAAGAAGATTGTCTATTGTGATTTTAATAATAAAAATGTGTATACAACAATGTCAATTTGCGCCAAAAATCCGCCATTTTTTTAGTGACATTCATCTACAAAAACTTACGTAGGTTTAAGAGACGAATTTAAGGATACCTTCACCTCTTTATCTTCTTATTCGCAATACATCCAACAGTTTGGAAAATACAAAGTATGTATTATAAAATAAACTAACATAGGTATCGTACAAAATACGCGGCAAAATATGTAACTGCCAAAACGAGTAATATGTTTTTTTTATAAAACTCCGACATATCTAATAACGATTTCGATTCGGCTTTTAATAAAGAAAATTTCATCAAAAAGGTCCATTCATTTGATATCTATGATACCACCAACTGAGTAGTAAATAGATAGGCTAACTTAATCTAAACTACACATTCACAATCATATTATAGGTTCTACTTATTTGCAGAGACAACACAGATCAACTTAAAAAATCTTTTTTTGGCGTTTAAAAATGGAACGTTTTACCGCCAAAATAATTTGCGTGGAAAATCTCATCACGGCTAGGCAGCGTCGGTCCGTGATTGGCTAAACAACAACCAATTGTGACGTTTGTTTCGGCCCACAGGCGTCAGTCGCGCACGCCTCTAACTTCTATTTTTGAATTCAAATAGAATCCGTTTGATGCGTTCTAATTCCAACCGTTAGATTTTCGCGAGTCATTGTGTAAATTAGCAGTCTCTTGTTACAAGTACCGACTGGCTACTGCCCGGTAGTCATACTTCTAAGAAAGTGAGATATGTAATCCATATAAAAACTAATAATAGACTCTTTTATTTACCTATACTCGTAAGTCAGTCGATTTGAAAATTGCTTATCTAAAGCTGAAGAGATTATCTGGTCAAACGCGCAAATTTGGAACTGCAAGTTCGAACTGGACAATAAGTTAGTGTTGGATTCATGTTTCGAGGAAGCCATCATCATGCTTGACATTCATAAATGAAGTCAAACATATTTTTTTATCCTATAATAGACTTGCGCTTGACTACAACTTATCTGATGTGACGCAATGATGTAGTCTACGATGGAACGCGCTTACCCAGTAAATACCGATTCACTCGTAAAGACATGCAGATTATAGCTATCGGGAAATATACCTAGATGCCGGCAGCGAATTCCACAACTTGGCAGTTTGAACAATAAAAGTGGGAGCAAAGCAAAAAAAAAAAAACGGGGATGGGGGAATAAGATTGTGTAATTTCAGCGCACACGAAGTGTATCCGATAAAAGACCGAAAGACTAGCAACTATGCAGCGATGCTCGAGGCTTTGCAGTTTGGCCTCTTGGCTCGCCTCTCAATATAGGTACTTCAACGCATCGAGTTGGTTTTTAGCTGACCCATCCCAAAGAAGCGAGCAGTACTACCTACATGCATTTCAAAACTTGGACAGTTTTACCTATAATCTGTATTCATTAATAATCCTTCCTGGATTAAACCTTTGTTTGAACTTATAAATAGTTGATTAAAGTGTTTGTTTTCTTTATAACACGTTACTTATAACCAAAGAGTTAAATCACCATATTTTTAAAAATAAATAATTTAAACAACTTATCAGATGTGATAACAGTTATCCAACGATTTCAATTAAGAACTTAATTAAAGCTGTATTAAAATAAGGTTCACACGTGATCAATTATACCGGTCCATAAATTATGAGTCAACATTGCCGCAAATACAAAAAGGTACAAAATTATTTAATGCAATAACAAGTTATGAAGGCTTAGGAAGGAAGGAACCTATTATCTTCCGAAATCCTTCTTAATTCCTAAAACGTTTTTGCCTCCGTCATTTACGATTATAAACATTACTAGCTTTCCGACAGCGGCTTCGCCCGCGTGTATGTCGGTTATTGCGCTAAAACATTACCTTATTTTTGCGCAGTCGGATAAAAACTATCCTATGTCCTTTCCCGGGTTTCCAACTACCTCCATACCCAATTTCATCCAAATCGGTTCAGTAGTTTAAGCGGGGAAGCGTAACAGATACAGTTACTTTCGCATATTAATAGGGATTGGTTTTGTTAAGATAACGGTCGCAATTTTGGTGTTATAGGTATAATTCTGTAACTTAATAATAGTTGTAAGCATGAGGTCCTACCTTATACAAGTGTCAAAGTAGGTGGGTTCCTCATAGTTCTATTTTTGACAGAAATTAATATATTTTTAAACCTGGTATTTTGTGAAATTTGTAAGTTGAAAAGTTGAACTTAGGTGATAGTACCTAAGTTCAAAATAAGTTAGGTTTAGGTAGGTATACCTTAATGTTAATATGTTTTCTAACCTTTGATCCTAAGTTTTCCAACAAATTTCAAACTTTCAACTTAATAAAATTAAGTTAGAGTTGGAAAATTTAAGATTCAGGAGAATCAAATTGAATATTAAAACGACTGTCAGCTTATAATAAGATTTTTCATAAAATTTGGATAGTGATATTTTAAATAAAATAAAAAAAAATAATACTCAGTTTACCTGTTTTACGTTTTTTCATCATTATTTTTCCATCTTCAAAGTGAAAACGTTAATATATTTTGTCATTTTAATTGGGAAATCAGGTTTCAAAAGGTTAAGTGAAATATAAGTTGCACAGTCTTTATTTAATCTTGAGGATCAATAAGACAAACCCTCTAAAATAAAGGTAGATCTATTCAAGAAAATGTTTGGAAATTCTTCTTTAAGTACTTATAGAAGAGTATTTCATATCTGATTTACATAATCATGTCATACATAATAATATGTAGATATTCAGAGCTAGAAACAATAATATTTTTTTAAACTTCCAATAACAAGTATCAAATACAACCCGTGCTAAGGTGGTAATAACAGTTTTATATTTTCAAAACATTTGTCTTCCAAGACGATTTAAAAAACTTAATAGATGATAATAAATATTTATATTTGAATTAATTGAAAATTCTAAAAACTGACTCAAACACTATTTTATAATTATATTTGTCTAAATTTCAGTCTATTATAAATTTAGTCTGTAACGCCATCTAGTTTAAAAAGAGTGCACTAAATTAGTTCGTTCTATGACCACTAGCGCTACTGTCGCTAAATACAGCCTCCGCTCATAATACACTCTAGGAAAATGTGAGTTTTCAGATTTTTCAAAATGTATTTGCAAACTGTGACTGTTTCAATAGTTTATTTTTCTTTTTCTTTGATAAATAATATGCAGATATATAAAAAAATCCATGAGAAACTTTTAAAGGAAATGGCATTAACCACAAAATTGCATATTTACTAAACTCTTTTGTGTTTTCAAAATGTCGTGCATTGATATTATCGATTTGTTATTAAACTTGCCGATTACAATAGCAGTAGTCTTTTAATATGATTCCTGAAATGTAAACAACGCCCTCTGTCGACTAAGCCCAGAAGCAAAGTTAGCCCGTGCTGAAACCGCCACGAGCCAATCAATATTTCCATCCTTCTTTCACATAAAGGCGTAAACATGTCTATCTCTCTCAAACCGCACGGTTGTGCTCGGGCTCGCGTTTGTCGCGCGTCTCGTTCTTATCGCGTCGATCATTGATCTTTGAAATTCGAATGCGGTAACTCGAGCGGCGCGCGCTCAGGCCTCGGCCACCGTCTTCCCTCTCGCTTGTACCAACAGCTTAGCGTTACTGTTGTCTCATGTTTCTTTTATTGCCGTTTTATTATTTCTTGTAGATGATCACGCGATTGTGAGCTGTCGCTTGGCGCGCACACGTCACTTCTTCCATCTCTTTCTTACGTTTGATGTAATGAATGTTTCGTTTCTTTCTAAACGGCGCATGTTGGACTCGCTGCCGTGCGTCGATGTTTTGGGAAGTGCACCCGCCCGGCGTTCCCACGGTTCACCTTCGGCCGACTTCCTTACGAAAAAAACAAACAAGAGCACTTTGTTGAAGAAAATCGACGTCTGCCGGTCGCGCTGAATGATTAATACAATTATGATCGCGCACGCTGCTACCTACACGACACGGTAATAATAGTTCTTTGTATGACACGTGGTTGGTTTGGACTTTTGAATTATAGTTGTATGGTCACTAATTTTTCGGTCATACTGCTGTGCGATATACTTTAAAATTGTAGTTTTTATAATATAGCACTTTAGGTTGATAGAGTGCGGCAACACCGTAATTCGTAGCACTTTCTCGTAGCGCTTCGTAGCTGCGGTAGATACACATTCGTACCTAATTAATAGGTCTATTTTCTTTTGTTTCAATACTTATTAGACGATTTTAATGCTGTTGTGGATATTTCTTGATTATTTATTGTGCATTGCGCATCTTCTGATTGTGAAGTACTTATATTTATGGACTGTGTTGGTGTGTTTGTGGAACATTAAACTATCGATATATAAGTGAGTTGACTACTTATTTACTCAGCTATAACCACATAATTTGGCATAATTTGAGCAGCGGTGGCGCAGTGGTACGGGCCTCGCCTTAGAAATATAAGGTCGCGGGTTCGAATCCCAGTCGTGCCCACACATCTTTGTGTGAATTGTTTCATCGCCGCTGCTCAATATCGGTGAAAGAAAACATCGTGAGGAAACCGGAATGTCTAAGAACTAATTTGGCCAGCGTCTGTGGATTAAGGCCTAAACTCTCTCAACTAGTACGATAGTTGAGAGAAGACCTGTGCCCATCAGTGGGACACTAAAAAGGGTTGCAGTGAACCATATAATTTAACCAACAACCCTACAGAAGGACATAGCGGTATTATACCAAACACTAGTTGGCACAGCGAGACATGAGTCTTTTACCAACTAGTTTAGCACCACATCGATTTCAAGATCCAAATTATCTTGATTTATTTACATGAGATAGAAATTTTACTTTTTTTGGTCTAAAGAGTTTATGTTGAATACCAAGAGAAATGTTCGAAGATAGGTAGATAGAATATTAAAACCGGTCATTGATACTTGTAAATATTCTGGGACATTAACACACTCGGTCATCTGGTCCCAAGCTAAGCAGAGCTTGTGTTATGGAAACCAGATAACTGGTTTAAACAATACTTAAAATACTTTTCTTTTGCAAATACTATATACCTACTTAAAATAGATTTACACCCAGGCTCGACACAAACACAAATGTTCATCACTAATATTTATCTCGAGTGGGAATCGAACCCACGACCTGAGGCGTGAAAAGCAAGCATCTTACGGACCGCGCCACCGGCCCGTCTGAATGTAATAATTATTATTTAGTGTCATGAGATTTATTTTTGATATTTCTTCTGAGAATGTATGGAAAATCTCTTATACCGTCAAAAACATTTCTCAGAAAACAATATCTGGCCATTGAACATTCTTTCCTTAATATTGTTACAACGAGATGTTATATTCGTAAACATATAAAAAACGAATTTATGAGAATATTTTATCCTGTGTAATAATTTAGGTCAATTAATTAGAACTTTGCGTTCTCAAATGTGTGTATAAACTCAAACTAATGTTTATTACTGGGTGTAGACGGCAGATGGCGAATCATCCTTTTATGCGGGACTTATTCAATCAGGCTGGAAGGACGGTAGAATACTATGGATAACCCTGCAGAAGTATTTTTTTAACTTTTTTTATAAAATTGAATGAGGATAAACTATGAAGCAAATATAGGTAAACTATTCTATCCACTTCAACCCTTTTTATTTAGTGTCCCACGTAGCTAGGCACGGATCTTCTCTCAACTATCTTACGAGTTGAGAGAGTTTAGGCCTTTAGCCCACATGTTGGCCAATTGCGGGTTAGTGGATGTCACATGTCCTCAAATGATTAGTTCTTAGACATGCCGGTTTCCTCACGATGTTTTTCTTCACAGATAAAAATAGAAATGTACAATGTGTGTCAGATGCAAGAGTCGACCGGTGTACTCTTAATCCTACTAATATTATAAACGCGAAAACGTAAGAATGCATGGATATTTGTTACTTTCCTGCTTTCCTGGTGGACTGGTAGTTCCTGAGATTAGCGCGTTCAACCAAACAAAGAAAAAAGTCATCAGCTTTATAATATAAATATTGACAATAAATTACATTAAAAGGGTGAAAATAGAGAGCTTGATAGGTACACAGAAAAAATACATTAACAGATTAATAGAAAATTAGTGATAACCATATCGTAAACTGATTTTTCGGTAAGCAAAACTTTTATCATTTCTACAGACTTATTTTCTAAATATTTGTGTCTTATCCACTTAAATCTATCGTTGACTGGCATGTGCTCAAGACATAATATCCCTACTTACTCACGTAAGATGTCCCGAGGGAGCGAGTTTCCCACGATCGGCACACACGTGGCACATTTAAAAACAATCTATACTTAAATACATAAGTATGTGTGTGAAGGGGAGTAAAAGATTACGTTTTTCAGGAGAAAGAGTAATATTAATATAGTTAATACTAAACCATTTCGTGTAAATAGATGCTAATTGGCTAAGGATCTGATTACGACTGAGGTTTTCTTACGATGTTCTATTATTGTGATCAAAGTTTGTATCACAAACTTTGATCACAATAATAGAACACTACAGAACTTTATATACCTTGTATTTATTGAAGGCGACTTCGCTGTCTGTCCGCGATAAATTCAAAAATACTGAACGGATTTTCATGCGTCTATCACCAATATGTAGTAATCTAAGAGTTAGGTTTAGGTGTATAATTTGCACTTGTTTAAAGCCGCGCTGTTTGTGTATTATTTTAAGACAGATCTGTAAAGCGAAGATTTCAATAAGTTAACAAAAATATAATTACTTAACAATTAAATTTTCAATTAATATCTTTTCTCCTATACTATCCTTTTAATTTTTTGTTATAATTGTTACGCTCCTACACGAAACGAACACTACATCGAAAACAATGGAAAGTTTTAGGTCCAAAACAGTTTTATCTCAGGACAGAAATGAAGGATTATTTTTGACCTAAATCTTTAGTATACTTAAATCAAATTTTGTAGGCAGGTATTATATTTTAGTGTAAGATGACCGGTTAATCATGTAAATCTATACTTTTAAACTAGTATATATAAAGCTGAAGAGTTTGGTTGAAGCACTAACTCAGGGACTGCTGATTCGATTCGAAAAAATCTTACACTGTTAAATAGCCCATTTTTTTATTGCGGAAGGATGGCTAGGATGGCGCAAAAAAACCGACTATTTTTTTTTTGAGTCTCGAGTGAAAAAATGTTAGTTTTGATGTTTCAAGAGGCCTCTCTAAAGGGCAGCTCAAAAAAAAATTTTTTAGAGGTCACTCCAAATTTTTTTAAATTTCAAAAATCGTCAAAAATCGATTTATTTTTTATTATTATTTTTTCTCGGTAAGGTATAATTTTACCGACAAAATAAAAATATGTTTCTGAAAGTTTCAGATCAAAATTTAAATTTTGAAAGGGCGCTCATAATTTTTCTTAATTTATCAGTTTATTACTTTAGATTTTTTCGAGCGACCTTTTAATATTCACATTAAAATTCCATGCATTTTTTATTTATTTAGTACAATAATCGATAAAAATACACCACGAGACCAACTAAAAATCAACCACAATATAGAAAACATAATTTTTTTTAATTCAATAATTTTATTTAATCAACTATAAAATTTTAACAATATTTCAATGAACTTTGTTATTAATTATAACAGATTTCAACTTTAGGTAAATTAATATCATATATTATTTATATCGTTAATTATTAAAATTATTTAATATCATATTATTTATTTAAAGTTCGTATTAAATTCATTTTACTTGATTTTTGACGATTTTTGAAATTTAAAAAAATTTGGAGTGACCTCTAAAAAAAATTTTTTTGAGCTGTCCTTTGGAGAGGCCTCTTAAAACATCAAAAACTAACATTTTTTCACTAGAGACTCAAAAAAAAAAATAGTCGGTTTTTTTTGCGCCACCCTAATATAGGCTGCTTTTTATCCCACTGCTGTGCATCCTATATAGAATATAGGTCACGGGGGCGAAGCTGCGACCAAAAGTCACCTTCATTTATGGGTGTATACCTTTAATTGAATCCCCACACGTGGTCCCCGGGTGGTAGGCTCAATCAGGTGACAATCAACTGGTGGTAGGCTTCGGCCGTGGTTAGTGACCACCCACTAGACAAAGCCGCGCCGCCAAGCGGCCTTGCCGTGTTCCGGTGCGATGCCTGGTGACACCATGCAGAGAGGGTGGGTCGGAATTGTTGCTCGTTTAAGGTTTCTAACCGTAAAGAGGCTCATTGCACTGCCACCTTCTCACCGATAAGCATTCGTAATCACAAGTGAATCGGTTTACTGGGCTGGCGCTGGCTGGACTACATCATTGCTTAACATCAGCCAAGTTGTAGTCAAGCTCCAGCTTATCGAAGTATAAAAAAGCTAGTGTACCTATAGTAATTAATAATTTTTAATAACTGAATTTAATCATAAATTATTATTCGGTTTCACAAAAATAATAGTCAAATATAGTTCTTCTCGCAGTTTAAGTAAATAAGTGCCCTTGAATATCTGAACTCTGCTCATTACGTAGGAAACTTACTTCTAGCCGTTGTACTTGTACCACACTTATCTTCTTTAGAGGACCATAGAAGAAAACCGCAAATCAAATCCGCTGTATCAGCTTTTCAGTACGAACGTAAATAAAATCTGTACGTACTTTTTGAGTTTGAATCTCCGCTAACCAGACAGACAGACAAACGACTTAGTACTCGTATAATGTATAGTGATAATATGTGAATACATATTATAGGTAGTTCTGTTAAGCCGTCTCTCCTGTAATGGAAGATGTGATAACGTATATAGTTTAGTTGATACAACTTAATCTTAAGTGATTATTTTTAAATAGATCATTGATAAATATATCTTGAGACTCTTATCTCTTTCCTTAAGGTGTCGAAAATAACTTTTCTAAAGTAATTACCTACCTAATACTACTCGACTAATTAAGAGGATATTAAACAAAAAAAAAAACTATATCATTTATAATATATCTTTTTGATGTGGTTATAGTCACTAGGTACTTCTTTTGTTAAATATACTCTTGAGTATCCGATCTCTGCTAATGAGTATCAAGATAAAAATAAGTAAACACAATTTCTTTTAAAATGTGCTCTAATTAAGTTAAGGAAATGATCACATAGGTAGTACACAAAGTTTTTATCACTCGTCATGAACTGGACGAAGAAGCGGTGATTTTAATCAAGAGACGGCGGATACGCGGCATTTTCACACAAGGTGCTGTTAATATAGATGTTTTATTTTTATTGCATAATATTTATATGATTTTTATTGCATTATATTTAATTGATTTTTATTGCATTATATTTAATTGTTCACTTTTCTATTCTAATTAGTTACTTGAGATTTAAGACAGGGTTATGTTCTTCGCGGGTATCTCGTACCAAAGCTTGTTTTTTTATCTTTTATCTTGTACTAGCTTTCCGCTGTGGCTACGCCCGCACGAACTACATATCGTGCCCAGCAATGGGATAAAAAGTAGCCTATAGCCTTTCTCAACAAATGGGCTATCTAACAGTGCAAGAATTTTTCTAATCGGACCCTTAGTTTCTGAGATTAGCGTGTTCAAACAAACAATGTCTTCAGCTTTATAGTAGTAGGTATACCTAGAGTAGCCAAACGGCTGGATGGATGATTCGTCCCATTTAAACCCTAATGTTCATAGGGAGATAGTAAATTTACAGTACAGGTGCTTAGTCCATTTTGATGAGGCAATTTAAATCTCTCTTTTTTTCTCTATGCGTTCTCCCGTTTGTCTGGAGGGAAGTGGAGAGTCTATCTTTCTGATGCACCTAAACGGTCTTCGATCCCACACGGATTTATGCGGGATCGAAGACAGTTTAGGTGTCGCTATATAGCCGTGTTCAAATCCCAGTCTATCCTAGCTTACATCAGTAGCAGTGGCGGGATTGCGGTGGGGGATTAAGTCCCATTAAAAACAAAAAAGGTGATAGTATTGTCTTAGATTTACGCGATTATCACACATTGAAATAAAAATACTTTTTGACGGATTTTATCGCGGTTTATTTTAAATTTTAGATCCCGACGTTTCAAAGTAGATGTAAAAAAACAGTACAAAAGAACATGTATTGTTAAATAAAATTTTTGCAGTCCAGCATCAGAGCAGTCGCTAAATCGCGCTATTTCAGCACCACATCCGAAGGAGGTCGCGATATTAAGATGCAGCATCGGTAGGATTTCTAAAGTGCGTAATTTAACGCAGATTCAATCGCAACGCAGCGTACAGTCGCGAAATCGCAGTTCCCTGATGCTAAAGTAACACATCTGTAGGTAGTCTTTATTAAATTGCTTCTCAATATTTGAGGATTAACTGTATTCTTCTCACAGCTATCCGTTACGTTATTATCCAAAGTTTTGGTAGCCGTTACAACTGATTTAGCATTTATTAGGCTTGACGAAACCCAATCTTGCCATTTTTTACTATCTTTTAATATATTTATGGTTAACGGACACTATATGATGTGTCACCGGTGCTGGTGGCAGCACCCCGCTAAAGTTTAAGAAAACTGTTAGGGTCGTAGTGGATGTAAATAAGTGGACTGTGTTTTCAGGCAAACTGGTATATTAATCTAGAAGCTACATCAAATAAATCAAGAATATATATATTTGAAGAAATTTCGTTCACACCAGAGGATAACAGCCAAAACACATACGCGTTTTAGTTAAGGATAGCGTTACCCACCAATAAAAACCCCTCAAATTAATTGGTT
Source organism: Meganola albula (assembly GCA_936450015.1). NCBI lineage: Eukaryota > Metazoa > Arthropoda > Insecta > Lepidoptera > Nolidae > Meganola > Meganola albula. The sequence continues at coordinate 4,451,751 of OW388159.1, read as the reverse complement.
ACATAATATAACGCTGTTATAATAGGTATCAGAAGTTGTAGGAAACTGTGAATTTCATCCACATTTCGATGGCTATGTTCTGCAAAAAAAATAAGGTACAAAATTACTACCGCGTATCCAAGCAGATGGTAAAAAATCTAAAGTAAACCACAATATTTTTTAATATTATGGTTTTTTAATAAAATATTTTTATTTCGATGTGTGATAATGGCGTAAATTTAAGATAATACTTTAATGAATCCGGAAAACTAGTAAGGGTTAAGTGAGTTCTGACCATTAAATTCGACGTGGAAGTGGTTTGTATCAAATATAGTGAATGTTCTACGGTTTCTCTCGCACGCAAAAAATTAGGAGAAAGGATGTATGTGATTAAAAGAACTTACAAATTAGTTTGTGAAACTTTCTAGTTTGCCGGAAATTGTAACGGTTTTGATGTTAGCTTATGTATAATGTATGTGTTAGGTGAATTAATTATTGAATATTTATTTATTTTACGTGTGAATATGATACTTTTTATAAGACTCGCAAGCATAATTGATTGGCCATTTAGAAATTTTGTTTTTATTTCTTTCCGTAAGTCATGCTAAAACATTAATTAATGAAAGAAGCGTAGTCGCGAGTTTAATTTCCGAGTAAAAAAAACAAAAGCAAGACTAATAGTATTCAACTGTGCAAATTACGTCATTTAGCGCTTACGCCTTTTTAGAATAAGACGAAATTCAAAGTTAAAATTATGAATGTTAACTGTACATTTTCGCAAAAAGAATAAACATGAGTAGGAGAATAAAACGGTAGGAAAAGAAATTGAAAAATTTTAGGTAGACTCGCGTCTCAAAAAAATTAAATATATTTCGTTTCATTTCATTTTATTTCAAAAATAAAATAAGCAGTATTTTCGATCTATTCTCATTTTAAACAATAATATACTTAAGCATGTTAAATCTTGTAAACGTTGTCACTTGTTCACTGTATAATAATACTTATAATAGGTATCTATCGTCACAAAGGAAGGGGCGCGTCTGAAATGTCGTGTAACTAAGTTATTAACATTATCGGAATCAGTTAAAGACACTGATTTCATGATTTCAATAATGTTACTATGTTACGAAAAAAATGCCAGATCCGCCCAGCGGAGTACTTGGCAAGTTGGCTCATACTCGGGTTAGAAGGAGATTTCCTAAAGGAAATTGACAACTTAAAACTGCCTGCCTGCTCGCTCCCTATCTTAGTTCGAACACTGTTTTACGACAATATTGATACCTCATTGCACTCACTCTTTCATTTGACTTGGCTCGGAAATACAAAAAAGTTTCATCAGCACATTGTGAACTACCAAATTACGACTTTATAACTAAAATTTACAGTTCAAATTCCTTTGTGGTAGACTTGTAATTAAGTGCTCGATAGTGAGTGTAAAAGTGATAAGCAAGAACACCTGTCGAGTTTTCCCACAGAGGAGCGGATGTCGCTTGTCAAGCTATCTGAAAACATACGTACTTACGACTTACGATGAACACCTACGTTACCTGTAGGTATATGAAATGAATTTATTGTTTATTAAAACGTTAAGCTGGATATACATTACAGCATTTCCTTGAGCATTTCTAAGTAATGTAACGTTCTTATAAATTGTAGCAACAAGTAAAAACTCAGTTTCCTTTGTGTTGCATTTTGGTTCGTGAACGGGTGATAGACTACAACACATCATATAAGAGCGGCTCGTTGTTCTATTACAAGTAAATGCTCTAGTCTATACTCACCTTAATATTTAATGTAGAGCACTTGCAGGAGCGTGGAGCGCAAGAGGTTCGCGAACATAGTGGGTACTTGGTTTACGAAATACGAAAGCACCTTCAGACAACATAACCTTGGAAGGTAAATTAGCTCCTTAGCCACTTCTGGTTCTTTAAAGGCTATTGATAATAACTAAAACGCTAGATTATACTTCATAATTGCCGTTTAATCTCACTAACTTTCCAGTTGTTTAATTCGAATCAAAACAATCAAAGATAAAAAAGTTATATAGGTAGTAAATAACAGGTGTAGATCCATTATTAATTGTTCAGTAGTTTCTAAGACCACCCAGCTATCGCCGCCGGCATAAATCATACGGAAGCCCAAAGACCACAAGTTCACTAACAAAACCCGAAGTTTATTAATTAAACAGAGGATTCTGTGTGAGAAACTCGGGTGATTTAAACTGATCAGCAAATTAAATGTGAACTTATATGATATGTTACCATTAATTATCATGAGATCATTTTATATGAGATTTTAATGATTAGTTCTCGATAGATTATGTGGGCGGAAGATTATTAACAACTTTCGCAATAAATTGTGAGCTCAAAATGATAATGTAAAAGATTCCGTTGTATTAATAGACAAATATTATTAATGTATTGATTTTGTTTGACAATTATTGTTAGAGCCTTGGTGGTGGTAAGCAGGTTCGCTTAATAACCACGAGGTCCTGTGTTCGATACCCGGGTTCAGCGAAAATCTTAGTTGCAATTCTAAGTTTGGAATTGTGTTCGATGTATAGTAACGAGGCTTGCTTCTATTAATAATAATAATAATATCGTGGGATATTAACAAACACGGCCATCTGATCCCAAACTAAGCAGAGCTTGTACTATGGAAACAAGATAACTGGTAATATACTACATATAATACTTTTATTTTGTAAATACCTACTTAAATATAGATAATTACACCCAGACGTGTTCATCACACAAATGTCTGACTTGGGTGGGAATCGAACCCACGACCTGCGGCGTGAAAAGCAAGTATCTTACCGACCACGCCACCGGCCCGTAAGTATGATGTAATTACAAAAGAGAGTTAACTTAGGACATAGCCGGCGAAAATTTAGTGTTTTCACCTCTGCCTACACCTTCAGGTAAAACAAGCGAAACGCTGTTATGTTAAATAAAAATAAATTTCGTTATTTCCGCAAGCAATATTTTTATAAGGGTATCGATTTTGTGTTTAGTTGCTGAAGCAGTCAAAAAACGTAAGTATTTGGCCATTTCGAAATTAAATAGCCTTTTCTTGCTCTGTCTGTTTACACTGTGGAATATGGACATTGTTGAAAATCAGTGTTGTGGGTCGCCTCTAATAGGCACTCGCAGCGTTTACTGAGCAATGTCCATTTTGACACTGGTGGGTCACACTTACTTTTAGCTTTTTTATTTTATTTTTCCATTTATGTTTTTTTCTTTTCTCTTTCTATGTGTTCTGTTTTTATCATTTGTTTTTGTGTGTCCTGTCTTTGTCAAATAAGTTTTTTCTTTCATTCTTTTTCTTTAAATCAATTCTCTTATTTTCATCGTCGTAGTTAATTACATAAATTTCTATTACTAAATTGGGTTGAACAAATCCAACCTTCATCCTTCCACTTTCCACCTTTCCTCGATCCTGGCCACTCGTACGTTTCTTTTTAAATTTAAATCTTTCCAAATTCAAAATTATTTCTATTATTTCTATATATCAATCTTTGCCAACAGTCTGGATTGTTACTTGAAACCTAACGGATGACTGGATCCTGTGTCCATAATTTACTACTATTTTTGTAGTTTATTGGTTTCTAAAAGTATTAAAAGCTAATTCAAAAGTGAATATTATTGATTAATACTATTAATTTATTTCTACTGCGATTCTCTATACTCTCTATTTGCGTGTCTAAGATACTATCCTCTACCGTCACAAGGTAGGCTATAATAATAGGCTAATATCATGGTTATATTTTTCATATGTGATGTAATAAAAACTTAATGTTCTTACTTCCTAATGACTCTATAAAGCAATGATTTGTAACATTTCTATTATAATGAAAACACCTGCTTATCGAGATATATCTCAATCCGATAAAACTTGATTTTTTAATTACTGATATTCAGTTGCACACTGTAAACTCTGTGTATGACAGATTTTATGGTGTAATATTATATTTAAATGGGTTTTATTGCCATAAAAGTGAGAATATTCTAAAAATATAAAACTTATTCCTGCTAGTTAGAGGCGCAATTTCTTTAACACGTTACTTAAAGTATGTTAAGGTCAGCGTTTCCCAATTAGTGTTACACTTACCCCTGAGGCTTAACCCACTACTGCAATCCCGCTACTACTACTCCTGAAATCCAGCAGCACCGTGAAGAGGCTCAGTCAGGATTTAAACCCCGCCCTGGGACACCTAAACTATCATGGATCCCACATGAATTTAATCAGAAAGATAATAGAAGGAGTTGGAATGAGAGAGGTTTAAATTGTCTCATCAAAATGGATTAAGCACCAAGTGTAGTGTAATCTGAGAGGACCTATTAGAGTTGATTCCAATAATAATTATAGAGAGACTGCATCAAGAGGTATAACGCATAGCCATCTCTAATCTATGATACGCGTGAATTTGCACGATTTTTATTAATACCACCCGCCCCGTAAGTTACTGCCAAATTTAAAAAAAATACTTTACTTTTTAAGCTTATACGTAAAAATATGCGGTAATAACCTTCTGACATTAACGAACAAACCGATTATCCAACTTTGTGCAGTTGTTCGGAAGTTTTGGTCGTAAAATGTTATGTTTACAAGATTTTTGATACATATTATTATCTAATATATAAAATTCTCGTGTCACGGGGCGCGTAATCGAACTCCTCCGAAACGGCTCGACCGATTCTTATGAATTTTTTTATGCATATTCAGTAGGTCTGAGAATCGGCTACTATCTATTTTTCATACCCCTAAGTGAATTTTTTTTAATAAATACGCGGTACGAAGTTCGCTGGCGCAGCTAGTATTGTATAGATTCCTACAATAAGGGGTGCGAGAGATTGAGGTATTTTTTGAAGTGGTACGTAGACAAAACTGTTGAGAACCACTGGTTTATGTAGACGGTTGTGTGTTGTGATGAAATAGATTTAATTTCCTTCTAACTAAATCCAATTTGTCTTGGTCATGTCAATTACTTTTATAAATCACATTAATTAAGTCTGTCCGTGGTCTTCCTTATTTTGTATTAACGCAATTAAATACAGTATTAAGTGCGGCCTATAAACTGTTTTAGTGCACTTAACTATGTTTTATTTGCTGTTTTACTTGTTCTTATTAAGGTTGAGGGAATTTTATGATCTGTCTTGGTGTAATGTATCTAACTGTTTAGTTTATTTCAAATGGAATGGAAAGATTCCATTTATAATTAATCTTTTGTTCATTACAATAGTTTGACCGACTAGATACTGTTGACTATTCGACTGGGAAGTATTACCATTATTTTAACAGGCGATGAATTTCTTTCGCATAGAACTTCTATGTTTGTGTACTTTAGTTCTTAAGAAACAGAGGGACTATTATGTGCTGATATATTACTCTGGGTTTCCTCTCAAAGTCATAGTGTCTCAAGTCTTAAAATAGGAATAATTAGTGGTTTAAGTTTATTAATTAATTTTTCAATCTTGAATGACGGACATTATTTTGAGACTAGACTTAATTAACAAGATTGTATAGCAAGGTTATACTTTTGGTCGTGTCCATAGGTAGTGCTTATCGATATCTAAAGAGTTGGCAATGAGTGTTGCCTCAGTTTACCATCAAGTGGGCTAATGCTTATTCTCCAACTTAGTAAAAGGTTTCAAATTAGCTAAAAATCGCTATAATTAAAGAACTTGAATGATACAATGAGTCAATGATTGAATGGCTTAGTGCCGTAGTGTGTAGTGACCCTGAATGTTACGCTGAAGGTCGTGGGTTCGATTCTCACCCAGGACAAATCTTTGTGTGATGAGCACGATTATTTGTTGTGTGTCTCTGGTCGGAAAATTAGCTCCTTTATGGTTTCTAACCATATGGAGCCTCATTTAACAGCCTTGACATCGAAAATCATTCGTAACCACGAGTGAATCGATATTGGGCGAGCGCGTTCCATTGTAGAGAACATCAGGCATGAAGTCAGGCGCAAGTTATTGCATAATAAAATAAAAACAAAGTCTCCTACACTGCCTGGATGAAGTGTACAATCTAACTTTCCCTTTTATATAAGCCGGTGGGACGGAGTGACCGACACTACCAGTGAATGATCGGACGCAGGATCGACGGTTTTACGTGCTTTCCGAGATACGTGTGTATCATATCACCAGCTGGCTCACGTCTTTGCGTACGAAGTCATAAACATGTATGTACCTACACATACACACGCCAAATGTCTGCTGATGTCTCTTATAATACAGGTTCCCCTAGTGTAAGAGGCTGGGTTTACATTTTTTGTACATAGATTTAAGTATTTATGACTATTTAATAGATATAAGCATCACGGTTCTGTTAAGCTACTATTACTACAACACTGTTTTCCTCTCGTTTCTTGTATCTATGTACGATTGGTGGCAAATAAATATTTTTAGTTTTTTATTTTTATTTAAATATAACACCTCTCTTTTTGTTTGGAGGTTAATTGAATTGTTCGATAGGAATGACATGTATAATTTACAAAAGTCTAAATAAAATAAAGAGAGAAAATTAAATCAAAATTGTTACAGGTACTATCACTAGCTAGATAGAGGTTGTCGCGTGTATCTGTGTGTCTGTACTAGTTTGTATCCACGTAGAACCTAAACGGATAGACCAAAGTTGATTAGGTTTATTTGAAAGCCGAAGTGATCATGTTTCTATGTTAAAATATGCGTTGGGTGTTATTTCAACAAGACTTTATTTTAGGTAGGTGCTTATGGAGAATCAATTTTTTAACTAGGTAGAGAATATGGACCAATATCCACTTGTTATAAGGTTCAAATTGCGTTATTGCTGTAGTGACTACATCAGTCTCGATTAATGTCTGTTTAAAATGTCACTAACAATTTAATTGCAATTACAGTTTTGCTTCAATTGCGTTGCAAATCAGATTGAATTATAGTTAGATCGTAGGGTTGGTGTCTACGTTGCAAAAAAATCGACTTTGCTCTAAAGGAAAGTATACATTTACCATAAAAAATCGAAATAAAACGCAGGTCTGTTATCGAAATGAGTTTTGCACTGGGTGCAAAACGCGGTTAATTATAGTCTTTTCAGAATTCATAGTCACGGGTGAACTAAGGTATTTAACGTCCAAGCTTATTAATCACAATTATTACTGACTACCTACAAACATTATAATATTTAAGTATCAAATATCATTATCATTGTACCAAAATCCAAGCAAAATCTACTCAAAATTTAAGACACTGTGAGCTCAATTTCATCGTAGAGATTTATTATAAACCGCGATAAAATCCGTTATAAAAAAGTTTTATTTAAATCTCTTAAAAAATTATTCGATCGAGAGAAAGCCCTTGATAAAGTGATCACCATCCTGCAATCACGGCAATTGTCAACGCACGATAGATGGATTGAGCATTGAAACAAATGAAACGTCGTAAAACAGCCAGTTGTGAGATCGTTAAACTTACTGTTATCATGTATTATAATATTGTTTTATCGTCGCTTCGCTTTAAACGCAATTCTAAAGTACCCCAATGCTGTACAGAATAACTTTCTAACTAGTATGCCAACTTTGAGAAAATAATCTTAAACAAATTTTAGTAAACAAGTATTTACTATTTTTATATGTTTTCGTACCTACTGAAAAATTAAGTATAGTACGGTCGCCCTTTCGCCGCCGTATGGACCTTTACCGCTTTACCTTTTTTTGGTGGTCTACTTATAATTTTATTATCATCATCAGCCTATTCTATTCCACTGGTGGACATAAGCCTCTCCTAAAGCACGCCACTGAGCACGATCCGCGGCTTTTTTCATCCACTTCTTGCCTTATCTGCTGAGATCGTTACTCCACCTAGTCTAAGGACGTCCTAATCTACGTTTGCCAATTCGTGGCCTCCGTTCAGAAACTAGTTTACCTCAGCGGCTGTCGGTACTGCTGCAGATATGACCGGCCCACTGCCACTTCAGTTTACTAATCCAGTGAATTTTAACATTATAAACAACACTAAATGCAGTGGAATAAAAACGTGATATAAAATGCGAACAGCTAATTTGTCATCACAAATCATAATAACATCAGTATCCATGACAAATTCCAATAATATAACAACCACATTAAGAGCAGGTGGTTGTAAAAAATGTGCTAATTTTTACTACTTACCAGCAGATGTATGCAAAAACGCAATGCTATGAAGAATTATCCACGGCTACGCATAGTTCAGATGGATTGAACAATAAGTCACATTTGTAGTGACCACAATTCAAGCTTCAATGGGGACATATAGGTGATATTGTAATATAGATATACAAAAACACTTTTAAACTAGTGTGCAATTTTTTTTTATGGTTCTGTATGGGTAAAAGAATGCATGACCATTAATTGTTTAAACATATTTCTAATTTTTTATTCGACATAAAATCGTAATAATATCGATGAGAGCGTGCGGTGTAAAATAAACTATCAGTGAACCTAGCGAGCGCAAAACTACTTCGGCACAATCAATATCAATAGAATCATCGTGAGCATAAGAAATTACTTAATTCTTTGTACCACTAGATATCAAAATAAAAAAATATTTGTTTATGTTTATTTTCTCAGTCTACGAACATGCTCAAAATGGGTTCAACATGGTTAATAATTGGCTTGTTAATAATCTCTTAACCCTTAATACTCAAAAAACTAAATATGTTCAATTTTCAATGCGGAACAATAACATGCCGTTATTACCTAATAACCTATTGGCGCACAATAACAACTGTCGCTTTGGTGCTGACTCTGCATGCGTCTGCCCCACTTTGGAAAAAACTGATTCAATTAAATATCTAGGTATTACACTTGACAATAACCTCAATTTCCGTAATCATATTGACCTACTATGCACTAGAATACGTAAATTAATTTATTTATTCAAAATACTTCGTAGCGTCGCCAGTTTTGAACTACTAAAACAGGTATATCTGGCTTTAGTTGAATCTGTTTTATCATATTGTATAACTTCCTGGGGAGGAGCATCAAAAACTATCATTCTGCCCTTAGAACGAGCCCAAAGGGCTATTCTAAAGGTAGCTACATATCGGCCTTTTTTGACTCCTACATACAAACTGTATCAATTAAGTAATGTCTTAACTGTTCGCCAATTATTCATCTTGCACACCATATTGAAACAACATACTCTGCTTCCTTTCATACCTACAGCTAAGAGACGTAAGGACTTAATTTATACAAAACATAGAATAAAGCATTCTTATGTAAACAGGTTTTTCTTCTTCCTAGGGCCCTATTTGTATAATAAATTAGATAAGACATTGGATTTATATAGTTTAAGGTTAATAAAATGTAAAATAGTTTTGTCAGATTATTTAAAAAAGCTAAATTATGCCGATACGGAAAAGTTACTCGAAGTCGTAAAATAAAAATTAAATAATATAATTTTAAGTTATTGGGTAGTTATTATATTACAATTATATTTAAAATAAGTTTTTTTGTGTAATTATTATTATTCTTATGTTGTTAATATACATATAAGTAGTAGTAACAACCCGAAACACAGGTTCCACCTAGTTTGGGTTAAATTGTAATTATTAGCATAATTTACTATTTTTATTGATTTTTGAATGTACAATGACCACATGATTTGAATAAAAATTTATTATTTATTATTATTATTATTATTATTTATATATCATTTTCTGCGCTGTTTATTTCCGTAAATATATTTTCGCCTGCGTGTATGTCGGTTATCGCGCCAAAATATTACCTTCTTTTTGCGCAGTCGGATAAAAACTATCCTATGTCCTTTCTCGGGTTTCAAACTACCTCCATACCCAATTTCATCCAAATCGGTTCAGTAGTTTTTGCGTGAAAGCGTAACAAACAACATTCGCATTTATAATATTACTAGTTTTCCGCCCGCGGCTTCGCCCGCGGATGTCGGTTATCGCGCTAAACCATTATCTCTTTTTTCGCAGTTGGATAAAACTATCCTTTCCCGGGTCTCGAACTATCTCCATACAAAATTAGTTCAGTAGTGTAGGCATGTAAGCAACATTTTGAAATCGGCAAGCACCCATAGGTATATCCATAAATCTATAGGGGTTTCTTAAAAAATACTACGTCTCTTAGACCATGATTATTATAAGTTTTTCATTCAATATTTAAGAAGAAATAAAATTTTAATTTCGAATTCTAATAATCGGTCTGAGTTATCAAACGTCATTGTGTCAAAATAAAAAGTAATTTAGCTAAAAAGCACGAAGGAGTATTGATATCAACTTTGAAGAAAATCACACTCAGAATAATTTCGCAGGCTTCTCCCGCGTAATATTAGGATAAAAATAAAAAAATGGAAAAATAAAAAACACGTGTTTTATTATTTGTTTTAAGCTTTATGTATACCGAATTTGAAGTGAATCGGACCAAGGAATAAACAGTTCTGCAATATTTAGTATTTCCAAAAAACTCATTTTACACTCCCCCTGGGGGTAGTTTTGGAAAAATAAAAAACACGTGTTTCATGATTTTTTTAAGGTTTATGTGTGCCGAATTTGGTGTGAATCGGACTTGAGACTAAACAGATCCAGAGAAACTTTAATTTTTACCATTAAAACTCATTTTCTACACCCATGGGGGTAATTATGGAAAAATAAAAAACCCGTATCTCATTATTTGTCTTAAGGTTTATGTGTACCGAATTTTAAATGAATAGGACCAAGGAATAAAAAGTTGCATACAAACTTCACCCCTCTATTTAACCCTCTTAGGGGATGATTTTTGGAAATATTATTAGCCTATGTCCTATTCTAGGGTATACATTACCTACGTTTCAAAGTTCATTAACATTGATGGAGCGGTTATGGAGATACGTGGTAACAAACCTTCACACACACACACACACTTACTTTCGCATTTATAATATTAGTAAGATAAGATAAGATAAGATAAGAAGTATAGATTGTCTGCGCTGTTTATTTCCGTTAATATATTTTCAGAAATAATAAATTATAAAAAATAGGAATTTAAGACATTGGTATAAGTAGAACGAATCCATGACATACACGTAAATTAATACATAGTTGCAATTTATTATTAGTAATTTGAAAAACAAGTAGCTTTAATTCTTTTAAAGTTTGTATTATTATTCCTAAAATAACCAATTTAAGTAAAATGTATGGTAAACCTAGTATGTAGATGATGATTTCTTGTCCCATAATCGTTCCCATGGGTCGGCAAAGGTGTCAAATAGCTGGAGACCAATTTAAATCACATTAACATGATAACTCAATTGTACGCAGAGAGTTTAAAGAGCTATGAATATAAATGTAGAGTCTACGAAGAGGAATGCTCTTAAAAATAGTACATCCTACTTACAAATCCGCAAGTTTGTGAGGATATAGCAAGCTGCATATTCTATAAAAACAAGAATATAGAAATATTATAACACCCACGGTAGTAGAGTGGTAAGTGGGTTCGCTTAATCACCGCAAGATTCGGGTTCAATTCCCAAATTCGGATCTTAGTTGCAGCTCGAAGTTTGAAAAAGCACCCGATAAACGCCGACTTAAACAGCCGGCGAAAAGTGGGTGTAATTCACCTCTTTTAAAAAAGTATATGTAGTAAATTACTAGTTATCTAGTTTACATAGTACAAGCTCTGCTTAGTTTGGGATCAGATGACCGTGTGTGTTAATGTCCTACTATATTATTATTATATTATTTTTATTTTAAAGTTTTTAATATCATCCCTGATTACAGAGAACACACTGCATACGTTAACATTGTGTTACCATATATCCTAACAATTAATACATTGAAACCAAAGATTTATAAAACTACATTTTCAAAAATATTATTATTGAAAGTACCACATCTATGAAAACAGCTTCATGATTCTTAAACAAGGACATCTTTGCGTTGCTTATGGAAATGTGTTACATTAAGTCTGATTTAATGTTAGCTCTGCCTGCAGTCGGGTAATTTGTCCAATAGGGCTCCCATTAGCAGCTAATATGCTACCATACTCAGACTTCTTTCGAATAAATTATTATTATTATTAAAATCAACTCAGAATTCAGGACACTGTGAGCTCAGTTTGCTTAAATCGGAACGCAACTTAAATAATAATGTATGTAGGTAGGTAGTCAGTAATAATTGTGATAATATTTTTGGTCGTCAAATACCTCAGTCTACCCTTGACCATTAAGCCTGAAAAGACTTTAAAACGTCCGGATCTAAAATTTAAAACATACCGCGATAAAATCCGTTACAAAGTAGTTTTATTTCAATACTAGCTTTCCACCGCTACGCCCGCGTGAACTACATATTATGCCCAGCAGTGGGATAAAAAGCAGCATTTAGCCTTCTTCAACAAATGGGCTATCTAACAGTGCAAGAATTTTTAAAATCGGACCAGTAGTTTCCGAGATTAGCGCGTTGAAACAAAGTCTTTAGCTTTATAATATTAGTAGGTATAGATTTGGTGATGTTCAAAATCTCCGAAACAAACATCCTCATTGAATTACTTTACAGGTCACTAATCAAGAGATAAATCATATTTTTTTACGTCAAAAGATGTTTCAATAGCGTATAGACACGTCAACAATTCATTTAGATGTCGACGACTCTGTGAGAACGGATAGCGCACGTTGCCTCACGTTGTACAATTGTTGCGCCCGCGCCGATGATTCGTGTAATTATCGCGCAACGGTGCTTTGGTATACCTTAGTGTGTATGTTTTTAGGTCTATATATTTTTTGCTTTGTTTTTTAATGTGGGATTGTGTAGGAACAACGGTAGCGCAGCGGTACGGGTCTTGCCTTAGAATAAGGTTGCGGGTTCGATTCCTAGTGCCCACACATCTTTGTGTGAACTAAACATTCGAGGACATGTGATATCCACCAACCCGCCCTTGGCGTGTGTGGATTGAGGTCTAAACTCTCTCAACTAGTAAGATAGTTGAGAGAGAGCCTAAGACCCGTGCTCAGCAGTGGGACACTAAAAAGCGTAGAAGTGATGTCCATGAAGAACACGAAGATGTGTGGGCGTGACTCGTACCGCCGCGCCAACGCTACTCTGACCGATTACAGGACATATTATGATATCCACAAACTTGGCCAGCATGTGTGGATTAAGGCCTAAACTCTTTTAACTCGTAAGACAGGTGAGAGAAGACCCGTGTCTAGTAGTATGACATTAAAACAAGGAGTTGAAGTGTGTATCAATTATGGGCCCTACCAGTTAGGCTGCGACTTAACCCACGTAAAAATTTGAGTGTCACAATTGGGGAACAATATATATTAATACTAGCTGCCCTAGCGAACTTGTGAATCTAAACCATTCCCAGATCCCCTTGAACACACACAAAAAATTTCATCAAAATCGGTCCCGTAGTTTGAGAGAAGTTCAGTGACATACACACTCACAGAAGAATTATATATATAAAGATGTAATTTCATTCCACCTAGGTAATGAAACGAAAATGGAAAATAAAAGATGGATGTAACAACACACACATACTTTTGCATTTATAATATTAGTAGGACAGGATTGGTAAGATTATTTCAGCATACCAAAGTTAACCTACATTTTAAGTGTATATTTTACTACCTTGTAATTGAAATCAGCATAATTGTAATATAAATATAACAGTAGGTTAAGCACGTGTCTGAATTTCAGACTCATCATATTTTGGCATGTAGAGATCCAATAGTACAAAGGTTGACTATTGTTAAAAGAATCGTTGATCAAGCTATTTTTTGATACTACTGAATTATTGCATACGCCAGGAATATTTTTGTTTTTTTTTAACTAGCGGATCCCGACGTCGTCCTGCCCGGTAAAGCAGTGCCACCTTCCGGGTCCGAAAACAGGATACGACCTATAAGATTTCATAAAAATCAGTCAAGCTGTTATGGAGGAGTTTTTTCAATTTTTCTCTCCGTAAAAACTATCCTCGTACTTCAAGGAATATTCTAAAAAAAGAATTAGCGAAATCGGTGCAGCCGTTCTCGAGTTATGCGCTTACCAACACATTTTGAGATTCATTTTTATATTATAGATATTATTTTTAACCCGATCTATAAAAGCAACGCAGATAAATAGATGAAATCAACGCTTGTGTTTAGACGATAATTTTGATCCTGTCTCATGAAACCTTTAGTAAAAGGTTTCAAATAATATAGTTCGGTATAGACAAGGCTTAGAGGTTAACTAAGCCTTAAGCCATATCTAAATCGAAATAGCGATCAGTTTCATTATTATTGTATTGTGATTTTGATATAATACTCTAACTATGCAAAATGGAAGATTTAACGACCCAAGTTTTCGGCAAATCTGACCAGCATACAACCGGTTACCGCTGACATACTCTGTCGGGTCCAATTTCACACGTCTGTGTTAAACGAACTGGCTAATCAACTCAGAGCAATATCCTGTAAAATAATAACTCCTGCTATTTACGTAGACTCAATTATAATAGCAGTTTTGGTAATTGCTAGTCTAAGTAGGAACAAATACCTTTGGACTGTGATAATTAATTGCTTTTACGAAAAATATGATGAGAAAACAAAGAGGTCGTTTACATTTAAGGTAATAGAGGACTGCCATCTTCTCAACGATAATATAATCATTCGTAATCATGAGTGAATCGGTATACTAGACTGGCGCATTCCATCGTAGACTACTTCATTGCTTAACATCAGGCAAGTTGTAGGCAAGCGCCAACCTTTCGCAGAATAAAAAAAATATATGTAAGTTACTTATAGTAGGTATAAAGATTCAGGGCTCTTGCTTTCTTACAATTTTTCTTCTTATTTATTCTTCTTTATTTTTTCTTATTTTTTGACTTCTTTCTCTTCCGGGTACTGCCTTCTCTTTGACTACAACTGAAAGGGGTTATATTAACTTAAAGGGGCTATTGTTCAAATAAAATACTTGTTTTTGGGGAAAATGAGTTATATAGGATTACCATTTGCGACCTGCTGACTCCTCAGGTTTCCAGCTCTAGCGGACGAGACAGTTGAACCCCCCCCGTGTTCTTTCAGACACCCATTTTTCAACGCTGCGAGATTCACACGCAAAATTCACCGAACTTACTTTTAAAAATATTGATTAGGCTGTAAAAATGAACTTTAATATTTAACATGTGTTTGGTATTAAATAAAATTCAACAAATTTTAGAATTCAAGCTTAACTTATTCTATATTCATACAGCCCATTGACTCAGTTTTGCCGGTGTCATAAAAATAATATGACCCAATACAAAAAGATGCAGTAAAATAAATTACTTAACAAGGGTTTTTGACTTTTATGCTGTACTTTCACTTTCCGCTCTCTTAACTGTAAAATAAAAATAAATATCGTCCTTCGGTACCTAAAGTTTATTGTGTACGTGGGTAAGTCACAGAACAGCAGAACCCTTCACACTTTCCGTAACGATTGGATGTTCTCTGGTGTAAGTATTGCAAGAAGTTAGCCTCAAGTCGAAAGCCTTCAGTTTTATTAAAGAACTAGCTGCCCCAGCGACCTTCGTACCGCGTATTTCTCACCTTTCCTAAAATGATTGAATTACTAAAACAACTATTAAAAATAGGGGTTGGTGATAGAAGAGTGAAAATTTATTTTTAATGCCACATTATAAAAAAATAAAAATAGAAATTCCAAAAAAAATAAAAAAATTAGGGGTGGATAACCCTTGCCACTTAGGGGTATGAAAAATAGATAGTAGCCGATTCTCAGACCTACTGAATATGCATAAAAAATGTCATAAAATTGGTCAAGCCGTTTCGAAGGAGTATGGTAACTAACACTGTATCACGAGAATTTTATATATTAGATATTGAGTATATGTGCATACATAGCCTGTATTCAAAGGTGGAGACAGAGGTTAATTCCACCCACTATTCAACGGCTATGTTTAGATTCGTACGTATCGGGCACAATCACAAACTACGAGCTGCAACAAGAATTATCTAAGTATATTATAAAAATCTTTTTGCTCGACCTGCGAATCGAAACTTGGACCTCATGGTTATTATGCGAACACGCTTACCTGGATCACTACGGCAGTTTTATTGAACATGTAAATATGTTGTATTGTCTTAAAGTATTGTCTTAGATTTACACGAATATCACACATAGAAATAAATCCGTTAAACAGTAGTTTTATTTAAATATATATGTTTATTCCTTTTAGAGTTTTCTTTATTAATTTAATAACTCAACAATGCTGCTGACTTAATCAAATTTGATTTTATTACCCACGCCATGCATTGTGCATCTATTGATCTAGCTAAGCTAAAGTATAATTTGATTAAGTACTGAATGCTAAGTTATAAAGCTTGTGTAAACAAAGACAATCTTGGGTCTATCTAGAGACTTTAAATAACTAAAAAGAGTTTAAAAAAACTATAGTATATCTACATTAACTGTTTGTCACTTTTCGCGATACAATCTTTATGTGTCGTTTTTATGGAGATACATAAAAGACCAACAACACAATCAAAAGATTCCATCTTTGTAGACCTTCAACTGGACTCTATAACCCATGTACTTTATGATTTTACTCTGATATGCATAAAAGTACTCACGATACCTTTGTCTATTTAAATAGTAATAAATATAATAATAATATAGTGGGAAGTTAACACACACGGTCATCTGATCCCAAACTAAGTAGAGCTTGTACTATGGAAACCAGATAAAACCATATAAATATTCTGGGACATTAACACACACGGTCATCTAGTCCCAAGCTAAGCAGAGCTTGTGTTATGGAAACCAGATAACTGGTATATACTACACATACAATACTTGTCTTTTGTAAATATATACTTATAATAGATATTTACACCCAGACTCGACACAAACACAAATGTTCATCACTAATGTTTGTCTCGGGTGGGAATCGAACCAACGACCTGCGGCGTGAAAAGCAAGTATCTACCGAACACGCCGCCGGCCCGTTACCAATATAAACCATTTATTTTGTTACACACTATCTAACACAAAATAAAATATTATTATTGATCACAGTTTTAGCGTGCAACACGGGATCCAACTCAGTAATTGCTCTACTAGCGCGCAGCACTGATTTGCAGCCGGCCCCGGACATTTATGACAACATCAATATATGTACGCACCAGAAACTTATACCATAAATGTGGACTCTTTTAGTTCAAACAACAACAACACTGATAACGATAACTGGTAATATACTACTTAAAATACTTTTCTTTTGTTAATAAATGCTTAAATATAGTTAGGTAACTAGCTGCCCCAGCGACATAATAAAAAAAAATATATAAAAAAAAAATAGCGTGAACACCCCTTATCACTTAGTAGTTTGAAAAGTAGATGCTGGCCAGTAAAATTTCATAAAAATCGGTCAAGCCGTTTCGGAGGAGTATGGTAACTAACATTGTGACACGGGAATTTTATATTTTAAAAGATTATACCCAGATACAAGGCAAACAGAGACACGTGTTCATCACACAAATATCTGACTCGGGTGGGTATCTGACCCACGACCTGTGGCGTGAAAAGCAAGTATCTTACCAACCATGCTACCGGCCCGACAAGTAATTAATATAATATTTGCTTTCCGACCGCGGCTCCGCCCGCGCGTATAACGGTTATCGTGTTAAACCATTAACCTCTTTCTGCGCAGTCTGATAAAAACTACCCTATGTCTTATCCCGGGTCTCAAACTATCTCCATACTAAAATTTTATCTAAATCAATGTATTAGTTTTGACGCGAAAGCGCAATAGACGGAATTAATTTCGCATTTATAACATTAGTAAGGAAGTGCATAAGGATAATGTGGTCTCACGTTAACTTCAACCCTTGTAGTGTCCCACTGTTGGGCAGTTGGAAGAGTTCAGGCCTTAACCCACACACGCTGGCCAAGCGGGTTGGTGAATGTCACATGTCCTCGAATGATTAGTTCTTAGACATGCCGGTTTCCTCACAATGTTTTACTTCACCGATATTGAGCAGTGGTGATGTAACAATTCACACAAAGATTTGTGGGTTTACTACCGGGAATCGACCCCGTGACATTATATTTCTGATGCGAGGCCCGTACCGCTGCGCCACCACCCGCTGCTGTTTACAATATGGTCTAAGATCTTTAAAACTCGTAGAGCTATTACCGGCTATAATAAAGTCTAGTAATACAATTTACTTCTAGTATCAAAAATATTGATGTCGGTCTAAAAAGTAAAATTCTGTCGTAGTGGTTGAACAGTGGACAATCAAAGTCATTTGTAAACATTGACAGCAATATTTGAACAACTCCGTATTTGCTCAGGCGGGGCAGTAGGCGGTCGGTAGGTAAATGTTTCTGTTATGTACACCGTTCAGTGTTTAAACAGCGATATGTCACAGAAAAAAAACTGTTTTGCTCATAAATATAGCCTGAAAACCCTGTAAGTACATATAGGATTTAACGTAAGAGATTATCGATACCTATAGATGAAGTTTTTTAGACCTTACGAATAGAAAGGCATACATGTTTCACGCGTGTAAAAGAAACAAGGTAAGTAATCTTCGTTTGAAGGACACTTTTCTTTTTACGTGTAGAAAGGCAGCTGAACCCTGGTTGGTAGAGCAGCGCTGCTGTAACCCTTATTTTATCGTTTTCGACCAAATGATGTTAAGTAACGAAGGTAAATTCTCCACATTTTGGTCTAAGAACCATGCCTGTATAATTATTTATTACACAGATACAAATTGTTTACATAATTAGGACTTTTTTTTACGGTTTACTTAATTTAAAATCAGCTTACTCATAAGACTCCTCTATAACGGGGTAAAAGTATTTAATATTTTTATTTTTTAAGCAAGTCATTTAGTATTTTCTCAAATTTACGCAAATATTACACATTGAAATAAAATAAAAGATTTTACGCCCTTATTCTTATAAAAGTTATAAGACATTTTAGTTAAAATGTACTTTGTCTATTTCTTATTAGTAGATATGTCAAGATGACAGACAAAGACAAACGAATTATTAACCAATTTTAGCTATAATTAACTTAAAATACGTTCATGAATACGAGGGAATAGCTTTATCGTCGGGATTTAAAATAAAGGAGCTATTTCAAACTTGTCATTGTTTTTTACAGACTTTAATTCGCTCGTTTTTTGTCGATATCGGAAAATCGACTGGCTGGTTCCCTTTTCTATCATAAATACGGCAGAGCGAACCGTTCTTACATACTATCTTACAGACAATTTCTGTGCTTTGAAAAGAATAGGGGAGAGTGTGTATGAAAGAGCCAGGCTTTGAAAGAACTGATACGATTTTTTGTAGCAAACATACTACCATTATTACCTATAATTTATTTTCCACTAAGCAACACTGGATAACTAGTACTCATAAAAATATGACAGGTCTACGAAAACAAATTTTGTCTACAACTACTGTCATATTTTTGTGAGTAAAAATCATATCGGCTCTTTCAGAGCCTGGCTCTTTCATACACACTCTCCTAATTATTATTAACTCTCGAACCGATTACTTAAATCCTCATGTCTGGGCAGTACTTTGTTGGGTCTTATCCAGTAAATTTCCCTTTTCATATTACCGTTGTATTTTTAGCTAAAAAGGTTGTAGTATACCAAATTCGGCACACAGAAAATACAGAGCATCCGGTTTTCCGTTATAAAGTTATTTTGAGGTTAAGTAATTGCTTAAACAATACTAAAATAAGCAATCAACAAATTTTTCTCACGAAAAGAGAACCAAATAAAAACCGCTCTAACAAATTAGGAAAATTAAAAAGCGGTACATGATAATTATTGTCAATATTTAATGTGTTTGTGTGTTGATTACCTTGTTTGATTGGATTAATATTTTATAAGACTGAAGATATGGAATGCTTTTGTTTGCGTTTGAATCACGTGGACTGAGGTCTTACGGAAGTAAAGCATCTATTAATGTTCTTAAACTTTTAGGTCCAAATAAAATAATCTATTAAAATAATAACAATATATTCTTTATTTTATTTATAGGTACTTACATCTTTATTTACTCAGAAAAATTAAGGATATTATGGAAGGATGTTGTGCTCCGCAAAATCATCTCAGAAATAGTGTCTTTTAGAATGCTACGGTGGTATTCAAGAATGGGGTTGGGGGATGAGTGTGTATTTACTGATGGAAGAATAAATAAATATGAAGGAACACTGGACGCATCTTGTTGCATGCCGCTTTCCATTACCGCTTTGTTTACATGGATATTTAAGCGACGACAGGGGTAAAACCACTCGATTACGTTTCAATCACAACTGAAGACGTTCTACAGAACACGTGGTGCTCGGGTGCGATGCAAACAGATAATGCTAATCGCCACTCGCGCTACCACACATCAACCATATGTCACAACGACAGTGACGTATCCTACACCCGCCAAAGTGCGAATAAACTATTCGAATGACTATTAACCATGGAGAAAAAATGGCGTCTTAGAACGTCGCAGTTTTTTAGTTTTTTACTACTAATCTTTAAAAACTTATATACTTATTTAAACTTGACACTGGCAAAATTGCGGAATAATTTCTGCAGAGGCCATAATTAAAAGAAGAAGAAGAAGACTATTAACCATAGAGCAAAAGTGTCTGTAGGCTGAGCTGTTCATTTTCCACACAAAAAATACGCTTTGACATAACGACGATATCAAAAGACGAAAGTACAAAACCCTATAGTATTACGTCAGAGAGAATTTAATTCACTCTAAATACACCAGTTTAATGGACGCGCTGTGATGTATGTATTTTGTGTGTAGTATATATTATTATGTTTTTAAAGGAATAAAGATTAAAGTCCTATTCTCATAACCTTGTTTTACACAAAATTCAAACAAAACTTCAGCTTTATGGCCACTATAAAAGAATGAGCAGCTATCACAAAACAATGGCAGTTTTAGTTATAAACACGGTAACAGCTGACCAGTCTAAAGATTTCAATAAGGCGTAATATAACTTTGTTACTTTCATTGCTTACATAACTTTAATGCCAATCTTAATATTACGGTACTTTGGGTTGTAGGTGCGAGTACCTGGGGCGTGCTTTGTTTTTTTGTAAAACTGTGTTTTATACTGAAATACTGCCCATTGAGTGGTCAATGCGTTCACTTTAACCGCAAGGTCCTACATTCGAATCCAGGGTCGAGCAAAAAGACGTTAGTGTAATACCTGACAATGAAGGGAAGGGAAGAAGGTATGTTACGCGAATATTGTCGCGATGATTCTGCCAATTATGAACCGATTTTGTTTCAAAGAGTAGGTAAAAGTACTTTCCAAACGATTCCATTTAAATTTTATCAAGATCAGTTAAGCGGTTTTTGCTTTTTTTTCTTTTTTAGTTATTGATAAAATATTGTACTTTTTATTTTTTTTATATGTTATTCTTAGTCAGACCATAACTTGAAAAAAACTGCGAACGCACCAAAGCGGTTATCGTTATTAGATACAATATCTGGATGACCGAGCTTTGCTCGGTATTTTTTTTTAATGACATTTTCTAAAAATGATTCCTAGCTAGATCGATTTATCGCCCCCTAAACCCCCTTTACACTAAATTTTATGAAAATCGTTGTAGCCGATTCCGAGATTCCAATTATATATATATAGATATACAAGAATTGCTCATTCAAAGATATAAGATACACACATGCACTCAAGCCAGTATTACCCGAAGGTGTAAGCAGAGATAAATATCACATATCATTCGCTGGCTACGTTTAGTTCCCATATAGGAATAATGAATGGCAATAGGAAGCGAACCTATTGCCATTCATTATTTATTATTATTATGTTATTAGTTAGTATTATTCAAAAGTCAATATGTTTTATTTCTTTGAGAATTTAAATCCTGCATAGAATAAGTCAAACGAGAAAATTAATTAAAATAATAATTAATTTTCTCCTGGTTTATGTGATAACTGACATAGCCATACGCGGGCAAGCCGCGTTCATAAAGCTAGTACCTAATAAAATTCTTACTTAGTTACTTACAGCAGTATTGGTTATCAAGATAGATTTTAAATAATACATTAGTATACAAACGTTGGTAACAGGTATGGAACCGTGAAGTTGCGTAAATTATCAACGGAAAATTACCCTACCTATCTACTTAGTAATAAGATTTACGTCAATGCATTTAATTGCGAAGTTTTATTTATTTATAGTTTTTCCTGTGGCTTGTATGATTTGATTTATGATAAGTAATATATTACTGATTACTGCGTAGAACTATGATGTTCGTTTTAAGTCCGGGAAAAATAGGTCTAATAGATATGATATAAAGTTAGAATAATAATAATATTCCGGGACGTTAACACACACGGTCATCAGATATACTGAGCAGCGCTTGTGTCATGGAAACCCAGATAACTGATGATACATAAATATAGGGGAGAGTGTGTATGAAAGAGCCCGTCTTTCTTCTTCTTCTTCTTTTAATTCGACGGGCCGGTGGCGTGGTCGGTAAGATACTTGCTTTTCACGCCGCAGGTCGTGGGTTCGATTGCCACCCGAGACGAGAATATGCCTGTTTGTCTTGTGTCTGAGTGTAATTATCTATATATAAGTATATATTTACAAAAGAAAAGTATTTTAAGTAGTATATTACCAGTTGTCTGGTTTCCTTATTACAAGCTCTGCTTGGTTTGGAATCAAATGAGCGTGTGTGTTAATGTACCACTATACCTATATGTAATTATGACCTCTGTAGAAATTATTTTACAAGTTTACCTATGTCAAGTTTAAATAAGTATACAAGCTTTTAAAACATTTGTAGTAAAAAAAAACTAAAGAACTGCGACGTTCTAAGGCGCCATTTTTCGCTCCCGAGGTTCTTGGGAGCCAGGCTTTGAAAGAGCCAATATGATTTTTTCTCACAAAAATATGAGAATTTCGTTTTTGTACAACTGTAATCATTTGTAATGACGAGTGAATCGGTATACTAGGCTAGCGCTTCCCATCGTAGACTACATCTTTGCTTAACATCAGGCAAGTTGTAGTCAAGCGCTAGCCTATTACAGAATAAAAAAACTGTCATATTTTTGCGAGTAATAGTTATACAGTGATGCTTAGTAAAAAAAATGAACGATGGTAGTAGAAGTTAGAAAAAATCATATCGGCTTTTTCAAAGCCTGCCTCTTTCATACACACTCTCCTCAACTACACTTTTTTGTAAATACATATTTATAATAGCTATACTCTCTCAACTCGTAAGATAGTTGAGAGAAGACCCGTGCCCAGCAGTGGGACACTAAAAAGGGTTAAAGCACATAATAAAGGGTAAGATACTTCTATTGTAGACTATTTTAAACTATCATTGATTAGGTAACATAAGACAGGTTGTAGTCTAGCGGAAGCTTATACACATAACGGATTTTTAAAAAAATACGAACCAACTTCAATATTTTAACAATTATTCAAAAGTTCCTCAGCCGTATTTGAAAACAATTGAAATAGGACCTACTGAAAGGAATCATTAAAATTGATCTGTTATTGGCGGAAATATTGAGTAACATACTTACTAAAAAAACGGACAGTCGGATTGAGAACCTCCTTCGTTTTGAAGTCGGTTAGTAACATAACAAAATATCTTGAATTCACGTTCTCTACAAGTAATGCTTTCAAGCAACGAATGTGAACTGCACAAGTTCTATCCTATTTACCTAAACCCAAACAACACTTACGTTCTGCCACGGCAAACGGCGTTGGGTGGCATGACTGGCGACTTCGCAGTTCATTGCCCACTCGCGTTCACTTGTCTATAGGCGTTGCTAAAGCAAATACGCAATGAATGATGAAATCGTAAAACACGCCGCCCGACGCTGTGTCCTGTGGCCGAGCGGTAACATAATTTGATAGAGAACAACTTTAGTTACACTAGTAATCTAACTAGGGCAACAAGTATTTTGCATGTTGGCAACAACACGACCATGATTCTTATGGAGGACCATGATTTTATAAGAGACTAGCTATCCGCCGCAACTGCGCCCGCGTGCACTGCTATTTGTATCATGCCAGAAGTGAAATGAAAAGTAGTCTATAGCCTTCCTCGATGAAAGGGCTATCTAACAGTGCAAAAATTTTTCAAGTCGGACCAGTAATAATTGAGTTTCGTGCGCTCAACTATTTTTTTTTTTATGATGACCTAACCCAATTAGCCGGAAGGGCCTGTATTGGTTCACCGGACTTTTTCGGTGAGCCGTCGGACGAGGACGGTCGAAGCAATTGAACTAAAAAACTTCAGCTTTATAATATTAAGTATAGATGTACCTAACAAGGCTTATGTTTCCAAAGTTGTCAATGCCTTGGACACAACACACGTGACTATTTACCTGTATAATTTGTCGATATCCTTAGTATAAATTCATAAATTTTTTATTTGCGTGGTTGGTAAGATACTTGCTTTTCACACCGCAGGTCGTGGGTTCGATTCCCGCCTAAGACAGACATTCGCACGCTCGCACGCACGCACGCACGCATCAGCCTCGCCTTTAAAATATAACGTCACAGGGTCGATCCCCAGTCGTGCACATCTTTGTGTGAATGATTTCATTGCCGCTGCTGCAATATCGGTGAAAGAAAACATCGTGAGGAAACCGGCATGTCTAAGAACTGATCATTCCAGGACATGTGACACCCACCAACGCACTTAGCCATCATGTGTGGCTTATGGCCTAAACTCTCTAAATTCGTAAGAATTCATAATTCATTTATTGCGCCACAATACTTAAATACATACATGCATACATACATACATTCGATAAGCATGTGAGATTACAATAACATTCAATCAATAAAATTAAATCTTAATAATTAAGAGAAAGATAGTAGAGAGAAGACCCGTACCCGGCCGTGGGTCACTAGAAAGGGTTGAATTTAATATATCTCACATCAATAGGTAATAAAAAAACTACACTACTTCAGTATATATTTAAATGGTAGGTAGGTAAAACATACCTACAAGGCCACTACCGTAAAAAGTAACTCAGACTTTACATTAAATTGATAAAGTGACTTTTAAATGCCCGTAGAGCTCACCTGTTTACCACAAAACCCGATAATATTTTCATATCAAGTGCTCAATGCAAATAAAAAAAATATCTGTAATGTTAGTTTTTATAGATTATTTCTATCCGTATGTCAAATAAAGAGGTCGATACACCCGAAACTTGACAAATATTTGAGATCAATTACTAGGAATTAAGTATTATTGGACTGTAAGTTATTAGGTATATATTTTGTTACTTAATATACCGGGTGGAAAGGACCGCCTTCCATAAACTGATAGGGTGAACTCCGTACATCATACTGAGGTGATCGGTACATAAAATTAGTTCAGGAACTTTGTTAATTTGGTTAACTTGTAGTGCGGAATGTATCGTTAACTTAAGGGAACCCTAATAGCGAACTACCAACCTTTTCACCATGGGGTAAGTTCTTACTACCAAGCGCACTAGCGCCGCGTCAAGTCTGGGTGTTTTATTTTTACTGTCTTTTATTCAAATTAATACTGCTATTCTGCGCACAAAATTGTGACTTGAAATACTTAAAGAAGAAATAACAAGAAAAGATTTTATTATAATCTGGAATTATTCCCGGAGGAAAATGATTCTAAATATGGAGTTGTATGAATACACCCCCTCCGTTTGTGGAGGGCTGTCCCTTCCACCCTGTATGTACTATGACTAAACCTAGAATTAGTGTCACCAACTCCTATATATTACAGAGCCTAATTCCGACAGGAAAAGTCGCTGAAACTATTAATTTCATCAAGTAAAAATTGATAAGCCATTTAAAAAAAAAATCATTTTAATTAGTGTGTCTACGCAGTAATATAGATCATCAAAAATTTTTTTGTTACAAAATTTAAACAAATGTAGTCACAACTAGCGATGAAGTCGCCAAAATGACAATAGCAGCTAGAGGCAAACAGGCTATCCCATAAGCCAACGAGGATTACATAATACAATAATAATAGTAAACATAAACAGATGACAAATAGCTTTAAAGTGGGGGATTTCCGTCCCCGCTAAACAACAGAATGACGATAAAACAGACAGCCAACCACGTACCATAATTCCATTCCATCTCGACCATAATTCCAGTAGCAATTTTACAAATCTGTCGTATCAAATGTAGTCGTACTTACGACCTTTTTCTATAACAAATACTATGCTCACTTTTGTAAACGAGTACTACAATGCAAGCGAATATGACCACTACCGTGCTACTGGACTTATGGCCGATATTTTATTCATATATTTTTCAAGTGACCTAATTAAAGATGCCTGCCCACAACCGATTTTAATGACCGATTTTGTGACCGATTCTACGCGTAGCCTTGAGTTGTACAAAATCGGTCGCCAGCGGGCATCTTTAATTAGGTCACTTGAAAAATATATGAATAAAATACCGGCCCATCAGTCGTGTGCGGGCAGCGTAAAACGAACTACTGCTGACGGTTAAAAAGAAGAAAGTTGAATATCTCGGTCATGTGCTAAGACATGAAAGATATCAACTTCTTCAACTATTATGGTTAGTAGGTTAGTAGTTAGTAGTAGTTAGTAGTCCGCTGGTAGACGTAAGAAGTCATGTTGAAACATCCGGGAATGGACCGGAGCAACCAGCGGAAAACAACTATTCCGCTGTGCACAGGAGAGGTATAACTGCCAAGAGCTGATGGCCAATCTCCAGTAGTGGAGAGGCGCTAGATGAAGAAGAAGAAAAATAAAAAAGAATAAAAGATCATGAATGAATCATGGAATCCAGTCGGATCCCTAATGATAGATTTTTACAAAGAAACCACTGAAAATCTGGAGAAAACAAATGAAGTCTGACACTTGGAAACGCGACAAAAACCTTTATAAAGTAAATGTATTCAAAGTTTGACATTCGCCTAAGTTTAAAAAATTACTAACTAAATCTTCAGTTAAAACTAAAGTTCAACTTAAGTTCGAAATAATGGTAAGAAGGCTTAATCCTTCCTTAATTTTAAATGTATCCTAAAGATTGATCCTTAAGAATACATTTAAAATTTTACTCTATGTTAAAAATAAACAAAGTTAGGTTCATTGCAAGAGAGATTCTAAAAATAATCTAACATATACACCCTAAATAGTTTAACAAAAGGTGGTGCTAGACATTTTAGATGAATCTAATTAATAACTTCGCAGGAAGAGGAGATGTTAAACATTTTGGCGCCTCACTACCGCCCACTAAGTAAACAGCGGCAAATATTACATTATTTTTTAAATACATTTTACACTTACGACTTTCGGAATTTACCAACAACTACCATTTACTTCGACCGATGATGCTACTAAACTTTTAAAGATAATCCTTACTAAATAAATGCGAAGTCACTTTGTCTGTCTGTTTCGCTTTCACGCCAAAACTACTGAATCGATATAGTTTGAGGACTAGAATAGTTTTTATCGGACTACGCAAAAAGAGTATAATGCTTTAGCGCGATAACCGACGTACGAGCAGGCGGAGCTGGGTCTTCTTTCAACTGGCTTACGAGTGGATAGAGGCCTTAATCCACACACACTGGCTAAGTGTGGGTTGGAGGAAAAAAATTACACAAAGATGTGTGGTCTCGCTAGAGCAGCGGTGGCGCAGCGGTACGGGCCTCGCCTTATAAAAATATGGTCACGGGTTCGAATCCTGGTCGTGCCCATACATCTTTGTGTGAATTGTTTACATCGCCGCTGCTCAATATCGGTGAAGGAAAACATCGTGAGGAAACCGGCATGTCTAAGAACTAATCATTCGAAGATATGTGACATCCACTAACCCGCCCTAGGCCAGCGTGTGTGGATTAAGGCTAGTAAGATAGTTGAGAGAAGATCCGTGCCCAGGAGTGGGACGTTGAAAGTAAGTAGGTAAGCGACGGAAGAAGTTAGTCACAGTCTAAAGAATTTAAAGTACCATACAAAAAGTCTTTAATAATACTCAATAAATTAGTTTACGAAACAGAAGCACAATAGTCGAATGTACTACTGTTTATAGTTACACTATGACGTTTGCTCTACGGAATTTGTATCAACTGCCATAAAATTATACGTGATACAAAAAATAACCAGCACTCGTGTAGGTCGATCTGATCCTTGTTTCCTTGTCTTCATGTCAACAAAGCGGGGCCCACGCGCTAATGTATTCACCGCGGCGATTGATGAAGTATAAAATTTCTTAGTACCGTCTCACTCACAATGGAATTATGATAATTTATCGGTTGGCTTGTGCCGGCCGAGTGTGTGGGAACGCGCGCGGCACGGGCTTTCCCACGACGCTGTCGTCCGTCGAAGAACGTCTTATTACACACTGTAGAAGCGTCACTTACGTCGTTATCTCCTCGTGTAACATTTTACATTCACAATCAATAGGACGTAACAACCGAACTGAACGCGTAGAGTTGATATCGCAGTTGTTTTAAAACCTTCAGTGGTGCATACGATGTTTTAGCGTCTGGTTGTGTAAGACAGAATTGGAGTAAGTAGCGTCACGGCGGCTTCGACCGCACAATGGGTTGGTGTTGAGTCGACTAGCGGTGCTGGGAACCGACTCACACCTTCGCAAGGTGATACTCAATGTTATTGTTTTGACTGACTAATTAGGATGATGTATTGTAAGAGGATTTATTTGATGTCGAAAGATCTGACTGTCGTGTTATAGGGTAGACTTATTAAGTACTACCTTTTTGTTTTGTGCAGATAAATGTTACATATTTATTTAGTTAAAGTTATTGGCCAATATTCAAATAAATAAATAAATAATTTATCTATTAATGTTACTCTGTCTGGTCACATTTGTCGTATGCATCGAGATACATGGTTCCGAATCACGACGCAGTGGATTTCTAGAGATGGTCGTTGTCTTCGAGGAAGACCACGGAAACGATGGTGCGATGAAAGTACGTTTATCGCTACTTGGACGGGAGAAGCGAGTGATAAGGACAGTTGGGGGGATATTGCCCAGCAGTGGGACACATTATTATAAAAAAAAACTAAAATGGAATACCACTACCTATCTTATACATCATTAAGAAGAACGAAATATGTAGAGTCTGTATTAAAGATAATTTAAATTCCAACTTACATTTTTAACTGAGGTTTAAAAACGTTAGAACAACTTTTTCGTAGAATTTCACAGTATTATGTCGGCAATAAATCTGAAGTAGGGCACATACAATAATAATTAATAACACACGTAAGCAGTTAAAGTACAACAGTAATTTCTATTCGTCACTCTGTCTGTATGTATGACCGACAGAGGCGATAACACGCCTCGTGTCGCCAGACTGCGCTTGCGCCGCCTTGCTCTAGGGCTGTCTCTACCTTATAATGACTGATTTAAATTATCTTCAATACTTAAAACTAATTAAATTTGTAACTCTATACAAATAATACTAAATACTCTACTGTAGATATCAACATATTTTTTTTTATCGCATGCGTTTAAATTTAGTAATAATACATTTGCGCCTGTGCAGCTTTCAATAATACTTACCCTTAAAGTTATTTAATTCATCGACACGAGTCTTACAAAATAATGATCATTCTGTGACGTCACGGGCTATCAAGGGGACCGTCTTATGCGTAGGGGCAACGGAGATTGTAAGGGTGTCCGTGGGAACGCGTGCTGGCCAGGTGCTGTAAGGACCCTCGGTGGTTGAGATCAACAGCTGTTTCTTCTAACGAGTAATGATTTAAAAGAAAACATTATTAATTATTAATAATAGTTATATGAATCCTTTGTAACATTAGAAACGCGAAAGTAACTCTATCTGTCTGTCTGTAGCGCTTTCAAGTAATAACTACTGAACCGATTGGATGACATTTGGTATGAGGATAGTTTGAGACCCGGGAAAGGACATAGGGTAGTTTTTATCCGACTGCGCGACTGCTAATAATTAATAAAACCTGTCATTTTATATCTTTAAGAATGATAATAATATTATTTTTACATAAGTATCTATGTAAATATAATTAGACTTAATTATAGCATTGATAATTTAAATAAACAAAAATAGGTATATCGATTATCTTATCCTATGTACTTAAATCTAATTTGATTATGTTATTTTATCGAGTGGGTAACAGTAATCATTAGATTGTAAGAGGAACTTAGATATTAAATCTTAGTAAGCAAGTACCTTATTATCAATAAAAAAAAATTAATCTATCTTGAATTAAAATACATTATCAAATACCTACGCTCTGACTTCATTGAAACACAAAAATATTTTGATAATAGATATTTTGTTCTTTTTAAGAATGAATTAATTAATCATATAAATAAAATCCTACATACCTAGATATTTTTATTATTTTTCTTTAAGTGCCACCCCTACTTTTATCACGGGCGTTTTGCCACAATCGGTGTAGGGCGCATAAAAGCGGTGCGGCGGGCGGCGCGCGCGCCATTCGCTCACAGAGAGTCGCGCGCGCACCAATGATCCTACCCGCCCGTACTATGTCGCCGCCGCACGGCGCCTTCCACCCGCCGGCGCATACGCACGTGGAGGAAGAACCAGTCTCACGCACTTATCAATATAGAAAAGTCATGAAACCAATGCTTGAAAGAAAGAGAAGAGCCCGTATCAACCGCTGCCTCGACGAACTCAAGGATCTAATGGTTACTGCTCTACAAGCTGAAGGAGAGAACGTCTCCAAACTAGAAAAAGCCGACATCTTAGAACTCACCGTCCGACATCTACATAGCCTAAAAAGAAGAGGGCAGTTGGTGTTGAAACCTGAAATGTCTTACGCTGAACGTTTTCGTGCTGGATTTACACAGTGTGCTACAGAAGTGTCTCAGTTTATTGCTAATGCTACGTTAGCTGCGAATGCTATGCAGCGCCAAGGTCCTGTAGACCCTCAAGCCGGAGCAAGGCTCTTACAGCATTTAAGTAATTGTATAAGAAGATTGGAGAATCCTCAAGTGGTACAGCCGCAACCTGTAGTGCCTAGTGGTGTGGCTAGGCCAACGCCGCTACAGCCGCTGCAGGCTATCGCGCCAGCGCCTCCTCCTCCACAGCAAGCTTCGTTACAGAGGACAGTGGTACCAGAACGAGGGTTGAAGAGGTTGGGAGAGCCGATGGATTCGGAAGCGGCGATCGCGAAGCGGGCGTACGCGCCGCCTTCGCCGCCGCACAGCCCCGCCTCCGAGGCTGACTCCGCCCAGTCGATGTGGCGGCCGTGGTGACCAGTGGCCACTGGCTCAGCTCCTGATCTCGCATGCCCAAGGACTGACAATGTGTGATAACTGATAATCATTTATATTGTTGTTTGTATCTTTAACGTTCCTAGAACTGATGTGTGTTACGAAGTATGGACTGTTCTGCTTGCTTTGCTTGTTGAAGTTTTTTTTAATTAATTTAATAAATTAAGGTTTTTTGTTCAATAGTAATACGTTATTTTGTATTCCTAACTTCGACGTCTTCCGCATCGGTTAAGCATTTACTTTACGAATAAGTACCATGTAGAATAGTTAGCACCTAAGATTACTGTGATAACAAGTTGTCTTTGATATTAGGTTAACGTAATAATGAACTATATTAGGATAATAAAAGACAATAAATAAATAATTTTTGTATTACCCACATTTTGTTTTGTTCCGAATAGAACCTTCTTAATATTAGCATAACAGGAATCTCTATGAACTATGTTTTTAACCAACGTCTTCTAAGTCTTCTTTCAACTAACCTATTTATAAACTATCTCTTTTTAATTTCTCTTAACCCAAATTACTAACATAGGTATTACTTGAATAATTAATTTCAAAATAGCTAACACAAAAACAATTAACAATAAGATAATAGGTATATTATGTAGGTAGGTGGCGGGGCGGTATCGGCCTCGCTTTTCATAAAAGTTCGCGGGTTCGAACCCAAGTCGTGCCCACATATCATGTTTGTTTGTTTAATCAGTATTGAGGAAACCGGTATGTCTAAGAACTTATCATTCGAGGACATGTGACATCCACTAACCCGCACTTAATGTCAATTAGGGCCTAAACTCTCTCAATTCGTAAGATAGTTGAGAGAAGACCCGTGCCCAGCAGTGGGACACTAAAAAGATTGAAATGAATTTTATTCGTGTATTTAAAGATGTATGGGAAACCCTGAATTTACGTAACTTTTAATATTTGCTTCTAGAGTTCAAAGTCATATACATTAGATGCATTTCCTGACAATTAAATAGGAGTTTGATGAACATCTAGATCTCTGTGAACATTCACACGGTGGTCAGTGAGCGTAGCACATTATTATGTCTATAAAAAGATTAAATTACAGAAACCGTAGCGCTCGACCAAAAAAGATTACATTCTAGGCTTCTGCTTGGACTTCTCTCGCGTGGGATTAGGATAAAAATCAGTATTAAAGGATATAATCTTTCTCTGTACCAAATTTCATAAAATTTCGTGAAATAGTTTTTGCGTAAAGGAGTGCTAAACATACGCATATCTATCATTAGTTACAAAATTATTATTATAATATTAGTATGATAGTAAGTTTTGATGGATAGTTACCTAAAAGAAGTAGGCAGAAGTAAAATATGAAAATTTCCGTTCATCAGGCACTATTCCAAGCTTCAAGATTCAACCAAGATTCTTTTAATAGCAAAGTCTTTTTGTTCGACCCGGAAATCGAACCCAGGATCGCTTATAACTGGACCATCGAGATATTTACGACTTTACTGAACAAGAACTACAGGTTTTGTGAAAACCTTGACATTCCATGATAGGTTTGACCTGAAGTAGATGGGCTTGGTTCTAAAACAAAAATCTAGACAGTGTTTTGTTTTTACGTTTGCCGACCCTTAAATCACAGAATTACTCTGCGCCACTGTCCCTAGCACTTGATATGAAAGAAGTAAGCCGAATAGCGACATCCCGGGTTCGATTCTCGGGTCGATGAAAAAAACTTACCTAATCTACCTATTTATATAGAAATCAATGCCACTTTTCGTTGTAATTTTATAACTCAAAAACGGGCTTACCTATTCAAACTAAATGTTTAGGCATTGTTTGGACTATTCAGTAGATGGTTTATGTAAAGTTTGCACAAAACCGGTTGAGCAGTTCTTTATTTATTACATTTTTTGTAAATTGTTGAGTGGACTCAAGCTACCCGGGCGAAGCTGGGGCGGGCCACTAGTATTCTTAGATAATGAAGTTTGAATTTTATTGTCTATGGGACTTAAAAATAACTGGCGAAAGGGGAGTTATATTCATCTCTACCTTTACCTTTGAGTGTAGGCAGAGATAAATATAACTAAAGCGCTATGTTAAGACATCAAATCTATAATTGGAATTATAACAAACAATGTTTAAACAGAAGGACCGACTTAAAATTCCAATAAAACCGAGCTGTGTAAGTACACTTTTGAAAGTTGGTCTATGGCCACCGTCATCAACGGAGGCCTTTCTCGGGTTCAGACTGCTTGCGACCACGACCGTTGAAACCCGTGTCTAAACGTAAATCCAAATTAAAGGTGACCGCGTTAATTGCCCGTTATGATAATATTAACCCAGTTATGGCCGAACAAACAAAAAGAACATCAGAATTTATTTCTTCTGAAGAATAATAACAATGATTGGAAGATTCTGGTACATTTAGAAAATACCGTTATCTCGCTAATTGGTCACAGATAGTTTACGAATTTCAAAGGAAGTATACCTAACATTCGCATTATTTTGAATGAGTACTGCAAATGACTGCAATTCAATTTACCCCTAGTACGAGTTCGTCAGTACGAAACAAGTTTTGGGATACTATCTTGAATCTGTCAAAACGCTATTCCACATGAATTTGTTTACTGAAAAAATAAATTTGGTACAAAAGAAATAAAATGCTACAAATAGAATAAAAACATTTGGGAATTTTTGTATTTCAACTCAGCATCTTGACATTTTACTAATTTACAGGGTTATTTAAAAAACAGCAACCTCGCAGAAGAAGATAACTGACACCATAAGCAGCATATTTTGTTGTATGAGTTTTGACACTTTTGACATAACTCAATACATGATAAGTTACGCGACTCTAATGCGTGCTTGCGCTCCTACAAAAATTTCACCAACTTCTCCAGATAACCGTCGGGTTTATATTCAGTGGTCGCGAGGCTTGCAGGCAGTATGTATTCACGGTCCTCCATAGTTTAGATTAAGATTCAAGTGGAAATATAAACTAAAATAAAAATATAAAAATAATAATTTAAATATTTTTTTTTTAATAAAAGTTATAAAAAGTCGTAGAACAAAAGTTATTGCTTAAGATATCAGCTATTTACTCCTAAGAGGTTGCTAGTGTTTTGAAAATAATAGTATTTGAAAACTTTTTTCGTATAAAAACTCGTACTAGGGGTACTGGTGAAACAAAAGACCTGTCTAAAGAATGAAACGCGTGTCTAATAGCTTGTATAAACTGTAATAAAACTGAATTGTTTATGAACTAGAAAAGTGTAACGAAATATTAGTACTCGTGAATAGTTCAGTGTACACCAAGTAACAGTACATTTAATTAACGATGTGACCTAAACGGGCACGTCCGAAAAACGCGTGTATAACCTTTTTAGAAGGAGCGATTACCGGAGCGCGGGCGCACGTTGAAATTAGTTCAATTGGATTAGGGTTGTCAAAAAATATATTTAAATTTTTAAATATATCCAATCTTCATAATTTTGCGAGACATATTCTTATTAGAGTTTATTTCATAAAACTAGAAAACATTAATATTACGTGTAACAAAATAAAATTAATTGAAATAAAACTATTCTAATGCAGACTTTATAGTCACGAATGATGTGTGATATTCGCGTCAATTTAAGAAAATATTAAAATCAATTTTCTTTCCTACATCAACCACCAGCTGTGAGGTATTTTAGCTATCTACTTACCTACATTAATTTCTACCTAACCCCTGATATTTAAAAAATTGCAAAGCTAAAATTTATCTTCATCTTTTGTTCGCGAAAAACTTAAAAACTACTGATCTGATCTTCATGTGGTTTTCACTAATAGACAGAGTGGTCCATGAGGAATAATTTGTACCCGTGCGAAGCCAAGTCGGGTCTTTAGTTATTCATAAAACTTATAATAACGAAACTTATCTGAATGCTCACTAAAGTTTAACTTAATATAGACAATCTTAGTTAGTTTTTATGAATTGTAGGGTACTTAATCTTTTATCCGCTTATTTCAAGATAAAAATAACTTATCTATTGAAATATCTACTTACTTGCTACTTGAATATAATTTGTTGTTTTTTTTTCTTGACCACACGCTTACAGAATCTTAAGCAGCTATGTAATTACAGACTTATTAACTTGAAATATGATCTGGCAGCCCTGGCATAGGAATTAGTCCGGCAACAGCTAATTGGTAAGCGGTTGCGTGCGCGCACCGTGGGAAGCGCCCGGTGAAAATACGGATCGCAATTTGGAGTTTTAGTTACGGCGGTGTGTTATCTATTTTTTTTTGTTTTTGAAACCAAAATTATAAACAATTCGTAACGTAATACTTTTAGTGTGACGAAATCGAGTTTAAAATTGTTATTGTTGTGTAGTTGATATAATAAAATATAGATTGGTTGAACGGGCCGGTGGCATGGTCGGTAAGATGCTTGCTTTTCACACCGCAGGTCGTGGATTCGACTCCCACCCAAGACTTTTGTGTGATGAACTTGTCTGTTTATCTTGTGTGTTGGTGTAATTATCTATATTTAAGTATGTATTTACAAAAGAAAAGTATTATATAGTATATTACCAGTTATCTGGTTTCCATAGTACAAGCTCTGCTTAGTTTGGGATCAGATGACCGTGTGTGTTAATGTCCCACTATTTTATTATTACATTATTTTTATTCGATGTTTTGATAGTAACTGCTTACTTAATAACGTACTTCCCTGTCTAAGTGTGTTATATCAGAATAATGGAGTCAGGATCTCTGGAGGTTTTTTTTTATTTCTGAACTGGTCCTGCGTTTGACTAAACTTGACTGATGTTAAGCAATGATGTAGTCTACGATGGGACCAGCCTGTCCACTCTATAGTGATCACTATTGATTTACTCGTGATTACGAACACCTTTCGGTGAGAAGGTGGCAGTGGCATGAGGCTCCATATGGTTAGAAACCATAAAGAGCTACAAAAAATTTCGACCTACCCTCTTAAATGAGCTCACCAGACATCGCACCGTAACACAGCAAGGCCGCTTGGCGGTACGGTTTTGTCTGGTCTAGTCACTAACCACAGCCGAAGCCTACCACTAGTTAATTACCAGTTGATTGTCACCTGATTTACACCACCCGGGGGCCACGTGTGGGGATTCAGATAAAAGGTGCACTCCACAAAGGTTGGATTAAAGATAGCTGCAGAGATGCTATGCTTATCTTAATATCAAATTTCATCCAAATTGGTTCTGTAGTTTCACATTTAGAAATTTAAGTAAGGAAAAGCATTATTTAAGTTATGTGCCTACCTACAAACTCGATATGGACTTTCTTATTATCTGTATTATATTTTTCAGAATTAGATTTTTTTTTTAATATTAAGTTCGCGCCTTCAGTGATCTTCAAAGTCAGTTCCATTAATGTAATAAGAAGATTTAGGTGCGTGTAAATCGTTTTTGTATACCAGTGGAGAAGAGTCCATATAAGCTTGCCAATTGCCAATAAGCTTGCCTTTAGGAGTAATAATGTAACGACTAAAAGTTTTAAATATCACCAAAAAATGCAGTACCCCCTTCTAAGTAAGTTTGAAAGTCGCGAAACAACAACACACCACAGCCATTCAAAAAAATATTGCTATGAGTTAAAAAATTGGTTGTTAAAATAATGGTTTTATTCTGTTAACGAATTCTTTAACAAAAATCCATGTAAACATTATACTCTTGATCTCGCATTGAAATACAAAAAGTGAATTAATTGTGATCATATATGCAATTCTAATGATAATAATAATCCCATGATTTAATGATGTGACATAATTATAATGTTTAAATATATGATTATGTAATGTTAACATAATAATTCATATGTATTTAATAATATTAGTAATTTAAGTAATATAAATTGAATTTGCATGCCGCTGTGTCGGCAAGATATCATAAACTTGTATTCCTACATGTCTTGAACAAATAAAGAATTGAATTTAATTGAAATCTATTATTTTGCTCTATATTTTAACTTCCATTTTACAAGTTTTCTCTCTTCACCACCGGCACCCAGTGTTTGTTACTTCAATTGAATTAAACACAATACGAATTTCCTTACTCGTAAGTAGTACGTACTTTCTGAATGAACGGGACCAACTGGTTTGAAATGTTAATCAGTAATGAAGGTCGTTACCTTGATATGGTAAGATTATAGAGCTACTGTCTTGTTTAATGAAGAAATATACTGACACTGTCAGTTGATTAAGTTCTTAAAGTTCTTAAGGTGAGTATTTATGTTAACGATGGACTGTATGGATAAGCGAGGAGAACTTGAAAATTAATAAAAACTTAATAAATCTGAGAAGATTTTCTTAAATAATAATTATTTTATGTCTTGAAATTACATCCACCCATGGTTTCCATTTTGGCGTTGTTTTTTTGTGTTGTTGTTTGGTGTGATGTTGGTGTTGTGTTTTGCGTTTTGCTGTTGTGTCAACTCAAGAATGCAATTATTTCTTAGTTTCTTTTTTTTTTTCAAATTAGGTTTAATTTTTCATACTTGACAAAGTTGTTATTTTTCAGCTCATTTGGTTTTATATTTAAAAACAAATTCAAATATTAATAGTAAATATTTGTATAGCCCAGTGGCGAAGGGTGTAAGTCTGAAAAAGGGAAGCCGGAGCAACTTCTCTCTTCTTCTTACTTATGAAATAATATCTATTAACTACCGTCACCGATCGTTCTTACACTTGATGCTATACTTATTTATGTTGCGATTTATAACTTTCAGGCGTAACATAATATATTGTTAAGTATGTGTGATATTGACCATTCCCTAAAGGGAAACCGATGAGAATCGGCTTGCATGGACGCTTCACCGCTGGTATAGCCCTTAAGATGATTTAATTACTTTTAACTGATGGTTATCTGCCTCTAGTTCCTAAACCACCCAGTTTAAAGGTTGTTTAGTGATTATTATCTTAATTTAATTAATTTATAGTGTCTTGACTACACTTTATGGATGCATAATGAGATTTTCGGTATCTTCGGTGAGAAGATGAATATTCAGAGTGTTTATATCAGGTAGGTTCCTACTATTTTAGTTAGGCCCACTTGCACTTACTGGTTAAACCGAATTAAATAACTAATTTATCTTGCGCCATCTTTGGGGGCTGAGTCACCTTCCTCCGTGGGAATGCAACTTTTATCTGAATCCCCACACGTGGCCCCCGGGTGGTGCAAATCAGGTGACAATCAACTGGTAATTAAGTTTACTTGTAATTAACTGGTGGTAGGCTTCGGCAGTGATTAGTGACCACCCACCAGACAAAGCCGCACCGCCAAGCGGCCTTGCCGTGTTCCGTTGCGATGTCTGGTGACACCATTTGGGGGGTGGGTAGAAATTGTTGCTCTTTTAGGGTTTCTAACCAAAAAGAGCATCATTCCACTGCCACCTTCTCGCCGAAATTCATTCGTAACTACAAATGAATCGGTATAGTGGGCATGCAAGAGTAATCCTAGGGCTAATTTTCTAGTGATCTTATTCATAAAAATCTTATAAGACTGTTTAGTTAAAATGGACTTTGTCTCTTTCTTACTAGTATAAATGTCAAGATGGCAGACAAAAACAAACGAATTTATAAACCTATTTTAGCTATAATGAGCTTAAAGACGTTTATGAATACCGGGGTTAATATTTAACCCGCTGATGTAGGAGGGTTAAGTTAATCTATTTCAATGTAGTTTAATGTTAAATTAGAACACCACAGAAGAAATTAAATACAAGACAATAATATTAAAAATCGTCGTAATGGGGGTTTGACAGTTTACTTGGATTGTAGAGTAAAAGAAATGGGAACCGTAAGGAACGTGGAAAAGTGTGGGCGTTCTTCGTCTCTCAGCTCTTGATCCATCGTAGATCTAGAATATAAGACCTATAGGCCGACCGTTTCTCTCGCGTATCGCCTATTGCTAAGATTCTGACTCCTCAAGCTGCACAGACAGTGATGATGATTCAGGCGATATGGATATTAGTGACGAATAGTCTTACATTACTTTTATCTGTGGTTTAATAGTTCTTTAAGAGATTTAATTAATGTTTTATGACTTTGTACCTCAGATGGCCTGTAGTGCAGGTGATAGAAATAAAATATCGAATTTCCCGTAATGCAGTGCGTTTGCGAATTCACTAATAGCTAAACTACAGAGTATGATGTTTTCCTTCACCGATATTGAGCAGCGGCGATGTTACAACGATGGAAAGCGCTTACCCAGTAAATACCGACTAACTTGTGACTTGACTCCATGCATGAGCCTATTGCCGATCACTGGGCACAGTTCCAAACTTTGAGTCGTAACTAAGATTTTCTAACTATATTAAAAAGTATTTATGCTCGACCCGGGAATCAAACCCGCGACACTCTTACCACTGGATCACTGAGGCAGTTAGTCAGATGATTAAAATTTGAGATTTATGCTTCAAAGAAAATACCTGTTTTATTAATTAAAAAATATTTATTAATTTTATCCGGGAGTCATGCATATAAAGTTGCTCATCTCAGCGGGGTGTTGGCTGATTGCGGCTTAGTTACACCAACGGCAAAACCTGACAACTGTTCATCTTTCTTAGGTATAAGGTCTTTCAATTTCTAAGCTAACACTGACCTACGATGAAACGCTCTTATCTAGTAAATACCTACTGATTCACTTGTGAGTCTTGTGACAGAACGCTGACAAATCATGGTTATCTAATAAGACCAAATTCTACAACAGTGTTATGTCAGCGACGCTCATTATCTCCATAATTATCTGGTTCTGTTCATATAAATTTACCTCTAAAGTTATATTTACCTCTGCCTGCACCTTAGGTTAATACAGGCGAAAGGGTTGTCTCTAAATTTTTTTATACTATAGTGAGACATTAACACACACGGTCATCTGATCCCAAACTAAGCAGAGCTTGTACTATGGAAACCAGATAACTGGTAATATAATACTTATACTTTTCTTTTCTTTTGTAAATATATACTTAAATATAGATAATAACACCCAGACACAAGACAAACAGACATATTTAAACAAATGTTTGTCTCGGGTGGGAATCGAACCCACGACCTGCGCCGTGAAAAGCAAGTATCTTACCGACCACGCCATCGGCCCGTCAATGTGTTTAATTATGTTTATAATGTAAGTAATTTTGTTCTTAAGTTTTTTACTGCCACCCTCAATAATGTTAACTTAATAAAATAAAACTACTTTTTAACGGATTTTATCGCGGTTTATTTTAGATTTTAGATTTTTTTTTGGACTTCAAATACCTAAGTCCACCCGTGAACATGAAGTCTAAAAAGACTTTGAAACGTCGGGATCTTAAATCTAAAATAAACCGCGATAAAATCCGTTAAAAAGTAATTTTATTTCAATGTATGATATTCGCGTAAATCTAAGACAATACAATGTTAAGTTAGTTAGTCCGCATCGCTAGCGAGCGATATCGAATGCGCTCTACTTGTAAATTCGTGTAAAACTAATTGCCCAATATATGTACTTAAATGATATTCTATTTACTTTGCACCAGGAGTGAGTCTGCAAGTCCTACAGTACTGCGTTTCAAATAAGAATAGGACTGGGCTCCGCTAACTTCATACCACAAACCGTACAAAAGAAGCGTCAGCACAAAACATTAAGCTACAGACAATAATATTATTTTAAAATGTATAGAAAAGTGATTTCTGTAGAAAACTTTACCTAGGTATGTAGTTACGTACACCTATCTACCTAAGTAAATTTACGCGCTGGGATCCCATAAATTTGTACACAAACACTTATACACGGTCATAAACATACGTTTTATATTAAAGAAATTATTATAAGATGGCGGATTTCCAGTCCTATTCTTATTTGAAACGCATAGTAATATGTTATGTTGGTGAAGTTGAACCTTAGAATTGTGCAAACATCTAATATTACACACTAATCATGATTCTCAGCAGGAAATTATTTAACTTGTTATTGCCACGCGCAGGAAGATGCAAAACAGTGGTCATTAAAGTATTATATAATTAACTTCGTCTTTTATATCACGCTATTATCTTTATTAAGATAAGGCTAGTGTACACTGATTTCTGCTTACAGTAATTTATAGTCTCCTCTGATTCTGGCTTTAGCGGCTGGTGTGAACTCTGCTGTTCAATTTTGTTCCGAACGCCGCCTGCATTACCTTTAAAAAAACATAATACCTAATAAATGAAATAATATGAATACACCAGTATACCCTTAAAAGCCTCCAACTCTGTTTGAATATGGCCTTCCAAAAAACGGTGTAATATAAAAATTATGTACACTTCAGTTGGTCTGTCTGTCAGGCAGACTGAAACTGAAGTGAAAAAAGACCTGCTAGCACTGGGACTAGTTTTTACTAAATAATTCCTTCAGACTACTGCTGAATGCTACGCTAGTGCTATGCTAATGCTAATGCTATGCTAATGCTATGCTAATGCTATGCTAATGCTATGCTAATGCTATGCTAATGCTATGCTAATGCTAATGCTATGCTAATGCTATGCTAATGCTATGCTAATGCTATGCTAATGCTATGCTAATGCTATGCTAATGCTATGCTAATGCTATGCTAATGCTATGCTAATGCTATGCTAATGCTATGCTAATGCTATGCTAATGCTATGCTAATGCTATGCTAATGCTATGCTAATGCTATGCTAATGCTGACACTGTTGTTTAAATCGGAACGCATTTTAAATGATTATGTTAGTAGGTAGTCAGTAATAATTATTGTGATTTATATTTTTGGACGTCAAATAACTCAGTCCACCTGTGAACATGAAGTCTGAAAAGACTGAAACCTCGGGATCTAAAATAAACCGCGTTAAAAAATTGTTTTATTTCAATGTTTGATATTAGCGTAAATCTAAGACAATACTCAATGTTTTTCATTCCGACCTCGAGATTTTGGAAGCTGCTGTTGAAACCATCCATAAAGGATTCCCGACAGAAAAAACGTATATTTTTTTATGTAAAAGTTACAGAAGATTTAAGGAGATTTTTATAGGTACACCACCGTAGCTTCTACTTCTATCTTTCCATCATTGGCTTAAATAATGTACTAGTTCTATGTTCTAGTGTGACTGTAGACAGTAAGGTAGTGTGGCTGTAAATTAAGGATCCAAGTATCCTAGTTACTAAGTCACTTGGGTCGAATCAAAAGCAATTTTAATTATACGTAGAATTTTAGACGTCTGTATAGTCTTTACGGCGCATAAATATAAAGTTTTATATTACAAGTATTAAGTAAACGGAAATAGCTCAGACTTAAGATTTATCTTGATACCTAAACATCCGCTGTTATATGCAACCTTGTGTTGGCGTCTGTGAGAATTTATTAGTGTGTTGTATAAACTAATCTTTAATTGAAATAAAACTACATACTTTATAATGGATTTTAAATTTTAATAACTTTAATTATTTACAGAAATTAATTAAATAATTATTTTTCTTTCGATATTTTTATTTATTTTTGGCAGTAATAATTGTGAATAATAAAAATAGGTTTGGACATCTAATACCTCAGTAAAGTCATAGTGAACATAAAGTCTAACAATATTTTGTAATATCGATATATAAAAATCTAATACAAACAGGGATAAAATCCGTTTTATAGTAGTTTTATTTCAATGGGTGATATTAGCGTAAATCCAACAAAATACTTTGAGTAGGTATCCCTTTTTTTTCGTCGGGAGACAAAAACCCTAACTTAAATAAAACTACTTTTTAATGGATTTTATCGCGGTTTATTTTAGATCCCATTGTTTCAAAGTGTTTTCAGACTTCATGTTCACGGGTGGACTGAATTGAGATATTTGACGTCCGAAAATATTAATATAAACTTTTTAATATTAATATTATATTCGCGTAAATCTAAGACAGTACTATACTAACTCAACAAGATAAAAAGTAGGTACCTAACTATTTAACAACTAAAGTGAGTGCGCGAATTACTCAACTTGATTACGGTAGCTTACTTGCACAATTTTTCATCAATATTGTCTGAACAAAAGACTAAAAATAAAGTGACGATCGCGTGCTACTCTGTAAATTGACCAACACTTTTATAGTTGCTTAAATGAATCAAGTAATAGGTATAATACGGAAGAGACTTTATTGTTAGATTCAAATACTGTAAAAATTGTCGACGGAATAATTTTATTACCAAAAAATACTTCAATTTTGTTTCTACGTAATATTATTATATTTTGGGACTTTACACACAAGGTCATCTGTAATCAAACAAAGCAGAACTTGTGTTATGGGAATCAAATAAGATAACTGATACTATAAATAATACCCTTTTGTTTGGTAAATATATAATTAAGACAATACTAAGACAATACTATAATATATAATTAATTAAATAAAATAGTTTTTTTTTAATTCTGAAGTAGGCGCTTGATCACAAATTACCTTATGTCGAGCAATGCTGTGGTCTACAATGGAACACGCCTGCCCAATATATATACGTATCTTACCAACCACGCGACGGGCCCGTCGATATCGGCATAGAAACCTTGTTCATTACCTTGACAACCTAAAACTTCAAACCTTTGACGGGCCGGTACAGTGGCGTGGTTGGTAAGTTACTTGCTTTTCACGCCGCAGGT
This sequence comes from Meganola albula, assembly GCA_936450015.1. Lineage (NCBI taxonomy): Eukaryota > Metazoa > Arthropoda > Insecta > Lepidoptera > Nolidae > Meganola > Meganola albula. The sequence continues at coordinate 4,407,928 of OW388159.1, read as the reverse complement.
TCGATTCCTAGCGAAGTCAGACATTTATGTGATGAAGATGCCTATACGACGACGATACTATTATATATTACTAACTTTCGACCACGGCATCGCCACGTGGTATGTGGAATAAAAAGTAGCCTATTTGTTAATCTAGACCATAATCTATCTCTGTGCTAAATTTCATCCAATTCTGTCCTGTATTTATTGCTTGAAAGAGTATCAAACATCCATACATTCTTATAAACTTTCGCGTTTATAACATTAAATTGGATTATTTAAATCTTTCTGCTCGCTGATATAACCGCATGAAAATGTGTTCATTAGTTATTGAGATCTGTAAAAACGACGAAACTGGAGACTCTGTTTTATTATAATGTAGTAAAGTGGCTACCTAATTAAATCTTTACAATAAAAACTCACTAAATGTATTGGTAAGCGCAAAACTCGAGAACGGCTGAACCAATTTCGGTAATTCATTTTTAGAATATTCTTTTAAGTACGAGGATGGTTCTTAAATTAAAAAACTACTTCGAAATGGCTTAACCGATTTCTATGAAATTTTATACATATGTGGTAGGTCTGAGAATCGGTCGTACCTAATCTATTTTCGGGCCTGGTAAGTGGCACTACCTTACCGGGCAGGACAACGTCTGCGGGCTCTGCTAGTGTTACTTTAAAAGTAAAAGTTATCTTTGTTTACCGATATTAATCTGCTTCAGGTTTACGTAAGACCCATTCAATGAATTTTAGACAGTGTTATGACTTTGACTATTGTTATAAATAACAATTGCATACAGAATCTATAATATCTACAATATTGCAGCTAAAAGTAAATATTTAAAATTGTTGAAAATGTTCTTTTTATAAGAAGGAAGCCTTGCTTCCACTTTTATTATGCGAACTGCCAAGTTGTCGAGTTCGCTACCGGCATCTCTGTTTCCCTATAGCTGTAATATGCATGTCTTCAAATCACGAGTGAATCGGTATTTACTAGGTAAGACGTTCTAGACTACATTATTGCTTCACATCAGACAAGTTAAAGGTCAAGCGCAAGCCTATTACAGAATAAATAAAAATTATTGAAAAAGTATCGGATCTTTTAAACCATTTTATTCATTCCGGTTATACGCCATCTTAGGTGGTCCGCTATTTTGGATTTAGAATGACGTCTTACAGCTAATATTTAAAAACTTTTTCCGCATAATTTTCTTCTGGGAATGTACCCAGAAAGCTAGCCTGCCGCATTGGATGGTATTGTCGTTTTCTTGAGATACTAACCAGCATTCTGGTCGCATGTGTTGTCAACTAGGCGATTTGGAAACTCCTTGAAAAATGAACGTGCTTCTGGATAGATATCAGTTAGATAACTTAAACTTATAATATAAATATGTAATATTTTTTAATAAATTATAAAATCTAAAAGCTATGCTTCCAATAATTCCTCCGCATCACTGCGCTGTCATAAGCTTTTTGAGCCAGGAGCAAACACCGGGCTTCTCTGCACATGCTGCAGTGTCTGCAGTCCGGCACCATGGCCCGGGAAATGTGAATATTACTATGTAGATGGAGTTTTAATGGATACCCTGCCCTGCGCCCACAGAAATACTAATGGTTTTCCCATGCCAAAAATAGTACCTAAGTGATTTCTTATTTACTAAAAATCGTAGTCGCCCCACATAGTTGGGCATTGTGTAGAATATGCGTGGATGTAAATAATTGTTACTATGCCATGTCTTACATTATTTTTATATTATAAAAACTATAAACAACATGCATTTTATCCATTAATGTCTGTCTAATCCAATGTATGCCCACTGCCTACGTAGATATGCGGGATTAAAGACAAACATATCCCTTTAAAAATTATTACCCAAAGCATTTAACACGTGGGTGTGCGTAGGTAGCGTCTGAATAATGCATGGCTTATTAAGTGTTTATCTAACTAATGGTGAGAATTGATTACTTCAGTTAAATCTCCGTGATTTGTCTTGTGGTGTCCACGTTCAATAACTTCACTTTAAATCTAATTGGGAACTTTAGTGCGTTTTAGCAGAAGGTTACGTGCTTACTGCTTAAATCCAGGGACGGACCTTAATAACGAAGACTCTTGAAAATGTTTCTGTGTATGGTTCTTTAGCTTACACTCGTAATAACTGTAGGTGTCCTGTGACTGTAACCTTTGTGCTTCAAGTGTCTTGCGAATATTTAGCGAACCCACAGAAGACCCAATGTATTTATCACTGCTTGATAACAACGTAACAACAATGATGTTTCATTTATCCTCATTTGGATACGTTAAGTACAATAAATTGGATCTACCCTCAATTTCAAGATTGTTGCTAGCTATATCGGACTTGGCTTTAAAATATAGATTACAGGTCCTAGGCCTCTGTATGACAGCAACTCAATATCAATGAAGAAAAGCGTCATAAGGAAACCGGCATATTTTATAACTGTTTTTGGGAGCTGAGTCACCTTCGTCCGTGAGAGTGCACCTTTAATCTGAGTCCCCACATGTGGTCCCCAGTTGGTGTCGAAATTGTTGCTCCTTTATGGTTTTAAACCATACGGAGCCTCATTTCACTGCCACCTTCTCACCGGAAATTATTCGTAATTTTCGGTGAATCGACGTCCCGACGTAGACTACGTCATTGCTTAATATTAGGCAAATTGTAGTCAGGCGCTGGCCTATTTCAGATTAAAAGAAAACAATTCAGGACATTAACTTGCACTTGGCCAATGTATTTGATTTGAAGCCCAAACTCTCTCTACATTTCAAATTTAAAGACGGGTTGTTGAGAGAAGACCCATGACCCTTACCCAGCAGTTCGACACTAGAAGGTTGTCACTTTTACTTTTCAGAAGTTATCAGACTACAGAGTACAATCAGAACCGAAATGAATGCAATACCAGTTGCAATGCTTTTAACATAAGTAGGTAAATAGAATAAAAAGTATCTAAATCGTGACGACTTCGGCCGAGCAATAGAGATAATTGATTGATATAAAAACTCGCGAGGAGCCGCGAGCCGTGATGGTCAGTGTTTTTAGTGTACTCCGCAATGCAGGGTTATGTAGATGGCCTAATTATCTTACTTTCTACTACTAATTATTTTAAATGTCTCATCATCGCACAAATGCTAAAGAGCCTATATGTAAAACGTTCAGGTGCGGTATTAATCCAAGAGATGTACACTTACAAGAGTAGCAGTGGCAGGATTGCGGTGATGGGTTAAAAAAAAACCAAAAGCGGTTTACGAGCCGCGCTAATGGATTTAATGCAGTTTTGACATTCAGTCAGAAATACTGACTGGTTATGCAGCGCTCCGTATGTGAAATGAGAGAGTTGGTGTAGCGAGAGCACCATTCGCGCTGTCGGGCTCTGCACCTACGTATGTTTGGCATCATTTCTTAGATACCATGCAACCTGATGATCCGTTTCACCGCTGAAAAAAACTGAACGAAAGTTTACCATAATCATTATTACTAACCTCCAAATAAAAGGATTATCGTGCAGTTATTATATAAAGGAAAAATCGAGAACTAGCTAGAAGAAAGTCTTGATTATTTGCAGTAAAGTGATCTAAATAGGCAACCCTAACAATGGTACCAGTTTGCATCACGGCACGGCACAATAATGTTGGGTAACGAGCACTCGAGTTTGACGGATGGGACCAACATTTACATAAACTGTCCACTGACCACTCGACTGGAACTCACCAAAAACTAAAGAAGTCTGAACTTTTGATGAAATGAGGTGACAATTGCAAGGATTTAGTAGATCAGGAAAATAAAACGGACCATCTACACGTGGGTAACTCAAGACAGGACAGATGGATTATCTTTGCTTTTGGCTTCGTGTAAATGGTCCCTAAGGTAGAAAGTGTAGCCATTTCCATCCGAATTGAAAAACTAGGTTTCATTTTTTGATTTGAAGTCTGTTAAAAGTTAAAACGATTTGATATGCCACTAAAACGCATCTTTCTCATTGTGTAAAAATCTAATGCAACTATTAAAAAGCCTTAAAAATAATACGTTAGTTATATAAAAAAGAAACCCGTACAAGTGTTGTCTAGATGAGGTTGCGTGAAAAAGTCGCACGTCAGTTGAGTCGTGGTTGCGGCGCGCGCCGAGACCGTCACGCGCCCGTTGTCTGTGCACGAGCTGGACAGGGACGGACTTGACGGGATAACTATTTTTTTATCTTAAACACATAGCATTGCATTCGTTGGAAAACTACTTTCTGGTAATATCTTTTAAATTTATGTTTATTTAGTATACTCCCAAATTGTTAATGTTACATGTCAAAAAATTTGAACTATACCTAGATGTTAGTACTTTTTTAATGTTATTTAAGTTAACCTTTCCTTTACCTACATATAATATTGCATTCGGATTATTTACAGGATAGCGGTGCCTTAGCAAAACAGGAAAATTAAAAGTCTGATGGTAATTAAATTATTTATTATTAATTTATTTTCATGTTAATTACTTAGTTAAAATTAAAATAATGTTTTCAAATAGATTTAGAATAAAAAATACAAAACATGTTGGCAATCTAGGCTTGGCAGAGCCTGATTACCATAATACCTCGATCAAACCTACCGAGCAAAAGGGCGAAAGAGTGCCCTCCGGGTACTGGGTCGGTATTTACATTAGAGTTATAAACTCGTTCGTCGCTACGTTTCACGACCAAGTACTCGACCGAGAGCACTGTCACGCCCTTTTAGCATTGTGCCGTCTAAAGTGACAAAAATCTTGAAGATGAATAACAGTTATAAGGTATAAATGTTATAATATAGCAGTATATATCCATTCAAATACGGCCCTGCGTGTTAGTTGCCACAGGCGATAGTTTTCCCACGGTCGACGCGGCCCGCTTCGTGGCCAAGTATAGCTCGGCTATTTACATACGCCTCCCACTGCCTACCGTATTACACGACCAACGCAAAACACTACCATAACTACTTCTCTACAGAACAACATCGACCACTTCAATTTTATCGCTTTATATTATCGCAAGTACGATTAGAGGCCTACTTTTCTACTTCGATATACAGATTCGTATAGTTGTTCTCAGAATTTTACAGGTCTTTTAAAAAAATATCTATACCTACTAATATTATAAAGCTGAGTAGTTTGTTTGTTTGATAGAATACGTATATCTCAGGAACTACTGGTTCGGTGGACATATTATTATAATGTATCGGCAGTTAGTCTCAAACAGCTCTTGACAGACACATCTCAATTGTTTCATAACCTAGTTAGAAGGCGTCCTACGCCACGTTAAAGTCTAACTTAACGAGTTTAGGTGGTTTTTACGGAAGACCTAACCCAATTAGCAGGAAGGGACTTTATTGGATTACCGAACTTTTTCGATGAGCCGTCCAAAGACGGTCAAGCTGATAAAGCAACTGATATAGCAACTCCTTGAGGGCTCTCCATGTGGGGACAAACCTTGGCTCAGGACGTTACCGGACATCTCTAGATTTAGGGTATCGGGCTGTTTAAAGTTCTTATATAGAGACTATTCCTTGCCCATCCCCCACTTTCTCAGCCAGTCTAATGGTACCTATTTCAGCTTATTAATGTGGTGAGCTATTAGATTATTCTAAACTCGTTTCAATTTCTTTATTAGGTACTTAATATTGTGACGTAACTAAAATATTTAGATATATGGTACCGCGGACTTTTTTGTTGATATTTATGGCTTCTATAAAACTGTAGTACATAACTTTGCTCTAATTTGAATAGTTTCCGCAGCGTATGCGATATAATGTTTTTTTTCGTTATTTTTTTCACATCTGGGGTAAAATTATTTAAGTTTTCATACGGATCCCTAAATTTTTTTAACATATGATATAGCCTATGTTACTCAGTAAAGTTGAAGCTTTCCAATAGTGAGCGAATTTTTTAAATCGGTCTGGCAGTTTTTGAGCCTATTCGTTACAAACAAACGAACAAACAATCAAATCTTTCCTCTTTATAATATTAGTACAGATGTGTTTGATCTTACAGAGAAACCCACCACTAACATAGCTCTTTCCTTAACTCTTTCGTATGAAGCCTGTATTTTATCAGATTTTAAAAAAAGGAGGATTTATTGAAGTCGTCGTTAAATCGGTAGATTCGATAGTACAAAGATGGTAGCAAAGATTTTTGGGACATTATCACAGACTTCAATTACCAATAGTAAATGTTTTTTTCGCTTTTTTTGAAGGCAGTTCTGTTGTTTTTCTTTGATTTTTTTTATAAATAAACGTTAGCAATTTAGTTCAACAAAAAAATATTGATTAAAATCAATCAAATAATTAAGTCACTTTAAAAACTGATCCATAAATTGGTTCTAAGTTTGATTAATACAAAATTGGTTCCAGTGCTTTAAAAAGGCTGCTTACAAACCAGTTTAACTAGATCTGAATGCGTGTTTCTTGCTGATAGCTATTTTGACAACATTGTTATGACAGGACATAGACCTCCTGTGCATAATGATTATTATTTATTATTGAAGTCGTGGGAAAATAATTTGGATTTGGGTGGTAGACCAGAGGTGGCGTAACGGTATCAAACACAGATTTGGATAAAAGTTGCGAATTACGTGCCGTGGGTTGTGCGCGTATATTTTTGCGTCAATAGTTTTATCACCGCTGCTAGATATAGTTGACAGAAAACATCGTAAGAATACCGGCATATCTAAGAACTAATCATTCGAGGACATGTGACATCCACCAACCCGCACTTAGCCAGCGGGTGTAGATTAAGGCCTAAACTCTCTCAACTCATAAGATAGTTGAGAGAAGGCCCGTGCCCAGTAGTGGGACACTAAAAAGGGCTAAAATGAATGAATGATGACGATGATATTAGTATTATACTATCTGTGATAATTATCAAGACGTCCTTACCACTCACAAGAGCTCAGCGAACGAAAAAATACTGAAGAAAAAATAAAAGAAGCTTCAGTTATCAATTATTGAAGGTTGTGAATTGATGTCGACACTTACCCCGTATTCATAGACGTATTTTAAGCCCATTATAGCTAAAATACATTTATAATTCGTTTGTTTGTCTTTGTTTGTCATCTTGACTTTAATACTAGTAAGAAAAAGACAAAGTCCTTTTAAACTAAAGAGTCTTATAAGATTTTTATGAATTAGGCCAAATTCTCTATTTATATGCCTGTGTTTATGTTGATGATGTGCTTTGCCTAAATCAATAAATAAATAAATAAAGTGCGACTCAGATTTGACTATATTTTATTAATATAACATAGCGTCACGCTTATATTACCCGAAGATGCAGGCAGAGGTGAATACCACTTACTTTTATCCATAGATTATAGGTGGCGAGCCTATTGCCATTCATCGGGCACAATTCCAAACTCCAAGCTGCAACTAAGATTCTTTAAGTGTTTTTGCTCGATCTGGGAATCAAAACCGGGAGCTCGCGGTTATTAAGCAAATAAGGTCACCACTGGACCACTGAGACAGTTTGTTTTACAACGACCAAAATAATACATAGTACTACTTTAATTTTTACTATTATCAGTAGAGTAGATACTTATTATATTATGTTACTAGCTTTCCGCTGCGGCTACGCCCGCGTGAACTACATATCATGCCCAGCAGTGGGATAAAAAGTAGCCTTCCTCAACAAATGGCCTATCTAACAGTGCAAGAATTTTTCAAATCGCACCAGTAGTTTCTGAGATTAACGCGTTCAAACGAACGATCTCTTTAGCTTTATAATATCAAGTATAGATTCTTAATCTTAACTCTAAAGAAAACTTCAGTAAAAAGTATCACCTTTCCATAAAAAGCAACCAACAAATGATGCCGTAACAAACGGACATAAAAACAAAACTCATTCATTACAAATGTTAAAAGCAATTAACTCAACACTGATTTATACTTGATTAACTCCAGTAAGTTGAACTTCCAAAACCAGTAATCTGTCTACTAAAGAAGCGAATGTATGTCTATACCCAGTAATCAGGGCTCTGCCTCCCATTCAAGCCTTAATCCTTATAGACTACTTCATTCGCAGACAATGCAATAACAATAACATCCTGGCATATTACCACAACCATACCTTACTCTGGGATATTATCATCTGATCTCATACTAAGACCAGATAACCAGATACGTATTCTACTTTTTCAAACTCAAGACTAACACACATGTTCATCTCATAAATATCTGTGAGTAAATCAATAAATAAGTTATTGTTATTCATTAAGATATATTAAACGAGTAATTCATAAATGCGTCAAATAATTAAATACATAATAATTAAAAAAAAACGAAAACTTCAATGTTTTAACAGTAACTAAAAACCCGTTCAACCGATTTTAATAAAATTCAAACGGGTTCATCTGAAAAGCATACTCTTCGAAACAAAAAAAGAATTATTAAAACCGATTCATAAAAAAATAAAAGCATACCTACAGTCGAATTGAAAAACTCTTTCTTTTTAAAATCGGTTGAAAATAGACATTAAAATTATCGCTACCCTTCGTGGATAGCGACAATTTCTATTTAAATTTTCGACAAAGTATAAAAACAGCACTATTGAGGACGCCGAGCTTAAATAAGCGCTCTGATTGGCCGACGAATGGGAGCTCGTGTTTAAATTTGTATAAATATAGGAACATTCAAAATGTTGAGGCAGTGTGTAAGCAGCTCTCCTACGGTGAATAAAGAAGAAATAGTAAAGTGAAAAGTTCGTTTTAATACAGTCCACAAGTACAGTCCAGAACAGTTGGTCCATCGAGTGCCGGATCGAAAAGTGATCCAGATTAGTGTGTGTTCACAAGTTAATATCAAGATTATATCAAGATTACGTCAAGTTTATATCAAGATTATATCAAGTTTATATCAAGATTACATCAAGTTTATATCAAGATCATATCAAGTTTATATCAAGTTTATATCAAGAAATTCAAAATTATTCAGCGTTAATATGGTCATAACGCGCAGCCAAGCAGATGCCACTGAGAGGGAAGAGTCAGTGAGCATTGAAAAGGAACGCCGTAGGAGACTATCGCGAGATCCACCCGCTTCACCAAGCATGCAAGAGCGACCGGAGGATAGGCAGAGAGCCGTGACCGATGCGGCCCTCGCCGGTCCCTCTACCGCGGCGCCGCAGACCACGAGAATAAGATCGCCGGCACGATCAACAAGATAGATGCGATCTAACACAAGCGCGGCCGCGAGAGCACGATTGGCGGAGTTGGAAGCCGAAGAGAAATTAGCTGTTCTACGCAAGAAAGAACTGGCCATAGAAGCGGAGCTAATAAAGAAAAAGTTAGCTGCTGAGTTGTCTGCGATTCAAGACGATCAAGAAAGTCTGCCTGAAGAAACTATGACGGACCACCATCAAAAAGTGGATAATTGGCTACGAACGAATCCACTTAAGAAGAAAGAAGAGCGACAACTTAGATTTGAAGCAAGAGAGAGGTCAACAACGCCAGTTAGGTCTAGATCGAATATAGACGCCCTAACAGAAGCAATGGAAAGGCTGGCAAGACCTAGATTTAGATGCCCTGACCTGCAGGCATTTACGGGAGTACCTAGTGAGTGGCTATCATTCAAAGCTGCTTATTACGACTCTACGAAAATCAACCAGTTAACAGCGGCTGAAAACCTACAGAGATTAAGATGTTGCCTGAAAGGTGAAGCCAGAGAATTAGTAGCTGCCTTATTGCATACAGCAAGTGATCCAGGAATTATTATGACAACACTAGAACAGTGTTTCGGGAGACCAGAAATTATTATTGATCAAGCTCTAGATGACCTGAAGAAGTTACCTAGACCTAGTGCATCGGCGATAGAACTGAACAACTTCGCTGTGAAACTGCAAAATGTAGTGTGTGTGTTGAAGAGTATTAACCGACAACAATATTTGTACAATCCTATGCTGGCAAGAGAAGTGTTGGAGAAACTGAGCCCGCACATCAAGTCACGTTGGTGCGATTATGCAAGTGAACAAGATGGAACGGCGGACCCAGAGATCGTAGTGCTATCTCGCTTCCTTATGCGAGAGGCGGACCGAGCGCTGAAGTATAGCTACGCTCCATCAACTACCTCCGGCCAGAAGAGGGAGTACAGACCTGCAGTTACAAATGTGAGTAATAAGAAAAGGAACAATCCTATATATAAAGTGACAGAAAACGAGCAACTGGACCAATGTCCCTGTTGCGAGAAGATTCACAAGCTCCCAGAGTGCCCCAAATATAAGGCGCTTTCAACGGAACAACGTTGGGAGTTAGTGTGCGAAAAGAAATTGTGTTTTAAGTGCATCACGAAAAAACACCGTCGAAGCTTCTGCAAAAGCAAGTCGTGTGGCGTGGATCAGTGTCAACGTCCCCACCACTCGTCACTGCATCAAAAGGATGAAGATCATAAAGAATCAGTGAAATCTGTGACACAAACGGCGAGTACAGATACTGAGGCTGTGTTAACAGTGGCAACCACAACCGCCACTAACGAGAAGGCAGTTTTGCTGAAGATGTGCCCAGTGACTGTCGTTGGACCACGGGGGGAGGTCAACACATACGCTCTTCTAGATGAGGGAGCCACAATATCTCTCATCGACGAAGAGCTAGCCAAAAGCATCGGTGCCAAGGGACCTCTTCAACCATTACGCATGCAAGGGGTCAACATGACGCAACGAGAGAACAATAGTGAGTTAGTCACAGTGCACCTGAAAAATGCAGACAACGGGCGATACAAACTTCAAGCACGAACCATCAAGAATATGAAGTTGCTACAACAATCAATCCCGAGCACACTGCTAGAGCAAGAACACCTACGAGACTTACCGCGGGACATCGTGTGTTATAATACCACACAACCCGGAATCTTAGTGGGAGCAGACCATTGGGAGTACATCGTGTCCCAAGAACTACGGGTCGGTCAACCAAATCAACCGGCCGCGTCGAGAACCCAGTTGGGCTGGGTGATACATGGAACGATGCCGCGCAAGATGATCAGAAACCAAGATAGCGTGTTGCATGTCTACACGTACGAAAATGGAGTAGATACGATCGAGCAACAGAACTTACGCCTTCACGAGTTGGTTGAGCATCACTTTCGCATCGAAGCATTGGGAATTACTCACAAACCACGTGTGAGTAGTGAAGACTTACGAGCAACCAAGATAGTAGAGCAAACTATGAAGAAAATCAGCAAAGGTTACGAAGTTGGACTGCCATGGAAGAAAGACGACATAAGACTGCCACCGAGCTATAATGCAGCCTTACGACGTCTTTGTAAAATCGAACAGAAAATGGATGGCGACCCCGACTTCGCAAAGGAGTACACAAAGCAGATAAACAATTTGCTTCAGAAGAAATACGCCGAACCATGCAACGGCACCGAGAAAGCAAGCCCTGTATGTTGGTACCTACCACATTTCGCCGTGCAAAACCCGAACAAACCGGGGAAGTATCGGTTAGTCTTCGACGCAGCAGCAAAGAGCCACGGAGTCAGCCTGAATGATCACCTCCTAGAAGGGCCAGATCTACTAAGGTCGCTTCAGGGAATCCTATTCAGATTCCGAGAGAAACGCGTCGCACTAACAGCCGATGTCCAAGAGATGTTTCTACAAGTTAAAATACGCTCAGAAGATCAGCCAGCACAGCAATTCCTATGGAGAGGCGACGACAGAGAGAAACCACCGCAACATTACAAGATGACGAGTATGATATTCGGAGCAGCAAGCTCTCCATTCATGGCACATTTCGTTCGTGACCACAACGCACGAAGGCACGCCGAAACACACCCTTACGCCTACGAAGCCATCACAAAGAACCACTATATGGATGATCTAGTGGCGAGCTTTGAAGACCAACAAGAGGCCAGGCGCACGATCCTCGAGCTACAAACAGTGCATGCCGCTGCGGGATTCACGCTGCGTGGATGGAACGCTAATTATAAGAGCGTGCTGCGAGATATACCCGAAGAGTTGCGAGCTACAACGCCGACCCAATTGGGAGAAAGAGAACAAGAAAATAAGATACTTGGACTCTTCTGGAACGCTGAACGAGATGAACTCGGGTTCAATACCTCCATGAACAGAGTTCCTGCCGAAGTACGCGCCCGAACTCGCGCGCCTACGAAGAGAGAAGCTCTGAGTGCAGTAATGTCAATTTACGACCCGATCGGACTCCTGAGCAACTACACGATACGGGCGAGAATTATACTACAGAACTTATGGCGTCTGAAAATGTCATGGGACGAACCAATACCAGCTGAAGAAAACGAGCGTTTCGCTGACTGGCTGGGACATCTTTCCAACCTAGCCGGCCTTCGCCTGCCACGACAGTACGCGCTGGAAGATTGTCGAGACTTGGAGCTGCACGTTCTATGTGATGCCAGTGAACAAGCATATGCAGTAGTTGCATACTGGCGCGTCACACGAACTGATGGAAGTGTCGCCCTAAGTCTTGCCGCAGCCAAAGCCAATGTGGCTCCGAAGAAGACACAGACAATACCACGTCTGGAGCTACAAGCAGCAGTCATCGGTTCTAGATTAGCAGACACCATAAAAAAGGAACATCGTATCCAAGCCAGAAGAACAATATACTGGAGTGACTCCACAACGGTGATACACTGGATACGGCACGATGCTCGAAGATACACCCCATTCGTTGCACATCGTTTGGGTGAAATATCTGAACTCACACATAAAGAAGATTGGCGATGGTTACCTACCTGTGAGAACATTGCCGACGACGCGACGAGACTCAGCAACGCACCGATCACTGCAGAAGATCGTTGGTTCCACGGACCGGACTTTCTGTTACGCCCAGAGAATCAGTGGCCCGCAGAAAAAGTGGATGCTGAAAACGATGAAGAAGTTATCTTGCATGTTGCTGAGGGAGAACAAACAGATGACGCGTGGCTACCAGATCCCGTACGCTTCTCAAAGTACGAAATACTGGTCAGAGCAGCGGCGCGCGTATTGGCCTTCGTAGACATATGTCGCCGCCGAGCTACGAACCTGGAACATAGTCACATAGAACAGGCAGAGCGCGCACTGATACGACGATCACAGAGAGAGAGCTTCCCGGATGACCTAGAACGAATAAGGAAGTCTCGTCCTCTCGCAAAAGGAAGCAGATTGTTCCGGCTAGATCCAATGTTGGAAGAAGGCATACTCCGTGTGAGAGGCCGTATTGGAGCAGCGACTGCACCCCAGGAGATGAAGCGACCGATCATCTTGGATGGTCGCCACCAGATCACGCGACTGATCGTACTGAAGGAACACTGCAAGGCGGGACACGCTAACAGAGAACGCGTGACGAACGACCTGCGGCAGCGATATTGGATCATTCATCTCAGACCGACCGTGCGGGCCACTGAAAAGAATTGCGCAACATGTAAAGTGCGACGATCCAGACCGCAAACACCGGCAACAGGAGACTTACCTCGAGCACGCCTTGAGCCCTTTCAACGTCCCTTCTCTAACTGCGGGACTGATTACTTTGGGCCGATGATCGTGAAGGTTGGACGCCGCAGAGAAAAGAGATGGGGAGCCTTGTACACGTGCCTCACAACTCGCGCTGTACATATAGAAGTCGTCCCATCGCTGTCTACAAGTTCCGCAATCATGGCGCTGCGCAGAATGGCGGCTCGAAGAGGATGGCCACGAGTTATGTACTCGGACAACGCCACGAACTTCCGAGGAGCCGACAAGGAGCTGAAGACCGCTTATGCAGAATGGGCGCCCGCTCTACGGGATGAAGGATTAACCCACCGAATGGAATGGCGTTTCATTCCCCCTGGAGCACCTAACCAAGGGGGAGCGTGGGAGCGCTTGGTACGATCCGTCAAGGTTGCCCTGACGGCAACACTGAAAGAGAAGGAGCCCAAAGAAGAAATCCTGATTACGCTGCTGACAGAGGCGGAATTTTCAATCAACGCCAGACCTTTGACGCATGTCAGCGTGAACCCAGAAGATCCAGAAGCCCTGACTCCGAACCATTTTTTGTTGGGGTCATCCACCGGCCTGCCCCTCACCGGACCATGCGACGTCGCCGATCGCCGAGCATGGAGGGCGAGCCTGGCGCTCGCTGATCATTTCTGGCAGCGCTGGGTACGGGAATATTTACCAACCCTGGTACCCCGCGGAGAACCCACGAAGAACGAACGAAGACTGCGAGAACAAGACATCGTCGTCATCGTGGACCACACTCTACCTCGCAATGTGTGGCCCATGGGACAAGTACAACGAATCTACGAGGGTCCAGATGGTGGAGTTCGAGTGGCCGACGTCCGAACCCGTACCGGTGTCTTCAAGCGACCAGTCAGCAAGCTCGTCGTATTGGAGAAGGCTGAGGCTACGCAAGCTGCGCCGGGGGGAGAATATTGAGGACGCCGAGCTTAAATAAGCGCTCTGATTGGCCGACGAATGGGAGCTCGTGTTTAAATTTGTATAAATATAGGAACATTCAAAATGTTGAGGCAGTGTGTAAGCAGCTCTCCTACGGTGAATAAAGAAGAAATAGTAAAGTGAAAAGTTCGTTTTAATACAGTCCACAAGTACAGTCCAGAACAAGCACTATCAGTTCTTTTAAACTATAGAATGCTAAACAGAAGATATATTCGGTTGATACATTCCTACGTGTTATATTTATAGTTACAAACTATTGATCGACTGCCGATCGATTACTATTAGTAAAACTTAAACTTAATTGCAACTGCACCGCAACTTGATCGGTGTGTCGTGAAATTACGTAAATTAGGGCCCTGGATTGTTAACTGTCTACTCGACCGTTTCCAAACGGCTCACTGAAAAATCCGATGAACCAATAACAGCCCTCAATCTAATAAGACAGCGTCATCCGAAATTAATAGTTACTGATCAAATGCTAATATGTAAAGAACGCAATCTTGTAATACCAAACTTTATAGTAATAAAACCACAGCACAATACGCAATAAACACAACTTCAAAGTAACTTATAGTAGTATCTTGGTATCTAGTATCTTGGTCGTTAATATTTGATTCAAATATCTTATGATTTACAGCTTTAATCTCCTTTTATGTAACGTCTAAACACTTTGATCTATTCTTAACCTTATGAAAAGCTATATAAAATTAAATTAGCGGTTACTTAGAAGTTCATCAATTTTAACGACCTACGAAAATTATCTCATTATAAAGTCTTTAAAATAATGGGGTCTTTTAAAAATGTAGTTTTTTCTTCATTTTATATGCAGATATAGGTTTGACGTTTACGACAAAAATATCAGCTGCAGTTTAAAAAGTCCAATTATAAGACTTTTAGAAACTGTAGAAAAATGGAAATAATAAGTTGGAATTGGATATAAATTCTTATCAGTTTGACAACAGACTTAAATCACAATACTATATTTTATTCCTTTTCGAACTCGCTTTCCCTGTATAATTTCTAGGAGCCTAGTTTACTACGCTGAGGCCATGTATTTGTCGAAATAAATAATTAAAAAAAAATAAGTATCATACTGTTCTCTCTCCCCATTAACTCCAGCGGCGCATGTTGTAGACAGTGGCCTAGCTTCCGCACAATATATTAATGTGACATAGCAGTAAGTGCCCCGAGCCCTTAAACCTTAAACAAAATATGAATGTATTTCTAACGTATTATGTAAATAAAAAAAATCTTTCTGCTAACAAAGATTTTGCTTTAAGTAAATTAAACGTCTATAATTATAATTACAGATGTCAAATAACAGAGAAAAAAAATCGCTCCCTAGTATTTTCTTAAATTTGCGGGAATACATTTAAATAAAACTACTTTATTTAGTTTCACTACGTCTTTTACGATGGTTGGAATACACCTCCTGCTTGGGACCCGGTGCTTAATTTACTGGTTACCCAAACCCAATCATACCACTCAGAATTGAAGATAATAATATTGTGGTGAGCTACCTAAATAAAATGTTTTTAGGCAGTCAGTAAGATAACTGTGATAGATAAATTGGGACGTCAAATATCTCAGCCCTCCCGTGACCACTAAATCTGAAATACTTTGGAACGTTGGGATGTAAAATTTAAAATAAACCGCGATTAAATCCGTTGCTAAAAGTTTTATTTAAATTCCCTCCTTTCTTCGCAGTTGTACTTTACTAAGTTCATAAGGCTACACATATAGCTATAAATTTCCATTATAGGCTGATCTCGCATTGTAGAGGATTTAGAGGATACTGTAAATGTATAGCTTGATGTGCTGCCGTGTGTACAACTTCAAAGAAGGAGGGATTTTTTGATCGATGGCAACTTTTTCATATACCTACGTCAAAGAAACAAGTGGCAAAACTTAGTTACCAATAAATGAATTATCAACAGACTGCAAAAGACTCTTCGTGAACTTACAAAATAAACCAAAACCAGCGTTTTAAAACCAATAACCATTCATCCGTTTCACGATTTGCAAGTCAAAAAAAGTATACTAAAAGAGTTGTCTTTATCTTATATAGATAATAAGTTATATTTAGTTTTTGAGAAAACCGATCGTCTCTCGTTCCCACGGCTACTTTCCGGCCGAAGCGAATTTTGACAGATATCTTGAAAGATCTATTTGTACCGACAGCAAAACATTGAATGATGAATTGTTTAGTTTATTTTCGCTTGATTGATTTAGTTCTTTAGCTGTTTATGGCTGTTGACAAATTGTGAGTGGTTTTATTTTTTATTAAACTAATGATCTTTTGCTATGTACAGTTAGTTACAAAGGTTGATTTAGAGATTCAATATTACATAGCAGTTTAACACAAAAAGATTCCATAAAAAAGTGTCAAATAATCTTGTCGGTAGTAGTTTACAATGAACAGTCACACGACACTTATTAAAAAAAATAAACGACTTATTGAAAACCTACTTTAAAAGCTGTCATGTTTTACTTTGTTCTTGGTACCTCATTATTTAGTATTGAAACCAATTTAATCATTTTTGTTCTAGGACCAAAAGTTTTTTTTTAAATTCTGTATGCCATTTAATACATTTTTGTACATTTTCCGAGGTGCTATATTTTCTCGCTAGGCCATAAATAAGTACGGGGAATGTGATTAATGATGAAACATTGATTTGTCATAAAATATTTTCATTAAATTTTGTGATTGTCAAAATAAATCTTTTGATGATTTGCGAACGGTACACGAGGAGACGTCTGTCAATTAGTTGCGCGAGCGGCGCTGTGAACTAGTTCTACAGTTTACCGGCTTAAGGCACGCGCACACTGCAACCTAATCACTGATAAGGCTCTAACGCTCACTACTTCTGCTTCCGTTTGTGTTATCCAATTAGTGTCCCACTGCTGGGCACGGGTCTTCTCTCAATTATATTAAGAGTTGAGAGAGAGGCCTCAATCCCTACATACTGGTATTTGTATGTGGGTGTCTAGATTATTTCTTAGACATGGTTTCATCCTCACGATGTGCTTTTTCATCGATATTAAGCAGCGGAGAACGAACTTACGACCTTATAATTAAAGCCGAAACTGATACCTCTGCGCATACGCTGCATAAACATATTATAACTTCATTAAGACTACCTAGCAGCGTTGTGTAAAACATAACTGGTAAAATGTATGTGATATTCACCTCTGCATGCACCTTTGGGTAATACAGGCGTGAGCTCTAAATAATGGAATTTCCGAACTGAGCATTGACAAATAAAACTGTCAGTAATTTTGGTGGGAACCGTAAATTATTGTGTGGTTTTTGGTAATCAATGCAGACTGAGATTGAGAATCATTCTTTTTTCTTAAGTTTAGGCAGGATAAGGTCTTTTTCGTTTCTAAAGACATCCTTCTAAGGTGCATTTTATCATCATCAGCCTATTCTAGTCTACTGCTAGACTTATGCCTCTCCTAAAGTACGCCACTGAGCACGATCCGCGGCTTTTCTCGTCCAGTTCTTACCGGCGGCGGCCCTGCTGAGATCGTCACTCCACTTAGTCTGCGTCCCACGCTACGTTTGCCAATACTTTATACTAAAATTGAAGAATTATGTATTCATCTTGAACTAGAACTTATCCTACTTATCTGAGGTCGATCTTCCTTGTCCTCATCCATTAAGCACGACCTTGTGCTTCGTTTGTATTTAGTTGAGCGTCTTCCGGCTTTGTTAAAGTGGGAGTGGGTCTGGATATTTGTGTCAAATGCAGCCAGAGAGATGGGTCCGAATAGTTAGTCAATTGATGGTACAAGACTTTAGACGTCGTTGTGGCAGACCGAGGAACAGATGGCGGGGTAGGCTAATTCACGTAATTAAATATGTTCAGTTGCAGTGCAGTTGCAGTTAAGTTTCGATCAAAACAGCTTTTTTCATATTTTCGTAATTTTGACATCCGCTGTCAGATACGCACGCGTCAAGTTCGTTCGTTTAATGTCAATTACCAGAATACCATTTTGCTCTAAGAAGTAAACTTTGTTGTAACTGCACCGCAACTTGATAAGCGCGTCAAGAAATTATGAGAATTACCTACTTGGATGCATTCGATGTAGTTAAAATGGCCAGGGCCCCGACTCTGGCGCTTTTTTTTATCTTTAATAGTCATTTGTGTAACAAAAGTGGCGATTTCTTTTGTTTTTCAATGATATCCGCCATTTATTTCGAAATTTGCGCACTTTAGACATTTCCTCTAATAGACATATAACGACAAATAACGAACGAGAGACAGGACAAAATAGAAGACGCTGGAAAGGCATTTAGCCTGCAGTGAGACAATATAGGTTAGTTCAAAAAATCACTTCAACTTATTTTAGTATCCTACTGCTAGACACGGGTCTGCTCTGACCTATCTTTCGAGTTGAGAGAGTTTAAGCCTTAATCCACACACGCCGGCCAAGTGTTTGTTGGTGAATGTCATGTTTTTAGACATGCCGGCTTTCTCACGATGTTTTCCTTTACCGATATTGAGCATCAGAAACATATATATGTATAGCCATGACCGGGGATTGAAGCCACGACCTTATATTTCAAATGCGGGGCCTATACCGCTTGCTTGATGTCCATATATACTCAGGTAGCTTGGAGATCTGGTTAATATTTTCTTTACGATAATACATACACCTTTCTTTAAGTCATTTTTAAATTATACGATACGAAATTCCTGACGACCTTTCTGTCACATCACTACGATTGTGTCATATGTATATGTATAGGTACTTAGTGCGCCATGTGGGAACAGCAAACCGTACATTTCTCACGCGTGCTGTATGAGATAAACAAAAAACACCCACGAACATATTTTGGATGTCCACGAGCGATGATAAGACTATCAACACATTAGTCACAGTATATTTTAAGTTTTTGTGGGAATTAATAATGTTTTATTAATGACGTTTCTAGTTAGAGTTCGTTAATAAAACTTATGAAGCAAGTATTTGCCAGATGAGTAACTATTAGTAAGCAAAATTTCATCTAAATTTAACCATTCGTTTTTACTTAGAAGTGTATGTAGTACCCAATATCCGTCACCAAAAAGTCCAGATATCAAATACCAACCTCATTTGTTAGAGTACCTAATAACTTAAAGTCAACCTCCTTTTTCATACAGCCAGCCAATCAGGCGGCCATTAGCTTTTTTTTGAAAATAGAAGTAGTCTGTGAAGGTAACTAACAGCCATGCTATAGCCGAAACATTATTCTTTTTTTAACATTTGCAATTAATCGCCATATTTAAAATTGGAGACAAAAAAGTGTCTATCTCCTTAATCAATTTTTAACTAAGTAATTAATATAGTACTTTTTATAATTGTCCCTGATTTATAGTTTAGCGCAATTAATTTAATATTGATACTGTCCTGTTTGCGTCAAATAAATGGACTCACACCGACAGATAAACAAATTAAGCGTGTGTAAGCACCATTAAAATGTAGATATCATTGTTTAGTCTGCCTCAAGGCAGTCAACGCTGCTGTGTGTGCATTTCTCTGTAGACAAAATAACTCATTAAAATCAGGAAATAAATCTTGTCCACCAATTGGCAAACGAAGTTTAAGATGCCCTCAGAGTGGAGTAACGATCTCTAGAGATCTTCTCTAGATCTTTCACGTAGTCGTGGTTATAGCTAGAGCTGTAGGAGAGGCCTATGTTAGCAGTCGACTAAAATAGGCTGATGATCAGGAAATAGTTAAAATAACCACTTCTACTGCCATCGAATTATGTATGGTTCATAAAATAATGTGAGAAAGAATAACACGACTATGAAACTCAGAATACAGAAGAAACAGTTTGTTCTGTACACTGAGCTATAAAAACTTGTAAGTGACAATAATTGTTCATATTAATAGATATATCAGCATGTAAAGAATACTGTCTGTCTCTTTCTTACAAAACAACTTTTATTTGTAGCGTCTATTACGATACTATCCTAATGACGTCACCAGGGGATTTTCTTTTTTTCGCTTGATGTGTAGTCGTATGTACAAAACATTAATCGTGATCAAGCCTATTAAAAAATAACGTGAGATTTTTCTAAGAAAAAGTAAAGTCTATTCTATTTTCATTATTTTCTTTAAGGTCATAAAATAATGAAAAAAACCTTCGTAACGGAAGTTTTTCTGAATGTTAAGTTACGTTGTGCCGACAAACGCTAACGTTTTTTAAACCCCAATAAACGCAAACGTCTTTAAAAATGGCTCTAATGTCTATACCCTATAATTAAATGGTTTTTAAACGGCAATTTTAATGTTAGACCATTCAATGACAAAGGACGAATAATCGGTATCTTACGGTTCGCGCCGAAGTACCTGAACCACAAAAAATACCGCAAACCCGTGGTTCGTAGCCTCTTTTTGTTGTTTTTGAGATAAATTATTACTTCGTAAAAATAACCAGACTAGTAATACAAAATTTATTTGCCTTTGAGTAAGTATAATGATTGAGTAGAAGTGACACAGCGGTATCGGCCTCGCTAGAAAATTAATATTTGAGTTAAATTAAATTAAAAATTATTTATTTCACGCATGAACTCATATCTAAATATATAAATGGAGAAACTGACTGACTGACTGACACATCAACGCAGAGCCCAAACCGCTGGATCTGGAGACTCTAAATTTGGCACATAGGTTGCTTATGGGGTCTAGGGGTGCACTAAGAAAGGATTTTTCAAAACTCACCGTTTAAGGGGGTGAAACGGGGTTCCAAAGTTTGTATGGAAAAACAAGATTAGTGAGATCAATTTTGCGGGCGAAGCCGCGGGCGGAAGCTAGTAGAATTATAAAATTAAAACAATATTAAATTACAATTATGAAATTAAATAAATAACTAATTAAAATTACAATTATAAAAAATGTAAAATTTTGAAAATTATGCAACACTAACTATTCTTAATTTGTTACTATACATATATTGCAGTTAAGTTCGCCTGTGTAATGTGTTATTTCCTATTTACTGGGCATTTACACTGCACAATAAACCATGATACAAGCATAGCCTTATCTCTTTCTACTCATCTCTAAACGATAGAGATAGATAGTGTTTGCAACATGTTTTCTGCATGTTTCGCCAGTGGAAACTAGGGGATATAAATGGTCTATACATCAAACTGTTCATTTCCAGTATAAGCTGACCTCTCATTGTACGAAAATGCTATACAAAGCGAGATCAGCTTCTACTGGAAATGTATTGTTTGATGTGTACCCATGTGTACAATGAACAATGTAGAATAACCCCAGTATTCATAAACGTATTTGAAGCTCATTATAACTAAAATAGGTTTATAATTTGTTTGTCTTTGTCTGTCATGACATTTATATTAGAAAGAAAGAGACAAAGTCCATTATAAGTAAATAGTCTTATAACATTTTTATGAATAAGGCCGTAAGAATCACTTCAACCACTTCAACCCTTTTTAGTGTCCCACTGCTGGGCACGGGTCTTCTCTCAACTATCTTACTAGTTGAGAGAGTTTAGACCTTAATCCACACACGCTGGCCAAGTGCGGGTTGGTGGATGTCACATGTCCTCGAATGATTAGTTCTTAGACATGCCGGTTTCCTCACGAGGTTTTCATTCACCGATATTGAGCAGCGGCGATGAAGCAATTCACACAAAGATGTGTGGGCAAAAGAATAAACTTTCGCATTTATAATATTAATAGGATTTCTGCCTCTCGAAACTAAAGTAAAAATAACAAACTCTGAGAAAGAGATAAAATCGTTAACTGCATACCAATTACTATAACAATACGGGTCATAAAATTTATTATATTTGTGTTTTAGGTTGAAACAATACATTTGTTTTCGCTTTCAACTCTGAATGAATACCGCTAGGAGAAAAGGTAGGCTCAGATGGTAATACCCACATCGTAATAGAAAACCGTTTGTGTACGCTAGAATGTAAATTCACTTTGTGCTAAGTTACCAGATTACCAGAAACTTGCGAAAACTCACTCAAGAATTTGTGAATTCTTTTTTTTAAATCCAACGATTACTAGTTTATTAATATAAAAATATTATCTTAATAAATATTTTGTTCAATATCGGTGGAGGAAAACATCGTGAGTAAACCGGCATGTCCTTAGAACTAATTTCGAGAACATGTAGCTCCCACCAACCTGCACTTGGCCAGCGTGTGTGGAATAATGCCTAAACACTATCAACTCGTAAGATATTGGAGACCAGCGTCCAGCCGTGGGATACCTACTAACAAGGGTTTTGAAGTGACAGAATATTTGCCTACACTTAACATTACTCAAAGCCTTTTATAAACTTGATTTGAATTATATAAAATAGTGTCACGTCTGTACAAGGTGTAGGTAGAGGTAAAAATCACCAATTTTTCGCCAGCTACGTTTACGTTCCCTACGTAATAGGGTTCGAGCATATCGCTGTTTATCGGGTACTATTCCAAATTTCGAATTAAAATTCTCTTAGTATATAATTATTTATTCTGAAATAGTTTTGGGGTTGATTACAACTTGACTGATGATAAGCAATGGAATGGCGTGAATCTATGTTATGATAAACACGATTTTTATTTAAATAAAAAATTACACGCATTTCTGCATTGTTATCATTGAACGGTTTACCTGCGTACGGGCATAACACCACATTCTTTGTCATGTGTCCAAAAAAACGCAGCCACGCGCCTTTTAAATTAAAAGCCCTTAAATTCCAATATCCAAAAACTTAATATTCCTCGGTAGAGTTACTAAAATATTTCTTGTAAAAAATTGTAGATACTAAGTTTTGTATGGGAAAGTATGTTAGTCATGCTTGAAACTTGATCATAGGGCCACACGTGGTCCTTATGAATGGGATGGGCGAAGGGCGAGGGGAGCGGTGCGGGGGCGGGGGGCGAAGGCTTTTTTCAGGCAGTCAGAGCCAAGACACGGGCGGAGGCGCGCGTCCTGTGCTTGAAGTCGTTAAGTTATAGTGAAAAAAGTATATTAAGTTTTTTGTAAGGTCAGTGATTCGGATTTTTTTTTATCATGTAAGTATAATAAATAATTATGATTGATCGTTTACTTCTGTAAATTATTTAGGTTTTACTGATTATACTTGTCTTCTAGCTCTTTAATTATGGTTATTTTAGTAATTATGTTTTGCTGTTTCGTTTCATTCATCTATTATTACTATAGTAAATTTATTAACGATATTAATAATAGAAATATTATAATAGAATAATATTTTTTTAGTTTTTGTGTTAGATATTAAATTACTTGTTTATGTAATTCTCTAGATTATTTAATTACTATATTTTTGTCTTAAGATATGAAAATGTCTTCGGAGCCAGCACCGTTGTCGAAGACAGCGAAATACAAGAAGATCACAAAGCCGTTGTTGGAGAGAAAACGACGCGCGCGCATCAACCGCTGCTTAGATGAACTTAAAGATCTCATGGTTGGAGCTTTAGAGGTCAGTTATTTTCATTGTTTTAACTAAAAATACATACATACATATACGTATCATGAATTTGTAAAGATAACATTAAATATATGTTTATATGTTTCACAATCAAGTGTATAGAGTCAACATTGTTATTTACTTATTCTATCAAATTATTGTCATGTAAAATGTCGTAATAGAAAACAAAATACGAGTATCTGATTCCTTGGCGTTTTTGATGAGTCTAAACCCACAAAGAGTTTAAAGGGAGTTAGTTATCTTAGCTAAATAATTACTCAACAAATTAACTGAAATACTTAAATCCGAATTAAAGTCCTAATAAACAAGGCCTACATTTATCCTGTTGCAACAACGAGTTTGCATAAAAATATTCATTGCTCATCAAAATGCAATCCATCATCCATTCACACGGCATTTATATTTATCGTCGTGACCGGTCGTCCTTCTGTTTATTGCAGCGCACTATCAAGTGTCCAACAAACTGGAATATAAAAGTACAAGTCCCATTAAGAAACAGGAGTTACTCACATTACTTATACAGTTATATTAAATGTTTTGTACCGACCGCCGCGCCCGCGCCCGTATGAACACGAACCGTGAGAAACGCGCCGCACACCTGCTTTACTTACTTTTATCTTTTTGCTCGCAGATCGATGACGACAACCTGAGCAAGTTGGAGAAGGCAGATATCCTTGAGTTAACCGTTAATCATCTCACAAAGTTACACAGCCCACGGGACCCCGTTGTAGAAGCGAAGAAATTTCAAGCGGGATTCGGACAATGCGCTGCCGAAGCATGCCGGTTTATTATGTCGGTGCCAGATTTAGATGCAAACGTCAGCCAAAATCTTGTCAGTCATCTGTCTAGACTGATAACAGCTCAACCTCTCACAATTCAAGTGCCGGAAAGACCATCGTTTTCGCCTCCGACGTCACCGTCTTCTGTAATCTCTGACCGACATCACTACTACAGCGATCACGATAGATCATCTTCAGACGCCGAAGACTCGGTATACTCTGGAGATGGATCCAAACATTGGGCATACAATAGGCCCATTGCAAGAATCTCTCATAAAGTACCACCCACAGGGTTGCTCACAACCGTCGATAAACTAAACCCTCACAGTGGGATAGAACACGTCAATGGCCAAAGAAATGGGGCGTATTTCAAAAGAGTTCCGGCCGAAGCCAAGGATGTTATTCTGCAAAAAATACGACAGCACATAATGGACAAGCGAAACAACGATAACATTGACATGAATATGAGCGCGGAACCGGCGCCCGAACCAAAATATTTACATAGAGACGAACCGTACAGAGGCGATTACGTGTACCAATACTCGCCTCCGACCAATAGCGACACTTTGGATCTTAGGAAGGTGAGATCACCGATAAAACCTACCGAAACAACGTATTCACCAGAAAAAACGGTCGCACGCTCCGTCACTAATCAATCAGACCCGACTCCCCAAAGCAAAGTTGAAGTGACGGTCAGTCTTCCGGAACATTGCGAATTACCGATGGATTACAACAACTTACCGCCGAAAAAGAAGAGGAAGTTGATTGAATACCAAGAATATAAAAAGCAAGAAGCAGCTCGCCTTCAGATGGAGGCGTTGAGTGATAAAAAAGAGCGTCACTGTGAAGGACCACCGACGGATGAAGAAAACAAATGGCGCCCGTGGTGACTCCCGTGACATTCTCCCATTGTGATATTAATAGTCTCTTTCTTCCATAAAAGCTTTAAATAGTTTTAATTTATGTATAGTTAAATCAGTGTTTAGTCTTAAGTGCCTTATTTTTTACTAAATGTTTATAGGTACTGAACATTATTTATGTGCCATTAAATTGATCTCTATGTCTTCCCTATTGTGCCTAATAAGTCATATAAATTGTATAGACTTTCATGTACTGAACTATAGAGTTTGATGGACTTAAAAATAAACAATTACTTAATTGGATATTGAATTTCAATTGACCAAATATAAAGATCCTTACTTATCCTGGCCAAACAAGGCGTAGTGGCAGAAGATGCATGCAAGTACATTTATTATTATGAAAATAACAAATATCGGGTACTGCGCAGTCACAGTCGATGTCCAAGTTATTGGCCGGCCATTCTGCCTACATAATAATATGGCCGCAGAATAGTTATTAGTACAGACAGCGGCAAACAACTTCATAAAATTATGTGATTCGCTCATTTCAACAGTAAGAAGATATGTAGCCATACCACAGACAAATAAATAGCCATATTTTGTGTATTTATAGGCAACTATTAGGACATGAAAATACACACATGGACTGCCGCAGCGACTACGACGACGACGCCGCGACGTGAACCGAGCCGGTGCGGAGCTGCGGGAGTTAGTATTGCCGTAAGAGCCAAATTCAATTCGGGCTGAACACTGTGAAATGCATTTGTCTGTGGGCTAGTCAAAAAATTACTCAAAATTAGTCACTTTCAAACAAACAATTGTATCAAAACAACCTTATTACCGAGACCATTCCCTTCGCAATATACCTACACAAAAACATTAAATGTTTACTCTTTAAACGCTTATTTATGGCGTTAAAAGATGAGATTTTAAAGATCTAAAAATGTTAATACATATTAATTTTCGTGTTTGTAACCTCCTATTTTAAAAGGCATTATTTTTGTTCAATGTAAGACATACTGCGACCTCTAGTAAGTTTATGACTAACTACTAAAATATAAAAAGCGCCATCTATTGATTACTGCTGCAAGTACGAACCAAAAAATTCTACTAGTGTGCGTAACCTCCACAACACAAATTTACTACTTAAGAACTTTCTCAACAGATAGCGCTTCAAAAATAAGTTGAGCAGTTATAGTGACATCTATGAAACACTTGGTACACTACTTAGTTATTTTGTTTACTATTACCTCAAAGATGGCAGTGATCTCACCACAAAAATACTTCTTTGGGGGTTGGTCACTACATGAGATTTATATTTTTTTACTTCATATCTAGAAAATTTTACGGATTTTACGGTAAGGTTTACAATCTTTAATTTATATTTGAATTGAATAACTTTAATATTTGGTACTAAATATCAAAACCAAATGTGTTTAATTTATAATAAATTCTGCTACTACCATTCTACTTTATTTAATATAAGCTACGTTAAAATAATTTTTAAACATATCAGCATGCACAACATTAACTTTAACTACATAAACCATTAATAAAATTTTAACCCTAAATTTTAGTTACAGCTACTCACCGCTAGATGTCAAATCCCCGATTGTGTCGAGTGTAGTAAAATAGTGGGGCGGGTAAATTGTCGCCGTACGTAACCAACCTCTGTCAATAAACTTCATTCATTCATCGGCGGCGCGCCGGCCGATTGGCCAAGTGTGAGCTCGTATCGTTCGTTGTCAGTCAGTTACAAACTTTCAAACGTGCGTGGAGGTCGAATAACAAAATGCGCGTCGTACAATTTCTAACGAACTATTTCGACGTTTAAAAAAAACGAATTTGACAGTTGTGTTATGGTTATGACTTTGTAAATGAAATATTATATTGGGAATACCTGCATTTACAATGGATTTTGTGATGTTTTCTTATGAAGGTGTGGTGGAAAGTGTTTCTCTGTGCAATGTTGTGATAAGGAAATGTTAGTAGGAGAACAGTCGCCGGCACCACGGGTGGTGGCCGGTCTAAGGAAACTCCGACCTGAATTGACCCCTGGACCTGTTCCTACGCCTGTAGATCCTCAATTTAGGATATCAGGTATGTAAACAAATACTGCCCCCTATTATGTTATTTCCAACAAAAAGTTATTATGTATACAAATACTTTTGTTGACCCATAGAGCAGGAAATCCTGCTAATCCGGTGCTGGTTGAACCAAACTTTCACTCGAGGGATTGTTTTAGGGACTTACTTCCTATTAAAGAGATGTGGGGTCGTATCGTATGAGTTAAGTACAGGCCTTTAAATACTAAAATGTAGTTGATACTGATATAAGTTATTACCTACTTTAAATATTAGTAGGAACAGCTATGCTTTTCTTTATATGTTGCAATTATTGGTATACCTATTTCTAAGAGTGTAAACATCAATGTAATAATTGTTCAAGCTAAAAATTAAGTTATACAATGAACAACTCTCAAAAATAAAAAGATCTTATAACCAACTCTTAACTTAAGTTCTAATTGACAATAGGCGTCTGCGACTCCCGTCTAGTTAGTTTTTGTTTCTGTGTAAGAAACATCTGGCACTTTAATTTAGCCATACCACATTGTATTAATTGTCAGCCTGTCTGCATGCTGGTGTGCACATGTCTTATTGCAGTTTACGAGTACGTAGGTACTTACTTGTTTGATCTTAAATTATTAAAATGTAAAAATATAATTCATCACATCCTTACTTAATATTATAAATGCCTAAGTAACTCTGTCTGTCTGTCGAGCTTTCATGCTAAAACAACTCTACCGGATTGGATGAAATTTGGTATGAAAATAGTATGAAACCCGGAGAAGGACATAGTATGGTTTTTATCCGACTGCGCAAAAAGAGGTTAATGATTTACCGCGAAAACGGACATCCGCGCGGGATCCTCCTCAGACATATCCTAAGTTCACCTAAACCGTAAAATTCATGACGACTAGCCCAGATCATGTCACTGATGGGCAAAGGCCTGTCCTAACGCCTTCGAGACTATCTCGAGCCTCTTCATCCAACTGTCCAATAATTTATCTAGGTGTACAGTAAAATTAATAATAAAATATCAAAGTAAATAACCAACTCCTACAGTAAACTAAGTTATACCTACTTAGTTTAAGTCTAAAATTAAACCGATCAATAATTTTGAGTGTACTAGGTACCTACTCTAGTCTCATTAGTAGTATCAGAAACAAACTATCCAGATACCTCAAATAAATTAGTACAAGGCATTTAATCGTGTAGGACTTTGAACCGAAGAACCCTAAACCAGAAATTAAGGTATTGCAAAATACCTATTAACGCTTGAATAAAACGTGGTTTGATAGTCCAGGCTATTTAATTAGAAAAATTTTAATATACAGTAAATCACCGCTTTAGAAACCAAAATTAGGAACTATGTTATTTATTAGTAAATTTCACACACCCACAGACATTTCGTACGTGCTTTTAGAAGTGTTTTTTTTTAATTTATTATAGGCCTATACTGTAAGGGTTGATATCCAAACTTTGACATCCAGGATTTGAAGATAGAAATACCAGGACATTTCGGTTTAAAGCCAGGACCATAACTATAAAAGGCACTGAAAAAAAGGTCAATAAAACCAGAGCCCAGTGAAACGATTGGAGATCGTTTTCAGTAGTGGTGCGCCAATTTTAAATTAAAGGTCCTTAACAGAACTCTGGACAATGCTTAGAAACTAGCAGGACAGTCCAGGACACCCTAAAAAGCAGGAAATGTCCTTGGAAAATTGGAACGTTGGCAACCCTAGTATTGTGTGCTCCCGGCTATAGATATATGATCTAAAAAAAATTTAGACTATCTAACGGATAAAAACGCTTGGAATTACGACAAATATCATTGATATTACATTAGGTATTTCATTTCAAAAAGAAAAACCTACTGAGATTTTTGTTCAGTGTTTCTCAGTAGTGTAGTTCATTCACTGCTCGGTAGAAAAAGAAGTTGGCCTATTTTTATGTAGTTTTTAGGTAGTTTTAAGCGTCTTAATTTTTTTTTCATTCTTCTAGATTCGTATCCTATCGATCTTGGAAAGTTCCCACCAATATAAAAACTACCTGCATCATATTACTAATGTTTTTGATGTCTGAAGTTTTTTTTGAGATCACAATTCACAATAGACAGATTTATCACCGTCTGTCACGCTTTTAGATACGGTTGATATGATCAGCTGTTCAATGTCAATGCAATATATCTGAAAATATTGATAAAACAGTAACTATCTGTTAACGCTGTGATCTGAAAGAGGATGTAGTAGTGCCAAGGGTAGAAAAAAATATGTTTAATCATATTTATCAACTATTTTTTTCGACCGCGGCACCGCCTCCGCGTATTGTCGGTTATCGCGCTAAACCACTGACCTCTTTTTGCACAGTCGGATGAAAACTACCCTATGTATGATCGTTATTTTAATTACAATGTCCATACGCCATATGGTAAAGCATGGCGTACTAATCCATTTTATATGTTACCATCTTGTTAAATCCCATGTTTATGAACAATAAATGAATTATGAATTATGAATTATGTCCTTTCCCGGGTCTCAATCTATCTCCATACCAAATTACATCCAAATCGGTTCAGTATTTTTATCGTGAAATCGCATTTATAATAATATTAGTAAGGTAGAAAGGATAATACAAAATATAATAATCACCCCTGCCTATACCTCCGGGTTCCGGGTTTTACAAACGCTAGCTATGTTATTATTATTTCTGCAACACTGGTCAACAGGAAGTTACAATAATAATGAAATCGTCATGTATTTGTGAATGGCCGCCACCGATGACCGACGACAGTGAAAGTTAACTCGTGGCCCGTGGCCCACTGTCAAGTTCGAACGTTTACCGCACGCGGCCATGTCACAACATAGTATTGGGAACTGTTTCAAAGTTAGAGTACTTTATTAGTTAATACTGATCGGTGTGGATAGAACAGCTGGGAATTATAATACGAAAACAGGGAATATTTTTAAGGAAACCTGCTTGACGAATTTAGGTGGAATTTTGTTCAATGTTACGATAAAAATGCTGTAGCTTATTATCTAGACTAACATCACTTTTTAGTGTGCTGGGTTGGGGTATTCTCTTAAATTTCTTACGAGTAAGAGAGTTTAGGCCTTAATCTACACACATTGATCAAGTGCGGGATGGTGGATGTCACATGTCCTCGAATGATTAGTTCTTATACATACAGGTTTCCTCGCGACTTTTTTCTTTACAGATATTGACCCAGATTAACTTAACTTTATACCCAAACAATAAATTGGTAAATGGGTAAATACATATATTGGTATATTACCCGTATGAAGGGGCTTAATATCCTTTATTTTCGTCGTGCTATTAAACGTTTTCAATTTGATTGACGTAGAAAATTGTGATAAGCGTGTCAAACGTGCGATAAACTGAATATCACAAAGCATTAACAGTTACATCTAAACGTTACTCAACATATATGTATTAGAATCCAGAAATACTGGAATATAGTTACCAGACAAGAATTGCATTATTCGATTACAATGGTGCGGTAATCGACTTAGTTTCGAATAATTCTAGAACGGGTAGAGCAACCATGTCAAATTCACAATTATTATTGCCATAATAATGTAAAAGCGATTATGACTCCGTTGAAAGAAAGTGATGCAGTTATACAATGCGTGTACCCACATCCCTTTCTTTCAATGGAATCACAATCGATACGAGTTCGTCCATTACGAAAAACGTTTTTGAATACATGTACTTACGTCATCTTTGAACTTGTCGAAATGAGTATTTTTTTACTTAAAACCTGGCTCCTGTCCGGGCGTTCAAGAGTAACAGTGGTGGGATTGTAGTGTGTTAATTAGTATTAGTATTAGTAAAATTGATTAAGACCACAGAAATGAATCAGATAGGTACTTTGATGTGTCTGGCTGGAGTAGTTACCTATAGTATTTACATAAATTTACGAGAATATCACACATTGAATTAAAACTACTTTATAACGGCTTTTATCGTGGTTTATTTTACATTTTAGATCCCGACGTTTAAAATCCGTTAAAAAGTAGTTTTATTTCAAAAGTAAACAATTTTTATCAGCTTCAACATTAGAATAAATGTATTGTGTAATTACTTAGAGTGGTCGGCTAACATAATAGACTTGTTACAATGTTGATAGTATGCGCAGCCGCACGCGGATGCGGATGGCTGGTGTTAAGTTGTATGTTTACTGTTGTGCAGCGTCAACTGGTCTGCCTCAACCCTTTTTGGTTTCCCACTACTAGGCACGGGTCTTCTCTCAAATATCTTACTATTTTTTTTACGGATGACCTTACCCAATTAACCGGAAGGGCATTTTTAGCTAACCGGAATTTTTCAGTGAGCCATCCAAAGACGGTCGGATCGATCAAGTACTATTGACAACTGCCTTGACGGCTTCCCAGTTGAGGACGAACCTCGGCTCATAACGTTGCCGGACAACTTTAGTAGGTACTACTTGAGAGAGTAACATACCCTGGCCAAATGTGAGTTGGTGGATGGCACATGTCTTCGAATGATTCGTTCTTAAACATGCCAGTTTCCTACACCGATATTGAGCTTAGGTGATAAAATAATTTACACCATGATGTCTGGGCAGGACTGGGGTCCGATCCTGCAACCTTATATTTCAAAGGCGCGGCCGATACTGCTGCGTTACCTCTATTCACAAAAAAGTATTGTACAAAAGAATTTGGTCTTCTTTGGGGGACACTGGTTACATTTTAGATTTTACAGATGTCAAAACTCTTACCCCCGTACTCATAAACGTCAGCTCATTATAGCTAAAATAGGTTTATAATTCGTTTGTCTTTGTCTGTCATCTTGACGTTTATACTAGTAGGAAAGAGACAACGTCCATTCTAACTAAAGTGTCAGACCGATAATTTTTAACAGATTGAATTTATGTCTACTAAACTCGCTTGACTATCTACAATTTCATAAATGTATATGATACCTACTTAAACATGAAATTGAACGATATTAAAATCAATAATCTCTTTGTCCTCAGGCGTTCTCCGTCAGTATTACAACGATGACACAGCCTCGTGGGCGTGGGTCCGCGCTGCGGTCTGCAGCGGCTGCCTCCTCGCGTGGCGGGACGGTGGCACCCTGCCCCGCAGCGCGACCGCGAGGCTGCCCCTCAGAGACCTGCACCTGCGAACCGCCCCAATATTACCCAATGCCTTCCAGCTGTCTCGACTCCGAGACGATTCTGCCGTTGCTACGTTCCAGGTAAATTATTGTTTACTAGATTCTGTCATGGCTTCGCCCGCATAGTACTTATTGAGATAAAAAGTATTAGTTAATCCGTACCATAATCTGAATCCGTATCTCTTTGCTAAATTTCATCCAATTTCGTCCTGTAATTTTTGCGTGAAAAAGTAACAAACATACATCCAGACATTCATAATCCATACATTCTTACAAACTTTTGCGTTTATAATATTAGAGGAAGTAGAATTAGTAGAATAGAAGGATGATTATAATCTGTAACATGAGTAGTCCACCAGACTTCATCAACTATTTTAGTCCTCTGCTGGACATAAGCTTCTCCTAAAACACGCCACTGATCACGATCTGCGGCCAATCTCATCCAGCTGTTACCAAACTTAACAAGGTCTGTGGTATCTCACATCTACATGTCTCATAAAATCAACTCTTACCATTGCAAGTCACCTTGAAAAGATTATCTCTCTGTCTGGTTTAAAGTCATCCTTTGCTACGTTTTGCTGTCTGCGGTTTGTAGTTAAGATCTCTTTTACAATGTCACTTTATAATGTCATATATAACATTTGACCAGTATATCATACCTTCATTGAATAAGCATTTTTTTAACATTGCATTGTCCGGTACGACCTTGTATGGTTTTTGCATGTCAATAAAGTATTACACTGTATTAGCAAAAAAGTGTCAACAATCAAACGAGAAAGGCTAATCATTTAAACGTTTTATCAGTTTTTTTAATAGTTTGAATTATGTACAAAGCTCAATTGGTAGTTTCATGACGTGTTTTGGTTTCATGGCCGTCTTAGTCTTATGTGTAGGTACCATTGAAAAAGATAGATTAGATATTCTATCAATGTCTGTTGTTATAGCCATCAAATAGACAATTCAAGTCAAAACATGTTGCTATTTCATTTAATTTGTTCTCCAAACACTAGAAATTAATAAGGAAGGTCTTGGGGGACTGAAACCCGTGCAGGCAAATTATCTGCTCCAACACTCTGACCTCAGAGAGAAATGGATATATACATATATGAGATTTAACAAACCCAAAATGAGGTTACAGTTTAGTATGGATATACTAAACTGTAACCTCATTTTGGAATTAGCAGTTACGGATTTCAAAAACGTTGTTATAAACGTTTTATATCTATACCATTTAGTTTCATCTAACCGTATTTCTAGATGATTTATGAATACATATCTGGATTTGTTCAAACCGTAGAGGTTTTCATAGTATTGTCCTAGATTTACGCGAAAATTACACATTGAAACGTCGGGATCTAAAATAAACCGCGATAAAGTCCGTTAATAAGTAGATTTATTTCAACGTAGAGGTTTTATTGAAAATGTCGATTCATCATTAAATGGTTTTGTGCTTTTTTCTTATGTCGTCACAACAACGTTTTGTATCATTGTCATATCTGTTCCTGTGATATATTTTGTGTCATATTATGTTGAGTCTTATAAATTGCGTAATTCTTAATAGTACCTACTTGCTCGTATACATATATTATCATTCAGATCATCACTAGGTACGTACGTAAAATAATAAAAAATAAAACAAAGTCCCCTGTTGCGTTTGTATGATTTGTTTGCTATGATGAAAAGCACTGAACGGCTTTCATCAGAGATTCATAAGGAAGTGTTGTATAAGAATAAGAATAGAATAAGAATAAGATATTTATTTTGTAAAGACACGAGTGTACATAATAAAAAGCCAAGCCTGCAATGAAGGTGTTGTAAAAATAGTTAGTAGTGTCTACATGTCTTTGCCAGATCGGCGCAAAAAATTCTCAAGTCCAAGTTATACAGTAAAATTATTAAAAGTATAAATGTCACAATTGAATCCATTAATCAAATGTATAAATTGCCTTTGCTACTGCTACAAAATTTTGATTTAATTACAGTTTCACGCTTATCGATATCAGCTAACAGTTTTTCCCGCGCAAATTATTTGCGATGTCCGGAAAGCGTGGGTGTAAAATCAATGAAAAAATCGCAAGATAAGCGTCTGGTGGGCGGGAATTGCCGACGTGTGATAAAAAAATAATATTTTTAGTATGACATTCAATACTCATTCAATAGTGAATAAATGACTTTATAAATTAGTTGTTTTTTGTCACAAATCATGCTTTTTTGTGACTAAGCTTTGTCAATTTATATGCAATAAATCAATCTGATTGTTATTATTAGATATTCTTGAGTGTCCTACCGATAATGCGCGGTCACGTACATAGTCCCTGATCATTGTTTTAAGACAATGCTTACATAAATAATTATAAACATAACTATAACTACTACTACTGTAACGTCTACTAAAGAGAAAATATTAATATTGGTACTATAATACTGCTTAAGAAGTTTAATGTTACTATAACCACAGATTAGATAATAGTTATGACGCTCATAGTTACTTGTAAGTGGTGCTTAAATCTACATTTAGCATAATATTTGACAACGTCGCTAGTTCAGTCATGTTCGCCAGAAGACATATCTTAGGTCAAATATGTGAAGCAAAAAATGCTACTGAGTTTTTTCTAAAACTCACAGTGAGATTTGAATAAATATTTTTCTGTCCATCGAACGGCCAAAATGCTTGTTTAGAATAAGTTTGAGTAGGACAAATGTCAGAAATTCACTTTTATCTGACGGGGCCGGTGGCGTGGTCGGTAAGACACTTGCTTTTTACACCGCAGGTCGTGGTTATTCCCACCCGAGACAAGTTTTGTGTAATGAACATGTATGTTTGTCTTGACTCTGGGTGTAATTATCTATTATAAGTGTTGTTTGTTTTAGGTATAGGTGTTGGATACCAGATATAAGTGGTATACTCACTTCTATCTGGTTTCCATAACATAGCTCTGCTTAGTATGGTATCAGATGACCATGTGTGTTGGTACCCTAGAATATTATTGTTATTATTATACATATATTTATTACTAGCTTGCTGTATACCTTTTGCGTTTACTATAAACGGATAGAAGTTTAACGATCAGAAACAGATAAAAAAACAAATAGCATAGCAGTTAAATCAAAATTGCCTCTTTCTTATCCTCCACAAAACATTGACAAAGCAAATAAATTTGTGTGATTACATTATCGTCCAAGACGTTTTGTCCCATGCGCTTTCTCACGATTTATACATTAATAGACCTTAATAAAGCGAAACAACCGTAAATCAAAGACCTTTGTGCCTCGACCTTCTCATGTAGCTGTTTACCATAAGAAGGGCTAGATCCGCGAAGGTGTTGACATGTAAAGGAAACACGTTTTAAGAGAATCCCGCTTTTTAATCTCGTGATATAAAAAATGTCTATAAATGCCATGTGACCGACCGTGGCTAGCTCGGTCTTACGATCACATGTTCTATTATTGTAACCCCAAACCTTTTGCATAATAGAATAGTTCTGGTTCATTTTAAAACTACATCCTTGCTTTATTATAAAGGTGCATTATGCTAATTGTACCAAGAATAAGACATGCTACTAGAAATGTCTATCGTTTATTTTCTCCTTTTGTTACAGACATGCAATGCGGCGGAATACGCGAGATGGGTTAGTGCGCTTTGCGTCGAAATCCTCGGCCAGACGCCCTTACCACAAGTGCGTTTCTTGGACGTGCTGCCCGCCGCTGACACTGCTAGTAGGGAACCAAAGAAAAACGCGCCTCAACAGGAGACCCCTCAATGTCCTCCCAAACCTCCCCCGCGAGCGCGACGGAGGCTGCTGACGTCGAGCGAGACCTACCTGCCGCGCAGGGACCACTCCCCCGCCGCCACGGACGAGGGCATCGTCGTCGAAGACGACGACTACGACTCATCGTCCGACCGCAGCCTCGACCTCACCCTGTCCCTCGACGCCTTAAAGACCACTGACGTGGTCGATGCGCCTGTACGGAAAGCCGAGGTCGTCAAATGCGACAGCTGCAGCAAGCTAAACGCGAGCACGCAGCAACACCACACGCTGCCGCGCGCCGCGCGGGCTGAGTCGGAGCACGGCCGCCGCTACCTGAAGCGGTGGGAGGGCACGGCAGGAGGCGCGGAGCGAGGCCGCTTCGCAATGGAGGCGGCGCGGCGGAAGACCTCTGCGATGGAGAGCAGGGCGAGGTCTTGCTCACCCAACGTGCACGAGGCTGTGGCGCAGTACGTGCCGGTGCGCGAGCGGCGCGCGCTGTTCGAGTCGCTATCGCGGCGCGGCGCGGGGCTCGCGCGCAGCAGTGAGCAGCTGGCGGCGGCGCCGGCAGCGCCGAGCACGCCGCGCCGCGCCGCCTCGCTGCATGACCTGGCCGCGCCACCCACCCGCTCCGTCAGTGACCTGCGCCAGTTCTTCGAGGCGGTGGCGCGCGGCGCGGGCTCCTGCGCCGTTCTACAGAGACACAGCGCGCCGCCGTCCGCACCGCGCGCCTTCACCTCGCTCACTTGCGCCTGACGCTCACCATGCATCTGTACCTATGGTATAATGTAAATATTGTAGATAGACTTTCGGCACAGACCGATATCTCACTAAGTCGTTCGTTTTAAGACTGTTAAAAGTATTGTTATAGAATAAACTAATATAAATAAAATGTATTGTCTATTATCTATCGTTTCCTTTTTCTTAGATACCCTAGGATAGGTGGATTCCCAAAGGGAGTTTACTTAATTGGATACCAATTTGTGAAGTAGTTAAAACCGTCTTGTACTTGCTCAACAATTCGTGGAGGAAACTAATGACGTGAATGCTTCACGCAGTAAAATGTCAGCAGCGAACGTGCAAAGGTTACAGGTGAGGCTATGGCATGGTGTCCTCCAAATTGTATTACTACTTCGGAACCGTTGCGAAACTAAACCCACATTTAGGCAACTATTGTACTTTATTGTAGATACTACACTTTTCAAATCGTGTGAAAATAACACATTCAAACAATACATATGTTGTTTTAGTTACTATAGGAAAGTCAATAACATCAAATTGATAACTAATGAACTTACTAAGATAGTCGGTATCTTTATGACTCGTGAATCATTAAAATGTGATTAAAGTTCAAAATGAGAAACTAATTCTTAACTTCTGTGACATCTGCTGGGTAATTGTGGGGAGATAAGGGGTTGATGATACATTGTAACTATAAAATATGGGTACTTAAAAAATAGTTAGTTAATAGACTACACAGGCTAACTTATATTCTTAAATTTTCGCGGATTTGACATTGAAATAAAAACTACTTTATAACTGATTTTATCGCGATTCATTTTAGATTTTATATCTCGACATTTCAAAATCTTTTCGGTGGACTGAGGTATTTGACGTCCCAAATGATCTATCAAAATTACCTATTACTGACTACCTACAAACGTTATATGATTTTATTTATTTATTTTTTAAACTAAAATTGCAATAAAATCCGTTATAAATTAGTTTTATTTCAAGGCTAACTTACAGCCAAAAAACTACTTTTGCTTTAGGTAAATGCTACTTTCACAGGGCACCTCATCTCTGTTGACTAAATTGTGGCTAAAATAAGTCCCATCTTCACCGCGGGTCAAGCAGGTGCTGCTGCATCGACTGATAGCGTTAAGCGGCGCAAATACGTACAAAAGCACGTTCGCTTTTCAAGGAGTTGTCAAAAAGCTTATTGACAACACATGTAACGAAGGCTGTATCTGAATAGAGGCATAATGGCGTCTTAGAACGTCGCAGTTTTTTAGTTTTTTACTACTAATCTTTAAAAACGTATATACTTATTTAAACTTGACACTGGCAAAATTGCGGAATAATTTCTGCAGAGGCCATAATTAAAAGAAGAAGAAGAAGGCTGTATCTGGGCAAAGGATCTATTGGCATCCAACGCGGCATTGCTGTTATCTGGGTAGGCTTCCGAACAATGTTGTGAAAAAAAATTTGACGCATCAGTTTATGTCAAGCATTATTTAGTTTATTTCTTTAATTAGGTTAGTGTTGAGGTTGTGTTTAAGTTGGTATTTTTTTCTTGTTGTAAATAAATCAATCTATATCTACGGGCATAGTGGACGTGGGCTACAAGTCCGCAAAGTTGAAATGGGATTGGGCTGGTCATATTTGTCGCATGCATCGAGACAGATGGGCTCGTATCACGACGCAGTGGATTCCTGGAGACGGTCGTCGTCTCCGAGGAAGACCACGGAAACGATGGTGCGATGATATAGGCTCGTTTGTCGCGACTTGGACGGAGGAAGCTAGCAATAGGGGCAGTTGGAAGGCTATGGGGGAGGCTTTTGCCCAGTAGTGGGACACTATAGGCTATTAAAAATAAAAAATCTAGTTATTCAACAAAATCGGCTATCGGAAACCATGTTATGCCGTCGGTGTCGTTTTCCTAAAACATCTATAAAAACTACGTCTATACAGGTAGTCAGAAGCCTAGTATAATCTAACACATGGTCTAATTAAGTATTTCTGCTTCTGGTTCTGAGGTGTAATGGCAGTCGCTCGTTAAATTCTGGCAGCTAACCGCAACAGGTAACTGGAAGTCGACCCCAATAGAAATGGAAAAGGTGAGGGAAATGATGATGATGACTGGTCAAAAACAGCTATTTTTTTCTTTTTGTTAAAAGAGGCTAAATAGCTGATAGTCGATATTAAATAACCTTATAATGTGGTATGTCCCTTTACTAGACTTAAGTACTTATTAAGGTAGGTACCTACCTACTACATATTACAATTTGAATAGGCATTAGCAGCCCTATGTTACTATAATAAAATGAAATAATAAAATCTATTGTTCATTTAAAACTCGTGCACCCTCACACTAATCAAGCACACGCCACATTGATGATCCAATAAAATTTGATACAAAGGATACATCCTCCATCTCTCTTCAACATACCAAAATTTGTACGTTAATGAAAGAGAAAGCATACAAGTGTACATCATAAAATACCAAATTAGCAGCTGGAATGCGGCCGTGTCGAATGTTCACTGCAACCTCACAAACCCGTAATTCAATAAAAAAAGATAGTAAAGAAAAAATTAAAAAAAAACCACAAAGGACGCCGAGAGGGATGAGACAGGTAGCGGATTACTATGAATGTGTTTTGGACATGGGGTGAGTTTATAAAGGGTTTTAACGAACTCCGATCATAAAATTAAAGGTTTCATAATATCTACATATAGTTGTAATTTTATTAGGTAGCTACAATAGATACTTAGATATTTTAGAAATAGTCATTTTGCAAATTAATTATTCCTAATTCGAACACCAGCTACTTACATATCTAAAAACATATTTTTTTGTTAAACCATGTAGGTAATAACTGCTTTTATGGAGAAATAAAGCATTTTTTTTATTATTACTTAAATAGACTTATATTTTAATTAATTACCAAACAGCGCTGGCGCAGCGGTATTGTCCTCGCCTTTACATTAAGGTCGCAGATTCGGTCGTACCCGCACATCTTTGTGTGAATTATTAGGTATTGTTTCATCGCCGCTGATCAATATTGCTGAAAGAGAACATCGTGACGAAAACGACATGTCCAAGAACTAATCTTTCGAGGATATGTGATTAAGGCTATGTGCTGATGTGTGGATTAAGGCTAAACTCTCTCAACTCGTAAGATGACTGAGAGAAGACCCTTTCCCGGTATCGGGATACTAAATAGGGTTGAAGTGAATTAATAGCAGTTATTATAACACTAAAAAGAGGTGCTATTAGTGTGTTTACTAACGGTTTTATTCATAAATATCTTCTAAGACTTTCGATAAATAAATTCTTTTTTTATTTATCTAAGTTTATGACTCTTTAGTTAAAATGGACTTTGTCTGTTTCTTATTAGTATAAATGTCAAGTTGACTGACAAAGACAAACGAATTATCAACCTGTTATAGCTATAATGAGCTTAAAAGACGGTTATAAATACAGAGGTACTAGTCTGTAACATTGTAAGTATTGTAACTCAAAGAACACCTTTTTTTTAAACGCTGGACTAATATTTTTTTAAATGTTTTTTTTTATTAATACCCGCCATT
The DNA here is from genome assembly GCA_936450015.1 of Meganola albula. Taxonomy (NCBI): domain Eukaryota; kingdom Metazoa; phylum Arthropoda; class Insecta; order Lepidoptera; family Nolidae; genus Meganola; species Meganola albula. The sequence goes on along the minus strand of OW388159.1, from coordinate 4,367,163 downwards.
TTCCACTTACTAACCAACCATAGACATTTGAAACATAACCAAAAATAGGTTCTAATACCTACTCCTAATTCATGAACTAAGAAGATAACATGAAAACGGTACTTTTATTGAGGTATGCGTTTTATCTATGTACGTATAGCTAGAAGGTGTTATTGTACTTACTTACCTATCTATCAAATAATTCGGTCAGTGAATGCTCTAACCTTGAACGTGACTGGCTCCCAAGTTTTTGTGTTGTTGACACTCGCTGCACTGCACACTGCACAGTTTTGTGATGGAGAACTATCTAAAACAAGGTTACCAACCTTACGAGGTTCCTCGTACAAATTCGAGATATGTGGTCTTCCGTACGAGGTACAAGGACACCATCAACATCGTACAATTAGTGACGAGATTTTGATATAGCCTTATGAACATTTTGCGTCACTATAATAAAAGTAATAACCATAACCAATTTTTAAAATAATAATAAAAATCTATTAAAACCACAGAAAAGTAAATTTGTCTATAACATTACGAAACTTTGCATTCAAGGTAAACTCCTCACCAGATATTATTAAAGTGATGTTTTATTTAGAAGGAAATTTGTAATAAATTATTTAAGTGAGTAAAACGATCTAAATCGACAACATGCCTTAATTTTAGTTTTAATAAAATAAATGTACGAAGTTTGAAAGTCAAAATACGAGATTTTCAGCTGCTTATGTACGAGTGAGTTTCTAAAAAATTGAGATCTAAAATTTCAGGAAAGTGGATATAAAAAGGAAGATTTTTACATTTTAATTTGTGTTTAATAAAATAGATTAAAACTAGATTATGAAAATTAGCGTTGTATAAAAATAATTTATATAAAAAATTGCGTGATAATCTTGAGGGAGAATGTAATGGCTCACATGTAATAGCTACTTTACCTGCATTTAACATGGGCTAGTACCAATATTCTATGCCAATAAGTCATATTCTATTCTTGAATGCCATAAATTGTTTGGTATATATAATATTCTAATCACTTTAACCCTTTTTTAGAGTCCCACAGCTGGCCACGGGTCTTTTAACAACTATAGAATTGAGGGAGTTTAGTCCTTAATCCACAAACGCTGGGCAAGTGCGGGTTGGTGGATGTCACATGTTCCATGTATTCTCACGATATTTTCCTTCACCGATATTGAGCAGCGGTGATGAAACAATTCACACAAAGATAAACGTCTTTGTGTGAATTGTTTCATCACCGACACGGGCTCGCCCGGGGATTAAACCCGCAAGCTTTCATTTCAAAGGCGAGGCCGATACCACTAAGCCACCGCTGCTTAATAGAGAGAGAGACTTGAAATTAGCTAAAAACGTCACAAGTTCACACGCATCTGAATGAAACTTTTTAGGAAACCCTAACTTAACTGAGTCTAAAACCACAGACTACTAAGAGAACCTAGTCTAAAACTTACCCAAGACAAATCAATTAATTTTGTCTATTGACACTGCTCTGTCAGTTCGAATGAATAATGAAATTATGTAGGTAGCATATTTTACACTTATGAAGGTGGATTTAACAAAATGCTTATTAAAATTTAATTTAAATTACCAGAAGAGTTACCATTAGTAATTTACCAGAATTCGTCTAGTCGTCCAACACTAGCGGGAAGATGGAATAGGTAGGTAGGTGCTTAAGAGTCAAAGTAATCATGTTCTAAAATGTAATTTACCGCAAAATAATTTAGAAAAAGTAGAACAACTTCGACATTATTGAAACTGGTGCGAATAAAAGATCAAGGTACAGTTATGCGATTTGAGTCAGAGGTTTGAGGAAAATGGTTAGACATGTGGTTTAAGTAAGAATCTGATTGATTACCGGGGTGATTAAGAGATTTATCTAATTTTAGCCCCAGTGAATGACTGGGGTGAAAGGGAATTTATAATAAAACCTTAGTAAAATGTAAAAGACAAATTAAGGCTGGTTATTATAATTAGGTACTCATTGCTTGGTCGACGCAATGAACGCTAACTCCACACCAAGATTATTTCTGCAAAAGAAGATTTACACGAATATCACATTGAAATAAAACTACTTTCTAACGGATTTTATCGCGGTAAAAACTATGTTTTAGATTTTAGACGTTTCAAAGAAAAAAAAAAACCCAAGCAAAATCAACTCAGAATTCAAGACTGTGAGCTCAGTGTGCTTAAATCGGAACGTAATTTACGAGTAATAATGTGTGTAGGTAGTCAGTAATAATTGTGATTAATATTTTTGGACGTCAAATACCTCAGTCCACCCATGACTTTGAAGTCTGAAGAGACTTTGAAACGTCGGGATCTAAAATCTAAAATATACTCTAAGTATATTAGAAAATTATTTTATGGTCGACCCGGGAATCGAACCCGGGTCCTAGCGGTTACTCACTCATTCCTCACTGATTTCAATTGCAGAAACAAACCTTTTATTAGATTTAAACTTTATGTAGGCTCGTTCAAATTATATTGCACTTAAAACAAAGCGAAGGCGTCTGCTAGTAGTAACAGATAATTTGAATTACACCTGTAATAAAATTAATGTACATTCAATTAAAATATTCGTATACAAGGCCATAACAATTTGCTTTGTACAATTAATATCAGTAACCCCAACTGCTTAACCACGGACTACAGTAGCGGGCGGCGCTATTAGCGATATTGTAGTTCATTGTTCACGATGTGATCTTTTGTTTTAATAACTGCCGTAATATAGTACTAATATAGTACTAATATAGTATACTAATATAGTACCTGCATTAGGTCATGGACAAGCTGTGCGAAAGGAGAATACCTGAGGCATTATTGTATCAAAAGGAGGCACAAAAGATCCAGCTGGGTCGAAGTGCTTTGGGTCTACCAGCCCCATTAATTAATAAGATATGATAACTGCAGTAGCACCTACCAGTGCCCACCTACTCCAACAACTAAAAGTTAAACTAAAAAACGAATTGTAATTCTAATTACTTTTTAAGTCAAACTTTTAGTTGTTACACTATTTATTACTAGTAAACATTTTACATAAAATTGTTTATTTTACCAAGAGAGACAGACGAAAGAACAAAGAATCAACGTAGATAGCTAAACAAAATCCGCTACAGGAAACAATGTATCTGAATGCTCCAGAGAGTCTGCCAATAGTAAAAAGGCGGTAAGTTCGCGATGACTACCAAAGTCGCTACTCGCTCCGCTCACTTTTTTTTTATTCTATAATAGGTTTACGCTTGACCACAACTTGCCTGATGTGAAGCAATGTTGCAGTCTACGATGGAACGCGCTTACCTAATAAATACCGATTCACTCTTGTGTTCTGTGACCATGCAGATGATTGAATTGTGGTTTTCTTTGTAGCGAAAATAGGTTTGTTATGAAGTTAGTATTAGATAAATTTATAATTTAATTATATTTGCATGATAGTTCACTTACCCAGTAATAATTAAGATCAATCGCAGTTCATTTCATCAAAGTCTATCGAACTTAGTGCCACAGCTGGGCAATCTATAGTCTAGGCTAAAGGTCTTTGCGGCGGTTGATCCTGTTGTTCCTGTGTTGATCCTGGCTTACAAGAGTAGCAGTGACGGGACTGCAGTGATGGGTTAAGTCCCATTAAAAAATATTCACAATTATCATTGAAAGAACATTGTAAATGGCATTGGAAGATATTTGACATCCACCGACTCGCAATTATAGGCCGACCGTTTAACTCGCGCATAGACAGTGATGATGATTCAAGCGATATGGATATTAGTGACGAATAGTCTTACATTACTTTTTTCTGTGGTTAAATAGTTCTTTATGAGATTTAATTAATGTTTTATGACTTTGTACCTCAGATGGTGATACGCGAGTTAAACGGTCGGCCTAGTATTGGGCCTATTACAGCCTTAACTTTCTCAACTTTTGAGATATTTGAGAACGTTTGTGTAGTGGAAAACCAAAGCTTTATTACAGATAATTATTTAGGTCGGTGTGGTACTATGGGGACCTATTAATTATTTCAACTTTGTAAACTATTGCTTGATTGCCTTCAATGGTTCAAAAACGTTTACCGTTGTTATATTAAAAACCATTATCAAAATCAATTGACCCAGTAAATATTACTACGCGTGTTTATATCAGAAAATATACACGTTCCATTGATAATTCAGCCTTCTCTTTTTGTCGGTTAACCTTGTACATTAAACTTAAAAATTTATAAACAATTTACACAAGAATCTAACAACATAGTCTAATATCAAAAAAGAAACTGACTGACTTATCAACGCACAGCCTAAACCCTGCTTTACAGTCTCTCACTCACTTCAACCCTTTTTAGTGTCCCACTGCTGGGCACGGGTCTTCCCTCAACTATCTTACTAGTTGAGAGAGTTTAGGCCTTAATGTGGATTAAGGCCTAAACACGCTAGCCAAGTGCGTGTTGGTGGATGTCACATGTCCTCGTATGATTAGTTCTTAGACATGCCGGTTTCTTCACGATGTTTTCCTTCACCGATATTGAGCAGCGGCGATGAAACCATTCACACAAAGTAGTGTGGGCACGACTGGGATTCGAACCCGCGATTCATTCTTATTTCATTTACTAGCATTGGCGGCTTCTGATTCCAATTAAATTCGACCTCCGTTCTCGGATAGTTCGGATAGATCCTGAATCGCACAAGCAAAGTTTCTCAACGGATATGTAAATAAAAAAATAAATATTTAAATAATTTATGCCTTTAAAGAGGTACCACTAGTACCACTAACAATTAAGTCGCTCTAATTCAACACACCAAACTTATCTATCTATTGACTGACAGCTGACTTAAGTTACTACTATTCCAGTTTTTACAGTACCTAGTATAAACATAAAACGAACCTCAGAATCCAGTAATCCATTTGTCCGAAGTGTCCAAAGAGTATAATCGCTTGAAGTGGCATTCCTATTCTTTTACATAGAATAGTAAAACTCAGTAAATAATATCCGGTAGACTTCTTAAGATCTATGAATCTACCCTTTCAGAACCCGTTGTATGGGAATTTAAGTCTTGGATAGTATTCTTTGTGTCTATGAGAAATGTAGTACTAGTTTTGATGAGTAACCAACTATAAACACCCAAGAAAGGAGTACAATGGTAGTAAAATGAACAGAATACAGACGTGTGTAAAAGAGACAGGTGATATAAGTACCAAGGGGTATGAAAGGAATGGATGAATAGAATAATCGAATTATTCGTTGTTATTATTGAAGTTCTTTGCAGAAACAGGTCAGCGGCAGCGGTTTGGGGACAGTACAATTAATCATGTCTCAATGGATGGCTGAAATGTTATTGTTCCCAATTAGGTGACCCAAATGTCGTAAGTCGATCATTTTTAAACAGCGGCCTGTATTAAATACATCAATAATTTCGTAATCAGTAAGCCCGACATAGAAATATAATTATTATCAATAGTGGCCCGCCCCGGCTTCGTATGGGTAGAGGTCGGTATTAAATTAAAGTTTTAATTATTATAAACTTTATCATATTCTTGGTAGACTTTTCATGCTTAGGACACTCGATCAAGTCTGTTGTGCAATTTTTGTGAATTTTCTGATGTTTTTCGTTTGTTACTGTGAGTCCTCCTATATCGTATTCATTTCGACTTGAGAAACAGTAACACAATTTGAGGCTCAATCAATAATTAAGATAGCGGATATAATCGATGACAAAACTTCACATTTTAATGTAAAATGTTCGCAGTATCTGTGGTCTAAGTCAGTATAACTTGGCGTTTGCACTGCACAACAAAACATGAAACAAGCATAGTCTTATCTCTTTCTACTCATCTCTAAATGATAGAGATAGACAGTGCTTGTTTCATGTATTCTGTGTAGTGGAAACTAGGGTTACGTAGGATTAAAATGGTTGGTTTTCTATCGGTTCGACCGCCCTCGAACGGCTCAGAAGGAGTATGGTGAACCAGTAAAGGCCCTTCTGGCAAATTGTGTTAGGTCTTCCACGAAAAGAGGTTTGTTTGCCTTTTATCTTAGAACTTCTGGAATTAGGTATCCGTATCAAATAAGATCAAATGCAACCAGATCATTCCGCCATCATATTCTGGGTGAAGCACTACACTTGCTGTTTTGCGGCATCCAGTTTCCATGTTCACATATTTCTGGAAGCATTCGACACTAACGGCCAAATTATTCCCGCTTTATCTTACGACAAAACTATAAAAAGAATAATTTATTAAAAAAAAGTTTTTGTTTAATCTTCGGAACAAACCTCAATATTTTCTACGAAAGAGTCCAATTAAACTAGGCTATCAATGTTTCTAAACTGTGTCAACAAGTCTTTGAATATGCCGCTGCCGCAGTTTGGCTTTTGTTTTTTAGGCCACACTCGTAGTTTACTGAGATTTGACGTAATTGCTCACACGAAGTCCCTATATGTCCCATTTAATCAAGGTCTCTCAGATTTGAAGGAGTTTTAAAAACCGTCGCTGTTGAACGTGGCTGCATCACGACGTTTAAATTTATTACATTTATTTGGTACCTGCTGGACAATTATATTTAAAAAATTAGGTACACCCCCATCCAGACATCAGCACCGTGGGTGTACTGTTTACTAGTGCTTGCCAAAATAACTGTATATGCAGCTAAGAACACTGTATTATATAGATTTGGCACCTCTCAGGTACACAACTTGCAGAAAGTATTAAATTATGTCTTTAGTGTTAAATAATTTGAGTAAACATTGTTAATTTATAACAAAGTATCTATGATCTTGTACTCACATTTTGTTACATCAAAAACAATTTATTATTTATATTATTTAGATAAATTTATTGTACAAATACTTATTATAATAGGTAATAGTTTATAGTTCACGTGTAGTTGTTTAATTTAAGTAATTTAAATCATGTCATGACGCTCATGACTCAATTGTTTATAATAAATATTGTATAATACCATAGATAATGTAATACTACTAGATATTACGTTCATTGACTTTATTGAAATTATTAATAGTTATATCTCATTGGCTACCGACTAACAATTCAACACCTCAAACGGAGAAAACTTGCGGCTATTGGAGAGTGGTACATATTTCTTCCTAGGACTAGGACGGTGGGGTGCTGACGCTAAGGGCCTAATCAGAGAGCTCTGGAAGACCTTTAACATAATTTCAAAAAATAAATGAACCAAACTCTGTCATCCAGGTATGTATAAAGAATTAAAAAATATAAAATGAGCGCGAAAAGCAACCATAACTTAGAAGTCAAGTAGGTAGGTACTAACACTAATTTAAATGTAGCATTAATTTTTTATTTAAAAATCAATAATATTTGTTTATTATTTTATATTTCGACACGGGATACGGGTTGTACTTCAAGAAAATGTTAGTCTATGGCCACCGTCATCAACGAACCTCTATTGCTGCTTGCGAGCACGACAAATCGTGTCAAAAATAAAGCCGAATTAAAGATGAGCGCGTTAATTGCCGTTATCATAAATGTTATGAAAGGTAGCTAAGAACTACCTCTATCCCTTAAATTTAAAATTTAAAACCGCATCAAAATCGGTCCATCCATTTACCCGCTACGCGGCAACAAACTTGTGCACAGGCACGCGTCAAACTATATTAACCCTCTTTTATATCGGGGATTAAAAGACTTAATGCATATCATAGATTTTTATCATTAACCTTCATTCGATTCGAAAATAGTCATGCATGGTGCTATCATTTCAACCCTTTTTATTATCCTAATACTGGGCACGGGTCTACTCTCAACTATCTTACGAGTAGAGAGTTTACGCCGTAATCCACACACGCTGGCCAACTGGGTTAGTCTATATCACAATATATCCTCGATTAATTCATTCTTAAACATGCCGGTTTCCTTACAACATTTTCGTTTGCCGATATTGAGCAGGGCGATGAAACAATACGCACAATAATGTGTGGGCACGGCCGGTGCTCGAACCCGCGACCTTTTATTTGAGAGGCGAGGACGATACCGCTGCGCCACCGCTACTCACCTACCTACTATAGATTTTTTATCATTAACCTTAGGATTCGAACATATTAACGACGCTATAGCAAATTATAAATGGAACACACGAAAACGGATGTTTGGTTACAAATTTTATTTGATTTCACCCTTATCATATTTATTTATGTAGCGATGACATATTAATTGATATTATTGTGTTCCATTAGGTCAGATTGGTATAGAGGTTCAAAATAAGTCAGTAAGTAGGTATGTACTATGTTTGGAAATCCGCCATCTTGGACTGGAATGCGCAACAGGGTTACCATCATCAGATAGGGACATCCCCTGCTTCAGGTATCTCGATGGACACAAAATAACACCACACACAGCTAATCAATACTTTTGTTAACGATTACAGCACCTCCTTAATCACAAATATTCACAAAATGTTCGAATGGAAATAGATGCCATTATGTGAGATCAAATTTGGTTTCTACACACCACGTGGTCATCCAACCGACCTCATAGACATTGTCCTCCGACATAACAATCACAATTGCAGACAGTCAGATAAGCAACCTGCAGTGACAATGAATGAATTTTGAGTTTGACAGACTGAAAGCTATCGCAAGTGATATCATCTTGCCACCTTAGGTTAACGCGATGCTGATCATTTGTTGTCGATTTTAGCAAAATAGGGCCCCTAGACGAGTCACATAACGAAGCGATGACGAAAGATCGAAAAGAACACCTTTCAAATGTCACTTGATTTGTTATGTCAATTTCAACATTTATTTCTTTTCAATCTTTTGGTATCGCTTCAGTATATGATTAGTCTAAAGGCCCTTTTCTGCTAGTCGGCCAAAAATTATCAGTACTATACTCAAACGCGCAAACATCAAAGATTGTCTTCGATCTATTCTTATGTCTTATTCGATTATTCGATTCTTCCATCATTACATTTATTCGATCGTTATCTCACTAAAACTATAAGATGGTATGGTGGTCCCGTCACAGAGTACTACCTCAATAAAGAACAGTTAAGCTAGGTTATGGTCGATGGCAACCGCACCGTTTTTCATAACAGATTAATGTCTATCAACATTAAAAGCTAACAGCGGTACGTAATTAGGACGCTTTTAAAAAGGTATTACCTCCATAAAAGATAAAAGAAAAAAGAATGGGGAAGAGATTTAAAGTCCAGTAGGTATCGTCCGCGAGGCCTAAGCTGTGCTTTGCATATGCGTGAGTGCACATAGGTGTAGGTAGGTTGTTGGTGTGGCGTCGGCATAGAGTGCGAAGCGTCCTTTGCTTGGTTAAACAGCTTTATACTCCTTTTTGACAATAGGGTGAGCGTGGTGTGTCCCTTGTGCGATGCTTCTAAATTATTACTGACCACTTAAAAATGCAAAGCTTAGCTTAGACCTCGCGGACTATATGTACCTACTTAAATCTCTAGGGCAAAATTGGGGCGGGTAGCTAGTACTAAATAAAATATCATTTAATTTTGAATTCATTTATTTCAGTTAGCATCCATCGGCTTCCCGCAATTTTAACAATGTCATCAGTCCACTCGTTCGCACTCAGTTGCGTGGTCTCCACTAGAAAACCTTTATTCTCCGGCTATCAAATCTATGAGCGATGTGTCCTGCTGTCCACTACAATTTGCGCACTTTGATCGCTTTGAGCAGCGGTGGCGCAGAAAAATAAGGCCGCGGCTTCGAATCCTGGTCGTGCCCACACGTCTTTGTGTCAATTGTTTCATCTCCACTGCTCAATATCGGTGAAGGAAATCATCGTGAGGAAATCGGCATGTCTAAGAACTAATCATTCGAGAACATGTGACATCCACCAACCCGCACTTGGCCTAAACTCTCTCAACTCATAAGATTACCAGTGAGACACTAAAAAAAAGGGTTGAAGTGAATCTCTTTGTCGACTTTAGATAAAAATACTCTAATTATGTTTTCAGCATTTAGCATAGCTAAGCTAATAAGTAATTAGCTATTTTTATTTCATTTAAAGTAGGTACTTACTAAATCAATTAGTTCCACTATACCTAATTGCTAATTGCAACAAAGTATTTACATTCTAAACTAAACAGCGTGTGATTACAATGTAATACGTAACGGTAGGTAATAGATATTTTTAATTGTAACAAGCATGTTTAATAATTATACCTAAATTAGTCTGGATTTTATTATCTTACATCCGTGTTATAAACTTTCTGTCGTCACAAAGAAAAAGAGCGCTTATGACATTTTTTTTCGTAACTAAGTTAGTAACGTTGTTGAAATCATTAAAGGATACTGATTCTGATAATGTTAATAACTCAGATATGAATAAAAAATGTCAGGTGTGCTCTTTTTTGTTATGACAGCAGAATTTTAGATGTCGATAATAATAATAATAATAATATAGTGGGACATTAACACACACGGTCATCTGATCCCAAACTAAGCAGAGCTTGTCCTATGGAAACCAGATAACTAGTAATATACTACATAAAATACTTTTCTTTTGTAAATATATACTTAAATATAGATAATTACACCCAGACACAAGACAAACAGACATATTTAAACAAATGTTTGTCTCGGGTGTGAATCGAACCCACGACCTGCGGCGTGAAAAGCAAGTATCTTACCGACCACGCCACCGGCCCGTCAAATAATGATAATGATTGTAATTAATAAAGTTGGGACGTCTAACACTACAGTTGTAACGTCGGGATATAAAATCTAAAATAAACCGCGATAAAATCTGTCGTAAAGTAGTTTTATTTCAAAGTGTTATATTCGCGTAAATCTATAAAATACTAGGTATATCCATTGTTGATTGTCATTTTCAATAAACTGTAGGGGAAAAATGCAGTAATTTCACATAGTACCTATGTAATCGGTATTATCTTGTCATATTCGTCAAAAATGTCATTATCTAATCATTTTATCTTATCTGGTAAAACGAAACAAAAGATGATCACGTTGTTCCGACTTATTTTTTTACAAGGAAATGACCAATAATTCAATTTAAACTTAGGGTCGCTACATAAATTCGGATCGGATGTTAGATGAAAAAAAAAATTTTTTATCCCTCTTGTAAATACGTGTTAAAAACTTTTTACTAAGTTAAAACCTAAATAATCCTAATTCCTAACATCAACGCGATTTGCGATTTTTAAGCTAATGTTTTTACAAAATTATGAGATTTGTATTTATTTAAATTACGCAAATGTGCGAGTTCGTAAGAAAAGTAATATAGGCTTACTCGGAACATAAGCCCAGTGTTTAAATAATTTTACTTATTTTTTAATTTAATTGTATATATAACAGTAAATTGGATGCGAATCCCGTTAACAAAATTATTTCATTTTATTTTGTTTCGTTTCGTTTCAATTCATCAGCGTCCGGAATTGCCCGGATAAAATCCGTCATCGTTTGTGCAACAGCCTCATCCCTTGATTAATTGAAGTCGATGCGTGAAAATTTCAAATAATTTTTCGAGAGTCTGATTGAATTCGGACTTATCAAAGGCCGTTTTCTTTTCGGATCCGGGCGATTCGGAAGCTTATAATTCTCATTTTAGTATTGATTAATCGTTGGCCTTCTATCAACCATCTTTGAGTTTAGAGAGTACCTTGTATAAGTATATAATGCCCCTTATAAATGAGTCAAAGAGTATTAAATTAATGTAGACTCTGGCGCCTTTAATTAGTCATAGTTGCTTGGAATCGGAATCACCATGTGTGGATGAGATGAATCAATGCTTAACATGGTAAAATGTTTTACTTGATCTTTTTCGCCTTGGGTTACATTCAATTTAGTAAAACGTGGGTGGAAATGGTACTTTAGAATATTGCATCGATGTTTAAATGACTGATATACCTAATAATAATTGTACAGGACCTAATTACGTGAATTAAATTATAATTATTAATAATTTATTTGCATTTAATTTACCCAGAGATATTATCAATGAATTTGTAAGTACGTTTCTTATATAGTAACACTTACAAGTTTAGACGAACCATCTGAAATTAAAATAGTGACATCCCTACTAATATTATAAATGCGAAAGTAACTCTGTCTGTCTGTTACTTGTAAACTACTGAACCGATTTGAATGAAATTGGGTATGGAGGTAGTTTGAGACCCGAGAAAGGACATAGAATAGTTTTTATCCGACTGCCCAAAAAGAAGTTAAGGTTTTGGCGCGATAATCGACATACACGCGCGCGAAGCCGCTGTCGTAAAGCTAGTAAAATATAACTACACGTTACTTTTAGTTGAAAAATAGGTTGCGTATGCCAATAATTTGCCTGACATTAGAGGATGGTATTGTACGTAAACTCCCCTAAATACACTAAAAAAACATAACCTTTTGGCGTCATAAAAAAAAATCACTCGCACTTACTTCTGTTTCATCATTCTTCTTTTGTTTTTTCACAACTAAGTCAAAGTCGAGGGCTTAAGCTAGTATGTAAATGAATCTTATTACATGACAACAAAATTATTCAACATCTATTTACATACAGACTACGTCATTACTCGATGTTGATATACAAACTACTCATTTCACGGTAGTTAAGATTTTTTAATTAACTTCCAGTTACTGTATCTAATTGTCTATTATTATGCATGTCTGTGCATACATCATTCGAATGACCGTATTAGTTAATGTTCCGATCAACTTTCCCTTAACTGGTTCACTCGATTAGATATTGATCATCGATGCGCTTCGATTCTACTTGAGAATCGTAGTAATCGATTCGTTGGTAATACTCACGAAGTAATTTTAAACAGTACAGCATTAATCCTTATCCAATTAAGTACCATAAATACATCTTACATTAAATATAGATCAAAATTGCAGTTTGCAGCATGTAATTTTAATGAATATTTTCGAAGATATTACAGATTTAAAATGCAGGAGTAACATCTAAACAAAACAGGTTTGTATTGCTAATGACAAAAAAGCTGTAAACGTTGTTTCTCTGGCAAAGGATTATCATTGCTATCCCACGCGGCAATGCTGCTAGCTTTCTGGGTACATTCCCGAAAGACAACGATGCGGAAGAATTTTTCACGCATAAGTTTAGGTTAGGCATTAGTTTTAGGTTATAGGTTTTTTATTCGTTAGACATATTATTATCATTTTAGGGTTTAGTGAGTCCTTACGATACAGGGTTGCCTAGTGTTAGGACCACTACTGAATCTGTATAGGTAGTGGTGTAATATTACCAGTAAACTTTTTAAGTAAAATAAGTTTAAAATAAGTTCTTTATTTGGATTAGTGTTATGATTGTTATTCAGTGAGGTCCTTCTTGCCCTATGGTATATTTATGTTGTAAATAAGTATATTTTATGGTATTGACAATTCACTATATAAATAGAAACTTTGGGGTTGTAAATACAAAAACTAAGCCTAAAAAGTAGGTAAATATAAAATAGAACTTATAAAACATATCTAAAGCTGGGCGTCAAAAACTCCTTCACATCGATGTCGGTTGGTAGCGTACCAAGAAGGCTGGCAGCATTGCCACGTTGAATAGCCACGTTTATTCTTTGGCCTAAGCTGGCAGTATTGCTACGTTGAATAGCAATGTTCATTCTTTGGCCTAAGCTGGCAGTATTGCCACGTTGAATAGCAACGTTCATTCTTTGGCCTAAGCTGGCAGTATTGCCACGTTGAATAGCAACGTTCATTCTTTGGCCTAAGCTGGCAGTATTGCCACGTTGAATAGCAACGTTCATTCTTTGGCCTAAGCTGGCAGTATTGCCACATTGAATAGCAACGTTCATTCTTTGGCCTGTAGGCCAGTCTTCTTGTCGCTGACTTTGTACTAAATAAAGATTAAAACATTTTATGGTATACGTATCAAATTTCTGGAAGGCCGAAAGAGATTCAAATCTTTAATAAATGATTGACATCACGATATAAAATATCAGATTACTAATATTAACTAATTCTAATCACAAAGATAAGTAACTATAACAATAATAGTTAATTTACATTATTGCATTCCAAACAAAGGTTTACCACACAATGTACAAAGATTACGATCTAACTGAGGAAATGAAATGCCATTAGCGCGCACCACTGCGCTTGCGCATATTCCGCTGAATTATAATAACTAGCTTAAATATTAATCGATAATTTTAAAATCGAATCATGCTCTTTAGAATCGTTTCATACGTACATAGGGCTTCAGGAGTCCCAATATTGCTACGCATAGCGCATAAAATTGATCTTAATTTTCGATTCTCTGCTGGCATCTGCATTATTTGGACAATCCATTAACTAAGTACGGGTTAGTGGATGTCATATGTTTTCGATAGTTCTTAGATATGCCGATTTCCTCACGATGTTTTTCATCACCGATATTGAGCAGCGGCGAAGAAACAATTCACACAAAGATTAAGTCATGATCGGGGATCGAACCAGTGACCTTATATTCCAATGGCGAGGCTAATACCGCTTCTCGCTAGATAGGTTCGTTAATGTCGAAAACAATTTAAAACTGTTTTTACAGCAATAGCAATGTAATGGATAATAGCTATTGTATCATATTTAATAAGGGATTCCGTGAGATTCTTTCACATAGTAGTCAACAAAAAGCAGGCGATTTTATTGTGTAATCGGCTTAATAATCGCAATTGTAGTGGATTGCGTAAAAATGTAATAATAAGAACAATATCTGCTTAGATAGTAATTATTATACCTAGGGTTGCTACATTAACTAATTTTCATGTCGCAGCGCGTAACTTCAGATAGTACGGTGGTCTAAACTGATGGTTAGATAATAATATAATAATAATAATATAGTGGGACATTAACACGGTCATCTGATCCCAAACTAAGCAGAGCTTGACTATGGCAACCAGATAACTGGTAATATACTACATATAATACTTTTCTTTTGTAAATACATACTTAAATGTAGATACTTACACACAAACACAAGACAAACAGACATATTTAAACAAATGTTTGTCTCGGGTGGGAATCGAACCCACGACCTGCGGCGTGAAAAGCAAGTATCTTACCGACCACGCCACCGCACCGGCCTGTCTAACTAGACATCACTTGTGATAGCATTCAAACTTACAAGACGTCAATTTCACTGTAGATTCCTTGCCTGTGATTTTCATTGTTATGTTGGGTGACACGTGGTGTGTGTAAACATAATTTGATCTCACAAAACGGAATCCATTTCCATCCAAATATTGTATGAGTATTTGTGATTAAGGAGGTACTATATTCATTAACAAAGATATTGGTTAGCTTTCTGTAATTTTTTGTCCGATCAAGATGTATCTGACGATCGCAACCCTGTGGGTTGGTGTCACCAGACATCGCACCGGAACACAGTAAGGCGGCTTGGCGGTGCGACTTATTCTGGTGGTTGGTCACTAACCACGGCCGAAGTCTAACACAAGTTTTATTGTCACCTGATTTGCACCACCCGGGTACTATCGTCAGGTACATCTCGGGAGAATGGATTTTTCTCCAACAATTTGTTTTAGACGATACTGCGCGTTTCAAATGTCTATTTAGTATTATTAGATATAAAACGCTTACGCCCGTGTTAAAGAGGTTCGCATGTACTCCTGTTGGCAGAGATGAATATCACCCATATTTCGTCGGCGATGTTTCGGGCCCGTAATAGAAATGGAGTCTATGAAGTCTATTACCTTGGCTAGAGGTGAAAAGGGTAAGTACGCCGTCCGCGTGATCTTATACTGTCCAGGACTGGCAAAATACAGCTGAACACCTCGGGTGGCCGAGGTCGCTCCAGGAAGCCGTCGGCAACGTGAAGAGTTTGCTAGGATTCCTCATGGAGCTGGGCTAGCAGTAGCTAAGCAAGACCACCACGCAAAATAGGTGCACAATTGACGTCGAGTTACGGAAACCCAAGCCCGCTACAATCTACAATCTACAAAGGGTAAGTAACCTTACCAACGAGACAGTAACAGAGTAGGTACTAAGAATATTTACCAAAACTATTTACTAATAGTATTATGCTATCTGTGCCAATATCTATCTGCAATACTTAACAATAACTTGATTTTAAATTTCATAATGTTAGCCCTTCAAAATATAATGAGTTTATTTGATTTCCGCAAGAATCGATTATAGAATCGATATCCAAGTTGCACAACCCTATAACAGATTCGTGAAAGTGCAACTTTTTCACGAGTAAGCCCGTCATGCGGTAACAAAGCGACCACAAACAATCGTGCTTTAACTTTAGAAAGAATATTAGCTAAATATAACCCGCGTCTATAGAAATGAATCATAAATTGTGGCACTTATCATTCCCTCTTCTCGCACTTTATTGCTGTCTTTAGTCACACACGTCGGTAAGGTCCACAAAAAAATCCTTACTAATCTACGAGTATCTAAATAAAAATGAAACCCGTTTTCCGTTGTCACGACATCACACGTGAACGGCTGGACCGATTTCGCTAATTCTTTTTTTAAAATATTCCTTTAAGTACGAGGATGGTTCTTACACAGAGAAAAATTAAAAAAAAGAAAATTTAGAAAGCGAAGAAGTGCCGAAAACCGGGTTAGATACCTATTATTAATTATTTGCTTAATTCGGTAGGTCTGAGACCCGGTAGATGGCACTGCTTTACCGGGCAGAACGACGTCTGCCGGGTCCGCTAGTGATATAATATTATATGCGAAAGTCGAAAAGTATTTTAACTAATATACCTACTCATTACCAGTTATCTGGTTTCCATAGTACAAGCTCTGTTTAGTTTGGGATAAGATGGCGGTGTGTGTAAATGTCCATAAAAAATTAGAGGTCAGATATTTCTCTATTCACCAACTTTCCACTGATGGCCGTGTGATCTATATTTTATATCATTTCCAGCAGTAAGATATAGTTATAGATAACCTTAAAATATAGCCTTATGGCATGGGTCTTCTCTCAACTGTCGAGTTTTCGCTTTCATCCACACGCGCTGGCCAAGTGCGGGTTAGTGGATGTAACATGTCCTCGAAGGATTAGTTCTTAGACAGACCGGTTTCCTCGCGATGTTTTCCTTTACCGATATCGAGCTGCGGCGATAAAAAAAATCACACAAAGATGTGTGGGAATGACCGGGAATCGAACCTGCGACCTTATATTTTTAAGGCGAGGCTCATACCGTTGCGCCACCGCTGCTCTCTAGTACTTATTGTAGTCTTTGTTATTTAAATTAAAATAAATATCTACAACAACGTATTCGTAATTATTTAATTATTTGAATAACTAATAGCTACTTACTGTATTAAATATGCTTGACTTTTTCTTATTAAAAAAGTTCCGCATTGTTTTGGAGCAAATTTTATTTAAATCAAAGCAAGAGTAGGTACTAGGCACTCAATAGTTTCTAACCTTATGGAGCCTTATTCCACTGCCACCTTCCGACCAAAAATCATTCTTAATCACGAGTGAATCGGTACATTGGGCGGGCGCGTCCCATCGTAGACTACATCTTTGTTTAACATTAGGCAAGTAGTAATCAAGCGCAAGCCTAGTTCAGAAAAAAGCCTATAGGTACCATATCTATCTAGTAAGCTTGCGTCCGCGACTTCGCCTGAATTAGGCAGTAAAAACGTCATAAAGAAACATGTTGTTTAGAGATTATTTAAAGGAGACGTTCAAAAAATGTATAGAGCCTGGGATTAAAATAATTGTAAATTTGAACAGCAATCTGAGTTACATAGGTTAATAGAGCATAATTAACTAAATTTTTTGGTGTATTTAAAATAATTTTACACCCCCCCGTTTTTTAAAAAATTGAAATTGAAAATAAGAATCCGTAATGCAATATTATGATTATTGCAATTGGCAACCCCATGGTCAAATGACAATTGAGCAACCAAAAAAATCAAAATTATTTCGACGCTGTCAATCAAACTGATCAATGACAATGACATCATGACGTTTCCCGTAATTGTATTTTTTTCCACGCGTTTTGTTATTACACTAATAAGATAACAAATATTTTTCGTCATAATTACATTAAGCTGCAGCTAGAATAATATTACAAGAGAAAAGTACTGTAACAGAATGCAATTATTGACGTGATTGCAATATTTATACTGCTTAGGAAACGGATAATTAAAGGTAATGTGCGTTTTGTTTTCTATTAAATTTTTTTGATTTTTACCAAAATGGTAGCTCCTAAAATTCGTGTTTAGTTAAATTCTAACAGCTTATTAAATAAGCTTTCCAATGAGGTATATCACATTGGTGTTCAAAATTCTAGCCCACTTTTGACCTCTCCTTTATTACAATTTTATTAGCACACACCAGTATCAAAATCGATTTGTCATTTTAGCAGTAAAAACTAACAAATGTACAATGTTACTATATTATTTAGCTATTTATAATAATAATAAAATAATAAATATTCTGGGACATCAACACACACGGTCATCTGGTCCCAAGCTAAGCAGAGCTTGTGTTATGGAAACCAGATAACTGGTATATACTATACTATAATACTTTTCTTTTGTAAATATATACTTATAAATCTTATAATAGATATTTACACCCAGACTCGACACAACTATTCTCATCCAGCTCTTACCAACCACCTTGCAAAGATCGTCACTACATCTTGTCAGAGAGCATTTTATGACTTACCGCAACATGAAATTTGATGACGTAGGTGAGTATTTATGGTATTAATGTCAATAGAAAATACTATAGTTTGGAGCGGGCTATTTTTCCGCAACTCGACGTCTTATAAGTGCGCCTATTTTGCGTGGTTGGGCTGGCAACGCTATTGCCAGCCCAGCTCCAGGAGAAATCCCAGCAGACCCTTTACGTTGCCGATGGCCTCCCGGAGCGACCTCGGCGATCCGAGGTGTTCCGCTCTGTATCTCGCCACCCCTGGACAGCAGATGACCACGTGGGCGGCTGTTTCTTCCTCTTCCATACATGCCCTGCACAGAGGGCTGTCAGTGACACCTATGGTAAAGAGATGTTTATTTAGTAAGGCATGACCAGTTATAATGCTGGTGATTAAGCGTAACTGTGGCCTAGTCAGCCGTTTCAGCCTACGCGCCAATCCCGCATTAATGTTGGGCAGTACGTCTTTAGTTTGCCTACATGTGTTAAGTTCCTGCCAGTATTGTTGGTGCGACATTTTAGTAATTTGTCGGAGTTTATTACGTGTCCAGTTGAAAGGCAAGGGTAAGATGGGTTCCGGGCCTACTGCTGTACTTGCAGAGCCTCTTCTTGCCAGCTCGTCGGCAGCATCGTTACCCCTCGAGCCACTATGTCCCCTGATCCACTGCAATGTAATATTGTTTTGTGTGCATGTTTCAGTCAGGGCCTGATGACACTCGTGTATTAGTCCTGACGTTGTGGTGCAACTAGTTAGTGCTTGCAATACAGATTTACTGTCAGAGAGGATACGTACCTGTTGGTCTTTTACCTCTCTAGCCGAAATTGCCTTAGTCGCCATAATGATTCCCAAGCATTCCGCTTGATACACGGAGCTATGGGAGCCTAAAGGTGCTGCTATGTGGATGTTTAGCTCTTCTGAGAAGACCCCGTACCCTGAACCGTCGTTGGTCTTCGAGCCGTCGGTATATATTCTCATTTCCAAGCTATCATCCTTTGCTTCTTCATACAACTGGATCTTGTATTTTTTGTCAAACATGAATTGTTTAGCTATCTTGTCGGACACTGCCTCTATAAGGGGTTCTTTAATTACCATTTCCTTATAGATTTCTGTGTGTTTTGTTCTTGTATTGACCCATAGTTTGCTTGTTTTTAACCTGGCTAGAGCCGCTGCCGCTTCCTGTTTGATGTATAGGTGTAGTGGCGGCAGATCCAGCAGCACTTCGATGGCTGCCGTGGGTGTGGTTCCCATGCAGCCTGTCGTCGCCAGGCAAGCCATTCTCTGGAGTCGCTGCAGTTGCGCTTCAGCAGTGGTCAGCATGGTGCGTGGCCACCAGACCACTGCACCATAACAGATCATCGGCCTGATTACCGCTGTGTATAACCATAGTGTTACTTTCGGGGTTAGGCCCCACTTTTCACCGACCATCCTTCGGCACTGCCAGAACACTATGGTGGCTTTGTCTATTTTTGTGTTCATATGTTTACTCCAGTTTAATTTACTGTCGAGTACAACCCCTAGATACTTGACTTCCGTTTTAAATTGGAGTTCTGTGCCGAAAAGTTTAGGTAAGTTGTAGCTTCCTAAACTGCGTTTGTTGGTAAACATTACTAGTTCCGTTTTGTTGGGGTTAACTGATAGTTGGTTGCTTACACACCAGCGTTCCACTATTCTTAGGGCCGCTTGTGTGATTTGGCATACTGTGCTTGTGACTTTACCACTTGTTAGTATCACTAGATCATCCGCGTAGCCTACTGTGTAGTCTCGATTTTCGTTAAGTTCGGTGATCAAGTCGTTTATGACCATGTTCCACAAGAGCGGCGAGATTACTCCTCCTTGCGGGCATCCCTTTGCTACCACGGCGCAACGTGTATCGGATGTATCGAATAAAATTAGTCTCTTGCGGAGCATGTTGTTTATCCATTCTATTAAGACGGTGTTTACGCCATGCCTCTTTAGCGCTGCGGTGATGCAACTGAAGTTCGTTTTGTCGAACGCTCCCTCAATGTCTATGAAGGTGCCGAGGCATAATGACTTGCTTTCTATCGCTTCCTCCACCTTACTTACGACCGCATGGAGTGCTGATTCTGTTGATTTGCCGTGGCTATAAGCGTGTTGCTGCTTGTGCAACGGTTTGTTTTTCAGAGCGTTTTCTCTTATATCCCTGTCGCACAATCTTTCCAGCGTCTTGAGGAGGAAAGACGTGAGACTTATTGGTCTATAGGATTTTGGGTCTGTGTAGTCTCCCTTTCCTGGTTTCGGTATAAATAACACCTTGACCTTTCTCCACAGTTTTGGGATGTGTCTGTGCGCTAGGCATGCTATCATAATGGACGTTATGACGGTTACTAGTTTTGGACCTCCCCATTTAAGAAGTCCCGGAAAAATCCCATCCGGTCCTGGCGACTTATACGGGTGGAAACTGTCAATCGCCCACTGTGTTTTGTTTACGTCGATGACTTCTGATGCTAGAGCCCAGTGTTCTTCTGACGTATTGTTTTCTTCTTCCACCTCCCCCTCGGTGGTTGGTTGGACTTGGCAGTCCGGGAAGTGTGTTTGTATAAGAAGTTGTTCTGTATCGTATGGGGAGTTCGTGTAAGTGCCGTCAGGTCTGCGGAGGGACCCTGGGCTGAGGTCTTTGCTCTGTGATAAGACCTAGAAAATACTATGTAGGTAATTATTTAGGCGAATATTTCGATGGAGACTACCTTAATACAAACATCTATTAAACCATCTCGCTGACTTCCTCTTCTACACAACCCAGTGGAGGTCGTGTGTAGAAGAAAAGGCAATACCACAATATTACAAGCAATGTATGTAGGTATTATTTTATTAGGACTATTCGAGGTAATGGACCATTTACCTTTGGGGGCGTCCATTAATTCGGTGAGGCATTTTTGAGAAATTTACACCCCGACTCCCCTGGTGAGATATCGTAAGATTTTCTTCAACTCCCTATCCCCACCCCTCATCTGACGCGAGAATCTTCAATACTTTTATTTTGCCTGTTGGATTATGAGAAAAATAAAACTTGTTCTATTACTTTTATTAAAGACGTTCAAAGACTACTAGTATTTGTGAATATTACCGTAATTTAAAATCAGACGACCTCGACGGTAGTCGAGCAGTGTAAGCCGTCCGATCGGGTTATACTGCGCCCGGGAGGTCGCGGGTTGGTTGATGGACTACCTACCATCCGTGCCTCGGAGAGCACGTTAAGCCGTCGGTCCCGGTTGTCATTTAACACATCTATGACAATCGTTACATGTAGTCAGAAGCCAATATAATCTGACACCTGGTCTAACCATCTCGGCTATCGGTTCCCTATGGGTTTCGAGGTCTGATGGCAGTCGCTCGTATAATTCTGGTAGCTAGCCGCATCAGATTAGACTGGGAGCCGACCCCAATAGAAATGGAAAAAAGGTAAGGGGAATGATGATGATGACCGTAATTTAAAATCACAACCATAAAATTTTATTCTAAGAATAATTTTTCACGCAATTTTACACCGTTTACTGCGAGAAAATTTAATTATGTGATATTTGTCACAACCACTTTCCCCCTTATGTGAGTTTTAGAAAGATTTAGCTTGATCCCCTGCCCCCCTACAACACCTCACGTAAATATGGACGCCCCTTATCATGTATACACACTCTTTTTCGAACATACAAGTATTTATGCTCATTTAAATCAACAAGGTTGTTCTGTACAAAAACACATAAATAAAAACAAAAATAATAGAGCATAAAATTCTCTGACACAGTACCTACTCGGTTCGTTGAACGAAATGTTAAAGGAATGTTATGAAACCTCGTAAATGTTTTACACTATTCGCAATGAATTATTGCTTGGTATTTACCTAATTATTGCGTTGAAATGCATTAGTCACTATAACAATGATTTAAACACTAACTATTAACATGAGCAGCGGTGGCGCAGCGGTGGCGCAGCGTACGGGCATCGCCTTAGAAATATAAGGTCCCGGTCGTGCCCACACATATTTGTGTGAATTGTTACACCGCCGCTGTTAAATATCGGTGAAGGAAAAGTTCGTGAGGAAACCGGCATGTCTAAGAACTAATCATTCGAGGATATGTGACATTCACCAACGCGCACTTGGTTAGCGTGTGTGGATGAAAGCCTTAACTCTCCCAACTCGTAAAACAGTTGAGAGAAGACCCGTGTCCAAGAGTAAGACACAAAAAAGGGTCGAAATGAAACAATAACTAATAGTAGCTTCTCTCAACTGTCTTATTGAATACAAGGTAAAAATTCCTTCCTATTATAAAATTCCTCTGTGTTATAATATAAGCACTTGAATGAAATCTCTTAATATATTGAATCAGCTTATACCCAACTATATATCCAAATTGTTTAAGCCAATACCTGCGGTTTATACTTTTTACTTTCCTCATTCCTGTGGCCTTCCCAAATCGTGACTCATATACCTACGCCACAACGCAACTCCTGGGAGGATACTAAATAACATAATTAATGCATACATCATTAACTAAATATGAATCAAATTATTAGGTACTCTACTTATTAGGTATACTGTGGTTTACCGGCATTCTTTTTCTCCTTTCGTTCATTCACGTACGCAAATGAACCCATGAATGAATGTTTATAAATGTTTATGACTTTGAAGTTGGAGAGATTTAGACTTAATCTTCCTTCAGTTTTCAACTTTCTTCAAAGTCAGCACAGAATAACGGATAGGTACAAAAAAATTGGTTCAAAATATTACATGGCTTGCTTAAACAATTTTAGTAGTTAATTTATTTATCTTATAAATGCGTAATATAGTTCCATTAACAGTGTCGCGTTACATTAAAATACCTATTAATGTATTCATTACCTTCAGTGGCGCCACGGAGTTGATTTCTAGATAATGCTACTCGTTAGGCCTGTTTGAAAATATTACTTAAATGTATCAAATATTTGTTATCGATCAGGACAATAGTTTTAAACAGGAACATTAATATTTAAACAAAAATAAATGCTTATTGTATATTGGTATTTTTATCTATGGAGTTGTTAGTATGATGTCCGGCAGTAGGAATCAAAGAATAGCATATTGATGATAAATAATCATAACGATTTTGTATCATTTTAAACAAATCTTCAAACTTTCTAAATATTTTTTGCATATTTTTTATAGTTCAAATGAGATATTCATACTTTAAATTACATTATAACACAAACTCCTTCGTCGCGTCAATCAGTCTTTAAATATGTTTCTTCATTAAGATGTTACCACAAAGTATTAGGTTTTTGGACACAAAAGTTCAATAAGAAATTTTTAATGTGTGTGATTCAACCGGTGCCACGTGTGTAGTTGGGACGGGCTTGCAAATTCCGGCACTAACTTACTTATAAATTAACATTTGGACAATCGTTACTCAATTTACTTCATCAGCAAGAATTATTATTGAGTAATTTACCAACCGTTATGACTAAGAGCAATTATCATTACATCTTTTTTAAAAGTTACAACATTGTCCAAATCAATTTCATGCGTATGCATAATTGCATACCAAATAAATATTGACCTTCTTACAACAGAAAAGCAAATCTTAAAATTTTCTATTATTTATAAACAATTCAATAATACAGTTACTTCTGGAAATTAGGCTTTGCTAGATTGATCACGTATTTGACAGCTAGCTATCATAATTAATTCGAAAATTGTGTTCTGCGCAGCTATACGTGCAAACTTCAGTGTCATGTAATGTCATTGAATTCTACAATAGTTTTATACATTTTTTTAAAATGCATAATTGATTTACCACGGTAAGCGATAAAAATCGGAAATTATGTAACCCATAGTCGTAAATTTAGTTCCGTAGTTATTTAAAAACTAGTTCTGTAACCGCTAAATAACTAACAATAACAACAAAAGCAAATATTTCCGTTTCATTACCATCTTCTAAGTACAATGCGAATTTATTTATTATCGTAACACGAAACTCATAGTTCGGTCTACGGATGGATGCAAATTTCTCCGAGGTACAATCATTTGATCATTCCCACGGGTTTTGTAAGGACTTTTGTTCCGTGTCCCCTACTACGATTCATATTTTTTATCACTAGTGTCGTTATAATGACGCCTTTACTGCTATGTTTACTTTTGCACTTTTATCTATGTCTTTGTACGTTTAGGGTGATGTCTTTGTATAAAAAGAATGATAAATCTGTTCTTTTTTTCAATTTTTTTGAAGTTCAAATGTCGAATGTCCTTTTAACGGTCGCGTATGAGTGAATGAACAATTTGGTTAATTTGTTTTACATATTTTTTCGTTCAGTACTATTGTATGGTAATTGTTATTTTGATTTATCATTAATCATGTTTTTTATATATCATAAAATGTGTAAGAAGATAACTAAATATTAGTTTTATTCTAAAGATAAAGTTATGACTTCTGCGTATGATGGAATGGAACAATGACAGGAGGTAGGCAGGCAAGTCATGTCATTTCGAGGAAAGTTCGTGTCTTAGATATGTGATAAAATTGATGGATTGTTATTTCAAGCAAAGATTTAAGATTTGCAAATATTGGTAGGTACTTTCTTACAATATTCTTTTCACAAATTCGAATAATTTTATCTGTTGAGTCTAACGTAAGTAGTTACATAGGTTATCTTACTGTGTCTATCGGTTCCCATCCTACATATGTTGAACAGCTGGGTTTCATCAACGTAAAAGGAAATGTTTGATGGAAATTATCATCCTAATAGCTAACGCATTCTCACATTCTGTCAGGAAAAAGGATGACTGTCTCACATAATTCGATGAACATAATGTGTTTGATGCTCTCGCGTATTTCCTCTTCTAATATTAAACCAATTTGGAAGATATTTCTAACATTGAATAAAAATTATATAGGGAGTCATAGAATAGGCCAATCAAATTGTTATGGGAAACAGCTTAACTAATGTCCTACAACATGAGCTAAACCTAATTTAATAAAAATACAGGGCCTTCAAATTTATTTTTTAAATCCTATATTAGTACGATTTCTACTACATTTTTTTACTCTGAAGTGCTGAGAGTTTTTTCACTAGTAATTATTATGAATGATTTCTTCAGGATAATTTTACGAAATTTCATAAAATCATTATTTGCATACCTTGCATCACTTAGTTTTGAACAAATAATCATCTCCAAAAAAATTAATCAAGTTAGATCTACTGTGGCTATCTTTATTCTCATGATGTAGGACGTTAGTTAAGCTATCTCCTATAGTAATTTCGTTCACCTATTCTGGGACACCCTGTATAAACTATGTCCTTATGTTTCCCTTTTTGGTGATACATTTAGCACCAGAACCCTTAATAATGCTCAAAATTGTTCTGTGAGTGTCTTCTAATAATTTCTATAATCCTTACTTAAAAATATTGTAGATGCAAAAGTAACTCTGTCTGTATGTCTTTCACGTCAAAACTACAAAACTGACGGTACACAGATAGTCTAGAGCCTAAGAAAGGAAATAGACTACTTTTTATCCCAAAACGAAATTCACAGGCTCAGCTAATATCCTTAAACTAATATTATAAATGCGAAAGTAACTCAGTCTGTCTGTTACGCTTTCACGCCTAAACTACTGAACCGATTTAGATGAAATTAGGTATGGAGGTAGTTTGTGACCTGAGAAAGGACATAGGATAGTTTTTATCCGACTGCGCAAAAAGAAGGTAATTTTTTGGCGCGATAACCGACATACACGCGGGCGAAGCTGCTGTCGGAAAGCTAGTAAGCCATAAATTTATTATTTGCCTATAATAAAGTGTCTAGATGAATGATCAGAATTTCTTATGTAAATATTTTGGTAAGTGTTTAAAGTATAGGTGACTGACCTCTTGACTAACTAATTTATTCATAACATAATATTTATATTATATAAGTCATCCTATTTAGCGCCAATCTCTTTTCTAATTACTCCACTTTCTCCAGTTAATATGTCTGATCAATGTTGGGGCTTGTAATAAAATATACTTGAATTAGAATTTAGTTAAATAATAACAAGAAGAAAGTTAGTTATTAATGAAAGTAATTATTTTACTAAATTGTTATGTAACGTTAATGACAATGTTATATTAATAAATATTACACTTTTTTATAATTTCAGGCCTGCACTTCTTGATCCTTCACCGATATCGAGCAGCGACGATGAAACAATTCACACAAAGATGGGCACGACTGGGATACGAACCCGCGACCTTATATTTCAAGGCGACGCCCGTACTTACCACTGCGTCACCGCTACTCTCAATATCGGTGAAGGAAAACATCGTGAGGAAACCGGTATATCTAAGAACTAATTATTCGTGGATATGTGACAACCCGCACTGGGCCAGCGTGTGTGGATTGAGGCCTGAACTCTCTCAAGTAGTAAGATAGTTGAGAGAAGACCCGTGCCTAGCCGTGGGACACTAAAAAGGGTTGAAGTGAACTTCTAGATCAGTAGATCGAAATCGAAAGTTGCTTAATGATTACTTGCATGACGTCTACTATGAAACGCGATAAATACCGATTGCTTCTTCATTTACATGATTATGAGTGATATTCTGTGAGAAGGTGTAAGAGGAATGGGGATCCCGACGTTTGATCACAATGAAACTATAAAGCAGCATTTATTCCGAGTTCCGGCTCACCCCTTCGAATCTTGTCACCAGACATTGCACCGTAACACGGACAGGAGTAGTTTTATCTGATGCGTGTTCACTAACCACGGCCAAAGTCACTAGTATAATATTGTCACCTGATTTGCACCAACTGGGACCATGAGGTTTCAGATTAAAGGTGCACTAATATAGACAAAGGTGACTCAAAGTGACAGTCCTAAATCCTTCTATAGCAAAACCTCACCCCGCTACTTAGTTGTTTGGATTGGAAAACTGTATTAAGAAAACCAATTGACATCATTGTCATAGCGGTCTATTAATATAGTGATAATGGATCAAGAAGAGTATTAAGACTTTTCTAATTTCTTAGCAAAAATCCATAGTGAAGAAGAATACAATAAGCCAACGGCACTGCTCCCGATCTTTCACCGGTCTTGTCGGGTAGCCCGTTCCACTGGTTTCTTGAGAGCGGAACGAATAGAGAGGGCACCTACGCAGACACTTGAGGAGTAGCAACAGATGCAGATTGCTCACCGACTGAAATACGGCAAGTTCTTTTTTACGGATGACCAACCCAATTAGCCGGAACAACCTTTATTAGTTCACCGGGCTTTTGCAGTCAGCCGTCCGAAGACGGTCGAACCGATCAAGTACTATGTCAACTGCCTTGCTAGAGGGCTTCCTATGTGAGGTGAGCCTCGGCTCAGGACGTTGAAATACGCCTAGGAGGAGTAGTTTCTTATAAAGCGCCACCAGTTGCTTGGACTGGCAGCTTACATTTCAAGACAAATTTCTATAGAAGATGTTGCTGTAACGTCTTAGTGTCAGGGCTAGTGAAGTATTTACGTGTCCAACCAGTTCTATAGTCTTCCAACGCAACAAGCATGACGATTGTGCAAGCACATGCCAAGTCAAGGCAGGATGTTAGCTAACCTACGAACTACGGTTACCAATTTCCTTACAACAATTGCGACTTAACCACGACATGGGCTAACACAGTTAATACTCACATATGAAAACATGGGTTGCAACTACAAAACTATTTATTATACATAATTGGCGGATCTTTTGTCTACAATTTCACCTTGTGGTTTAATTTACAATATAAAAAAGCCTTTACCCACTGACCATATCAATTTTTTTTACAGTTTTAGGATTGATCAGGTTGTCCTTCGACTTAGGCCTTCCCTAGATTTTCCATTCGTCTCTGTCTGGAGCATGTCCTCGCCATGTTTTATCAAGGATGACAAATAAAGAAGAGGCGAAGATGACCAGACCTACCACCTGGTGGTAACTCGCATCAAATGTCTTCTGGTTTCAAGTTGCAGTCAGAAGCTATACAGTTTTACGCACATGAAGTACCAAGCGCTCAAGGAGCGTGCCCTGAGCCGCTGTAATGGTAAAATGTAAGGCAACTTCTGGAACGTAATAAAGAATACGTCGAGGAACGGAATTTTATCTTAGCAACAGTGGAGCGTTCTGTCTATCAATCAAGTCCTACAGTCTAAATATAAATTACCCCAATCATTCAGCAAATTCTAAGCTAATATAGTGACTTATCAATCCTTTACATACCACTCCCTTCAAAACATCAAACGTATTAAACTACATCAAACTTTTTCTATTTTAGGAACCAACAGCAATGTCCCAGCATTCCTTAATAAAATCGATTCATCTTAAAGACTTATTATCAAAGTAACCTACCGTAACCCGACGTATTATGAGATAATAGAACGCGGCTATAATAGGCTCCTATTGTGTCTCCTCGCCTGTCAATCCTTGGATAGATCACCGTGAAATCCGTTGATAGTTCAGAGCAGACCTACCACGGTGTTTTTGTCCTAAATGTATTTTTTGATTAGTCAAAACAACATATCTGGTGGCTTTGATTTATTTTTAAGAGAAAGACAATATTATAACATAAAAGTGTAGGCTTAGGTAAATCACCCACATTTAGCCTTGAATAGTTACAGTGTGCGTTCAAAGGACTAATGATTATTTTGAAAACTGAACCCCTAAAAGGTGATCCTTTGGGGGTTTAGTTTTTAGGGGTTTTAGGGATTTAGTTTCATTACTCAATGTGTACAGTCACGGAAGAATCTATCAGATGAATATCACTCACAATTCGCCAGTTATGTTTAGATTTATCGGAGAAAACTCAAAACTTCTAGCTGCAATTGAGATTCTCTGAGTACATTAGAAGTCCTTTTCGAAAAGCCCGACCCGGAAATCCAACCGGGACCTCACGGTTTCTAAGCTAACACCTACCAGCGGACCACTGAGGTAGTTAACAGGCAGTCAATCGATCGAAAGGGAAGCCTACGTCCAGCGGTGGAAATCCTCCCCGAAGCTCTTTCGAAACTACTCTTACATTAAACGAAACCCTTATTTTGTAAGTTTAACTAGCACTTGGCTCAAGCCAAAGAAAAACATTAAAAAAAACAATGTAATACTAAAAATGGTATGAACTTTTTTAATAATGTCTAAATGATTGATTGTGACTGTACTTAGTATTTTCTATTTAATTCCGTGTTTATCTCCTGTCATTTCAGCTGTCGTGTCACTGATTGTATCCAATTTAACTCACATTCGGCTCTGAGTGTCACTGATATGGGGTGATCAATTTGTATGACGTCAAACATAAGGACGTATACAGAAAGTAAGCTGATAACCTGCGCTAATTACCAACGCTCCAATCATGCTCTAATTTCTTAGAAAAATCGCGGCAGTAACTTAATCCACACCCTAATTGTACGTGAAACTAATTTTGTATACCTAAAGACTTGTACAGAAAGAAGGTAAATAATCTGTGTCCACTATCAGCGCTGGTATTCATTCAACGCAAGTTCTTCATTAGTCATTTATTGCTCAGTAGAAATTATGCATTTAAAAGCTTAATGTCAATTTTTTTCTTCAAAAAATTATATTTTACTTAGATGACATGTTTTGCTTCTGTATGCGCCCTAAGGCTGCGTGTGAGCACACGTGCTTTATACATAGTTATCTTAACTTAACGTGCATGTACTGTGACACTGCATTTAGATAATGAAGGATTCATTACAGTGTTTTAAGTATTTATTTATTTTATTTTGTCTTATATCTATTTAAAACAATAATAACCATTTATTTTTCAGGCTACGAGGCCCATATAAAATACTAGCTTCCGCCCGCGGCTTCGCCCTCGAAATTGATCTCATTAATCTTGTTTCTCCATACAAACTTTGGAACCCCGTTTCACTCCCTTAAGGGGTGAGTTTTGAAAAATCCTTTCTTAGAGCACCCCTAGACCCCATAAGGAACCTATGTGCCAAATTTAAAGTCTCCAGACCCAGCGGTTTGGGCTCTGCGTTGATATGTCAGTCAGTCAGTCAGTTTCTTCGTTTATATATTTAGATAGCCCCATATTCGTAAAGTATTTTAAGCTCATTATAGCTAAAATAGGTTTATAATTTGTTTGTTTTAGTCTGTCATCTTGATATTTACACTAGCAAGAAAGAGACAAAGTCCATTTTAACTAAAGAGCCTTTAATTTTTTTTATGAATAAGGCCATAACACTATAAACAAATACAATATTAAATTTCAAATCTAAATACTATAAATACAATTTAACATATTTAATTTTTTCATCGCTGCATTATAAGTGTATTGCGTGGTGTCAGATGTCCGACCTCGGATACTTACTAACAATATGCAGAGGAACTTGCACGGGTCAACTAGTCATCATCATAATTAACATCATCAGATTATTTTAGTCAAAGCACGCCACTGAGCACGATCCGCGGCTACATCCAGCTCTTACCAGCCTCCTTGCCAAGATCGTCACTCCACCTTGTCTCAGGGCGTCCTACGCTACAATTGCCAATTCGTGGTCTCCATATAAGAACTCGTTTACCACAACGGTTATCGGTTCTGCGGCAGATAAGACCGGCCACTGCCATTTTAGCTTACTAATCCGGTGGGCTATGTCGATTACTCTCTCAAATAGTACAATCTCTATATACAAAAATGGATTGACGTTTCATATTTTTTGGGAAAAATGTTGGTAATTACTTTAGTGAAGTATTTTACATTAATCACTAGTCACCGTGTATAGCCACTGTACGTAGCACACTCCAATGAATCTAGTTCACAAGACCTGTAACAAATAGTGAAGGTGTTAATCACCACAACGAGCTCGTTCCACACTTATTAAGTTTCATGAAGTTGCGTGTCATTATTCCTAACTTCACGATTCACTGACCGCTAATGCGGACAATTAAAAAGCACTTAAGTGATACTACGTACTATACCGGGTGGATGAGACCGCCCTCCACAAACTGATATGGTGAAATCCGTAATCATACTGATATGATCGGTACGTAAAATTAGTTCAGGAACTTTATCGATACCAATAATCGTGTTTTGTTTTAGTAACTTATATGGAATGTAAGGTTACCTTATGTAAATACTAATAGAGAACGGTCAACCTTTCCACTATGGGGGTAACACCACGTCTATATCGCTAATGGGGTAGGCAGAGCGGCAAAAATGTGATTAAGAGAAATCTAGCTTGGTGTATTACATAAGTGATCTAGCTTGGTCTATTACTTAGGTGCCTTTTTTGCCCAGGAAAAATACTCAATAGATCTCCCTGCCCCGTAAGGGTGCAGGGCATACGGGATACGGGTATACGGGATTCCCAAAGGGTAGTCACTAAAACCCCCGAGTGTTCCGTCGCGAATTTATACCAGGGGGTTACGGTAACGACATGCGACACAACCGTAACCTAACATTCATTTGTATGTCTATCTGTGGGTTATTGCGGCAGACGATAAATTATTTGGTAGTTTGTTTTTCCAAGACAGATGATTATTATTATTATTATTATTATTATTATGATGATTTGATCGAGTGTTCTAAGCATGGAAAATCTGCCAAGAGTAAGTTACAATTTATAAATCTAATGTGTTTTTGTCAAATACCGATAACTACCCGTGCAAAGCTAGGGCGAGCCGCTTGTTTAATGTAGATAGTAAATAAATAAATAAATATTCTGGGACATTAACACACACGGCCATCTGGTCCCAAGCTAAGCAGAGCTTGTGTTATGGAAACCAGATAACTGGTATATACTATACATATAATACTTTTCTTTTGTAAATATATACTTATAATAGATATCTACACCCAGACTCGACACAAACAGAAATGTTCATCACTATTGTTTGTCTCGGGTGGGAATCGAACCCACGACCTGCGGCGTGAAAAGCAAGTACCTTACCGACCACGCCACCGGCCCGTAGTATTTTATTATTGAAACTTATAAATAGCTTATTATCTTCCTGTATTTCGCAAGTAGTTAAACAAAAAGTATTTAATTTTCCTTTATCTAGTGTGCCGACTGTTAATGAAATAGGAAATGGTAGTTTATGTTACTGTTTCATGTAACGTTGAGCTATTTGTAATGGAAGGCTAGGAAACGAGTGTAGCGCGACTAATTTAGGTGTTTTGTAATAACTTTTGTGGAAGTTTGAACCGGTTTTGTGAATAACCTGTCACCTTTTCACTTCAAACCTTTTTAGTGACCAACTGCTGGGCAAGACCCGCGCCCAGCCGTCTCAACTATTTTATGAGTTAAGAGAGTTTAGGCCTTAATCCATACACGCTGGCCAATTGCGGGTTGGTGGATGACATGTCCTCGAATGATTAGTTCTTAGACGACGACGACGACTACTACTACGGGTTCCTCACGATGTTTTCCTTCACCGATATTGAGCAGCGGAGATGGAACAATTCACACAAATATGTGTGGGCACGACCAGGATTCGAACCCGCGATCTTATTTTTCTAAGGCGAGGCCCGTACCGCTGCGCCACCGCTTTACCCTTTTACTTACCTGTAAAACTAGTATTTGATTTCAATAGAAATCTTTATCTGTAGAAATTCCTGTTTTTCAGATGAGTGAGAGAAACAAAGAGCGAATGCTTAGAGTGAGAAAAATTATGTGCTAGACCCATGACGTCATCACATTGTCACTTGCCTCGTACCAAGTGTCCATCGGTAAAGTGTGAGGCGGTCCGTCTGGAACCGTCTTGGGGTTGACGCCTCAGTACCGAAAATAAAACCTACTGAATTTCCTAATAGTAGTAAAATCAGATAGTAATATATGTATGTATATGAGTGGTGACCACTCACATACATATATTACCATCTGATTTTACTAAAAACCCTGTTTAAAACAGGACTTTTTCATGAATTTAATTTTGGTTCTTTTTGGTATTTGACCTTGTGTGTATTCTTTTCGGTCATCTGATCCCAACAAGCAGAGCTATGGAAACCAGATAACTAATAATATACAGACTATTACTATACATACTTAATAAAGATAATTACCCTCAAGACACCCACTTCATGCAAAATGTATGTCTTGGATGGGAATAGAATTTACGACTTTACTGCCACGCCACCGGCGCGTCGAATATGAGAAATAAGTATCTGCAAATATTTCAGCAGACACGAGCTATTGTTTGTTGTTAAACATAAAATAAATGGACACTTGAAAGACAAACCATTTCGTAAAACTCTTGCACATGAGCAAGAACGTGCTTACGAAACTGTAATGTCGAATAATTTTCTGCAAACAAAGATAATTTTCAAACAATTTACCAGTTGACACAATTAAAAACAAGTATCTTCATAATTAAGACAGCTCTTGCTAATTGTACCATTATATTTATTAGAGCAGCGGTGGCGCAGCGGTACGGGCCTCGCTTTGGAAATGTAAGGTCGCGGCTTCGATTCCCAGTCGAATCTATATCTACTTAGCACTCATCCAAACTTTCGCACTTATTTAGAGACGGCGTGGTCGGTACGATCATTGCTTTTTATGCCGCAGGTCGTGGGTAAAAAATACTTGTCTAACATTTTTGTATAATCTTACTGACGAACTTATTTTTTAAACCTAGTTGTCATTTCTTTTACTAGTACAACTACTTTTCAGCACAATCTTCAGGTTATCACCTAGGTATTGTTACAATATAATATTATAGTACGGAGACTAGATCCCACAGTCAAACCACTTACGTGGTTTTGTGGGACACAGATTTTAATTTATAATGTTAACCAATGTGATGATAATAATAAATAAATAATAAAAAATAATAATCTCAAAAACTGCATTCTTTAAACATTTTTTACGGTTTTCACTAACACTTAAAGAATTTAAGGCACTTTTGTAGGTATATGTATCCGATATTATTATGATAAACAACACGAAATTTCGTTTCCTCTTTTGAACGAAACTGCGTGTAGACGAAATTGCAACAACGTATAATTCCCAGTACCTCTAAACAATTATATTGCGAAAGTCGTCCAACATGCACTTACTTGTTTGCAACGAAACGATAAGATCTCTGTTTTAGTACTTTACTACTCTTACAACATAACTAACAACAGTTACTTAATCTGTATAACTGACTGTTTTTTTTTGAATGCGATAAACTCCTTCTGTAACCAGTCTCAGTTGATAAGCTGCAGTCTATAGAAAATCTTACATAGGATAACCTACTTTCCTACTTTAGGTTTAAAGAAACTTTATTCTCAATAAAAACATAATGTCACTTACTTGAGAACAAAAAATAATAGTAAAGTTACAACGTTCAACTTCACTTCGTTTAGATACTTAAAACTACATATTTGACAAATTAACTCACTCAAATCATTCATTAAAACATAGTTTTTTTTTTTTTTTTTTTTTTTTTTTTTATAGCCAATGCCCCACTACATTGTTACTACTATTATTATGATTTTAATAAATATTGGCTGAGCTGGATTTTGAATGAGTTGAGTGAGTGTTTATTTCTTATATGTGAGGGTATTCTATTGTATAGCTGTACTCCTTCAAACGTAAGCATTTTTTTGCCAAAGTTAGTCCTGGTTTTAGGTAGCACCAGTAAGCTCGCTCGTCTTGAGCTTCGTTGGCTAACTTGTTTGTATTGAGTAAGTATTGTGTTTGTATGAATGGTTTTGTTGAGAACTTTTTTTATGAAAATACACGTGTTATAAATATAAAGTTGTTGGATATTCATCAATTTTGTGTCACTATATATTTTACTAGTTGGCGTTAAAAATCGATAGCGAAAAAGAATTTTGATAAGTTTATTTTGTAATTTTTGCAGTGCTGACAGTTTGGTTTTCGCAGCACTGCCCCAGATTTCTATTAGATATAGTAGGTGTGGCTTCACTAGTGAGTTATAGATGGTGTATCTCAATTTTTGCGGTATACATCGAGCTATGTTGCGCAATGTCCCTACCAGTGCCGAGAGCTTGTTTTTTATGTATTCTATCTGAGCATTCCATGTAAGGGTACTGTCTATTCGCAAACCGAGGTATTTTTCACAGGTTTTTAGCTGCAGCTGTATGTCATTAATTGTAAGTGGATCAAATGATGGAATAATTTTATTTTTTGCCTTAAATATTACATAACATGTTTTTGAAATATTTATTGTTAAGAGATTGAACTGAAACCATGTATTTAAAGTATTTAAATCTTCTTGGGCCAGTGCAATAACGTTTTGAATGGAAGGCCCAAAGTAGAACAGACAGGTATCATCAGCATACAGAGTAAGGTGACCATGTAGCTTTATTTGTGTGATATTGTTAATATATATCAAGAAGAGCAGAGGACCCAAAATGGATCCTTGTGGAACGCCGCATATTATAGGTTCTGCGTCACTTTGATGAAGATTACCCAGTTTAACTATTTGTGAGCGATTGCTAAGATAAGATTCAAACATTTTTAGGGCACTGCCAGTGATATTAATTGATTCTAGCTTTTTAAGTAGCAGTTTATGGCAGACAGTGTCAAATGCCTTTTTTAGGTCGATAAAGACGCCCAAGACTATATTTTTACTATCTATATTTTGTTTAATTTTAGTAACCAAATCAATTGTTGCAGTTGTAGTATTACTTTTTGGTCTAAATCCATATTGGCGATCGGTAATAAAATTAATGGAATTTAAGTAGTTTTGTAATCGATTGTGCAAGACTTTTTCTAATATCTTTGACATAACAGGCAATACTGAGATTGGTCGATAATTGCCGGGATCTGTTGGAGTTCCTGATTTGTAAATGGGAGTCACTTTTGCTAATTTTAATGTTTCTGGAAAGGTTCCGCTGTCTAGTAGTTTGTTAAAACATTTACATAAGTTGTTTACAATAAGATTTTTAATACATTTTATAACTTTAGTATTAATTCCATCTATGCCAGTGCTACAGTTTGAATCAAGGTTTGTAATTATGTTAAGTAATTCTTTAGGCGTACATGGGTCAAAACTAGACAACTCGCCCGATTCTTGATCGACAGTTGTTGGTAGATTGTAATAAGAGTTGTCATGAAATAGTGCAGGTATTTCTTGTGCTAACAGTGGTCCTATTGTAGAAAAGTAATTGTTAAAAATTTTACAAATCTCATTTGGTTCGGTAGCGGTTTTAGAGTTAGCAACTAGTTTTGAGGGAGTACAACTATGCTTGATTTTGTTCGTTGCTAAATAGTTTATTATACGCCACATTTTTTTAGGTTTATTAGTACATTTAGTTATTGCTTCATAGTAATAGGAATTTTTTGTTTCTTCTATCAATTTAGCCACAGAGTATCGTTTTTTAACGAACTGTTCCTTTAGAGGTTCACTGTTAGGATCATTCCTAAGTTCTGTCCACATTACATTCCTTTGATTTATCTCAGCAATTATGTCTTTATTGATCCAATCTTTTTGAGGAGGGTTAAGAATTTTAGTTTTTATTGTCTTGCTTTTTTTTGTATAGAACTTTATTAATTTTTCTAGCATCAGGTAATTATCATTAAGGTTAATAAATTCAGCTGATTCTATGTAGTTGTATAATTTTGTGTAATTGATTGCTTCATACTGAGTTTGCATTTTTGGAGGCGATTTGACTTTTTTTAGTTCTAGATACATTTGATTGTGATCGGATAGAGAAGATTCAAGTATTACCATATGAAAGTAGCCATTCTTAATATTAGTGCTAATATGGTCAATAATACTCTTTTTTGTGGCGGAATTTCTCGTACAATGTTTTTTACTTATTTTGTTCAGGAGTGTGTATCCAGCCTCTTTGATTACAGCTTTATATTGTTTGGTATCTTTGCTGTTTTTATCCAACAGGTCGACGTTGAAATCACCAAAGGTTATTGCTCTTTTCCTTTTTTGCAATTGCGAGTCATATTCCTGTAAGAACTCCTTGTAGTTGGTATTACCTGGGTAGTATATCACTCCTACTTCAAAAGCATACCTCTCCAAATATATCCATAAGTAGTTATTTCCTCCACAGTATGTAGATTCAGATAAACTGTGTTTTAAGTCATTGTGGATATAAGCTGAAACTCCTCCTCCTTTTGAATCGTTCCTGTAGTTATAGTAATGTGTGTAGTTATCTATTTGTAGTGTTAAGGCTTGAGCTTCTGAAGCTATCCAGGTTTCTGTTACTAGAATCACATGCGCATGTTTTGGTAGTGATTTTAAGATGCATTTTAGTTCGTCTAGTTTTCCTTTTTTTCGTATACTCCTAGCATTGAGGTATAAGAATCTTAGGCGAGATTTACTAGTATTAATATTATGGTAGTTATTAAGTGCTTGATACGTGTTACAGTAAGAATTATCGACCGCATCGACGTGTTCTATTTGTAGTTTTTTGGAAGCTGTTTTGTTATTGTTGGGATACCACGAATGTATTTAATAGTAAGCTCATCTTCACCATCGTTTTGACGTCGTAGTAATTCTTCTTTCAGGTTCTTTAGGTATTGCTGCTGTGCTGGAGTTTGGTCTGAAAATATTTTTATGTTTGGCAATTTGTCCTTGTTCCGTAAAAGATATTTTGCGGAGTTGGATGTGTCAAAACATACTTTAATGATACGATTCTTTCCAGGCTTGTATTTACCTAATCTAAATATCTTAATAGGTTTTGGAACATTTTGGCCAACTTGGGAAATAATATCGCAGACATCCTTTTCGTCTTTTGCCGTCCTTTCTTCTGCATTAGTGGTCATATTCTCTGGTACTCCGATTAAAATAATATTTTTTTCCCGAAAGTTACGATCTGCTACTTCTTTAATTATTTGTTCATTCGAAAATAATTGGTTATCATTTTTAGACGTTGTAGATTGAAGTAGAGATGAATGCTTAAGAGCGATGATGTCCGATTCAAGTGTAACAATTTTGTGTCCATCTTGACAAATTTGGTTTTCTAGTTGTGATACACTTTTGCGTAATTCGCTTTGTTCTTTTGCCATATTAGATGTGGAAAACTTGACCTCGTTAATCTGGGTAATATTTTCGCGAATTAATTGTACAGTCTGTTCATTACATAATTTTAGCTCAGAAATTTGTGACTTGACCTCCGTAATGCTTTCCCGCATGTTGATTAAGATCTGCTCATTAGATCCAACATATTTTTCTAATAATGATCCGATACGGCTTAACTCGGAGCGAATCTCTTTTATCTCGTCGGAGCAGTCGCATTCTTGCCGTGCCTTACGTTTGGGGCGAAAGGTAATTTGCGTATTTTCTACCAGTTCATTTAATTTCGACAAGTCCGGATGAGAACTAGCAGATGGTGGCGATCTCTGAACATTCATCGTGTTTACACGTATTTATGTTTATCAAGTTTAATTAGAGCTATGGTGGCCGGCGCTTACTGCTTACTACCTTCAAGTTTTGTTTTAATATTTGGGTACTTATATCGCATGAAACATTCCACTCCGTGCATACAATTACATCTGTTAGTGAAGGAGTCGAAAAATAGGTGTACGTACTCTTTTTGCGGGGGTGAAGTGCGGTATGCCCAAACGCGGAGTCACTGTGCGAGCGAGATGAAAAAATAGGTCCTTGTTTCGCAGAGGTGAAGCAGGCTAAGCGCGGGGTTGCGCCAGCGCAGCGGTATGTAAACGTTGTCCGTGTACACAATTATAAAATGCAATAAGTAGCAAACACAGTTTTAAGAATTTGATCTTAATAGCAGGTGCACTATTAATTAATTTTGAAGGACACTGATTTAAAAAGTTTTTAAATAAGCGATAACACGTCTTCTCTGTGTGAAGTCGAACGACTTTTAACTTTGATATTATCATCATCATTTCCCTTGACTTTTTCCCGTTTCTATTAGGGTCTCAGTGTAACCTAATGCGGTTAGCTATCAGAATTATACGAGCGACTGCCATCAGACCTCGAAACTCGTAGGGAACCAGTAGCCGAGATGGTTAGATCAGGTGTCAGATAATATTAGGCTTCTGACTACATGTAACGATTTTCATAGATGTTTTAAATAACAACCGGGACCGACTGCTTAACGTGCTCTCCGAGGAACGGAGGGTAGTCCCTCAACCGACCAGACAAACCCGCGACCTCCCGGGCACAGTATAGCCCAATCGGACGGCTTACACCGCTCGACTACCGAAGTCGCCCTACTTTAAATTATAAACGCGAAATTTTGTAAAAGGTATGAATGTCTGGATGTATGTTTGTTACTCTTTCACGCAAAATCTACTTGATGGAATTGGATGAAATTTGGCACAGGAATAGATTATAATATACTATTTATCCCAACAAGTACCACGCGGGCAAAGCCGTGGGCGGAAGCAAGTAATATTATAAAGTAGCAGATCATATTGTATTTTACAGTACCTAGTCTAGAGACTGCTAAAAATGACCATAATTCATTGGTATTTAATCTATTTACTAATACAGTAAAGCTGAAGAGTATGTTTGGATGGTTGAACGCGTTTAATCCTAGAAACTACTGGTCCGATTTGAAAAATTCTTACACTGTTAAATAAACCATTTATTGAGGAAGGCTGTAGACTACTTTTAATTTACTGTTGGGCATAATAACAATGTAGTTCATGTGCGAATCGCGGCTGCAAAGACGCTAGATGCTTTGAGCCAAATTCACGAACCTTGAACCGCTTGAACTTTGAACCACGTTCACGAAGTAGTTTTTCCTGATTGCAATGTAAAGTATGCCTACTCCTTAACTTTAATATGATTTATTTGACTATCTTTGCAATTCGTAAAAGCAAAAATAAAGAAACGACACTTTTTTTTATTTAATGTTGTATACGATGGACTAAATTGAATTAAGTTTTTCGTACTCTGGAATCTCATGCCTTTTACACATCACAGCAGAAAAACAGAAATGGGATTTACGTAGTTCTTTATTATGTTAAAGTACATAATACATTAGCTCATTAAGCTAAGGACAATAAATCTCAGCAATTGCGTCAGCGCACCATCTCCAAGAACATGGTAGTAAATTCCACTGCTAATGAAGATCTACGGCCTTACGAAACTCTTACATAGCACATTGTAATTAAGTAATTGTCACTAAGATATAAATTCTTTGTTTTATTTTGACTTGTTGCAATAATTATTGTGATAATTAAGTGGTAGCGGCTCTTGGTCTTCGCTCAGCTTACACACAAACCTTCCTTTTTAATAAAAGAGAGGAAGGAAGAGCAAATTTAATGTGTAACTTGCGCTATAGAGAGTGTGAAAGAGAGGTAGATATTTCTTTCTCTCTCTCTTACGAAAACCACTAACATTAACGAAGGCAGTAGAAGAGACAACGGGATAATTAAATTAATTTCAATAATTCTTTATTCATTCAATTAATCGTTAATTCTTTTTTTTTAATATTTCTTGACATACGAGGATGGTTCTTACGCAGAGAAAAATTTCGAAACAAAATATTCGGTACGTCTGAGAATCGTATTTTTGGACCCGCTAGGTGGCTCTGCTTTATCGGGCAGGATAACGTCTGCGGGGTCCGCTAGTTTCATATACATAAATCCAAGATGGTTGCTAATATGTTTAATACCGCTAAGGTCATACATTTTAATAAAACCGTGGAACCTATCAAATTTTTTAGGAGTTTATTATGTAAACACATAAGCTCAATGCACTCTTGCGGTAAACTGCAACTAAGGTGTACCGCAGCGGTTGGCCACATTGCGGTCAAACTAGTGCGTTAAGGCATATAGTTAAATAGGTATTTTTAATTCTCTCTTATGATTTAAAGGAAATTAAGTACTAGGTATTGCTCAAAAAGATTTTTGCAACAAAATAAATTAAGTTGTTTTACTAAATACGCCCTTGTACGTTTGTAATTTCTCATCGAAATATGTATGAAGAAACCTCTTTGTAAATCAATTTCTTAAGAACTCGTTAAGTAAAATGTAATACAAGAAACGTGCTATATCCGTAAAGTTAATGTTTTACTGTGAGCTGTTTTTGTCAGTTAACGAGTAAATAAAAACTGCGTCAAATAAATAAAATTGTGAAAATAAAATTATCGTATTAAATTTTATTGTTCCTCATACAGTACTTGATCAAACCCTACACTTAGGACCTTTTTTGAATGAAAAGACAATGTTCAATGTACACTGATTTTAATTATTAACTGAAATAACCGCGACACAAATACACGCGTGGTCTCGCGTTATCAGTCATTTATGACATATTAAATCTGGATATAACGAGCAGCGGTGGCGCAGCGGTACGGACCTCGCCTTAGAAAAATAAGGTCGCGGGTTCGAATCCTGGTCGTGCCCACACATCTTTGTGTAAATTGTAACATCACCACCTATCGGTGAAGGAAAACATCGTGAGGAAACCGGCATGTCTAAGAACTAATCATTCGAGGACGTGTGACATCCACCAACCCGCACTTGGCCAGCGTGTGTGGATTAAGGGCTCAACTCTCTCAACTCATAAAATAGTTGAGAGGAGACCCGTTCCCAACAGTGGGACACTAAAAAGGGTTGAAGTGAGTGAAGTGAACCCGTTTACATTCAGTAAGTCTATAACAGAATAGGTAATACAGGGTGCTATACATTCTGACCACCCGCTGACTTCAATCGTCACTAGTGACGTGGGAACTATTAAGCCCCTTAATAACCCCTTACAACCCTATAACTCGGAACAATGGATCACTTCACACTGTGTCGCTCTCGGAGTAGGTACGAGTAAAATTAATATAGTATACTAGCGGCCCGCCCCGTCGCATGTCCTCGAATTATTAGTTCTTAGACATGCCGGTTTCCTCGCGATGTCTCCCTTCACCGATATAGAGCAGCGGAGATGAAACAATTTACACAAAGATGTGTGGGCACGACCAGGTTCGAACCCGCGACCTTATTTTTCTAAGGCGTTTTCTAAGGTGTGTTATTTAAATAAACGGGTTCAATTAGAATTAATTTAAGTAACGTGTGACTTTGTGAGGTATAATGCATTTTATTTTGGTTTTAGCTTGCTAGTTTATATATTTATTATATTGACTGACCTGGTAGCGTAGTGTTGAGTGACTCTGACTGCAACGCTGCATGGGTTTTATTTCCACCCAGGACAAATCTTTGTGCAATGAGCACGATAATTTGTTCTGTGTCTGGATGTAATTTATCTATAACATGTATTTAAGTATTGTATCCGTTCGGGATAAATAATTATTATTTATTTATTTATAGGGATCGATCCCTAGTCGTGCCCACAAAACTTTGTGCGAATTATTTTATCGCCGCTACTCAATATAAGTGAAAGAAAACATCGTGAGTAAACCGGAATGTCTAAGAAGTACTAAGAACTAATCATTCGAGGACTTATGACATCCGCCAACCCGCACTTTGCCCGCGTGTGTGAATTAAGGCCTGGACTCTCAAG
This sequence comes from Meganola albula, assembly GCA_936450015.1. Taxonomy (NCBI): domain Eukaryota; kingdom Metazoa; phylum Arthropoda; class Insecta; order Lepidoptera; family Nolidae; genus Meganola; species Meganola albula. The sequence continues at coordinate 4,324,241 of OW388159.1, read as the reverse complement.
AAAAGGAATATTTTTTCGCTGGATTTATCGTTAATATTAGGAAAATCTGTCTAAACACAAAAGGACTTACCGGCTAAACAAAAATAAAAAGTTTAGGTACCTATACATATACTAAGAGATCCAGTGCTTATAACAATAAATTCAGTTAATTTAAGACGATGGAAATGGCAGCTGTTCCGAGCTCATTATAAACTGGTTTCACTGTCTTCTATACAACATTTGACGCTAATTGATGATAGACATGCAAAGTGAAACAATTATAATAACAGTCAGACATAAACAAAATCTAAAGCACACTATAGCACAAAGACATCAAATATACCTTACATAACACCCTAATAAGTGAACAAAACAATCCAATTTCAACCGTATGTTATTCAAATAAAGTAGGTTTTTGAATGAAGAAAACATCCAATGTTTTCTTTAAAAGGTGTGTAAACATCACATTAGACGAGTGGGCGACACACTCAAAAGGTCGGCTCAATCACGTAACACTTTCACAGCAGAGTCTACAATACCGGCGCAAGCGCAACTGCAACTATGGGCGGCTCTAGAGTTCTATTTTCGAATTTTAAATGCTACAGATTAAGAAAGAATCTTTATGTAATGTGTAACGGTGAAAGAGGTTCGTATTAAAAATGTTTTAACCTTCTTGCTCAAGACGGCTCATTTTAAACGACTGCCAAGAAAGTGTTATATTCTAAACCGCGTTTTTAACACATTTTCTTGGTTTCATTCTTGTTTAGACATACATCTATTTGATCATACATAAGTGACAATATAAATCTACTATCTGGTGGTTGGCTTGGTTAGTGACCACACCACCCACCTGACAATACCGCACCACCATGCTAAGCGACCTTGCCGTGTTCCGGTGCGATGTCTGGTAATACTATTTATGAGGGTGGGTCAGATTGTTGCTCCTTTATGGTTACTAACTATATGAAGCCTAATTCTATGACACCTTCTTACTGAAAATTATACGTAATCACAAGTGAATCGGTATATTGGGAAGGCGCGTGCCATCATAGACTATATCATTGCTTAACATCAGACAAGTTGTTATCAAGCGCAAGAATATTACAGAATATAAAAAGTACATGCACGGCGGAGTGTTACATACACCGTTCCTTTTGAAGAGCATCAGTGAGATCAAAAATGACATTAAAGTTGTCTTCTCCAGGGTTTCCACTTTCAAGTTGACGATTAATTTTGGTCCAAAATTTAAATATGGTAGAATGTGCAGTTAATAAATACAAAGCCGTTAAGTAATAATTAATCACGACTTGTGTTACCGAGTAATGTCTACTGAGTCACTGTGACCCCAGGTTAATGTATGTATGCGCTGTTGACTAACATTATCTAGTGTTTGCTGTACATTGCCTACCATTTACATAATAAAGTAGCTATCGAATATCTAATGTCTCTATTCACTGAATGATTGTACTTTTGATTATGAGTGATTGCATAAGAGTCTAGCTTAAACTACGATTGCACATAGTATTGTCTTAGATTTATGCGAATATCGCACATATTAAAATAAAAGACTTTACACCCGTGAACATGAAGTCCGAAAAGACTGAAACGTCAGGATCTAAAATCTAAAATAAACGAAAATAAAAAGTAAAATCTAAAAAGTAGTTTTATGTCAATACGATTGCACATATAATAATAATAATTAACCCAAGGGTTTATTTTCATCTAACGGACAGCATCGCATCGGATGAGAGCGAATTTTACAATCTTTATACGAAATTAAATCTTGTATACAGTGTTTAAAGTCTATTATCATTATTTATAATAGTCATCCTGCCGGATGCGAACACAATGTAGCCGCATGCGCCCACATTCGTTCGTATCCGATGCGATGCTGTCTTTTGATGGAGATGGACCCTAATGATACATGAAATAACAGAAGCATTAGCCGCGCTTTAGCACGCTTTCCAGTCAAACTGCAAAACGAAGAAATCATTATACCCTCTGCCTTTTACTTTTTCAGTTTTTACCCCTTCACTCTTAAAACAAATGAATAAAACAAACGCAGTTTTAGATGACTCAGCATTCAGTTTCAAGGCAAGAGACAGTAATTCAAGACTTTTAAAGATAAAGTCAAGGACCTTTTTGAGAATCGCATGACTCAACGTTCTTACAATAGTAATTAAGGTTAAAAATACTATTAGACGAATAATGTTATGTTCGAAAGTAATTAAATTGATAGTAAAGTAGGTTACATTGAGGTGTTAGGTAGTATCTATCATAGATAATGTAATACAATATCGAGGTCGTGGGTTCAAACCCGGAGGCTGTAGGTAGGTACTCAAACTTTAAATAGGCTAACAAAACTAAAAATAGGCTTGCGCTTGACCAAAACTTGCCTGATGTGAAGCAATCATGCAGTCTACGATGAAACGCGCTTAACCAGTAAATACCGATTCACTTGTGACTTGGAGACCGGCAGATTATAGCTATCGGGAATTCCACAATGAAAGTAGAAGCAAAGCGCTTTGTGCGTACCCGTGGAATTTCCACCATATAACGATGGAAGTTGGAACTTTGCTAATTTCTCAGCATTAGGCTGTATTCAGTTTGTGATGTGACTCGGAGAGCACGTTAAACCTTCGGTCCTGTGCCGTATTTCTCACCGATCGTGTCGGTAAGCACGTCTCATCGGACTCTGAAAGAATTTCCCTCTTTATACGGAGTATTTTATATGCTTATCAGTGGAGTTAAATTTATTTCATAAATATCCTTGAAGCCTTTTAGCAGTTAAAAGGCATTGTGATTCCGTTGAAAGTTATACGGATATACGCATTGTATAACCGCATCTCTTTCTGTCAACGGAATCATAATCTGTTTAAACATTATCAGCCTCTTTTGATGCCGTCAGAGTTATAAAAATAAAGGTGAAATGTTGTATTGACATATAATCCCTGTAAGTTGGGTGTTGCAGCCAAGTAATATAAAAAAAATAGTTTACTGCAGGTAACATAGTCAATAGAAAATAAATTAATAATACATAGTAGGTACAGGTATCTATAGGTAGGGGCAGCGGTGTCACAGCGGTATAAGCCTCGCTTTAAAAATATAAGGTCGCGGGTTCGATTCCCGGTCGTACCCAGACATCTTTGTGTAAATGGTTTCATTGCCGCTGCTCAATATCGGTGAAAAAAAACATCGTGAGGAAACTGGCATGTCTAAGAACTAATTATTTGAGGATATATGACATTCACCAACCCGCACTTGGCCGTCGCGGCGTGTGTGGATTAAGGGCTAAACTCTCTGAACTTGTAAGATATTTGAGAGAAGACCCGTGCACAGCTGTGCACCACAGTGGGACACTAAAAAGGGTTGAAGTTAATTGACAGCTAGATGTTGGTGTTACTCTATATACAGATATAGGTAGGTGTCGAGTTTACTAGTACTTGCGACTCCAGACAAAGGTTATCTTAGGTCAAAGCCCAGCTATAATTAGTCTAGAACTCAGCTGCACCCATTCATTGAGATAGTGCATAACACAATAATGATTCAGTGTACAATGTTTTCTGTTAAGGTATGTTTTCGTAAGCAACGACAGACGACTTACGAGATCGATTTACCGTGTTACTAGACGGCATGAGCTGTTTATTAATTGACAAGTATGTATATAAAACGCGTTGCATTAATAAAACTCAATTTACTAGTAATTAACAATATCACCAGATTTAACGACGTTGGGATTTAAAAACTAAAAATAAAACGGCGATAAAATCCGTTATAAAATAGCTTCGTCAGCATTTGTTTTGCTTGACCTTGATGATATGTCATCAATGCCGAAACGGCCAAGTCTTCAGTCATCCTCCTCACTCCGGTCTTTTAAATGGACCCTAAAGTGACTCCTACGCATCAAAGCTTTCTAAGCTAGGATTTAGTTCTTGATACATTCATGTTCTGATTACATATAGACCAGAGACACCACATTATGTTACAGATTCGAGCGGCCTATGGCCTTACCCGCGATCGGTAAAGAAATTTTACTGTTGTGTGAGTCGCAGCTATCTGCAGTTTCTGCGGAACTACACCTTAATGTAATTTTGTTGCCAACTTTTCGCAGACGTATTTGTGTAAATGGTAACTCGGTGTACTTTCGAAGGCGTTCAGCGAGATATTACTGGATTATTGCAGCTATAAAACAGTACAGCTTTGTGAACTAGCACAACGAGTGTTTGACTACCATTTTGTTGCAAAAAAATACTAGATAGAATAAAATTACTAAGTAAGAAGATATTACCTTCTTCAAATGAAAATATTATATCTGCTTACCCTAATTACATTTCAGTGACTTTTTATTGAAGAATTTTATCGGTGGTCTACTAGTAAGCGTGTTTACTTAATAACCGCGAGATCCCGAGTTCGATTCCAGGGTCGAGCAAAAAGTCTTTTATAATATACGTAGTAACAGGATTATACTAAAAAGATTATAATAATGTGACCTACTTTGTACCTACAGCGAAGTTTTACATTAGGCTAATCATAGGTATTTAGTATAACAAATCATTTGTTTGACTAATTGACTAAATCAGGCTGAGGCGTGACAGCTGCGGCTGTGGTCAGCCAAGGCCTCGTTACGTAATTCTATGGTTAATTCATAATATGTGTAGAACGCCAAGGAATGTTAGGCTGTGTCTCTGTATATACCTGCCATACTTTAGTCTAGGAGCTGAGATATTTTAACACGTTTTTATTAGAATATCTGTATTTACTTTATTGATTTAGTAACTGCACCGCTGATCTATGTCGGATTAAGAACAGCGAGGTCCCATGTTCGAATTCCGGGTCAAGCAACAGGTTTCTACTTCAGAAAGCTTTTAGTAAGTATCAGTTTGAGGTTCGAAATTTTGCCCGACGAACGGCAATAGGACCGTCTGTCTTGAGGTAATAAGCTATGATTGTAATCTAGTAAAAAAGTCCTATCCGTTCTACTTACGACCCTATTTCGGAAATTTTAATACATTATACTTACAGCCTTGTTCATTAAACTTAATAACACATCTCAAGGCAAAGTTCGCAACTATAACCGAAAAAAGCCTTTTATTATTTTTGGATTCAATCCGCACACGCTGGCTGTAGGTTGGCGGATGTCACATAACCTCATATAATGATTTGTATTCTTAAACGTCTTTTATGCTCATTATAGCTAAAATAGGTTTATAATTCGTTTGTCTTTGTCTGCCATCTTGACATTTATACTAGTGAGAAAGAGACCAATTACATTTTACTAAAGAGTCATAAAACTTTTTTATCAATAAGACCGCAAGTTTTTATGAATTATTTGTTTAACCTAAGCCATAACGTCCCTCTAAGTACAGTCAGAAACTAGGTTAAGTTTCGAAACTATTCGCATGACACTTGTTTTCAAGCACCCGTTTCTCTGACTACTTGGTGACTTTGTCTAGAATACAATTAACATGTTGACAGTGAACGCGAACTGTTTGCCATCAGTCGAGATCGTTTATCGTACAGAAATACTACACTGGTACTCACACGTGTATGTTAGACACGCATCTGAGTACAACCTAGAGGAATATTTATTAGTTTTAGCTTAGAACCAATAAAGTATTCTATTGTGGTTTAAAGTATGCAGGAAATGGAATTGTCTAGGATTATGTGGTTTACGTCAATATAGGAATGCATATTATAATAATATGTATCTAGATATAGTATACCTAGGTACGGTTAGTTTCAATATAGTTTACTTGTGCTGCCGTGCCTACCCACGTTGACCGACGCAACGGTTATTGCAGTCATCAGTAGATGGAACACTCGGGGGTTTTAGTGGGTACCCTGGTCTGAGTCTCACATACCCCCTGCGGTTTCGAACTTCAGCGGCGCAACTGTTAAAGCAGTCAATTTTTATAACTACTGCTGTCCTATATTTCATTGTAATGTACCCCCACGCGGAAGTTTTGAAATCGCTAAGTGTTAAATAACATGCCTTCAAACATGATTTAACTAGTCTAAGCCATAACGTTCCTCTAAGAATATGATGCACGCTACCATGCCGCAAATACACATTTACATACGATACACAAGACAAACTTAAAACACTCGTGCTATTACCGGGGCAAAGTGGATTGACTGGCTAACGCGAATGATGGTTATTCTATTCTAAAGATATATCAATTGAACTCTGTTTACATACTCCTAGTAGTAATATTTAAAGTTTCAAATATGGCAATACAACTCAGAAAAATTTACCTACAGCGCGCGTTCCCCTCTGCCGAGGTACATGAACAATTTGTATGCTATATACTGTACATGTGTGCTGTACGTGGTTCCTCCCCTCCCCTAAAAACTAGCAGAAACAATTTAATACCTAATAGAAGTTGCGTATAACACCTCCCGTGTTTTAAATGGGACACAAGTCAAAGGACATTACAACATTGTTTGCTGCCAATATTGGCGTGCCTACACCAAATGTTTGCCAAACGTGCCGGTACTTTATTGCTGTTTGCCGATTACACAAAATATTGGCGATTCTCTACATTACAGTTTTTTTATGTAAGTGCTTAGGTAGGTAGTTAAACTTTTGACAGAATAATTTTAAAAGAAAATTAGATTTCTGTGTTCCAGTGGTAAGCGTGTTCGCTTAGGTAGTAGGTAACCGCGAGGTTTTGGAACGATTACCAGGTCGAGCAAAAATACTGTTGTAATATAAGTAGAGAATTTTAGTTCCAGCTGGAAGTTTGGAATTTTGCCCGATGAACGGCTATTAAGTACGAATATCGGTAAGTTGTTTTGGCGTGAAAGCGCGACAGTCAGAGTTACTTTCGCATTTATAATATTAGTATATTAATTTTGGTAAGATTATACGTTACTGTGCGAGTAGTCAGTTTAAATCACATTAGGTCTAAGCCTGTCATGGTAATGAATGTACGGTGTAAATAAATAAATTTTATGAGATATGTATTACTCTACCAATGTTGGTAGGCCACAAAGTGGCTTAACAATCAAAATATGTCACTGTACATTGTGTTACTTTTATAAAATAAACCCATTATTATTGTGGTTTATTATGTTGTTATCTGTTATTATAATAATAAATATCACAGGCGCTAAATAACAGCAATTTAACACAACAAATCGTAAATAAGTAATACAATAAATTTAAATTGGTACTGAAGTTAATTTCAAGTAGGTGCCTTTTAGAGCAATAAAACCTTTACAATAATGTTAATGTTCAAAAATGTTACTGTTTAATTATAAAAATATTTAAAGTTATAAATAAACAATGTTTATTGTACACCGTAACTGTTACACTAAAGAATGTTATAAAATGTTAAAATGTTGACCGAGTTCAATGTTAGCTTATAACGAACTGACGTACTTAGATGAGGTCTCATGTTCTTTGCAAGTGTTCGTAAAGTTGTTGTGCCGTCGTCAAATATGGCGGGAAATCTCTCAAAGCTTTTCGTTGTAACATGTCCCAGGCATGCTCGATAGGATTTTAGTCGGGCGACTGTGCAGGCCAATCTAAAACTTGAATATCGTGGTCTCGGAGAGCAGCCGACTACATGATGTATTATGATCATTTACAAATAACCAAACTAGCAATAAAATAACTAGGCCAAAGTACAATGTGCGGTTGCTAACCGAACAGTAGATACCTGTTTATTTATTTTATTCACTTCAACTTTTTTTTTGTTTCTCACTGCGGGGCACGGGTCTTTTCTTTTATTTATGGAATCTCCTAGTGTCAGTATTTTTGTTACATTGAATCTGTCAGTTAATCCACTTTTGTAACTGAATGTAGGTACATATAAGTAATAATTGTGATTAATATTTTTGGACGTCAAATACCTCAGTCCACCCGTGAACATGAAGTCTGAAAAGACTTTGAAACGTCGGGATCTAAAATCTATAATAAACCGCGATAAAATCCGCTATAAGGTAGTTTTATTTCAATGTACTTAATCAATCATGATATCAATGGGCTTGTAGCAAAATTATGGGAATATTTGAATGTACATAACTTAATAAATAACATTAATGACTAAAAAAAACATTAAATTGTTATAAATAACATTTATAACAATTTTATTAACATATTAATATAATGTACATAATCCATTTATAAAAATTGTCTGGACCATCAAGATACAGGACATGTCCCTAGTTTGATGTCCGTTGTTTATGATGGTTTTTGTTTGTAATCTTTTGGCAATAAACGGTTTTATTATCATTATTATATTTTCATATATGGAATATTTTACATGAAATTTCTACTTAGATTTTCAAATTTTCCTACCATATTGTCGTTTTCCCTGTATTGTAAACAGGAAATTTTTGAAAAGGTAACAACAAGCTTGATACAATTATTGTGATATTTAGAGGAAAATGTCGCACTATGATTAAGTCACAAGGTTAAGGACAATAAATGCACGTTTGTTTACGGAAAATTTGCTTCGAGTGTATACTACATAAGTACATGATATCTCATTGGACTCTTACAATAACGTAAAAATGGTTTAAGGTAGGTACGAGTACTATTCGACGCCTTAGAGTAACATCCTTGTGAGTGTAAATGAAGTTACTTTTTAGGAGGAAGAAAAAACTGCCTACTGTAAAATGTTGTCCAGCGAATACTGTTTTTTTTAATTTAACTATCTTATAGACAGACTGTTCGATACTTTAGGATTATTTCCTGGACACCCGATAAAATTAAATTTAAGCAAAATTAAATTAAATTTGAGTATATAATTTCGAATTTATTCACAAATAAGTATTAAACAACTAGATGCCACAAGAAATACTAGTTTTTATTATTATTGACGGAGCCGTTACTTTAATTAAGTGTACGTATAAATAATAATAATCATATAATATATAATTTATTTCACAGTCACACAACGCACATAATATAACAGAGTTTTTTTTACTATTGATCTTTCAATATAATAGGTATTCCAACACCGCATCCGTACGAAGCCAGGGCGGGCAACTATAATATTGTAAACACGAAAATTATCAAAAAAAAAAGTTTATTTTAAATGAGATCATTTCGAAATAAACCTCAAACAATGGCAATGCTTAAACAAAAATAAAATAAAAGAATAAACAATCCGATTAATAAAATAACCTACTTACTTACATTTAGAAATTTGTTTGAAAAGCGGTCTATTACTGTGGCATCTAAACGAGATTAAAAACATAAATTTCGTTATCACAACACGGAAATTCTCATTCATATACAATCATTGTTAACGTGAGAAACAAGAGGCATTCGAAACTAACAAATAAATATTAATAAACTTCAGTATAGTATAGACCGTTCTCTCTAAATTGGCTCCTGACAACATGACAGCAATAATTCTGTTAGGGGTTATGGGCATGGGGCATAGGGCGTACACAGTACGTCGCCATCTCGAACGGTCTTGAGTTTTGCGTTTCGCGTTGCACCGGGCTCCGATTGTCTCGCTTCAGATATTTAAATCTAATAGACAAATGCCGAAAAACAGCTACGCAGTTCACTGAAATAGTCCAGCGAACCAAGGGGCATCCATATTAAATGGACAGGCTCGAAATAATTAGCGACAATTATTCACTTAGAATCTTTTTAGTGTCCTAGTGTCGCACGGGTCTTCTTACAACGTTTTTACGAGTTGCAGCGATATCGGCCTCGCCTTTGAAAGGTATCGCCGGTTCAATCCCCAGTCGACCACACACATCTTTGTGTGAATTGTTTCATCGATGAAAGGAAACATCGTGGGGAAATCGGCATGTCTAAGAACTGATCGTTTATAGACATTTTATATCCATCAACATGCACTTGACAAATAAAGTTAGTAATAAATGAAAGAGCAGCGGTGGCGCAGCGGTACGGGCCTCACCTTAGGTTCATAAGGTCGCGGGTTCGATTCCCAGTCATGCCCGCTGCTCAATATCGATGAAGGAAAACATCGTGACGAAACCGGCATGTCTAAGAACTAATCATTCGAGGATATGTGATATCCACCCCTGCACATGGTCAGCGTGTTTTTTTTTATTCTGAAATAGACTTGCGCTTGACTAAAACTTGCCCGATGTTATGGTGAAAACCATAAAGGAGAAAAAATTCCGACCCACCCTCTTAAATGGTGTCACCAGACATCGCGCCGGAACACGGCAAGACCGCTTGGCGGGGCGGCAGCGTGTGCCGCCCGCCAAGTGTAAAGCCTAAACTCTAACGATAGTTAAGAGAAGACCCGTGCCCATCTGTGGGACACTAAGAAGAGTTTAAGTAAAGTAAATAGATGAAATTGGCCCTCCGCCCGGCGGGCTTCCTCGCTGCGCTGTTCAGATTTATTATGTCATAGGGCGAGAGCCCGCGTGTATTAGTGTCACGTTAAATTGAGTTTATCATTAAAATCAGAGTACTTCAGACCTAAACATTGCGTTTTATTAAAATAAAGTCGTAAGTGTAGATTTTGATCGAGTACCTATTGTATGAGGACCTTATTATAAGGAGCCAATTTTTCTGAGTGGAATTATACACAGTAACCAGTGTTCGGTAAACAATGAAACATCATTGGTGCATAGATAATCAGTCGTATATCAATGTCACTCCTCAATATGTCATGTCTTCATTATCGATGTGAACCGACCTTTAGTCGAGCGTATTGTGTTGTTTTTTAAAACAAAGTTAACTACCTCAGATGATATAAATAATACTATTAACTACTGATGACTACTGTTTACTAAATAATTGGATGCTCATGGCAAACTTGATCCTTGATGAATTGATAAAAATATATCGTCGGTTTAGTCTATATGTGTAACTCCATTTAAAAAAAAAATAAACATATGACGGCAATAGGAGATAATTGAAATTAAACTACATACTACAACAGATTTTTCATTTCAACCCTTTTTAACCGACTTCTAAAAGGAGGAGGTTATCAATTCGACTGTATGTTTTTTTATGTTTGTTACCTCAGAACTTTCGAATGGGTGAACCGATTTTGATAATTTTTTTTTTAATTGAAAGCTGATGGTTCCCGTGTGGTCCCATTTCAGTTTGGTTTAGTTCTGAGAATGGCATCCATGAAGTCGGTTTTTTTTGTTAATATTTTAACTTAATATTATTAGTGGCCCATTACAAGGCAAGGATCTTCCCTCAAATATCTTACTAGTTGAGAGAGTTTAGGTCTTAATTCACACACGGTGGCCAAGTGCGGGTTGGTGGATGTCCCTTGTCCTCGAATGATTTGTTCTTGGATACACCGGTTTCCTCAAGATATTGAGCAAAGACGATGTAACAATTCCCACAAAAATGTGTGGGCACGACTAGGAATCGACCCGCGACCTTATATTTCTAAGGCGAGACCCGTACCACTGCGCTACCCCTGCTCTATAACTTTATGGTCACGGGTTCACTGAAGTCTGAAAAGACTTTAAAATGTCGGAATATAAAAATCTAAATTAAGCCGCGATAAAATTAAATATTTTATTTCAATGTGTGATATTCGCCTAAATCTAAAAAATACTAGATGATAATTGTTGAACCCATCTAATAGAAAAACTCTTGTAGACTTCAAAAATTTTGTTAAAGTTACAAATATTTAATACGTCGTGGGTTCGATTCCCACTCGAAACCCCAGACTAGTAAGAAAACTCCGAGACAGACATTTGTGTGTTGAACACCTCCATTTTCCAACTCCTATTATCTTTCTGATTAAATTCATGCAGAATCCAAGACAGTCTAGGTGTCCTGGAACATGGACGGGTTCAAATCCCGAGTCTCTTCATCCACCAACTCGCACTTGGCCAGCATATCAAAACCTTTAGGCCTCAGCCTCGAATCTTGCGGGCAGCGGGGCGGCAGCGGCGGCGGCGCGGGAGCGGCGCGGGCAACGCAGACCCGTTCTCGAAAGCAGCGGGCAGGTCGCGCGGCATTATAGCGGCGTAGTGTTGTGTTCGTGTTTGTGTCGTCGAGATATTTGTTTTTATTCGCGAACGAAATGTCTGAACTAATTTCCCCTAGCATGTTCGAGGACATTTCGACACGTCACAAAAATAAATTGCACACACAACACTACAATGCAGACGCGCGGGCGGTCACCGCTTGACTGGAGTGCACCGCTCGTTGCCCGCTCCCGCGCCGCTGCCGCGCCGCTGTTTTCGAGGGTCGGTCCATTTGATTTTACGCATTTGATCCAGCCGCTCCCGCGCCGCCGCCGCCGCCGCCCCGCTGCCCGCAAGATTCGAGGCAGAGGCCTAACTCTCTCAACTCGTAAGATAGTTGAGAGAAGCCCCGTGCCCAGGAGTGGGACACTAAAAAGGGTTGCAGTGATGTGTTCGTCATTACTTATGTCTAGTTAGTCAAATGATTATCTAGAATTAATATTCCTGTATTGTTTATTTATCATGGTATAATAGATACCTTCATATGTCGTGATACCAGATAATATTATTTTCTTATCAATTGGATATCTTGAAGTGCGTGTTCAGAGATAAGAAGTTATCTGTCAATGATAGATAGTTGTCAAATATAATGACAGGTTTGCAAACATACGTCCTTTTTCAATATATTTGACGGGCCGGTGGCGTGGTCGGTAAGATACTTGCTTTTCTCGCCGTAGGTCGTGAGTTCGATTCTCACCCAAGTCAGACATTTGCGTGATGAACATGTCTGTTTGTCTTGAGTCTCGGTGTAATTATGTATATATAAGTATGTATTTACAAAAGAAAAGTATCTATTGTAATATGTAGTATATTACCAGTAATCTGGTTTTCATAGTATTCTGCTTAGTTTGGGATCAGATGGCCGTGTCTGTTAATGTCCCACTATATTATTATAATTCATTTGACTTGCTATATTTGTACAGATGAAATTCTATAAAATGAAATCAACTTGCACTTGTGTTTATGGAGTAAGAAGAAACTCCTAAAATAAAATATGGCTAGAGATTTAACAAAAAAATTGGTGCTGCATTATATTAGTCCTTTTTAAAGATGAAAGCTTGTGTTACCCAATTTCTCACAGGACATGGGAACTTTAAAAGTAAATTGTTGTCTTTCACCTTAGTAACATCACCATTATGTCGGTGTTCTTACTCCTGACAATTAGTAGAACAATCAGCACATCTCACCTTGTGAGAGTGTAGTCTTTAGGAGAATGAACATTATGCTTGACAATATACAACCATTATCTGGGGCGGTATATTATACCGATCTTGTTGCAATTTCCGTGCGTTCAAACGATTTTGCCATTATTATTACTGGAATCAGCTCTGTTAGGTCCTCTTAGATTACATTACCCGTGGTGCTTAGTCCATTTTTATGAGGCAATTTTAAACCTCTCTTTTTTGCCTGGAGGGAAGTGGACAATCTATCTTACCAACTCCTCCTATTACCTTTCTGATTAAATTCGTGCGGGATCTAAGTTTAGGTGTCCCAGGACTTGGCCGAGTGTAAATCCCGAGTCTCTTCACGGCGCCGCTGTAGATCCTGGCTTAGAAAAGTAGCAGTGCCGTGATTGAGGTGGTGAGTTAAAATAGGTGCTTGTTCTAAAAGTAATTTCGTTTATATCTATTTAAAAATATAGTAAATCTCATCTCCAAATAGAGACTTGATACATTACCAATATGCTAGGTTGTAGAATCTGTTTCGCACCTTTAATGCAATAATGACATATACGCAATTCAATTTTAAGAATGACATCTTTTCTAAGAATAAGTTACGTGATTTACTTACTTTTGATTACATCGGAGATTGATACATCGGATTGTGATGTCATTCTCGCTCTTAAGTGAGATTTTGAATAATTTACTCTAGGTAGCATATCTTGAATTGAAAATATAATTGTTGCCTGTAAGTTTTGGCATCTTATTTACAAAATTGTGTCTATAGAAAATATTTCATAACCATTTTTACTCATGAAAAGTTCACAAAATATAAATCTTATATCATTAAATGAGCAATTCTTGTAGGTATAATATATATAATTGGAATCTCGGAATCGGCTCCAACGATTTTCATAAAATTTAGTATATACGGGGCTTCGGGGGCGATAAATCGATCCAGCTAGGAATCATTTTTGTAAAATGACATTTAAAAAAAAATACCAAGCAAAGCTCGGTCATCCAGATATTAATTAATTATTTCTCCATCTCTTTATACAATAATTATAAAATATTATTATTATTTTTATTATTGCCTTGCTAATATTATAAATGCGAAAGTTATTGTTTGTGTCTTTCGCGTTTTCTCGCATTCACGCATAATTTGGTATGGAGATAGTTTCAGATATTGGTAAGGACCTATGACAGTTTTTATAGCTCATAGAATATATAAAAGGGGTTAATGGTTATTGGTTTTTTTATCTTCATTTATTCTCTACTTTTAGGCAATGCCACCCCAATTTTTAATTTGTCCTGGCATTATGTATTAGAGAGTGAGTACCTTCTCTAATCATATGTATATACGACTGGATAAAATCCAGTAATTTAATTGCAATACACGAAAATTACCCATTGTAGAACTACAGTGATTTTTATCGGCAACTGATAGATTTATTTGTGAATCAGGAGGCTTCGTTATATGTTATAACAGACTTGCTAATCAAACTCTAGTCGTGATATCCAAATATAAAGTTTCCAAATAAACTGTCGTGATTTGAACGTTATCCGTTAGTTGACAGATTCATAGGAAAACATCAAGTTGAAATAAATTAGCGTCTAGTTACGTATAATATTAGGCGGATGCACCTTATTTAGATCAAAGACACGGGAAATTGAAACAAAAACAAAGTAGGAAAATTTTATAAGATGTCTAATTGACGTTAAAAAACAAGCCAAGTGCGAGTCGTACTCACATTCAAAAGTTACGATTTATTATTCAAATCATAGTAATTATTGACGATGAACTGCTTCGGTGGACCAGTGGCGAGCGTGTTCGATTCCCAGGTCGACTAAAAAAATAATTTTGTAATATTTATACTTAAAAAAATCTTAGTTACAGCTTGAAGTCTGAAATTGTGTCCGGTGAACGGCAATGGGCTCGGCTCCTATTACCTACGTATGGGACCTTAACAGCCTGTGAAAAGTGGGTGCTATACACCTCTGCCTACACATTATGGTAATACAGGCGAGATGCTATGTTGTAGTAGTTAATTTATGAATCTAGAATCCGTTTAAAAATCTAAAATCTGGTTGCTATGTAAGATTTATTTAGGTAGTACCTACCAAAATTGAGTCGTCAGATAATTTTGTTTCATTGCGTTCAACAGCCCGTGTCTGTGCTTAATGATAATGACACGACATCAACTGACACAGGTAGATGAACTGACATAACAATATGACAACCAAAAAAGTATGTATCTACTTACCTATGTACAATACGAACATAGCTGTCACATCGAAATCACTTTGACACACGTTCACACAGAACTTGAAGCTAAATAAAGTCATTTTCGGCATCAGAATTGGATCCACACATCTTTGTGTGAATTGTTTCATCGCCGCTGCTCAATATCAGTGAAGGAAAACATCGTGAGGAAACTGGCATGTCTAAGAACTAACCATTCGAGGACATGTGACATCCACCAACCCGTACTTGGCCAGCGTGTGTGGATTAAGGCCTAAACTCTCTCAACTAGTAAGATAGCTGAGAGAAGACCAGTGCCCAGCTGTGGGACACTAAAAAGGGTTGAAGTGAAGTGAATGCTTATATGAAATTATTATTAATATTACATCAATTGATCTCTTATTAATTAATAATATTGTATGTTATATGTCTACTTATATGTTAATTATGTCAAATTGTCGTTTATATATTCGTTAATTGAATAATAAGCTTAACCACCGCCTTCTTAGTTATCACCGGCGTGACACTTCGACAGAGTTTCAAGCTAAGTTATCATCAACAATCTTGGCGTTGGAATCGAAGGCAATATTACCGCTGGAGTCAGATTTATAAGGTCGCGAGTTCGATTCCCAGTCGTACCCCCACATCTTTGTATGATTTCTAATATCGCCGCTGCTCAATATCGGCAAAGCAAACGAGGAAAAGTCTAAGAAATAATCCTTCGAGGATATGAGACATCCACCAACCTGCATTTGGCCAGCGTGTGTGGATTAAGGTCTAAACTCTTTCAACTCTTAAGACGAGAGAAGACCCGTGCCCAGCAATGAGACACTAAAAAAAGGGTTGAAGAGAGTGCCTCTTTAGATTATTAAAATGGCATTGGAATATATCGCTGGACTGAAATGTTACTTAAATTGTAAAAAATGGTTACGAAGTTTTCCTTTAAGAGTGATACTATTAAACAATCCTTCATACCAACTATCTATTCATTTCATTAATGTGTGTGTATCTGTCGCTTCGTTACGGGCGACGATGCTGAACCAATCCTGTCCATTGTCTCTGAAGACCGATGGCCTCTATGACGTCAGCGGACTGCTGAAGCGAGGTATTGGCTATTAAGAGGCCAGAGTTGTTACCTAGTACACATTTAATTACCTTAAGTTAAGAGAAGACCCGTGCCCAGCTGTGGGACACTAAAAAGGGTAGAAATGAACAGATAGAAAATGCATTTATGTTCGTGACTATTTCTCTATTAAAACAATGTGGCTTGTGTGCTATATTTTCCTACATTAGCATAAGATAACGATAAGGTATGAAAAACGTTATACAGAGAGGTATAAAACTTACCTAAGAGTGACGTATTTAGAAATTTCGCTTGGACGTATCACCGTAATCTTTTATCACATAAAATAATAAAAGATATATAATAATAATAATAATATATATTAACACACACGGTCATCTGATCCCAAACTAAACAAAGCTTGTACTATGGAAACCAGATAACTGGTAATATACTAGTTAAAATAATTTTCTTTTGTAAATAGGTATATACTTAAATGTAGATAATTACACCCAGACACAAGACAAACTGACATATTTAAACAAATATTTGTCTCGGGTGGGAATCGAACCCACGACCTGTGGCGTGAAAAGCAATTTTAATTTATCTTTCTGATGGACAAAACAAAAAAAGTTGTATCGTCCTTATTGATATAGCTTGAAGACGCCATGCTACATGATAAGACAAGGAATTTGCTGACGAACGCATAATATGAGAACTAGATTGTGCGCAAGATAACTTTGCGCGCGACCAGTCGGTCAGTCAGTTTCTTATTTCGACATGCAAAATCACCACTAATAACCATGACCATGAAGTCTGAAAAGACTTTGAAACGTTGGGATTTTAAATCTAAAATAAATCGCGATAAAATCCGTTATAAAATAGTTTTATTGCAAAACAAAATTATTTAAAAAGTCAGTCGGCACTGCGTCAACATCTGCCAACTTGCATAAACATCTGATTTGGCGCGAAATATCTTGTGTATTTTTTTCGCAGTTTTGATTACCTAATGTCGCTCACTACGAAGAAGAATTGATACCTCTCAAGGTCAGTTGCGACAAGCCATTGAGGCCCTAGAGCGTGCCAAAGAAATAAACATACACTAGCGGACCCCGTAGACGTCGTCCTGCCCGGTAAAGCAGTACCATCTACCGGGTCCAAAAATAAATTACGACCGATTCTCAGATCTACCGAATATAGATACATGATTTCATAAAAACCGTTTTGCAGGAGGTTTTTTATTATTTTACTCTGAGTAAGAACCATCTTCGTACTACAAGGAATATTCTATTAAAAGAATTAGCGAAATCGGTTCAGCCGTTCTCGGGTTTTGCGCTTAGCAACACATTTATTGATTTCTTTTTATTGTATACTTAAATACATACCTGCTCTCGGAAAACATAACTCACCTTCTGGCACAGTATCAATTAACCCCCTTACTAAGTAATAAATGATGTTTAAGGTGTGAATATATTCTATCTTCTGTGTTTTTCTCTTGTATGACAGAGACGTCATAGTTTAAAGGGGGTTAGTGTGGGTCGGAATTGGTGCTTCTTTATGGTATCTAACCTTAAGGAGGCTCATTCCACTGCCACCTTCCCACCAAAAATCATTCGTAACCACGAGTGACTCGGTATACTAGGCTAACGCGTCCCATTGTGGACTACATCAATGCTTAACATCAGGCAAGTGCAAGCCTATCTTAGAATAATAAATAAGTATCATTCTCAATTCAAATAACTTTTGGATAAAGAGCATATAAATTACTAGCTTCCCGCCCGCGGCTTCGCCCGCGTGTATGTCGGTTATCGCGCCAAAACATTACCTTCTTTTTGCGCAGTCGGATAAAAACTATCCTATTTCCTTTCTCGGGTCTCAAACTACCTCCATACCCAATTTCATCCAAATCGGTTCAGTAGTGTTTGCGTGAAAGCGTAACAAACAAACTTACATTCGCATTTATAATATTAGTAAGTATAGATAAGTATAAGTATAAGTATATAAGTATAGATAATACAGGTTTAATGAAACAGTAGTTACGCAAGAGTACCTTCAATTTACCAATACTATATTATTCAAAACTTCACTCAATAAAAACTTATAAACAGCTACTGCCTATTATTATATCGATGGCCTCATAGAACAAAGTCGTATCTACAAAATAACTGTTTTGAGATACGGGCCTCCAAAGATTTTGAAAGACATTAATGTGAATATTTTTTTAACTGGAGACCTGACGTTTTTATTATTTATTAATACCACTTAGTAGCAATAAATCGTACATTTTATTTACATTTTTCGGAATGATTTATTTAGAATTAGGGAAAAAACGTGATTTATTTTACTTTATGACGTTGTTCTATGTATTGCCTGGTGGCTTATGTGCAAATACGACGTTGTTTTAGGGGTTATTTATTAACAGATTAGGTCGTATGATTACTTAAAACGTTGTTTTTCGGAGCTCAATACTTTAGAAACGCGTCGTAACTAAATATTAGTGTGATTGCACTCAGTAAATGTCTCACTATTATCAACCATATAATTATAACAAAACGATTTTGAACTGAAATAAAATTCACAAATAAATGCGAAATTAAACTTTTAATAAAATTTATACAATTTATGTAACAATAGCAATCAATCGGAAGTTTCTATTAAATCTAGATATAAAACGTTAGTACTTACTTAACTAAATATTAGTTAACTGTTATTACAGATCAAACTATAGAACACATAAAAAATATAATATACAAATAGTTAACAGAGTTAGTTGCTTGCTGCATTATATTTATTATTATGAGATCCATGAAAGTAATTATTATATTAAATGTCAATCACCACAGATTATTATACAAAGCACAATACAAAGATAATACTAAGCACCTACACATTTCAAAATCTTAATCCAAAAAGGTAATTCTAACTTATTTAGGAAACAAATTTAATAAACTTAAGTAGCAAAATTAAAACAATAGAATAACCTATTCTTTTTAATTATTTTAGTGATGTAAGTTTTTAAAAAAGCCTACGTATTGTTCAGAAATCACATGAGTATTCACCATACTAACCAAATCTTTATACTTATCTTTAGATAGCATGAGTGGTGAAGAATAGGCACGGTTTAAAGTAGGTAAAACATAAGAATTTCTAGTACTATTACAAACTAATAAACACTTATAATCTTCATCATCAAGATTGTATTTGTAATAAAGCTTGTTGGTCTCAGATTCATCTATGAAAATTTGTTTGATATAAAGCCATGCAATAGTTTCTTCAGTTACGTATGGGACTTGAAATCAAAGTTTCCTTGTGTTATATTCATCAAAACATAAGGCTCTCCCTCTGCCTTTGCCCAACGTATATACAAACGCCAGTCTTCGAGAATATAAATACTTTTACAGGTAGCAGATCTTTCAATTAAGGCGTGTACACTATCGTCTTCGTTCTGCGTATGTCTTTTTTCTAGAAAACGATGATAAATTAAGAGTTTGTATTTTTTGCGACATACACATACGATGAAAAAACGAATCGATTTTTGTTCTGCCCTGGGCAATTATCAGATCAGAGATTAAATTGTTTGACTCAACTTTTTGCATTATGTTCAATAAAGTCCATGAGGCAGCTAGCTACTTCGTTCGACCCTCGATTGACAACTGTTTCATCCCACAAATAGCACTTGACGTAACCATCATGTGGATAAGACAGTACCTTCTCGAAATCAAATACCGCTGTTAGTATAGAGCCTCTGGCGTTTTTTGCAGCCTGCTAGTCTTTTTCTTTAATACGCCTTGCTAATTTTCAAATGATCATTCTGTGTTTTCGCATCTTCACCAAAGATTTGCTGATTATTTGATAAGCACTACACTAAGTTCATTGGTCTTTTCTGGGAAAATGATCGCTATATTATTTTTTGGACTCGGCTGTGGTAGAATATATTAAACTATCAAACCATTCCTAGTAAACATTTGACTCAAACTTAGACTACTATCGAGATAAGGTGAACTTGGGTATACATTAGGCAGCTGCTCAACCTCTATATTAAAAGGCTGCGACGAACTAGATGCGGGTGGCACATCTTTCAGCTTAGATGCAGGCGATACTCTTATAATATTTCTTTGATCTTGGTGATCTAGCAGTTCTTCCACATCTGAAATAAAATAGGTATGTTGAAGCAGTGCAAAGCAAAATGAAAGGGGTGCAAAATTGCATGGAAGTACTGCAGAAACTGTGCGGATGCGGTGTTGGAGCCAAATCGTATGGATACTCGTAAAAATTTAGTATAGATTAGGCTGTATGTACATAAACTACAGAAAAATCCATCAGCATAATGATTATAATAATATACATTAACGACGGCCCTTATTTTGTGAATTTCCTTAAACATGCACACACAACATTTGATCTGATATTAACATTCCACTGAACAAAGTACACATAAGACAATATTCTCTTAAACCACTTCCATAGAATAAAGTCGTATATGTATATGCGACTCTAAAATTGATTTCGGTTTCCGATGAACACAATTTTAGGTAAACATGCGAAATGAAATTTGTAACAAGCAAAATTATGTTTTTTTATGATGTAACACTATTTGAAACAAAATCTAGAGCAAAAGTTGTCTCTTAACGATAATTACCACGAAATCATATTTTACGTAGAACAATGGCGGATAGTATTAAGCAACAGAAAATAATAATTTTTTTTCAAATAGCTATACACTTGTCTTTGCCAGATTATTTAGCATTTTAAATAGATTATTTTTAAATTTATCAAACAATTGAAGAGCTACTTACCTTAATTTGTGGTTTTCACTTATGTTTAGTTCTTCTTCACTAGGAGTAATATTGCTGGTTTCGTCTAAAACCAAGTCTAAAATCCTTCTTTGACGTGAGTACTTTGCCAACATATTGATTATTAATTTGACACGCAACTCACTTATTTTAAGACAAAAAATATTTTATATTCGCGAAATAACCGTTAGCCATATTTATAAGTGCGCTTCGCGTAGAACAGCGTCGCAAATGGTGACACGCCGCGGCGCTCGAGTCGCTACGCGCCGCGAACATGTACTTATGTGCGCTAGCCACTTTGTTCAGGGTAGTGTTGCTGTGATAAGACTATGTTCTATTCGATATCTGAGAAACTATACATTTTAGAAAAAATCTGAAAATAGGGTATTATAATTCACATCGAGCGTAGCACAAATCGACAATAAAATGTGTTTTGTCGTATTTTTCCATACGACTTTGTTCTATGAGCCCATCGATATACATGTTATTATTACTAATAGGCAAAAAATCTTCACTTATCTTAATGATACCATATACATATCAATAAAAACAACCACAAAAAATGACTAATATTATAATCTCTTTCAAACCATAATCCAGCAGCTGTTGCGCAGTCGTACCTACGGGCCTTGCCTTAGAAATATAAGGTCTCGGGATCGAATCCCACAGCTGAGCACGGGTCTTCTCTCAACTAGAGATACTAGATGAGAGAGTTTAGGCTTTAATCAGCACACGCTGGGGAGCGGGTGGGTGGATGTCACATGTTCTCGAATGATTAGTTCTTGGACATGCCGGCTTCCTCACGATGTTTTGCTTTACCGATATTCAGCAGCGGAGATGAAACAATTCACATAAAGATGTGTACTATCTACTTGTGTACTATGTACTAGGATACTTATCTTTCTACGGCGAGGCTCGTTCCGCTGCTCTACTTTCTGATTACAACCCGAATTCTCTTCTGGGACTTAAACCACTACTGCAATCCTTCCACTGCTACTCTTCTAAGCCAGGATCGACAACAGCGCCGTGAAGAGTCTAGGGATTTGAACTCGGCCAAGTCTCGGGACACCTAAACTGTCTTGGATCCCGCTCGGATTTAATCAAAACGGTATAAGGAGGAGTTGGAAAGTTAGATCGTTCACTTCCCTCCAGGTAAAATGGGAGACAGAAGTATACAGCATAGAGTAAAAAAAGAGGTTTAAAATTGACTAATAAAAATGTACTAAGCAACACGGGTAATGTAATCTAAGGTTCACGGAATCAGAAAATTCTCTACATTCTTTATGGTCTTTTGCGGGATTTGAACCAGAGCAATGATCAGGCAGTAAAAAGCTAACTTCACTTATCTACACCTTAGTATGATCGACTCACAAATTTCAGAAAAGTCATGAATTGAACTCGACCGCTAAAGCAGAGGCAGTCAAAAACAAACTGCGCCATAGGGTGTTTGACTCACAATTTTGTGAAAAGTCTTATTCATCTGGTATTATAATAATACCTATTGTTTTTCACACAGGTAATACCTTCGCACGTAATTTGACCATCTTTGGGGAGGGCGTGACGCAACTGAATTGTTGGTTTTGATTGCCTCTAGTAAAATTGCCTTTAAATGTATGACGGATTAGTAGATACAAATGAAATGTTACCGGCACGAAACAGTTTCAGCTGTTGTTCAGATTATAGGTATTTATCTACCCTGAAACAACTTATTTAAGTCTCCGGTAATTAGCTACACTCTTGAATTTGATACGCAAAGTTTGGTTTAGTTATGTTTTATTTGAAATCATTCGGGGACATGTGACATCAACATTCCCGCACTTGGCAATGTGTTAAAGTCTAAACTCTCTATACCCTTGTTCACAAAAAAAAATTAGTGAACAAATTTGACACTCACTTTACTACTTAGTTTAGAACTTTTGTTATTGAAATAAAACCACTTTTTAATTATTTTAGATCCCGACGTTTCAAAGTCTTTTCAGACTTCATGTTCACGGGTGGACTGAGGTATTTGACGTCCAAAAATATTAATCACAATTATTACTGACTATCTCCAAATATTAATATTTAAGTTGCGTTCCGATTTAAGCAAACTGAGCTCACAGTGTCTTGAATTCTGAGTTGATTTTGCTTGGGTTTTGGTACGAGTAAATTAAGCACTGGGTTCCAAGCTGGTGGTATATTCCAACCAATTCCTCTGTTAAAATTAGGATGTTTTTTAATTTCAACTTTTGTTATGTTAGATTATCAATTTACTATGAGGTTGCAATAAAATATAAGTTATTTCTTAGTCCTCATCCATCATAGATCTGTCTGCTAGTACTACATATCTGATATAACGGCTTTAACTAAACACATGTTTAATAAGTAGGTATTTATTGTTATGGTTTTCCTGTTATTACCGTTTTGTTTTTATGAGCACTTGCTGGGCGAGGACATTGTGCGCGTACATGGGTGTAGGTATCTTTATAACTACTAAATCTATGTAGATTGTGAAGTCCCAGCAAATTGTGTGAATCGTTGAATTATTGTTTTGCCTTTCTTTGCATATAAATCAATTTAAGTATTAAATAACATGTGCTTAAAACAGTACTTGTGGCACTCATCTGTTGGGGCACATAGATCTAAGTCCGAATTATATTTTTGTCACGTAACATTGTACTCATTGAGGCGCCAATTTTAATAAATATGTAAATAAAACAATATTTTTCGGTAATTCTTAAAATCCTTGTCTTGTATCAAGAAAAATCTATATATTTGCAGGTATAAAAAACGAGTTTACCGATTTCATTTATCTATTCTTTAAATTTTTTTAACTTTGAAGAAAGTGTTTATAAAAACAAACTCTTAGTTTAACTTGCATTAAGTTCGAAATAAAAACACAAAGTGTTTTACCGCATTTATCAGCTCGCATTGAATATTCAAATCGAAGACATGATCTAATCAGATAGTTTCCTTAAATATTATTTATTTATTTATTTATTATTTTCTTAATATTTTAGTTGTTAGTAAAATTAAGTATATTGCAACGCTAGTTGTTTTGAAAGTGGAATAGACTTACTTAATTCTATTTTGTTTTCAATTGCATTTAAAAATGAAAATATTGAATAACAATTCATGAAATACTTCAATACATAATTTCTTTGAATTACGTACGTACATTTAATATCGTTTTCTTTGTAAATACATTGTCTTGGAAAATAAGTAAGTAATTCTTAGGCTTACCAGTCCACCGAAGTGAAACCGTATGTAGACAAACTTATTAGAATTCCTTTTTTTTAAGATTCCACTCCACTCCGCTTTAGCTGGGGTCAAGGCTCAGCGAAGCTAACTGAAGCTGTGCAGAGCTTATAATTATGTATGATCTAAGCGGAACTGAGTGTGACTGAGAGGAGTAAGTTGATGCTGAGAACGATGCAGAACGTAGCTAAATAGAGTTGTTTGGAGATGACCGGTGTTTAGAAGGGCGGAGAGAACCGACAGGATACTGACTGATGTTTATAGTTGTAAATGGTATTTATATTTTCTATCGCTGATGCCTGGAATAGATAAAAAAATAAAAATTAATAAGATGTTTACCCGGCTCAGCTAAGCTTATGTGGACATTCAGCCTTAAAACAACATTATGTGTGTAGGTATTACATCAGTTGGAAATTACAATATTTAGTCATTGCTTTATTTACATTAGCAATAAAGTCACATGCTGTTAAGGGGAATACCGGGACAACAGATCATCATTGACACTGGATTAGCATAAAGCAACTTGCTAATTTAAAGTTTTTTCAGAAGGAATTTCTCAATTTGACTTCTTATAAATATATTATTAGGTATGCTATACTATAATTCCGTCAGTTAAGGAGCGATTTTAATAATTCTAGTTTTCTCCCAAAAGATATATTTTCCTATCAAAGGTATGGGTAGGTACCTATTTATGAAAATCGTTTAAACGGTTTTTGAATTGGGTAGGTACTGTTGAAACTTTGAACTCGTATTTTTTTCAAAAAGCGATTAAGCTTAAACATTGTGTATACTAGTTTTTGTATAAGTAAAGTGAGTCCCTCTGGTGGGCTTAGGTCATTTCTCATCTATTTCAAGACCTTTATGTCTATGTATCTGTATACAAGTTTGTGGCATCGAAGCGTTTCAACGAATGGATTAATGTGATCTCTTTATATAAAAGCTTGATTTGGATGGTTCTAAATAGCAGTACTCTCTAAGAGTGATGAAAAGTATTATAAATATTTACAAACAATCAGTTTACTACGATTAAATTGAAGTTAACCCTACAGACTACTGTTATTGGCACATGCGCTTGCGCAGGTGCGGCGCCGAGCTGTCTACCGGACAGACGAGTCGATACAAGTGACTTGTAATAACAAGACTGACAACTGTTTTCACATCGGTTCAACATTACCTAATACCATCATGTAACTAATGAGAAATCATTGGATAATATTATTTACAATTTGATTATGATATACCACTTCAACCCTTTTTAGTGTCCCACTGCTGGGCACGAGTCTTCTCTCAACTATCTTACTAGTTGAGAGAGTTTAGGCCTTAATCCACACACTCTATCCAAGTGCGGGTTCGTGGATGTCACATGTCCTCGAATGATTAGTTCTTAGACATGCCGATTTCCTCACGATGTTTTCCTTCACCGATTATGATCTACCTACTGACCTAATCAAATGAAATTTTCCTCATTCGCTGAGAAGCGTAGTTGTAATAGCGATAGTTTAGCCATCGATAGTTGACCTTGAAAAATAGTCGTAGCGCGAATAGTAGGTACTATTGAAACTATGGAAATGTTTCAATACAATGAATAGTATCGATGGTGAAAATTAGGTAATACTATTGAAAGCTGTCGATATTATCGACACTATTGCATCCAAATGAAGTTAGAAATTGTGCTAGATGAACGACAGGCTCGCCCCCTTACAAGGGACCTAGTATTGTCTTAGATTTACGCGAATATCACACATTGAAATAAAACTACTTTTTAACGGATTTTATCGCGGTTCATTTTAGATTTTAGATCCCGACGCGACGTTTCAAAGTCTTTTCAGACTTCATGTTCACGGGTGGACTGAGGTATTTGACGTCCAAAAATATTAATCACAATTATTACTGACTACCTCCAAACATTATTATTTAAGTAGCGTTCCGATAAAAAAACAACAACACCAATAACAACAACAAAAAACAAATAAACAACTTAGATAATAATATTTGAAGGTAGTCAGTAATAATTGTAATTAATATTTTTGGACGTCAAATACCTCAGTCAACCCGTGAACATGAAGTCTGAAAAGACTTTGAAACGTCGGGATCTAAAATCTAAAATAAACCGCGATAAAATCCGTTATAAAGTAGTTTTATTTCAATATATGCCTAATCATAGCCAACGAAAAGTGGGTAACATTCACCTCTGCCTACACTTTCTGGTACTACAAACGTAATTATGTTATGAGAACCTATTCTTATCAAGTAAGGAAGCTTTAAAGTGCCGATAATGATGTCGTTAATAATAATATCTTTAGTTAAATATTAACTAAACAATGAACATTCTCTGTGGGTTACTTCATCTCTGATTACCAACATACTTCGATGAGTCAAAAGAGTTCCATAGATAAAATTCACATACGTTCAAATTCGTGTTTACCCCCGATGAAAAGGAGGCGTGTTATAAGTTTGACTTCTATCTTTGGTCTGTGTAAAGTGTGTACTTTAGTGGTGCATAAACGAATCAATTAAAGATGCGGTGCTGAAGTCATCGAGATCATTAAAAATCATTATATAAATAATGAATGAGTAGCTATATAATTTTTTTAAATTTTATTTTGCGATAGGCCAGCGCTTGACTACAACTTGCCTGATGTTAAGCAATGATGTAGTTTACGATGGAACGCGCCAGTCTAATATACAGATTCACTCGTGATTACGAATGATTATCGGTGAGAAGGTAGCAGTGGAATGAGCCTCCAAGGAAACCTTAAAGGAGCAACAATTCCGACCCACCCTCTCTGCACGGTGTTACCAGACATCGCACCGGAACAAAATGTAAAATATGTTGTTTTTTAATCATTTGGTCTACATTTAAAATTATGCGACAATTTTTAAGTTCACTTCATTTCACTTAAACCCTTTTTAGTGTCCCACTGCAAGGCACAGGCCTTCTCTCAACTATTTTACGAGTTGAGAGAGTTTAGGCCTTAATCCACACACGCTGACCAAGTGCGGCTTGGTGGACAATTTTTAAGTACTCTAAAAGAATTTAAAAATATTTTAGTGTGTTCAGAATAATAGCGTTCATTTGGCTGTGCGAATGAATCGATCCAACAAATCTTTTTTTATTGAAATGATAAACAAATATTATTTAATTTTAATTTCGAATCGAAATTAAGTTTTCTGAGCATTTTTTTATATCGAAGTTCTGAACATTTTTTAAATTTTTGTAAAAGATCAACCCTACATCCTAAACAAGTAGTAAATCAAGGAATAGAATTTAAACATAATCAAAAAGAACCATGAACATGAATGTCTATTGAAAACCCACGCGCTGGTTATGATGATTTAGCTCTTGGGCGTTATCACAAAACGCACAATATCTATGTAATAATTCAAGGTGTTATAGTACAATCAACGTACACTATAATATATAATAGTCTCACCAGACTAAAGTTGGGATTCAAGAATACTTAGTATGAAGGCGCGTTTTGATTTTGCTAAACAATAATTTCTTTAATATTAGAAGAAATTGCTAAAAAAATAAAGGCCTTATTCATAAAAATATTACAGACTCTTTAGTTGAAACTGACTTTGTCTCTTTTTTACTAGTTTAAATATCAAGATGAAAGACAATGACAAACGAATTATAAACCTATTTTAGCTATAATGAGCTTAAAATACGTTTATGAATACGGGGGAAACTAGCTTTCCAACAGAGCTCTACCCGCGCGTATGACGGTTATATCTCTAAGCCATTAATCTCTTTTTGCGCAGTCGGATAAAAACTATTCTACGTCCTTCTCCGGGTCTCATATTATCTCCATACCAAATTTCATTTAAATAATTTCAGTAGGTTTGGCGTGAAAGCGTGACAGACAAACAAAAATATTAACGCATTATTTTTTTAATTTGAGGACATTTTTATCGATATTTATCTAATTTAATATTTATTAACCCTACGTCTTCTATGTTTGACGTTTGTAGTGCAAATGACGTTAGATAAATTGTCCCAGACGAAACCTGAGTTATCAAATACCCATACCTGCTGCCGTCAAACTACAGCACGTGTTTTTGGGGGCTGAGTCACCTTTGTCCGTGGATGTACACTTTTAATTGAATCCCCACACGTGGTCCCCGGGTGGAGCAAATCAGGTGACAATCAACTGGTTGTAAGCTTCGGCCGTGGTTAGTGACCACCCACCAGACAAAGCCGCACCGCCAAGCGGCCTTGCCGTGATCCGGTGCGATGTCTGGTGACACCATGCAGAGAGGGTGGGTCGGAATTGTTGCTCCTTTAAAGTTTCTAAACATGTGGAGGCTCATTCCACTGCCACCTTCTCAGCGATAATCATTCGTAATCACAAACGAATCGGTAGTCAAGGCGCGTTCCATCGTAGACTACATCATTGCTTACCATTAGGCAAGTTGTAGTCAAGCGCCAGCCTATCGAAGAATATTAAAATAACGTGATGCTACGTGTAACAATCATGCTTTTCACACAAAGATGTGTCCTGGGTGAGAATCGAACCCACGAGCTTCGGCTTAGCAATCAATAACCACTATGCTACCAGGCCAGTCAATTGTTAAGATATTTACTATCAAATCGCCATCAATGACGCATTTCCTCAATCGAGCCTCATTTCTGATACTTACTCAAGTACTGATAATATACAATCGACATGTCTCCCGCAAACAAATGAATACCTAACATGATACAGACCGACAGATCAAACGGGTCTTATCAAATACTTAAAGTTCACTGTCCTCGGCATTTATGTGATCGTCTAATTGGCAATTGATAGTATTGAGAAACTGATATTTATAGTTGCCTCATTACTGTTGCGTATGGGCCTACTTATGAATATGAGAGCGAGGGGTTAAGAGGAAATACAATAGGAACAAGTACTTACTAGGAGTACTTCTGCGAAGTTTTGAATAGATTGGTCAAGGTAATCTTATATCTCCATACAAACTTTGGAACCCTGATTGACCCCCTGAAGGGTGAGTGCACCCCTAGACCCTATAAAGAACCTATGTGCCAAATTTGGAGTCTCCAGACCCAGCGGTTTGAGCTCTGCGTTGATATGTCAGTCAGTCAGTCAGTCAGTCAATTTCTTCTTGTATATATTTAGAAGATTTTATTAAATTCGTCCTATTTCATTATACCTCTCGTCTATCTTCCAATGATGGAGCGATTTAGAAGATATTGCATTCACTGGATAAGAGGGATAAATACTTATACTTATCTATGTTTTTCTTTGTTGGAGACTGGAGGATCGGGTTGTGGTGAAAAGGGAAGGGAAAAGGGAAAATCTTTCGGCTGAGCAAGGTTTGATGGCCGGTTACCGCGGTCCTTGCTGTTCTTATCGAGAACGTGTATAGGTAGGTTTATTCAGGATGGTATTGGAATCTTCAGAGTGGCGTTAAATATGTGAGGCCACACACTAAAAGTTATCAAACGCTGATCTATTATATTATAAGCCTTGCACCATCTACTATAGCTGCAAATTAAAAACAAAGACATTAAACTAATGCTTCGACAAAAAAACAGTCGAAAATCGATTATAATAGTACGAATTCCGGAATATCGATAATGTAAAGCGCGATTGCAGCATAATAAATAGCTATCATAAATCGATGAATAGTATATCAAACCGAAGGCCAACGCAGTCTCATCCTAAAACAATCAATGACGAATTCCTGCGCCCACCAACTGCAGGCCTGATTGATTGTGCACTGGCCTTTGCAATCCTAGTTAAGCATAAAGAAATGTGGGCGATGCCAGCTTTGGATTGATGTAAGCCAACGCAAGGTTTTGTATAGATTTGGATATTTTTAATTAAGTAACGTGCAGTCTTAGACGAATCCATAATACAAGTAAAGGCACACTTTTCTATCAGTCTATTGAGACGAAGAGAACCACATAATTGGTAAGAGATCATGCGCAGGAAAACTGACAGCTCTACGCCTCCCATGTACAGTAGTGTCACGACTTTTTGACTATGGAACACTCAAAGAAGCATATTCTACGACATATCTTACCAGCCACCTCGCAGAGATCGACACTCCACTTAATCTGAGGGCGTCCAACGTTCATAGAGTAAGTCCTTTACTCACCAAAGCAGCCGAATTAGATAGCCGGTAGGATAGTATGAGATGAGACCCCACCGGTCACCGGGTAAAGCCAAACCAAGCTTTACTTTAGGACGCCCTCAGAGTGGCTGGTAAGGTTGGATGAGACCGCGGGCCCTGCTCATCGTAGATAAGGCTTCACTGAGCATTCCATAGTCAAAAACTTGTGATACTCCTGTGCCTGGGATGACACATTAATCTAACGTTCCTCTTGCGGTTTATTCATCCCACCCAACTCGATTAGCAGCAGTTACTAGAGTTGTTTACGTCATTACCATAATAATAATTACATAACAAAGCTCCAGTGTCCCATACTGGGTACTGGTCTTCTCTTAAATATATTTTAACTGTTCGTTTCCTCTTGATGTTCTTCTTAACCAATGTATCTATGTTGTTATTACGGTGCGTACAGCTGCTCTCATAAGTTAATAAATGCACCTGTCGTGTTATTCAATCAATTATCTTGTTCGTGGCAGGTGACTCACTGCAATTATCAAACGTCTGTAGTAAGTGCGAAAGTGTGGGATAAATAGATAGATGTTTGTTATTGTTTCACGAAAAAGCTACTGCCTGATTCATCATTCTCATTATCAGCGTGGGGGCGTTCACTGCTGGACATTCCCCTCCCCTTTAGAATGCTAAATCGATTGATTGCCGGCCGCTAACATCCATCGGCATCCCGCAATTTTCAGTATGTCATCCATCCACCATGTGGCGGGCTGGCCGACGACGCGACGCTGCGGTGCTCATTGCATGGTCTCCACTCGAAAACCTGTATTTCCCAGCGCTAATCGGTTCTACGAGCAATGGGGCCTGTCCACATCTACTTCAACTTTATCGCCTGATTATTTACACCAGATTGTATAAGATCTGACATTTAATATAGTAACTGTTTACATTGTAGGAGTCAACATTTTTGTACTGAATCTAATAATGTTTATAATAACTCAGTGAAGAAGCCGACATGTCTTAGAACTAATTATTTGAGAATATGTTACATCAACTCTACCCAACTTTAAAATAATACTAATAATTTATCGAGGTTTATATAATTATGTAATTAAGTTATTACCGCTTTGTACAAAACTTACTATACGAGAATATACTACAAACAGTAATACCTTGGTTAACAAACGCGTGAGTAATGACATGCAATGCGCGTGCGCAGCACACCCGTGAGAACGCGCAACGCTCATCACGTGCGCCAAGGTTATAACAAAATCGATTGTTTACTGTATGCCCTTTTGTTAAATGTGCATTTATTGTCATGTATTCACAATTTAAAATAAACAAGAAACAATGTGTTTTGTTTTTGCCTATTTTGTTAAGTAAAACTAATGCAGAGTTTACATGTATCAAGTCAAGAGCGGTCGCGAAGCTTTACTTGGGGGTCGCCGGCAAAAGCTAAGTCTAAGTAGCACGCAGCCTTACCAAGGCTGGAAGCACGTAGGATCTTATAGACTCATTAGGTCAAAGTGCTGTTCGTGACGTACGCTCAAATTAGCTACTTAATAGGGCTTGGTTTTATTAAAATTGTATTCTTTTGCTTGACAGATACAGTCAGGTTTAGTGTTTTTTACTACTGTCATATAGTTTTTTATTCACATTAAAAACCTAAAATTCGTGTGACCTTGATATTGTATTTCTTTTTGTCATCTATAACCCCTACAAAGTGCTTTAAGTCTACCAATGATGAGATACCAACATATCTCTATTTGTACATACTTGTTTTTAAAGCTCCTACAGGTTCTTGCAGTGTAAGTTTTAACCTACCTACTTAAATAAAGAAATCATTAAAGTAAAAACACATGCACATTGTAAAATTGCGTCATATATAGAAAAAGAATAGATATTTATTTTACTATTTGTCTGTTTTTAGATCAAGAGGGTTTTCAAAATTGTTCTACTATTTACTACTATAACCTACTTCAATAAGATAGCCCCACAAACAAGCCAAGCGGTGAAGGATTTAGATAATCTGTGGACAGCCATCTACTGTCGCCTGATGTTTATAGAAGTTCATGCCGGTATTTGTCACGCGCAAGTTTAAGTTTCACCGGCTGTACCGATTTGCTGACTATATTAGCTTGCTGTCTCATTTACCCACTTGGTTCATGTGATCTTGTAGATCACAAACAAGGCTCACACAAGACTGGTACTAGAAGTAGTATGAAAACGATTATTTTGCCATTTGTCACGGTCAAGTGACACCCGACAACACAGTGCAAATTGTAATGCAAAACGTAACTAAACACCGAGATATCGTTTGTAACTGTTGTTTGTGGTCACGTATGCAGTACTTGTTTCTATATATTTTTTATTGAGACTATACCTACAGCCACATTGCCGCTAATATAAGTCTTGCCAGGATCGATGCTATATGACGAGGATCGTTTGTATGAAATTTCGCGTTACCTATACTCTTTTGGATGCCGCACGAATTATATTAGAAACATCGTTTAACTTTGGCAAGAGTTGTTCTACCAAAAACCTAGCAAAAGTAGCGTCAGAACAAAATATCAAACCACAGATAATATTATTTTAAAATGTATGGAAAAGTACAAACTTGTACACAAATACACAGTCTGTGTTTACATAAAAAGACAGCGTTTTAACTTATTAAAAACGAAGTGAACAAAATATATTCGTACCTAAATTCAAATCCAAATTTTAATGTCCGATCTAACTCAAACGGCAATAAAATTATACTACTTATCTATGCATTTTTAATTCTTTTTCATTTATATGAGATTATGCAAACAAATGTTTTTGCCCACCGTACTAAAAATATCGTGACCATTCTGGTCCAATATGGCGGATTTCCAGTCCCAATCTTATTTGCAACGCTTTGTACTTACTTGGGAGGTTCAAATAGATAAAATTCAAGAAAGCATCACTGACTTTGACATTGACTTTGCTGATAACCTTTTACTTGATTACCAGAATAAAAACTCCCTTCGAGCTGCGCCAGGACCGCGCAGCCAGTATTCGAATAGCCAGGATGCAGCTGGGTGGGTATTATTAACATTGCTGCTAGAGAAATTAGAAATCGTATTTTATAGATAGACCGTTTAACTCGCGTATCGGCATCTGAGGTACAAAGTCATAAAACATTAATTAAATCTCATATAAAAATATTTAACTACAAATAAAAGTAATGTAAGACTATTCCCTAACATCCATATCGCTTGAATTATCATCACTGTCTGTGCAGTTTGAGAAGTCAGAATCTTGGCAATAGGCGATACGCGAGTTAAACGGTCGGCCTATAGTCTGTGCAGTCTAACGATGTTCGAGGTATCCTTGTCGAATAGGGAGAGCGACAATTTCTTTTGTTTTGTCCATCAGATAGATATATGTATATTTAAAATATTAGACACGTTTTTTTTTGTGTGACTCAATGATAATATATGCCCTAATTTTACTATTATTACTGTAAAAAAAAGTCTACTATTATTATAAATGTAAGGATTTTTCTTCCTTTTTTACGATATTGATGAAATACACAGCAGTTTTGTTTGTTACCTGGATTAAAATATAAGCTACTTTTATTCCAGTGTCCCTTTGACATTCCATTAGATGATCATGCGAAAAAAAAAACAAATGTCAAGCAAAATTCCTCTTTTTTCTAAAAAAAAAGGAATTAACAAATCAACGCTCAACCGAAACCGGAACTAAAAGACTCTAAATTTAGTGTACTAAGAAAGGATTTTTCAAACCTCATCCCCTAAGGGTAAGCCGCGGGCGGAAGCTAGAGAAACTATAAATCAATATTAATTTCAATACCGCTATAACAATTTGGTTTTACTTTCTAATTTCGTTGAAGGCAATAGTATCAAAGGTATTAGCAGCCATTATTCTAGTGCCAATAAAGAACTATGACCGAAACATGCTAGAAAAGAAAGCGCTTCTATTGTCTACTTTCTGTTATTGCGCCCCATAATAATATGTTAATGGCAAAAAAGTGTGTGCAAGTGTAGAAAGATCACTTTTAAGGTTCCATGACTTATAAGGAAAAAAATTAAAGGACCACATAAATATGGTCTTTAAAAACTTGTTATAAATGTCATAGACTCATTATAAACTTGTTATACACTTGTTATAAATTTCTTATAAACTAGTTATAATCTTGTTATAAACTTGTCATAAACTTGTTATAAACTGATTTAAGTGATTTAGACAGTGAGTGCCACTTACTCACTAAAAATCAATTAAATAAGGAGTGAATCGGTATTAACTAGGTGAACACGTTCCATCGTAGGCTTCATAAATCAGCATAGTTGAGGCCAAGTTCTAGCTTTTTTTCAGGTATATTAAAAAATAACCGAAGTATTTTTGGGCATTATTGAATCCAGTACTCATTGAACTCAGTAACTGGACAGTCCGTTAAAACAGTGAAAAATATATTTTCGCAAGGGAGTCTTACAAACGCAAAAGTTTGTAAGAATGTATGTATGTTTGTTACTCTTTCACGCAAAAACTACTGTACGGAATCGGATGAAACTTTGCACAGATATAAACATTGTGTTAAATAGTAAACTATACCTATGTTAGGGCTTAGGTCCTGTTAAAAAAAAATCTAAAGGCTGTTTGTTGTACGTATTATTTTCTATTCTATGTCTAGGTCAAAATGTAGAACCCTCGATCCACGAGTTACTTACGCTTGGATGTTTTTTTTTCAACCAGTCGAGCGGAACATTATCAAGTTTCAGTCCATTTAGTTGCATCTAAAACAAAGAGAAATGTTATCTGTAGGTTGGCGCCAGTCGACTTTTTTGTCGCTAATTTGCAGTTGGTAGCTACTTGCTAGTCGGGGTCAGTGTGACGAACTTCCGTTCAATATTTTTAATTAAAATTTTGCTCTTCGGTCTATTACTAATAATTAATTACACTTATGTGTATAAGTGTACCATTCTACCCTTTTTTGTATCCTACGGCTGGGCACGGGTCTTCTGTCAACAATCTTACGAGTTAAGAGAGTTTAGGCCTTTATCCACACACGCTGGCCAAGTGCTGGTTGGAGATTATCACATGACCTCGAATGATTAGCTATTACACATTCCGGTTTCCACGCTATGTTTTCCTTCACAAAGATTGAGCAGCGGTGATACAACACTTCACAAAAAGATGTGCAGACACGACGCGTAATCGAACCCGCGATCTTATATTTCTAAAGCGAGGCCCATACCGCTGCGTCACCGCTGCTTAATACTAAATTTAATTAATTAATTGTTATTGCGTTCTTTTCTAAGTAATTCGGTATTTCAAATTAAAAATTCAAATTCAAATTTCATTACTATCGGATAACACCATCCATTTGTTAGTAATATTGTAGTTACTTATAGACTAAGGTTAGTAAATAAAATAAAATTAAATTAAAATTAAATTATATTAAATTAAAATTAAAGTGCTTTAATTGCTTTAGTTAAAACTTTAGCAATGTCTTCTACGCGACAGGACCCTTCGTCCGCTCATGCAGCCCTAGAACTCTGCCTTTATAGTATACTTGCAGTAATCGATATAAAAAAATACATATCTAGGTCTATATAAAAAAATAATTTTCATGATTTTTTTACTATAAACATGTTTTTTGTTTAACGGAAAACGCAGTACTTGCACAAAGCATTTTGTAAGTACTGCGTTTACATTAAGGAGGGCAGAATTGTGAATCCAAAAACTTCAGGAGCGACTGTGAACCTATAAAACTTTTAAACTCGACTACTCGACTAAACGAAGCATTGTGTTAAATCCTGTTATCGACCGTTAAAATTTGATTATGAGTACCTACATTAATATTTTGTTATTGCTTTTCGGTAAATAAATTTTGTCTATGGATTATCATAACAATGGTGTAAAATATTACTAGTCGTAAATGTCCTATTTAGTAGTTTATTTTTACGATTCAAAATTTAAGGACGCTATTAAAATCTGTCGTAAAATGTTGCTAAAGCTACAGATTTTGTTTCTAAATACAAACAGCTGGGCCTCTAGACAAATTACATAGTGGAGCGATAATCGGAAAGAACAAAATGTATGGGGTCGATAGAAGATTGTCACGTGACATTTCGAAGGTGAATGTCAAAAAAATAAAGTGTAACCACAAACCACGCTTCGTCCACCTTTTTGACACTTGATAGGGATTTTGATAAAAATATATTATGTTGACACACAACACAGGCTACCAACATGATCATCGTGTTACAAAAATGTACCTTCCCTTTCTTGACAAAAAAATAACAACAAAAACGTCACTGCTAATCATCAGAGTGAGATTGTAAGGCTACCTGGTGTTCTATAGCTTTATCTTTATACTAAGAATGGACGAATTTGATCAAATTTATTACGAGAAATATAAAAATAAAATGTCAAAAATTGAAGAACTTAATAAAATAAATTATGATATTATAGTAGGTATCGTGTTTAGAAAGCAAAAAGAAAATAGATACAAGGTTCTGCCCGCCATTGGCCTTATACATACAGTCGAAATTAGTAAATGGACCCAAATTAAGTGATTTTTCACAACTGAAACCATTTCTCAAATCCATTGAAATCTTTCACCAGATTTTTAAAGTTGTAAATTTTAGCCCCTGTCGTTCGTTCATACGTCTCATACTGCAGTAGCTAGACCTTTGGGTCGGACCTGGGGTATATTGTGCGTCGCAAACGCGATCTAGACTTTGTATACCTTTTGATAAGCTAAAACCACAGCGGCTGAAGTAGTCTACTGCATCCAGAGAAGACACATTTCTAAGCGGCGATGAGCCAAATTAGGAGAATACATCAATTTGTTTAGATTAAACTTGTTTAAAACAGTTGCCAAACGTGCGTGTTTGAAATCTATAGATCATTCAAGTCAAAATAAATGTTCCGTGTTTATAGAATCCTAATCAAACAAAGATTTAGCTTATATTTTGGCAGCTATGAATCAAATCAAAACCTTGGTCTTAAAACAAAGATCGTTTTATGTTTAAGCTCAGAATACTGAAGTGTGAAGACGAGTTTCACCAATGACCAAACAATCAACTATTTTAAAACTATTGAACATTGAGAACAAAATTTAAGGTTTATTGAATAAACTTCATCAAAGTTTTACCTAAAACTTAACCTACGGATACACTAGAAACCAAAAGGAACTTCAGGTTGCGCACACGGCGCTAAACAACTAGGTACGTAAAATATTTTGGGGACAATGTCGAAGTTCTTGTTGTTGAGGTGGAGGCTAGAATTATTTTTTCTATACTTGTCCTTTTATGGTAAACAAAGAACACTGGTACGCAAATCATGAGTTTTGGCAAATTAGATCACAACAAAAACTGCTTCAAATTGATTCTCCTAACACAATAATTTTGATAAAACTTATTTGAAGAACATAGTTGCCAGTACGTCATCATTTTTTATAGGATAGGACCACTAAAGAAGAATAGGATATAGCTACAGTTTAGCGTCTCATAGATTGAATGCTGTCCGTAATGTCATGGGGCAAAATGTTCCCCCGTGGTTCATAAGTCTCAAAACAGTCATAACGTTCATCAAAATCATTAGCTATTCCCAGAACAGAGCTAATTGGTGACTTAAAACTTCACATCACAACTGCCATCTCGCTTCAGTCGTAGATTAATAATTACAATAATACTGCGTCATGTTGAGGGAAAAAGGTCTCCTAGTCTATCCGGGGCTCTAGTCGCACACAGTGAAAAATGTTCATCAAAATAATCATTAAACCTATTCTCAGAACAGAGGCACTTGGTGATTAGGAACTTCACACCTCAACTGACATTAATCTTGCTTCAACAAATAATCTTATGATTTGGGTGGTTTCTAAGAAAGATTTGTCGACCTCTGTCACTTATGACAGTTTTTAGAGTTTAATAACGAAAATAAATTCTATTTCAAAGCAATAAAGTCTAATGTACTTTGGGAATTGTTAATATAAAGCATCTCGTACGTGATCGAGTCTCTTGTGAGCCGAAATGACAAAAATTATGTCCTTGGGAAAAAGGTCCCCTGCTCTTAACAAAACACGACATTAAAATCGACAAAATGACGTTTTTTACTGTAATAAAATTTCGTCCTAAAAGCAAATGGGTTCGAGTTACAGTTTAGGGTCGTGTTAATTTGTAAACCTTTGGCTTGGGTGATATAATCTGAACTTATTTCTTGTAGAGTTCAGCCAAATGGCTAATAAGTAATGATATAATTTTGTGGTTAAAACAAATAAAGCATAACTTATTTAGTTTTTTTTTCAGTATGTTGAAACTTTTTAGTCATGGAAAGAACGATATGAGAATTATAAATGTTTTTTTTTATATATTGTGGGACATTAACACACACGGTCATCTGATCCCAAACTAAGCAGAGCTTGTACTATAGAAACCAGATAACTGGTAATAGGTATACTATACCTGTATAATTCTTTACTTGCGTAAATAGATACTTCAAATATAGATAATTACACCTAGACTCAAGACAGACGTGTTCATCACACAAATGTCTGACTAGGATGAGAATCGAAAACACAAGTTGCGATGTAAAAAGCAAATTACCGACCACGCGGCTCACCAGTCACATAGGTTCCGAATGAGGTCTAATGTACTATTAAAGGATTTTTCAAAACGCTAGGATTTTTTAAGGGGGTTGACGCCGAAGTTGTTGCGTGCGGAGACTAGTAAGTACTATTTTCTATCTTCACACCAAATGGGAGCATTTATGAATTGTGAGTTGTGGAAACCAAACTAAACCAGATTTGTTATTTGAATGTCAATAGTGAAATAAACTTAGTATCTGTTGTATATTAACAAAAGAAACATTAATTCCAATAGAATACTTATTTATAACTAAAGTCCTTCAATATCCTAACCACAGACCATACAGAGCTCAAGGTCTTCGTTACTTTGCCACTGCAATGGCAATGAACCATCGGACACAATAACTCACTCCAAAAATATTCATACATATTTTGATGTCCCGGGACGTATTAATCATGCGCGTGAGACATCCTAACTTTAAGGGTTACCAGCCGACAGTCGAGGTTGCAGACTAGCGTTTTATACATGCGTCTATGCCCGTTTTTAGAAAGTAAACATCAGCGTTACGACCCACGAATAACTACGGGAAGCTCGAATTTTGGCGCGCTTATGAGAATAGTTTTCCAGCATGGGTCTAGGAAAGCCTGTATCTTAAAAGACAGTGTTCGATGAAGAAGCTTGGTTTTTTATGGTAGATACAACATTATAAACTGACAATTTCAATAGGCATGGCATTTTGAAGGCTATGTATAGGATTATGTGAAATTTATATCAAACACTTGGTGTTTCAAAAGTTGTGGTTAGGTCACATATATGAACAATGCTTCTGTACTGTTTTACTTAGTAGGCTTTGAAGATGCGCCTGCGCAAGGTGTCTGTGTTATATGTACGTTTACTATTAGTGTTGGTATGCACATACCTGGTGAAAAAAACATCCAAGACACTTACTATCTCACAGTCCCAGTGTACATTAAAAACGCACGTGAAACCGACGCCGCACACGCTAAAAAATACGAAAGTCTGAAACCACTCTTATTTCAACACAGATGAATAACTTTAAACCATTTACAAATATTTTACAATAACTTTACAACAACAATTTTACAATTCTAAGCTCTAAGTTAAGGCGGTAAAGTTGAGATTCCCAAAGCGATTTTTTATGTCCTTCATTGCATATACTAATACCAGTTGCTTATTCAGATGTATCTACTGTTCATAAATTAAGATTATAACAGCTTAAAGCTAAGTTCTGAAAGCTAACAGGTATAAGGCACGCTGTAGACGGAACAACTTTGATCTCAGATTTGTTATTACAGATAATTCACAAGGATGTTAAATGAACAATGTTGATTATTATTCGTTGACTCGTTGTTGCTTTGACAAGCAATAACTGTTAATTTTAAATCGGCCGACACAACTGTGTTCGCTTAAATCCACGAAATCCCAGTTTAGAATCGAAAACGCTATACCGGAAACTTGCGGTTCACTTCAATCCTTTTTAGTGACACCCACAGTTGGGCACGGGTCTTTTACAACCATCTTTCGAGTTGCAGGAATTTAGGCCTTAATTCACAAACGCTTGCCATTGTGAGTTGGTGGATGCTCTCGAATGATTAGTTCTTAAACATGCCAGATTTCTCACGAGGTTTTCCTACCGATATTGAGCAGCGGTGATGAAATAATTCACACAAAGACGTTTGGGCAGAACCGGAGATCAAACCCGCGACCTTATATTTCAAAGGCGAGGCAGCTACCGCTGCTTCTTCCCTCCAGTTATTTGGGTATTTCAAGAAGAGCTAGATAGGCCTTTATGAAGTAACTCATAAGGGTTGCGTGCCGCGGTATGCCGACGACTGCCTAGTCTAAAAGTTTTAAAAACAGAGTCTTTTTTTCTTAGATTTACCGGAACGTTGTGTATCTCCTCTTGGAGATGGGCGCTAATGGCCGCGACACAGTACTTTATACTAATGCGGCTGTTAACGAATACTAAATTTATTGTAATATGTTTTATTTGTTCCAATAAATAAATAAAACAGTAGTAACAACTAAATTAGGTTCGTCTGTAGAGAACTTTAATGTGAAAAGTGATAGTTTTTAAATTACAAAACTTAATATTAAAGTTACGCAATGCAAGGTGAACGAAATCATTCGAATACACGTGTAACTTATAGTGTTTTATAACAACAGTAATGTTAATAGTAATAACGACTTTCTTCAACATTTTCACTTTAATTAAGTCATATACATAATATAATTGTCGTGGGATTTGGAAATGTTTGAACACAGATTTATATATGCGACTAAGGAGCAACGTTTTCTGTAACGGAAACATTTATTATGAAATGATTTCAAAGAAAATAAAATAAATGTTATTGAAACAAATGATCATCAGCCTCGATAGAAGACCTCGGTAGTCGAGCGGTGTAAGCCATCCGATTGGGTTACACTGTGCCCGGGAAGTCGCGGGTTCGATTCCCGCCAATATTTGTGTAACAACAAAAAATTGTTTCGGTGTCTGGTTGGTTGAGGGACTACCCTCCGTGCCTCGGAGAGCACGTTAAGCCGTCGGTCCCGGTTGTCATTTAACACACCTATGACAATCGTTACATGTAGTCAGATGCCAATATAATCTGACACCTGGTCTAACCATCTCGGCTACTGGTTCCCTATGGGTTTCGAGGTCTGATGGCTGGTAGCTAGCCGCATCAGGTTAGACTGGGAAGCCGACCCCAATAGAAATGGGAAAAAGGCAAGGGGAATGATGATGATGAAACAAATGATCATCAGCCGTTGTAGGTAAGAATAAAACATTTAAATCGACTTCGAAAAGTAAAAGATTCTCCATTCAGAATTTTTGTAAATATCTTTGATTAGCTAGGTACAATTTGACATAACTAGGTACAATTTTTTATTTTCGATTTTATTCCTAGTTCTTATGATGTCTCTATTTTAGAAATCTACATTATTCAACAAGATAAAAACAAAGTTTAAAACACGTAAAACAAAGTTTGTGGCATCGTTGCTGTGGCAGTGTGGCAGCTAATTACACCCAGACTCAAGACAAACAGACGTTTTTATTACACAAATATCTATCTTGGGTTGGAATCGAATTCACGACCTGCAGTATGAAAAGCAAGTATCTTACCGACCACGCCACCACGTAAAAATTATTAACCAAATTAATAATACATTTATGTAGCTAATTAATCCTCCAGTGGAAGTTTTATGTGTATCTAACTATAGGTCATTTGTACGGTTACTGGGTTATTATATTGTAACCTCAATTCTTTAACCTGCGGTTATAAGGTTAGTGTTACTTTATAACTGTTGTTAACTGAAAATGTTCAACTATTGTTCTACATACATTAAACTGAATTAGATTAGGTATTCAGAAGCTTTACAAATGAGCGAATGTCTAAGTACCCAGCAGCTGTACTATTTTATTTTAGTTTATTTTATTTGGGAAAGCAGCAAATATAAATTAACACACAATTACAAACAACCTTATTTAAACATAATCCAAAACAGCGCCATACACTTTAGCGCCATTTTTTTCCTTTTGACGGGCCGGTGGCGTGATCGGTAAGATACTTGCTTTACGCCGCAGTTCGTGGATTCGATTCCCACACAAGTCAGACGTTTGTGAGATGAACGTCTGTTTGTTTTGAGTCTGGGTGTAATTATTTATATTTAGGTATGTATTTACAAAAGAAAAGTATTACATGTACTTAGTATATTATCAGTTATCTGGTTTCCATAGTACAAGCTCTACTTAGTTTGGGATCAGATGGCCGTGTGTGTCAATGTCCCACTATATATTATTATTATTTATACTTATAGCCCCACATTCAAAGAGAAATTTAATAAACACTGAGTCTATCCAAATTTTTTTTCTTAAGACACTTGTCTCTAATAGACAAATGTCGAAAAAATGACAAATTTCATTGAAAAACTAAAGAAATCGCTGTTTTTGTTCGACAAATGTGTATTAAAGATTTAAGTCTAAAGAGAGAAAATCTAGGCCCAGTCACTTTACATTATCTAAATATTGTCTTATTTCTCTTCGTATCACATACATACATATATGCTGTCGACCTTAATCTCAAACGACGCATGCACAGGATCTGAAACAATACTCTACTTAATAAAGTGTAACGAGGTAACAATTAATTGATACCACTGTAACACATTGTTAATTGGCAGTAGGAAATAATCGGTGTTCAAGTAGATTAATTTAATTCAGTGTTTCCCAAAAAGTGATGTGTAACCCCAGGGGTACGCGAGGTGGCATCAAGCGTCATTCTATTTTTCTTTACTTCTCTTATCATATAAACAAATTATACTACTGCCTACTGGTAACCAAATTCTGAAACTGTGTAGAAGGACGGCCAATTTGGAGCAGTATTTGGTGTGATGCCAAAACTAATGATTTTCGTCCCCTGTGTTCCTTGTTTGCCATTATAGGACCAGTACTTATAGAAAAATTAATTATAGACACGAGAATCGGCGAAAGTAAAAGGTTTATGTGTTCACACTAATTGGAATCTACACGTTGGGCTGCCAAGGAAGGGTTATGTTTAGCATGCGTATCTTGTGTGTATGTTTGCAATTTAAAAAAACTATCATTTATTTATTTTATTTACCGGGATCCATAACGTTAGTAACAATAGTCTCAAACTATGTTAGTATTACATATGTAGTTATTACCTTTTATCTTCCAAACAGCTGATCTCTCTGGCTCCTATGTCGATATTTTTAATAAAAATAAAG
The DNA here is from genome assembly GCA_936450015.1 of Meganola albula. Classification (NCBI taxonomy): domain Eukaryota; kingdom Metazoa; phylum Arthropoda; class Insecta; order Lepidoptera; family Nolidae; genus Meganola; species Meganola albula. The sequence goes on along the minus strand of OW388159.1, from coordinate 4,280,409 downwards.
GATTGATTTAAAATTTGGTCTAAACACTTTTTTGAACGGGTTATATTTTAAAATTTTAATTTGTTGTCCCTATTCTTTTAAGGAAAATACCCCCTTTTATAGCCTGTCATTCCCTACTTTTTTTGAGGTCACCTGCTGGCTCAAAGTAAGCTCTAAGTTTCAAACGCCGTTAATGGGGCGTAATCGCCCACTTTAAGAACCTGTGGTTTTATGCAAGCGTTTATGCTGTTTGTTTCAATTAAAACAGTGTGGTTAGTTAAGGAAAATACTTTTAATTCCGTTGCAATTAGTAGTAATAAACTACTGGATTTTATAGATTATTCTAGTTCGTGTAGATTTGTTTGTTATTTGGAGCAAGAAACTGTTGCATAAGCGCGTTACGTTGAAAACTTTGTATATTACAACCAAACTTGTTCAGCTGCCTCATTTGGACTGCATAACAAAATTAAATCATGTTACAAGCAGTGTCTCTCTTTTTATCTCTTTCTAATCATGCCTGAACGACAAGTATAAACAATATTTATCTGGCGGTGGTATATAGAGGTATACCTTATTATTGCCGGGGGAATTCCTTTATGGTGTTATGTATATTGGTTGGGTTTCTATTATCCTATCCACAGATAATATAATACTGTACTAGATCACATCGAAAACAACGACGCTACGTTTTTACGTTGTGCGTTGTCGACAGTGATCAAAAAGCGTTTTGGCTAGGAGGCATTTGTTCCGCGAGTCTGTCGCTCAACGATATTCACGTGTCCTGCGCGATTTCACCCGACTTCACTCGGGAAATTAACGGTTCACGCGACTCGTTGCTAACCGATGCTCTACGAGCGTCGAAACGCGCGACTCTCGTGTCTTTCGATCTTGACTGGCTAGTGTGAACAAGTCATATGCCGCGAGACATAGTCCCACAACTTTTGAAAAGCGACACAACTACGAGGTGGAATGACAAGGGTCTGCGACATTTGTCTCCGAGTGAAGACGCGGCTTAATAGTCACAGTCCGCGCGAGTTACGTTTGGTGTGAACGATGCCTAAGTGTTACCAAAAAAGAAATATCACAAGGAACTCGTAACTAAAACAAAGTCAATCGCCTCATTAAATATTTAAGTAATACCCAATAACTAAACTTTAGATAGTACAGAACCTGACAGGCAATTACAAAATCCATTAGAAATCCCTAACACAGATCCTTAATAACGTAGGTAACATTCAATAAAGAAAAATTAATATCTTCTTATCGCATATCCCATCTATAGGATAATATTAAAACAGTTTCCCGGCCCTTTGTTAATTAAATTTTGTTCGATACAAAGCATAATTATTAGAAACTGTTAGATATTAGTGTGGGTATAAATCTTTTTTTATTGATCGCGTGTTGTTAACTGTATTGAAAGGCCGATGGCGTGGTTGGCTCTTTGCTCTTCACGCCGCAGGTCCTGGGTCCCACCCAGATTTGTTCGTCTTGAATCTGGGTGTAATTATCTATTACATTAGGGTATAGACTTACAAAAGAAAAATAGTATATTTATAGTATTTATAATCCAGTTCTCTGATTTCTATAACATAAGCTCAACTTAGTTTGGGATCAGACGACGGTGTGTGTTAATGGCCTAGAATAAAAAAATCTGTAGTAATTGTTACCGCCCAGCCGTATTAGCTGCGGCAGCTATCATACCTACTGTATTGGTTGACTACACCTGGGCCCGAAGACAAAGTGAGATAGCGAAGCGATAACAAAAGATCGACAAGAACAAAATGTATGGAATTGACATAAGATTCACCTGACATTTTAATGGCGAATGTCATTCCCATACATTTTACATACATTCTCGCCCATATGTCACTTCATCTAGGGGCCTTAGTTGCGCACCTAGGCAGGAGATATGAGTATTACAGTGCTTGTGCAAATCGTGTTTACGAACGAACCATTCAAAATTAGCATGTCATTGTGATCGGATGATATTTGGCATACCATTACATAATTCATCTGACTAGGGTATGTGCATCCCATGGACTGTTCTAGTCTTCCCATGCAGGTCATGCTTGTTGCAGTAGCAGATGCGAAGAGGACTTTTGGCCGGCCTTTGCTTCGCTTTAAAGTCTAACGTAATCTAGCCTCTTTTAACATGGGAACGGTAAATGGGAACAGCTAGCGATAAATAAGAGCCAGTGAAGGAAACGTCAACAGTTTTATGGCGGAGCCTAATTAACAGTGAAAAGAGGGAAGCGACACGTCAACGACATTTTCCACACACACACTTGTTCACGGTGTGGACGATCAGTCAGATCAGTGAAGTTCTCCAATTTGTTTTTTCAGTCACCAGAAAAGTTGCCTCTTGCAGAACACTGTTTAAATCGTCTGTAATAGACGTCAATGTAGAAGACCATTCATCACATATCATCGCGGGAGTTCAGCTATGTATGTATGTATCTTTATTATCAAATTTTACAACATTACAATATTTCATTGCCCCACAAAATTGTTTTCACAGTTTGTTTGCAGGTACACATAGGTAATCGTGTTAACAAGGGTTTTACCAAAAATCACTCAGAATTAAAGACACTGTGAACGCATTCTAAATAATACCATGTTTGTATCTAGGTGGTCCTAGTAGTAATAATTATAATTAGTTAGGACGTCAATCAAATACGTCCACCCGTGACCATGAAGTCTAAAAAGACTTTGAAACGTCGGGATCTAAAATCTAAAATAAACCGCGATAAAATCCGTTATAAAGTAGTTTTATTTCAACACGCTTTCGCTTCTTAATTAAATAGAAATAAAATAATAATATGTGAAAAATATTTCCAACCGACTGCCGCTTGAGTCACTATGTGACACATTTAGGACACTGATAAAACAAAATAACAACTAAATACCCATATAACGCATTTATCCTGAAAATTTACAATAAATACAGTCGCACTGCGTACTTAACTCATACATATTTACTAACTACCAAGTTAACGCACCAATGTATAACGTATTAAGTTTTCAGTCATGATTCCTGTAACATGAAACGATGCTATGTTGGGGGGACGGGGCAGACCACACGGAGATGTATTTTTAGTTCTGTATGCTCGTATCTTCATTAGTCATGCGGTACTGTCCTGGGTAAAGTTTAAAATATACTATGCAGCTATAGTTTCAAAAGGACATTGGTGAATCAGTTGGTTTCATAATGGGGTCACTTATATAATTATTAATATTTTGCACCCGTTTGTTACTGTATTTAAATAAATAAATCCCGCTACTCTTTTAATTTTCTAACAAAAGAACTTTTACCTCTCCTTTAAAGTTTGACTAATAATGCATTTTACTATGCGTTCCAATAAGAATAGGACTGGAAAAACCGCCATCTTGGACCCGCGGAATGCTCAAGTGTCAACAACTTCACATTTTTTAGTATGGGGTGCTTTTAATTAAATCCCCAAACGTGGTCCTTGGGTGGTGGAAATGAGGTGACAGTAAACTGGTGGTAGGCTTCGGCCGTGGTTGCGATATCTGGTGAAACCATGCCTAGTTTGGAAAAGCGTTCTAGTTAGCCATGACTCCCATGACCTATTCAAATTGATGTACCTACTGGTATATTCTTTATAAGTTTTTAGTATTAGAACAACTTTACATGCCGTGTTCAAACTGTGTAGTAAACGAAATTATTAACAGGGTGGGTCGATTTTTTTCCTTTATGGTTTTTATGGAGGCCTATTCCACTGCCACAATCATTCGTAATCACGAGTAAATCGGTATACTGGGCTTGCAGGTTTCATCGTAGACTACAACACTTCTTAACTCAGGCAAGTTGTAGTCAAGCACAAAACTATTTCAGAAAAAAAAGTTTAATATTCATACTTCTACCCAACGATCTTCACTTCTTCACAATTCATATTTATAGTTTCTATTGGTGTTTTAGATGAATAAATATGTCTGGCATGTGTATTTGCGTACATTTCTGTGTGGGGGTTTCTTTTTTTTAAGTTATAGTTGTGTTTTAATTAAACAGTATCGGCCTCATTCATAAAATATATACAAGATCGCAAAAATACCACCACCTTGACTAAGTAAATCTTACTAGACCAAGCCTTAAAATGCATTAGGTATAATAAGTTTTTATGAATACAGGGTGATTACATTAGGATACTATCTTCGCCCGCGTGGTACTTAATGGGATAAAAAGTAGCCTATGTGTTCCATAATCTATCTCTGTGCTAAATTTCATCCAATTTCGTTCAGTAGTTATTGCGTGAAAGAGTAATAAACATCCATACATTTTTACAAATTTTCGTTTTTATAATATCAGTAGGATTGTTATGGATATTTTCTGTCTATAAATGACAAAGAATTCTGTAAACAAGTAAAATGATGTGTCATCGTCCTCAAACAATGATCATTCCCCTTCAGTAATTAATTAAGAGTACTCTCTTCTTATTTTGTCTGGCTGTTTGTTTGTCTCTTACGATTACACAGAAGACACGAGTTCAATCGACGACTGGTTAATTACTAACCAAGTTTATCGACTTCTAATGCTGCTCTTGATTTTACATAAAATTTTATGTCCTTCCCCATCTTAAACTATCTCCATACCAAATTTCATTCAAATCGGTTTAGTAGTTTGGTGTGAAAGTGCGACAGGCAGATAGAATTACTTTCGCACACAGATAACATAATACTTTTGCTTATATAATATTATTAAGGATTTGTTTTGAAATTGTTAACCATAGTCCAGTAAGCAGCGTGTTTAATAACTCCAAGGTCCTGAGTTCGATTCCCAGTTTGAGAAAAAATACTTTTTGTATACTTAAAAAATATTAATTGTAGCTCGAGCTGAGAACTGTGCCTGATAAACGGCAATAGTCACGAGACTATGTATAAGTAGGTCCCATATGTGAAGGGGACGACCCCTTCACATATGGGACCTACTTATACATAGTCTGCGAAAAGTGAGAGGAATATCACAATATTCACCTCTGCCTACACCTTTGGATAATACAGGGGTGACGCTATGTAATGTTAGAATTAATTAATGAAGTTGAATTAGGTGATTTCAATAAGGTCATTTGGACATTATAAAAAAGAAATACGTACCTAACCGACCATTTAGTTTTATAATCCTGATTGTACTACTGACTCGATTTTTTCCTTTTTTATTGGTTCAATTATTAAAACTTAAAACTGGTTTTCGTAATCCGATTATATTATTAGTCCCCCGTGGTTAATTGACAATCAAATATAGCATGCTGTGTTCCATGCCGTTCTATACCCAACTGGCCTACTCTTGACTCTCGATTGTATTGGAAATTTAGGATTACGTTCGAGAACTTCTCGATGTAACTACTGTCAGATACAAAAGTTATAATAATAATATTCTAGGACAATAACACACAAGGTGATCTGATCCTAAGCAGAGCATGTACTATGGAAACCTGATAACTGATATACTATACATAAACTACTTTTTCTTTTGTAAGTACATACGTATAATAGATAATTACACCAGACTCAAGACAAACAGACATGTTCATGCATACAAATCTCTGTTTCCGGTCAGAATCGAACCAAATTTGATTAACTAATTCAATATTGCAAAACATCTTAACACTAAAAGATTCCATAAATATTGAGAGAAAGAAAAAGATAGTCGAGACGAAAAAAATTGCAAGTCATTAGTAGTTTACAATGAACAGTGGCACGACACTTATTTATGGAATCTTTGAAGTTGAAAGTTTTAATCTTAAAACTATACCAGCTCATAAAAAAGTCATAGGTGAATTCTATAGAAATACGTTACGGTGCATTCACACCGCAGTTACTTTTTGTTGAGCAACATTTTCAAATGTTAGTGAGCAACACTCGATAGCAATAAGTTATTCAATGTTAGTAAATGTTGCCGTGTTAGTCAATATTGCTCTAACAATCGATAACATTGTTAGATAATGTTGCCTCAACAATGCGTCGATATATGTCGTGCTCGATTGTTGCCGAAAGTTATTCTTTGTTATCTTTTGTTGAGTACTTAACAATTAGTAACAACTAGTCTCAAATGTTAGAGACTTGCTTGTTGCTCAACAAAAAGTAACTACGGTGTGGATTTAGGAATACAATCATCATTTCCCTTGACCTTTTTCCCATTTTTATTGGGGTTGGCTTAACCTAAGCTGATGCGGCTGGCTCCCAAATTTAAACGACCGACTGCCTCAGACCTCGAAACCCGTGATACCAGTAGCCGAGATGGTTAGACTAGTGGTGTCAGAGTGTATTAGGCTGCTGACTACCTATAGCGATTGTTAAAAATGTTTTAAATGACAACCGGGATCGACGGCTTAGCATGCTCTCCGAGGCACTTAGGGAATACAATATAATAAGTGATAATTTCTATTTGGAGACATATTTTAATTTAATAAAGATACATATCAAGTGAAACATACTGAACTCGTGCGGTAAGATTGGGATCGAGATTCAAGAGTAGGCACGGCAGCTGTTTTGTTTTTATATTCACATAAGATGTAATTTTAGCACGAATGTGTGCTTATTGTGCTGTTTTGTTTAAAGTTTTCTTTCTTTTACATCCCTCCATGTTTTAATATAAGTAAATATTGACTGGTGTTATAATGACAGGCCGGTGGCGTGGTCGGTAAGATACTTGCTTTTCACGCCGCAGGTCGTGGGTTCGATTCCCACCCGAGACAAACATTTGTTTAAATATGTCTGTTTGTCTTGTGTCTGGGTGTAAATATCTATTATAAGTATATATTTACAAAAGAAAAGTATTATATGTATAGTATATACCAGTTATCTGGTTTCCATAACACAAGCTCTGCTTAGCTTGGGACCAGATGACCGTGTGTGTTGATGTCCCACTATATTATATTATTATTATATACTATATTAATGAAGGTATTTCAATTATTTCGAGAAATTATTACAGGATTTTTGTACTTATTAAAATATTTTTTGTTAGTTTCTCTGTTGTTATTTTATAATGTTTTATCCTCGAATTCACTTATTGAATCACACTCTATGCCTGTAACAGCACGTTAAGCCATCGGTAGCAGTTGTCATTTAAAACATCTATGACAATCATTATAGATAGTCAAAAGCCTAATATAATCTTACAACTGGTCTAACCATCTCGGCTGCTGGTTCACTACGGGTGTCGAGGTCTGATTGCAGTTCCTCGTTTAATTATGGTAGCTAGCCGCATCAGGTTAGTCTTACAGTCAACCCCAACAGAAATTAGAAAAGGCTAAGGCAAATTCACCTGTTGGTAAACGACAATGAAGACGAAGATGAAACTCGTGCAGTCTTTGAATGGGAACGGCAGTTGTTCATGACGGAGTACATTAGTAGTAGTCCAGAACCGTTCCTATTCATGACTTGACAAATTCTCGTCGGAATACTACTGGATCATTTGGCAACGTGATTTTCCTTTGTTTTGCTTCCACTGTTGAAATGCTTGACACGCACTGTCAGCGGTCACCAAGTAGGCTGGTGTGTAACACTCGTTGCGCTAGCGCTAGCACTAGGTGCTGATATACCTACAAAACCCACAATGCTCCGTCTATCACCTCAGCATACATAAACTGTCGAGAGTCTGCCATTTAGGTGACGCCTGCGACGTCAAAAGTCGGAATATCGGGGTAGATTGCTAATTTTGATTGGTTTGCTCAACTTCCTGTCCAAATCAATCAAAATTAGTTTTTATGAAGATATTATTAAGTGATATTATGAAATGCATGTAGAGCAGTGGTGGCGCAGCGGTACAAGCCTCGCGTTTGAAATATAAGGGTTCGATTCTCAGTCGTGCCCACACATCTTTGTGCACATTGTTTCATCACTGCGCTGAATATCGGTGAAGGAAAACATCATGAGGAAACCAGCATGTCTAATAACGTATCTTACATCATGTTAAACATCATAAAAAAAAAAAACCTAATAAACAATTATTATTATTATTATTATTATTATCATGTCATTCGAGGACATGGGACATCCACCAACCCACACCCAGCGTGTGTGTGGTCTATACTCTCTTAACTCGTAAGATAGTTGAGGGAAGACCCGTGCCCAACCGTGGGACACTAAAAAAGAGTTGAAGTGATATGTATTGGGTCGATAGGTATAAGTTAGAGGTGCGCGGGGGGCCAGCTACGAGTATGCGGTAAGTATCTGTACTTGTAACTCGACGGTGAGTTAGACATAAAAAAATAGGTATTTTAGATGGCAGCATATACTAAATCCATGGATGACAGTATAGTATCAACCACAGGTCACCAAAATCCTCAAGGCGAGCGGTTGGCTGCTCTGTGGTATCAACCAACTATAATAACCACAGATATTATAATACTATACTAGTAATAACAATCAAAATAGTTGTAATAACAATGAGAAACACGTTGAAATTGTCCTTGGGACGCCTACGTAATACGTGATCTCGTTTACAATGAGACAACCATAAGTTTTTTTCAAAACCGTTGGCTATGGAATGTTAGCAAAAAGTTTGCAAAAAAATTGTAACACGTGACGGTTACAAAGTTCTATCTTCTATGATTATTCAAATGGATTGTGTACCTACTTATTAGTTACTTGCCGACATGATTGGTTGTACTGACATTGAGGTCTATTCATTGTGAAAAAAAAACAATAGATCTTTAACCATTTTACTTAAAGAAATATCACTTCGCAAGGCGTCTAAGCCCCGATTCTTGCCCTTTGGACATTTATCTCTAATAGACATTTGTCAAACAAAAATGGCGATTGTTTTGTTTTTCAATAACATCCGCCATTTTTTTCGACCTTTGCGTGCTTTAGACATTTATCTTTACTCGACAAATGTAAAAAAAATGGCGGAAGTCATTGACAAACAAAAGAAATCGCCAGTTCTGTTAGACAAATATCTATTAGAGATATAATGTCTAAAGCGCCAGAATCGACGCCCTGGTTCAAACCACTATGTCCGACCACAAGCTAATTTTGATTGTTTCATTCAAAGACAAGCATTTGTATAAACCAATCAATATATTAAGCTATCTGCCCCGATGTCCCAAAGGCGGGGTGCCTCTGACGATTACAATTTCATAGAATATTTGTAAAAAGTAGTGTTTATGATTTTTGCCAAACTTCACGGGCACAGGTCTTCTCTAAACTTACTTACAAGTTGAGAGAGTTTAGGCCTTAATCCACAAACACTGGATAAGCGCGGGTTGGTATATGTCACATATCCTCGAATGATTAGTTCTTAGGCATGGCGGTTTCCTCACAATGTTTTCCTTTACCGATGTTGAGTAATAATTAATTCACTCAAAGATGCGTGGGGTCTACCGGGGATCGAACCAGGTTCATTATATTACAAAAGCGAGGCCAATGTCACTGTGCCACCGTTGCTATGAATTTTGCCAAAGTTAAGGTCACACCTTACCTACATTCGGATAACAGATAATAGTAACACTTTCCTAGTTCACAGACTACAATAGGACAGATCTAGATATTGCGTTGTGTGTCGACTGTTGGTAACTAATTTGAGACAGTATTACATACAACTGTTTCTAGTTCTCGACGGCGACGGTCTCCGAATCATCATGTTTTTGGTGTTCTCATAATTATTTCGGAGTTGTAAAATATGGATGAGATTTATTTTATATGACATTTTTTGGCCTTTAAATATTGGGGCTACTGGTCATTTCATTATCATTCATTTTTTTTTTAAATAAGAGTATTAGAAAAGTATGTACAATGTGTTTTTTTTTTCTAAATATATAAAGAAGAAACTGACTGACATATCAACGCACAGTCCAAACCGCTGGGTTTAGAGACTCCAAGTTTCGTACATAGTTGCCATGGGAGGTCTAGGGGGGTGGAATAAGAAACAATTTTTCAAAACTCACCTCCTAAGAAGATGACAGTAATTACAAATTGAATTGGAAATGTCAGTGAAAATTGAAACAAGATGGTAGATGGCAGTCATCCTATTTATTTGAGATGTGCTGATGTACAGCTGTTGATAGAAACACGTTAGTATAGAGTGACGAGTCAAGCAGGGCAAACGGGCCAACCTGCCGGGCTGTTTGGTGAATGCAGTAGCAATCCCGCAGAAATAAAAAATCCCGCAGCCGGAGTTCTGTTGGCAAAATAATGAATGGAACACTGGGGGGTTCTAGTGAATAAACAAGGCCTTGCTGTTTGTAACTGGAACCCCCACGGAGTCTCGCTCACCGGACCGAGTACAGGAGTCCCATATAACCCTCGCTCTGTGCCCATACAGAGTGAAAAAAATGGTGCATCAGACAGGCCTAACCTAAAAATACAACCAAACCTAGTTTTTTCAAATATTTAATCGAATAGATGGAAGAAAGAAGAAAGAGTAGATGGAAGAAGATGGTCAACCAACCAGACACGGGAACAACTCTTTGCTGTTACGCAAAGATTCTGCGAGGCGAAAATGGAACCCGCGACCTTCCGGGCACAATACAAAATCAGCCAAATACCTTCAGCCGCTCTCGAGTGTTAGCAATACAATCAAACCTTAATTTATTTAAATTTATTAAGGAAGAGAATGAGAAGAAAATGTAGAAAGAGAATGATAATATCGGAACTGTGCGTACCGTATCTATTCCAAATTTTTATTATTTCATGACATATTCTGTCAAACACTCAAGTTAGGGCAATTACACACGCGATGGCGACCCAGTTATTATTATATCATTAAAGCCCCGTTCGTTACATTAGTCTTGAAACTGGACGGACGCGACGTTGAGGCTTGAATTATTGTGGTTTCCATAATAATTGAGTGGAATTCTTGGTACACAGATTTGATTGTAGCGCTAACTGTCAGCGGGTTTTGGGTCGTTAGCGGTATCACATAACAAATGCAATGGCTTGCCAGTTTCGCCATGTACTCGTAAAACAAAAACAGTATTAAAATTTATTTAATATTTTCTGAAATAAAGCGTAAATAAACCGTGGTGTCTCGTCTCTGCCCATTGTTCGTTAGATACACATAACGAATGTATAGGTAACCTACAGAAATACTCAATAAAAATACCCGATGTTGTGGATGGTACTGCAATACCGCGTAAGTAAAAAATTGGGGAATCAGGAAAAATAATTTAATATTTATTTTATTAGTTCACCATTATTATAATAAATAAGCCCCAACAAAACAACAATACCTATAATATTTTATGCTTTAAACAGATAAAATAAAGGTATACCGTTACTGTGTTGAGGTCGTTTACTAATACTACATATTTATGTTAAACCACAGATAATATAATACTACTTCCGACCACTGCTTCGCTCGTGTGATACTTATTGGGATAAAAGGTAGTGTGTTAATCCAGACTTTAATCTATCTCTGTGCCAAATTTCATCCAATTCCGTCCAGTAGTTTTTCCGTGAAAGAGTAACAAATATCCATACATTCCTACAAACTCTTGCGTTTATAGTTAAATAATATGCTAAATGTGCGATTTCGAGGCTTCTTCTGTAACCTAATTATAACGTGTTATGTTAGACATTAATCTTTCTTAACACAAAAGACCATGAACTTTGTTTTGACAAACGAGCAGCCTCAATTATTAGTCATAAATTAGGTAACATTATAACATGATGAACGCAATATTATTTGACTATTTACTATTTTACTATTTTATCTGTGTCTCCAGTCACTAGATTTCGATGGTGAATTTGAAATAATTGGTGTGATGTATCTTTGTAATCATTTTATTCAGTTTCAGGTTTCAAGGAGTTTATATAAAAAATAACTATTTATTTTAAAAAAAATGCTTTACTGCAAAGATACTATGCTTTACAGACACTTTGACTAAGCGTTTTGCTATCTCTTTAGATATAAATGAATCCCTATTTCCCATGGTCGCGCCATCACGCGTGAACGGCTGAACCGATTTCGCTGATTCTTTTTTTTAATATTACTTGAAGTACGAAGATGGTTCATACGCGAGAAAAATAAAAAAAAGCAATATCCGCCGAAAAAGGTAAACCGATTTTTATTGAATCTTAAACATATAAGTGGTAGGTCTGAGAATAGGTCGTAATCTATTATCGGACCTGGTAGGTGGCTCGACAAGGCAGGAAGACATCTGCGGGGTCCGCTAGTTTCTAATAATTGTTAGATGAGTTTTTGGTATTATAAGCTTGACATACCTTAGCATCTCTCTGTGTATTTATATAAAAGTCGATGGTAACATACCAATTTATTTTATTGACGACGGCGACGTTGCAGAATTTAGGAGTAACTGTTATTAATCACCTGTCAAAAAATTGAAACATTTTAGTCAAGAAATATTGAACTATTTATCATATCATAATGAGATCAAAAAGTAAGGTCACATGGTCGCTTATATTTGATGAATTTATCTACAACTGTCAGATTATAATGCGAACTAACAGACAAATGTTGTTAGAGAAATAATTTAAACAATATTAATCAAGTCAAGTAGGCTTAATGATCCATTTACTAACTTTATTAGCCAGGTGTTAAAAAGAGGGTTTAATACAGGTTTACAAACTTAATAATTAGTTATTAAACAAACAGTCTGTAATAAACCACAAAACGCGTATGGACTGTTTTGAATACCCATATGTACAAAGGTCATAGCGTCGATCATGTAATTAACACAAAGATGTGTTAGCATTACTAGGAATCAAACCGAATCAATATTTCAAACCCGAGACCGATAACGATACGATTCAAACTTATTTATTTAACTTAAAATAGGGTACACTAAGTTACACTAAGTACACTAAGTAAGTACATTAAGTGCTAATTGGTCAGCCTATCTCGTCTAAAGTATACATGCAAAATTCTAACACAAACAACATTCTGTCTATGCTTCTCAAATAATTTGTAAAAAAAAAATGCTTCATGACCTGCATTTATGGCACTTCTAATGAGGTCATATAGCGATTACAAATTTGATGTTGAATATTTAAAATAAATATTAATTTTTCATTCTCAAACCATTATTTTATCAAGTTTCATTGAAATTAATTGCAACAAGGTAAACGCGCTAATAGATAACATAAATGATATTTAACAAAACAATACAGAATTTAATAACAATTAACATTTTTATTCGGTTGGGTAAGCGCAAATGTAACTCGTGATACGTTTATCAAATCACTTGCTATAGTTTGTAAACATCTCCCGGCGTAGAAAATATTAACACCAGTTTAAAATATTAAAAAACTGCCATATTGGTGCTAAAAAGAAATTATTTTTATACATTAATCCAAAAATATTTGGAACAAATCTAACGACACCTAACTGTCGCAAATCATCCATCCATTTGAAAAAAAGAGTTCGCTAGAGACTGAGTCACCTTCGTCTGTGGGAGTGCACTTTCACCTGAATCCTTACACGCAGTCCCCGGGTGGTGCAAACAGGTACAATAAACTAGTAACAACTGGTAAAAACTGGTGGTAGGCTTCGGCCGTGGTTAGTGACCACCGACCAGACAAATACGCATCGCCAAGCGGCTCTGACGTGTTCCCATGACACCATTTAAGAGAGAGGGTTGGAATGGTTGCTTCTTTATGGTTACGAGCCTCATTCTACTGCCACCTGACAAAAAATCATTCGTAGTCACGAGTGAATCGGTATATTCGGCATCGCGTACAATCATAGACTACATCATGCTTAACATCAGGCGAGTAGTGGCCAAGCTTAAACCTATTGCAGGATAAAAAAGAGGTTAAAGAAATTTAGCAGAAATTTAGCAGTGGGCTAAAATTCAGCAAAGCCCGGCTGAACACCAGACACAGGTAAATTTGAGTTGTAACAATTGTACTGCCGCATTTGAAGAGATGTTTGTGGAGATTGCATCCGCCGCTATTGTGTTTTTGGTGTGCATGCGCACAGATGTACGGTCAGCGTCATAAGTGCAGTAGTATTAAAATTAAATTACTAATCTATCGAATTAAAACAAGTCGCACTTACGATATTTTTATAACAATCATTTATATGATTAGCATTAGCACTGAGACCAAGGACGATATTGAAAAATTGAAAAACTCAAGACAATTAATATCATCGGGCTTCACAGTAGAAGAACCTACTAAACGCCGTCCAAGAATTGTCGTCATTGGTGTCCCTACTTCACTGGGCGAAAAAGACGTGTTCGAGTGTATTTTCAAACAAAATTTGGCGACAAAAGTTCCCGAGCTAACTTGTGAGTCATTTATATCATCAATTAAACTTAGCCATAAATCGGGTAAGAAGAACACTCCATCGTGCAATTATATTATTGAAGTTCCATCTAGCATAAGGAAAATCCTGATCAATCAAGAAAGAGCTTTTATAAATTGGACTTCTTGCCCGGTGAGGGACTTCACAATAGTTACGAGGTGCTACAACTGCCAACAATACGGACACGCAGCTAAGTTTTGTCGTGAAACCTCCCCCACTTGTGGCCACTGTGGAGACCTAGGACATTCCATGAGTGAATGTGAGAAAAAAGCTGCTCCTCCTACTTGCGCCAAGTGCAAAAGATTTAAAAAACCCAACGAACACAAAACTGGAGATGAAATGTGTCCAGCGCGAAAATATGCCGAGGAAAAATACATGAACTCTATTGATTATGAGGGCGCCTAAGGGCGCTATACATCAAATATAGTTAGTACAGTATACTCGAGCCTACGTTGTTCCTGATCCATATAAATGATCTATGCAGATTAGAACTTCGAAACGGGCTTATTGGTACCTACGCGGTTGACACCGATGCGGAACAATAACATACAGTTATTACCTAATTAACTACATACCTATTACCAATAACATATTGGCGCACAATAACAACTGTCGTTTTAGTGCTGACTCTGCATGCGTCTGCCCCACTTTGGAATAAAACTGATTCAATTAAATATCTAGGTATTACACTTGACAATAACCTCAATTACCGTAATCATATTGACCTACTTACTAGAATACGTAAATTAATTTATATTTTCAAAATACTTCCTAGCAGTTTTTCTGCTTCCTAGGGCCCTATTTGTACAAAAAATTAGATCTATATGACATTAGATTTATATAGTTTAAGGTTAATCAAATGTAACATATTTTTGTCGGATTATTCAAAATATTATATTATTTTATTTTATACATAAAAAAAAAAAAAATTTAAGTGATTGGGTATCTTATTATATTAGAATCATATTTAAAAAAGTTATTATTTTTGTGTAATCATTATTATTCTTACGTTATTATTATGTAGTGGTAACAACCCCGAAACACAGGTTCCACCTAGTTCGGGTAATAATGTAATTATACTAGCTTACTATAACTGTTTCCGATTGATATGTAAAATGACGACTTGAATTTAATAAATTTTATTATTATTATTATAATTTTTATTATATAGACGCGCAGTACAGTGGAAGCAAATATGATCCTTGTCGTACTAACCACCTTCTCTACACTGTACAGTAACAGTAAATATCGCCGGTTTTCAAAAGTGTACAAGTTTAAATTACATTATCTATCAAAAGTTTTATCTAGCGTTTTTGGTATAATTAATTAACTACCTATTTTGATCTAGGTCGCTAAATAGGTTTATAATAATACAAATATTGTCTATTATGAATAAATTATCTATTAGAGGCATTGCTATGATTTGTTTATTACAACGATTTATTACTTTTATGCAAATATAAATAGAATGACTTTTGAAACACCCCACCCATGCTTACTATAATTTTATGATTTCTGATTATTAATATTTATGATCTATGTTCAAATCTTGTTGAAATAGGTACTTACATCAATTTAAATATTTATCATAGGTACAAGAAAAAAAGACGAAGTTTTTTTAATAAGATTCAAATTAGAATTATATAAAGGCACACTTAATTAAATGTAGAATTTAAGAAAAATAGAGCACATAGTGTGCCTCTGTATTGCGTCTATCGAATAAAATATCTATAAATTATGTTTTTGTCAATACCACGTGATTATAAAAATAGGTATCTATTAACGTACTAACAAGTAAAAAACAAAACGCCAAAGCGTCCGAAAGACCAATATTTGCGACATAAATCATTCAAAACCCATATTTATATTCCACTCAAGTATTTTCTTAGAACACAGAGAACTGGGTGTCCTTGAAGGTCATCGAGCCACGTGGTGTAGTAAACAAACACGGCCCTTCCACACAAGTAACACGCTAGGTACCGGTTTGTAGTAAGTAGTACGAAAGGGCAGATGAGTGAGCGTACCTTAATTGAAATTGAAAGTTTTCACTTGCAGTGTTATGCTTTTACGTATTTCACTTATTCAATGAAGCTCGGAAGGCTTTGTAATTCGAATGCACACGAATATAAATAAAATATGATTTGGGCATTCTGTCATTCTACTATTTGAATTTATAATTACATACGTATTTTTTCATTGGTTAATGTTATAAATTAATTAATTTAGTTCATTACTTACTGTATTCGGTTATGTGAATTTTCTTATCAAATATATTATTATTAGTTGTAAAGTTGTAAAAAAATACTTTCTAGTTTAAGAAATAATTATATTCACCCACGGCGAGATGCTGCTAATAATCAAAGACACACTTTTTGATACACCGACCTCCTGGTTGGTACATCAAGATTTAAGAGCATGCAATGTTATTAGCTTTAATAAAGTCTAATTAGACCTTTCTTTTAATCTAGACCACGTAGATGTAACTAAATATTTGACCGGATAAGAAAGTAAAATGCTAACAAAGGCATTCAATTATTATCGCTTCCTTTTATAGCTGTGTCCTAGAAATTGTTTCAAAACGGACACAAAATAAATAGTGAAATGTAGGTGTAGCATACCTTTTTAAGTATCGTATCTATTTATTTTGTTTCAACTTTTTATGGAAATTAAAAAAGGAAAGAAATCAGGTGACCAGAAACTGATAATAACTGGTAGTTGGCTTCGGCCGTGGTTAGTGACCCGAGATAGAAGAACGCACAGCGAACGCTTACTAATAGGATCTCGTTGGCACTCTGGGTGCCGAACCGTAGAAACAAAGAAAAGGAGAAGTATTTCTACTTTTTTGAGATAGAAGAACGGACAGCGGGCACTTACTAAAGGGTCTCCTTGGCACCCTTGGGGTACCGAACCATAGAAACAAAGAAAGTAAGAAGTATTTTTACATTTCCGAGATAGAAGAACGGACAGCGAACGCTTATTAATAAGGTCTCGGTGGCACCCTTTGGGTACCGAACCGTAGAAACAAAGAAGCAATGCAAAAACGGACAGCGGGCACATACTACCCGTACTACAGCGGGTACATACTATAATGTCCCGATGGCACCCTTTACGTACTGTACCTTACAAATGAAAACGAGGATAATTTTTATATAAGACCGTACACATTAATAAAATCGATGACATAATTTCACTAAGAATACATAAACAATAATAAATAAATAATGTTTTATAATCATTCATCCTATCCCACTAATATTATAAATGCGAAAGTTTGTAAGAATGTATGGATATCTGGATGTATGGTGTTACCTACTCTTTTGCGCAAAACTTATTGGACGAAATTGGATTAAATTTAGCACAGAGATAGATTAAAGTCTGGATTAACACATAGACTACTTTTTTCTTAATAAGCACCACGCGAGCGAAGCAGTGGGTGGAAGCTAATTCACCATAAAATTCTAGATAAATTAAATTGATAGATTTGGATTTTTTCCTAGAAGAAACACAATATGTAAAATGGCAATAAAATAGAAATTCACTTTTTCATTTCGACGTACCAGTAGTATAGAACAATCGAGTACTAAGTGGGCTCATCGGTGAGTAAAACAAGTGATTTTAAGGAAGTAAAAGTGTGCCGTTACTAATGAGACAGGCAAATGTCTGGTTATCACAATGCCGGTCGCACTAGAAAATTATAGCTTCGGTTCATGCATTTAATAACTTTAGGTACCTTTAGCTTTTCTTTTCGAGGGGAAACCTTTTATAGGTTATGCATCAGGGCGTGACACAGTGGGTATGTGAGACTCCGAGGAAGTTTACCCACTAAACCTCCGGTGTTCCTCTGTCAACCCACTTGCAGGACGCGGTATCGTTTTTGCATTACTCCAAAATGGTAGATCACGTGCATGATAGGGAGATGTCCAATAAAATCCCCTTCCTCGAAGGTGCGCTCGGAAACAGCACGCCACGTTCCTGGGCAAATTTAACAGGGAACTACTATTGCGCGAGTTCCCCTCTGCCTACATGAGCAGCGGTACGGGTCTCGCCTTAGAAATATAAGGTTGCGGGTTCGGATCCCGGTCGTGCCCACGTTCATCGTCGCTGCTCAATATCGGTGAAGAAAAACATCGTGATGATACCGGCATGTGTAACAACTAACAATTCGAGGACATGTGACATCCACCAACTCACACTTGGCTAGCATTTGTGGATTAAAGCCTAAACTCTCTCAACTCGGAAGATAGTAGAGAGGAGGACACTAAAAGTGTTGACGTGAGTACATGAACAGTTTGTAAGCATAAACTGTTCATGTTTTGTGTTTGTGTGAAGTTTTAATTTACGTGAGCATTTGTAAAGACGCTTCAACTTTTACGTGTGTGCTGTACGTGGTTGCTTCTTCTCCCCCAAAAACTGACACAACAATATAGTACGTATAACGTGTTGCGTATAACACGTCCCCTGTCAAATGCTCTAAGCACGTAGCAGACATGTTTGTAGGTCGATGCAGAATACACACAGTGTCATATAGAATAGTTTTCTTTTTCAGAATAATAATTACTAACTTTTTAATTATTTATTTGCCGTAAATATTACAAACAACCTCTTCCTTTTATCATTATAAATATGATACTTAACTTCAACATGTTTTTCATTCAAAATAGAAGATATTCACATGACATATGAGACGTCGAGTTGCATAAGTTTTTAAAACTATAACTATAACTTCAACATTTTCCAAATAATTATGGAAATGTACCTACATTGCAATAAGTTACAACATTTAGAACAGAATGTCGTAACTTCAGGCTATCAGGGAAAGTAGTGATAACAGTGCAACGCCCCAGTTGGGTAATTTCGAATAACCAGATTAACCCAAGCCTGTTTTGACATAGAATTATGGCGGGGAATCTGTCAGTTAATATTTTCAACATCAAATTTTTTATCCTTCAAATTTATTGTTTTCATAAACGATGGATCGACTTAATACATAGGATGAGTTGATATCCTGAATTGAATTTGTGACTCGTTAGTATAAACAAAACAATTCTAAATGAAGTGTTTTATTTCTTTACTACAGTATTTACATAAAATATAGAAAATAAATAGACTAATTCTAAAATTCTATCTTAAAAACTAGATAAGGCGTCATAAAATTCCTCCGAATCGAGGCCTTGGGGGAATGTGCCCAGAAGGCTGGCAGCATTGCCACGTTGTATGGCAATGCTAATTCTTTGACCAAGATGTAAGCCCCATGATCACGTGAAGAGTCTATTAAACGCCTAGAAATTTCTTTAAAAAGTGCAAAGTCTGTGCTTGGGTGTAAATTTTTTTGTATTGCAATAAGAGTATGTACCTACTTATGTATAGCTTTGAAGTTGATAAATCATCATCATTATAAGCCTGTGGATGTTCACTGATGGACATAGGCCTCCCCTTGATAACGTCATAGTGATCTGTTGCCGTTAGCATCCATCGGCTGATTAATTAAATAACTAAATTAAATATATATTGGGGCTTTATGGTACAATACAGAACAGCGGAGCAACGGTGGGTTCAATCCCCAGTCGAGCCCATACATCTTTTTGTAAATTATTTCACCGTCGCTGCTTAATATCGGTGAAGGAAAACATCGTCAGTAAATCGGATATGGC
Organism: Meganola albula; assembly: GCA_936450015.1. NCBI lineage: Eukaryota > Metazoa > Arthropoda > Insecta > Lepidoptera > Nolidae > Meganola > Meganola albula. The sequence goes on along the minus strand of OW388159.1, from coordinate 4,260,549 downwards.
TTTCAAGAACTAATCGTTCGAGGACATGTGATATCTACCAACCCGCACTTGGCTAGCGTGTGTGAATTAAGGCCTGAACTCTCCAACTCGTAAGATAGTTGAGAGAAAACAAGTGCCCAGGCAGTGGGTCACTAAAAAGGGTTTCAAAACTCTGTTGATTTGATTCTAAACTCTGTTTAAAAAGTGGCCGTAGTTGGTAAGATACTAGCTTATCATTCCGCAGGTAGTGGATTCGATTCCCACCCGAGACAGATATTTGTGTGTTAAACATGTCTGTTTGTCTCGAGTCTGGGTGTAAATATCTATTAAATGTATATATTTACAAAAGAAAAGTATTATATGTATAGTATATACCAGTTATCTGGTTTCCATAACACAAGCTCTGCGTAGGTAGGGCTAGTCCCTAGGCTGGTGACCGTGTGTGTTATTATCATTATAAAACATGATAAAAAATCTGCTATCCTCTCGCCGCCTGTCCGTGTGAACAATGTTAACCATAGTATTATATTATCTGTGGTGTGCATAGACACTATGCCGTGCACCGTTTTTAACATTGATTACGCCAATTTGAGTGCCAAAAACCTCCAATTTCCATAAATCTGACAAAGAAATTACCTTTCAATAAATTCCACGACCTCATCAACGTTATATCATTTAGCGACAAGTGAATATTCGCGTGATACGGGTTTCCTTGACGTCAGTGGGTAATTCAGTGAATTTAACAATCAGAAACCTTCGTAATGAGATTAAATTAATTACGTCCGGGTTGCTGAATATTTATGTTCTATGAGAATTTCTGAAGTTTATGAAAAAAATATATTTAAAAGTATGTTTGAAACCGAGCTATTGTATGCTAGGAAATGGACAGGTACTAAGCAAGGGATCGCCCTTGGGTGGAAATTTGAAAAAGGGAAGGCAAAAATCGACAAGTATTCGTACGCCGACTTTCAAACTTACTAAAAAATATGTAATGCATTTTTTAATGCTATTTAAAACTTTTATGTGTTACGTAATATTTAATAAAGTACGTTATATTGACCAATGCCTAAAGGGAAGCCGGTGGGATTCGTGGTATACTGACTCTTCTCCATTGGTACTAAGTATGATTGATATAAAGTCATATATTGTAAAGAATTTAAAATATTTAACTTTTTTACAACATAAATTATAATTTAACTAGTAAAATTATAATATCGCGGCTTCGTACCTTTACATCTACATAATAAGTTCATACTTTTCAACCGACATCAAATAAATTAAGGTTATCAATTCGATGGTATGTTGTTCTGTATGTGTGTTAAGATCGATTATGAGAATTCGTTTTGTGTTTCAAAGGGTATACCTACCATGGCTTTTTTGGTGGTCTCATTAAAATTTTATCAAAATCAGTTAAGCGGGTTGTCAGTTATTATTGAAACATTGAAGTCGGTTCGTATTTATTTTAATTATTGTTGGTTATTCCCCTTTTTAGCCTAGTGTTACCTTAAGATGAAAGTCGGGGTGGTAGATTTAAGAAAAGAAAAAATCCAGGTATTCCCCAGTAAAGAGTAACAATTACGGGCCATTTATACGAGGACAATAGCCGGGACAGGACAAAAAGACAGGATAGCAAACCACTCGAAAATACACTGCATTCGATTGTCCTCAATGTCTTACCATGGAAGAAGGAAGCTACTTGTACTGTCCCAGATGTTGTCCTCATTTAAATAGCCCTTTAGATTTGATAACATTGATGGTACCTATTATCCACGGTAAAAAAAAGTTAGGTATTATATAAAAATCCCTGTTGTTTACACAACGTTATCAGAGTAACAACCGGAGCAGGAAGCTGCGCGGGAGATTAGTGCGCGCGCACCGTGAAGGACGGAGATAAATACTTCCATCTACCACGTGTCCATCACGCATAATCTGATCACCACATCTGCTGTAATTCTCTTTTAGATTTAATGCGTATCACTTCGATTCTAGTTAGTATTCCACAGCTGGGCACAGGTCTTCTCTTAACTGTCTTACGAGTTGAGAGAGTTTAGGCCTAAATCCACACACGCTGGACTAGTGCGGGTTGGTGGATGTCACATGTCCTCGAATCATTAGTTGTTAGACATGCCGGTTTCCTCGAAGTTTTCTGTCACCGATATTCAGTAGCGGAGATTTAACAAAACACACAAAGATGTGTGGGTGTCGCAGTAAGATAGATCAAGCCGTAATACAGTTATATCCCTAGGGATATAATTATATACCGTAACACAGTTATACGAAACCGATTCATTACTATCTCACTAGTAATATAGTTATAAAACGGTCCAATTTTAGTGTTATACTTAACCTAACCTACAGCTATTTCACTAAACTTAATCTAGTAATATAAGTATATCACTAAACTTGGACCGTTTTATAACTAAATTCCTAGTGAGATAGTAATGAATCGCTTCCATATAACTATGTCACGGTATATAATTATATCCCTTTTTTTTGTTTACCGGGGGGAAAACCTTATGGATCTCCCCGCCCTATAAGGGTGCAGGGCGGAGGGTATGTGGGACTCCATACTGGTTGCCCGAACTAAAACCCCCCGGGTGTTCTTTCTCGCATCCTAACCAGGGTGCCACGGGAACCATAGGTAACACAACCGCGACTCCCTGAGTGCCGACTCGCCCTTTCAGGCGAGCCCCATCACACAGTTTGGGAGGGGGAGATCTAAACGCACCCCATATAATTATATCCCTAGGAATATAACTATATTACAGCATGATCTATCTTACTGCGACATGGGCACGACCGGGAATCGATACCGAGACCAGATATATAAGGCGAGTATGTTTACCACTGCATATTAAAACTAACTTTGATTGATTCTTTCAAGGACAAGAACTTGAAGGAATAATCAAAATCAGGTAGATCGTCATTGATATCCAGCCAACTTTAGACGATTACAATTTCATATCTAAATATATAAAAGAAGAAACTGCCTGACTGACATATCAACGCAGAACCCAAACCGCCGGGTCTGGATACTCCAAATTTGGCACATAGGTTCCTTATGGAGTCTAGGGGTGCACTAAGAAAGGATTTTTCAAAACTCACCCTTTCAGGGGGTGAAACGGGGTTCGCCGATAACAAATAAAAAATATGATTTCTTAAAGATCTGTCACTTGGCTAATTTTTATCCAAACACCACGCGGGCGTAGCCGCGGGTGTAAGCTAGTAAGTAATATTTGAAAAAAAGTGTCGTCTAGTAGGCATCTAGTCGGTAAATAATTCACTTCTCTGAATGTAATTTGATACAAAACCTCGCGGAAGTGTTAAACAAACATTTGAATATTACGATCAAAATACATAGAATATTTCGTTTGGCGGTTTTACCGACAGACAATTGGTATAATAATAGGCCTCCAGTAATTTTACACCGTAATCATACACAGTACCTAGGTACATTATCTAGGTATATATAAAGCGGTGGCGCAGCAGTTGAAATATAAGGCAGTCGGTTCTATCCCGGGTCGTGCTCACAAATTTTTGTGTGAATTGTTCCATCGCCGCTGCTTAAAATTGGTGAAGGAAAACATCGTGAGGAAACCGGCATGTCTAAGATCGATTCGAGGACATGTGACATCCACTAACCCGAAAACCTCATTAATAATAATAATATCGGGGGACATTAACACATTCCGTCAACTGATCCCAAACTAAGCAGAGCTTGCTATGGAGACAAGATAACTGGTAATATACTACATAAACTACTTTTCTTTTGTGAATACTTACTTTAATATAGATAATTACACCCATACTCAAGACAAACACACGTGTTTATCACACAAATTTCTGACTTGGGTGGGAATCGAACCCACGACCTGCGGTGTGAAAAGCAAGTATCTCACTGACCACGCCACCCGCCCGTCATTACAACTAGGTTCTATATCAAAGAATTGCAGGACACTATGTCTCGTATGCAATACTATGAAATTCTACCGGCGACGGCGGCGACGCGACGACGCGACAACGCGACGCGGCGACGCGACGGTTTCAATTTTTTGTTGAAATTATTGTCTCAACATCAAAGGTCGAATAACGGATTTAACAGTAAATGACTGAAATTATTTTCTGGTCTGTCATTAACTTTCTAAGTAGTACCGGTAATACAGTGATGTAACTTATTCGATTAAATAACAGAATAACAGAATGACGGGCCGGTGGCGTGGTCGGTAAGATACTTGCTTTTCACGCCGCAGGTCGTGGGTTCGATTCCCACCATAGACAAACATTTGTATAAATATGTCTGTTTGTCTTGTGTATGGGTGTAATTATCTATATTTAAGTATATATTTACAAAAAAAAAGTATTATATGTATAGTATATACCAGTTATCTGGTTTCCATTACACAAGCTCTGCTTAGCTTGGGACCGTGTGTGTTAATGTCCCAGAATATTTATTTATTTATTATTTATATAAACGCACTAGCTGACCCGGCAGACTTCGTACTGCCTCAATCGACTGCTGTTTTTAAGGTGTTCCCGGCAATTATTCAAAGATTTCTCACTTTTTAAACCCTCCCTAGACCTCCACGAACATTTCAAGACCATTTTAAGATAAATCCGTTCAGCCGTTCTCGAGTTTTAGCGAGGCTAACGAGCAGCAATTAATCCTCCTTAAGGAGGCTTATTCCACTGCCACCTTCTCGCCGATAATCATTCGTAATCACGAGTGTATCGGTATACTGGGCTGGCGCGTTACATCGTAGACTACATCATTGCTTAACATCAGTCAAGTCGTAGTCAAGCGCCAGCCTATCGCAGAATAAAAAAAAGATTACACAAATATACATAATACTCTAATACCTTTAAATATTAAGCAGCGGTGATAAAACCATTCACACAAAGATGTGTGGGCACGAGCAGGATTCGAACCCGCGATCTTATTTTTCTAAGGCGAGGCCAGTACCGCTGCGCCGCGCCACCGCTGCTCATTAGTATAGTATTATATTATCTGTGGTAATACTATACGGTGTAATGTTAAGGGAGCAGGGTCGATGGAATTTATCATTACAACTACCAATTCCCGTTGTAACTGGTTTGCATTGTTCAAAAATCTCTGAGTATTTTTGTGTCAAGTTGAGGCGTGGTAGACAAGTGTCTACAACTACTTACTTGTTTAGTAATCAACAATGGCAACGCCCTACAAGAAGTAGTTCAAGTTGACTTTAATTTTAAAGAAAATAGTTTTGTATAGTAACTATACTATACGACGACCTCGGTAGCCGAGCGGTATAAGCCGTCCGATTGGGCTATACTGTGCTCGGGAGGTCGCGGGTTCGATTCCCGCCCCGGACAATATTAGTATAACAACAAAAATTTGTTTCGGTGTCTGGTCGGTTGAGGGACTACCCTCCGTGCCTCGGAGAGCACGTTAAGCCGTCGGTCCCGGATGTCATTTAACACATCTATGACAATCGTTACATGTAGTCAGAAGCCAATATAATCTGACACCTGGTCTAACCATCTCGGTTACTGGTTCCCTACGGGTTTCGAGGTGATGGCAGTCGCTCGTATAATTCTGGTAGCTAGCCGCATCAGGTTAGACTGGGAGCCGACCCCAATAGAAATGGGAAAAAGGCAAGGGGAATGATGATGAGTTTTGTATAGTAACTACAATCTAACCTCCGTATTCATAAATGTATTTTAAGCTCATTATAGCTAAAATAAAAATACCTACATGATGTTTTCGAATTTAGAGCTGCCTGAAAGAGTTTAAAGCCAGGTTTTGATCTAGTTCTCCAAATAATGATTAGAGCAGTACAGAAAAGTGGTTAGTGGGAATTTTTTATCAAACATAATCATCATCATCAGTTTAGATGCAACTGCTGGACATAGGCCTCCTCGATTGCCGGCCGTTAGCATCTATCGGCTTCCCGAAATTTTAACAAAGTCATTAGTCCACTTTGTCGCAGGCCGGCCCAAACAAACATATTAAGCTTAACAAAAGATAATAATGATAAAACGCTAAAATTATAATTTCGTTAAGCAAAAGTAAAAACTGGTAAAATTATGAGAATTGGAGGTCGAGCAATTAACAAAACTTATAACACCTATGCAGATTATTTATAACAATTATCTTAGTCTTAGGTATACAATAATAACTAATTACTTTAAAGACCTTAACGGACGGAAGTAAAAAACATTTCTTTAACTAAACACTAACATTTACACGACTTTAGTCACGATTAACAGTTACAAAAACAAGATTTGTTAGGATTTTGTTAAACCCTGGGAACGTTTGGGAGGAAGTAAGAAATCAAATGGTTTGAACAAAGGCTAAAATGTTAGTAGTTACTGAATTGTTTGGCCATTGAACTTTGGTATGTAAAAATATCGCAATCACGAAGGAGTTTTAGTCAACAAGTTTTGTTTTTTTACCATGAATTAAAGATTTATTCCAGGTGTCGTAACAGGAGCTGCGGAAGAAGGATGCAGCTATACAATGTGTAGAGCAACTTCTCTTTCGCACAACTGCAATTATAATACTATACGGTGTCATAGTACGGCTGCAGAAGACAAAAAAGACTTATTCCAAAAAGGTTCAATTGAAATTTAAAATGAAATATTACTTGTTCTAAATACGAACTCCACACACAAACAATATATCTATCTATCTATCTATCTCAATAACCTAATACGATTAAATCTGTATTTCTATTTCATTTTACATGAAAATAGCTGAAATTTATTAGGTCGCTATAAAAACAGAGCAATAGACTTATGTTTCCAAGAAATCCTGACCTTTTAAAATTATCTGGATGGGCAAAGCCATTGTTTAGAATATTTAATACAACCATATGTGTTTGTGACGGCTCTTCTGAAACTTGAAGCTTACTAAATGGCAGTAAATTGTAAAAACAAAATAAATAAACGCGTGTGGTCGATGTTTCTGTGTTATTTATTAGAGCTTGTGGTTATTTAAGATGGTAGCTGCTTTTAGTTTGATCTTCATCTGTTTTTCTAAGGCTATTAAAAAACGTGTATTCTTTCTTAAGAGGACTACTTGAACATGAATTCATATATAATTTAAAAAAAGTAAAGTAAAGTAGGTTACAAATATTTAAAAAAATGTACTTTCAAAAAGGTTGGTTATGGCACAGATAATATAATACTATACTAGGTTATGGTAAAACAATAGGCGTAGGGTCATTACTCCTCGTGGGACGATACTACTAGTATTAAGTATGAAACTAGCATGTGGGTTGATGTGAGATGACAATGAATTTGATTATGGAATCTATTTAAGTATTTATTATCTGTTGCTAAATCCATCACTAACGTCAAAATATGAGGCTTATGGCGTATTTATGGATGTTTATTACCGAAAAGACCGTGGTTATCAAAGTGCTTAACATAGTGTATGCCTTTTGACCTCCTGTCACTCTGTAGTTACACTTTTTAAATATGCGATAAAAAGGTCCTCCTTAAAAAGGAATCCTTTCCACATTTACCCACTAGATAGTTACTGTACTAGTACACTTGTGTCACTTACGAGTACTTGTTTTTCTTGTTTTTGTTCTTACTTGTGTTATGTGTCTGTCGGTTTATTATTACACAGATTAATTAAACGAAGTGCTACATACAAGTTTATTGTGGTTTTATTGCAATTAAGATGTTTAAATATGGTTATTTTATTGTAAACATATGATTGAGACATGCAGAAAATGCACTATTAATGTAATTTAGGTATTTCATTTATATTAATGACGATCATTTCATTGTTTTATGTTTCGCTTGGGAACACTTGGTGTAAATTATTAGCTGCCTTTTAAATTTATCGAAAATCTTGTTGAAAATATTCGAAAATAACTATGTATCTAACTGATGATTGTGAAAACTGATGCAAACCCATCAGCAGTCTTTGAGAATATTGCAACCATACAATTCGCCTACCTATAAATTACACCCGAATAATCAGAGATCAATGAACCCAATATGGCCCCAATTTTTCTCGGATCGCTAACGTGATTTTCATTTAAAATATTACTTATTTATGTAAATAATATTTGTAAGAAAAACAATGCACCTAGATATTTAATTCCCATAACCGTTAACGGTAACCCCTCTACGTAATTCAATGTTACAATCTTGATTCATATATCCTGTTGCAAAGGGGATCTCACGCGGGAACAGTACGGAAGTGACGTCACAAGAATGTTCGAGATTGCAGATTCCTATTTCAAAATTGACAAACAGCAAAGTCGCTGCTCGTCAATTTTGAAATAGGAACCTAATAATATTAGAACCGAATTAATTGCTTACAACTTCACTTCATGGGAGGCACCATGAATTAAAAATGATCATTTTCCTGATCAGTTGATCATAAGCAAAGACTGCTTTTATAGATAGCTAAGTACACAATTTTAACAGTCGGCCTGTGACCACGGTTGGTGAAACTCCATCGAAACGTCAAGCCAAACAAAATGTTGTCTCTTAATTGACTATTAATTACATATAATTTTCTTTACCTAATGCATCTTGAAATACCTTAGCAATAAGTTCATAGCCAAATTATGGCTACTGGCTACTTCAGTTCGTATAAAATTCACCCATCAACACGAAGTAGGCCCTCAGACTGTCTGGCAGACGTCCAGGAACGATCGTTTAGTCCTAGGCCAAGAGTATAGGCGCTACAACCACTGCGAGATATGCGAGCCTATGAATCTCCACAATTTTTATGAAATTTAGTATGCACGGAGTTTCGGGGACAATTAATCAATCTAGCTAGGTTTCATTTTTAGAAAACGTCGTATTTTTCCTGTTGTGAAAAACTGCGCAATGTAAAACTGCTACAATATCATTAAACTACGATGATAAATTTAATTTCATAAGATAAATGTGATGATGGCTCAGGTGAGAGATTGGGAAATCAGGTGATTTCTTACAGTTACAGTTCTTACATAAATATTTTTTTCATTCCTGCTTTTTGTGAGAAATACTCAAAATCATCAAAATCAAATCAAAATTAAAATATGCAGTCGGTCATACAGGTACTAGATACTTATTTGTCATAAAAAATAAGTACTTATTTATAGCTGGCGCAAAACGCCACAGACCGCACACATCTCATACTTTCTTACAAAAATCTTTAAAACTACATCTCCTGCAACTCCTTTAGTTAAACCTATATCCAAAAGTTTTAGTTTATACATGGAGAAATCAATTTCATCCTAATATATGCCATTAAGAGCCTTCACATCATAAAGAAGAGAGGTTAAGATTTTGAGAATTTTCAAAATGAAAAAATGTTTACCGACGGACACCGTCAAACTTGTGGCAATTGGCTGCAAAGGCCTATAAAAAAATAATGCATCTATTTAACTTAAAAATTACTAGACTATGGCTGCTAAGCCGTATGTAGCTATTAAGTATTGTTAAAATAAAACAAATTCTGTAAAAAAAAATATACTCACATAATAATAATATCCTCGCTTGAAATGGAAGCTGTCCTTAACCCGTAGAGTTCGTTGACTCTGTGCTACATTTGTGAAGCCATTTTGAATATCGACATGCTACCGAACATGAAATATTAATGCGCAAACTTAATTAACTATGTATGACAGAATAGGTACTCTGATCTAAGCCCCTATTTTTAGATTAACAACCTACTTACTTAACTTACTTAAGTTACGTCATTATTTTAATTAGTTAGGCTTCGCTAAACAGAAAGCGTTTCTTCTTTGGCTACTCGCAAAAGCACTAGCGATTCTTCTGCACATTTGCGAAGAGCTAAAATATTGAATGTTTAGCTTTCGCCTCCCAATATTCGGCCATTTAGGGAAATATTTTAGTATACTAAATAGAAGTATACTATGATCTGTTTTTCTTTTTTAGTTAATAACTCTCCCATCTAACTTACCTTAACCTTCAGTATACTGTAAAATTTTGAGCGTTTTTGGAGGGTTTCATCATCATTATCAACCTGGGGACAGTGGGACGTAGGCCTCTCCTTTAGACCGCCATGCGCTACAGCGATCAGCTGCCAGCCGTTAGCATCCATCGGCTTTCCGCAATTCTAGCAAAGTCATTCTCAATGTCCACCTTGTAGTGGACCAGCAGTGAGCCGACGACGCGGCGACGCTGCAGCGGCCATTGCGAGGTCTCCACTCGAAAACCTTTATTCCCCAGCGGTTATCGGTTCTACGAGCGATTCTTATGAAGGTAGTTGAGCTTAAAATGTTGACGTATCGTTAGAAAGGAAAACATAGGAGTTCCTATAAGCAGAAATAAGCGAGATTGCTTTTTAGTGTTCCAGACCAGCGTCGCACTTAATAGTGTTGCGTTGTGTTGTATCAGCCCGATTCACTAGATCTAAGGTCCTGAACGGGTCCAGCTACGTCGTGAACTGAGGTTCGTCCCCACACAGGGAGCTCTCAAGCCCTCTTGTCATAGTAGGACGTGATCGGTTCGACCGTCTTTGAACAGCTCACCTAAGAAGTCCGGCGAACCAATAAAGGCTTTGCGGCTGATTGGGTTAGGTCATCCGCAAAAAATTGCAAGTATCTAATGGAAATGTCTCATTGTCAAACAATCCAAATACGCAATGTGGCGTCAGAATAATGGGAATTTACTAGACATAGTCAAGTGTGGTCAGTACCGCCATTTACCTTCGGAATCATAAAGTCACAATCTTATATCAATCCATACATTTGTTCCTTTCGATCTTTCGTTATCGCTTTGTTATCTAACTTGTGGACTGTTTAATTAACGTCTTGACGAGTGGTAAATCCGCGCTCCATGTTTGACAAAGCCCTACTAATTACCTAGTGTCACAGTAGCAGGTTTAGGGATCAACGGTTGTCAATCAAACGTAGGTTTTTAGTAATGCTTAGCAGGTGGGCTTATCAGTTCATCAAATAATATTATGCGTGATTTTAACGCCTACAATTTGCGCAAGCCTTCGCATGCCAATCGTCTGATGATCAGTCAGATTATTTGGTTTTAAATTTTTAAACACATCAAATTTTAAGAAGACGAATTCGCTAACCTAAGACAGTGTAGTTCTTATATAAATAGTTGTAGGTATTTTGGTAAACAAAGGACACTAGAAACTAAATCAAATCATGAGTTTTGGCCACTGACTAGATACCTACTATAAGCTAATTTTGTTTGGTTCGTCAAGAGCAAGAATTTGAACGAACCATTAAATATTAACTATCTTCCCCGATATCCCGCCAACTTTTAGCGATTAAAATTTCAGACAATATTTGAATAATATGTGTCCATTCGGTATCTTGTCCGTTATTTTTGCATATTAGATTATACCAAAAACTGCCTATTTGAGTAGGTAACTTAATGATTTTCATAAAATCAAAACAATTTCTGAATTTAGTTAGGACAAGTAAAAAAAATACAGTATACTTTTATTATAGTATTTTACAGTTTGCCGAAAGTGTAAGCTCGACGGATCGCAAAGTCTACGGCAACAGAGCGATCACCGCAAAAGTAGTTATTTTTGATTAATGACGTAACTTCATTTTCCCGAAGGGCTTTTATTGGTTTACCAATGTTTACCGGAATTTTTCGGAGCGCCGTCTGAAGACTGTCGAACCGATCAAGTACTATGACTTGCCTTGAGGGCTCCCCGTGTGGGGACGCACGGACGGGACGAACCTGATGCACCTTCAAAATTTAATTCAATATAACTTTATGCAAAAAGTCAATAATGCTGGCCCACCAGTCTTGTATAAATTGATACCTGCGTATCTTAGTGAATAGGTATTTAATGTCAATGACATGCACCTTTTTGACATTGACGTGTTGCAACCACAATCGCATTGCGAAGTTACCACACTAAACTCTGATTAGTATTGTTATAGAATCTTGCTTTAGATTTTAATTACAGATACAACACTGCTGAGTTAGCGAAATTAATTTCCTTGCGAAATGTTTCGTGTGAGTCACTGTAAAGATTAAAAATAGTTTCTTTAGGTGACATTATTTTATACCTACACTAGCGGAACCCGCAGACGTCATCCTGCTTGGTAAAGCAGTGCCACCTACCGGGTCCGAAAATAGATTACGACCTATTCCCAAACCTATCGAATATAAATTGTTTCTATAAAAATCGGTCAACCCGTTTCGGACGAAATGTTTTATTTTTTTATTTTTCTCTTCGTAAGAACCATCCTCGTACTTCAAGGAATATTCTAAAAAAAAGAATTAGCGAAATCGGTTCAGCCCTTTACGCGTGATGGCGTGACCAAGGGAAATACGGATTCATTTTTATATATTTAGATTACGGGCGAAATATGCATTAGAAAACAACTTGAAAAACTTGAGTTGAGAGAGTTTAGGCCATAAACCACACACGCTGGGCAAGTGCGGGTTGGTGGATGTCCTCGAATGATTAGTTCTTAGACATGCCGGTTCCTTCACGATGTTTTCCTTCACCGATATTGAGCATAAACAATTAACACAAAGATGTGTGGGCACGACCGGGAATCGAACACTCGACCTTATATTTCTAAGGAGAGGCTCATACCACTGCGCCACCGCTGCTCAGCACCTACTTACATATCAGTATAAAAGGTAATATAATGATGACATGACATACATTGCTTAAGAATTTAGATGTACAACGCTTAATGCTTGTCTCTCAAAGATTCTTGTAACATGGTGCAATTGAAAATAATCGAGCAATGAATAGCAGGTAGGTGTAACGCTTCGACGCATTATTGCAATATTATCCAAGATTACATACATGAGTGAATATAATATGATTGGCATTTCTTGTAACATTTATGTTCGCACTTTTGTCTACGCATCAATTGCAACATATTAATTGACCTCTTTGTTCAATTGGCCTATACGGGAATGAATTTGCTTATTTAGTAGTATTCGTCCTCTTATATCTCTTTGATTTTTTATTTTATTCCATATTTGAAATATGAATTAATATTTTTAAAGATCGTTCGAGAATTGAATATGCATGTCTGAATAAATGTAACCTTTATGTACCCGACTGTCCCAGAAGGAGGGGTAGGTTTTTCGAGTGAGAGCTCTAGAGCCTAAACAGCTTGTCACATCTACGTTTGATTTGAAAGGTATCATTAGATTCGTCTCAATCGTGAGATTGACACTGGGTACATCAAAATTGTAAAAAAACCGGGATTATTCGCTCAAAATTATTTTTCAATTCAATTAAGTTGGCAGATGTTGACGTAGTTGGGTTTGTGATTTTTAGTATTTTTTTTTTCATATTCATCATGATCCTATAAAACATGGTCTGGCATTCCGATGAGTGAGACTTGTAAGTGTTTATTGTACCACGCTACTGAAATCCTTCATAGAAAATCTCCTTAAATAATTTGTTTTATTTATTGATATAATTTTTATTTCGCAGACACTTTTAGTAAGATTCTCTTTTGTTTTAGACTTTTTTATTGTAACTGTAATGTTTAAAAAAACAATAATAATGTTTAAAAAACCTCTTTTTGTTTTTCTTTCAAATTTAAAATAAGAAGCAAGATTTTAATGGACGCTACACAATGAAAAAAAATAATTATTTTTTCAGCCAAGCCACATATATTGTAATACTCCAGGCTAATGTGAAAAAAAAAGGATTTATGTAAGTACGGTCAATAAATGTATAAAAGTACTCCTTTTTGTTTCCATTTTCCAATAAACACATCACTTAGCACCGTTGTGCACGGGTCTTCTCTCAACTATCTTACGAGTTAAGAGAGTTTAGGCCTTAATCCACACACGCTGGCCAAGCGCAAGTTGGTGGATGTCATGTCACATGTCCTCGAATAATTAGTTCTTACTTAGATATGCCGGTTCTTCACGACGCTTTCCTTCACCGATATAGAGCAGCGGTAATGAAACAATTCACACAAAGATGTGTGGGCATACCGGGAATCGAAGCTGCGCCTTTGAAATCAAAGGCGAGGTTGATACCGCTGCGCCACCGCTGCTTATTAGTCATTCAAAGTTAACAAAAACTATTAAAAACTTTTTAATTATCAAGATGTTAGTTTTTCCCCAAAATGGCCGCCAGGAAATAGACACGACTTCACGGTCAATGGGTCAATTGTTAGTAAGTACAAGAAATTATTCACTAAGAAAATTAGCTACATTCAATAACATCGCAAATTTTACGGTCGCTTGGTTCTAAAGAAACCGTTACAATAATTAAAACATTAATCAAATAGGGATTAGTTAGATCATGTTTGTTTATTTTTGACTTTAAATAAAAAAAAAATTAAGTTAAATACCTGACGCCTTTGGGCTATAATCAGGATTTTCAGAAAACTTTAAGTAGGCGTTGATTATCGGGTAAAAAGGCAGTATTCCAATAAAATAACTATGGAAATAATCACTTGACTCAAAACTCTCGATATTACAATCAATAATTCAACCAGGTAATTACAGATCGCTAAGATTACATTGGATTAAAACGTAACGTCTACGAAGCACGTGGTTGCGTGCGTACTTCCCGACGACGGTCAACACAAAGTGTCAGATTTTCTAAGATGGCCGCTTCACATGAGCTCGGTGTTCATTTGTTCGTTCATGTTGATATTTTTGAGTGACGGCTGACTCGAAATGCGGACGCGATGACAGTATTAATGACATCTGGTGTATCAAGAAGCGGATGTGTCAACATACCTATTGAAAACAAGCCTTTATTAAAATGCGCTCAAAAATCGCGTTATTCACAGCAAACCCTTTTATTTGATGAATAAAATGACACATGAATGCAAAAAAAATATAATCGAATTGAGAACCTCCTACCTTTTGAAGTCGGTTGTAAACCTCACCTAAATCGGTCCATGCATTCGTTTAATTAAGCTTGCTACTAGTTTCATGAACTCGCAAACAGATAGATACACAGACGTACAGATAGACACGTCTGACCTATTAAAACTTATTTTTCAAAAACCAAAGAAGCCCCGACTAAAAACAAAAGAAGAACACTTTGAAATAGTTGATCATAGACAAAGATAAAATAATATTATAGACTCGAATCAACCATAAACAACGGTTTTTAAGATAAAATCCTTTTAGCTTGTAACATCGTTGTTAAAATAAAAGTTGTGAATATATTTAAACTCTATTAAGAAGCCAGTTAAGGGCAGACAGACATAAAAACAAAAACGTATATATCGTAAAACTTGCATTAGAAAGTCCTTACTAAATGTAAACAGTACAGTTAAACACAAAAGTGTTAACATTGACTGTAACAATTACTTTTTAAGTTATGACCATATATCTCTTCTCTATCTCTTCTCTATGATCATGAAAAGATTTGTGCCCAATTAATAAAAAAAGAAAGAAGTTTAAAATCGTGTACTTAAACCATTCGGGTGAAACTGAATCGGGAACCTAGTTTAAAACAAAGAGAGGGTAAGGGTAGAAAGAGAGATTTTTCGATGGATTATGGATGTAAACTGCGTTCATGAACTTCGTTGCAAAAATTTCTTTTATTTCTCTAAACACTATTATCATGAACTGTACTTAAATCGAAAACCAATGTTCTAAGTACCATATACGTTTAATCAAACCATACAAGATACTTCAACGATTTTATAGCTATGGACGTTCGTCCTGTTCGATGGAAACCTTTTAAAGATAAGAATAATATTTGTTAAACAAAATACTTCGGTCTACGAAAGCTTTTAAATTGTTTGCAAAGGTACTGATATTATTTTGGAGGCAGATAAAATAGGTGACGCGGCGCCATATTGGAATGTTGTTTTTTTAAAAATGGAGTATGAAATGAGTAATATTCTGAGTAGCTTGTTATTGTTATAGATAAAATTGCGTAATTTGAGCATTTTGGATATATCTAAGTACTTTAGTTTTGCTTATCGGGGTCTTTTTAAGTGGTTTTTTGCTAGGTTGACGTATTCCTAAACTGAGAATTTGATATTTTTGTCAAACCTTTGTCTAATGACTGAACATTGCTTTTGTTAAGTACCTACTTGAACAAAGGGAATTAGTGAAAAGTCGAAAGTCTTTACAGCATTATTGTTTTACTAAAAAATGCTTTTAAGAAACAAAATATTTTTTTTGTTTAACAGTGACGCTTATATGCAGTTATCCTACTAATATTATGAACGCGAAAGTTTGTAAGAATATATGGATGTATGTTTGTTACTCTTTCACAGATACCTAAACTATTGGATAAAAATTAGTAAGAAGATAGATTATGGTCTGGATTAGTACTAGGCATTTCTATTCCAATACACGCGGAATGACGCGGGCAAAGCCGTGGGCAGAAGCAATCTGGGGTTCGTCTCACGAAAGAAGTCCCGCGACATTCAGTGAAACTAATTATTACAGAAAGGCCATGTTTTTATTTCGATGTAATGTTTTAAACTCAATTTGCAAAAATAAATCAATAAGAATTAAGTCTAAAATTATGATAAATGAAATAATAATTGGGGTTGAGTGGTAGGGTGGATCGAAAAAAAAATTTGGGGCAAAAAAGCATGGGGGTAGAATTTGTAGATAATAAAAAAAAAATTCAAAAAAAAATTTTTTTTCGCTACATTTAGAGATAGCCAGAATTAGAATAAGTCCATTTGATCCATTATTTTATTAAAAAACGAGTGGGCTATCTCTAAATGATGCGAAAAAAAATTTTTTTTTTTAATTTTTTTTTATAAGCTATAAATTCTACCCCCATGCTAAGAAAAAAAAAAATTGTTTCGATCC
The DNA here is from genome assembly GCA_936450015.1 of Meganola albula. Classification (NCBI taxonomy): domain Eukaryota; kingdom Metazoa; phylum Arthropoda; class Insecta; order Lepidoptera; family Nolidae; genus Meganola; species Meganola albula. The sequence continues at coordinate 4,243,851 of OW388159.1, read as the reverse complement.
ACCCTATTGAGTGGAGACTTGAGACTCTAAAGTCTAGCCTAGTAACACTCTAGCACCCCGTCTACGCTTTTGCGGGACTTCTTACGTGAGACGCCCTCTATGTTTTATCACGACGTTGTATACGACCGTAAAATAAATTGTAAAACGGAACTGAGGAAAAAATCAAGTAGAGAACACGCAATCAAATTAAGAATTCCTATTTTAAAATTCAAATAAAAACAATTGCCTACATATCGTGATGAACATGTCGTAGCTGTACCGCAAAATTGATCATTACATGATATAGCCAACAATTTCATATGAAACATTCTACATACTTCATGATGTGGACACAAATATTTACCATATCGTCAACGTTTGATGATATGGCCACCAGCATTTAGCCTATTACTGTTATCATTTTCATAATATAGAACCATTTTTTTCATACAATATTTGGAAATAAAAATGTTTAAATGTTCAATTCTACTATTTGACTACTACATAATAATAAATATATACCTAGATACATCGTTTTCATGACAAGCAAAATAGGTTTGTAAAAGCATTCCAACCGATTATAATCGAGTAAACAATTCGATTTGTTTATAAAATTTCAGTTCCTCTTCCTTCATTGCATTGTGTATTCGTTGGCGCGTGCGCAAACCGACACAATCACGTACGCACATTGTCTTCCTAGAAGTGCATCCGAGTAAGCCAATGATATTAAAAAAATCACAGAGTCACGATTCAAAAACGTCTTATTGGGATGTTTTCTCTTTAATCCGTGTCTCGACTCGAGATAACATTTGAAACCCAATTCTTGATCTATCTCTTTTACTCATAAGCTTATCTTATATTTTGTTTAAAATTCTGTTAGTGCAAGTTGTCTTTCTGTCTAGGATCAAATTTAAGTTGTCTGTAACTACGATCATAACCCATCTTTTTTTTTAATTTATATATTTATGTTCCGATATGGATAACCTAAAGATAACTCTTAGATGACAATCAATATTAGAATAATTAATGACCGATTACCTAGTAGCCTGATTAGAAAATGAATATCTACATTACATAAGTATTTCATACACTATTTATAGATGCGTGACTTTTTGAAGACTCATGAACATCTCACTGTGATGTTACTTCTTTAGTCAGTATCTCAAATTTACATTTGATGCCCAATTTATCTAATGATAGTATCTCTTTTACTTACTTGCTAATCCTATATTTTGTATATTATTTACTATATTTTATAACTATTTCACTAGTGCAAGATGTCTTTTTGTCTGTCTTTTGAGCCGGACCAGATTTTTGTTGTTTATTATTATAATAATCGTAACTCATCTTTATAAATAACATCATTGGTGTAAAGATTATAATTTGTTCCGATATCGATTACCTAAAGATAACTCGTAAAATGATAATAAATATTAGAATGATGACCGATTACCTAGTAGCCTGGTTGTAAAATGATCATCATCATTACCCTTGCCTTATTCCCATTTCTATTGGGGTCGGCTCCCAGTCTAACCTAATGCGGCTAGCTACTAGAATTATACGAGCGACTACCATCAGACCTCGAAACCCGTAGGGAACCAGTAGCCGAGATGGTTAGACCAGGTGTCAGATTATATTGACTTCTGACTACATGTAACGATTGTCATAGATGTGTTAAATGACAACCGGGACCGACGGCTTAACGTGCTCTCCGAGGCACGGAGGGTAGTCCCTCAACCAACCAGACACCGAAACAAATTTTTGTTGTTACACAAATATTGTCCGGAGCGGGAATCGAACCCGCGACCTCCCGGGCACAGTATAACCCAATCGGACGGCTTACACCGCTCGACTACCGAGGTCGTCGTGATTGTAAAATGATGACCTACATTAAATATTTTTCAACTTATAGCAATGTTATCTGATACGCGAGTAATTAAAATCTTAACTAAAATAAACAATCATTTATAAAGGAAAGTTTGAGTTGCCAGCCGTGGCTAGTTCGTAATATTGATCATTTTATTGATTTCCTACAAGGATGAAGCTTATTTCACGAATAATTTTTAACTTTTTAGTTTGATGTGCATGCATGTATTTTTATTTTTAAACATTATTTATCTACTAGATATCCGCCCGCGGCTTCGCCCGCGGATGTCGGTTATCGCGCCAAAACATTACCTTCTTTTTCGCAGTCAGATAAAAACTATGCTATGTCCTTTCTCGGGTCTCAAACTACCTCCATACCCAATTTCATCCAAATCGGTTTAGTAGTTTTCGCGTGAAAGCGTAACAAACAAACTTACATTCGCATTTATAATATTAAAGTATAAATATAGATTACCTATTACATACTTAATTAAATATAATATAAACTAATGAAATTCAACGAGTCACCGATTCTTGATAGATGTAAAATTTTAGGTAAATCGGTCCGTTTAGTGGGTCACAATCGAGTCTAAAGGAGTCTATTCCAAACATATCAACAGGCGAAGCTAATAAATACTTGTTACAAATCATCACATCGAATCAAAGTAGGGCCTTAGAACTGACCACAAAGTGACCGCAACGTAAGTATTTGTGGTTGTCAAGGTAGGAAACTGATACCTCATCATACACGGATGATCACGATCCTCACGGGGATACGCAGGTGCGTCCTCATTTACGTACACACGGCTACACATCAAGCTAAACAACTAATATAAACTGATCTCGCATTGCATAGGATTTCCGTACAGTGAGAGGTCAGCTTATATTGGCTTTTTGTATAGCCGTGTGTATTATTGACATTAATTATACCGTATTCAGGGAGCCGAAGATAAAAGGTAAACAAATAATTCTAATACTACGAAATTTTAGACAACAGATACTGCGAATATTTTACATTAAAATGCGAAGTTTCGTCATCGGTCGGATTATTTCCGCCGAATAATACCTATCGATTAAATTAAAAAAATAATTTCGCAGTTTTTAACGGATTTGAAAGAGGAGGAGAATATTAATTTAAATTAATAATGTATTTTTATGGAATTTCATCATTTAGCCCACCCGCACACGGACGATTTTTTTATCGATTTTGTGCACCACAATTCTAAAAATCTAATAAGCTGTTTATTCCGCAGTCCCATTTCAAATGTAATTTTCTTTTAGTTATCGAACACCAAGAACACATCAACCACTTCAGATTCCGTCTAGACAATGGTATTATATTATCTATGGTTAAAGATAAGAAATATGGTCTTTAATGGCGCCGTTTTTAAATATTACATTGTTTACTTTTTGAAGTGACCCTAGTGTCCATCCTTAACAAAAAGACAGTAATGTAAATCAAAAGAAAGAGACAATAGAAGTTAGCAAAGTGAATGACTTTGCTAACTTCTTCAAGGCCATATTTTTATAATTAAATAAATAAATAATTTCATTAACTAGTTATACACTCAATCTTCAGTGTTTTAATGTAAGCTTCTTAGCGAGTTCTTTACTTCAAGGTCACGTGGCAATCTAGATAGTACTGATAACCTATTGGTCTAGTTTATAAATAGGCACAGATCAACATGTGTACCAACAATATACCTAACATCACATGTATAATTCAAAAGTTAGGCAAACAAAGATATAGGATTTTCGTCGTATTTTAGTATCTATTCGATGATGTAATCTACCTTTTTCTGCTGCCCGAGTCTCCACCGCTCTCTCTCTGACGTCCTCCCACCCGAAATTCCTCGTCCTACTTCTTTCAAATGTACTCTTTTCTTTCTCTTCCCTACAGTTATCCATATATTATGTAAATTTATTGAAATCAATAAGCTAAAATTGTAGTTAATCTTTCACGTTTCTAAATCCATAGCACATCATATTCCACATCTCTGCTCTTATCTGTAATTTCGCACTGACGGACACTGACAGAATTGTGGCAATTGGATACAAAAGCCATTAAAAAAAACCTATTTGTAGGTTATCAAATAATCGATCGAACTAATTTAATTCGATGCAAAGATCTCCTAGCCTAACTTAACTATGTAATATTTGGGTAGATCAACATACAGCTCACGTTAGTTTGAAAATCAAGGCCCCGATTCTCGGATTTTTGACACATCTCTGATAGAAATATGTCGAAAAAAATGACAAATAAAATGATGAAATCCTTATTTATTTTCGACATATGTCTATTAGAATCGAGGCCCTGGATTTACTTATAAGTAAAAAGTATTTTAGTTGCAATAAAGAATTTATTTTTTTATGTTATTATTATTCTTACGACCTTATTCATAAAAAAGTGTCAACCCGTTTTGTGCCCCACTGCTGTGCACGGGTCTCCTCTCAACTTTCTTACGAGTTGAGAGAGTTTAGGCCTTAATCCACACACGCTGGCCAAGTGCGGGTTGGTGGATGTCACATGTCGTCGAATGATTAGTTCTTAGACATGCCGGTTTCCTCACGATGTTTCCTTCACCGATATTAAGCAGCGGTGATGAAATAATTCACACAAAGATGTGTGGGCACGATCAGGATTCGAACCCGCGACCTTATGTTTCTAAGGCGAGGCCCGTACCGATGCGCCACCGCTGCTCTTGCGCCACCGCTGCTCTAAAAAAAAATTTTAAGACTCTTAATTAAAATGGACTTTGTTCAAAAAAAGACAAACAAACGAATTATAAACCTATTTCAGCTATAATGAGCATAAAATACGTTTATGAATACGGGGGTAAGTATTTTGTTCTTGACACATGACATCGTTTGCAGTAATACGGAGCACTTGGTTAGTATCACAGATATTAAAATACAATGTAAGTAGGTATGTACACTCATCAAGTGTCTAGAAATATAGTATTTTTATTGTTACAGTTTTAAACGAAGTTTTAAATTCCAGTAATACTCAAAAATTTTGTCATGTTACGTATGTTTAATGACCATAGAGTTTGTAGATACCAGTAGGTATTATAATTATCTGTGGTAGATACTAATTTTCTTTTTTGTCACACCGCGTAGGGATGTACTATGACTCCCGTTGTTAATTATTAATTATACACACAATATATTGTTAAAAAAATAACCTTTGCTTCTGATGAAGGCCACAAATAAATTTAATTAATAAAATAGGCTAACGAGATGAGAATATTCACTATCAACCAACTTCTACTTAGTTGTCTCGTAATTTATTAGAGTATTGGGTTTGTACGCATTATTTGAATAGCCGAGCGGTCGTTTTTTTTTTTATTTTTCGATAGGCTGGCGCTTGACTACTACTTGCCTGATGTTAAGCAATGATGTAGTCTACGATGGAACGCGTCAACCCACTATACCGATTCACTCGTGATTACCAACGAGTTTTTATGTGTGAAGGTGGCAGTAGAATGAGCCTCCATATGGTAAGAAATTTGAAAGGCGCAACAATTCCGACTCACCCTCTGCATGGTGTCACTAGACATCGCACCGGAACACGACTTGGCTAATTCACGTAATTTCTTGACGCGTCGACGAAGTTGCGGTGCAGTTGCAAATACGTTCACGTCATAATGTAAAATGGTATTCTTGTAAATGTCATATTTTTATCATGAACGCCAAAGCGCTCGCATGACGTGAACTTGACGCGTGCGTACCTATCTGACAGCGGTTGTCAAAATTACGAGAGTACAAAAAGGTCTGTTTTGATCGCATCTTAACTGCAACTACACTGCAACTGAACCTATTTAATTACGTGAATTGGCCTAAAGGTCGCTTGGCGGTATGGCAATGGCGGTCTAATCGCAATGGCAGTGGAATGGAATAACCGCAAGGCCTGTCGGATGGTTCAAAACGCAAATTCGCACAACCACCTGGACCAATAATGTACGGCAAGTCTGGGCGAAGACGAAGCGATAACGAAAGATCGGAGAGAAATGTATGAGATTAATTCACCTTCGAAATATCACGTTACATTCTTATGTCAATCCCATATAATTTATTCTTTTCGAACTTTGGCTATCGCTTCGGCATGTGTCTTTGTCTCCCTAGACAACGACAGCCCTATCCAGCAGGTTTTACTAGGTGGCAGGCCGGATGGCTCAACTGTAAATACCATTGGGTGATTCAAATGGACGGCCAGCTGGACGTCTCATACAAGCGGTTATCCTGACAGTTCTCTTGACCAGCAAGCCAAGCTTATGAACACACTGAATTCAAACTGTGCTACCGCGTAGCGCGGCTTGGACAGCACTGATATAAAACTGTTCTATCGCATTTTTAGCCGTCTATTTAACCGCATTCAAGACAACTCAGTGCGGTTAACCTTACAATGCGTACGTTTACTAAAGATTCCAAGAATCCGGGACAAGATCGCAAGCTTAGTTGTTTCTTGTCAAGTTAGTGATTTATTTCTTTAGTAAAATTTACTTCTGCTGAAGTAGAGAGTTGGTTAAATCTGTTAACCGTCACTTTGACTAAAGGTATTTCTTTCCCCATAACTTCATGAGCAGCGGTAACTCAGCAGTATTGAACTCTACTTGGATTTATTTTTAAATAAGCCTTTATTTTATAATGCAGTGGTATTAAAATAAAAACAAGAGTTTCTGCCGTTTCATTTAGGAGTTCCTATGACTACCTCCCGACTCCATCATCAGACCAGCTCAATGGTACCATAACATTGCAATGTCATCGCACTGACATCAGTATACCAAATTTGCAGTTGCAAGATTTGTCCCACACGTCCTAATTAACAGGGAAAGTCGATTACACTTCAACACTTTTTAGTGTCCCACAACTGGACACGGGTCTTCTCTCAACTATCTTATGAGTTGAGAGAGTTTAGGCCTTAATCCACACACACTGGCCAAGTGCGGGTTGGTGGATGTCACATGTCCTCGAATGATTAGTTCTTAGACATGCCGGTTTCCTCACGATGTTTTCCTTCACCGATATTGAGCAGCGGAGATGAAACAATTCACATGAAGATGTGTGGGCACGACCAGGATTCGGACCCACGACCTTATTTTTATAAGGCGAGGCCCGTACCGCTGCGCCACCGCTGCTATAGGTACTAAGTATGCTTAGTATACTAAGTAAATATTAGTTGCAGAGTTTGGAATTATGAATGATGAACGGCAGTAGGCTCGCCCCCTATTACGTTTGTGACCTAAACCTAGCCGGCGAAAAGTGGGTGGCTCTGTCTGTGTCTTTAGTTAGTCAGTCTGTGTATATTTTTATTGCTAAAGAAGCTAACAGCCATAAATACTTTGATGGCTTTTACGATCATCTTATCTTAGGAATTATGTAAATTTAAGAAATTTCACTTTTGTTTACATTTTACACGTGTTTCTGTCACCGTAGAACACTTTTCGCTAAAGAATTAAAAACATTTCGAATTTATAAATTGTATAAAATCATTTAAAATTAAAATAGATCGTTAATAAAAACACATATTACTATATATTTTTTGTATAAATATTTTTTTCTAAACAGACCTAAGCGCCAAATTACGTCAATTGTACGTTTGAATACTCCAGAAAAAAAAAACTGTCATACAAGGTAACACAGTGTTATTTGACAATAACATAAATAAATGCATTAATTTTTATTAAAAACTATATAAATGATAAAATTGCAACGCGGTAAAGTATCGGCGGTAATGTGACGTCATCAAATGTTTTTTTGTTTTTATTTTTTTACCGTAACATTTATGATAAATAAAAATAAAAAAGTACATATATTTGAATTCAGAATAGGATAATAAAGAAATGGTATTTATGTTTCAGGACATTTTATATTATGAATGGTTTTAATTATTATCGATTGAATTGTTTATTAAATTGATTTATAATTACTATTAAGATTTATGCCAGTTGCGAGACGGGTCTATTATAAAATTTTTACAATCCTATAGAAAATCATAGCAAAAGAAATATGAACATACTTTAATGTTTTAACAATAACTCAAAACTCGCTCAACCGAATTTAATAAAATTTAAATGTGACCTGGAAAGTGTATCTACCCTTTGAATAATAAAAATGATCATTATCCATCTTTAATAAGCGTAATTATCGCTTAACAGACATACAAAAAAACAATCCATCTTTTTGAAGTCGGTCAAAGATGGAGTTTTTCTCTTTCTTACAAGTACCTATTATATCACGATGACAGACAAAGACAAACCCATTGATCAATGTTACACGGGCCACGACTGATAATAATTTAATTAAAACCAAAAATGTAGGTATTTCTTTCTTTGTTCAACCATCAAGGAAGTCCCACGGGTTGAGTTGATACAATATGTATTTGATCATATCGATAAGAAGTTGTTAAGTATATTAACCAGCTAATTGCTAAATATATAAGTAGGTGCTGTGAATCATCCATTACAATGATTTAGCGTTTGCCAAAACAATTCCAATATTGATAAGAATCTCGTTTGAGATTACCGCCATGTGTAGATAAGTACAATTAATTTTAGCAAAAAAAAATTCCCTAACTGTACTAAAATACTTAATCCTAATTTACCAATTTACTTTTCGCTAGATTTACGTTTAATTTTAAACATTTTACAAATAAATCATGTAATTATGTTTTGACTTTTATAACTTAAAATATACACTTTGTAGCGGTCTGTTGTAACTGTTTTTAAACTGCTAGTGCCATCTATTGACAAGTAGCGTATACTTTCAACGTTTGTTGAAAACGTCATCTAGCGGGTAGTAGCCAAACACATTAGATGTACTCAAAGGTTCTAATAATTAGACCTCAACACTGAACTCTACTTTGAAATATTTTTTCTTTTTTCTACATTTGAAAACTAAAACAGCTAAAAAAATAATAATACTATAATAAGATATATAATAGAAAATTCAAGATGACAACCAAAACAACATTAAATGGCGTTATGTTATGAATTTAAATTTAAAAATATTTTTCTTTTTTATTTCCAAAAATAAATATTGTTATAAATATTGTTTTCTTTTGGAATCCTGTGCTCGCAATTTTGTTGTCACAAGAGATGTCAAAACTCATTAAAATCGTATAAATTAATACCGGTTTGACAGGTATAAACTAAATTTTAGCGTCTTTTGTGACCACAGAATAGAGAGCATTGTGTGTGTTTCTAACATTAATACTTTTTGTGCATACGCGTATACCAAACGTATATTCTAGGATCACAGTGGCAGCTGCGGTGTCCGAGTGGTTAAGGAGATGGACTTGAAATCCATTGGGTTCTACCCGCACAGGTTCGAATCCTGTCCGCAGCGATTATGTTTTGGAACTACCTTTTAATAATTTCAAGTTTAATATTAGCTACTATCATATTAAAACAACTCATTAAACTAATTGTTAGTAATAATAGTATTTTAAACTTATTTTACAGCTTACAGTGTAACAAAAAATAAATTAAGCATAACAATAAATAATTTATATTATTTTTATAAGTATGTACTTCAAAAAGTATAAATACCGCAAAAAGATTCCTTCGAGCCGGATTTGAACCAGCGACCTATGGATATCAATGTTGTTAACTCTACAGTCCACCGCTCTACCAACTGAGCTATCGAAGGCACAAGCTACATGTTGAAATAGTAGCTCAGTAATATTAAACCGTATTGATAGGATCCTCTGATTGAAAACTTTTTCCATGTTCTCTAATAGGTATACAATGAAATAAATATTTTAGTGTACTAGTGTGTAGATATAACTATCCTCATTTGTGTGGACTATTTTTTCTAGAATCCTACTAATATAATAAATGCGAAAGTAAGTGTGTGTGTGTGTGTGTGTGAAGGTTTGTTACCACGTATCTCCATAACCGATCAACCAATGTTAATGAAGTTTGAAACGTGGTATGTCCTATTCTACGGTATACACCCTAGAATAGGACATAGGCTAATAATATTTCCAAAAATCATCCCTTAAGAGGGTTAAATAGAGGGGTGAAGTTTGTATGCAACTTTTTATTCCTTGGTACTATTCAAATAAAATTCGGTACACATAAACCTTAAGACAAAAATGCGATACGGTGTGGAAAATGAGTTTTATTGGTAAAAATTAAAGTTTCTCTGGATCTGCTTAGTCTCAAGTCCGATTCACTCCAAATTCGGCACACATATATCTTAAAAGAAATCATAAAACAAGTGTTTTTTATTTTTTCAAAACTACCCCCGGTGGGGGTGTTAAAAAGTTTATTCGGAAAAATTAAATATTCCATAACTGTTTCGTCCTTTGTCCGATTCACTTCAAATTTGGTATAAATAAAGCTTAAAACAAATAAAGAAACACGTATTTTTTATTTTTTCATTTTTTTTTATTTTCATCCCAATACTAATTATTAATTATTTACAACAATTAATAATTATTAACAATTATTCTGAGGGTGATTTTCTTCAAAGTTGATATCAGTACTCCTTCGTCATTTTGATCTAAATTACTTTTTATTGTGAGACAATGACATGTTTGATAACTCAATGCTACAAATAGAATTCGAAATTTTAACTTTATTTGTTCTTTGTTATTTGTATGAAAAACTTACATTATGGTCTAAGAGCCGTAGAAAATCGATCTTCACCTGTGTGACAACCAAGTTAGACGTATTTTTGTATGAAACCCATTTAAATTTATAAACATGCATGGGAGCTTGTCGATTTCAAAATGTTGCTTACACTCCTACTACCTAATTTTGTATGGAGATAGTTCGAGACCCGGGAGAGGATAGTTTTATCCAACTGCGAAAAAAGAGGTTAATGGTTTACCTAGCGCTATAACCGACATACGCGCGGGCGAAGCCGCGGGCGGTCAACTAGTAAATTATAATTGCGATATAAGGCGTTGTACATTTTTTCATAGCGTAACACCTGTATTATCTGAAGGTAGGCAGAGGTGAATACCACCTACGTTTTACCGGCTATGTTTAGGTCGAGCGAGCCTATTGCCGTTCATCGGGCACAGTTCTAAACTTCGAGCTACAACTAAAATTCTTTAAGTAGGTATATTAGAAGTCTTGCTCGAGCCGGGAATCGTACCCGCGATTATTAACGCTTACCACTAGACTAACTAGGCAGTTTATTTCATACAAAAGTAATAATACAGATATGAATAATATGGTAAGGAACTTAGAAAAAGAACTAGTTTGTGTGAGTTTGGAGACATTGGTCCCATATTACAATTGGACAAATCTAAGAAGTACCTTTTGACGTTTCACTGCTTCTATTGAATAAATTAGCTTTATAGAGGCGTAATTCACACCATTTTTATTAGCTTTCCTGTAAAATAATTGAATTATGAAGCTATAAACGAAAATTCATACAAAAAATAAAATTATAATAATATAATATAATATTCTAGGACATTAACACACACGGTCATCTGGTCCGAAGCTAAGCAGAGCTTGTGTTATGGAAACCAGATAACTGGTATATACTATACATATAATACTTTTTTTTTGTAAATATATACTTATAATAGATATTTACACCCAGACTCGACACAAACACAAATGTTCATCACTAATGTTTGTCTCGGGTGGGAATCGAACCCACGACCTGCGGCGTGAAAAGCAAGTATCTTACCGACCACGCCACCGGCCCGTCAATTCTAAATGTACTACGTTTAGAACTCTCAAACGGTACTTCTTAGATTTGATGGTCTGTAATATGGGTACGCGCCACATTCACCTTGTGTATCAATCAAGTTGTTTCTACTCGTATCTTTCGTGGTAAATGTGCACACTACGCGAGTGTATAGCGGGAGTCATCGGTTCGACCATCATCAGACGGCTCACCGAAAAAGTTCGGTGAACCAATAAAGGCCCCTCCAGCTAATTGAGTTAGGTCTTCAGCAAAAAACCGGTCAAGTGCGAGTCGGACTCGCGCACCGAGGGTTCCGTACAAACCTGCAAGGTTTACAAAGTTCGTTCATTACGACAATCGAGTCATAACTTTGGTATTTTTATTGCAAAATGAAATTCATAACATTACAATGGGGAAAGATGGAGGAGCATAAATTTAAGACAAAGATCTCTTTATCGTTTAAGTAATCCTTTATTTTATATTAACACATATCATTTATCTATAATATAACTGAAACACTTATACTAGCCTTGCAGCAGACTTGCGAAAGTTCTTTTATTAAAGTTATTTATTTACTAAGTTTTTTAGTCACTATTAGATTTTAATTCCCTTGCGTGTAGTTGCGAGTTTCAAAATATGCGGTATCAATGGTTGTACTTTTGCGTTTTGCGTTTTTGCGTTGACTTAGAATTTTTTTTTTTTCACGGGTTAAAGGCAATTAGATCTAAGTATTTGATATGAATTTCAACTTGATAGCTCTACGCGTTCATGAGGAAAAAAGTAATAAGTTTATATTTATTAAAAAATATATATTTTGTAATGTAACTAAAAATTTAAGGTTTTCGGAATTTTTCCTTTATGTGTGCTATAAAACGTTGCTTCATGCCAAATTTCAAGATTCTAGGTCGACTGGCAGTACCCTTTATGTTTTGATTCCCTTGCGAGTACTTGCGAGTTTCAAAATATGCAGCTTAAATTGCTGTTTCTTTTGATTGCGTTGACATAGAAGTTTGATTTGGTTACAGCTTAAAGGTATTATAGACCTGAGTATTTGGTATGAATTTCAATTTAATACCTCTACGCGTTTATGAGGAAATGGGTAGTAAGTTTAAAATTATTAAAAAAAATATATTATGTGATGTAACTAAAAATTTATGGTTTTCGTAATTTTTCCTTTATCTATGCTATAAGACGTTGCTTCGTACCAAATTTCAAGATTCTGAGTTCACGGGAAGCACCCTGTAGGTTTTGATTCCCTTGCAAGTGTCGAAAATTTGCGGCATAAACGGCTGTATCTTTTGATTGCGTTGGCTTAGAAGTTTGATTTTTTCACAGCTTCAAGGGACAGTAGACCTGAGTAATTGATATAAATTTCAGCTTCATACCTCCACGCGTTCCTGAGAAAAAGGGTCTTGACAGACGGACGGACAGACGGACAACAAAGTGATCCTATAAGGGTTCCGTTTTTTCCTTTTGAGGTACGGAACCCTAAAAATAACTGTGAGTTAGTCTCACTACAACAGCTGCAACGGCAAGAACTAAGAAGAAGTTTTGTAACTAAAACCTAAGTTTATTCAAGAAATACAGTCCACACATTTTATTTACCTATATTTTATACCTGAAGAAGTTCGTTTTAGGGTCTCTCCACAGTTATCGACGCGGAATTTCGTATCACCACACTACTCGACTTATCGCCGATCAGCTAGTCGACAAACGGCTTGTTTCACCGTTACACCCTTATTACGTAGATATAAAGGCTTTTTTGACCGGAGTTTGCAGATTTCGCGTCGATAAATGTGGAGAGACCCTTGTCTACACCCACCATAGGGACACAGTAGTTTTGTAGTTTTATATAATAGTTAACCTTATTCAATACAACGCATACGGGCACAGAACTAATACGAAATAGAACATCTATACCTGTACTGTACCGATAAAACTTAGTACATACATGACACAATTTTATCTTAAGCTCCCAGTTTCCTATACACTGTAGGTTGTTCACTTCCTTTGTTTGCGAACAAAACGATTATCTTTTGTTATAATGGAAATACGAAATACATTCTCGTTGCAATATGTACCGCGTTTGCGCGCAATCATGTACGTTTCAATATTTTGCTGCGATATTTTTATCAGGCGTATTTATAACTTTTTTTTGACGGGGAGGACCTTTTATAAAATGCGTTACGCATGCCTTCGCCCCGGATGGACACAGGGCGAGGGGTATGTGAGACTCCCGTTTTCGGCCCGGGTGAGCGAGAGTGCGAGACCCCGCAGAGTCTCCAGCTACTAGCGGCCGGGGCCGGTCTACTCAGAAAAACCCCCGGTGTTCCGTTGGGCACCCTTTTTGTGCCGGGCTGCGGGATTCGCTGACTGAGCGTATTTATACCTACTATTGTTCTTGTTCTTCAATCCTTATTAGTGACCCACAGCTGGGCACGGGTCTTCTCTCAACTATCTTACAAGTTGAAAGAGTTTAAGGCTTAATCTATACACGCTTTCCAAGTGTGGGTTAATGGATGTCACAAATCCTCGAATGATTAGTTCTTACATACGCCGGTTTCCTCACGATGTTTTCCTTCACCTATATAAAGCAGCGGCGATGTAACATTTCACACAAATATTTGTGTGGGTACGAGAGGGAATGGAACCCGCTAATATATTTGGCAGGCGCGTCCCATCGCATCGTCGACAACCTACCTACATCATTGTTTAACATCAAGCATGTTGTCAAAGCGCAAGCCTATTTCAGAATGAAGCCTATTACCGGTCATCGGACCCAATTCCAAATTTCGAGCTGTAAGATTTTCTAAATATACTAAGTAGAATTATTTTGGTTGACGACCTCTGTAGCCGAACGGTATAAGCCGTCCGATTAAGCTATACTGTGCCCGGGCGGTCGCGGGTACGCTTCACGCTCGGAACAATATTTGTATAACAACAAAGATTTATTTCGGTGTCTGGTTGGTTGTGGTACTACCCTCCGTGCCTCGGACACAATCGTACTCAAAACAAATATTCCAATCGTAACAAACAGTCAGAAGCCTAATATAATCTGACACCTGATCTGACCCTCGCAGTTACTGGTTTCCTACGGGTTTAGAGTCTGATGGCCGTTGCTCGTTTGATTCTGGTAGCTAGGCGCATAAGTTAGGCTGGGAGGTGACCCACAGATATATATTTCTGTGAGCCGACCCCGATAGTAATGGAAAAGGGAAGGAAAAGAGGGTAGGTACTTATACCTACTAATAACTTAGCGTCACGCCTGTATTACCCGCAGGTGTAAGCAGAGGTAAATATCACTAATCACCGGCTATTTTTATAAATCACTACATAGTATAAAACAAAGTCGCTTTTTCTGTCCCTATAGTATATGCTTAGATCTTTAAAACTACGCAACGGATTTTGATGCGGTATTTTTTAATAGATAGAGTGATTCCAGAGGAAAGTTTATAAGTATAACACATTGCACCCGTGCGAAGCTGGGGCGGGTCGCTGGTAATAAATAAATAAATATTCTTTTCACTTCAACCCTTTTTAGTGTCCCACTGCTGGGCACGGGTCTTCTCTCTACTATATTATGAATTGAGAGAGTTTAGGCTTTAATCCACACACACTGGCCAAGTGCGGGTTTGCAAGGTTTGCACACTGGTTCTCAAACTGAGATATCTCGTATTATGGAAATCAGAAGTTCTCCATGATCACATACATACATTACTATTTAGTGGACGGTTAAGTAAATAAATAAATAAATGTTCTGGGACATTAACACACACGGTCATCTGGTTCCAAGCTAAGCAGAGCTTGTGTTATGGAAACCAGATAACTGGTATATACTATACATATAATACTTTTCTTTTGTAAATAAATACTTAAAATAGATATTTACACCCAGACTCGACACAAACACAAATGTTCATCACTATTGTTTGTATCGGGTGGGAATCAATCCCACGACCTGCGGCGTGAAAAGCAAGTATCTTACCGACCACGCCACCGGCCCGTCTCAAATGAAGATTACCTTTAAGAACAGCTTACACATTTATTATAAATACGAAGTTTTAGGTCCCATACATAACAAGCATAATTATTGCCGTTAAAAAGTCACAACTTCAAACTTACCTAGATAGACTGTTTAACTCGCGTATCGCCTATCGACTCGTCAAGCTGTACATTCAGTGATGTTGATTCAAGCGATATGCATATTAGTGACGAAATGTCTTACATTACTTTTATGTGTGGTTAAATAGTTCTATACGAGTTTTAATTAATGTATTATGACTTTGTACTTCAGAAGTCAGATGGCGATACGCGAGTTGAATGGTCTATCTATAACATTTTCTAAGTATATAAGAAGTCACTTTAGTTGATCCAGGAATCGAACCTAGCGTTTATTAAACGAACACACTTAACACTGGCACCGAGGTAGTCGAAGCATCTATTTTCATTTAGAAATGCGAAATGAAAATAGGTGTATGCACTTTAGTGCAACGACCCTTTTCAACCGGAGTAAACAAACTAAAATAGATTTCAGCAGCTACAGATATGTCATCTTATTAATAGAAATACTGAGGAAGTAAATCTTAAATAATTTAACCCGGAAGTATTAGTAGGTACTTACCTACATACCTAAAATAAAATAAATAAATAAATATTCTGGGACAATAACACACACGGTGTTTAAGAGCAAGAATGGAATTTCTTGATTGAAACTCAATTGATTTAGTACATGTGTTTAATTTAGATTTAGACCTTTTTGATACAATTTTGAGCAGACTGTTTTTAAGCTACGAATTTAGAATTATGAAAAATAATTTTTTGTCTACCGACTTATGTATTAATAATTTAGAATAATAAAATGTATGTATGCAAAACACATAAATGTTGTTTGCTTTATAATTTTCGCAGGCGCTATTTGAGCGCTAACATGAGCTCCCCCCGTTGAAGGCCATGCACTTCAACCGGAAACATCTTCTGAAGTAGGCAGAGGACAAAGTCGGACCAGTGAACGACGCACGCTGCCTCTCGGTGTGTCGATATCAGCGACGCGAGGAATGCCGTCCGATCCGGTGTATAATTTGGTTACACGTCCGAGACGCCAGCTTAATGGTGGCAAATTTTCCTCTTGTAAAAGAACTAGATCTCCGATATTTAGTTTCGTGTGATTAGTTTTCCATTTCGTCCGGAGTTGAAGTTCGGAAATGTATTCATGTTGCCAGCGGTTCCAAAAGTGTCTCCGTATTTGCTCGAGACGGGCGTAACGTTGAGTAGGAGAAGCCTTGCATTCTTGAATTGGAGTAGGCAGAGCAGTGAGTGGTCTGCCAATTATAAAGTGCCCTGGGGACAATGATAGGAAATCGTCAGGGGATGATGATATTGGGCACAAGGGGCGACTATTGAGTACAGCCTCTACTTGTGCGAACAAGGTACAAAGTTCTTCGAAAGTGAGATGAGTATTTCCCATAACTCTCTTAATGTGAAATTTAGCAGCTTTGATACCAGCCTCCCAGATACCCCCAAAGTGAGGAGTGTATGCTGGAATAAACGAAAATTTTATTCCTTCTCCAGAAGCATATTCAGAAAAAGATTGAGAATTTCGTTTAATAAAATTACCGATTTCCTTGGCAGCGGCAGTGAAATTTCGACCGTTGTCGGAATGAATCTCCGTTGGTCGGCCCCGGCGTGCAATAAACCGTCGAAGTGTCATTATGAATGACTCTTTAGTTAAGTCACTAACGGGTTCTAAATGAACGCACTTAAAACGCATACATATAAATAGACATAAGTAGCATTTAGATAGCTTAGCACCGCGTCCTTTTTTACTAAGAATAAAGAAAGGACCAGCGTAGTCGACGCCTACAGATTTAAAGGGAAAATCAACTGAAATGATTACCCATTTTGGGAGTTAAAGTTTGACCACGAACTCTCACACAGGTAATACATTGTCTTACAACGCGTCTAGCAAGTTTCCTGCCATTAATAGGCCATACAGTATCTCTAACCGTTGCTAGTAGTAGCTGTGGACCGGCATGTAAATTTTTTAAATGTTGGGAAATAAAATAAAGTTTTGTGACATGATGAGTTGAGTCTAAAAGTATTGGGTGTTTTTTGTTAAAAGAATAATTTGAATTTTCTATTCTTCCCCCTACTCTAATTAATTGAGAAACAGGATCAAAAAATGGAGATAAATTTAGTAATTTTGATTTTGCTTGCAATGGTAAATTTGAAACCAATTTTTTGTATTCAGTAGGAAAAGATTGCTTTTGTATAATGCGACAAATAAAATGAAAAGAATTATTTAATTCATTGACGGTTAAAATTCCAGATAATTTATTGTTTTTATTTGATTGTTTGCTATTATGTAAAAACCGTAAAATGTATGCGAATACTCGCTGTAATTTTGTAAAGCTTGAAAAATCGTTAAAATCAAATGTAGACTGAGGTAAATCAGTGTAATTGACTTTTATCTCAGGTAAATCTGACAAGGTATTTGGATTGTTGGCAAGCGTTTACACCTCGTGAGATTAAATCTGCGGGATTGGAGTCAGTAGGCACGTAACGCCATGCCTTAGGGTCAGTAAGGTCTAAAATTTCTGCAATTCTATTGGCAACAAAGGTTTTTAATTTACTTGGGCCATTTTTAATCCAACACAACACAACACTAGAGTCACACCAGTGTACAACTTTTGTAGGAGTGAGTCTTAAAGAGTCAATTACAGACTTGCATAATTTTGCTGCCAACAAAGCTGCACAAAGTTCGAGCCTAGGTATTGTTGTAGGTTTCAAAGGAGCAACCTTGGATTTAGAGCATAGTAGCCTAACTGTTACCTTATTATCATGATCTATCGACCTTACAAATATCGCCGAGCCTATCCCAGTTAGCGCAGCATCACTAAACGAATGAATTTCAATGGTTTTAGGTGAATCACAGATAACTTTGCGTGAAATGTGAAGATCTGAAAGCAAAGGTAAGTTTTTAGAAATTTCATACCAATTATTAGCTAAATCATCGGGCACGGGCTCATCCCAGTCGATGCCCTTAAGCCACAATTTTTGGATTAATATTTTAGCTTGAATTATGCAAGGGCTTAATAAGCCAAGTGGATCAAAAATTCGAAAAGACTGTGAAATTATGAATCTTTTTGTGATAATATTATTAATGTTTGTAGAATTCATCTTCACAGGTATGTGGAAAGTGTCATCCTTTGGATCCCAGCCGAGGCCGAGAGTGCTGGAGGATTCACTTAAGGTAAGTTTTTCTTTTGTATTAAGTTCGATATTATGATGAAGCTCAGATAAGTTAGTTTTAAATTTACGTAATGGAAAACACGCTGAATTAAGAATAGATGTAAGCTTATTTTGTATATAGATTAATTGATTTTCATTATCTGACCCCGTGATGACGTCATCAACAAGAAAGTCATTTTGTATTATAGTTTTAAGAAGTTGATCACCGCACTCCTCACCCACTTGCCACAGACATTTTGTGCTAAGGTAACTGGCACTTGCAGTACCGTAAGTGACAGTACCTAGTCGCAGAGTCTGGATAGGACTAGACTCGTCCTCTCTCCACAGTATTAATTGCAGGTCACGGTCAGATTCGTCTACCGAAATTTGTCGGTACATTTTAGCTATGTCCCCGGTAAGAATGAACTTATACTGCCGTGCCCTAACAAGTATGGAGAAAAGAGAGTTTTGTATATTAGGTCCTACCATTAGGATATCATTAAGTGAGTATCCAGATGAGGTAGCGGCGGAGCCGTCGAAGACTACTCTGATTTTAGTGGTCTCGCTGTCCTCTTTAAAAACAGCGTGATGACCTAGAAAATAAGATGAATTTGGAATGGAAATTGGGGAAATTGACAAATGTCCTAAATTTGAATACTCACGTATAAATTCTACGTACTGTGATTTTAGTGTGGGATTTTTTCTAAATCTTTTTTCGAGATTTAGTAACCGCCTTTTTGCTTGGGTGTATGAGTCACCGAGACAGTCTGGGGAAACCTTTAGTGGCAACCTGACGCAGAATCTGCCGTCACTCAAACGAGTTGTGTTATTTAGAAAATGTTTTTCGCATGCCATTTCGTTGGGACTGAGGACTTTCTTTAGTGGAAGACTCTCAAGTTCCCAGAATTTTGTTAACATATTGTGTAACTGGTTATCTGAAACAGTAACATGATTACAATGAATATTTTGATTGAAATTATGTGAAATAATAGGACCGGCTATGATCCAGCCTAGTTTTGAGTTATGTAATTTTGGATTATTGGGACCCAGGCATAGTTGCTCGCCAAGTAGGATGTCCCAAAATATATCTGCTCCAATGAGTACCTCAATGGAAGCAGGTTCATTGAATTTTGGATCGGCTAAAGTAATGCCCTTTGGAATTTTGAGATTTTGAATATCGACGGAGACCTTAGGTATGTCACCGGTTAGTTGATTAAGTATATAACAAGACAACTTACCTTGAAAAGTGCCTTGAATTGATTTAAGATGAGTATTACACGTTTCTGTTATTTTGTTATTTATATTGTTACCTATACCTACAACATTCACTGGGTCTATTAAGTTGCATTTTAAATTTAATTTTTCTTGTAAAGATTTTGATATAAAAGATGATTGACTACCGCTATCCAGTAAAGCTCGAACCTTCTCTGACTTATTATTAAGCGGATTATAAACTTCTATGATAGCGGTGGATAAAAGTACGCACTGATTCTTTTGTTGTGAACACGCTGCGAGAGTATCGTTATTATTAATGTTACTAGCACTGTTACAGTTCGCTGAGACACTCGGATCGTGCAGCAATGTGTTGTGTTTTTGACTGCACTGCCGGCATGTACCCATAACGCACTCAGACTCAGGATGACCCTGTCGCAAACAATTCTTACATAACTTGTATTGCGATACGCAGAGCATTTTTTCTTTATAAGGCTTGACCTTGAAATCCGGACAGTTATATATCCTGTGATCACCGGCACATATTATGCAACGATACACTTTAGACAGGTTTTTGTTTGAATGTTGTGAGGTACTTGTCGAAGAAAATGAATTTATGTTTTGAAAACGATTATTATAATTAGATTTATTTGTTTTGTAATTAGGTTTATTAAAATTAGAGTTTATTAATTGTGACGATTGTAAATGGTGTGTGTTTTGTAGCTGCTTCGTATTATAGCTATTGTTATGTAATATTTTGTTACGGCTAAGAGATTCAAGGACATCAGCGCGGTCAATAAGAAATTTATTAAATTGTTCCAAGGATGGAACGTCATTTAAAGTGTTACGGTATTCTTCCCACTTTATTGTGGTACGATTATCTAATTTAGAAGATAATATAAATATCAGCAGTAAGTCCCAGCTGTCTGTGGGCTGACCTAAACTGCTAAGGGCTCTAAGGTTTTTAGTGACGTTATCGACCATATGACGCAAAGACGTGTCTGATTCACGAGTTAAAGGCTGAACATTAAGTAATGAATCTAAATGGTAATTAATAAGAATCCTTTTATTGTCATACCTATCGCAAATCAGCTGCCAAGCCTGCTTATAATTGGCCGATGAGACTTCTAAGTTAGAAATTACAAGAGCTGCGTCACCTTCTAGGTATGAGACCAAATAATGAAACTTATGTATGTCTTGTATGCGATCATTTTTGTGAACTAAGCTGACGTAAGTATCCCTAAACTCCAACCAACGGAAATGCGAACCGTTAAATTTAGAAATTTGTATTTTAGGTAATCGAAAACCAACGCTTTGATGATCAGAGTCTGCATTGAACATAATAGACTGACGACGTTTGACATCATCTTCATAGCTGTATTTTTGAAGTTCAGTCTTAGCTATAGCTATGTACTGAACAATGTCTTGTTCAATGCATTCTCGTTCATCCAGTTCTTTATCAATGTTAGCAGTATTTATAACTTCAATCTCTGTCTGAATATCATCAAACCTTGTCGATAAACTTTGAAATTTAGTTAATTTTAGATCTAACTCGGCAATTTCAATGTTAGAAATATCAGATAATTTGCATATTTTATCTAAGAAATTTTTAAATTTTGTGATTTGTCCCTTTATGGAGCTACGTTTGGCCAGTAGTTCCCGAAGGGATGATTTATAAATTGATTTATCACTGTCGTTAGCCATGATAATGTATAGTTATTAAATTAAAGTGAAAATACGTGTATGTCCGTGCACAACAATGAATTTAAAATCGACAAAGTGTGATTGACTAAGAAAAAGAATAAAAAATCGATATTCTCACGTTCCTCCACTCGGTGAATGCAACTGGGTAGCTGGTTTCACGGCTGGAAACACTGCCTGGGCCAGCTGGACCAACACTTGGCAAAGGAACTTCAATCCAGAGATATTCCTGAAAATATCGGCAAATCGGTCTGAATTTTATGTAAATACTGTTTACGAATGCTGTTCACTGTGGATTATTCACGAATAATTGATATTATAAGCAGAACAATGCTTAGAACTTTGGGAAATACGAAGAATATTATGTGCGTGGCACGTGTCCGTGTTTGACTTACACACACCGTTTTATTACAAAAAGGCTATGATTTTATTGAAAATACCACAAATAGAGGCTTATTAGTCGACTAGGTGTAATTAAGAATGGATAAGTAGGTACGGAATTTAGAATTTCGTGGAATATGGGCGGAAAAATGGAACAAAGGATGGCACTTATCTTGGCGCTGATGCTGAAGAAACACGGCAATCCAGTACGATCTTTAGCTGATTCGTTAGCCAGGAAGGCAGGGCTAGCTTCCAACATCCAAATATCCTCAGATGCCAATCTCCAATAGACCTTTTGTGCAGTCTTTGTGTGTTACGTAACACGTATCCAACCTTTCCACTATGCAGTTTTTTATTTTTGATATTTTGTCCTGGTACGGTCGCCAAATTTCTTGTTTAAGAGCAAGAATGGAATTTCTTGATTGAAACTCAATTGATTTAGTACATGTGTTTAATTTAGATTTAGACCTTTTTGATACAATTTTGAGCAGACTGTTTTTAAGCTACGAATTTAGAATTATGAAAAATAATTTTTTGTCTACTGACTTATGTATTAATAATTTAGAATAATAAAATGTATGTATGCAAAACACATAAATGTTGTTTGCTTTATAATTTTCGCAGGCGCTATTTGAGCGCTAACACACGGTAATCTGGTCCCAAGCTAAGCAAAGCTTGTGTTATGGAAACCAGATAACTGGTATATACTATACATATAATACTTTTCTTTTGTAAATAAATACTTATAATAGATATTTACACCCAGACTCGACACAAACACAAAAGTGTGTCTCGGGTGGGAATCGAACCCACGACCTGCGGCGTGAAAAGCAAGTTTGTATCTTACCGACCACGCCACCGGCCCGTCTAACATGAACAGTTTATATGCATAATATTTTACTGTTCATGTCTTACCTTTATGTGTAACTTTTATTTACGTGTGTTATATGTGGCTACCTCGCCTCTCCCAAAAACTGGCAGAAACAATTTAGTATTAGAAGTTGCGTAACATCTCCCGTGTTAAATACTCTAAGAAGTAAACAATCACTTTCAGATTCTCCTTCTTGGTCCTCAAGTCTTATGGACGTGTGACTCTTCTCCAGCTCCTTTCTAGTGCCACTTGCATTGATTCTTGGAACGTGCTTTTACGTGACTATAAATGTCTCATAAGAATCGTGTCTATTTCATAGCAGATCTACTACTGTTTGTTTTTCCTTCGGCTCACACAGTCAGTATAAAACATTATTTCTAGGATGGGTCTGGTCTGGGTTTCGTGTAATTGTGTGATTGTGATTGTGTGTGTACTGCGTAGTCGTGTCTTCATTTGTAGCTGGTTTTATTTACGGCTCAAGACCCCCAACATTCTGCATCAGCATAATTTCGAACGCGTAAATACTAGAGGCTTTCAGTGTCTAGGTTTTCAGAGCCATGCAGATAAATTGAATGATAAATGTTTGCATAAGATTTTTCTTGGTCTATTTCACCATATTGACCACACACTTAGATGTTTTGGCACTTCTCACTACCGTCTACTCACAATTACAGAGTCAGGTCAATGCTAGAAAGTAAACTATCAGAATTGTAATTTCAGATTGATTAACAATCTGATCTTATATGATACCTACTGACGTTGTGTTTGGATCATTCAACAATATCACATACAGATCTCCTGACCACAACAAGATAATGTTGGACTCAATGCACTCCTCTGGGGAAGCACAGTTTTCTAAACATAACGTCTATTTGATTGGATACTTTAGTAAACAAGCTGACTAAAAATGATAAATCACTTCCAATCTAGTGGGAAGGTAGTCACAAAATAAATTAAAAACCTCATAGTTAAATGGAGAAGCTTATTCCAATTTGAAATGGAAATCGCAGTCATTTTTTGCTTTCGCTCGCTTTGACTTCCAAATTGGGATGGATAACAAAACGGTTTGTTCCACGCGAGCGCTCGCGACCGTTGGAAGCATTGACGTCATCAGGAGAGCACAGCCTCCGGAGCCCCGATAGTATTGTCAAACACATATTTAATTACCATCGTGTGCAGTGCGGCACACGCAACCACCTGGCGAAAATGGAATAATGCTGGTGAAACTATCAAACAAAAACGAAACGTCTGTTTAAAATACAAAGTTTAATTTGCATTGGGGTTGAAAAGGTGGTTCGTCTGTTCCTATAAGGGGATTAAGGGTGAAATTCGGCCGATCCTGTGTTCTACGACGCATGCGCTAAAACATTTCGCGAGTACGTGTTTCACGTTTCAGTCAAAGTAAGGCGGCGCGCCGGCTTGCGCGCTCGCCCGCCGCTTGGTTTGAGTCCTCGGCGTTACGAATAGCCTATAATCATCAATAAAAATAACGTCCCAAAGTATTTAAATCGTGTGTGTTGTCTTATTCTGTCAATTTAGCTGTTTTATGTGTGGAGACATTAATGTTATCTGCCTGTAGTGTCTTCCTTAGTTTAAAGATAGACAGACTCGGTGTGGTTGTTTTGGTGAGGTGAGTTTCCCGCTGAGGTCGGAGTTTGCCCTTGATAATGGCAAGTACAGACGTATGTCAGACCATTATATGGGTATATACTATGGCGAAATGTTCGCGTGACTTACTCGTGTGTTGAAGGTGGGTAATTGTTAGAAAATTGCTGCCTCATTTGTCGAGGATTTTTTGCTACAAAAAAGTCAATGTTGAGGACGATTGAACGTTTCATTGGGCTTTACATTACTCATTAGCTTTGGTTTGCTTACCTTCATTGCGTAAAAACTCAATTACGCGTTCTGCCGATACTGCAATCAAAGCAAAAGATAGCAATTTTCAATTACGTGTATTATTTGTGTAAATTAGTTTTTTGGTTCGCAACTTATAATGACTTCGATAATGATTTAAAAAAAAAGGTATAGCAATGCTGACACATTGTTTTATAATACATACACGGAGTTATGTCATCAAGTTATAAAGGAAGTGCACAAAGAAAACGTTGGTCGCTAAGCAAAATAATGAACTGGACAATGTTTCCAACTATTAACATTCTGATAAAATTGGTGCTGGATCCAAGACAGTTGAGATGTCCCGGGACTTAGCCGGGTCTAAATCCCAAGTCTCTTCACGGCGCCGCTCTTGATCCTGGCTTACAGGAGTAGCAGTAGCTGGATTGTGATGGTAGGTTGAGTTCCTTATGAGAAGGATAGAAAAAAACTACTTAAAATTGGCATTGATATCAATGGTCTTGGTCAGTCCATTTTTTTCTTTCAAAAATGGTTTCTCCAATTAGTCCTGTGGTTAGTCCTATAGTTACTTAAGTAAAGTAACGTCTAACACCAATATCTTGTCTGCCTCCAAACTGGTTTTAGGATGAAATCCATTAGGCGTTAATGTGGTATGATCATTGGGGAAACTTATAACATACTTTCAAACTTATAGCTTCAACTTTTAGGATCTTGTTTGAATATATTGAAACTTTTTACGTTACGAGTATCTCCGTCTCAAACTTAACATAATTTTGCTCATTAAAGGAAGTTATTTTATGAAGATGTCTTACGTTATCATTTTAAAATAAATGAACGAATGTCCCTCATAACACAGGATCTGCCTAGCATGGGGAACATCAATCTTGCAGGTTAAAAATTGTTTTATAAGAGCTCTGATTGAGTTATCTTCTGTACTTTTATGTATCTAATGGCATTTAAAAAAATATTATTTTAATAATTAGCCTTTATTTCGCTGACCTTTTCTATAAATATTTTACCAACTAAATTTATGTTTACCTAAATACCTAAACTAAAATAACTTGATTGACTACAATTACTACATATCACCTACCAGGTCAAGTTGTATTGCGACATAAACCTTCTCAAGTTTCCTCCACTCTGTTCGATCAAGAGCTTAATCCAATTTTTGGGTAGATCATCTTCCTATCTTTTGATCTGCCTTTCTCTTTTTCTTTCCCCATTACTGAGTACCATTCTTTAACATTTTTGGCTCACTTTTCTACTTCTGATCTCATCATGTGTACTGTCCACTTCTATTTCCATAGTTAAATCTTCATAATAATTTTTCCCTCCATTTGTCTTTAAAGTTATCATCTTGCTCATTACTAAATCACTTACGGCCTCATTCATAAAACTTATAACGCGTTTAACGCTCGCTAAAATACGATTACACAAACGAAATCTTACTTATTTGGATGCGTTTTATGTGTTTATGAATAAGGAGGTTAGAATTTGTTTCAGCAAAAGTAAACCTAACGATAGAACTTCGTTAATTCTCAGCCGACTAGGTAGAGACAAGGTCTAGGAAGTTAAATTGTTTTAGGGCGCAACCTAATGGGTGTTATAGCTAAAAACTAGTCACGAGGTATTTAACTCAATGAGGCTGGTTTGTAATAAAGGCACAGCATTGTCATCCAAGGTACTGCTAGCCTTCTGGGTACGCTCCCGTTTAGTTTTGTTATTTAGTTACATCAATTTTCTTGAAAATTTTCTTTATTTTGTAATTAAATATGATAATATACGAGTATGTTATAATATAACATGTTCCTAGTCCCTACCTATTAAAAAGGAAACGCCGTTCACCTTGCAAAAACCATTATATACTCGCTATCTATTTTTACATTCCATAGTATAAAACACTTTTTCGGTGACATTTCGTTCAATTCAAAAGCCATACCTTTTATAGGGCAAGCTTTCCTTTAAAGGTCAACCAACACAATTATATAGCTCCATGCTCCCATAGGAAGATACGATTAATATAGTAGATTATTGGCATTTTGCTGTACAGTAACGCCTGATGGAATTCATATCATAGTCAAGGTGGACCAGACTGTGTTAGACGTCACAAGGTACGTTTATTACTTAACAAAGCTGGTATAAATACATCAGTCTTTTTTATTCCACAAAATAAGCTTGACTACAACTAACCTCATGTTAAGCAATAATTTAGTCTACGATGGAACGCGCTCACCTGGTAAATATCGATTCACTTGTGACTTGAAGACAAGCAGATAATAGCTATCGGGAAACAGAGATGCCGGCAGCGAATTTCACAAAGTGGCAGTTCGCGCAATGAAAGTCATAGGTATTCTAGCTACGGCGGCCAGTCTAAGCTAACTAGCCAGGTACGCAAGAGATATTATAGTGCATCATCTTCATCATCAGCTTATTCTTCTGCTGGACATAGAGCTCTCCTAAAGTACGCCAATGAGCAAGATCCGCGGCTTTTGACATCCAATTCTTGTCGGCCGCCCGGCTGAGATCGTCACTCCACCTGGTCTGAGGACGTTCTACACTACGTTTGCCAATTCGTGATCTCCACTCAAGGCATATATGACCAGCCCACTACCACTTCAACTTACTAATCCGGTAGGTTAGGTCGATTAAATTAATTCTCTGTCGGATCACTTCGTTGCATTTTCGATTTTTCAAAGAGACTAGACATTAGCCCTTTCTATAGCTCGCTGAGCTAAGCTAAGATTCATCAATAAGGCTGTATAAATTTCGTTTCCGTGTGTATGTATGTATGTAGTTTTTTTTTATTCTGCGATAGACTGGCGCTTGACTAAAACTTGCCTGATGTTAAGCAGTGATGGAGTCTACGATGGAACGCTCCAGCGTAGTATACCGATTCACTCGTGATTACGAAGAAGTAGTACCTTGTGTAGGTGTAGTTTATTTGAAAAGTGGATTGTTTAATACTAACTACTTGCTAACTGCTGTTACTAGATGTTTGACATCATCTCAACCTACACGATTTCTATGTAACTACACAGATCAGATTTCTACCTAGTATTTTGCACGGCGCTGTTAAATTTTTCTCGGAACTGTAGTGTTTGCACGTAACCCTTAAATTTTTATAGTGCACTGAAAGCTCGAGTGAATTGAATTTTGTAAAATATTGCTATTCTTCAGTTAACGCCTTTGGGATTTAGTAGCTGAAGTTTCGATTGACACAATTTGATGAACAGAAAATCTTTTCCGAAAAGTGTATAGTGATGTTATACATATTAAGGTGAGATATTCATATTTCTATTACTGAATTTATTAATTATGTCACATTATAATACTATATGTTGGAGCCTCCAGGTGCTTAGTGAAAACTCCGGATTCGTTTAAAATCGTATAATTGGAATATATAATCGTTTTACAATCGTAATAATGCTGAGAGCAAGGTTCGCTGGTTAGATGATCGGATACAAAGAAAAGTGTGTAAAATATAATAAATTGACGGTACATAATGAAATAAATAATAAAACGCCTGACACATTCCGCGAGCAACAATTTAGAGATCTTCGTCTTAAAGATTTGTAGTGAAGGCGTTAACACTATACCTATTACAATGACACCTGGTTAAGTGAGACATCAAGGGACCTGAAATGTCGTTTCACTTATAAAGGCTTCTATTGATAGAGATGAGAATACAGGTTATTACAGTTATAAAGGTGCGATCATTAAATTAAATGACGTGTTATGTAACATCATAAATGAGTTTTAATAAAAAAAATTAGTCAAAGTCACTGAGGCTCAAAATTACTTGAATTTGTGGGTAGAATAAGAATGAGTAAACAAATCAAAACAATGTTATCTCAGTTACAGAGGTTTATGCATATAAAATTTACTCGCTGTCTCAGTTATAGAGGTAACTGTACGGGACAGGGGATCTGGCACAGCGAAGAAACGAACAAGATGCTGTAAAACGCGAAACCTTCGAAAACACTTAATAGCTAGTGATGATAATTGAAAGAACAAATCCCAGATATAAAGGCTTACTTTGTCCTACTAACAGGGGTAATTCAGTGCCAAAGTGTTAGGACCTCAGCATGAGTTTCAGTTTCTTACTTATCCAGGTCCCATTTAGCCCAGTTTCACTGTACTAGGTATTACTCAAATAACAGGGTGGTGATTTTATATTCGCTATTATTAATGTTGTCTCTTACTGATATAGCTAATACAGAACGCTTTGTCATTACAAAAACGAATTGCAGTCGTCTTTTTGCTTTACGTACAATTTCACTCGCGTGGCAACATGACGCGAGCGAGTAAGATCAAACACAGCGCTCTAGTATCGCATAGGGCACTCATTACTACGCGCTTACCGCGTCGTCTAACTGCAGCCTTAGACGACGCGAAAAAATTTTTGCGGCCGCCGCGGTGGCCGCGTACTAACTGTTCAGTTATAGCAAATTTATGTTTTATTAACTAAAACGTAAAGTTGAAATTAATTTTGAGTAACTAACTGCGCGGTGACCGCGCGGCGTTCGCTCCTCGATCACACGGCGGCCGCGCGGCCGTCTCGCTCGAATGTCCCGCATGTTAGTGTTCTGGTGCTTCAATTTATCATGTATGAAGTTGAGAGTTTATCAAATGTTTTAACATCCATTCGGTAATAATCTGCGAATTCTTTATCATCTTCTCGCAATTGGTTGTATAGCGTATGAAATTCACCAAACTCTTCTCGCCGTGCTAAAATAGAATGAACTCAAAATTTTCTACATTTCTTTTTTTCTTCCTTTTTGCTTTGTCGGTATCAGTAATATGCAATCATAATTTCATTCTTCTTAGTCAAATAGCTCATAACGAACACGTGTGAATTTTAAGAAAGACCAAGATCAACTGGAAATCGTTCCGTGTCATATAAACACGCCCTAACAGGGAAACATTTGGGAAAAAATCTTATAAACCTATAATTGGAGAGCACAACAAAAACCGTTTGTTTTTTCATAAAATTATTTCTATCTCGAGAAATGCCGGGCTCGGGAACACTTAATTATATAACTTAATTGCTTGTATTATTTTAATTAAAGGATATTAATATTATTATTTAATTGATTCAAAAGCAAATGACCGATCGAGTATCGATACTTTTTAATTGATTTCAATTAGGTATCAATACTTCACGATCGATGCTGTATGGAGTAAAACTATCGATACCTCGAAGGTATCGTTCCATCCCTAACACACTCATCATAGAATAACTTATAAAAAATAACTAAATAAGTTAGTCATTATTACGCACGAACTAAACTCAATTTCTCGACTGAAACTGATTGCATCATACATAACACCCACGCCTCTAATCGCAAAATAATTGTATTTATTTGTAAACTTAGTGTTAATCATACATCATTCACTGTTTTCATGGTAAAATTGGTCATCTATATTTATTGATTTGATTCGATGAAATTGGAATATCGTTTTTAATAAAAAAAGTATCTATATTATCTGATCTTTAGAGTACTTTAATGCTGTCATAAAGAAAAAGGCCGGACCTGACATATTTTTTCGCTGTATACATTGTCGGGATCAGTAAAAAAAATTGTTTTCTACAATGCCCTTCTTTCTTATGACCGCAATATAGCGAAGCACAGGTCTACTCTCAACTATGTTACGAGTTGAGAGAGTTTGTAGTCCTCGAATTCTTAGACATGCAGGTTTCTTTACTATGTTTCACCGATTTTAAGCAGTGGTGAGCAGCGGTACGGGCCCCGCCTAGAAATATAAGGTTCGATTACCAGTCATACCCACACATCTTTGTGTGAATTGTTTTATCGCCGCTGCTCAATTACAAGTATAGTAGTAGTATTTCGAGTTCCTTTCTTTATTAGTCCCATTATTTTGTGCTTCCCCTTAATTCCCCCTCCAATCTGGTTTCCTCAAATTTACGCATCTAACTAAAAACACACTCTTTAGTCCCTCGTATTTGAACCCACGACTCTAGAGTTTAGACGCGAACACGCTATCCGTGTTGAGTTTTCTAATTTCTCAGCACGAGTCCTGAGTTAGGAGGTTGGTGGTGTGATACCCTCGTGCCTCTGAGAGAACGTAAAGCCGTTGGTCCGGTCAAAATCACCGGTCGTGTAGGTGAATCCGTCCCATTGGACTCTGAGAGTAAAGGGGAAGTGTGCACTTGGTTACTTTAATACTAGTATAGTATTATATTATCTCTGCTTTAATGTTAGGAGACATTTACCGGTTGGTCAGCTTACACTGGCCGCCGTAGTTATTATTGAAATGTTAACAAAAACATTAAAAGCCTTTGATAATTTTGACATAGTACCTGCAAAACGAGAACAAAGACGAATATTACACTGGATCATATTAATTCGCGTTAAACTCAAATCCACCGACATCTAACCGACTGTTTGAAAACTAAACAACCGATTATCGTTTTATACTACCTATGCACGTTTAGCTAGGCAAAACACGTGCGTTAGTGAATTTTAACGTGTCGGCGGCCCTAGTTACCTCACACCCAGAAACATAACCAAAAGATATTTCAATGCGTATATTCTGTAAAATGGAGTGTCACGCTGTGAACTAAAAACAAAATAGCTCCCTTCATCATAAATTATTTGAACATGTATGTAGTGAAATAAAACTACTTTTTAACGGATTTTATCGCGGTTTATTTTAGATTTTAGATCCCGACGTTTCAAAGTCTTTTCAGACTTCATGTTCACAGGTGGACTGAGATATTTGACGTCCAAAAATATTAATCACAATTATTACTGACTACCTTCAAACATTAATATTTAAGTTGCGTTCCGATTTAAGCAAACTGAGCTCACAGTGTCTTGAATTCTGTTTGAAGGTAGTCAGTAATAATTGTGATTAATATTTTTGGACGTCAAATATCTCAGTCCACCCGTGAACATGAAGTCTGAAAAGACTTTAAAACGTCGGGATCTAAAATCTAAAATAAACCGCGATAAAATCCGTTAAAAAGTAGTTTTATTTCAATGTGTGATATTCGCGTAAATCTAAGACAATACAACATGTATGTAGTTTTGTTTGTATTTAATATTTATATTAATTTTATATGGGCCTACCCGCCTGAAATAAATGAATAAATAAAATAAACGTGTCATAAACTTATTGTATGTTTGAGCAGAACTGCACGATCGGTTTCCACGTCATTATGCGTAAAAAAAGTCACGTCACTGATGATGGATGCGAGGGACTCACAGAGTCACAACAGCACTTTGTAGGGGTGATAACTGAATGTAAAAATGATTGTGTGTTTTATGAAACCACGGTAAAAGTGAAACTTTTTTCACATTATAGACATTTAACTAATTTTTTTTTTTTGAATAATATTCCATTATGGATATAAAAATCGCTTTATCGTCAGCTGCTGCGAACTATAGGCGCCGCCATTTTGGCCTTGGCTGCTCTGACGAGCGCCTTTCACTTTATCCCCACTCCGACAGTCACGCGACATGCAACACACAGGCGAAAAAGTTTGAGATGATGTAATAAAAGTTTCACTTTAATATAATATGTATATTATTATAGAAGGTAGTCTTATTTTGGTCTAACCACTGTCAAAATGTTTTCTTTTTTTTTCTTTTTTATACTTTTTCATTTTGCTATTATCTGTAAAATAGCTACTATATATAATTCGTTTTTCTTAGTCCATTTCAACTTAGAATGAATAAGGGAGAATATAATTATTTAGATGTCATATAAAATTGTATGATTATATAACTAACCAGGACTTGGTGCAAATAATTTTTAGTTATGAAAGGTCGCCTGAAGGATTTGTGCGAAGAATGATTAATGAGACAAGAGGAGTGACAGCGAGGCTTTGTGTACCCATTCTGTCACACGAGATGTGGGTACAATTTGTTGTGCATTTACTCACTGGATTATATTATTAACTCTTTCATTTTAAACACTTTTTTTAAACGATACAAATATAACTGACTATAGGGTCCCATCAACATCAGGGAGCTCATTACCATTGTAATTATTAATAATATAACAATAAGAGATAAAAGTTTAATAAGAAAAGGTCCGTGGTGTGTGCGGTTTGAATAAAAAAAACTTTCATTTTCAACCGGCTTCTGAAAACAAGAGGGCGAACCTATTGCCGTTCATTAGACACTTCCAGCTGCAACTAAGATTTTCTAAGTAGATTAGAAAAGTATTTTTGCTTGACCCGGGAATCGAAAACGGTTATTATAGGATCCCGCTTAACACTGGACCACCGTTCTAGTTCTAGTCTACGCTAGATCTAACAGATCAGTTAATTAGTCTTCGTTCAAATATTTCCCTTGAGTTTGAACAATCAGCGCTATTTCAAACCCTCGTATACGAAAACAGCTTTAAATTAGTACGCTCTAAGGTTTAAAATGGCTTATATTAAAGTAGTTTGCCCTTTTCATGTTATGTACCGAAGTCGGTTTAATCAGAGTTGGAATTTGTTGTAGAGTTCAACAGTAGCTTGCAGTTTTTTTTCTTGTTTGTAGTTCAAGTGGAGTTTGGATCAGAATTTTGCTGTAAACAAATAAAATCAATCAATTTCCCAGTTTTTCAACTCTATTTTATAAATTAAAAAATTTAACTGACAATGACACATACATTCTAAAACTATTAGGTAAATTACCTACCACGGAATCCAGAAATTAGTTTCAATCTCTAAGTAATGGTCACATTCGTCCGTGGGAGTACACCTTTGATCTGAAGTCCCACACGTAGTCCCCGGGTGGTGCAAATCAGGTGACGATAAACTGCTAATTAATAACGGCTTCGGCCGTGGTTAATGACGACCCACTAGACAACACCGCACCGTCATTGGGTCGGAATTGTTGTTCTTTTATGGTTTCTTACCGTATGGATCCTCATTTCACTGCCATATTCTCACCGAAAATCATTCGTAATCACGAGGGAATCGGTATACTGGGCAGGCGCGTTCCATCGTAGACTACATTATTGCTTAACATCAGGTAAATTGTAGTCAAGCGCAAGGCTATTGCAGAATAAAAAAGTATAAAAACTAAGCAGTTAGTTGTAACTTGTAACCTTTTCAGTAAATTTAAGATGGCCGCCGCCCCCGCAAAATGGCGGACTAGATACCTAACCATTTTCCCTCCTTTATTTCATAAATATGTTTATTACGTTGAGAGTATCAAACCTGTCATTATAATTTTGTTTGCTTCGCTTGTCGCTTGTCGTCTTGAATATTAATATTATGCTAACATTTATGATCTTAAATGTCAAGCAATTATGTCTATCACATTGTATCCATTGACTCAGAAAATATCGTCGCGACGTATAAACATCCAATGCATAAGTAATGAACTGTTAATAATTTGGCGATATAGGCCGTGGTGTAAAAACAATCTTAATATTTAGAAACTTACGTGGAAATGTGTAAACGAATGTGACTTCGTCCGAGGGAGTGCTCCTGCAATCTGAATACCTACAGTGGCGTCCGGCTGGTGCAAATCAGGTGACAATAAACTGGTGGTAGGCTTCGGCCGTGGTTAGTGACCACAAACCCGGCAAAACCGCACTGCCAAACGGCCATACCGTGATCCGGTGCGATGTCTGGTGGCACTATGCTGAAAGGGTGGGTCAAAATTGTTGCTTCTGGTTTCAACCATATGGTGCCGCATTTCACTGCCACCTTCTCTCCGAAAATCATTCGTAATCTTAAGTAAATCGGTATCATATCATTGCTTAACGTTATTGATAAGACACATTGAAATCAGATGATTGTAACCAAACAAACTCCAAGCTAAGTGCTCTTAGCATAATATGCGTTTTTTTGTAAGTAAGGGGGAATACACATTTGCCGTATCAATTTTTACGATTTCGTCACACAATTAGAGCCTGAATCTTGTCACTAACAGTTTAAAACGAGGGAATAACTTATAACTGTTTTGTAATATCCAATCTGTTCGTAAAATATTGTAGCTGACTGTACATACCTAACAAGTTTGACTATTCTGAAACTTAAAAAAAAGCATTAGTAGTGTTTTAGTAGTGGTTCCCTTATAAAAAGAAAGATAATAATAATATAATGTTTGTAACATACAAAGCGGCTGTACTATTACACAGAATAGTATAAATATTGAAGTTGTACGAAAGAGAAATTGCTCTACATATTGTATAGCGTCATCCCTCTTCCGCAGCTCCAAAAATACTGCTTTAAGATATAGTGGTACGCTACCTGATGCTCGTAAGTAGCAGAGGGTTTGAAGTGCTGTGTTGAGTGACTTAACGTGCTACCACATAAACAGATGTATGGAATGCGTCATCACGTCACTTATTTTGATCGTATACCACTGGCACTCTTTGTTATCTGTAGTTGAACTAATAAATAAATAAAATAAATAAAAAACTTGAGAGGTGTCAAGGGACACCCGGTGGAACGAAGTTGCTTTCGATTAATTAGTGAAGGAATTGTAATATTTTTTTTTAAGTTATAATAATATTGTTTTTATTATTAACAAATATAATGTAATATAAACTTAATCAGTAGGCTAAATTTTCGTAATAAGAGAGAGAGAGAGAGAGAGAGAGAGAGAGAGAGAGAGAGAGAGGAGGCGCCCCGCACCCGGTGCAACAGGGATGCTGTACGCTTTCTGATAATAGCCGAAAAGCTATCAACGTCAGTCGAGGCTAACATCCCTGAGACACTGCTGACGCTTTTTTTTCTGAAACAGGCTTGCGCTTGACTATATCTTGCCTGATGTTCAGCAATGATGTAGTCTACGACGGGACGCCTGCCTAGTATACCGATTCACTCGTGATTACGGATGATTTTCGGTGAGAAGGTGGCAGTGGAATGAAGCTCCATATGGTTGGAAACCATAAAGGAACAACAATTTCGATCCATTCTCTTAAATGGTGTCACCAGACTTCGCATCGGAATATAGCAAGGTCGGTTGGCGGTGCGACTTTGTCTGGTGGTAGGTCACTAAGCACGGCCGAAGCGTACCACGAGTTAATTACCAATAAACATAATTATCAGTAGATTTTCACCTGATTTGCACTACCCGGGGACCACTTATGGGGATTCAGATAAAAGGTGCACTCCCACGGACGAAGCAAACTCAGCCCCTAAAGCTACAAAAGTTTGGGCGCAGGACCGACAGTTAACGTGCTTTCCGAGGCATAGGAGTATCGTGATGGGATAACCTCGTGCCTCGAAAAGCACTCTTTTCTCCTGACTCCGAGCTAGTGCTGAGAAATTAGAAAAGTCTCTAAACTCTTTTTGATCCAGGATGGGATTCGAACCAGCGACCCCGACTAGAGGCGAACCCTATAAACTA
The DNA here is from genome assembly GCA_936450015.1 of Meganola albula. NCBI lineage: Eukaryota > Metazoa > Arthropoda > Insecta > Lepidoptera > Nolidae > Meganola > Meganola albula. The sequence goes on along the minus strand of OW388159.1, from coordinate 4,207,779 downwards.
CCGAGTCAACCCGCTATATTGTCTATTAGCTTTCGCCCACGGCTTCGCTCGCGTGGTACTTATTAAGATAAAAAGTAGCCTATGTGTTGTTCCAAACCATAATTCATCTTAGTGCTAAATTTCATCCAATTCAGTCCAGTAGTTTTTGCATGAAAGAGTAACAAACATCCATACATTGTGACAAACTTTCGCGTTAATAATATTAGTAAGATTAAAACAGTAAATTAATAAATAATAATATTTTCACACGTATACACAACGCCATCTAGTCCCAAACTAAGAAATTATACTTGCTTGTGTTATGGGTACTAGGAACGTATATAATACTTAAACATATTTTTTTTTGTAAATAGGTACATACATAATTAATAGATACATTACAACCAGACGCAGAACAAATTATCGTGCTCATCACACAAAAAATTGTCCTGGGTGGGAATCGAACCCACGACCTTCGGCGTAGCAGTCAGGGTCACTAACCACTACGCCACCAGGCCAGTCAAAATGAATAAATAGAGAGAGAAATGTAAAACAGACAAATTGTTGGCAAATAAAACGTTCAAATGAAATGGACGTTTACAACGGGCCGTATTTCCACTGGACAATGCAATAATTTGCGGACAACGGGTATGTCCGCGGCTGTTTGGCGCGCTGCGGTATGGCCGGCTGCGGACGTGACGTCACAACTTCCCCGCTATACCAATTCAGTATGACCACGCAAGTTTGACGCAGACCTTACACAACTTTGGTTGAAAGTTGTAGAAGGTAGTCGAGCGGTGTAAGCCGTCCGATTGGGTTATACTGTGCCCGGGAGGTCGCGGGTTCGATTCCCGCCCCGGACAATATTTGTGTAACAACAAAAAATTGTTTCGGTGTTTGGTTGGTTAAGGGACTACCCTCCGTGCCTCGGAGAGCACGTTAAGCCGTCGGTGCCGGTTGTTATTTAACACATCTATGACAATCGTTAATGTAGTCAGAAGCCAATATAATCTGACAACTGGTCTAACCATCTCAGCTACTGGTGCCCTACGGGTTTCGAGGTCTGATGGCAGTCGCTCGTATAATTCTGGTAGCTAGCCGCATCAGGTTAGACTGGGAGCCGACCCCAATAAAAATGGGAAAAAGGCAGGGGGAATGATGATGAGCAGCGCCACTTAGGTACTTGTACCCTAAGACCATCACAAGTAAAAGCTATAAAAAGAAAAATCTAAAATAAAAAAAAAATCTATCTAAATCTAATCTCAACCTAAACACTGACAGTGAGGTTTCAAATCAAATTAAAATTTCGAAACGATTAAACGATCAATTATGGCAGAATTATGGAAAATGGGGTCCTATGACGTCAGCGTTTTATTAAAGATTTTAACTACTAATCTTTAAAAGCATAAGAAGCAAACTTGACATGACAAAAGCGGAGTTATTTCAACAGATGCCATACTTAAAATTAATTCATGTATCTGTTGTGTGTTGGTTCCAAACTTGAAGCGTTTTACTTTCAGAGTAAAAACATTTTTTTTTACTCCCCAGGGCTTCAATTTCTTTTCTCTTAAAATTCTGGAGCTAATAAATAGCGACATCTAAAACGTCTTTACGACATACGAGACTAAAATCATTCGAAATATTTACAAATAAACCTCGAATGTTCTTTAGAGACACATATCTACATTGTTCAACAAAGGCGAAACAAAATTTCCGCTTCACTGAGTTTTCTTACAATAAAGTTTTCGAGATTTGAAGGGAGAGAACAAAAGAGTCGTCAGACCCACAATAAATACAAACCGAATGCTTTGATATCGGAATAAAGACAATGTTTAATACATTCGGTATTTTCTCGTGTGTGCAGAATCTCATTTCAAAGGGAAATTTCAAATTCGTTATCATATAGGTCCCATTTCACTGATTATGTACGAACCTATTTAATTATACTTATATATAAATACTGATGTTTTGTGGTTTTTTCTATGGCTTATTAGTATAATCATAGCATCACGCCTGTATTACCAGAAAGTGTAGGCAGAGGTGTATATCACCCACATTCGCCAGCTATATTTAGGTTCAATACATAATAATGAGAGCCTATTGCCGTTAATCGAGCACAACTCCAATTCCCTATTTTGTTAGTCCTGATCGTTTTCCTAAGCCATATCCTGCTTTTTAGGGTGTCCTGGATAGTTTCTAAGCATTGTCCTGAGTTTTCAAAGAGTTTTTCAAGAACCTATTTTTGGAACGAAGTTCCTTACGGCAGGCTTGGAGGGGATAGGGATTTTGCTGCGCGACCGAACTGAAAAAAATGTGATAGTAAAACCGTAAGAAAAAATGGAAAAATGTGCGTGGAATACAACCGTTAAATGAGACGTGCGCAGGCGCGACAGTCGCATACACAAGCGAGTAGTGTATAATACCTTTCTCTTTCTCCCTCTTTCTTTATTAGCCGAAGGAACTTCGTTCCTACCTGGTGTCCCACGACACCACATAATTTTTAAAGATGGCGCGCAACTACTGAAAACGATCTTCAATCGTTTCACTGGGCTCTGGTTTTATTGACCTTGTTTTCAGTGCATTTAACAATTAGGTACTGATTTTGTATTTTGTTACAGTCTTGGCTTTAAGCGCGCGGCTGTTTTATGCGGAAATCGCAGCGTCAGACGCATGCTATTAACGCACATCATTTCATATCAGGTAATATAATTACAAACCATTATTTTACGCGGTTGACGCACGTTAATCGCATGCGTCTGATGCTTCAATTTCCGCATAAAACAACCGCGCGCTCTAAACCGAAATGTCCTGGTATTTCTATCTTCAAATCCTGGATTTCAAAGTTTTGAGATGTTAACCCTAACATAAAGTAAAGAGCTCTGAAAGCTTGTTATCCTATCGTGTTTTATCCCACAAACAAAGATGTCTACTTGTGTCTACGTAGTGTTCAGAATATTGGGTTACCTTATCAATAACAGAAGCCTCTTAATATGAGATATTGAACGGGTCAGACAGTAGCTATTATATTTCTTATGTTTACGCAGAATTCAATTTCATCATTCTCACAATTTGTTTTCTAACATTACTCATAATTACCATTCCATTAATTCTGCCCGCGGTGGCGCAACGGTACGGGCCTCGCCTTAGAAATTATAAGGTCGTGGGATCGATTCCGGGTTGTGCCCATCTTTGTATGAATTGTTTCATCTCCGCTGCTCAATATCGGTGAAGGAGAACATCGTGAGGAAACCGGCATGTCTAAGAATTAATCATTCGAGGACATGTGACATCCCCCAACCCGCACTAGGCCAGCGTGTGTGGATTAACGCCTAAACTCTCTCAACTCGTAAGATAGTTGGGAGAAGACCCGTGCCCAACAGTGGGACACTAAAAAGGGTTTGAAGTGAAGTGATACTATCTTACTGCTATAGAAGAGGAAGCCACATCTTCTTCAATAAAACAAAAATGTCTGACAAAAAATGTAGAACCCTTTGTACCCTCGAGTAATAGGTAGTGCAGTCTAGAAAAATGCCAGTCATTCTCGCTTGAAAGCTTCCGGAAACCTCACTTGTTTGAAACTTACATTTTAATATCCAAGAGCGAAAATGAAACAGGGTAGTAAATTAAAATACCAGTCAAGATTATAATGATGACAGTGGTGTAATATTTGAACAATTTAAATGCTTAAAAATGTCACCCACTGTCTGTTCCGATAATCTATATCTGTGAATTTGGTTATCAGTTTACTGCCGATGTAATGTTTGATTATCTACATTCGTGTGGCATTCGTGCCGGTTCGAGCTTAGGTATCCCGGGATTTGACTTCAACCCTTTTTAGTGTCACATTGCTGGGAAACTCGTATAGTTGAGAGAGTTTAGGTCTTAGTCCACACACGCTGGCCAAGTGCGGGTTGATATTAAGTCACAGCGCATAACCTTCAGTCACTTGTGATAACATTTTTTATTTCCTATTCTACGATAGGCTGGCGCTTGACTACAACTTGCCTGATGTTAAGCAATGATGTAGTCTATGATGGAACGCGCCAGCCTAGTGTACCGATTCACTCGTGATTACGAATGATTATCGGTGAGAAGGTGGTAGTGCAATGAGCCTCCTTATGGTTAGAAACCTTAACCTTATGGTCTGTCAGTTGTCAAACTTACAAGACGTTAACGTCACTCAGGTTGCTTGTCTGTGATCGTCATTACTACATCAGGGACAATATCTATGAGGTCGGTTGGGCGAGCACGTGATTTGTGCAAACCGAATTTGTCCGCACAAAAAGAAATCTATTTCCATCCAAACATTTTGTGAATATTTGTGACCACCTCCCTAGGTGCTGTAATCATTGGCAGAGATATTGATTAGCTTTCTGTGGTGTGGTATATGTGTGTATCTGGTGATCACGGCCATATGAGCTCGCCGATATATATAATCCCGAGTTTTAAGGAGGTTCAAATCCCGAGTCTCTTCTAGACGCTGAAGATCCTGCCTTACAGGGAAAGCAATAGTGGGATTGTTGTGGTGGGTTAAAAAAGGTACGTGTTTTATAGTAGGTATAGTTATTTTGGAGATCCGTGGTGAGTTTACCACCACGCAAAATAGATGCGATGCACAAATGCAGTTACCTACAGTTAAGTGTCAATAAAAACAGCCCTTTTGGTATTCTTGTAATTCTGACAACCGCTGTCAGATACGCTCGCGTCAAGCACGCGTCACCCGAGCGCTTTAGTGTGTATGTTATATATATGACAATCACAAGAATACCATTAAACTTAATTGCAACGTGACTGCAACTGCACCGCAACTTGACCAGCGCGTCAAGATATTACGTGAATTAGCCTAGTACTATCTGTTCTATTCCTAGTAGGTATACATAGCCATTGCAGCTATTAACAATGTCGAAACAACAAAAACGCCACATGTCAGAACTGCTTAATAAAGTTTTATGTTTATCGGCACGCTCTCAAAACTTCCGACTTTGTTAATTTAGAACAACTACGATAGCAATTATTTTTAAATTTAAAACTATATAGATATTTTAAGATCTTAGGAGCAGTCCATTAATCACATGAAGCTTGAAAGGGGGTGGGGGGGACAAAAATCACGAAATGTCACAAGGGGGGGACGGGGGTGTAGTAAGATAGGTATCACGTGTATTTATTTTTTCAAATGCGCAAAACTACCTGCAACCTTAATGACTACACATTTTATCATGGTCCTTAAGTTCAGAGTAAAATAATATTATACTTTATACCTGTATTTAAGATAATATTCTAAAATATTCTAAAAAAACTAAGGTTATTGTAGATATTAAAAATACACGTGATGTTGGGTAGGGGATGTGGAGGTAGTCTTAAACCTCACGATGAATCACTAAGGGGGAGGGGTTAAAAAATGTTTAAAAAAGATCACGTGATTAATGGATAGCCCCTTAGGTGCAATAAAACGAAAATCGCTAGAATGTAGTTTCGCTAGATAGACAGGGTATTGAAAACCCACGTCCCCAGTTCCACGTTCCATGTAGACGAATATTCTGTTGTAAAAAATTATTTAGGATTTTAGTAAATCCTAAATAATTTTTTTTTATTGAATCCGGTCCGCAAAGAGCACTGCATATTGCTATCGCACTCCAGATTTTATTTGATCTCCAACAACGAGATAAATATCATGAAAATGTAAATTATTTTCCAAGAAAAAGGCGTTTGTACCTGTACTTTTATTCGGTACAAAAACCAATCTTCCCAATACGAAACCATAATAAATCTCCATATTGTCCACGTTTTCTACCATTCTTGTATTATATTTTCCCAAGCTTTGTCGGATTTACATAAAAATCTTTGTGTTACGTCACCATACATTGCGTAGTTTCCTATGTAAACGTTGGTCGTAACACAGACAAGTAGGTCTAATGTAGTTTGGCTTGTATTCAGTTGAGTTGCTTTTAATCTGATTAGCCTTTTGAAGAGTCCTCTATTAATGTGTTTTCAGCTAAGGATGGTATACCAGTTGTGTTTTGGCTCTTTTAATAGTAGGTGAATGGGTTTCGTCTACATCCCTACTTAGGTATTTACTAGAGAGTGAGTTTAAAATACAGTTCAACCCTTAACTGATACATAACTGCAATAAAAAATGCTCCGCTAGCGGTTTTTCGACTTAGATTGACACCAAGGATTGGAAAATTAAACTCACAACAGAAGTTACGAGTACGCTACTTCTGCTCTGAGTTTAATTTTCCCTCACCTGCGGCTGAACAAACTTCTTCCAATTTGCAGTTTATTTGCGACAGCCATCTTTGTATTTCCTCGGTAGGGACAACTTCAGGAGGCAACTCGCTAGGGATAGATTAGAACTCGCGGTAGATTCTCTTCAGTTGGATGAGAAGGAGATGGAGGGCTTTTATGGGTCCGACTGCGGAACACAGGTCTTCTGTCAACAATCTTACGAGTTGAGAGAGTTTAGTCCTTAATCCACATACGCTGGCCAAGTGCGGGTAGGTGGGTGACGGCATGTCCTCAAATGATTAGTTTTTGGACATGCCGGTTTTCTCACAATGTTTCTTTCGACGATATTGAGCAGCGGCGATGCGGCACGACCGGTATTCGAACCCGCGACCTTACATTTCAAAGGCAAGATCAATATCACTGCGCCATGTCACCGCTGCACTACTCTGGTTTGAAATACACTACCTATGTAAACCTACCTATAAAAAATTAAAAAATGGTTAAAAACGAGTTAAAACTTTTTTTAAAGGAAATCTAAAATATTATCGGGATAATAAATATATAAGACACTTTACGTAAACTACCTAGTTGTTTAATTTTCTTTTAGACAATCCTTGTCTTGTCATAAAAAAGAACTATGTGGAGTCCTGCGGAAGTTATGATACCTACATTCTACACAGTCACTATTAAAATAAGACATTATATCAAAACCTAAATGTAAAGTTCATACACCTCTAACTTAAAACTAGGCACAAAAATGAATTTATGAAACAATTTCACGAATTTCTCGTAGTAATATCGCGTGGCTGTTGTATCAAGTCTGAAAGAAATCAGTCTAAAATTACAACTTTTCACGTTGATTCATATCAAAACTTAAAGCCAACGACCGCCTGTTTACTTCTATTAACGTGAAATTACAATGCTATGGTTCTAACCTACTTGAATTAAGCACAGATTAATTAATTTCTAATTTCAAATGCAAGTGTTATCCCTAGATACAAGGTGAACCAGAAACTAAAATAAATATAATAATAATAAAATATGCCTAAAATTGTACGTTATTTGAGCCATAAGAAATAGTATTGTGACGTCTCAATTTTAATAAATCAATTAGAAAAATTAATATTATATTTCAATTTATTTTCTTTGAAAACCTAAGTTTTAAAGAGACCGCGAATTGTCATTCATTTGTCACGTTTTATCACGCCTGGTAAAGCTTTAGAAAAAAAAAACGACCGTACGATATGTCAATGCAAAGCTAAAAAGTGACAGTTACGCCCCTCCCTCTCCCTTCTTCACCCCCGCTAGAGGATTGTCACTATCATGTCACTACTTGATAGCTGTCAGGGGGTGGCGCGCCTGAAACCATAGAGTACTATTTACGTACTTTCTCACTATTGTAGGGTACATTTAAATAGTTTGTGGTAGGTAAAGCCGTTCCCGATTCCCAATGTATAAAAATCCGACTACCCCTCATTTAATTACTAATCTATGCATGACTGCCATTACTGTTTGTGTCATAGATTTGGGATACCTATTGTTATGGTTTGTGTTGTGTTGAAGTATTTGCGTTGATGAATTTCTGTACATTATTATCAAACCATTTAATAATAATGTGATACAACAACAAGAAATAACTGTGTGTTCTCAAATGTGTATTCTAGCAACAGGACGCTACATAACATTGATTTCTATTGAGTGTTGAATAGTATTCAGCCTCTTTAGTTGTCAAAAGTTGTCTTTTACTGAAAAACTAAGCTGGTTACCATGGTGCTGTTATTCGATTCTCTCTATTGCTGTCATTAAAATAAAAATTGTCTTATATTATAAATTGTGCAAATAAAACTAAAGTAATTTTCGATAGTGATATTATTTTGTTAGTCTTTTACAGTTCTGCTAAAATTATACACGTTAATAATTTCATGTGAGAAAAGAAAATCGTTATCAAAGTGTACGACATAGCGCTCCTTTCAGAAAAATTTTACTGTGAAGAACCTTGATTAGTGAAATTAATAAGACTGCATCAATTGATAATAGGGTATAATGCGAATGTAAAAATCAATTAAAAGAAACTTAGTAAATAATCCTTTGTTGTTTTTTTTATTCCTTCCAGTAAATAAGGCTATAGTAAAAAAACTAAATATTTTAATTTCAATGCTGGCAACACTATTGTGGGCGCAGCTAATATTTTATTTTTTACCGGCAACATTGTACCGACTAATTCAGGCTCATTAGACAAAAGTAGCCAGAGCCCAAATCCTTGATTAAAAAAATTATTTGTCAATTTCTAACTTTGCAACGGTACATGAACGGCAAATGAAACATGACTGTCTGAACCGCTAGGTTCTCTTAGTAGTCTGTGCGTTTTATTAGGTCGAAGAGACTTCAGACTCTTGCGCGACGCGAAAGTTTTGCAAAAAATCTGCACATCAAAAATCGTATCAAAATAATATCTGACTTTAAAAAATGGCAATTTCTTTTGTTTTTCAATGCCATCCGCCATCCGAAAAGTGTCGAAAGACAAATGTCTATTAGAGATAAATGTCTAAAGCGCCAGAATCGGGGCCTTGGTTTCAAGAATAGTATAGCCTTTGTGTGCGTACAGTGGTAGCAAAAAGAAAATTGTACTAAACACACTTCCTCAATTTGCCTTGCGCAATAAACCGGTATTATGTATCATAAATCAAATTTTACAGGCGAAATAAAAGAACCTAATTTCTTTATAGTTCAAAGTACAGCCTTTAGTGGCCCAAAGAGGGTGTTCTATATATCAAATTAAGCTCATATTAGACTGGTTTTAAACCCGAATCAAGCTAGTCTTCATGGGAATAATTAGGGTCAATTTCTCACCGCATATACTACATACAGCTTCGTAGTGTTTAGCTAAGCTTGTTAAACACAAAGTTACTTTTTAATGTATGTAATCAAATTGCATTGTTTAATGCATATATGAAAGTTATGAAACTACCTAGGTCTACACCTTAATCAAGCAAATTTTCATTATTATATTATAGGCAGATACTACAAATAGCTTCGTAGTGTTCGCTTAAATTATACACCTGGTTATCTGTGTGTACTCAAATTGCATTACTTAATTCTCATATGAAACTAAATCTCAGCTAAGAAGTCTTTTTACAAAAAATAGGACAAATTTGTCATTAAATAGGTAGATACTACAAACAGCTTCGTAGTGTTTAGCTTAAATTATACACCTGGTTATCCGTGTGTACTCAAATTGCATTACTTAATGCTCATGAAACTAGGCCTAAACCTGTAGCAAGTCTTCCTGCAAAGAATTAGGGCTAATATTCACTGAATATACAAACAGTTCCGGAGTAGTTATTCCGCTTAAGTTTGTTACACACCACTTGTTTGTGTGTAATCAAATTAAATTACTTAGAGTTTATATTATGTAACTAGGTCTAAACCTGTAGCAAGTCTTCCTACAAAGAATTAGGGCAGATTTGTCACTGATTACACACAGATTCGTAGCGTTTGCTTTAAGTTATACACCTGTCACCTTTTATCTAATATGCTGAAAGTTAGCAAGAAGGGTCTAAACTTTTAGTTAAAGTTCAATAATTTAATATACGACTTGATCTATTTTAGCATACTTCAGATTTTGGACGATCAATCTACAATATAAAGGTACTCTCAAAAGTTTAACTTTCTTGGGAAAGTTAAGGTAAAAATTTACCTAAGGTACCTTTAATCGTCCTCAGTTTCAATTAAAATTAGTCGACGAAGTTACTTTCGCATTTACAGTATTAATATGGAAATAGAAAAGACTTATTTTACTGTACGTCCAGGATTTTAAAGCAATTCATTATATTCTTATCCATAGCCAGAATAAAAATTGTTTAATGATAACCTTTTTATTCAGGTATCACAAAACATGTTTCAAAAACTTTTGACACAATACGTTAGCACACGCTCGATCGGCTTAAGTAGTCTGACAAAATGGTAAAGTTAGAAAGAACGTAATATCGAGAAACGAGCAGAATATTCTACCTCATTATGGTAATGGGAAAGATGGCGGCTGATCACGTTCTGCTGTTGCGGATTTATTATATAACTGCATTGTAAAGAGTTTTTCTGTTTTCTGAATTGTTGAGATGTAGGTAGAATAGTGCTAAAAATAAAGTGATTTAAAATCTCTTTATTATCCTACTGCTAGGCACGAGTCTTCTCTCAGAGTTCGGGTGCGAGTTTGTGGATGAAATGATGGATTATTGTTGGTGACGCTTTTTTTATTAACAGTATTAATCCTTACTGACGCTGACGTGCCGGTGGAGTGGTCGGTAAGATACTTCACGCTGCAGGTCGTAGGTTCGATTCCCGCCCAAGTTAGACATTAGTGTGATGAACATTTCTGTTTGTCTTGAGTCTGGGTGTAATTATCTATATTTAAGTATCTATGTATTTACAATAGAAAAGTATTTTAAGTACTAAGCTCTGATAGTTTTGGGATCAGATGGCCGTGTGTGTTATCGTCCCACTATATTATTATTATTTTCTTACTAATATCAGAAATGCGAAAGTTACTCTGTCTGTCTCTCTGTCACACTTTCACACTAAAACTACTGAACGGATTGTGAAAAAATTTGGTATGGAGATAGTTGAATTTTTATCCGACTGCGCAAAAAGAGGTTAATGGTTTAGCACGATAACCGATATACGTGCAAGCGGAGCCGCGGTCGAAAAGCTAGTATTGAAAAAAGAAGTCTGTAAACTATGTTCAGTATAGTGAAACGAATATTACATGTTACAACTTTTAACTATATCTGCCTAAAAACCGCTGGACAGTTAGAAAGAAATAAAAAAAGTAAAATTATGTCAAAAGAATTCAGTTAAGTACTAAACTTTTTAGTGGGATATAAAAATTCAATTTTTTTATCATCCGCGGCTTTCTTACATGCTCAGGTTTACCTTTTTAATATTCAAATATGGAATAGACACTGGTTTATTAACTACATCACTAAAAACAAAAGGAGGTTTAATATCTACTTAATTGTCATATTTTTGGGTAGATACGTGGATGTTACGTCACAATCACAACTCCCAAGTATTGAACAGTCTCAAAATTCATACCGTATAAGTCGGTGCCAGTCGACAATATTGATAAGATCATGTCACGAATCACTGATCAGCAACCACGACGCACGTCTGCCCTTTACGCCTACTAAAATGTCTAAAATAAGGAGTACCGTAGAGTAGGTGACTGACTACCTACTTACTCTTTACCTTAGTTATTTAAAACCTCTTTTGATACAGTATTGATCACTAATTCCACATTTAAAAACAGAAAATGCATGACTTTTCTACCTGTGACGTTTTTAGACACAGAAATCATTTTTTCTACTATTTTTTACATATCGGAACTCATTTTTAAGAACTTTAGTAAGAAATTTCTAACACCTACATTTATTTAAACTCCCAAGACCTGTAGGAAAATCCTATACATTATGAGATCAACTTATACTTTACCTTTACGTTTCATGTAAAGTATTATCGCAATGACATTTTCCACAACATGTCTATTACATTTTTACGACTTTAGTACGAAGGTATACGAAAATAGAGTACAGATTTCCGTTCTATACGTTTCAATGAGCCTACTAACAAAATTATCCGAAACAATCAATATCAAAATTACCCTGAACATCGGCAATATTCCCGCTACATTTTATCAGTCTGCTTCGGCTCAGTGACTACTACGCTTATTAGTAATCGGGGTTACCGCGTTTATCACATGAAATTATCTCTGGGAATAGGAGAATAATACTTTAGGAAATGTAACAAGCAGAGTGGCGGTGTAGCAGTGGCGCAACGGTACGAGCCTCGCTTTGAAAAAATAACGTCGTGGGTTCGAATCCTGGTCGTGCCCAAACATCCTTGTGTGAATTGTTTCATCACCGCTGCTCAATATCGGTGAAGGAAAACATCGTGAGGAAACCGGCATGTCTAAGAACTAATCATTCAAGGACATGTGACATCCACCAACCCGCGCTTGGCCAGCATGTGTGGATTAAGGCCTAAACTCTCAACTCATAGGATAGTTGAGAGAAGACCCGTGCCCAGCAGTGGGACACTAAAAAAAGGGGTTGAAGTGAGTGAATGTAACATGAAATGTGACATAAAGGAGTATAAAATCAATAGAGAACACCGAATGAAAAAAAAATTATTCCCGAAGTTTCAGAGTTCCACACGTTTATGTCGGACTGTACTATAAAATTACTTATATAACGGGTTGTTATAAGCTTCAGGTTAATCTGTATTTACCTGTGTACAAGTTTGTGGAATTACACTTACTGACTCACTTCAACTGTTGAATGTCCCGCAGCTGGGCACAGGTCTTCTGTCAACTATCTTACGAGTTGAGAGAGTTTAGGCCTTAATCCACACACGCTGGCCAAGTGCGGGTAGGTGGAAGTAACATGTCTTCTAATGATTAGTTCTAAGACATGCTGGTTTTCCATACTTTTTCCATCACCAGTACTGAGTAGCGGTGATGAAACAATTCACACATAGATGTGTAGATACGGCCGGTGGTTGAACCAGTGACCCTATAATTCAAAGACTAGGACGATATTACTGTGCCTGCTGCTGTGGGATTATACAAATAGATCCATTTTGATATGATTTCTTTCATAGTATTGTCTTAGATTTACGCGAATATTAAAGTAGTTTTATTTCAATGATTTCTTTCGTTTAAAAACCGGAATTGTGAGTTTTATCAACTAGTCAGAACAATTATGTTTGTATGTAAAAACCATAGATTTATTAAGAAACTTACTTAAGTAATTTACTTACTTCTACTTTTGATAGACCTTTATCTACTTTGAAATAAAATTACTTTATAAAAGATTTTAACCAGGTTTATTTTTTATTTTAAATACATACTAGGTCCTATGCTGTAGTCTATAGACATCGATACGTATTTGCGACATTATCGCCTGATATACGACAGTATTTTGGTAATTGAGAATTGTGTATTTGCGCTCGTCGTTAACAAAGTTATTGCCGATATTTTGAGCTTTATTTCAGTTAGCTACGGGAGTTATTGGTAATCAATCGGTCATTACGTCTGTGAGCAGTTAATAAAACTATGTTCCTGCTTACCTACTTGTAATAATAGATAGGTATGTATTATGTAGATATATATTATATATCTCCTACTAAAGAGTAGGTATCTGACTCAGGCCTAGTTTAAAATTATACGTGGTGTAGATTACAAATAAAACAATAGTTTAACTTGAATTATTAACAAGAAACCACGCCACAACAAAATAATTTATTGCTAAAAAATTTTTTCTTTACATTGATCTAAGAGCATTAAAATTTGCGTTAGTAGAATCTACCGCTACCTTAACTTTCGCGATGCATTCAGCCAGCAGCCATTTGAAAGATTTACAAACTTAAGGCGCATTTTCATTAGTCGATAAATTGTGCCCGAATTCGGGGACTTTTTGCATGCGGGCTAACGACCAAATGAAATTCATCGGTCGATAACACGGCTGATTAAACGCGTGCGTGAGCTTACCACATTCGGGATAACAACCATTTTTTTTGGGACTTAACCCACCACCGCACCGCAATCCCACTATTGCTACTCCTGTAAGCCAGGATCGATAACGGCGCTGTGAAAAGACTCGGGATTTGAACCCGGCCAAGTCCCGGGACACCTAAACTGTCTTGTATCCCGCATGAATTTAATCAGAAAGATATTATGAGGAGTTGAAAAGTTACATTGTCCACTTCCCTCCAGGCAAAACGGGAGACAGCATAGATAAAAAAGAGAGGTTTTTAACGAAACAACGGGATAGCGACCAATGAAAAGTCACTCGATAATTCGGTTGATAAAAAGCATTCGGGGACTTTCTTCCTTCTCATAGCACCTCAGTCATTAGACGTCATCAGTGAATAAAAACTGTTTTCCACATGTGAACCCTGTGGCATGTGTTAGAGAAATCTCTCGTACCCAGCATACGGGCTCTAACGACCAATGAAAAAGGTTTCTCCCTTGCGGGCCCTGTGGCATGCTTTTCAATAATCTTCCGCACCCCGCATGCGGGCGCTAATGACCAATGAAAATGTCCCTTAAGTACATTAAAGATACCCGCGAAAAACATAATAAATGGGTTTAATGGGTCAACATGAAAAGTTTGAGCAATGTTGGTTTAATATTAATTTTGTATTATTTTTGTTTCAGGGTCACGATGAAGAGTATGACCTAAGAAGAACGTGAATTTAAAAAATCTGTATTAGGAAAGCAATATAGTTTTAGAAACATAGAAACCCCGTAGTGCCGGTAACTTGTTTAGAATACGTAACTATATACTTATTAAATCTTCCACTAAACCTAACTTTAGTTTTTATGCGTGGTTAGAATAGATAAAAATGTTCAAAAAAGTTAATATGACAAAATACAATACTGAAAAGTTCGCTACACAAAGTACAATCGCGGTTAGAAGTGTTTAGAGTGCGTAAAATAATGGTAAAAAGAAGATGCCGCAGCGCGCACCTTCTACGTCGAGTTTAATGCGGCCGTTCGTGGTGTTGGCCCTGCCCGGAATGTATTTGCTGTATAAGTACAACCAGTACAGACAGCAGCAAATGGAGACCGCGCGGCGCCGGGTCACCGAGCGCGAGCTTATGCACCTCAACACTAAAATTGTAAGTAATTTACTAATGTAATTGTACCATTTAGCATTTTGTTTTCCGTCACCTGTAATAGGTACCTACTTACAAGTTTTAAATAATTCTAAACTCAAACTCTACTAAACATATTTTAACTGAATGATGTGTTGAATCTTCTATATATATATAAATCTCGTGTCACAATGTTTGTCCTCAATGGACTCCTAAACCACTAAACCGATTATAATAAAATTCGCACACCATGTGCAGTTCGATCCAACTTGAGAGATAGGATAGTTTAAATCTCAAATTATAGTCGTAATTTTAATTTATTGCTAATTATTTGTCTGTTATTATTTGACAGTCACAATTATCTGTTAACTCCAAATGATTCTAACAGATGTCGATACCTTTCGAATGGGTTGAGTAAGTAATCAATAGATGGCGCTGCTATGGTTATCACATTTTATGGAAGTTGTTGAGTGGGCTGAAGCTACCCGGGCGAAGCTGGGACGGGCCGCTAGTAATTATATAATTAACTACATACATAATGACGCAGTAAAAAGTGAAGTTCATCATAGTTTCGTTCGTTCGTTTCGTTAGGTTCCACATGTAATGTGTAAAATCTGTTCATAACAGATTTTTTAACGATGTGTAACTAAAAATATTCTTGATATCTCTTCAAACAATTATTATGTCAGAATGGGAATGGAACACTCAATGAATAAAGTGTGCGCACGTGATGAATTTTTATGGCGTTATCGTGAAGACGTCGGAGTTGAGAGCGTCGTATAAAAACAATAAAACTGTAGGGGCTCAGTATTGGGTGCGTAAATGCATTGTGACCGAGAAATCAAACGAAATCTTTAGATAATTTAAAACAGAGATCATTTGTTTTAAAATTATCTAATTTGAATTATAAACTGTATTTTTTTTACTGAACCTACCTACTTTTCACACATACTGGGTTAATTCTGAAATAAAATATGTATTGATAATAACATGGATATGACCTGATGATATAGAATTGCAAGCAATTCAAAGATCATTTTTTTCTGAGTAATTGTAATTTTATGTTATTCATCTTTCATGTATAATATAAACAGCTAACATAAGTCATAATATAGCAAAACCAACTGACACAATTTTAGCAGAAGTCTAATTTTAATCTTTAAAAATATATCTTTACTTGTTTTATAAGCCGTACCTTCGTAAACATTTTCCTCTACACCTGAATCTTATACCTGGGATTTAAGAGGCTTGTATAAAGGTAAAAGAAACGGTGGAAGTTTGTGAGAAACAGTTATGCTGGCTTTTAAGCAGTTACTTACAAGTTCTTAAGCCCTCGCTTCGGCTAGCAATTTTATTCGGAAAGTTTTAAATTTGCTTTTTATAATAAACTTTAGATAAAAGTAGCCTATGTGCCATTCCAGACTACGAGCTACATATTATCTATGCCGATTCAAATCCATCCGAGAAAGATTTACAAATATAATTTCTCACAATTAAATAACTGGTCTTCTCTCAACAATCAAACTATAATTATCCATTTTTTTCTGCATAATCTTCTTTTAGTTATTCGTGAAATCAATAGCAAACTATCGTAGTAACTTATAGAATTCAATTTCAACGGCAACTTACATTTTTATCGATCTTGCATACCGTGAACCATTTTGCAAAGATTATTTTTATGGAATACGAAAAATCCGTAGAACGTCGGACGGGGCGTGTCTAGCCGACACGCGATAGTGGACAATCGTTCGTTAGAGGGCTTTCCCATGACTCAGCTATTTCAGGAAACTCATGAACATACCTCAACTATTGAGGTAAATAGTTTTACAAATAGAACGTAACATTATAGGTACGATATAAGCTGTAAATGATGTAACGTAAGTTTGTTTCTAAAGCCTTTTATATTTCTAATTATAAACCTGAATAGGAATCGCTAAAAACTTCGGTAGTAAAAATTAAAGCCACAAACTCTTAAGATGAATATAATATTAGCCAAATTTTATTTCTCGTTTCGAAATAGCGCCTTCACTCACCATAATTCCACTCGCCCTATCGTTAATCTTAAATGTCAGTTTGAAGTGACGTCGACGTTTATATCTGCTTTATACGAAATAATAGCCGGTTCTGTTATAAGGAATAAAAAATAAATAAATTTAATTATGGAAATGCCAATCACAATCAAAATCTCCTCAAAATTAAGCATGCCAAAGTAAAACTTTTACAGGTGCTGGTAGGTTTAGACTGCTGACCAAAAGACTGGTGTTCCAAAAAGATGCTTGGTGTAATCAGATGTGGGAACGATGTTTGTGGGCTGTACTGTGCCTCTATCAACTACCGTTCCAACTGACAGCACGTGTACTTACCGCCAAGCAAAACCTAAGGCGAACATAGCATCACGCCTGTATTATCCAAAGATGTAGGCAGAAGTGAAAATCACTCGATTTTCGTTGGCTATGTTTAGGCCCTATACGTAATAGGGGGTGAGCCTATTGCTGTTCATCGGCCACAATTGTAAACTTCCCAATGTTGGTGCAAATCAGGTAACAATCAACTGGTGGTAGGCTTCGGCTGTGGTTAATGACCACAAAAGAGACAAAGCCGCTCTGCCAAGCGGCCTCGCCGTGTTCCGGTGCGATGTCTGGTGACACCATGCAGAGAGAGTGGGTCGGAATTGTTGCTCCTTTAAGGTATCTAACCATATGGGAGCTCATTCCACTGCCACCTTCTCACCGATAATCATTTGTAATCACGAGTGAATCGGTATACTAGGCTGGCGCGTTCCTTCGTAGTCTACAACATTGCTTAACATCAGGCAAGTTGTAGTCAAGCGCCAGCCTATCGCAGAATAAATAAAAATAAGATTCTCAAAGTATAATAATTATTAGAAAAGTATTTTTGCTTGACCCGTGAATCGAACCTATAACCTCACGGTTATTAAACGAATACGATTATCACTGAATCACCGGGTAGTCTAGTCTAGTAGCGCAAAGGTACTGTCAATTACGTAACGACCCTAGGTATATAATTTTACTGTAGATAAATTATTTAGTGACATATTTAAATCAAATAAAGTAAAGTAGTTATGAGTTAATCAAAGCAAACACAGTAAACCACGTAAAAGATAATTAAAATACAAACAATACAGAGGAAACCGCTCGTTATCTACTATCAAATATGTCGTCCACTACAAGGTTTCAGCATTTAATTAGTGATTCATGCACAAGTGGAGTCGCCTTGAACTTTCATTTCACATTACGTTACATTAACATTTAACTATTTTACTGTTGACAGTACTTTAAATTATCATATTGTATAGCTAACTGAGTTAGTAGACTTAACAGTTATCTAGTCACGAAGTAACTGACAATATTCACTTTTCCCGCTAATATCGACCATTTTAATAAAACCTATATCATTATACATATCACTTAATTATAAAAAAATTAACGTTATCAGAAAACATGTCTATAGGTATAAAAATATATAACAAAAGTTGAAAATTGAAATGTAAAGTTGATACGCAACTTTTGGGCGTGATTGTACATTGTGCTAAATATATTTTAAATCATTGTAGATACGTTTTCCATAGAGGTATCAGCTTCACTTCTCACTTCAACCCTTTTGTCCCACTACCGGGCGTGGGCTTCTCTCAACTATCTTATGAGTTGACAGAGTTTAGGCCTTAATCAGCAGGCGGCCGGTTAGACAGAGCCGACGTCAGTAGAAATGGTATAAAGGCAAGGGAAATGATGATGAAACCCATCTGAGTTTAAATAGTTATGTTCAATTGTGAACAAACTTCTACACAGTTTATATCGCACAATTTCCTTTGGCAGACATCAAGATGGATCACATCGATTAGCTTTCGGTATTCAGACGGCAACGTTGAACGGCATTGCTACTGTCAGGCAATAATTTATGCTGCATATGTAACCTTCGATTCTGTTTGTCACTTTTAGGGTTCCATTGTAAAATAGGAACCCTTAAACATAGTTTTACTTTAGGTAGCTATATGTCCATCTATCCGTGGGTTAGCTTAGAGTCGCTTGGAACTACAGAGCTATAATTTAACATGTTTAGTAATACTACAGATAATATAATACTATACTAATAATACCAAAAGCATCGACAAAGCTATAAAATAAAATCTTGAAAATATATATTTTTTTCGTGCACATACAATACACACGTAAAAGGATATAAAGTTGTTTTGGTAGTCCTGTAGTGTATTATATGATAACATTTATTACATTGATAATTTTTGTAAGATGTACTGTTGACATTAGTTTACAAGCACTATTAGCCTGAGGCACAAGGGTTCACCCTACAGTCCATCAAATCTAAGAAGTACCGTTTGACAGTTCTAAACGTAGTACATTTAGAATTTTATTTTTTATATGAAAATTGTTTATGTTATGTTAAAATAAAAATAGCTTCATAATTCAATTATTTTACAGGAAAGCTAATAAAAATAGTGTGAAAATAAAGCTAATTTAATAGAAAACAGTGAAACGTCAAACGGTACTTCTTAGATTTGATGGACTGTAGTTCAGGTATATACATAACATATTCTCCATTTTTATTTTATAGTTAGTTTTAATTTCATGTTGTATCTTTTAAACCTAATAAACAATTGATTATTATTATTATATCGTTAGATAGCTTAATAATATTTTTTTTTCCAGTTTAAAGTTTCATTTACGAAATATTGAGTATTAAAGCTGTAATTCTTGTAAGAATCTAAACGAGTTCTCGCACAGATTACTTAGAGAAGCTTGAGTTCTCGAGTGGAGACCACGGATTGGCAAACATTTTGTATCTGAGGCCGTCATCCTTGTAGAATGACGATCTCTTCAAAGTGGCTTTAAGTGTGTGCCGGCTGAGAGTAGGCTCGGATCGTGGTTCACTGTTCAGTACCTACTCTAGTGGCGTGCTTAAGAACATACCTATGTCGATCAACAATAATGGGCTGATGATGATTGTGATAGATACTCGTGTTTCTGTATTTTTACCGTCTTGTTCTTACTTAATTGTAGACTTAAAATTAAAAAAAAAGTATCATTCTCCGTAGAGCTTTTTCAAATTTCATTGCGAAGTCTGTTATCAGATTACCGGCCTCGCCGAGGTCAGCTGCCTACTCTACTAAATTCTATAATTGGTTTCTCGATTACGCCAGCTAAACTTCGTCTTACTTGGCGTTTTTTCGGGGGACTACTTTTTAATTTGATATGATTATGCAGAGGATAAATAAACTTTGGTAGTTCATTGGCATTTTGTAAAATCTTATGTTTCGAATAGAAAGTATACTAATCCGTACCTAATGTATACCTCCTGAAACCCTTAAAGTAATTTAAATTAAAACTTACAAATGAAAAACATCAACAAAGCAATTCTCAATTGGCAATAAAACTACCTCACAAATGGGAACATCAATCTATTCATATGCCTCTCTTTAATTAAACCTTCGTTTCAATAGACTGCCATATTTATAGAACAGCCGAGAACGAAAGTGAATCAACGGCCTACCTTGGCACTGCGGTATTAATACTCTACTCTCATCTGTTAGTGGTCTATTTTTCTTGTATCTATAGTATCATACATAGTTTATTTAATATTTTGCTATAATTAGATTACACTATTAATTGTCATCAAGAATTTCCCGATAGATTAAATCCTTTTTTCCAAGACTGGCTGGCAAGAAATCTGAATTCAATAATACTCTCTGATTAGGTATTTACAATAACAATAATCTGATCAAATGTCAAACAAAAATTTTCTTGACAGCAACAAGAGCAACCCACAATATTCACATCCAATATTTTAATAAAAATAATAAAAATAGCTTCTAGGTTTAGGTAAAAATGTTTGCCCGGTCACGCGTGTGTACGTGGTCCTATATTTGTAATGCCTCCAAAACTTCTAACGATGTCATGGGATGGTTATCATCCCGATACTACGCTAAAGGAAAAGGTAGTGGAGACGATTGTAGTAAAGCCTTCGTAGACATTCCTCCTGATGTAGACCCAGCTTGTCCATTAACATGTGAGAGAAGGCCTATGAAGAAGAAAGGTATACTACATAAGATCAAGTTAAAGGTAATTGAAGGCGGGACCAATTTTGGAAGTAAGTATCATTTATAACACTATGAATATATCATTAGAAGACGTAAACTAAGAATGTTTTTGAAATAAAACTACTTTTTAACGGATTTTATCGCGGTTTATTTTAGATTTTAGATTTTAGATCCCGTTTCATAAAAACGAATACTTCACTTTCACTTTCACTTTGAATCGTCGGGATCTAAAATCTAAAATAAACCGCGATAAAATCCGTTTAAAAAGTAGTTTTATTTCAATGTGTGATATTCGCGTAAATCTAAGACAATAAGAATGTTTTTGATATCCTACTCGTATTATGGGACCAAAATTATCTGTGAAACTACAATTTGTCTAGACTAAACCCTTCTGCTTCATAAAACTGCACTAAAAATATAACATACTTCAGCCCCATTTCGGAAAATCGAATGCAAACCAAAAAAAGAAAAAGCAGAAAAAGAAGAAAAGAAGAGTGAAGGAGAAAATGAACCTAAAGCATTGCCAGAGCCTAAGAAGAAGGAGATTGCAATTCCGACGCCTCGGGCAGGCGTCCAGGTATCGATTCTTGGGGCTGATACTGCCATAGGGCAATATGTTGCGTTGCTACTCAAACAGTGCTCTTGCATTAAAAAGTGAGTACTGTTTCTTATAATTATTTGGACATATATGGAGACTGAAGGTTAACAAAGTAGACATTGTAAAATCTAATGCTTAGTAACTAATCCTACTGATGGTGTAGTTAGCTAATTCACTTCTCATTCTCACTTCTAATAATATTAGTATCAAGAAGGCTCCTAAAATAACGCATGTGTATTAGAGCCTTTTTCATACTAACCTGCATATCAGAATATTATTCCCCTACTAAATTTACCACTAGTTGTCTAACAAGTTAACTATATTTTGACATTGCGAAACCGAAGGAATTTTACGGCTCATGAAACACAGCCCCTTGGGGGACATTCGTTTTGGCAGTGACGCTACGCGATAGGCGACAAAGCGACCAACGAGGATATTTCTGGGACATTATTTCATTATTATATTAGCAAAATATTATTCTGTGAATACGATAGTTTCTTATAAATATATGTTTTTTTTTAAATCGCAATATCAAAACTAGAATAGATAGACTTGCGATAGATTATGTTGCAATAACAATCCTGTTAATTTGTTTTGTTAATTTTGCCGACTACTTAATATTTAATTAACTTCACCAAAAAAGCCTTTTATTAACCACCCTTTTTATTAAACATCTATCTCAATTTTTGTGCTCATGTGATAAAAGGAAGTAATTACAAAACTTGCATCTCAAATAATTACTCCAGGCAGAAATATGTTAACATTTTACTATATCTGTAATCTTGCATTCCCGCCGCGCGGTCTACAGATGTGAAATCATCCATCAAAGTTTTACTAGGATCTCAGACATTATATTACACTGCAATGGACGCTATAAAAGCAGCCAAGATTTTATGAGCTAGCCGTGACTTCCTCACAATCTTACTCATATTGTTTTATTGCTACACAAACGAGTACTTCTATAACTACTTTGGTAAAAATACTTAAGAGCACAATTAACGAATGTTTCTGCTTTCCCAACACTAAACGATCTATCATTATCCAACATTGCATTCAATATTGCACTAGTGGACTCCTGGCAAACCACGATTATCAACATCTTGACAAGGTACACGTCAAAATGGGGCAATGCAACCACAGCAATGAAGCATACTCTTCTTGTCCCTTCTGTCTTTACCTATAGTTAACCTACCTGTCAAGTCAACATTATTTTCATTATCCCCATTGATATTCTCATATTATTTACTTATTGTATAGCTTACAGGTATTAAAGACTATCTTCTTTTCAGGCTTCGCTTATATGAAGCAAAGGACTCGCAAGGATGCACTCGGGATTTATGCTCAGTAGTTCAAGACTTACAGCACATTAACACAAACTGCCTTGTCCAGGCGTTCAGCTGTGCTGCTTATGAGTTAGAAAAATGTTTGCAGGTCATTATTTATTTATGTTTGTTTACTTGGAAAGTTGTTAGCCAAAGGCTTAGAATTGTTATCGACCAGATACGTACACATATACACCGCCAAGCTGGGCGCCCGCCTAACTTATGTCTCACCATTAAAGATGTTCCATAAATAATTGTCCAAAGTTAACG
Organism: Meganola albula; assembly: GCA_936450015.1. Lineage (NCBI taxonomy): Eukaryota > Metazoa > Arthropoda > Insecta > Lepidoptera > Nolidae > Meganola > Meganola albula. Next base: position 4,184,660 of record OW388159.1, on the reverse strand, counting down.
AGATGGTACATAAGATTATTTCCAACAACTAATACGACCAGTTTCCCAAAACACCGCAGTCACATTTTTTTTGTTTTCCCGTCCACTGGTCAGTATTATAAATGCTGTGACTACAATTGTTATCGTTTTCTAATTCTGAATGCTGTAAATAAAAACTCCATGGTTCAGCATTGTATTCCGCTATGTTTTTGTCACTGCGTACACTGTCAAAACAAAACAGGATAAGCGACTGTTAAATTTCATCGAACGTCAAACTTTTCCAAACACTCAACTCAATATGAAGTTGCCATCTTGTTACGATCACACAAGCAAAGCAAAGAGCTGTCATTGGAAACTATATTGACTAGTTTCAGTAGAACATTCGACATTAGCATATCGCTGTTGCAAGCAGTTTGTGTCAAAGGAGACCTCGGCTTGCCGACTTGCCAACTTGGAACTTCCTATTTTGCTTTAGCTTGAGTAAACTGAGTATTTGAATAAACTAAATATGTATTCTCTTAGTAGTAAAAAGTAGTACAATTTACTATAAACTCAATTGAAATGGTATCTGTTTGAATTCGATCATGAAGATATTCAAAAAAATTACAACTTTATTACACAAAACAAACTGTGGTTTATCTACTGGTGACTGTAATAGACCATGACTCAACTACAACCAAAAAGGTTTTTTAACTATTAAAACAAAACTATTTCATAGAACCTTCATTGAATAGTTATCTACTTAATGAAACTTTTTCAAACTTTATATAACAAAACGTATTATAAAGTAAATAAACGTAACACAAAGGTAAAAATATGAATAGTGTAGTTGATCCAGTTTGTACGTGTAGAGTTAGGTAAGCGATGGCGTTGACCCCTTGCTAATCAATATCGAACCGTTACTGCGAAAATGCCATGTTTTATTTAGTCACAATACTAGTCCGCGTGCTACTTAGGGAATAACGTTTAGCTGTATTCTGAGTCATTATTGTTTTTTTTAACGATTACTGTTACCACAAACTAGACTTTTCTGTGAAGACAGTCTTTTTTTTTTTGCTCGAAGTAAACTTGGCGGGTTACACAATGAACTTTAAAAGCAATAATGATTTTAATTAGAATGTGGAAGGACGTTGACACAAGAAAGATAAGATGGAATTAGTTTTCACTGGTGAATGCTTAATTTTTCTTTGAATATATTGGAATCTTTTGTTTTGATTTGAGTAAAGGTGCCAAATTAAAATAAGTAAAATAGAAAATTAACCGTCTAATTATTTACCTTTATGATGGACCTTTAAGCATTGATCAGACCAAACGGATTGTCAGCCGCTGACCGTGGTACTCAGTTTATCGGTTTTCCATATAGGTCCATAAATAATTACATAAATTTAACTTCTTGTTTCACCGAAACCAACTATGTCATTACGTAGTACGTTGTCAACAGTGAGTTTAAACTCAAATCGCGCGTGCGTTATTTTTGATGTCAATGATGCTTTAGTGATGATAGTGCACAAGCCACGTCCCTTAATATGGTTTCAGGGCCCAAATTCGTACGCTATCGGTTCGACGGTACTCGGACGGTTCATCGAAAAATTGAACCAATAAAGGCTAGGGTTAGGTTAGGGGTAGGCTAATTGGGTTAGGTCATCCGCAAGAAATAATAGTTCTCGCGTTTTAGCCAAATATCTCTAATAGAAAAATATTGAAGAAAAATGGCGGATGTTGATGGTGATGGACATAGGTATGTCTATTAGAGATAATTGTCTAAAGCGAGAATCGGGGCCCTGATTTTATGTTAATTCATAATTATTTTTCCTCAGAACTCTGACATAGTGTTAATGTTAGAAAGCGGTTACCTGAACAGCCAGATGAGTTGTGAGCAGAGATTCTGCTACCAAGCTCCCATCGTGAAGTGCTACGCGGATGCGATTGCGCACGAGTGCCCTAAAGCGTTTGTGATTGTGTGCGCATCGCCTATCGACTGCATGGTCCCATTGATTGCTATGGTACATAATTTTTCCTTATTATTTATCAGCATAATAATATCAATATTACTAAATATTATAAAGCAGTCTCTTTCCGTGTCTCTAAACGAAAGTATCGGTACACCCGCTAGCATTTGTGGTTACAGTTTACACCATCAAAACACGAATACAAACTCAGACTCATGAGTTAAGTAGCAAAGATATCATTTCACTATAGCCACAGAATAGTTAATAGTAAGCTGACAGCAGGGCTTCAATGGAAATTGCCATAATCTTTGCGGATGTACGGCACGTGGCAAACCGGTGAGATACACAGGCAATACTGTATAAGTCAATGACCTTTGAAAATATACCTAATTTCTATACAAGTAGCCCTAAATAACGTTTGCCACGCGTCTGAGGCGCTTGATCAGAATTTTTTTCGAAACATAATAAAAAACTGCCTTGATGGTCCACGTAACCGCGAGGTCCTGGTTTCTATTCCCTTTTCGAACAGAAAAACTTTTCTAAAACCTACCAAGAATCTTATTTGCAGAACGAAGTTTAGAATTGTGTCCGGTGAAAGGCAAAAGGATCGCGGGCCCCCTAACGAAACAAAACATGCATGGTTTTCGTCGCATAAATGCTTCACAAATGGTTAAAAGGTCAAAGATAGCCCATGGCTGGAATATTTCCAGTGTATTATACCACCTGTTTGCGACCCAGTTCTTAATTTAAACGTAAAAAATCTCAAACGACGCGAAACCTTTGTGCAAATCGAAACGAAACCTTAACAAAGATTATTAGGATTGTCGAATACCTCAGTCCCCCCTCACCCTCCTCCTTCCGACCTTAAAGACTACCAAGTATTTGAAGCCTCGGGATATAAAAACTAAAATAAACCGCGATAAAAAAAATCAGTTTTAAAATTGTTATTTTTATGTTTGTATCAGTTCTAAGTCAGAGCCTTACCTCATCAATCCAAGATCCAATCCGTATATCAAGGCAATACACATTCGTCCTCCATTCATCACTGTTACACTTTTCCCCAGCCATCGGTAACCTTAATGATTTACACGAGACTTCAACGATCACTCCAACCTTTTTGCTCACAACTTGTAGAGATTTATTGTTTTACATAGAAAACGTTTTTCTGCCGTATTTCTTTCATAATGTTTAAAAGACGGGGCTACGCTTACCTTTCCACATTAAAAGCATTTAGATACAATTGTGATTGTTTAATATGAAAAACTAGTCAAATGAATATAATGAAATAAAAATACTCTATAGGTTTTTGTTGTTTTGAACAGTTAGTCATATTTCTTTTCCTACCGTGCAGTAAATGACTGGCAACAACTTTTTTTTTATTTTGCGATAGGCTGGCGCTTGACTACAACTTGCCTGATGTTAAGCAATGATGTAATAATAATAATATAATAATATTTTTGGGCCATTAACACACACGGTCATCTGGTTCCAAGCTAAGCAAAGCTTGTGTTATGGAAACCAGATAACTGGTATATACTATACATATAATACTTTTCTTTTGTAAATGTATACATATAATAGATATTTACACCTAGACTCGACACAAACACAAATGTTCATCATTAATGTTTGTCTCTGGTGGGAATCGAACCCACGACCTGCGGCGTGAAAAGCAAGTATCTTACCGACCACGCCACCGGCCCGTCAAAGTCTACGATGGAACCCGCCAGCTCAATGTACCGATTCATTCGTGGTTACGAATGACTTTCGATGAGAAGGTGGCATTGAAATGTGACTCCTTAAGGTCGAAACCATAAAGGACCAACAATTTCGACCCACCCGCTTAAATGGTGTCACCAGATATCACGGGGCACGGCAAGGCCGCTGGGTGGTGCGGCTTTGTCTGATGGGTGGTCAGTAATCTGTGGCCTGGAAGGAAGTCGACAATCTAACGTTACATTACACCTCCTCCTATTATCTTTCTGATTAAATTCGTGCGGGATCAAAGACAGTTCAGGTGACCCGGGACTTAGTCGGTTTTAAGTCCCAAGTCTTCATATCGCCGCTGTCAACCCTAGTTTACAGGAGTAGCAGAGGCGGAATTGCGGTGGTGGGTTATTCCCTTATATTATTAAGGGAATTATTGGCAACGAATCCCTCGTCAAGGCTAAATTACAAAGCCTCGAGCATCGCCGCATAGTTGCTAGTCTTTCGGTCTTTTACCGGATACACTTCGGAGAGTGTGCGTTGGAATTACATAATCTTATTCCCCCATCCCCGTTCTTCCATCGGACAAGTAAAGGTACGGCTATGCGCCTCCGTTAGGTATATGGTGGAAATTCCACGGGTACGCGCAAAGCGCTTTGCTTCGACTTTCATTGTGCGAACTGCCAAATTGTGGAATTAGCTGCCGTAATCTTCAGTCTTCCATCGTAGACTGGATCATTGCTTCACATCAGGCAAGTTGTGGTCAAGCGCAAGCCTATTTTAGATTTAAAAAAATGGCAACACAATAAAACACTGAAAACTGACCTTATATCCAAATGAAATGCAACTGGTTCCTCTATTTAAATGTTAAAGTAAGGATTTTACAGCGGCATTGGGTATATGAAGTCAATGTCAGATTTAATATGTCGTGTTCGTCAGAAATCTGATCTACCTTGTAATACATGGCGACAGCATAACACGGAAAACGTTATGAAAATAATATGACCTTTGATACGTACCAGTATATTTACATAGGTAGTACTTACACAGACATATTGCTGTAACAAATCATCCGCTAATGTTATTTTCTGATAGTAGTTGTTTGAAATAGTTATTGGCTATCCTGTTAAACTGCTATCATACCTGTTTAAATATATCAGTTAACGGTTATCATAGACTTTTTTTGACATTCTGTGGTCATCTGTTTGGCACTCTTTTTTTTCTATTAACTCTTTCTGGGCATCAATTAAAAACAAAAATAGTAACACTATGATAACGAGATAAATACATGTTGATTTTTAGTTATTCGTTATTTCATACATTTTAAGACATTACTGCTTTATTTTATCTGTTACTGTAATAACAACATACTATAGATAATAATCAATCTACATTCATTGCTACAGCTGTAGTCGCTACAAGCTACGAGTTTGCTACGAAATCTCGTAGCATTTACAACCTCTTGCCAATAAGAGTTGTACAAACATGTATGAATATATACCTTGTTTTTCCTTAGGATGCATATTATAACAACAAATATGGCCGCCTCGTAACCAGAGACTAGATTTTTAGGGTAGGGCCACCATGACTGAATACATTGAATGATTTGTTAAAAGAGTGACTGAATAGATTTCTAATCATTCATTATTCGGAACCAATAAGCTTTACATTTAATAAAACACTGGAATACAATAATACAGTCGTATCTCAAATAAATTGTTGAAAACAGGAAATATTATAAATTTTTAAAAATTATGAAAATATTAAAAAAAAACGTTTCAACGACTTCTTTGATATTTTTCTCTTTTTCTGGCCAGTTACCAAAATTAAGATGAGGGGTCAAACAAGCTATTTTGTTAATTTTTTTATTAATCAATAATCTGATAGTGAATCTGAGTAGGTTAATGCGGATGCGGGATGAACTCTGTGTTAGTTAGGGAGGGAGGAGTCATGCGGTTATAAAAAATGAAATCGCAAGCGCATCGAAGTTATTTGTTGCCGCAGAAGTATCGTCTGCGGGCCGCACTTTGACGACCGCTGCTCTAGATGAATACCGATAAATTGACTACAACCTTACCATGTATTGAACTGTTAAGGACAAGATCTTTTAAAATAGGCAGAGCTGTTTTTTTTTAAACTTCTGAGTAACTTTTAAATCTAGGCACATAGATACATAAATTATCCATTTTGGTGTAAACGTTCTCAAGTAATGACGTGACCAAGGGAAGCACAGATTGATTTTATTTAAATGATCGTTTAGAACATTTGAATGAGTGACGATACGATACAACTAATTATATTTATTATGCACTCAATTTCACACAGCTATCAGTTAAATGGTTAAAAAACAAAATTTTCATATTTAAAGAAGACAGTAATAAAATAATTTAGGACAATACTTTACATTAAAGTACGATCTAAACATCACATTTTCATTTGACTGGATATCATTCACTCAGTTCTTCCTAAATCTATGGTTATCGAATCCATAAAAATCTATGTCCACACTCTAATTTAAAAAGTATAAAAATGTCAAACAGCGCGTGTCCTTGCATAACCTGTGGTCATGAATTTTGGAATGTGTTCAGAATTTTATCAATAATTCGTATTTAACTGGTTGTTTTAAAACATTTTTCAGTTAATTTCATAGTTAAAGTGTTTACTCAATGGATTAAGACATTTATAAGTCAATACATAGTGTGGTTCATTGATAAAATCGTGATATTCTAAAGTGACACGAAAACTGAAGCTTTGTTTACCTTTTTGGCACGGTAAGGAAAAACAAAGAATATAATTATTTATGATTTAATTATTTATTTATTATTATTATTTTATTTATGATCTTGGAGCAGCGATGGCGCAGAGGTACGGCCCTCGCCTTAGAAAAATAAGGTCGTGGGTTCGAATCCTGGTCGTGCCCAATTCACACATCTTTGTGTGAATTGTTTCATCTGCGCTGCTCAATAGGTGAAGGAAAACATCGTGAGGAAACCGGCATGTCTAAGAACTAATCATTCGAAATCATGTCACATCCACCAACCCGCACTTGACCAGCGTGTGTGGATTAAGGCCTAAACTCTCAACTCGTAAGATAGTTGAGAGAAGACCCGTGCCCATCTGTAGGACACTAAAAAGGGTAGAAGTGTATGATCCTCGTAGAATGTTGCTTGCAGCTTATCCTGTCACGACTTGTAAAAAAAATCCAACTCTCCGAAAAAGCTCAAATATACTCATTAGAAATTAAGATTAAATAATTATGCGAGAATTTTCTTGAATATTCGAAGTAATTACATATTTTTGGAATTTCTGAATAGCTTTTATGAATCGGTATACAAAATATTTATTCCTGTAACATCTAATTAAATCTGTCAAAACTAAGGAAAGAATGTGTCCCACCAAAAATACAGTTTGATATTACTGTAACATTTGGTTTGTTAATGTTTTGGACATTTTGATTATTTCCTTTATGTCCCTTTGTTAGAAGCGGGTGCTTAATTAAATAAACATTGAATAATTTCGAGTCACGCAACGTAATTTGAAATTTTTGCTAACTTGGTCATTGTTTTTTGGGTCAAATACCTAACTTTACTTAGTAAATCTATGGAAATCTTTAAGTATGTATAATATTTTCATTCACCTAGTGAATAGTTCAAGGCAACAAGATTGATATTAATTAATTAGATATTTATTGATATTTTTTAATCATTAATATAATACTTGTGAATTCTACGATGCATGCTGTGTTAAACTGTAAGTGACTGTTGCGACTATAGATGTAATATGTAAACAGTCGTTGACTGACCTTAATATAAATATATAAATAAATTGTTTCACCGCCAGAAGTGCTCATTTTTTCCATAGGACCAGATTCCTCTGAACCAGGTAACCACCAGGAAAAATTCTTCTTAGAGATTCCTAATATTATATACACTATCATGAATAGGTATTATTCATAATAATAACAATATTTTCACACAGCACCATCTAGTCCCAAATTAAGCAATTACATGTGCTTGTGTTAAGGATACTTTTTTTGTAAATACTCGTACATACATCTATTAGATTAATTACACCCAGCCACAGAACATACGTTCTAGCTCATCACATAACGATTTGTTCTGGGTGGGAATCGAACCCACGACTTCCGGCTAGCAGTCAGGGTCATTAAACACTACGCCAACAGGCCAGTCAATAATATATTATAATTATATTTTTTTACCTTTGTACGAGCTGTTAGCCCGTACACTGAAATGTGTTAGTTGTTATCTACGAAGAAATGTTCACAGGAACAAAATCACTTTTTGTATTCGTTTCCGAAGAGAGTATTTATTGTACAAAAAATAATAATATAGTTTAAAATGTAGTTACAAATGTTAAGTAGGTTAAGCAGCGAAGGCGCAAAATCTCCTATTTGGCAAAATATTACTAACGCAGAATGAGTTAAAATGTCTGACTATGTAAAAATCTCACCTAGGAGGATAAATGGAAATTCTTACCTTCCATCAGACTATGAATGAGACTGGCTGGTACGACCCTCGTAGGCTTTTGGGCTCGCTAGCAGTACCCGAGATGCGCGCGAGCACATTGGCTGCGCGCGCGCTCGGCTTGGAACCAATATACACACGCGTGCCCTGTGTTGGTGGAACTGAAGGAGAAGCACTTGTACCCTTATTCTCTAGAGCCGTCGAGTACTTTGACTTTGCCCAGGTATATCCCCCTTCTCATATTTAACACAGATCCAGTACAAAACGATCTGTCAATCCCACAAGTCCAACTTTGTAATCAATATGCCCTGGTGGCCCACAGTGGTAGCATGAATCTTAGCATACAATTAAGTGACCCATGAGGCGCATCTGGACACAAAAAATATCCTAATTTTTGGGGACTGAGTCACCTTCGTCCGTGGGAGTGCACCATTTATCTGAATCCCCACACGTGGTCCCCGGGTGCTGCAAATCAGGTGACAATCAACTGGTAATTATGTTTACTGTTAATTAACTGGTGGTAGGCTTCGGGCTTCGGCCATGGTTAGCGACCACCCATAAGACAAAGCCGCACCGCCAAGCGGCTTTGCCGTGTTCCGGTGCGATGTCTGGTGACACCATTTAAGAGGTAGGTCGAAATTGTTGGTCCTTTATGGTTTCGACCTTAAGGAGTCTCATTTCACTGCCACCTTTTCAATGAAAATCATTCGTAATCACGAGTGAATCGGTCGAATCTACATCATTGCTTAACATCAGGTAAGATGTAGTAAAGCGCCAGCCTATTCAAGAATAAAAAAAGCTCCAGTATTTTCCGAAAAATGCTTTAAAAACAAATAGACTAATAGGGACATTTAACGAGTTCCCATAATTGCTGCAAAGAAACCTTATAAAAGACAATTAACTGCTGCTACTATTCTATTCAAACTAAATCCTATAAGAGCCCCCAACTTCGATAATCCCTTTTGCGTTCAATGTTTGGTTATGAAAAATATTGTAGAACTTATCGGCGTAATCAGTATTAAGTGAAGGTAATAGTTTATATGCCCTTTTTGCCAACCTAACTACGGCGTCCAGTCTGAGTTGACTAGCCAAATACGTAAAAGATATTATAGTACATAAGTGTACGCAAACAGAAATGCACTTTCTAGGTATAACTCTCTCAGTATCCGGTGGGAAGATTCATCAGACGTGACTGGTGAGAGATTGGTCTCGGAACCAACTTGAGTTAGTCTCAACACATCTCCAGCGCAGAATTTTTACCTGCGATCTCAAAGGCCGGAGCTGAACACGCTATCCCTTAGGCCACCGATGCAGTTTTTTGTTAAATAGATATAGCTGTAGGTTATAATTTGTTCCCAATTTGTTTCTTTAGAATAACGCTATGATGATGACGGAGGCAGTAAGGAATGCGACGATATCAGTAGCCCGGTTTGACGGTCCTTGCGCGAAATCTGCAGAACTCAGTGAAGCTCATGCTATAGCTGGACTAGTGACTAAAGTAGCACATGCACTGCTTTGCAATGATGTGCCAATGGTGTCTGGGTTTGTTGAAGCTGATCTGGGGGAAGTTGTATCACCCGCAAGGTTAGCATTACCACACACACAATTACAATGGAAAAATTACAATACACACAGTGGAAAAATTTGCGGAACACATTAAATATTTGATAAGTTAATAGATTTTTCCAAAATGGTTTGTCATGTTTTTCATAGTCCCATTTTACTAGACGTTAATTTTGTCATTTATATTTAAAATGTTAATGTTTTCTTTTTAATTGTGGTAGTTGCTATTAAGTGTGCACTAGAAAAGGCTTTTGCTAGATAACTTTAAAAAAAATTCTACTGATCTGTAATCATCTAATACTCTATAGCCTCGTTTTTACCCGATTGCAAAAGAAGGAGGGTTATATTTACAAAAGTCATGTCCTAGGCTATGGGTGTTACTTTCCCCATTTTTAGTACCTGTGTGTAAAAACTCACACCTTCATACTTTAATTTCGAGACGCGGAAAAAGTGTTGCGTAACTTTTGCGGCAGCTTAAATATTAAGGGCAGTAGGGTCTTGATCGATGGCCTCATTCATCAACATTTAGTCTGCCCTTCAAGCTAAAACTAGCTTTTCATTACTTTTAGGGCTCTTCTTAAGTAAAACCTTATTCGCATTTTTTTACGATTCTTATTCCAAAATTATATCTCTCAGAATTTTAGTTGATTTGTGTTGTGTGTGTATGTGACCAATATGTATGGACCAAAGAACATTACAACAAGATCTTCTGTCTTCAGATTTATTGGCAATCCTGTGGAGATTGGTGGATCGGGAATCTGTAAAAACCATGGATTACCGAAAATGACTGATTATGAAGCTGTGGTAGTAAACCTGGCTATAAACGATTTGTTTGTTAAACTGCAGCTTGTTAAAGAATGGTATGCCAAATACTGCAGCTCATCGAATCGTTTAGAAGCATTTAAAGACGATTTCTTTAATCCATCTTCACACGGAAGATTTGATGACTGTGCATACGGCAATTTGTGATCAGGTTTTTTTGTGATTGTGGGTGTTCTTACAAATTATTGTGTTTGTGATTTTATATACTTCTTTTTTAACATGTTTTTGTTTTATATTTTTAATATGTTTATGTTTTATATTCTATTTTGGACTTCATGTGTTTTGAAATAAAGTTTAGTACAAGCCGAATAATCTTTTCTTGTTTTATTCACAGAGTATAATTATAGTTGGAGTAAATTATTTGGAATCGTGCTACATAAACACGTACACTGTTCTAATATAAAACGATGACAATCTCACAAGTCCAACTTGTGAGATTGTGACTACAGAGGTATTATACACTTCTGGCAAGGGACAGGGAACATGATAACTATTTCTGGAAAATGCTAAAGCATTTCATGCTGAAATAATATTATTATTTTGGCAATACAGATACATGGGAAAGGACATGTTACTGAACTGCAACGGGATATGTAAGAGGCTTGATTTACCTCTACTGAAGAGCTATGAATTGGAATTGCTCGACAAAGCGTGCTCGGAGATAGAATACAAAATCAGAATGGTAAAAAAATGGTTTGGCCGTGAATCGGAGATGTGTCAGGATCGATTATCGCAGAAATACTTCCATAAAACTGATAGCAGTCCTCGTTTACTTGAATGTATTAATAAATTGCGTGTGTAACATTTACAGCAATACATCTTGGTTAAATAAGGAATAACCACATGTTGACCAGCTGTCATATTTGATCTAGTTTGAGTGTGTTCACACGGAAGTATAAACTACCAGTATTCATCTGGGGAGCTATCAGAGCTAGTTGTAGCAACTTAAAACTTTGATGAGCTTGTGCCTCATATATCACATTTGTGCTAGAATTGTGGTCAAATGGTGTGTAATGATGACATTGATATTTTTTTTATAATTGAAAGTACGTAGAACATTTTTGTCATTGATGTTAGATGATAGTGTCAGACCATACACTATTCTACTACGTTTTAGTACTACTGCAATAGTGATTTGGGCCACTATTTCTTGAATGGGCACTTTGGCATTTGTCAACGTTATAGTTGGTGTACTGTGAATCAAGATTTTATTGTAATGAAACTTGTTGCTGTTTAAGAAAGTGTAAAAATATAAAATTTTATAAACATAGTAAAGCATAAATCACAACGTTGGTTAGTTTTATTTTTATTATTAACTATTTACATATAGACAATACTTATACTTTTATGGTCCATTTCTGGCGAATGGTGGACTACCGTTGGTGATAAAATTCATTTTGCCAGCCATTCTGTAACAAAACATAACAAAAATTCAACCTAAATGACTATTAGGTGTAAGCTGAGGTGGTCAATACTACTACACATTTCACATACCTACAGTATTGCTTAAGGAAAGCGTATGTTTTAGGTTAGTATGGCTAGCCTATTGCTATGGTTATGGGCTGTAGTCAAAGTAGTTCAAGCCACCCGTCAAATCCTAACTTTAGGAAGGTTTAATCAACTAAATAAGAATGTTTCCTCATGAAATTAGGTTCTGCTAAATCCTTCAAGTACGAAGAAGAAAATTGTTCACGGCAGCGAAACTAACAATCTTCAGACTTAACAGCTCTATTCCACCCTGTTTCGAAATGAAACTGACCTCTAATCACTGCAGTCTACCTACACTATATTTAAAAGTAGTTAACTTACGGTGGTCCAGCAGCAATCCCCATATATCCATCGATCTGGAAGCTGCAAGGTCTTGTAGCCGAGGTCCAGTCCGGACAAAGTGTCGCTGGGAACCCTCTCGGATTGGATAATGACTCCGAGTACAATCTCCATGCTCGGACGTGGCTGCAGCCATCTTAACAGATAATTTTAAAAAGTTACGTCTTTCTCACTGTACTGAAATTCTCTATACCACCTGTATGATTAGTGTGACAAGTGTCGTAAGTGGAATGTTCTGGGGCTAGTTCGTGAGTGAAGACAATATTTAGAAAGAATATTTAAAGAATATTTAGAGGGAAATCCATATGGCACATGACACTATTCTATGTTCATATAATAATAGTCTTAAGTAATTTAAATTTGACTTGTATAATTATTGTGTTCAGTGACATTAGGTAACTCTTCTAACATTGTATTTACTATTGACTGAGATTTAATTGTTCTTATCATTTATTGTATATTTTAATTCTTAAACTCCATTGACATTAATAAGTATTACACTTAGATAAATAAAAATTAGACATAATTTGCATGCCCATGTCACGGCAAAACGTGGAGAACACTTTACCTTACTTTAATGTTAACACCTATAATGTATCTACCCATATTTGCATATAAATATATGAATATGAAGACCACGTCTTGGCAAACTTAGTGTAGAATGGCCTCCAAGTAAAATGACGATCGGCAGTAGGTGGATACTACAAGCGAAAGACGGTGAAATGGAGATTATTGAGAGAGGCCTATATCCAGCAGTAGACTGCAATAGGCCGATGATGATAAACCGTTCTACAACAAACGTTATAAAAAGGGTTTCTAGTAGAGCTAACATCTCTCCATACAGTAGCCCGAGAATGAGGACTTTGATTTCGCAGCAGCTCTGACTGTAGTAGTTTTTACATAAACAAATGTAACAATTGCACAAATCTCCTCCAGTACACGTTTGACGATGTTATGTGCCGTACCGATTGGTTCATCGCCGCTGCTCAATATCGGTGAAGGAAACCGGCATCTCTAAAACTAACATTCCAGGACCTGTGACATCCACCAACCCGCACTTGTCCAGCGTATGTGGATTAATACAATATAAATACAAAATATAAAATACAAAAAAACTCTCATGAATTTGACTTTCTTTCTTTCTTGGGTTAGTTAGGAAAGTCAATTTTAGGATTAAAATTAGGATAAAATACATATTTTATAATGAGTACATTTTAATAAAACCTATGGTCATCTATAAAAAGTCCGCCCTGAATTGTACCTGGTGCAAAAGTGACCATCACAGTGGCTGCATTCCCTCTTCGAATGGCGATAGTCAGCTTTTGCACAAGATATGATGAGGCGCAGGTCAGAGTCGATAATATTTTATAAGAATACTAGCTGCCCCAGCGAACTTCGTACCGCCAGCGGACAAAATTGTGAATCTAAACCATTCCCAGATCCCCTTGAACACACACAAAAAATTTCATCAAAATCGGTCCAGTCGTTTAGGAGGAGTTCAGTCACATACACAAGAAATATATATATTAAGATTTAAATAAAACCTACACGTAACATATATTTTTAATACAGTCATATTAGTTAGCTATCTAAGTGATCTGCAAGTGACATTTTGGTTAACGATCAATCTTGGCAGAATGCCAGCGTAGCTTACAAACCGAGCTAGATAAACGTTACCGAGCACTGATGGGAGACGAAGATAAACAGAAACCAGTATTGTAATGAGCCAGATATACTTAAAGTTAGGCACTTATTTAGTTTTTTTTTTGTATTCTGCAATAGGCTTACACTTGAATACAACTTGCCCGATGTTAAGCAATGATGTAGTGTACGACGATACAATGTATCCCGATTCACTAGCAATTACGAATGATTTTCGGCGGGAAGGTGGCATATGGTTAGAAACCATATATGAGCAAAAAATACCTTACCTCTTAAATGCCGTCACCAGACTTAGCACCGGAACATGGCTAGGCCGCTTGAATATGCAGCTTTGTTCGGTGGGTGGTCACTAACCTCGGCCGAAGCCTACCACCAGTTAATTACCAGTAAACATAATTACCAGTTGATTGATTGTCACCTGATTTGAACGTCCCGGGAACCATGTGTGGGGATTTAGATAAAAGGTGCACTCCCACGGACTAAGGTGACTCAGCCCCCAGTTTAGTTTATAGAAGTTTACTGGTAGGTATAGATTTTTTTTTTGTAATATTACTAGTGCTGGATTTAGTTTACTTGATTCTCTACGCATGTGACTCCCCTAGTGATGTACCTACGACTAGCATCTAAAGGTAACCAACATCTAACCAACTTATGCATCTAAGTATCGAATTAACTTTCAAACTACAGGGTAAGTACCTAGGTAGGTAAAAATTCAAATTCGTTATTCACAGGTCGTGGTTTTGAATTTCGATTCCTACCCAAGTCTTAGATTTCTAGTGTAGATAGTTTCTCTTGTGTCTGGGTGTAACTATCTATTATGTATGTATTTACACAAAAAAAAAATGTTATAAATACATACTGTGGGAATTGAAAAGACTTTGCTGAAAATCAGTGCTGTGAGTCGCCTCTGGTAGGTACTCACCGCGTTTACTGAGCAATGTCCATGTTTGACACAGATGAGTCACACGTACAGCCTACTCTTTTCTACATATGTTTTTTTTATTTAATTGTGTGTGTCCTGTTTGTGTATCTATGTCCTGTAGATAAAGAACCATGTATTACAATTGCATGTATTTACAAAAGAAAAGTATTTTATGTTATGTAGTATAATATCAGTTATCTGGTTTCCATAGTACAAGTTCTACTTAGTTTGGGATCAGATGGCCGTGTGTGTCACCTGTGCAGCGCGCCGCCATATCAGCCGCTTGCTAGGGTTCACTGACTGCTAATTTTATACCGCGCGCTTTCATTGATATTATTACGAAAAGATCGTCCATAATTTGCTGATTTTATGTCGAATAAAAAATGAGTCACCTTCGTCCGTGAGTTTAATTGACCTTTAATTGAATCCCCACTCGTGGTCCCCGGGTGGTAGGCTTCGGCCGTGATTAGTGACCACCCACTAGACAAAGCCGCACCGCCAAGCGGCCTTGCCGTGTTCCGGTGAGATGTCTGGTGACACCATGGACAGAGGGTGGGTCGGAATTGTTGCTCCTTTAAGGTATCTAACCTTAAGGAGGCTCATTCCACTGCCACCTTCTCACCGATAATCATTCGTAATCACGAGTGAATCGGTATACTAGGCTGGCGCGTTCCATCGTAGACTACATCATTGCTTAACACCAGGCAAGTTGTAATCAAGCGCCAGCCTATCGAAGAATAAAAAAATAACGAATTGAACAATTAATGCGCTCTATTTACTGATACAAAACTACCAAAAAATTGCGCATCGATTTAAAAGTTTCCCAGTATCTGATAAGAATACCCAGATGAACCCAAAACAATATTTTCAACATCTCGAATAACACAATGGCGCATTGAATAATGGACCTAATTAACTTTAGCATAAAGATGACTATGCAACTACCTACGCATAAAAACAGTGTACCTTACACACGTGATCAGCGAAACCCATTCAATTTAAATTTTATGCAGAACCTTATGTTTGCCCCAAATAAGCATTATCATTCTTAATTAAGGTGCCCATTTGTGAGGTTCATAAAGGCCACGTATCGTGGTTTTATGAAGCATTTCATTGTACATTTTTAACTAACTTTCATTTGCATATAGGTACTATACCTACTTTTTTTTAATTAGGTGAAAGACTTATTCACTTTGATTTTCTTCAACGTATATGCTGCCCGACTGGGAAGTAACCTCCACCTTACGAATTATACGCAGTGTATTAAATTTTAGTAGCATTAGCTAGCCATCTAGCCCATCGACATCTAAAAGGTCGGCAACGCACAGGTGTCGCCTCTGGTGTGGCAAGGGTCCTATATGCTACAGTGACCGCTTACCATTAGGTGGGCAGTATGCTTTAAAGAGGTTTATTTGCAAACATTAGGGGCTTTTAATAAAGTGATATGCCCCCCCAAATAATCATGTAGGTATTTCCCAGTCTAACCTAATGCGGCTAGCTATCAGAATTAAACGTAGGTAACAGAGGTGATTAGGACTATATTAAGCTTCTGACTACCTGTAACGATTGTCATAGATAGGTATATTAAATGACAATCCGAAGTCCGATGGCTAAACATGTTCTCCAAGCCACGGAGAGTACCTAGTCCCTCAACCAACCAGACATCGAAACAAATCTTTGTTGTAACACAAAGATTGCCTGGGGCGAGAATCGAACCCACGACCTCAACAAATCTTTGTTGTGACACATAAATTGTCCGGCATGGGGATCGAGCCCGCTACCACCCGAGCACAGTAGCCCATAGCGGCATAGCCCAATCGGGCCACTTACCTACACCGCAGAACAGCTATACTACAGTAGGTAGAGTCAGCATGAACTTTTTTTACTCACGTCTTTCGATATCGTCGTAATGTCAAAGCGTATATTTGTATGGAAAAGAACTACGCCATCTGTTCATTTCCCATACAAAAATACGCATAAACATTACAACGATACCGAAAGACGAGAGTAGAAAAAGTTCGTGCTCCTCTACCGAGGTCTTCTCGAAAGTGCTCGTTAGTCGATAACCCTTAAATTATCCGTCCGTGTAACAAGTAGATAAAATATACCAAAAAGTACATTTTTTTTCAGATTACACGCAAACGCTAATAATAGCTTTTTGAAAAGCAAACAAGGCTGACGCGACGTACCCTCTACCCCTTGCCTTGATTCCTTAAGTTGCATTCATACTGTTGTAGAATAGAATAGAATACAATTTATTTGCTTAGAATGTAGGTACATTATATATAGGTGTATTAGTCATTAGATACATGTGTATGAGCTATACATTCCGCCTTAAAATTAACAAGCAATTGTTTTTTGTTTAATTTGTTTTACCTAGGTATATTCAATGATATTAAATAATAACTTTTACATACCTCACTTTTCTAAATGCTAAGCAGTCGAGACGTTAGTAATATCTTATCTTATATCTTTAAATGAGCAATTCTTGTATATAGATATGTATGTATAATTGGAATCTCGAAATCGGCTCCAACGATTTTCATAAAATTTAGTATATGGGGGTTTCGGGGGCGATAAATCGATCTAGCTAGGAATCATTTTTAGAAAATGTCATTTAAAAAAAAATACCGTGCAAAGCTCGGTCATCCAGATATTAATTATTAATATGACATGTCATGTAATATTTGACAACAACGTACTGTGATAACAATAAATAACATTTTCTAACCCAACTACATTACACTAAAGCTGTCAGTTTGTGTACATTAATTGGCGTAATTCACTATTTGTCAAAAGTTACTTAGATAACTACTACATAACAAAGTAAAAAATCAATGACGGCGCCTCGCGGAATGAAAAATATTAAGTTTGTTTCTTTTTTACTCGTATACCACGAACCGTGTTACTCCACGAACCACGGACGAACCTCAGCTCCGGAGTTACACAACTCATTCATTAATCCGGCTGTTTAAAAGTTACTTTAGAAGTAACTGCAGTGTGTAAGCTCCATTAGACATCGCCCGCAGCATCCGTGACGTCAGAGTATCGATCGTACCAAACGTGCGGCGCTAGGGTTGCACCCACTATCAAACTAACGAGCCCCAATTTGACGGGAAATTGGTTTTAGTGTCGTGTAAATTGTTTATCGCGGTTGTATCGTACGATTATTGTTGTCTTTATAACAACATTAGCTTTGTTAAGAATGTTAATAATATTTAGCTATTTGCATTATTCAGGGAATATGAAGGCAGTAGTACATTTTATAAACATATTCCCCATAAAGGTCATCTAGGTATTTTTACATTGGTAAGATTTTAGAACTAATTAGCGCATTTTCATGCAGTTTTTCTATTTTGTAGTAAAAAAAACCTGAAGACCTACCTAGCTAGGCAAAAATATAAATAAAAACCGGTCAATTGCGAGTTGGACCTGCACATAAATGGTTCCGACAACGAACACAATGGTTCCGATGGTTTGTTTGTATATACACAACGCCATCTCGTTCCATATTAATCAACTATATTTACTTGAGTTATGGGTACTAAGAAGGAACGGATATAATACTTAAATACATTTTTTTTAATATAAATACATACACAATATAGATAAATTACACCTAGACACCGAATAAACAATCGTGCTCATCACACAAAGATTTCTCCTGGGTGGGAATCGAACCCACGAGCTTTGGCTTAGCTGTCAGGGTCACTAACTAACTGGCCAATCAAGGGTTCCTAGTTTATTACGGATCCCTAAAAAGATTTCGCAGCATTTAGATCATTATTACGTTATATTACTTCATTTGTGTTAAAAAGTAAATTAATAACACTTACATATAAACCGAAACTCTCGGTTTCTAACTAACTCGTCCACCCAACATCCAGGCTGCACCCACTTCCCAGGATTCGCGTAGAAGTCCACATCACCAATAGCCTGAGGGAATCCAAATATCCCAGGGTTTGTATGAAGCACATCTACGAATGCCGCGTCACCTTTTGCTAGATGGCCATCGTTGTTTGAAAATCTGTACCCGGGGTATGCTGGGTCTAACCCTGGAATAAGGAAATGTCGTTTGTAATGTGCGCCCACTCCTACTAGACATTAGAAAACATTATATTAGGGTAGTACTCGTAAGCTAAATAGTAGGCGGATTAGTAAGCTGAAGTGGCAGTGGGCCGGTCATATCTGCCGCAGAACCGACAACCGCTGGGGAATTCGAGTTCTTGGGTGGAGACCACGAATTGGCAAACGTAGCGTAGGACACCCTCAGACTAGGTGGAGTGGCGATCTTACCTGCTGAGGCCGGTAAGAGCTGGATGAAGAAACCGTGTTTCGTAAATGACAGTTGAATCCTTGTTTTTCAAATACATTCATAAGATTTTTTTTATTCTTCGATAGGCTGGCGCTTGACTACCACTTGCCTGATGATAAGCAATGATGTAGTCTACGATGGAACGCGCCAGTCTATTATACCGATTCACTCATGATTACGAATGATTATCGGTGAGAAGGTGGCAGTAGAATGAGCCTCCATATGGTTAGAAACCTTAAAGAGGCAACAATTCCGACCCACCCTCTCTGCATGGTGTCACCAGACATCGCACCGGAACACGGCAAGGCCGCTTAGCGGTGTGGCTTTATCTGGTTGGTGGTCACTAACCACGGCCGGAGCCTACCACCAGTTGATTGTCACCTGATTTGCACCACCCGAGGACCACGTGTGGGGATTCAATTAAAGGTGTACACCCACGGACGAAGGTGACTCAGCCCCCATGATTATAATTAAAATAATTATAATTTTTAATTTTTAATCATATGTCATTTACGTTTAAGCATACGTAATGCCAAGAAACTTAAAATCGATCAGTGCAAAATATTGGCCAATCATGTTTTATCCAACAAAAAAATAATTTAAAACTTCGCAACTTAATGCATTTCTTCTGTTTTAAAAATACAAAACCTTACTTAACTCAATTAAAGTGTTACCTACCAGTAATCCTTCCTAGCAATAAGCCTCTCGCTCTCAAGTGCTTCCCAGCGAACCCAGCCGCTTCAGCGCCTAGAGAGAAGCCGACTATGTGCAGCGTCGAGGGCGGAATTCCAGTCGAGTTGAGGAACTGCACGAAGTTCGCCAACTGTCTGCCCATGTACCTCGTGTTTCTTACGGCTGAAATGTACCTGTGAAATATCTCCATTTTTAAATGGGATGTAATAGTAGGTAGGTTCTCAATTATGTAAGGGTTAAGTGGATTGCACACCAAGAGCTAAACTAAGTTAGTTTAGTTGGCATAGCTGACGCAGTTTTTTTTTCTTGTGGGCAAACTGCTATGTGAACTAATTAAAACATGCCAAGCTAAGTGAGCCGATGTGCAGCTGCACAAGCTTATAGCCACAAGCTTAAGCCCACCCCACCTACCCCGCAGTCAACTCCCACTGAAAGAGCCGCAGCCAGCAGTGGCTTTTTGAGACAAAAGTGCAAAACATAAAAATCATTTTGAATTTTATTTAGGTGACGAAAAAGTTCATAGTCAATTGAAGGTAAAGGAGAGGCAGTCGCTGAAAGGCTGCCTGTCTTTCAATCCTACGAACCCGTGTTGTTCTCACAAGCAAGAACATATGTACTGAGTGGTGTCTCTGTATATCTGTGTACAAGTTTGAGGTATTTTGTGAGGTAGTGAGCGAAATACCTAGTGCTTAGATAATTCGGAGATTTATCTGTAGGTTAGACTCTTTCTGCCTATGTGAATAATTGATTAATAGATTAGTTAAATAGTTACCCTCTTGTTTATAAAACTGATAATGCATCTAAAGGCTCCTTTCTAAGACTTCCTTTATCTATCCGTATTTTAACGAGCCTTTATATGTGTATCAGTTTATGAAACATTTGACTTTTTTGAATAACTTCGCATTAGAACGCAATAACGCGAGTTGAGAGAGTTTAGGCCTTATTCACACACACTGGCCAAGTGCGGGTTGCAGTAATACGGATCATTCTTTGAAAATTAAGCACTTTTTTCATTATAAAAGCTTTACAAATGCAATTTAATTAGTTACGAGATGGACTGCAGTGTCTTGGGCGCGGGTCGAGCACATAAATTTAGTCAAACGCTTGGCTAGGAGCCATAGTGCAATAAATATAAAAAGTATTAGACACTCCCGGGGGGAAAATGTTTGATTTCTCCAGTTTTCACGTATGCGCAGTTATATTTAAATAAGTGGTAATACTGTCTGTTAGAGGCACTGTTATGTACATATGTGTACCTTCAGTTACATTTTATTAGACACATCGCTTTGTAGTAATTCTATATTAAGTAGAATGGTGGTGGGTTAAGAGAGCAGCAGAGAGCGACCTCGCCTTTGACTGAAGTATAAGGTCGCGGGTTCGATCCCCGGACACATTTTATTGCACACATTGCTTTCTAGCAATTCTATAATAAGTAGAGTAGTGATAGTAGGTGGCGCCTCGCTTTTGAAATATGAGGTCACGGGTTCGATTTCTGGACGACGTACACATCTTTGCGTGAATTGTTTTATTTGCGCTGCGAGTACGGGTGTAGGAAAACATCGTGAGGAAACCGTCATGTCTAAGAACTAATCATTCAAGGACATGTGACATCCACAAACTTGGCCAGCGTGTGTGGAATAAGGCCTAAACTGTCTCAACTCAGCTTAACGTAAGATAGTTGAGAGAAGACCAGTGCCCAGCAGTGGGACATTAAAAGGATACATCTTATTATAAGTTACTTACAAACCAATAAAATATTATTATGCTTACCAGGGAAACACGATGAGTCGCGACCAATCAACAGCGATAAAGTTGTAACTGCCGGCCGAAAGGAATGCTACAAGTCATAAATATTTTATTAATACTTATTACTTTACTTAATCCGAACTTAATAGCAACTTAATAAAGGTTTGATTGTTGTAACTTTAAGTTAAACTAAAATTTTAACAATGCAATCGATTGATATTTAACAAACTGTAATAAGTAGTTTGATACGAATGGTTATATATTATAGCGACCGCCCGCGACTTCGTCCGCGTGGATTTGGGTTTATTTCGAAAAAAAAGGTGGCCTATGTTCATTCTCAGGGTCTAAAGATTGTCTGTGCCAAGTTTCATCAAAATCGGTTGAGAGGTTTAAGCGGAAAAGCGTAACAGACAGACAGAGTTACTTTCGCATTTATAATATTAGTAGGGATTTTTAATTGTAACTCCGTCGTTTGTAGACCAATCATTATTTTTAAGCAATCATTTGAACTAGATTTTTTTTGCCGAATCATAATTGTATTAATGGTAAGTTTACAAAAGGTTTCGTTTTACAAAAGTCGACCAAAAAGAAAAATCATTGTTGCAACTCTAAGTTCGGAGTTATGCCCGAAAAACTAATAACTCCTCGCTTAAATAAAAAAAATGCCATGCCCGATAAATTGAGACCTGGATGACGTCACAGACGTATGGTTGTAGTACTGTGCACAAAAAAAATATCACAAAAAGTTTCCACCCGCGACTTCGTCTTTGCTATTTTTTTATTCTATACAAGTTATTTTTACTGCCTGATCAACGGGTAAACACAACGCTTTGTTCCGTTTTTCGTTTTCAAAAAAGTCCAACACTTTTAGCAAGAGATCTCTCTCTCCACTATCAAAATTTTTACCCTTAATTAAAACAATAAACTTAACACAAAAAATAACAATAAAATACAGCAGTAACACTAATAACTATTACGAAACAGTACCTATCCAATCTATACTAATATTATAAAGCTGATAAGTTTGTTTGTTTGAACGCGCTAATCACAGAAACTACCGGTTCGAAATGAAAAATTCTTTTTGTGTTGGATAATCCATTTATCGATGAAGGCTATAGGCTACTTTTTATCCCACTGCTGGGCACGATATATAACGATTTAATGATGGTCACGCGGGCGAAGCCGCCGGCGGAAAGCTATAAGATTGTAAAATCGGAGCACGTGGTCGTTGCGTGACGCCAGTACGAGACTAAGTTGTTAAAAAAATGGCGTTGCCTACAGTACAACACGGGAACTGCAGGGGACGTTACAGGGGTAGCGGGCACAGGGTTGAATTCCAGGCGAGTCTCAATTTATCGCGCACGGGTAGTAAATACTTAAAGCGAAATGTGAATGATATACACCTCTCCTTACCCCTTCGGATAAAACACACGTGTGCTAATTACAATTCTGACATTAGTTTTAATTGACATTAAGGTTTATTTAATTAAATGCGTGTTATGTTAATTAACGATAACATTGACACATTTAATTAGTATTCTCAATTAATTCACTGATTGCCATTAAATTAATTTTCAAAGCAATCAGAATTTACCATCAAAATGTAGTCATCGAGATCAGAATGAAAGATCTTCAGAAAAATAATTGATGAGTTTTTAACCCCCGACAAAAAAGAGTGGCATTATAAGACTATCGTATTTACCTATCTATTAAACAATTGAGCAGCGGTAGCGCAGCGGTATCGACCTCGCCTTTAAAATATATGGTCGCGGGTTTAATCCCGAGTCGCGCCCACACATCTTTGTGTGTATGCGCTGTGTGTATCAGCGCTGCTTAATATCGTTGAAGAAATACATCGAACGGAAACCAGCATGTCTAAGACTAATCATTCGGTGACATGTGACATCCACCAACCCGCCAGCGTGTGTAGATTAGGGCATAAACTCTCAACTCGTAAGATGGTTGAGAAAAGACCAGTGCCCTGCAGTAACACTAAAAGGTGTTAAATTGAGAAGAGCCCTCTTTAAATTTATGTATCATCATCATGGTATCATAGCGCTTAAACGAAAGGACCGATTGGGATAATGTACTTCATACAAAAGGTGAAAATCAAAGATCAAAATGTTTCTTCTATGTTAGGGGTGTCATCAAATTTTTAATTTAAAATTACCTATTTCCTACATAAGCCGAGAGCACACCGAGAGCTTTTAAGCCTAGATATAGTGAATCTTACCATTTCTAACAGTAGTAGTGCCAACACCAGAGACTGATTCAGAAAACCCCATCACGTATATAACCGTGGGGTTGGCTCTATTGAATGTGGTCGCACGCAACCCATTTGCATCACCTTGCTGTATGATTTGAAACGTCGTTGGATTAGACCTGAAAACAAAAAAAATCAGATCTAAATACATTGTTTTAATGAAGTAAACAATATAGAAATAAAACTGCTTTTTAACGGATTTTATTGCGGTTTATTTTAGATTTTAGATCCCAACGTTTCAAAGTCTTTTCAGACTTCATGTTCACGGATGGACGGTGGTATTTGACGTCCAAAAATATTACTCACAATTATTACTGACTACCTTCAAACATTAATATTTAAGTTGCGTTAAAAAAAACCGCGATAAAATCCGTTAAAAAGTTGTTTTATTTCAAAGTGTGTTATTCGCGTAAATCTAAGACAATACTATGTAAACAATATTGATCAATTCCTAAAGGGAAGCCGATTGGAATCGGCTTGTATGGACTCTTCGCCACTGGTATCTATTCTTACTCAACCCGGAATTCGTGTCTGGTTTCATAAAACCATAATTTATGACTGGACCAACGAGATAGTAATCAATGACCTTCAATTAAATAATAGAGCGGTTTGACCAAAATGAACGGTCTATGAGCACCATGAAAATATTTGTAACAAATTAATGCGTCCGCGACACCGCGAGAACTACAGTTTACATAATAGATACTAGTTAACAATGGAATAGCATTTACGCAATCCGAAAGTAAATTCTATTTGTATTAACTTTTATTTTTAAAACCTGAGTAACAGTCACGGCCTAATGATGTACCATTAGATTTAAGTAAATCTTATCGGTATATGTATACGTTTGTTTACAGCACAAAGATATAATCTAAATATTAACCTACCTAAATACAGAACTAAACTAACTAATGCATAACATAAACTAATGCGTCAAAAAATTCTCCCGCATCATAATCCCGTCGGTAAGATGCTATTCATGCCGCAGGTCGTGGGTTCGATTCCCACCTGAGACAAACATTAGTGTGCAAGAACATGTCTGTTCGTCTTGAGTCTGGGTGTAATTATCTATATTTAAGTATGTATTTACAAAAAAAAAGTATTACATGTAGTATGTTACCAGTTATCTGGTTGCCATAATACAAGCTCTGCTTAGTTTGGGATCAGATGACCGTGTGTGTTAATGTCACACTATATTATTATTATATTATTATTATTTATTTCTAAAAGACCATTGTTTGCATATAGGGAAACGTAACTATTATTATGTAATGATATGAATCCTAAATTGAAATAGACATTTCCCAGCAAAGCAGTAGGTGTCCTTTGGAGTTCTGTCACTAAAATGACGTCAAAGCCTATAAAAATAGCAACACATGTCATGTTCTGCTCCTAATAAGCACCTGTTACTGCATTTTTACATAACGACATGTAATCATGAAAAGGTTACAGCAATTACGGCTCACGTCATGAAAAAACCGCGAACAGCGTTAGACATGAACTCTCTTTTATTGTTCAAATCATAACTTCATTGAATATTGGTATAAATAATGCAGTTTCTTTGTTGTTATTGTTCTCCTGACGATTACGGTCCCTGCATTACTGATATCCGCGTTGACTTTTCTTTCAGCCGTGGTTAGTGACCACCCACCAGACAGCCGCACCACCAAGCGGCCTTGCCTTGTTCCGGTGCGATGTCTAGTGATACTATGCAGAGAGGGTAGGTTGGAATGTTGCCCCTTTAAGGTTTCTAACCATATGGAGGCTCATTCCACTGCCACCTTCTCACCGATAATCATTCGTAATCACGAGTGAATCGGTATACTGGGCTGGTGCGTTCCATCGTAGACTACATCCTTGCTTAACATCAGGCAAGTTGTAGTCAAGCGCCAGCCTATAGAAAAATAAAAAAAACAACAGCCCGGAAAATGTCCTGAGCCGAGGTTCGTCCCCACATGGGTAACCCTCATGGCAGTTGTCAAGTACTTAAACTGTTCGAGCATCTTCGATTCTTCCAGCAGATTGGGTAGGTCATACGTAACAAAAAAATTGTTGTTGTGTTAAGAAGATACCAATTTATTAATAAAATTGGTACTACCAAGCCTACTGTAAGAACTTTGTATACATGACTGGAGCAAATAAAGAATTGAATTGAATTGAAACCACTCAGATTTATATGGCAGAGGTGATTGATTAAGTGTGCAGACAAAGACTGGATGAGAATAGTTGTAGATCGTGTCAAATGGCGTAGTATACAGCAGTCAATCCAGCAGTAAATTAAAATAGGCTTATTAGATCCTTTATGTGGCTGATGATAAGAATGTCCTGGGACATTAACACACACGGCCATATGATCCCAAACTAAGCAGAGTTTGTACTATTGGAACCAGATAACTAACAAAACACTGCAAATAGTATCTACTTTTATTTAATATAGGTACATACTTAATATAGGTAACTACACTCAAACTCAAAACAAAAGATATGTTCATCAAACAAATGTCTGTCTTGGGTGAGAATCGAACCCACGACCTGCGACGAAAAAGCAGTATCTTTCCGCCACGCCACCTGTCCCTGTAGAATTTGATTTCCTTAAAGTATCATATACTACATATCTGAGTACCTATATACATATTTATCTCAACATGATTATTCCACGCTCTCCTGAGGAAAATCGCCATGATAGACAGACCACCGGATACAAAGCGATTAGGGATCCTTCTTTATTTTTGGGGTAAGGAACCTTTGAAATTAAGTATCGTAGTCCTTACCTGGTAAATAATTTGTATTGTATATCGATGGCGTCATCCCTAGGGCAGCAATAGTCGCACTGCCCAATCGGACCAGTCATAAAACATATTTCAGCAACACCTGTAACAATTTTAGCTAATTTTGACTGTGGATACACATGAGATTCATAATCATTAACAGCCTGACACTGTTGTTGCCTTTCTATAGCTACTGAGCAGGATCTGCGGGCTACTTCCGACCTCAAACCAGTCGTCATCATTGTCGTCACTTCAGGGAATATTTCTTCAAAAACAAAACACATCACCGCATAATATTTAGCAAATTTGTTGGGAACTTTATAATACAAAGAACCCGATTCTCACACTTTAGACATTTATCTCGAATTAGAAATAATGTGCCGCAAAAAATGGCGAAAAAACTAATGCATTATTGACATTAATGTCGATTGCTTAAAAATTAGTCATTCGGATCTTGAAGTTGTTTCTTCACTTCTAATTTTTTTAGTAAAAACATATAGCAAAAGAATTACGAATATAGGTATTGATTAATCTCTGCCACCATTACTCTTGTAATGGTATCTTTGTTGTTCCACATGAAGCTGCGTCAGCTTTCCACTGCTATTTACTTACGTTATTGTTAATTTTGAACAGTCTTCGTGTAATGGTTAGCTAAAATATGACATAGAAAGTGTTCAATATGTCATTTATCACCATGAATACAACACCTGTTGAAGGTAGCATGTTAGATCCTCGATCGTGCCCACACATCTTTGTGTAAATTATTTCATCACTGCTCAAGGTTACGGAATAAATTTGAGAAACGGACATTTCTAAAACCTAATCATTCAAGGACATGTGATACGCACCGCCCCGTACATAGCCAGCGTGTGTGCATTTAAGGCCTAATCTCTCTCAATTCTTAAGATACGGCAGTAGCCGTGGGAGACTACACGAATTAATTAGTATTTTTTTGAAGTTAGTGTAACCCTACCTCTTAGTTTCCTATATTGTGAGTACCTAATAGTTTAAGTGTGGAGACGAATATTTTTTTTAAAGGCGAGGCCGATATCCCTGCGCCACAGCAGCTCAAGTTTAACCTTAACAAAAATGTATCTCTACTTCACATA
Source organism: Meganola albula (assembly GCA_936450015.1). Lineage (NCBI taxonomy): Eukaryota > Metazoa > Arthropoda > Insecta > Lepidoptera > Nolidae > Meganola > Meganola albula. The sequence goes on along the minus strand of OW388159.1, from coordinate 4,156,851 downwards.
TATATTATCTATCATTCTAAACTAAGTATACATAACAGAACGCAATTGTATAATATTCACATGCTTAAGAAAATTACAAAGCATTGTTATCTATAATCTAAGTAAATCTTGTCGACTCGTTTCTAAAATTGAATAGGTAAACATTAAAAACATTTACATATTATCTTATTACCTACTTATGTATATTTTTCCTTAGAATCATGCAAATAAAATCAGAGCTCTGCGGCCGCGCTGCTCAACGGTACGTATATGTATACAGTGAAACGAAAGACTAAAAAGAACAAAATGTATGGGAATGACATTCACCTTCGAAAAGACACGTGACAATCTTATGTCAATCCCACACATTTTGTTCTTCTCGATCTTTGGTTATCGCTTTGCTAAGTCACCTATCTTGGGGCCCAGTAGTCCTAAGGATTAGCGCTTTCAATCAAGCAAACTCATCAGCTTTATAATATTGGACAAGAAAAAGGTCCTTACTAATTAACTATCTCAATACGAGGCTAATTATAGAACTACTAGCTTCCGCCCGCGGTTTCGCCTGCGAAATTGATCTCACTAATCTTGTTTCTCCATACAAACTTTGGAACCCCGTTTCACCCCCTTAAAGGGTGAGTTTTGAACGAACGAACCTATGTGCCAAATTTGGAGTCTCCAGACCCAGCGGTTTGGGCTCTGCGTTGATATGTCAGTCAGTCAGTTTCTTCTTTTATATATTTAGATAGATAGACCGTTTAACTCGCGTATCGCCTATCGCCAAGATTCTGACTCCTCAAGCTGCACAGACAGTGATGATGATTCAAGCGATATGAATATTAGTGACGAATAGTCTTACATTACTTTTATCTGTGGCTAAATAGTTCTTATGAGATTTAATTAATGTTTTATGACTTTGTACCTCAGATGCCGATACGCGAGTTAAACGGTCGGCCTATAAACTAACTAATGCCTTACCTAAACTGATGAGTCTTCAAATTCTTCCGCAACATTCTTCGCAGTATAGTTTGCTTAGATTAGTACGAGTAGGTTTTCGTACGTTCGAGGATATAATATGACATTTATCAACGCGTAATGGCTAGCAGGTGGGCCTTCAATATTTTCAACTCGTAAGATAGTTGAACAACAGCAATAAAGGCCACTTGCATCGTCATCACTATCATCAACCATTCTAGTCCACTGCTTGACATGGGCCTCTCCTAACGCACGCCACTGAGCACGATCCGTGGCTTTTCTCATCCAGTTCTTGCCGGAGGCGGCCCTGCTGAGATCGTCGCTCCAACTAGTCATTTACGCACTGTCCCGCCCCTAGGGGAAGGCAGGCGTGTATGAGACTCGTGGCACCGATAAGCGCTGCCCCCCGACCGCGATGCCGCTTTAACGACACCGAGGGCGAGGGTAATACTCAATAAACCAAAAGCGTTCTATCTTTCACCTTAGGGCATGGTCCAACGAAACAGCTAGACACAGAACATGTTGCTCAGCAGGGTCACGGGAACCAAGATGTGACAAAGCCGCGAGGGTGTCCTACGCTACGTTTGCCAATTCATGATCTCCACTCAAGAACTCGTTTACCGCAGCGGTTGTCGGTTCTGTGGCAGATATGACCAGCCCACTGCCACTTTAGCTTACTAATTCGGTGGCCTATGTCGATTACATTAGTTCTCTGTTGGATCACTCCATCGTGTCTTTGATCCTTCATAGAGACTCCGAGCATGTCTGCAGTGTGTGCGTTTTGAATAAAAAATAAACAGTAATGAAGGTCGTTACTTCACTTATTTCTACTTCACACTAATCTTAATATATATATTTCTTGTGTGCGTGTGTATGTGACTGAACTCCTCCTAAACGACTGGACCGATTTTGATGAAATTTTTTGTGTGTGTTCTAGGGGATCTGGGAATGGTTTAGATTCACAATTTTGCGCGGTACGAAGTTCGCTGGGGCAGCTAGTCTATATATATAAAAATGAAACCCGTTTTTCGTTGTCACGACATCACGCGTGAACGGCTGGACCGATTGCGCTAATTCTTTTTTTTAAATACTCCTTTAAGTACGAGGATGGTTCTTACGCAGAGAAAAATTAAAAAAAAAGAAAATTTAGAAAGCGAAGAAGTGCCGAAAACCGGGTTAGATACGGTTTATTCGGTTATATTCGGTAGGTCTGAGACCCGGTAGATGGCACTGCTTTACCGGGCAGAACGACGTCTGCCGGGTCCGCTAGTACATTAAATAACTCAAAATTAAAATAAAACCCCGACGCACATTTCTTTTTAGCTACATACTATCTCTATCACAAAATTGGTCCATCCGACACAGATTCACGCGTCAAACGTATAACCAGAGAGTATTTAACCGCTTACGCTGGCTTATAAATAACAATCCCTCTTTTCGCCAACAAATTTTTACTATAATAATGTTTGTCGCCGAGGCTCGACTATGCTGCAGCTGAAGCAAAGCCGAGGTCTATCATCTATTTAATATTTATATATTCTTAATCTCTCAATGTTTGGCTATGGATTTAGACTAGGTACTAAATTAAATTAGCTTGGCTATGATAAAGAGATCAAGGCTTTAATCACCGAAATAAATAACTTCTAGCAGTATTTTATCCACGGCAGCCAATAATTAAATGAGTGAATGAATGATGAAAATGAATGAAATCAATGAATGATATGATATGATCATAATTAGGTATACTTACGTATACAACCAGCCACATGTTAAGATACACAAATTTCTCATATTAGGTTACCAGATAGGCGGTTGTCTGGTAACGCCAGACGGTACCTAGAGCCGGCAACTCGTATACCTCGCCAATTAATAACGTCAACTATTCGAACACTGGTGAAAGAGGGGCGGCGTAAAGTAAAGGTACAGAGTCATAATATTATTACGAAATTTTTCAGAGAAATTGGAAGCGGTTGAATGTCTGTTTTTGTCGAAAATACTGCAACACCTAGGACAGAGGTCAGTTTTACATCAAAATATCTGTACGATTTTGTTGATTAAATTATTCTACGTTAATATCCATAAAATGTTCCCAATCCATTAAATGTATGTTGGTTTTCAGTTTAGTTACAAATCACGGATACAAAATGCAGTCCCCTAATGCCGATCAGTGAAAAATAGTGATTTATTTACTACAGTTATTTTTGTTCTTGTTTTATTGGAATACAAAAAATGAGAAAAAAATATGTTCAAAAGAGGAAATTTGGGTGTTTTGGTTGCAGGAACTGACTGAGATAGATAAAGTTGACAGTAATACTAGTGTAGTATCCTTGGCAGAGAAAAGTAGAAACGTAGAACGAAGAGTGGAAACAGTGCTCCGGTTTCCATGTATGAGATCATGGAGCATGTTATTGTACAGATGTTCCTCAATGTTTGAATGATGACTCCTAAATATGTGAACGCTCGTTATCAGATTAAAAAAATATGTCCGGTGCAAGGGGTTCGAAGTGAAGTCTGCCCGTTGCTAGGGCCACTTTTAGGGCATATGTAGACCCTGTTATAACATCACTATGAACAAGTGTGTTCGCATACACAGGTAGCTCGCTATTATTTATTTTTATCCAATAATGGTCTTGCGCTTGACCACATCTTGCAATAATGCAGTCTACGATGAACCGCTCTTACCCAGTATAAATACCGATTCACTTGCCTTGTCCGATAGTCTTTTCTGTTTTTCTTTTTTATTGGATAGGCAGATTATACGAGTAGCTATCGGGAAACAGGAATGTCGACAGAGAATTTTACTACTTGGCAGTTCGGACAAACGCTTCACTCCGCTAAATTATTAAATTGGTAATTTTGCGTTGTTTTTATTATCTGACGTTATTGCTATTACGTATAGATATATTAATTAACACAAATCCGATAAGTAGTGTTATATTGACTTCATACATTACTGTCCTCTAGGTAGACCATGCACAAATATTTTAACAGTAAATTATCACTTGAGGTGTTGTCTGTTCCTTATTTCCTTTAGTTCATCATCATAATCGTCGACACAAGAGAAAAACAAAGTTAAAGTTATATTTTTGAGCTCAACTCTTAAGAAAATTGAGAGAAGACGATTATGCTTATAAATATTACAGCAGCAAACTATCCCTTGTCTGACAGGATTTCTTTATTATTTCCTTCTCTTTATCATCATCATCATCGGTTTATTTTGTCCACTTGGATAAAGATAAAAAAGGAACCCCTTAAAGTCCCGCTGCGACCAGGAGGGTAACTACAGAGTGGTGGAGTTGGTGAAATGCTACGGCCACGCCACGGCCCGAGGAAACCCCAAGACCATGAAGCCGTGAGCTCAAAGTAACTAAATTGTTGAGTTTATCATACAATTTTCGCGCTTGCTTCGCTTGCGTTTCGGCCTTCTTTTGTTTGTTGAACTAGCGTTTTCATTTGTTTGCATTATTACATGAATTAAATATCTTTAAAAATATCTTAATAATAAAAAAATAACAAATGTATTGGTAAAATTAAATTATAATTATTTTTGAAAATTTAAATCAAAAATATTTAGCTAAAGAGCGCACAATATGGGTATAAGTACATCTACTTACATTGTTGGGTACCTACTCCAGTGATTTATAAAAATAAAAAAATAAACGGAACAATTTTTCAGAGGCCCCGAGCCATCCAATGAATTCACCACGGGCCCTAGGTAGTTTAGTTACACAATTGGTTGCACTACACGCTCTCTCAACTTGTTTTAGATGGTTTAGTTCGATGACATACCGGTTACCTCACGCTGATTTCCTTTACCGATATTTAGCAGCGACGATAAAAGAATTCTGCTAAAGACAAACTCAGGATTGAAACTGCGATCTATGTATACCTAATTGCCTGTTGCACATAAATATTTACTAAGTAACAATAAAAAGCCGATCTTGTTTTCTTATTTAATCAAAACAATTTACGGTTCATTTAAACTTGTGCAAATTTAACGCTGAATCTGATGTTCGAATTTACTTCGCACGAAATAGGTACCTACTGTAGTATTCAAATTGCTTAAACAAAAAACTGAATGATTTTTAAAAGAAGATACTTTGAGGTACCTAAACCTCGAAAATGACTGAGAAAATAGATGTCCACAGTAATTTTATTGAGTCCAGCAATAACTAGGTACCTACTACCTACTAACTGAATAATTAACAATTGTTGTAAAACAAACCCAGACATTAGTAAAAAATCTAGGTATATCTTTTTAACTTTTAAATGAAAAAACCGCTTTAAAATTTGAGTAAACAAACACACGTAAAATTTATGATAATCTTCCCTTAATTTAATGAAAGGTAAAAAAAAGCATCAATTTCAGCCGTTAATAAATTTATCACAGATTAAAAACCATTAGTATTAAGGACCTCATAAGCACCAATAAATATCTTATAAAAAAAATATTTACTCACCAATGAAAAATGACGCTAATTGACAAGAAGAAGGGCTCAACACCATATTCCGGGAACAATATTTAACCACAATTAGAGAATAACAACATAATTCTCAACCCTCAGCATGTTCCTCGCACACAATGCACCTTACCACAATACAGAACTCGTTAAAAGTGTTTCACATACAGAAATATTTTCTGTACCGAAGCAACCTACTAACAATAAGCACTGTAGAAATACTACACAACAATGATGTATGAAAAATTGTTCTTATGTACTTGTAAAGTTTTATTTTAATCACACGTAAATACATTCAATTTGCATTTAGCCACAGTTTAAACTGAAGACGTTCGAATTTGAATAAGCATTTTTTTGTGTGCGAAAACAATATTTAAACCGTTGAACAGATTATAAAAAAAAATACGTCTCCAAATTTTTAAAATAAATACTCAAATAAATCACAATATAGTTTAGCAGTGGGAGCTCAGGACGTCATACTTAGTTAACGTGCCTAGGCGTGACGTTGCGCATCATTTTGGCTCAAAACGTCATTAATTTTTTTTTTAATTACGTCTAAAAAATACGTCTCTAGTTTTTTTTACTACAAGGATTAAATAAAAAAAAATTGTCTATGCCTATTTCAAGTCACAAATCACAAAAGAGGTTCCAACCGCGGTCAATTACGAACTGTTTAGTTGTTTTACTAAAATCAATGACTGTAATACCAATTACCAATGGCAACCATGTTGACGCAATGAATTCTGTAAGATAAAAACGCTTGAAATTATCAAGTCCATCGAATTGATTTCACCAGATAAAATTACTATAAAATTTGGCTAACGAAAACTAATATTAGGTAGTTACTAACAAACTAGGTAGGTTAGTCTATACTAGTAATACTATAAAGAGGAAAGATTTGATTGTTCTTCTACTTGTTAAGAATAGGCTCAAAAACTAATGTACCGATTTTAAAAATTCTCTCACCATTACAAAGCCACATCTTTATTGAGTAACATAGGCTATAATATTATGTAATGAAATTAATTAGGGAAACTTGGATAATGTAACCCAAGGTGTGAAAAAAATAACGAAAAATATCATTATATCGCGTACGCTGCGGAAAATACTGACAGTAGAGCAAAGTGATGTACTACAGTTTTATAGAAGACAAATATCTACATAAAAGTCCGCTGTACCATGTATCTAACTGTTATAGTTACGACACAATAACTACTTTTTCATCTTAGAATATGCTATTGTAACGACGGTACAAATTAGACTACATTATTCATACCTTGGTATTGACTTATCTAAATACCTAAATCACCCTTTATTTAAGCGTTTATCAGTACCTGTAAATTACTTTTTCAATTATTCAAATCGGACATGCCAATCAAAAGTTATCATGAGCATAATATTTATCAAAATTGAAATTTAAGAAACAGAGCGATCTATGGTTGTGATTCTAATGGAATTTAGATGAAGTTTGAGATGTGTATCTTTGTATCTGTATTTTGTGTATCTGTGTACAAGTTTGTTGCCACTTAGCGCGGAAGTACCGATCTGAATGCGATTTTTTTATTAGAAAGCTAAAGTAACACAGATGATTCTTAACAAAAAAATGTGACGGGGATTGTATTTTTTTTATAGAATTATTTCTACAACAACAGATTTTATACACGTAAAATTTGGCTAATGGTTCCTGTATGTGTAAATAAATGTAAAACTGCGGCTATATCTCTCATGAGAGAGAGCAGAGCATAGCACCAAGTGTGTATGTGATAATGAGAAATCTAGCTTGGTCTATTACTTAAGTACTTTTTTTGCTGGGAGGATACCTTTATGAATCCCCGTGTGGGTGCAGGACAGGGGTATGTAGGAGTCCCAAAGGGTACCCACTAAAACCTCCCCGGTATTCCGCAGCGCATTTATACCAGGGGGTCGCGGGAACTACCCGATATCTACCCGTGCAAAGCTAGGGCTGGCCACTAGTTACTAATAAATGTAAAATTGTCTTTGGAACGAAATTCCTGATCGTAGGTTACAGTGACGCTAGACGGAGAAAAAGGTAACCAAACGGAAACCTCCCGTAGTTAAACGTTGGTACTTTTGATGTTTTGACTTTAGTACCCAAACTAGCTAGGACATGTGACATTCACCAACCCGCACTCGTCCAGCGTGTATGGATTAAGGCCTCTCAACTCGTAAAATAGTTGAGAGAAGGCCTAGCAGTGGGACACTGAAAAGGGTTGAAGTGAAGTGAAGTGAACCATTTCGACTTCTAAATCTGGTGTGCCAGACAGTGGTTGATAAGACAATCTTGTCCGTAAACTGCTCATTGATTGATTAACCGTTGCTAAAACTTAACTAATATCAGTAATTTGATTATCTATTCATGTTGTGTCATTATTAACCTAAATAAAGCCGCACAGTTAATTAAAACCACGGTTTAAGCCGTTGAGCATGAACGTGGATGTTATTAAATCCCGTTCGCGTTCCTTCAAACATCTGTTATTAACTTATTAAATACTACACAGATAATGAACTAAGTAGTATAATTTCTTTACTAGTTTTATTTATATCTATATAAATATTTATTTATTTAGGATACGTATATAAATTTAACACGTTGAATACTAAAGTTATAAATATGTCATAGGCCATTTGACAAATGTCATCAAGACGAATATAAATGATACTATGAAGTAAGCACGAAAAGAATACTCGTAATATCATCTAAATATAAAATTCTCGTGTTGCGGTTTGTAACCAAACTCCTCCGAAACTGCTTGACCGATTTTTATGAAATTTTATAGTATGGTAGGTTTGAGAATCGTCCGTAATCTATTATTCACACACCTAAGTGTGAAGTGTGATCCACCCCTAAAATTTTCTTTATTTTTTGGATATTTGTTTTTTTTTATGATGTGGTCTGAAAATATACATACAACCCTAAATTTTCCCCTCTTTACCCCACCCCTATTTGTTAATAGCGATATTAGTGATTTAACAACTTAAATAAAGTTAAAAAGGAGAGGAATACGCAATCAACCTGAGTTTAGGCATAATATATGTATGTTGCCGCTCTACGAGATATCTCGCTACGGGATAAGTCGTAATTTGGCAATGCTTAATCATTTAGTTTTCTATGAGAGCCACCTCAAATACTGCGATATAATATCTCGTAGCTGGCACCTCTGTTATAGTAATTTTCCGATGACATAACTGTTAGTGTCATTTAATGTGTTAAATACTTATTGCTTCCGTATATACCTATATTTAAGCGGTGGCGCAGCGGTACGGGCCTCGCCTTAGAAATCGCGGGTCGCGGGTTCGATTCCCGGTCATGCCCTCTCATCTTTCTGGAGATGGTTCTTAGATAAAAAACAAGCGTCTGGTATTATTAAATTTTTAATCTAGGTACTGCCACTCTAAGGTACTTCGTAGCTTAGCCACAATATGTTAAAAAGTTTACACAAAGATAAGCTTAGTCATGTAAAAGTAGCTGGTAGGTCCGCGGACAAAGTAACCTGAATATTTAATGAAGTACCAAGCGTAGTTAAGAGGCAATCTTTCTTGTTTCAGGATAAATTGCTCAACAAGCTTGAAGAAAATGAACCCGAACTGGCGACGTCACCCGACGAAGAAGTAAGTACTTGCACTACTTGAAAATATTTTTAAAGAAGAAAGTAACCGTCTTCTAAAAACTTAAAATAAAAAACAACTGATAATTGATGTCGGTGTAATACTCTACACGTCTTTGTTTTGGTCCTAAGTATCGTCTCACTAATCGAATTTAATAAAATAAATAAATTGTTTATTAAATTTAAAACTAATCATAAAATAAAAACAGAGTTATGAGGTAAATTAACAGATGTAATATTATTTTTTACTTTTTAGAAAGCGTCTTTTTGTATTGCACCCCATACCTTCGCCGAACTTTTGTAAATTCTTATAAAATTCCACTAAAAACGAAAGCCAACACAGTATATAAAAAAGTAACCTTTTTTAACTTTCTCTCATTAAAAGTGGGGGAGGGGGTTACTTTAATAGAGGTTAGCCATCACCTACACGCATAAACAAAGCAATAGAAGCAATGCAATGCTATGAAGAGTTTTGTTCTATATCTCTGAAGTCTAATTAATTTTAACAAGTCTAATTTAATTCAAGTCTAATCTAATTTAATTTTAACAAGTTAGATTTAAAGGGAAAGTCACTACGACAAACACGATTTGGTTTCCTTTTTAATACTGCGACCTTGTCTTAATCAAGGCTTCGTTACATCAGGGCTAATCAATGACCTCTTTCAATTTCATAATTGTATAGAAATTATTAACTGTAATTAGTTAGAAGGGAAAAAGCGCTATTTATGTAGTAAATCTTTTACTTTACTTCCTAGTAATCATTCTTTCGTTTGTTATTTCTTACTGTCAAGACAAGCACCCTTCGTATTCACCCTATGAATTGCCAAATTTCAATTCTCATGACCCGTAAGTACCTGTCCAAACTAAAGTGCCAATCAAAAATGACCACTTTATTTGGGGCCTAAAACCGCAAACACAGAACCGATACTGCTATGTGTTTTGCGGCATTGTAGATAAGAGTTTAGAAGCAACACAAAACCTAGGATCAACGAGAATACGCGTAAAGTGGCTCTATAAATAAGAAAACACCTTAACTTGCTTTAATTTTACAGGTTCCTTCTAAGCAAAGCTGGATACAGGAACAGCTAGAAGTTTTAAATATTTATCTCTCTCCTCAATTTCAGTGTGTAATATGTGTGAACGCAAAAGCTACTATGCAAACATCGCCATGCGGGCACCGAGTGGTCTGCCGGCGCTGCTTTGTAAAGACCATTCAGATGGCAGTCAGCCAGCGACTCCTGCCTCTCCGCTGTGTCATCTGCCGCGCCAAGATCTTAAGGCTACGTCAAGCACCAAGACTTGTAACCAGCAAGAGTTGGCAGGTAATAATAATATCTTTTTCTCCATGATAGCAACTCGTAACCGCTAACAAAGGAACACGAATCCTCTTACAACGAGCAGATTCTTGCCTGCATCAGACTACCTGCACCTTTAGACGCTATGGCCACTACTACTGATAATAATAAACTTAGTCTCATTTACGCAACCCTTGAGCACCCATCATCATAAACCTGATAGCAATATGCAGGTGCAATAATCCTGCGCTAACTAGGCATTGCCTTTGGGTGTACGTACCTATATGGATATGGTGCACACAGGGACAATCATCACGTCAGATTTAGAGTATTTAAAGTTGACGTATTGGCTATATACGCACGTCTTCCAAAAGTCCAGAGTTCCATAACTCCGAGATTTATATACGGCAGGCAGGATATAGGTATGAAGCGTTAAATGCAAAATGTCAATGTGTAAAGTATTTAAGTCGGTACCGTTGGTAAAAACTTTGGTTTCTAATAATTTTCCAAACTGTCAGGTGTCGAGCGGCAGTGGCAAGTCATGGGGGGTGCCGGGTTCTGTATCCAGCTACTCGGTGGGCGCACGCTCAGTGCCTGCATCAGCTTCGCTTTATTCTGTCACCAGCGGCGAGTCTTCCCTTTCAGGTATGTCAGAAAACACTGAGGTGTTACATTTTTTTAAATTTTTATCTTTCTGTTGGATGTAAAATCCAGACTTGCCCCCGAGTAGATATTTAAACTAATAGACACGTCAGATGGCAACGCGTCGCGTCGTGACGCTAACAGCTCTAAAAATTATCATGTTCTTCCTGTATGTTTCAGGAGTGTCTTCCGTATCGTCGAACAGCGGCGGCAGTGGTCACGTGCCGGGGTGCTCCACCAAGCTGTGCGGCGGCGCGATGTGCGGTGGCGCGTGCCTGGGCGCAGTGCCGCGCGCCGCGCCGCCGCCCCGCGCGCGACAGCCCGCCTCCAACTCGCTGCGACGATCCCAAACCCATAGCATGAAGGTTAGCATCACTTCACGACCTAAGGCTGACTCGTAACCTGGGGTATCTAAACAGCTTAGCGCATTGGCGCTGCTTCCATGGGTGCAGTTCAAAGAGTTTTAAAAGTTTCGTTTATTATTATTAGTGGACGAACAGATAAATTCATTATACCCCACTACCACTTACTATGATGTGACTATACTAACAGAACGTGGTTTCCTGACCATAGTGTCAGAAAACCACTCGATAAGATCGTAATCCGTTAAGATTTGTCATCTTTATCCTTGATGCTTGCTTCTAATCGAAAGGTTATGTTGTTATGTTATGCTTCAGGTTCGGTTACAAGACTATCAAGTACACAGCTACACGGGAGGTCCAGCGGGCGAGCCCTCTGGCCGGCTACCTCCGATTAGAGAGTTCCAGAGGGAATTCCGTGAAGGTAGACGCGAAAGCGCTGCTGCTGCCTCTGCCTCCACTAGAATAAGGTACCGCACATTCATTTAACAGCCGGTTTCAATTAATTTCACCAATATCTATTTCTTATTCATTGCCCTTGAACCCATAAAAACTAACATTATAAAGCTGAAGAGTTTTTGTTTCCTTGTAACGTGATAATATCAGGAACTACTCGTCCGATTTTAAAAAATCTTACTCTGTTAGATTGCCAATTAACTGAGTAAGGCTATAGTCTATTTTTAGCCCACTTCTCGGCATGATATAATACTTAATTTTTTGTTGTTACAGATGTGCACAGAAAATAGTAACACAGCTAGAAACATCACCGCAAAAGGACAAACAACATTTCTTCCGACCACTAAAACCTTCAAATAAAGACGACCCACCCAAATCAAGAGATCACAGCAAAGAGACTGAACTGAAAAAAGATAACCCCAAAACGAAACCTAAAAAGGAAGAGAAAAAGAAAAAAGACGACGAAAATACAAAACAGGATGAAAAAAGCAAAAAGGACGAAAGCAATGATAATAGAAAAAACGAGATAGCAGAAAAAAAGAAAGAAGAAAAAATGAGACTTAAGGCGGAGAAGGAAGCAAAGAAAGAAGCCAAGCTTCAAGCTAAAGAGGAAGAGAGACAGGCTAAGTTGTTAGCAAAAGAAGAAGAGAAACAAGCAAAGCTGAAAGCTAAAGAAGAAAAGAAAAAGGCCAAAAAAGAAGCAAAGCTTGCCGCGCAAGCTGAGAAAGAGAAAAACAAATAGAGATACAATATTTAAATTTTACATTGTAGAAACTCGTAGCCTACTTAAATTTTAGATTTGAAAATTGTTAATATTGAGAAATCATTGAAACAATTAAAAATACTTTAATATAAGTCTATTGTATTGTAGTCCATAACATAAGAAAAATAGGGAAATTATTTAAATTTTATTTTTTTACTTCGATCGGATACGATTTGTGTTTTCGCTTTGATACTAATTTATACAATTTTGTTAGGTATCATTATCTAGCTAAATTGCAATTCCAAATGGAAATTGTTTAAATTAGGGATATTGTAAATACTTTTAAATCTTAATTGTTAGTACGAAAAGCAATTTAAATAATTGTTGGGTCATAGTTGGAACTCTTAAAACTGCGAAGACTGACAGAACGGGATAATGAAATCATATCGTTTTGTAATTTAATTGAGTAACAGTAAAGTTAAGAGCTTGGCGTTCTAGCACCGCAAGATTTTTTTCTTAATATGACGTTCAGCTGTTTTAATAACCTGTTTATCCTACCACTAAGTATGAACAACTACGTACCTACTCTTACATATTCTAATTATTTGAAAGCAGTCTATGATTTATCTGTATATTATTTATTATATACAGATGGAGAAGCGACTGCATGAATAGGGACGACGACCAGGAAAATCGCATCTTACTAAAATGTTAGACGCGTTTTTTTAGCTTTATCATTGAAATGAAACAATATTAAGATTTAACGTAGTAGTAAGTGGCAGTAAGCTACGTCATACCTCTGTATAAAACTTACCTAAGTCTTCTCTAGGTCACACAAAGAAAGAAAAATAGGTGTCCAATATTTTCAATTTATCTGACAAACAAAACAAAGAAAAAGGTCGTTATCCCTATTGGGGACTTTAGTTGATATGTACAGTATGCCTGCTCAGTAGTGCTCAGTGTTTTAGCAGCGCCATCTGGTGGACAAACGTATATTTGCCATACAAATTGACATTTACATTAACAGCTAGGATGGTGTGGGTAAGAGAATTCTCACTAGCGCTTTGACTAGAACGAAATCGGTATGATTACATGGTAATACTAGGTGTGTTCTGTCATTTTGTTTTACTATTTGCTAAAAAGTGTCAGATAGCTAATTCGCAAGTTTTGTCTTTGTCACTCGTCATAAAGTAAGAAAGATACAAACTTGTGAATAAGCTATTAGAAAGTCATCGGCACCATGTGAAACTGCGCTAACAATTCAACAGCATGCTGGAAGTACCTAAGTTAATCAATTTGATAACACTTCAGTCGCTTCGTCCGACTTCCACTTCACACCTACAGTGAACGCGTAGCAATAAAATATTAATTTTATTAATCAGTCACTGTTAAAAGTATGCAGGCTTTGTTACCTACTTCATGCAAAGGGTATGGATGAATTGGTTATTGATAATATTCGCTAGACATAACTAAACAGCCGTAGTGTCCTATTATTTTTTTAGTCTAGTTCATAAAAATCTTATAAGCCTATAGTTAAAATGGATATTGTCTTTTTCTTTCTAGTATAAAGGTCAAGATGACAGACAAAGACAAACGAATTATAAAAGTATTTTAACTATAAGCTGAAAAGACATTTATGAATTGTCATTTAACTTAGCTGTCCTGACAAAACATAAGATTTAGTAATTACTTATCCCGATAGTTTCAGAACTAGTAGTATCTAGGTTATAACAATACCTAAACAACACGAGCCTATAGTATACTATGTACAGTCAGATCCAAATATTACTGAGCAATTTTTGAGTTATAATTATAATGAAATACTGTATGAAACATAGATTTAGTATGTAAATTGACGTTTACAGGTATGAAATTTAACTGTAGATATGTTTTTGGCGTGTGATCATCAGCAGGGCCCCGATTCTAGCGCTTTAGACATTTGTCAAACAAAAATAGCAATTTCTTTTGTTTTTCAATGATATCAGCTATTTTTCGACATTTGTCTATTGGAAATTAAAAACGCGCATGTCGAAAAAATACGCGAGAATCAAGGCCCGGGTTTACTGTTGCGGAAACGTTTCCAAAAGTGAACTCTACAGTGTCCTTAGTGTGAGTTTTTAATTAAACCTAGTCGAAGATTGCGTAAACACAAATTTATAAAGTGAAATACTGGGAAACCATTTTTGCTATAGGTACAAATTGGCGTTTGCGTTAGCGGAATCATGTAAGTTAAGAAAATCACACTTGACCGTCTAATCACGTGTCTATTAGAGATAAATACTACTCTTGTATCATGTTTTGTTGTGCAGACAAAACATGATACAAGAGTAGACTTTATCTCTTTCTATTCATGCATAATAGAGATAGCCAGTAATTGCAACATGTTTTCATGTGCATGTTTCGCCAGTGGAAACTAGGAGTTAGTTTGGACGAAAAACGTCACGAGTTCTACATCAAACCAATTGTCGCGCGAAATTAAGCAATACAATCAACACAATTTTTTTGTAATGAGCATGATTGTTAGTTCTGTCTCGATGTATTTTATCTATAATAAGTATGTATTTACAAATATTTAATATATCAGTTCCTAATACCCATGACACAAAACATAGTTGCTTAATTTGGGACTAGATGTCGCTATGTGTATGAAAAAATCAAATTTTACCATTAATAAATGTAGTACGAATTGTAACTCTGCTGAACAGTAAAAAAATTCTTGAGTAATTTTTGACACTGCCTGTACTCTTACCAACATAAACAGATACAAACAATATGTATTAACTTGTATCATACGAGTAGAGTCATATCAATTGTTTAGCGTATGCTAGGTAAGTGTTGAGGTGAATTTTATAAGGAATCCATTCGTCGGAATTTATTATTGTCAATCGTTAGAAATTTCCTGTAAAATAAATAACAATGTTACCATAAATAAGTCTTACTCTTTTATTTTAATCCCAGAAATTGTGTACATTACATTATACTAAATAAAAACTCACTATTGGTGTAATGTAACAAAAAAGGTAGGTAAATAAATTAACAACAAAAATGGTTACAAAACACGAAATTAGCTGCTTTATAGGATACAATTCTATAAAGCAAGCATTATTTTATTCCATGTTAAGGAAAATTTGTTGATAAATAAATTCAAATGCTTTTATTTATCTACATTTCAATATAACAATACACTTGATTACTAATATTAACTACCATTATGTTCATAATAATTTTATTCCTCGTAATCATCACCAACGCGGTCCATTAGTTCCTCTCCAGTCTTCTTGTTGATGCGGAGGTATTTGTTAACCATGGGCTTGTAATAGTATGCCTTGTAGTCTTGACGCTCAGCCATTTTAGCAAGAATCTGCTTCTCCAATTTGCGCAGTTTCATCTTTTGTTTCTCTTCATCGATCCAATGCATAAACTTTTCATATTCCTGTAAAAAAAATAAAAAAATTTGAATAATCATATGCAGTACGTAAAACTTGTAGAAACAATAGGTTTTCAAAGTGAACAATAATGCCTGCAAGTAGGTGTTTGAAACTTCTAAGGACAACCATAAATTGCCTCTGAATTTATGGTTGTAAAGGGGAATAACCTTAAAATCATGAAACCTATTAGAAACTACAAGATTAAAGATTTTTATAGAAGGTAATACAAAAATTAATATAGGTTGATCTAATAACTGCCTTGGTTTTTGCAGATTGGTTAATACTTAGGGAGTAGGAGAAGTTAAGTAATAAAATAATTCCTGAATGGAGTACATAGAGAATATTGAGAATTTATTATTTAGGCAACTAACTAGGAAATCCACCTATTGCAAAATTCACATAAACAGCAAGGCCAGACTGTTGTGTGTTACGTCATTTTCCATATGTTGGTTTTGAGATATAGATATTGATTAGTTTTTGAATTAATTGCGACCATGGACTGGTTGGCACTATGTGTCCTATACTCTGTGAGTTTGAACTAGTAGACATATGAGCTGCAGCTCCTGGCTTCAACTGTATGGTATTAGGATAAAAAGTAGCATATTATGTCTTTTTCGGGCTCTAGACTATCTGTATAACAAAATTTAATTTAAATTGGTACAGCAGTTTTGGTGTGGAAACACAACAGACAGACTAGAGTTGCTATAGCATATATAATATTAGTAAGGATGATTTGGACAACTGACCTGTTGTGGGTTGTTGTGAATATAGCGTGCGATGAACCTGGTAATAGGGTGGCGGTGATACTCCCAATGCTTCGGAACGTAGCCATCAGGTATAGGTGTCAGCTGTGCTGGCCCAATGAACACATTGGTGTAGAAGATGATAGCGCCCACGGGAATCAGCCCCACCATGAAGTATAAGTGCATCATGTCCTTGAATTTGTGGTATTGCCATCTGCAAAACCGTGAAAATAGTTACTTAAAAAATCATTTATTATCATAACCTAATCAAATTAGGTTATGATTATTTTGGTAAATTATAACTGAATAAATATATTTTCTCAACTAGGCTATGCAATTAATGACCAGTTTAAGTAATAGTAAATCTGAAGAGAATAAAAAAAGCAAACAATAACACAAAAAGTTGGTTAGGTAATCACTATAACGAAAACTACCTCGAAGGCTGTATGACAAAGGATTGCTGTCCGTGGCCACCATTTAAGGTTTTACTCGTAGAAACAGTCACATTTTGTATTATATTTGCTGATTTTGATTGGTTTTGCAGCAAATTTTTGCCACAAAATCGACCGAGAGCACTCCAAGACACCATTTTTTATTTGTATAGAAATGTCAATGTGACAGACTATTGTATCAACAAACGTCAAATAGCCATTTTTGACGTTTGTTTTGACATTAACTCACATTTTATGTACAAACTCAGAAGAAACCTCAAAATTCTGAGCAGTTTACGTTAAAAAAAATTTATGATAGAAAATCAGAGATATGTAATGTTATAAAATTAGAGAAACAATTTGTAAGTACCATCAACAAATAAGGGTCATCGCAAAAACATTACAATTTTTGGACACAATTTGTCGATATACTGTTGATTTGCTAAGCACTTACGAAATATTCCACCCATTATTCACTAATTTTAGGTAGGTACTTCTATCTAGTATCCATCTAGCTACCTACTCAACCTTTTTTCGCTTTTCAAAGCACTTACTTAATATTTAGTAGGTAGGTCTGTACATGATCTATTCAAGTGCCTCTGTTACAAACGGGCGTCTCCTAAACAAAGCCATTTAAAGTTTATTAATCCATTTTAAGCCTATGAAGATATTGTTGATTCACAATTCTACTATGTTTAAAACAATTCTCAATTCTACGCAACAAGCACCACCTGTTGTAAAAGTTTTTCAGCAAACAAACCATCTTCCCACGTACTTACTAAGTATTGATTTTCTAACTGAGCATGCTCAATCGCGCGCGTACAGTGCGACTGATAAGTTACTTCCTTCCTTCCACATAAATAACGTTATATCGCAGTGTTAAACACAAAATACAACTTTAACATTTGGCCCTATTAATTTTTATTAACATGTAATGCTCTATAAAAAATTATATATCTATGTTCCTATTTAGTAATTGATTGTAGTAAAAGTGTCGTGTAAATGTAAAACCCAAGTGAGTCATATGGTCCATCTGAATCACTATGGAGGAACTGCTACAAGACATATTCAAAGAAGCATCGGGAGTTAAGTTTGCTTCTCTCAGAAAATCATGTCAGGAGGGACTAGGTTGGTCACTAATGGATATGTGGATCGCTAGATCTTTTATTATTCTAATAATATGGAGCACTGTATTTATTACAAGCTTATGTTTTACTTGCTAAGGGAGTATGGGTAAAATCTTAGAAGCTTAATAAAACGACTTACTTACTAGCATACTATGAGGAATAATATAACAACACAGAGCCGCCACGTCGGCCACAGAAACTCCTAAAGTCTGTACAAGATAAACCATATGCTTGCACCGAGTTCGGTTTCCTTTTTTGAATAAAAATTAGCTTTTAAAAGATTTATTTTGTGCCATTATCTAGTCGTTTTCCTGTTGCCCTTTCGATAAAGTGTAGTAAATTCCTGGCCATTGCCTTGATACCTTACAACCATCATATTGTGTGTGCAAATCTCTAACAAAAGAAGATCGCTCTCGGCTTAAACATTATACGCCGGTATCGTCTTCCTTTTGTGTCGTGATTCAGCCACATTTAGTCCACAGCTGGACATAGGCCTCTCCTAAAGCACGCCACTGAGCGCGATTCGCGGCTGCTCTCAACCATCTAGTCTGAGGACGTCTTACGCTACGCTCACCAATGAGTGGTCTCCACTCAAGAACTCGTTTACCCCAACAGTTGTCGATTCTGCGGCAGATAGGTATGACCGACCCTCTGCCACTTCAGCTTACTAATCCGGTGGGCTATGTCAATTACCTACTCTGGTTCTCTGTCGAATCACTTCATAGTGTATTCGATCCTTCAGAGAAACTCCGAGCTAGCTTTTTCCATAGCTCGCTGAGCGACTTCAAATTTATTGATCAGTCCTATCGTGAATGAATGTCCACTATTTGGATCCGGATGTACTAACGGGTAAGGCGCACTGATTAAAAACTTTGTGGAATTGGCGACGTGAAGACTCGGCGTAATTTCCCATTTTTTGCAATTATTTGTATTCTTCTATTAGCCTCAAAGTTGTTTTTACCGTTTTTACCCATCTGCAGTATTTTCTGATTTTTATGCAATTATTTTTTGTAGAGATTTTATGCACCCAAGAAAGCAACGCACGCCGACCATCATACGAGCTAAGGCGTGCTTGCTTGCTGCCACTGCAAACTGCGCTCGAGACGAAACGGCCACGACTCGTCGCCTATGCGTTACAGGGATTTCATGTAAGTGACCGAAAATCAAGCGTAGAGAAGCAATAGCCTTTTCGTTTGCATAAGAGGGGCCACAATAGGTTACCTACCTAAGAATATCTGCGAAATCTTCGACTTCTGTTGTGCCATCGATCGCTTTTACAAAAAAACGTATTTCTTGCGTGCTAGGGCATTTATCTAAACTTTGCCGGTGTGTTTATACCTGAGCAGATACCTCTTACAAATAATCGAATTTGCACAGATTGGTACCTACCTCTTTCGTAAATCAACAAACTAAGTAGTTCATTATCATTTGACAGAAAATCTTACGCGACGACAGATTCCATCGAGGCCTCGAACCCGAGGATGACTCGCTCTGGATGCCCTCGCAGCTCCTGTGTGCCACCGCCTCTGTTATGTACCAATCTCCAGACACACAGGTAAACTACCTAACACTATTTGAATTATTTACTTAATTAGTAGTTTGAATTACAAGGGTCATATGGGTAGTACCTACTTACCTACTTACCTTAGTTCAACATTTTTAAAGTATGTATGTCAACATGTCAGTTGTATGGGTTTTCTTACTGTTTAATTTATCCCAGGTCCAAATATTTCGAATGTACCTCTCACTGGCATTATCACCTCGTCGCACGTTAAACGGTCGACTTTGCGTGTGGGCATGCGGGCGATGTGCGGAAGCAGCATCAGCCCCTCCACACGTGGCTGCAGCCGCGAGGGCAGCGGCTGCGCAGGCCCTGCGAGCTTACTGTGCTCAACTAGGTCAGTTAATCACTAAAGGACTAATTTATTAAAAATAACTCCGTCCTTGATCCAGTGGTAAGCATGGTCACTTTAAAACTTTAAAATCCCAGATAAGAATCCTGGTTCAAATTAAAAATAGGTACTTGACTTTTTTAAATTCTTAGCAGTTTGAAGACGTGCCCGATGATTTGCAATAGCCTCGTCATCTATTACTTAGGGACAGAGAGCGTTCGCCTCTGCTTCCAGCAGTGTTATCACGTGATTGCTATTATGCTATTAAAAAGGGTCAAGCAAATGAACATTTAGAACGGTCCTTAAGTAAATTTAAATAATAGGTGGATATGTTTTTTCAGACGAAGAGTGCCAAGAACTGATGTCAGAAGGCTCGCCACTTGGAAGAAATCACATAGTGGCAGTCGGTTGTTATAGCGAGGTAATCCCGGTCATACAATACCTATGCGGTCGGCTGTCTGAGACGGAGATGTAAGTACAAAACCGCGAGGATAATTCCCTTCCAAAGACACATATTTCAATTCAAATTTTCTATATATATTTGCAGGTCACCTAAACAAAATCCTTTGGCATTGTTCTTCTTGGACTGCTTGCTTACGCTAATGTCAAGCCTCTCTGACAGAGTGAGCGGTAATTCCCACTTCACCACATTTCTCTGGCAGAAGTTTTGTCCTTCTCTAATATCATTCCTCGGCACACCACGGGTAGACAAGAAGATTAAGTCCAGGTGAGTGTAATGTAGGTTTTTGTTTCAAGCAGAAATTTTATTTATTTTATACTAACGTAACTATAATCAGCTATATGCAATTTAGGGAACACGAGGGTCACTTAGTAGACGATTCTGGACGAGGATCTGGAGCTTTGAATTCAGCACCAAGTTTCAACAGCAAGCAAGCAAAAGCCATTTACAGGTACGACCTACGGTTTTGACATCACAAAATGGGTCTATAGGACAGTCACTTAAACTTTGTTTACCTTTTGCAGCATAGCAAATCAGCTGGTTAGACTTGTTGGTTCTACATCAAATCTTCGCCCAGTGTTGGAAGCTCTCTACCACAGGATGTTGCTCTACCCTCCTGTTTCACATAGAGTCGAGCCCTTAAGGAGCACTAGAGAGCTGTTACAAAACCCAAAAAGATTATGCCAATTGATTCTGCAGAAGAGAGTGGATAATCACGAACGACATAGTGACGATATGGCTATTATACGACTGTTAGTCAATTACTTGATTCTTACATAACAATTGCGTTTACAAAACCATGCACAGGGGTATTGTATATTCTTTCTTGTATTTTCAGCATTATGGATGGAATAGAAGAATGTGGACGTTCAGGCAATCCAGACGTAGTTGCAGCAGCAGTAGAATGTGTCGTGTCTCTTCTAGATGCTCTAGAAAAACTCTGCACAGGGTCTGCAGAGTTCATAACACCTGATATTGCGACACTTATTCTGTCACACTGGTCAAAATTACAAGATGCTGATTATACAGGGCCTTTAACTTATCAGACGTTAGCAAGACTACCTAGCCCTTATAGGTAAGAAGATTAACAAATGGTCCTAAGATTTTAAAATTTTTTGATCACTGATGATTCAGCATAAAAAGACTTAATTCACATGTATGATTTCACCAATAATTTCAGAGACGTAGTCGCTGTATTACAGAATAATGAAACCAAGGACCATGATTCATCAGGTAAGAAAAACATACCTACCCGGGGACCTCAAATTTTATTATGTTAACAAGCCGAGAAAAAATTAACCTTTAATAAGCATTCCCCACTAACTATTTTATTTCTTATTCAGATACTTCGGGACCAGAGAACGTTACTTCTGGTAGCGATGGCGAAGCAGACTCAGACGCAGACAATGTATTTCTGCCATCACGAGCTAATAATCCAGCTTCCAATAGAACAGAATCAAAAGACGGAAAAGAAAACACCAAAACCGTACCAAAGACACTCAATCTTGGCAGGTGATGACGTGTAGCAATTTTTTAAGCTTACATTTAAAACTACAACTGAACTAAACTCTAAATTTCTTTTTTTATAGATGTACCATAACAGAATGCAACGTGGATTTGGAGAGGCACAATGCAAGGCAATTTGTGAAAACACTCCAAAATTCTTTGTTGCCAAAATTAGTAAACCTCAGGACTTGTATTGAAGTAAATATTTATTCAATTATAATGAACTGTTATGTATTATAGCCGTTTAACGAAATTAGCCGACACTGCAATTTTGCAATGTTAGTTAGTTAAATCATTTGTAGATCTTTTAATATCTGCACAAAACCTCAAAAGTTAATCAATATTTCAGGTCGATGAAGCAATGCAAGAATTTGCTTCCAAGTGCTGTCAACATAATGCAGCTCAACCTCCAGCTACCGCATGTATTATGAACGCAGATGGCGTCTATCTAGCTACGTACGCTGCTCTGTTACTGACATTAAAACAACGAAGAACTAATTTTTACAGTCAACCTGGTGTAAGTTCTATTTGATCAATTGAAACTCTCATAGTGAAAAAATTAAATGTAAATATAAATTAGGCACTAGGTAACTATTGAACTAAGGACAAATACATTTACAAATCCAACCAACACAAAACAACTAACTTCTAATAAAGTTATTATTTTAGACTGTGCAAGTATCGATGACTGAAGACGAATTCGTGGATGATGTCCAAGGGAGCGGTGTTCTGGTGTACTTATCAGCTACGTGGCTAAGAGAGCTGTATCAGCAAGTACTAGCTACTGACATGCTGAAAGAAGTTCCCTCAAATGATCATCCACTCATACACTTACTATCAGGTAGATATTATATCCCACCCCTTTTTCAACAGCAAGTGTAATCATTCTGTTTTCCTGATATCAAACAAAATTAACTACATTTTGGATTATCTTTTACACAAGCACCTTTTTAAGAAAATCATGCCACATAAAAGTTTAAGTGCAAATAAGTGAATATGATATTATTTAGACGATATAATCTGATATTCTTATCCATTTGCAGATCTAGGTGGTTTGGATCAAAGTCCGGTAATGTCGGACTGGCAGAAACTAAAAGAAGTATCTCTTTTATACTATAATACAAATGATTCTCCAGGACATCAAGCCAGTTTACGTTGGGCTAGAAGGTAATCGTCAATGAAACCACTTAAATAAGAGTGTTATGGGACAACAGAAAAATTTTTTTGTTTTTTTTTAGGATTTTGACGTGCATTTGGGACTCAATGGTGATAGTTCTAAGCGTGCCATTAACAGGTTTTAGAAACAAGAAAATGAAGTTACAGGGAATAATATCAACGAAGATAAATACTTTTGGGAAAAGAAAACGTATTGCATGGGAGGGTTTAACAATACTATGTCTTGAAGGACTGCACAAGGTAATAAGATAAATCCTATTATTAATTTTTATGTTGGCTAAACTTTCGCACTTTAATTAATTCTTGGAACTAAGTTTTACTCTCCCTTTTAGGCTGCTAGAGTAAGCAACACGTTGAGCTTACAAAACAGGTGCAGTAGCATATTAGCACTGTTGGCTAACTCCGCAATCTCACAGCCTCCTAACGGGAAGATTCTATCGACCCACGCACTGTCTTTAGACATACTGATTACAGGTAATTTATTTAAAATTCTAGCTAACATTGAACTGAGAAACTGAAATCACTGCTTCAATTGTATGTATTTTTATAATCTACACTATTTTAGCGCCCAACCAGATAATTACTTCGCGCCCAAGTACTTCGTTGGGCGCCATAACCTGATAGGAAAGAGTAGAGTTATCCGCCTTTAATTAAAATTTAACATTTTGATTTGACAAATATGTAACTCAAATTCCCAGGTGGTCTTGAACTCGGGTCCAAAGCGCCTGAATGTTGGGAACATATATTCGCAGCATGCCAATACGTATCAAGTTTCGAACATTCCTTGTTTGGCCAGCAAGGAAATAACGCAACTCCCATAGTAACGATGCAGACGGGACGAAACAAAACAGTTTCTATACTGCAAGCAGACGCAAAGTTGGGGCTTGATGGAAGAGACGATGAAACTTGGTAAGCAATTCAATATGTAGTAAAAAAGTACTACAGTGTCTTGATATCGTTTTTTAAATTGATAGAAAAAAAAAGTAATTATTACAATTTGCTAACGTATTGTAAAATATATGGTTTATTTTCGTTTTTTATAGTGTGGACGTCTTCAACTTTTTGCAGCCAGTGTTTGAGAATAACGTTAACAACGACATGTCGGTTGCGAAAATCGTTGAAACATGTCGCCAGGAGGTAATCAGTAGTCGAAACTTTATAGTGTCGTAGCATGCTTTTCCTGAACTTTATCTTCTTAGGTATTTTCCTCAATTCCCTCCATTTTACATCAATCACCTTTGATTTAGTCAGTAATTGTTTTTTTTTGCAGAGTGGGAACGTGATTTCTGGGGCGGGAGCCGCACGCGTGTGCTGCGCACTCTCAGCAGCAGCAGACGCCCTGTTCACGCGGCTCGCGGCTACCACCACGCTACCCACGCTACGCGCCGCGCTGCAGCGGCTTGTTGCGCACCAGCATTGCTTGGTAACACTTTCCACTATGTTACTGTTTGTTTACTTAATCGTTGCCGCATATATTGTTTTACCTAAGTATTCGGATATATTATTAGTATGAGTTGATAAGCACAACCTCACAACCTACACACTGTTGTCAACTCGCAAGGAATTGTCGTGGCAAGCGATCCCGTGGTTTAAAAGTCACGTAGTAGCAGTGGCGTGATACTGGGTTTCTTTGCAGTTGTTCAAGTCGAGTGAGAGCGTTAGACGGGCGGGGTGGTGGCGGCGCCGGGACGCGAGCGGCGGCAGCGCGGCGCGCGCTCTGTGCCGCGCGGCAGACGTAGCGCTGCGCTGTCTGCGTGCCGCGCGGCCGCTCGCACACCGCATGGCCATCTGGACGGTGGTGGGACCACACTTTATGCAGGTCAATCTCAACAATACATATGTATCTGCCTTATTTGTGGATAGATATCTGCTTATTTTTTTTTTTGCAAGTATCGATGTCTGAAAATTTATTGTGGAACACTAGACGCCACCAGATAACAGTGAACCTAGTCTAATTAATTCATTAAAGAAACTTTGTTCTTGTCGGATGTATCTCTACCGCACCAGATTATTTTATTGACTTCATTATGTTGTTTTCCAGGCGGCTTGCCACAAAGACATTCAAATCGCAAGTCTAGCCATCCAATGTCTACACGATTGTGCAACAGCATTACTAAACCAACAAGTCGAATTGCCTCACTTTCATTTTAACGAAGCTCTTTTAAAGCCTTTCGAGAATCTTCTGTGCTTGGAGCTCTGTGATGATGATATTCAGGTATTTCACCTCTTCCCCGAAGCTATTGTAATCGTTGGTAGGAATTGTTAAATTTATGAATACTTTCTTTGGATTACAGGAACAAATCATATCTTGCATTTGCGAATTCGTCGAAACTAACCGAATGGAAATAAGATCGGGGTGGCGACCACTCTTCAACACACTACGAGCTGCAAATAATTCAAACCAATACTCCGCCATCTTGGAGATTTTCAAAGTGTTCCTTAGTACTGATAATACACTTGTATTTGCGAATGCCGCACTTGATTGCATACTGTGCCTTTTAAGTCATATCAAAGGACTAAACTACGAAGATGTACAAACGTCTGACATAAAACCAAAGAAAGTAACTACACCTACTCAACCAAAACCTAGTTTAATCCTAAAGTTCTCTAAGAACAGCAAATTCGTTCCTCTCAGTGAAGAAAAATCTGAGAAAGTTATCGTAGATATGTGCAGAGAGGCCTTATATCATTTAGAAAACTGCGCTGACATTCTGACGATGATGTACAATATGCCCAAATGTCCTATATTCAATACAGGTAACAGGATTAAAGGAGATATGCCACTTTGCGTTGTGGATCCTATCATACCGAGTGCCTCATTAGATATCACTAAGTTCATTACAAATGAACATTACGAAGAAGACCTCATATCATATCGAAAATTATCAACAAATCTTCCGCTTTCTAATACTACTAACAACTGTCTGTTAAAACTAGACAAGCCGAGTAACATACTTAAAGTATGGTACGTTCTTATCGAAGGATTAATTTCAGCTACTGTACTCTGTTCAAAGAAAAATCAACCAGCTGCAATGGAAACCTTATTTAAACTGTTGAAGAATACAGTCGATGTGCCGGGTACACATTTTGGTTTGCATTGTATAAATCATCTTCTATTACCAATGGTGCAGAATTGGTTAAGGCAAATTTCAAACGTTAATACTCATTGGGATAGCGTAATGCCTAATTTTAAACAATGTTGTGGTATGACAACAGACACAATCGTAATTTACATACACCATTTACAGCAAATTAATGTCGAACGATCAACAGCAAGCGATAAAACTGATGGAGAGGAAATAGAACCGATTGAAAGCACCGAAGCAACGTTTTCTTTGAAACAAATAATGTTGATTCTTGTTGAATGTATCGCTCAACCACAAGAACCTATAGCTCGATTGGGAGCCTCTTGTATACGACATATTATTTTAACTTCCGGCCATCTCCTAACTGATAACCAGTGGGAGGTCGTGTGTACCAGTCTTCACCGAGCTTGTAATGTGAGTTTAACTCCTCTAAAACAGTTAACGTATGCTTTTAAAGAAAATTCTAATAGCTTTTACGGAGATTTAGCGATGGTCAAGGTGGCTGCTAGACGAGATTGTTCAGTAAACGATAATGTAAGATTACATGCAATGGCACAGCAAGTGTTTCTTACTGAGCAATCAAAAGGTGATGGTCATGTCAAGATTACTCCTAAGAATTCGGCTCAGAATTTGATGTTAATAGACGACAGAAGTTATGTATTCCTTATCAATCTACAAGAGTCAATAAATTTATTAAATCCAGACCTATACACTGTCAGGATACCGCATAGAGGGCTGGTTGTTGGTTTATTAGCGCATCAGATTCTGGTACAAATTATTGCTACAGTACTTATCCAGGCATCATCAGATATCTTTCAAGGTATTAATGGAGTTTTACTGGAAAGTCTAAAAACCAGCTCCAATTTATGCAATCACAAATTTTTCGTTAACAGTAGCAATACAGAATTACTGCTAAAAGCATTAGAGTTATCTTTCACAAGAGCAATACAGTTTGATTCAAGACCAGGATTAAAATTTTTAGTTCAAAAGGTGTCGAACTTAGATTATGCTGCTAATCTTTACAAGCAGACCACATCATCGTGGCTCATCAAAATTATAGCTCTCACTGAAATATTTTACAATGGAGTTCATGCCTTTAAATTGAAACCAACTGATATTTCTATAATACTCCACAATTACACGACATCATTGAACTTAACTCTCGAATACGACCAGTTTATTATCAAAATATTTGATCTAAAAAATACATGGGAGCTACTATGTCACAGCTATGTAAAACATTTGATAAATGTATCAGATTTTGACGAGCCTGATGCCAGAGAACCATTGTCTCTTAGTTCAGTAGAGAGCGATAATTCTTCTAATCACTATGAACAGTATTACGCACAAGAAACTACTGAATCTGTAAATAATCCGATTTCACAAAGCAACAATAATAATGATAATTTAGAAATTCGGAAAGAAATACCAAAACCCTTCACATTTGCTGATTTCAAAACAAACAGTGAAACATGTATTAGTGTTGAAGTTCATACGGAACATACACCTCAAACCATCGAAAATGCAGAATCTGACGTACCAAAATCTGACACTAATGAAAATATACCTACACATAATGAAATCACTGAAGAAATAGAAATAAGTAAAGAAACACTTGTTAAAGAACAGAAAGGAAGTGTGCCAGACATTATCGATAACCATGTCGATACGCGCAAAGTTAATATAACAATATGTGATGGGCCAACTTATGAAACGTGCAAAAATGTGGAGCCGATACTTCCACCACAACCTGTGCCGCCTGAAATCGAACAGCAGAGGGCATTAAGCATTAGTAAGGTAAAAACCTCTGAATTATTTTAGAGCTAAATGAATATGGTTGCAACGTTGCCAACTATTGGAAATCTTATTCCATTTTCACCTTCTCACTAAAAATCATTCGTAATCAAGGGTGATTCGGTATTTACTAGATAAGCACGTATAATGGTAAAACACACTATCGCTAATCATCAGGCATTTTGCGGTCAAATGTGTGCCAATTTCAGATTATTATTATTATTTGCTACCTCTATCAAACTCTCAACTAGTCTATTTAATTCATTTGTCTCTTTTTCAGGATACTGATGTACAAAGACACTGTTTCCAAAACATTCTTATGGCATATCTGGAATTGGTTTTAACATTTCCTCTGGACAGATTCCAACTAATCCACCCGGTACTACAAAGTGGCTTCGTCCAACTTGCGAAAACTGTTACCGACCCGCAATTACTCGACAGAATCAATATATTTTTCGACAAAAAAGACTTATCTGAATTTAAATATAAGTGAACAATTAATTGTGATATACATACTCCCCTAATATTATCTATATTCCTTGATTGTTCAGTGTTATGTGTGAAATAAAATCATATGACAAAGACCAGATTTAGTTTTATATTCTTATTCATAAATAAAGCATTACTTTATTCTCTAAACATCTATAAATGACAACAAAGTATAATAAAAATCATCGAAATACATATTTGGTTTAAGGACTACAAAATTTATAATAGGTAGGTATGTATGTCTTTTATAAAAACGTGTAAAATGCTCGTGGCAGTCTATCTTACAAAAATATGAACCAAAATCAATTCATCAACATTATCTTAATCTATATGGCACAACGAACTCACGTTATGAACAAGACTAATAACTGTATGCCTCTTTAAAGCAAACCAAAGCATAATCTCAATTCTTCCTATCAATGGCACTAGTTTACTATAACTTTCAATATTTACATCTACTATACAAATATACACTTCTACGCGCTACGGTATAAAAATAACATCTATCTTAAAACGTATATTGTTATCGAAATTATTATTGTCACTAAAGACAAACTGAAACTAACAGCACTTTGGGTTGGATATGTATGAACTTCTATCGCGTACGTAAGAGCACTTAATCCTAAATCACTAGTAATTAATACACTTTCTCTATTAATCATATCAGCTATTTTCTCAGCCTCAAGAATACAGACTTTTAGTTGCAAATCCGTTGGATTTTCAAGCAGTGTTTCGACGGATACAAAAATTTCCATTTCTATAGTAAGGTAACCTCTAAGTGCACATTCTGCAATATCAACTCTTCTTTCTAATGCTTTTAGAATATTGTGTAGATTTATAACTGTTGTGGAGATATTTGTTCCATACAAAGCTCTATCAATTTGCTTTTTAGAATAAAGGATTCGGAGTCCACCACCACATTTAGGACAGCAAGCACCAGGGGCTGTGAATCCAAGGCAATTAGGTTTCTTCAGAGGAGGACAGACGATTCGGTCGATAGCGCACTTTGGTTCCATGGTGTCAGAGATAGTACCGACAGCGAGGCAGGGTCCGGTATAGTCAACACTGACGTGTTCGGCCCACGCGGCGCATTCCGAGATGTACGTGACGCCGTTCATACCGCATACTGTTCCGATCTTTAAACAAATTTCAATTTTTAAAATCCAATTCAGTATTACTATAGTATCTGATCTGTGTCAGTATAAAAAATAAGAGTAACAGCAATATCATTTAAGTACTCTTGGACAGGGTAAAGTGATTAGCATCCCGCCACAGCTCAACAAAATAGGGTAAAAAAGCACTTCTTAAAGAGTATAAGTATAACTCCAAAATGGAGTTCAAGAGCTTTTAAAGACTGATAAATTGTACTTACAGCAGAGCAGCCTTCTAAACACACTCCCCAATAAGCGAACTTCCGGCCGCTCATGACAAGGTGGCACGGGTTCACGTGACTCCTTCCATCAGTGTCACACACAGACATCGGTGGTTGAGCGTTGCAATTGACTGTCACAGCTAAAAAATATTGCACCATAAATAGTCCACATAATGTTGGCCCTTCGAGCCGGATATTATTTGTTAGAACAGGAAGGCACTCCAAACACAAACATTGTACTGCACGTTTTTTGTAATCTTCGATTTTAGTCTTACATCCAGCCGGGTCGTCACCGAATAAGGTTAAGTTCATTAGATTTGCTCGAAAGGTCCGTTCGTTTAAACGTATAAAAGTTGTACGTTTTTTGGAGTATTAACGAAGTGTGAACGGTTCTAGTATATACAACTTAACCATTATATATTCGTCGAAATGTATACCGTTAATAAAACGTGCAGGACAATGCAGGGTGAGTCAAAGCTAACTAAAAGGTACCGACCACAGTAGTGCTGTGGACAGGCAGGCTGCAGCCGCGACAGACAGACGGTGCGAGCGGGCACGCACGCGTGGCGCCGCCCGCACGATGCGCGTGCGCACGACTCTGCGCTACCGAACTCGATCTCCGCGTCGGACGCGCCCGCGCACCTGTCAACATAGTTACTAAACGAACCGATCGGTCCCTACCGTTTCGACAGAGAGTAAATCGGGAAGGTCGAGCGGTTACACACACACGTCGCCGGAAGCCTTCGAGAGCTCGACAAATACAAATGTTAGACCAACTTGGCGAGGCAGGCGTTGGGAGAGGGCAGGCCGCGCGCGCGCACGGGCAGGTGGTGCGGCGGACAGAAGCACGGCAGCGCGGCGCGCCCGCACGCGCGCCGCCCGCACACGCGCTCGCCGCTGGCGCACGCGCATACGTTGCACTCCATGTAGTATTTCTCTCCTGGAATTGTCCTTTTTTTAGTAAACGTGTCTACTTCTAATCTAATCTCACGCGTAGATATCGTATCTCAATTTACATGCGTTTACTGGTTTTTGCAAAATAAAGCTATTGCACTATGTCGACAATTTTAACAAAGCTTTCGACCCAGTTGACCGACGATGATTGTAGTCAAATTGCTGATCGAAAGTTTTTTATGTTTTAATACTCTACTCAGAAAGAATACCAACATTCAAACGAGCAAAATTTACATGAGATTTTAAAATTGGAAACCCAATATTCTCGATGCGGTCAGGTTTATCGCAGGGCATTAGTTTAGTTCCCATACTAAAACAGCAAATTGACTTAGGTTTTGCGAACTCAGGATAGTTATAATGTATCTTCATCACAAATCATCTTAAAGACTCACCATGCTTTACTTGTCTGTCAAGTTGTTGACAGTTTTCCAACTCGACGCAAGGCAAGGGCTGACAATCAGTAAGGCCCTTATTGCTACACCGACATATCTTGTAGCACCCCTTTTGAATTGAGGAAGGCATCGGCACTCGAGCCCACGAACCGATTGGAATCATTTGAGGGGAATTATCACCTGAAAAAATATACCTTTATTATTCACATTATTTGGAAATTAATTGGGTTTCAAATTACTACCTATATTTCAGCACTTGTCTACTCAGAAAATAGGTGATGTAACGTTACTAACCTAACTCTTTACCTCCGACAGAAAATAAATTTGTAAAGTCACCTCTAAGTGGTAGTATAATTATTAATTGGTAGTGTTAATCAATACGTCCAAACTTTGGATGACTATGGACTCTACAGAGATGAGATCAAAAAGGTAAAGGTTGTATTATTTTTATTACTTACCAAGAGGACATCCATCTACGCAATAATACCGAGGACAAGATCCTCCACGCAAACAATTCCTATTGATAACACACATTTGTGACACGTTGCAAGGAGATCCAGAACACGGGGACGTTACTGCTTCTTTAGCGGTTAGAAGAGGAGGTTCTGTACCTGGAGAAGAAAGTAAATTAAATTCTAATTTATTATTAGAACGAGCTCGAGTCGCCGCACCTTTGATTAAATTACATGAGGTGGGTCTATTTTCATTTCGAAAGTATTTTTACGTTTCGATTATTTTATTAATTATTATTATGTAACTTAGAATCGAATTGCCCATCACTATTCCTGGAACCGGCTCGTGTAGATTTCATTTCCTGTGATCTTCCCAAGATATTTTTACCTCACCATTTTAGTTTAAGTTAAAATGTGGTAGATACGTACTGTGTTCAAGGAAATCGTTGAGATGTACACAAGGCTGGTTCGGGTAAGGCGCGAGCTTAGCGCACAGCGCGTGCGCGTGCGCGTGTGTGTGCGCCTGCGCCTGCGCCGGCGCGGCCGAGCGGCGCACGCACGCGCCCACCAGCCGCGCGCACGACGCGCCGCACAGGCCGCTGCCGCCCTACCGATATCTAACTTTGTTCACTTACGTACTACACAGGAGGGAAATAATATATTGGCCCTGTAGGGAAACTGATTTAAATCAATATGATAATGTTTTGAATAAAAAACTATATTCATCGATTCTTAAAAATACGCTCGACGGACCCGGGAATCGAACCGACGGATTTAATTGGCTCCAACTAAAATAAAATAACGTTAATTATTTTTGTATAGAACGTTAAACGTCATTCGATCCCTCACCTTAGGAGCGCACGGTTTCACGTGCAAAGCGCAGGCGACACTTTTCCAAAGATCGATCGGACACTCCGTAGAGTTTTTCAGAGGCAACTCTATACCCGATATGACTAACGCCCTGTAAAAAAAACAATAATCCGGGTTTACAAAACCTTCTTAATCAATCCCAAATTCCAAAATTAACATTCAATTTAACAAATCCATAGTTTACGGGCAAACTTAAATGTCAATCATCGGCCAACTACATTTGAAACAGACCCCGCAACGGTCAACGATAGAAGTTGAATGGAGAAAACGGATTTCTTATCCGTTGCGGAAACCCACAGACTAACCCACAGAAGATGATGATGATGGTCTTTGCAAGAGCTGAATGATATTTCTAGACTTTGCTTTGTAGAATGCTATAGGAGAGATTGACAAACGTAGCATAGGACGTCCATAAACTAAATGGAGTAAAGATAATTGTGTTTACTATGGAGCTGAATAATAGTAGACTTTTAGCTTGCTTAGTAGGATCCTTTAGGAGCTAACTAAGCTGATTATAGGTGCCCAAGACAAAGAAAATTCTAGAGTATTTTGTACACTCTTTTTTTAAATTGAGTTATTTACAAACCTATCTACTCGTATAAATCCTACATCTCACATTATCTTACCCACTTCCTTTTTGTTTAGCAACCGCTCGATGTGCTTCGACGTCCGCCCTCGCGTTACAAGACCTGAACATTGTGGTCGGACGGTTGTTTAGCTGACTGCAGTAAGTCAGACCAGAGCAACCCAGGGAACATGGTGCCTCCACTAGAATTACAGTTATCTCTAATTTATCGTTTTGCTTAAAAATAGTTAGAAGCTTTTCTAAAAAATTGTTTTATAACTTATCTAAGTTAGGTCATCAGGTAGTCGAAATTGTCTCAATATAATAATAATAATATTAATCGAAGAAATTTCATAAAATCTTGGAGTTTTGATACAAAATATATACTGTGACTTATCACAACTTCTAAACAGACAATAGTTAAGTTATTATTGACACCCAAGTCAGACATTTGTGTGATAAACACGTCTATTTGTCTTAAGTCTGAGTGTAATTATCTATATTTAATATGTTTTTACAAAAGAAATGTATTTTATGTAGTATATTACGTTATCTGGTTTCCAAACTCAGCTTAGTTTGGGGTCAGATGGCCGTGTGTGGTAATGTCCTACTATATTATTATTATTCATTCTTTTTTAGAAAGTGCTAAAACCTCTTATTTAATGTTTAAAAGATACAGTCAACCATTTGTTGCAAGATTAGTCATCCTATCATACATTATGCAATATCACCAGTCTGATTTCAAACTCAAAGAATGTAAAGATTCAACTGTTAATGATTTAGCTAGAATTGCAAATTCAGCCAGACATTCTAATTGAAGTGTTAAATGTAAAATGCATAGCGTCAACTGTACGGGAATTTATTCCTATTTATACGCACTTCACATAATTCTGAACACTTTTATCATCCACTAGCCATCACCCCCGCGTCGCTGTAGTTGCGATATTATCCCTTGCATCGTTGTACTCGTACCAAGTTAAATAACTAAAGCTTACTGAATGATAGTAGCATTCTATTAAGTAGTAAAAGAAATTTTAAAATCGGTCCAGTATTTTTCAGTTGATCCATTATAAAACAAAAATACCTATAACATTTTTTATTTTTTAAACATATGTGTAGGAGTAAATATAGACTATATTTAGCTATTAGAAAACTATCATCTAAATCTTGGTCTATTAAGTTTTTAGGAAGTTTTTAATAAATATTCATCTCATAGTACTTGAAAAAGAATGAATGATCGTATCTTCTTCATATCTTCACTTCTTAGTCTCTGCCGTTTGGTCAATAAAGGTCCTAATTATATTTCTTGATCACGTTCACGACTGACTTCCCAAAATTGCTGGTAATCTTGATTAGAAGTTATTTAGTAGGACCAAAATAATCAAATATAAAAGATACAGTGACTCACCTTCTTCCACACATTGAGACAACACTATCTCTTGTGGATCTCCCAAACACTCCGAGTAGAACTTCTGCCAGTTGGATTGCCACCCCGTGTTGAAGGTTTCAAAACAGAGCCTCCGGCAATTTATCGTTTTTGACTGGAATACAAAAAAAACCTTCTTTCTAAAATTCGATTTTGAAATTTGATCGTACTTACAGCTAATTCCTTTTCGATACGAAAAAAATGGTCTTAAGACTTTAATTGCCTTTGAATGAAGCTGATGGATGCTAACTGTCGTCTATTTTTGACGTCTAAAGTGAAGGCCTTGCAGTGGACGATCTGATGCTGATGATGAGGAAAAAATGATCAAACGATAGTCAACAATGTCCAGCTCTTGCATCAAGGACCTTCAACTTTGGCTTTATACTGGAAAACAGCTCTTTTTATCCACTCTATAACCATTTTACCTACCTTCATACAACAGTGCAGCTTCGAAACATCATGTGGTATAAGATCCTTAGGTTCAGGTGGTGCGTCTTTCTTTAAGAAACATTGCCAAAAGCCGTCATGTATTGCAGGAGCTCCACAGTCGTCCGCCAGACTTTCCATTATCTCCTGCAATACGCCAGTACTTCGGAGTACTCGCTCGCAAGTCGGTTGGCATTCTTGTCGAGTTGATTCACGGCAACATGGTAAATCTGACGACAAAAGAGCTATTATGAAGGACAATTTCAGTTTCCAAAATAATTTATAGAAAGAGAAAACAGCATTCATATTGAAACAACAGTTAGTTAAAACCACTTCGTCTCATATCTGTTGATTTGCCGTTGTTCTCATAGACGTTTAGATAATCTCCGCCTCAATGTTGTATGAAATACATACATTTCAATGTATCTGTTGTAACAACAGAGTCGGTCAAGTCCCTCAGACATTTTATCAGTTTGGGCGAGTCTTCGCACGTCTGCATTGCTGTTGACCTCGCTTGCAAGTCTACCCGCGACTGTCCGAGCCGCCACAACGCCTTCTGACACTCGTCGTGACACACTAGCGACTGCGTCTGTGCTGCGGAAAATATTAATTATGTAATAGAAGAACTTCTTGAAATTAATGGAATTATTAAGGCGTTTAACAAAAACGTCCATCTATACTTATATAGTTAACGCTCCAGAAGAACAAATAAGATAACGTCAAGAAGAGAAGATACATTCAAATAATAATATAAACTGAGAAAGTAAGAAATTTATGTAAACCAGCACACAATTTATGAAGGTAAAATTTAGACCACCGCCGCGTGCGCCTTAACTCGATAGTAATCATTACGCAGTTTTCTGTTGAAAGACCATGGAAAAGAGAAACAACTAAGGACAACTAAGGCTGTTCTAAATTGATTCCTATATAGGTACTGTGGATCCTATACTGTGGAAGATATTGCGCTAAGATGCGCTCTAGTCTTTAGGTGAAATTAGCCATTAAAGGTATTAGGTACTAATAAAAGAAGAAATGTACCCTGGTTTAATATGGGATTATATCGAAATTGTACCTCTGCGGAGCTGTGACATCATTTCTTATCAGTCTGCTAAGGACCACGACCGGTGCAACCCGGGTCGAAACATCAAGTAAAACAAGGTAACCTTGTAAGTCAAAGTGACCTACAGCGACTAAGTGGTAGGTACTCACCGCAGCAATCCTGCGCTTCCTCTTGTCTCTGAACACAGTCAAAGAAGTCTATCTCGTCAGATCTGCGGCAGGCTCCTGAACTGACGAGTGCAGATTCGTTAGCTGCCATCGCGCAAGCGTGTCTACACGAATGCAACCGCCCTAGAGAACAACAGGCCCGGCCCCACCATCCAGAACCGGATACCACTTCTGTTGGACAAGAAAATAATCTTCATATAATGTCCGATTCATACTCTCCAGGAATCTAAATGAGGAAACTGTGTTTCTGCCATGTATTTTAATGGTAGATAAGCAAAGTTCCTCGTAAGATACAAAAGCTGTAAATTCTAGTAGATCGTTAAGTACCTAATGATTAAACTTACCTTGAATAGTTTTATTCATGCAAATCCAAAACTCAATCTGAAACGAACGAAATTACTTTAGAAGGAATTAATCTCATACTTACAACGTATTACCTATCATTTGTGAATCAAATTGAGAATTATCTGTCGTGTTCTTATGTCCTATTGTTTAGTATTGTTCAAGCACTCCATGTAACTCTATACTTTGAAGAGGCTTTGTGCAATGACAGGAAACTCTAAACCACCCCAATTACAATACAATGACGATAGGCGGTTTATTGACGAAAATGAATGAAGATTTATTTCAAAGTGCACACTCAATACGTGAACGCCAAGGCAGTGATTGTCTGAATAGATGGGATCGCCTTACCGCCTACGATGGTACGCTGCTAATAATTTTACATTCAATTGATTTGCGTGCACTTGCCACGTCTGGACTCTGTAAATTGCTATCAATCTTTTAGTAGATAATTCAACAAAACAGTTTTGGACACTTACCAATCGTGGTGTACAACATTTGTATATATTCGGCACCCATTGCTCAAATCTGGACGAATTGGAAGCTATTTCTATTAATGACATCTGTAACAAAGAAAAAGTATCCTAAATTAGGAATTTATAGTAGTACTGTCACAAGTGTGGTTCAAAAATAAATCGATATTTATGCATATTTATGTATTATTAGATGAGTATTAGATGTATTATTAGATAAATCCAAACTCACTCTGCGAGCTATGGAAAAGGCTATTCTCAAAGTCTCTAAAGGATCGAATACGCATTGTAGTGATTCAGCACAGAACTAAACTAATCGACATTATTCGACAAAGCTCACTGGCATAGTAAACAACAGTAGGATAGTAGAAGTAGCAATGCCTCTATTTGTTGCAGAACCGATGACCGTGTTGGAGCAAACGGGTCGTTGAGGTGAGACCACGAATCTGAAAACGTTAGCGTAGATCGCGTAAAGACTAGATAGGATTCAGGAATAGCAGATAATATAGAGATCTCTGCAGGGTGGCAAGAAAGAGCTGGATGAGAAGAACCGGATTTGGATTTGATCGTGCTCAGTGGCGTGTTAAAGAGCTATATCAAGCTGTGAACTAAAATAGGCAGATGATGAAGACTGTCTTGTTAATAGAAGGTATATGTACGCTTACATGTTATTGATAAATAAATACCTAAATATATTTATGGAAGTGCTAAATATTATCACACGCGATCTCCAATGTAAACGTTGCTAGATTCCATTGACTCTTCCGCTTTGATATCTTACACTCCAATATAAACACTAAATACCCACTTCCTTCTATTAATATAAATACAGCATTCGGATGATATAAACTTCAAGCTCGTAATAAAATTACGCAACTTTAAAGCCGCATATAAAGTGCACTCTACTCTCGCCCGCATTTTCCTCCTCACTGGTATTATTTCTAAACACCCGAGTACGAAGCCCGGGACAAGCAAAAAGATGTCTCTTAGAACACTAACCCCCGTATTCATAAACGTGTTACAAGCTCTTTATAGCTAAAATAGGTTTATAATTTGTTTGTCTTTGTCTGTCACCTTGACATTTATACTAGTAAGAGAGACACAAATTCCAAATCCATTTTAACTAAGAATCTTATATGATTTTTATGAATAAGATCATTAGAAACCATAACCATTCTTAATACTTTTTCTAAGAATACTTAGGAAAATCTATGTAGTGGTCGGCAGTTGGGAATTATTGTGCCTGATGAACGGCTATAGGCCCATCTACTACTACATACGGTCTACATATTTTATGAAACCTTAACATAGCCATCAAAATGTGGGTAATATTTAAAATAACTTCCCCCCGTTTAAACTGTTTACTTCTTTCTTTCTTTCTGTAATGTCTATTTTCGAATATACAAATATAAAAAGGTTAGAGGTTCTGTCCATCTGCCCGGAATTTGATGAGAGAAGAGAGATTTTGATGTTTTTCACTTCCACACTAAACCCTACAAATAAATACCTAAACCTAGTATAGTATTATCTGTGCCTAAACCAAGAACGTTTGTTGTTATTATAATTTACTTCTGATGTTGGCGCAGGTCGCTAGTTTACTTGGAGTAACTAGAATAAAAGCTTCTACCGTTTATAAATATCATGTTACATTATCAATTATTCTTCATTTGTGTAGTGCTAAACCCCCTACAAAAAAGGAGTTAACTACAAGTTTGACCTATGTATCTGTTTACAAGATTGTTCTAGTCAATCGCCTATTTTAGTATACGAAGAACATTATAAATACGCATGAACTGGGCCCCTAGACAATTTAATATAGCTAAAAGTTATCGAAAGATTTAAAAGATTGTCACGTGGCATTCAGAAGGTGAATGTCAATCTTAAACAATTCATTGATTCAATTCGATCTTTCATTATCTCATCGATGTGTGACGTTGTCTAGGGGACCTGTTTACATAGTACTTAAGTACCTCAAAATTCTAAAACAATATTTTACTTACGACTCAAGAAAGCACGCTGTGAATGTCACACTCAGAACACAATTTGAATTTTATTAAATTAAGTCGGTGTAACGTGTGGGTTTAAGCTTATATTAGGCGCCTACATAACACTTATTACCGTTACTTATAAATATACATAGTGTCGTGTTTATAAAGTTACACAATTATTATCAAGCCAGTGACCTGGAGCTACACACGGGTGCATAAGACAATATTCTGAGACATCCATCATATAGGTACATACACAGCCACCTCACCCCAAATTAAGCAGAGCTTGTGATATGGAAAACTGACATACTACATAATATTAAAGATACTAATAGAAAAAGTAGACACTAAGACATAATGTATATCCGATGGTGTTAATTAACCTGTTAAATTTTACCACGGAACTTGTTATCAAAAACTAAACAATATAATACTTGAAACTACATTTTTTTGTGCTATTTTAACTTTCGACTAAGTTAAAGAAAGTAATTTATCAAAAATTCTTCCGCCTACAGTACCTAACGTACGATGCGACGAAGGAACTGTACGGATAGCTGCAAATTAGAATAGGTACGCTCAATGCAAATTATTGCTTATATCTAAAACGTTAGTTCGCAGCAAAATCCGTTACGTAGGTAAGTAGTTAGCCGATAGAGACGCAGGAAGTGACTTCTTTAACCCCCAACGAGAAAGGGAAGTGTTGTAAGTTTGACGTTTGTATCTATGTTGTTTGAATGTATGCAAAAAACATCGCGGCGGTTAGACAGATGAACCTATGCATGATGCGATTTTATATTAAAATCTTGTGTTCGAGATAGCTAAATTTGAAGCAGATAACTATACATATAGGTTATGTGCTTATAGTTTATAGATAGTTTCTTTCAATTCCAGACAAGATAATGAGATCGCTAGGCGAACCGATAATGCCTGGAGAAGCTATTGGGCCAAGGGGTACCTTCCGAAAAACCCTGACTTCCCACTCTCCTTGAAGAGGAAGCTCACGGAACATGCATTCTCCCCGTGTTAACCTATGGTGCGCAATTGGTCATTGACGCAGTTCCAGAAGTCAAAAATCAAGGTT
This sequence comes from Meganola albula, assembly GCA_936450015.1. Taxonomy (NCBI): domain Eukaryota; kingdom Metazoa; phylum Arthropoda; class Insecta; order Lepidoptera; family Nolidae; genus Meganola; species Meganola albula. Next base: position 4,116,659 of record OW388159.1, on the reverse strand, counting down.
TGGCAACGGGCGATCGAGTGCGTCATCTTAGGTGTGAAATTAATGGACAAAGTCCGTAACACCGAGTTGCGCTCAAAGACACAGAAAAGCCGCTAAACTGAAGTGGGATTGGGCTGGACACGTCTGTTGCACGAGATGTGGGCGAAGGTAGTGACAGACTGGCGCCCAGACCCAGCTAGAAGACGTCGAGGTAGACCCAGACGGAGATGGCGGGACGAGCTGGATGGGTTCTTAAGCAGGTGGATGGAAAAGGCCATGATTGTGATGTCTGGAAGGTGTTAGGAGAGGCTTTTGCCCAGCAGTGATAAGATCAGGGCTAATAATAATAACTATATAGGTAGGTACGTACAAGCCAGTGCTAGATGTGCATCTTTGTAGGTCGCGTTATCTCGGTGTTAAGGTTATCAGAAGTCTCTACTAGATATCACAGAAATGTATTCGCTTTCAGAGTATTATTAATACTTAATTATCAACTATTTGAACTCAAGATCCCTAATTACGTTGTTTCATCTGTTTCTGATAAGTTAATATTTTTATAGCCTCTATTTAGTTTTTTTATTCTGTAAAAGGCTTGCGCTTGACTACAACTTGCCTGGTGTTAAACAATGATGCAGTCTACGATGAAACGCGCTTAGTTTTTTTGATTGGGTAGGCACAATACAAAAACTAAACTTTGTATTTCTGCTTATTTTTATTTTTAAGTGAAAATAACCAAGCCAGGCGGTAACTTTAAATAATATATCAAATTTCAAAAACATTTGGGGAGAAATTTTATTTCTTAGGTATTTAAAGCACATTTATAACTTCTGAATAGGTACTATTGGATAGAACGAGGATATAAGAAGTTCCTATCACTCACAAACCTTTAAATCTATGGTAATTTCTTATAAAATCTATGAATACTAATATTACAAAGCTAAACAGTTCGATTGAACACGCTAATCTAAGGGGAAAAATCCCATTGAATAGATAGCCTATTTATTGAGGAAGGCTATAGGGCACGTTTTACCCCATAAATAAATGTAGTTCACGCGGGCGGAGCCCTGAGCAGAGCACTAGTAAATAATAAATAGTAAAAAATATGTCTTAAATTATAAAGCGTAGTTAAAATAGATTATAATGTTCCTGATCTTAAATGTTTTGATATTTTCCTATATGTATAATTTAGTAGACACTTTGAAGTGTCGAGATTGTTTTATCTCGTAGTGACTCATTTGGAGTACAAATGGGTCTCGCGGAGTGAGTGTTGGCACTGTGGCACTTATTCTAGGTACTCCATAGGTATTACTTCCTAATGAGATATTCAGATGTAGATACGATTTTATCTGTTGGTGATCATATTTTTAAGTATTGAATCTCAAAGCGAAACAATTGTCTCAATTAATTTAGTATAGGGTAAACACGACAGTTGGACAGTTATTGGACTAACTCAATATCTTTTTTTTCAGACAAAATTAAGGAAGTAACAAGGGCGTGGATTGCGGAATCTTTAAGTAAGAATCTACTAGTATGATTAAAGTTAAATATTTAAACTAGCTTCCGCCCACGACTTCGCCCGCGTGGAACTTATTGGGTTACAAATCCAGACCATAATCTATCTCTGTGCTAAATTCCATCCAATTCTGTCGTGTAATTTTTGCGTGAAAGAGTAACAAGCATCCGTATATTCTTACAAGCTTTCGCGTTTATAATATTAGTAGGATTCTACACAACATAGTATACGGGCCCACGCAATTATTATGATTATTATGCAAAGTTGCTTTTAATAGACAAACCAGCCAGCGAATTATAATCAGAAATAATAGATACCTCCAATTTTTGTCTGAGGTTAAAAATAAATGTTAATATTCCATCCGCGATTAATTTCCAACGGCACGAACAAAAAGTTTACAATAATAGAGGTCTGAAACTCTCATCATATTAGCATGGAGACAATCGGATATGGCTGACATCATGCGCATTGACGCCATGATTGGTGACACGTCCTGTCCTCTACGTGAACTGAATAGTCTGCGAAGGCATTTAATAATCACTTATACTTCCTGAATATGTTTAAAATGTTGTTATTGCAGTGACTAAATTCTTCGTGGTAGGTATGGACATATAGAAAAGTCAATATAATATCTTTAAATAAAAGAAAACATGAAATCTCACCCTAGTTAAAAATCATCTTGATCAAATCAAGTTCCAAAAAATGTTATATCATTTTGGTAGCAACGCGACGAGGCAAAAAAAAAATAAGCACACTTATACACCCGTCAAACTTAACACGTAGGCGCGTCCCATCCTAGCCTACACCATTGCTTAACATCAGGCTAGTTGTAGTCAAGCGCAAACCTATTTCAGAATTTAAAAAAACCTTATTTTTATCAGGAGATAAAATTACATTTTGCAAAGATCAAAGAAAGGATTTGTTCACTTCCGCCTTTATTTTGTATTCAGCTGGGCACGGTTCTTCTCTCAACTACCTTAATAGTTAGGCCGTAATTCACATACGCTAGCTAAGTGCGAGTTGGTGGATGTCAATGTGACCTCGAATAATTAATTCTTAGACATATTAAACACTATCTTCCTATGTAAAGTGCCGCTACATTAGCACATAGATACACAAATTCAAGATATCGAACACTCAGTATTCATCCTAACCCCAGCAGCTTGATTTACATGTTCCCGATGAAGCGCACTGATACGCCGGTCCCTGACCTGGTGACAAATAGCGCAGGCAACCTCAAAGACAATGAATCTATTACCATTCGGTCCGCAATGTCCGCATGCAAACCTGCATACAACTACGTAATATTACCCTTGCTATAAAATTTAACGGCCCTATGGAGCATATCGCAGTGGTTTTGCGGATTACTCGTTTGGTCTATCCGATCGGCCCGTGTTAGTAATTAGATTTGCGGTATTACCAAACTAAATTCCCATGTTTCCGTTCCAAAAATTATTAACACAAAGGAATCATTATTAGTAATTTGTCTATCTTTAGATACTGCAGTTTTGGTATAGCCTTCGTCTTCATTACGATCCTTCGCTTCAGTGAGAACAAGATAGAACAACAAACTTACAAACCCATAATCATCAAAACAGTTAATTATTGGTTCTTTATGAAGTCTAATAGGTGTACAAAGAGCAACTGTACCTACACAAACTTTTCAGTCACATAAACTAATAATAACGATAAATGACCGCAATACCTCAAAAGTTCTCGTAGCATTTCTGAGCTAATTAAAACACAAAGGGTTTCCAGTTTACAAATACGACAAAACAAAACTCGAAGCGACTACGCCCTAAATAGTTTATAAACTACCCGTCTGTAATTTTGTTAGAGAAAGCCGACACGATACGTACTTTTCTTACACAGCAACTGTGAAACAATTATCCGAAATATCAGAAATTTATCTACTACACAGACTTAACCGTTCCATGGCACAAACATTTTTGTTTTGTCCCAAGCTTTCACAATTAATCTACGCGTCACGCCACCCTACCAAAATAGCGACTATCTCGGCCAGCAATCAAAGGACGGAATCAAAAACAAGCGGCAGTTTACAGCTTTGATGTTTCTTTGTAAATTTGTCTTGATTCCATTCCTATGTGTGATTTACATAGCAACAAAAATTCTTTAGAAATAATCTACTTTGAACTCAATGTATGTATTTCGAATGAGTCGAACACCTGAACCTAATTTTATCTTTCAAAGTTGCTGACTTTTCGTACTTCAAAGGAATATTATATCAGTCTTCGTTATTATTTTTCCGCTTTAAAATAGTCAGTTTGGCACATATAAACATTCTTTGATATTCAATTATGTATGTACCTCACTAAATTGGAATTGAAAATCAATATTTTTAGCATATTTTTACTGATCAAGAATCAATCTCATTGCACGCTTTATCTGCTCTCGTACCTAATGACTGCGGACATTTTGTTTTCTATCTAAAAATAAACTTCTTTTTTATTTTTAAGTTGGTCTTCTTTATCGTTAAAAGTCAATCGTTATCGTTAAAATTTGGTTGAAATGCTGAAGACATCATAAGTGTTCTACGTGTCAAGGCAGTGATTATTGAGCTGGTGACGTGTCCCCTCCCCGTATTCCCACAGTTCCCTTCTGGTTCTCCGCATAAAACATGAAAAAATCATTGCCCGAGAAAAAAGTTTGTCCTAAACAATATCTACTCTTCACGACGTGTCTGTGTCCATGAGCCAAATATTTATTGGCAGGTAAAAATTTGCGGCATTGTAGTTGTGTAGAAAGCTATTTTTGCGATTTTCCAATTGAATTCTCTACAGACTGTTTTTAATCAACTGAAAAAAAGAGAGAGAGAGTGAGAGAGAGTTGTTGTTACTTCATAAAAAAAGTCTATAGGATCGTATATAATTATTGCTTCCATTAATAAAATCTGTTGTCAAGGTAAGAAAATTACTTTCTTTTCTTTTTAATATCCAAGTATCCTCTCACCTGTTATCAAAATTTCACGTAAATGGTGCAGATGTGACATTCAATTTTAATAAGACACGATGCTTAAGAAGGTTGGTCGAGGGACGGACAGACAGACTTGAAAGGATTACAGACATATCTATTTTCACCCACTTTGAACATTCAGCCGACACATTTGTTTGTTTGTTTTCACAACTTTCAAGTTGAAGGGGAATACGATTATAATATCACTTGGACGGAATTTATTGCAGCAAAACCGAATGCTCAAGATTTTATTTTATACTTAGAACTTGTTAATTACAAAACAGAGTACTAAAGAGATGTTATTATACTGAAGCTCGTGCGTTTTATTGTGACAGTTACTGTTTTTCCAAGTAATGTCTGACCAAGGACAATGTGCGTAGTTATTTATAAGTAGAACTTATGAAACTCCACTTTAAAAAAATATAAAATAGTATTTTCTTGACAACAGCAACAAATTATTCAACAGTTCCATGAATGTATAGTAAATGCCACTAAAGTTAGTGGTAGTCTACGTGATCGGCATCCAATACCGGCTGGCAATGACTGGCATCCCGATCACGACCAACAAATTCCCGATACGTCAGGACCGCATCGAGATTGTCACAGCTTTGGATCCCTGAAGCTATAATCCAATTTCATTTACTATAAATAAATTCTCTTTGATTTAACACAGAAAAAAGAGTAAAAATACTCCACCTAGACGTATTTCGCCTACTAATCATGAGGTGCAATAGGCTAGCCACGGTCGCAGGAGATAAGTACAAGAATGTATACGCCAACATTGGTGCTCTCTCTATTCTCTCACTCTCAGAATCCAATGGAATAGGCAATAAGTACTACAATAACCAAACATTAAAAAACGCTGCAAAATATGGGATAATGCATAGGTATGAAGTAACATCATGATTTAATCAATAGATAGTTAGGTACCTACTTAATTTTTTCTTAATATCTGCGATTTCCTTTATTTCTACGCCATCTATCTCAACCAGTATAGAAAATTTTTACAAGGCAGTCTGACTACAAAGGCACCCATCAACATTGGCAACGCATTTCAATAACGTTTGGCGACAAATTAATGTCGATGATGTAATTGTGTGCTAAAATATTTACAACGTGACATCTACTGACGACTCATCATTACTGTGGAAATCAAAGGAGCCGCTGTCTTTAATCTACACTGAATTATAGCCCCCACTGAAGAATAAAGGCACTACGCTTAAAAATACTGTCTTTAGATGTGTGTAGTTTAGTAGAAACTCTTTTACTGCTAGACGGCTGAACTGATTAGAATGGCATTTTGCTCTTAATTATAGTTCAATAATGATGATTACAATAATAATAATAATAATAATAATATAGTGGGACATTAACACACACGGTCATCTGATCCCAAACTAAGCAGAGCTTGTACTATGGAAACCAGATAACTGGTAATATACTACATATAATACTTTTCTTTTGTAAATATATACTTTCCGTATTTCACACGAATGATGTCGCAGATTGATCGCAAGCTTCAAATAATATTAAGTATTCGACAACTATTTTAATTCCAATATGGTGTTTAAGATAATTAGTTGTTCTTTTACTTAAAAAATATTGGTTAACTTAATCATTTAAAAGCAGAAGATACGTTCAAATCTACTTTAGAATATAATATTATGGTTTACCAGTTCATGTTCTAAAATAGGATATAGTCAACCAAAACCGGGGGCCTAATCTCCCAGTCAACTTCTATGTCATGCATGAAATGTCATAAAAAAATTAATGGGATGAAGATATTGAATATCCAATTCGTTGACTGCTGTAAGCAGACAATCTTCCTACCCTTTCACTTTCCAACTCCTTTTATTGCCCTTCTAATAAAATTCTTTTTAAATCCAGTTCATTTGTCCAGGGACTTGACCGAGTTTAAAAACCCGAGCCTCTCGTGCATTGTACATCCTGGCTTACAGGAGGAGTAGTTAGTAATAATGGTAAATGAAGTCCCAAATAAAACTGCACTGTACATATTTATAAATTACAATTTAGCTACATTTAGATACACTACATTATTAAACTTATTTCAGTAGGATTGTTTAACACTATTTCATCCAATAAAAACTATATCAGTGTCTATTTTAGTGAACATTAAGTTTAGTTCGCATTACTATGCGTCGCCCCGCGGTATCTAAATTCATTACTGCCACACTCTGCCACACTATAAATTCCTCAGCAATTTATGAGATTGCTACATCTTAATAAACCAACAATGTTACAACATTATCAACAATATCGTTGATATCTGTTACAATAATTTGTTTTAGTTATAATCTTTTTAATTGTTATATCTTGTAGACACCGGATGAGGTGTCAACATAAATAATTTTGTGGTTTTTGAAAGACATATCTATTTCTGGATAGGTAGGTAAAGATAGAACAAATGGAAAAAATATTTTGTATGGATGTTAGCAGTTATAAACTTTTAAACTTTTGCGTTGCAAGTTGCAATATTAATCATACTAAACGGACAGTAAACGCGTTTAGCTTTGTATGATGATAGTGATATGTTGATGATTCGATAGGATTGGAGTTGGGTTGCACTGATGACGTCGCTATTTTAAAATTCGGGATCCGGACATAATAATAAGTAGATACTAAGAAGAGATTCGCGTGACTATTAAAAAACTTATAAAGGCAATCTTACGAATGTCTACCACAGTCACCGTCATCATCGGATCTTCTTTGCTGAAGCAGTTTCTTTATGACTACGATAGGTAAAACCTATAAGTCAAACTAAAAAACTGTGCTCATTAAATCCCCGGTAATTATTATTATCAATGGATATAAGTAGTAATGTGTTGATGATATTTGCCTAGAATGGCCTAGAATCTATAGTTTCACGACGACCCCATCAATTTGCTCTACAACTTTATTCCGTTTGCTTTTTGATGTCATTACACTGTCCAGTGTCCCCATAATGACTAAATGGTAGACGACGCCATTAACCCTTATGAATCAATACTACCCTGTAATCTAGCGTCAATTATTGTCCTATATATTCCGCTATTCCTGTCTATTTGAAATGTTTGAAATAATGGACTATCGGTCCTTTAATTTTATCGATACAAACAGATACCTTTCTTTTCAACTCAATTAATTCTTAAACGGGCTTTACAAGGGGTTCAGTACGTTTAATAGCTAGTTTAACGAGGAGCCACTTTATTTAGATTGCCTTGTCTTGTCGCATGAGTGAAGTAAAAATCACCGGATGAATGTGTGTGGCGGGATATAATGATGTTATCTTAGAGTTTAAGATAAGGAAGAGGTTGTAATTCACACAAAGATGTCTGGAGTTCCAATATTGAGAGCCTACTGCTATGAGTCAATACGATCACGGATGGAGTCACCGAGTACCTTTGGTACCTTTCGGAATCTAAAACCGACTGTTCTTTTAGCAAGTTTATCACCATAAAGGCTCCCGAGTAATAGAGGGAAAGATTTTGCTATTGGCAACCAGTCATTTGTCGGAGTCGAGCCGCATGCAAATCTGCATGTTATTTTTTTATTGTAAGTAAATAATAATTACCTATAAAGCTTATCAAGGATATCATTTTAAATAGCAGAGTTAGGGTTTCAAGTTTATAATATAAGTAATAAGATCACTACTTTACCGCCAAGACAGGATTGAATAAATTAAGTACGACCTATGTTTAACGGTAGATCCATCAATTACCTAACCATTACTTAAAGTCACTTGACGTCTTGGGGTTCCGTCGATAAAGATATTCTACACCATAATTCAAAATGATAATAAAGAGTATTTCAGTATTTTATAGCTTCTTTGAAGAATGTAACAATGTATTGATGGTAACTTGTAACTTCTAAGTTATTCAAACAGTGTCGTGTGGAGGAAGCGACCGTCACGCGTGTTCCTTAACAAGACGGAATTAAATACGAATGTATTAGTTTAGTGAGACCGACACGTCTCCTCTTACGAGTTTAATCATTTAACTTTTATTCACTCGACGCGCTTTCTTGGAAGTTCGAATGAAGCGCTGTGATGTGACGCGATTTTTGATTATGATCGACGTTGACAGACTTGGACAGGCTCAAATCAGTCCATTAATTTTTAACCCCTGACAATAAAGAGGAGTGTTCCAAATAATGAAAATAAATAAATAGAATAAAAATCTTTATGGACACAAGTTTAGTGTGTATAAACGATAGTATTGTACTAACTTCGAATCCCAAACTAAGCGCAGATTGTTCGATAGGTGGGAGTCAAGGAGTGCTGTGTGCCAGGAGAAGGTTTCTATTTTCTTTTTTTACTTTTAAAAAGAAAATAGTAAATTTAAACAAACATAGAAAGAAAGAAAAATTTTGTGTGTGTTTGACCACACGTTTGACCATTTGTATATGTGTATGTGTACAGGTTTAGGTATTACTTCGTGGCACAAACGAACGGAATAAGGGTAGGTCAGAGATTTAATAAAATTTTTGATTTTAAGTTATACATATTATTATATATCCGTCCGTCTGTCAAGACCCTTTTTCTCAGGAACGCGTGGAGGTATGAAGCTGAAATTTATATCAATTACTCAGGTCTACTGTCCCTTGAAGCTGTGAAAAATCAAACTTCTAAGCCAACGCAATCAAAAGATACAGCCGTTTATGCCGCAAATTTTCGACATTTGCAAGGGAATCAAAACCTACAGGGTGCTTCCCGTGAACTCAGAATCTTGAAATTTGGTACGAAGCAACGTCTTATAGCATAGATAAAGGAAAAATTACGAAAACCATAAATTTTTAGTTACATCACATAATATATATTTTTTTAATAATTTTAAACTTACTACCCATTTCCTCATAAACGCGTAGAGGTATTAAATTGAAATTCATACCAAATACTCAGGTCTATAATACCTTTAAGCTGTAACAAAATCAAACTTCTATGTCAACGCAATCAAAAGAAACAGCAATTTAAGCTGCATATTTTGAAACTCGCAAGTACTCGCAAGGGAATCAAAACCTAAAGGGTATCTAATCTAAGGGTCGACCTAGAATCTTGAAATTTGGCATGAAGCAACGTTTTATAGCACACATAAAGGGAAAATTCCGAAAACCTTAAATTTTTAGTTACATTACAAAATATATATTTTTTAATAAATATAAACTTATTACTTTTTTCCTCATGAACGCGTAGAGCTATCAAGTTGAAATTCATATCAAATACTTAGATCTAATTGCCTTTAACCCGTGAAAAAAAAAAAATCTAAGTCAACGCAAAAACGCAAAACGCAAAAGTACAACCATTGATACCGCATATTTTGAAACTCGCAACTACACGCAAGGGAATTAAAACCTAAAGACCACTTCCCGTTGACATAGAATCTCGAAATTTGGTAAGAACAGAAACATTCCGAAAAGCTTACAATTTTAAGTAGTTATACCACCAAAAAAATTGTGATTGTAAACATAATTGTAGTTACAGCAATGACCGCGAGTTATTATACTATGTATGGGGAGTTAACGTTTTTTCGAACTTCAATGTTCAATGTGGTACTATTCATAACTTTTTCAGTCACCATTTACAGGTCTGGTTCAAATTTAATACTTAATTAATATTTTTGAACCAGATTTCTAAATAGTGACTAAAAAACTTAGTAAATAAATAACTTTAATAAAAGAACTTTCGCAAGTCTGCTGCAAGGCTAGTATAAGTGTTTCAGTTATATTATAGATAAATGATATGTGTTAATATAAAATAAAGGATTACTTAAACGATAAAGAGATCTTTGTCTTAAATTTATGCTCCTCCATCTTTCCCCATTGTAATGTTATGAATTTCATTTTGCAATAAAAATACCATAGTTATGACTCGATTGTCGTAATGAACGAACTTTGTAAACCTTGCAGGTTTGTACGGAACCCTCGGTGCGCGAGTCCGACTCGCACTTGACCGGGTTTTTTTTATATTTAAAGCATCAAAGAATATTCTATAAAGAGAATTCAAAGGCTAGTGTTGGATTCAGTCTATCCGGAATCATTATGGAGGAATATTGAATGACCAACAGCGGAACTAGGTTAAAAATAACCACGACCAAAAAGTTTGGGAAACTATTTGGGAAACGATAAATCTGCTTAATTATTTAGTCAATTAGAAAGCAAGTCAACCGAGAAAGATTGAGAAGGGTTTTTAATTCTTTGAAGGGTATGTTGAAGATTCTAATTTTCATCCATTAAATACCATTAGGTACAAAGCTAATCCAAAAAAGAAAAAAGCTCTTACACGAATTTTTGAATGTATTGTTTGTCGATGAAGGATTTTCACAAGTTGCGGTTTCGTCATTTGTTTTATTTACTAGTACTTAAAGATAAAATAACCCTTTAGTGACCCGCAGTGAGGGTTTTCTCAACGTCTGAAGAGTTGAGAGAGTTTATCTTTTTTTAGTTTATTTTTTTAATTAGTCAAGCTCTATAGTTCTAGCATAATATCGTGTAATATTTTCATTCACCGATATTAAGAAGCGATAAAATTCACACACAGATGGGTTAATTATAGTAGTAGTGATAATTTAAAGTTAAATAGTATAGTATTATATTATCTGTGGTTAAATGAAAGTTCTTACTTTGTCACAAACATTTCGACAAGTGCCCTCCGCCTTATCGCAGCACGCTGTAATGTCTGAAACAAAAATAAAACAATTAACGACTGCGTTTTGGTCCTGTGACATGAGCTAACCACAAGCACAAGGTACAAGTACGATTTCTGTACTGGGTCACTTCAACCCTTTTAGAGTCCCGCACTTTTAGAGGCACGAGTCTTCTCTCAACTTCTCAATATCGGTAAAGGTAAACATCGTGAGAAATCTGGAAAGTCTAAAAACTAATCAATCGATGACATGTGACATCCACCAACCCGCACTTGGCCAGCGTGTGTGGGTTAAGGTCTAAACTCAACTCGTAAGATAGTTGAGGGAAGACCGGTGCCCAACAGTGGGACACTAAAAGGGTTTACGTGACATGACTGTTTAAATTGACTTTAGACTGTTTCAGCTTTCACCTCGAGACGGTGTACTATTCCTGATTTAATGTACATTAAAATATCTATTCAACACTAAACTCTGGTTACAGCAATTATTTATATCCCTTTACGAAACCAGATAGAGGTGTAGCAACCTATTTAATGCATAATCAAGGAGTTGTAATTACTTTCAATATAGTAGAGAAAGCAAAGTGTTCGCAAAGTCGTTTAGTAACCAGTTTAATAAACTATTTACTTGACCGATTTTGTTGCAACCAAATTATAGGCAGTGAGAGAGGTAGCTAGGTAGGCTTGGCGAGTTACTTTGGTCAATATGCAGTCAGACTCGGGGAGGTACAGAATACATGCTGTGTACCAATAACTTTTGGTTGTGTATCTGGGTGAAAGCAACGCGTCAAAGATGCTCCTGGTGTTGCAAACGTCAATAGACCACGGTAACCTCTTACGATCAGGGCCCCGATTTTCGCGCTATAGACAATTGGAAATGTTGCTCAACAAAAAGTAACTGCGGTGTGGATGCACGGTTAGACGTATATCGAAGATAAAATAAGGATTTCATTAGTTTTCTGTCATTTTTTCGACATATTATGGATAAATGTCTACAGCGCGAGAATCTTTTTTTTATCCTTTAATAGGTTTGCGCTTGACCACAACTTGCCTGATGTGAAGCAATGTTGCAGTCTACGATGAAACGCGCTGACCTAATAAATGCCGATTCACTCGTGACTTGAAGGCAGGTAGATTATATCTATCGGGAAACAGAGATGTCGGCAACGAATTCCACAACTTGACAGTTCGCACAATAAAAGTGGAAGCAAAGCGCTTTGTGTGTGCCCATGGAATTTCCACCATACAACGGTGGCGCATAGCCGTACTTCTACTTGTCCGATGGAAGAACGGGGATGGGGGAATAAGATTAATCGAGGCCCAGGTGAGCCAAATGCTTCCAGACTAAAGGTAAGCGTCCATTGGCCCGCGCCGGACACACCATACGCACGGCACGCTACGGATTGAATTTTGTTAGTAACGAAATTTTGGTTCGCTTCTTCAATAAATCGGCTATCTAACATTCCAAGAATTTCTCAAATCGAACCAAGCAGTCCCTGATATTAGAGCGTTCAATCAAACATACAAATTTTCAGCTTTATAAATTATAATTCTTTTACCTCCTGACGCATATTTTAATCCCCGATGTAAAAACGACGCATTAAGTTTGACGTGTCTCTGTGTGTGTCTGTCTGTGACATCGTAACTTCCGAACGGATAAACCGATTTTGATTAACTTTTTTAAGTTTGAAAGGTGAATTAGTCGGGAATGTTCTGAGCTAAAAAAAATTAAAGGCCGCAGGTTATTATTTTTTTAATTTAAAGTAAAAAAAAGACGTATAAAAATCGGTCCATCCGGTTAGGCGCTACATAGCGGTAACACACATGCACGCATCATATCTTATAACACCCTCTTTTTTTGTCGGTAGTTAATAAAAGAGGTGTGTGTACTAGGTCGACCAGTAAACCTAGGCAAAGCAGACTAGAGCCCTATAATCCCAATGTTCGCAGCTACTGTAGCTAGTGCAAATATTTGAACAGTGATTCAAATTTAGACGAAGCTTCTGTGCCTATTTCGAAGTTAGTTTTAGCTAGCAATTTAGGCTTAGATAAATATTGTGCTTAGGTAAGTACTATTTTCACACTTATGTGTGGGTACCTATTATTATCTCATTTTATCTCGTGAGTAGCTGTGCCGCAGTGGTATTGGCCTCGCCTTTGAAATATAAGGTCGCAGGTTCGATCCTCGGTCGTGCCCACACAGAAGTAGCCTATTTCTTCTGTGATATAAAACCAATGGGCCGATTTTGATGAGGTTTTCTTAATTCAAAAGCTAAAATTATCGAAATGGGTCTGTCGGGGATCCAATATCCCGACTTCAAGAAGAAGGAGGTTTTCAATTCGACTTCGACGAATACCTACGACGAATTATAAGATCGATTTTGATAATCTTTTTTTTTTTGTTTTAAAGAGTATACTTTCCAGAGTTATTGTTCAATCATTAAAGTCGGTTCGTATTTTTTTAAAAAGTTATATTTAATTTATGGTTAATACCATCTGTACATTATTGTTACTTTTTATATAATCTAAAAATTAAGATGAGAAACGAAAACACCCGCAATTAAAGTCTTCATAATAAAATTTTATTTTTTGTAAACAAAACCTTTTTTTTAATTTTTTAGAGATGTCACACAGTTATAAAAGTTTAATCATGACTTTCAAAGAACCTTTGAATGTAAATAGAATGCAGTTCCTTACACCCTGTCTGAATGTGACGTAATTTGAACGTATCTAGTTGTAACTTGAAAGGATACTCCAGTGAGCTCAAATAAAACGTCCCATTTTATACGTGTTGCCTGGATAGTGAAATAAAATACTTGAAGTTTTGTGACTTTAATGTTGAGTTGATGATTTCTTTTAGTGTTTGTGTGTTTAGAGTACCTCGCTAGTTTATGTATAGGTAATCTTATGATATGAAGTTAAGTATTACTGATTTGTCTGTGGTTTACTATACAACCTCAACCGAAAAGGCACTTTATTTGAAACCAGACATTCATCACGTCGTAACTAATGAATATGTGAAATCGGAAATTAATTTACATTATATTTTATTACTTAGTTCTAGTAAAAAATTCGCGTCGCGAAATCTTTAATCAGCTGTTTTCTCTAAACACTCTTTGGCCTAATAAAAGTTGTGTCAGATGAATGACATATGACAAACGGCGATCTTTTCAAAAATAAGGATTGTCCAGAAATTTAAAAATCAAATTTTTATTTTGTAAGGATTTTCATGCAATACCGACTTTCCGGTTCACCCTGATGGTTATTTGGCGTGGGATCTTACCTCTGCCTACACCTTTGGGCAATACAGACGTGAGCGCTTTGTATTGTATGTATGTTAGTAAATCTCAACTAAGCCAATTACTTATTATAAACAATTTATCTAATATATAAAACTTTCGTGTCGCGGTATTTGTAACTTTTATGGAATTTCATATCTTCAATCGGTAGGTCTGAGAATCGGTCGCATTCTATTTTTCATACGCCTAAGTGATACGGGTGGTCCACCCCAAAAAAATTGTTTTGATTTTATGATAAAAAAAAGTTTTTATTTTTTAATGATGTGGTATTAAAAAGTACACACAACCCTAAACTTTCACCTCTTTTCCTCTTTATTTTTTAATAGCGATATTAACTATGTAATAACTTAAAAAATTTAAGGAAGGTTTAAAAGGTCAGAAATACGCTGCACAAAGTTCGCTTAGGCAGTTAGTTTAACTATAAAATTACTTCTTTAATGTCCTTACCTTGTGTGTGAACGGAGGCAAAAGCGACTACAACAAATATCACAGTAGACTTCCATTCACCATCCCTTCTTCTAAATCTGCAGTTCTTAAACATCCCCATCTTCGTCTCTTTGTAGAGTTATTCTTAATCATCTGTAAAAAAAAATAAACTATTTAATAGTAACCACGACTACTTGCGAATATACCGGCACCACCGGCTTGTTACACCGAATCGTCAAAAGTTAGCAGGGTATTGGGGAAGAAAGCCACACCTCTTTATTTAATCACTTGATCACTGCTGCCTACCAGTAAAGAATAACATCGTGAGAAAATCGGAGTATCTTAGGACTAAACATTCAACGACATTTAACATCCATTAGCATTTATTTGGTCTCATTGAGCCCGGCTGTAGGACACTAAAGGGTCGATCTTTTACGTATTTACATTTAAAATATAATTACAAGAATCAAACATAGCTTAGACATTTAAGTTATTGAAAAACAAGATTTTATATCCATCATAATCTTTTGATATCAAAGTCGGTGTGTGAAGCACGTCGTTAATTCATCACATTACCGCTTTATCGCCATGTTGGGAGTTTGTGGGACTAATTAGAGTACATTTCCGTTCCAACACGAGACGTGTCAAACGCGAACGTTGCTCTACCGTTTTACCGAAATTCAGCTTACGAAGTAATAAAACAACAACTTCTCTAAAACTTGTCCAAACTTCAAACTGGACGTTTTTTTTTGTTAGATGATGATAGTTCGGTCTGCTGTAATAGAACTAAACTGACTAGGGCCGGATTTAAAGGTCTGAAAGCCCCCGGACAACAAAGAAGTGGAGGCACCATGGCCCCAAATGGTTATTCAAATAACATGATTAGAATTTTTCATAATTTTTTTAGTAATTTCGCAAACAAAATATATACGTATTACTAATAAATTTTAGCGTTAACGAACTGAACATTCTGAGCTTTTTTCGCTGCGAAAAATCGTTAATGATTTCGCTGAATTCAAATAATAAATTCCAATGATTCGCAGATTCATTAGAAGGTAAATGATCAAAAGCATTTCCTGTGGCTATACACGCAGTTAGAAGGAATATTAAATACGAAATAAATATTAACAGAGACGAAAGTGCTGAAATAATTAGGTAATAATAATACATCAAAGCCGGCATCGGGATCATTAGTAGATATACCTACATAAACATTGGTAGATAGATCTGTTAGAAAATTTTCCGGTATACCAACCAGACTGAGAAAAAGTAAACTTCCTTATTATCATCTAGTTAATCTATCATATGTTTTGATAGGACTAAGTAGGTCGCCCCCTATTACGTATAGGACCGAAACCTACCCGGCGAAAAGTGAGTGATATTCACCGCTGCCTACACGTTCGGGTAATATAGGCGTGATGCTATGTAAGATAATCCCTCTGTGACCAATTGGTAACGGGCTGCATACGAAACATCGGGATATAAATACTTAAATCCCAATTTATTTGGTTATAATTTAATATGTTTTAGAATTAAAGTTTATCTAAATTGTATTTCGTTGTACAAATTTAGATAATAGTTTACGTTGTTTAATAAATCGAATTATTTAATATGACATGACATCTTTAATAGACATGTTATTATTTTCCTTTTCTTTCTTTTTTTAACCGACTTCCAAAAAAGACAGAGGTTAGATGTTCCACTGTATGTATTTTTTTATGTAGGTACCCATGTACAGCAATATTTTGACAATTTATGGATCGATTCTCAAAATTATTTTTTATTTGAAAGGTAGTCCCATTGGTGAATGCTGACATGGTGCCATGTCAGGACCCTGAAATTTACGTGCTTTTTGCGTGTGTTTGCGGATCATTTCGTCAGTTATGAACCGATTTTGATGATTCTTTTTTTGTTGGAAAGGTTAATATTAAAGTACCATGATAAAAAACCAGGATCTGATGATGGTATCCCAGAGAAATGGAACCATCGATAAACGTAGGGGCGACTAGTGCATAGTTTCAGCACTAGGTCCTATTTAATGTAGATCTGGAGTCGATTTGATGACGGATCCGAAACATTTGAGGGAACTCCTCAACGATTTACAGCAAATACCTGATGTTTTGGGTTTGATTAATCTGTATTGAATAAGAACTATAGAAAGATATATTTACAAAAGAAAAGTACACATCTGTGTTGTGACTGTCATTACGGGTCTGTTGATGAAGACGAAGGACGGTCAAGGGAACTCCTCAACGGTTTACAGTAAATAGATACCTTGTGTTTGGACTCAATTCATAGATGAGAACTTTGCACCTTTATGGGTTATCACTAAAAATTGTTTCACAAAAAATATTTTTTAACAAAACATTATACATAAAAAATAAATATACTTAGCCTATAGTAATCCGTATTGTGATTAGAAAAAAAATAAGTATTTAAAATCATTTGAAGTCGGTGAATCATACGACATCCAAACCGCAATTGGTCAGCGTTTTTAAAAAATTTTATCATCATAATAAGTTGAGATAGTTTTTGGTTTAGCTATAGACAACAAAAGGTTCGATACTGTTGATAAAAATTAAGTAAAAGTATATGAAGGCTTTTGAAGGCTTTCGACTAAAAATCTCAGAAAAACTTTAGGTAGGCGTGAATTATCGGGTAAGAAGACGGTATTCCAATAAAATAACTACGGCAAATATCACTTCACCCCGATCTCTCGATAGCACAATCATTAATTCTACTACATAATTACAGACCGCTAAGATTACATTGGATTAAAGCGTTACGTCCACCGAGCACGTGTTTGCGTGCGCACTTCCCGACGATGCAACCGTCCATCACCAAGTGTCAGCCCTTCTAAGATGGCCGCTTCAGCCGTGCTCGGAGTTCATTCGTTCGTTCATATTGACATTTTCGAGTGAGAGCTGACTTCAAAGACGGACGCGATGACAGTATAAAAATGACGGCTGATGCATTGAGAAGTAGATGTGCCAACATATACTCAATTTTCATCAACAGTATCGAATCCAAGTAATAAACAACTATTGTATTCCGCGCAAACTGTTACTAAGCAATGTGACTTGTTATGCTGCAGGTAACAAATCAGATAATAATAATAATAATTTTGATTTGATAATTTTTACTTTTACCCTACTTATGTTATTTAATATTTTGTCATAAAAAATAGGCCAAACCGGCATCGATGTAAGTATACAAGTACTCGTACCTATTGCATTTACTCAGTAAGTGATTTTTGTTAAATCTTTTGAGAAAATAAATATCTTAAACCATAAGCCATAACCGTTCCATCAAACCTTAAAAAAAACTGTTTTAAATGAAGTATAATGGGAACTACGCGCCGAAATGGCCTAGATATTGTAATGTTAATTAAACAGTCGGTATATCAAACGCTTGTAACGATGTGCGAACAAACAGATGTATCATAACATGTGTCTTTGATACCAACACCACAATATGTTTCAACTAGATCAGTGTTTTTCAATCTTCTTGAATACGCGACCCCTTTACAGGTTGATAAATTCCGGCGACAGCTTTACATGTATTATTATGAGGGATGTTGATAAGACTTCACAAAACGGATTTTTGTAAGGTTGTGTTTTATTTTATCAATGAAAGAGAGATTCGGAAGGTTTTTGTATAACACTTTAGACCCGCTTTTCTTTATACTTACTTATTGAAGAGCTGGTGCTAAGACATAACTTTTTGTAACATTTATAAATGATTTTATTTATGCGTAATTCACCTCTGTAACCCTGAACCTGGGAGAAGCCAGAGCGGAAGGGTAGTAATAAACGAATGTTTTAATACAGTAAAATAGTCCTATTTTGCACTTGTATCCGTAGTTATTAATATAAAAAAAAATTAAAACCCCCGTATTCATAAACTTCTAAGCTCATTATAGCTAAAATTGGTTTATTATTCATACATTTATACCAGCAAGAAAGAGACAAAGTCCAAAGAGTCTTTTAAGATTTTTATAAATAAAACCGTTAGTCTTTAACTAGGTCTTTATCTATTATTTAGCTATTAAAGTAATTAGAGATTTAAAAACAAATATTTTCTTAGTTGAGCTTCGACAAGATTGAGAAACTGTGAACTAGACCCAACATTTGTGCTAGACCGGCCAAGTTTTCGTACAAATCAAGCCGTGTGAAGTAAAACTAAAATAATAAAAATGTTTTACGGCTTTATAAGAACTTCGGGAAAGTTTAGGTTTGAGAAGTGTTGGTTGTATTTTTAAGTTATATCATCGATATAAATATAAACTTTAAAGATGTAATATAGTTGTATAGTCACTTAGTTTTAATTCATCACCATCATCATTATCAGTCTATCCTAGTCCACAGCTGGACATAGGCCTCTCCTAGAGCACGCCACTGAGCACGATCCGCGGCTACTCTCATCCAGCTCTTACCACATTGCAAAGATCGTCACTCCACCTTGTCTGAGGGCGTTTGCCTATACATACGTGGTCCCCACTCAAGAACTCGCTTACCCCAACGGCTGTCGGTTCTACGGTAGATATGACCGGCCCACTGCCACTTCAGCTTACTAATCCGGTGAGCTACTTAGTTTTATTAAATAGTAAGTATTAAAAGTACCTATTCACTTCACTTCAACCGTTCTTACTGCGGGGGGTATCCTCTCAAATATCTCACAAGTTGAGAGAGTTTAAGAGTTGCGCGTTGGTGGATGTCACATGTCCTCTAATGATCAGTTCTTAGACATGCCGGTTTCACCAATATTGCGCAGCAGCATTGAAACAATTCACACGAACATGTGTGGGCACGACCGGGGATCAAATCCGCGATCGTATTTTTTACGGCGAGACCGACACGTGCGTGGCGTTGCTCATTACCTAATCTATCTATATATATGTATAAAAATGAAACCCGTTTTCCGTTGTCACGACATCATGGCTGGACCGATTTCGCTAATTCTTTTTTTTTAATATTCCTTTATGTACGAGGATGGTTCTTACGCAGAGAAAAATTTAAAAAAAAGAAAATTTAGAAAGCGAAGAAGTGCCAAAAGCCGGGTTAGATACCTTATTTATTTTTGGTTATATTAGGTAGGTTTGAGACCCGGTAGATGGCACTGCTTTACCGGGCAGAACGACGTCTGCCGGGTCCGCTAGTAGCCGATAAAAAGAGAGATGAGAGACGACGACCTTGCAGTTCAATCAAATGAAGTGTACCTAATGTGGTAAGTATTATAGATTATTTGATAATAGCACTGTCTAAAGAACTGTAAGTTTCAGATACTAGATATGGGGGCTGAGTCACCTTCAATTCACAATGCTTAGTCAACGCCAAAAGTGGATGATCAAAATCAGAATGAATTCTGATTCAATTCGGTTTTTTTTTATTCGAAAGCTGAAGGATGCTCTAAACCTGATATGATAGAGACGGTTCTTCGCTACAAAATCTGCGTCGGAGGTTATTACATTTAGTGATAGGGAGGCCTAATTTTGATAGGCAACACACTCACGTTGCAGCGTGGAAAAAATTAAATATTTTATATTGTTTTTATAGTATTCAGATTAGATAATATTTAATATTGTATTTGTTTATAGTGTTATATTTTATATGGGCCTTGTAGCCTAAAATAAATGGTTATTATTATTATTATGTTTGTCTGTTTTTTATCACGGAGCTATGGAGCTCCGGACTTTTGGGAGGCGTGCGTGGGGCCGAAGCCAACACGTAGAGGCCCGTTAGACAATTTTGCTCTAAATGTAATGTGGCACCAACCGACGATTATCCCTGTTCGCACCATATAGGTACACCCAAGGACAATCCCCGGTTAGAGCAGGACTATTGCAGAATATAGGAACTAAAATCTAGGTTATGGTGGTGGGTGCTAATGGATTAGGTAACTAGGACTATGGATGGACTATGGCCCCTGCCTGACCAATGCAAATTAACACGGATAAAATGGCAGAGGGTGACTCGCCCACTCAGTAAATGGGCCCCCGTATGGCCGCTAAAAGAAGCGACAAGGGGCAACATATTCTGAGGGGCTAGAGGAGTAGAGCGGTGTCCCACGGCATTCTACCATTATTATTATTATTATTATTATTATTATTATTATTATTATTATTAACACACTCACACGCTTGAGGGACTTAGGTTTTCACTAAAAATTACCATCTATAAATCTCTTTTATTTTAATACGAAAGTCTTGTAAATGTCCAAATGATGAACATAACATTTTCTGTCACAAGAGATCAAAGTTATTATGTCGCAGAGTTATATTATTACTTTAATTTATCGCTTGTTTGTTTTTAATGTATTCTTTTACTAGCTTTCCTCTATCGGATCTGTCCGCGCTTACGTCGGTTTTCGCGCTAAATGGTTAACCTCTATTTGCGCAGTCGGATAAAAACTATGCTATGTTCTTACCCGGGTCGCAAACTATCTCCATACCAAATTTTATCAAAATCGGTTGAGTAGTTTTGGCGTGAAAGCGCGACAGACAGAGTTACTTTCGCATTTATAATATTAACAATAGACATTAACACACACGGTCATCTGGTCCCAAGCTAAGCAGAGCTTGTGTTATGGAAACCAGATAACTGGTATATACTATACATATAGGTAATACTTTTCTTTTGTAAATATACTTATAATACTTAGATATTTACACCCAGACTCGTCACAAACACAAATTATCATCATTAATTGTCTCGGGTGGGAATCGAACCCACGATCTGCGGCGTGAAAAGTAAATCGATATCTTACCGACCACGCCACACCGGCCAGTCTATATTATTATCAAATTCTCTTAAACTAATAACGTAACAGTTTCATGTAAACCATACATTAAATTAACAAGTATTTTTAACTGTTAATTCTTTAATTAGCTCAAAATGTGAAAAATAATACTTACTTAATGACGTCAGCTTTTATTTTTTTTTCCCGCAACTAAAACTATTTTAAAGAACGCCGCTCTTCTTATCTCACTGTCATAACATACTACCTAATCGTTCATTTACACTTGGTTTTATCAAATACAAACATAACATAAGCTGAATTTACATAAAAAATCTTTTTTTGTATTATTTTTTTTATTAATCACTCCTTATTTTAATTTTTTTTTCACGTTACGATAGATAAATTCGCGCGCTTTTTTATAACTTTTTTCTTACAACCACCCTCACAACCTTTCTCGCGCCAAATTGACGCGTTACTAAATAGACCGACATAAATTCATTCAACTCCAACCTCTAATCTGCTGTCTCTTTCGCTCTTATGTGTTTTTTTATATACCTATCCCTTTTTTACGCTTCCGCCTGATGTACCCTATTGAGCTCGTTAGTCATTAATTAATTCTGCATAAGAAAATTACTTTTAATTTAAACAGTGCACAGATGTGACCAATTGTACTAAACTAACAGTTGTAATAAAGTTAGTCGTTTTGTTTAAGTGATTTTAATGTGATTCTATGAGATGCGCTTTTAAAACTCTGGCATTGTAGATTTGTAACTTCTTTAATAAGTAAATGGCTGATTAAAAAGGTCCCTAGGTATACCTAGACCGGCGTAAAACTTTTTATTTATTTGCAACCTTGTTTTGTACACATTCGTCCTGCTGAAATGAAATTTGTGTGAACTTTTCATTCACTAAATACTCACCTGCTAAACCGCATAGCCGATATCCATATGTTACGGACTATAATTTAAGTATAAATCATTGCTTGTAACTATATGGGCGTACTTAGGCTACTAGGCACTTTTTACTCGACTGTGAAAAATATTGGTTAAAGTTTTTGTGTGATATACCTAAGTACCTACGACTCAATCGCAGGCGAAATGGCATGTGAATAGCTATAACAAAGCTACTGTTACACAAATACCTGTGTAGTTGTTACTCCTTGCAATCTGGGTCCTTGTTAGCATAGAGGCGGTTACCTGCCTCTCAAGTGGCTCAAACATTGGACTATTGGACGACACACACTTGACTTCAAGTGGCGCCGTACCCACTGGTACCCACACCGTAATTAAAACTATAACATAAATACAGATTGTCACTATCTGTCTGCTTTTGTTGCTCAGAATATGACTAAAAAATACAGTGGACCCCCGGTAATCCGACAAACATTGCATGGTAGTGTCGGACAATCGAATTTGTCGGATTATAGAGTGCTGTCTAAGACACCCTATAGTCCGGAAATGTTTACAAAAGAGTACCTTGTAATCTGACAAATTACAGATCCAATGATGATATTCTTTAAGTTATATATATATATTTACTCTGAAGTACAAATCATACTACATGTAAACAATAGATAGCTTACGATTTACCTATTATAAAATAAATGTCAGTAATGCTATAGAAATTACAAAAAAAAATTGTGTACAAACAAATGTACATACATACTAAATTAACAAAAGTTATGAATCAAAAGGAAGCTAGAAACTAAACAATAGGAGCCAAAACATAACGTTATAACTTGTTCAATCATTAGCGAAGATTGTCAATACATAATAAATAATGGACCATGTCGGATTACAGGGGGTGCCGGACTAGACAGGGGCCGGATTACCGGGGGTCTACTGTAGTTTATTCATAGAAATAGGAACTCCATGAGTATGGGTAGGTACCTATATCCTAAATCTATGACTTTATTCCTACTTCTGCATTCTTTTTTTAATTGTCAACACGTTTGTCCTAATACCATAAAGTTATTAAATCACTCGAGTTTACGTCTAAAACAAAATTAAATGGTTAAATGAAACAAAATTAAATGCTGACAAAAAATATGATCTTGAACAGGACCTACATGTCTCTTTTTGTCCAGTGACTATAGTAAAGTGTGAGAAGGATAAAAAATATAACATGGGTGAATGAACTTATCTTCAACAATTTGTTCTAGACGTAACATCAGGTTCTTGCAAAGCTAAGTTACAATGATATTCGAGACCCACAGAGTCCAACAGACCCATTCAATTTACGGCTCCATAATCAACACCCGCACCGCGGTGGCGCATGGCGCAGCGGTACGGGCCTCGTCTTAGAAATATAATGTCGTGGGTTCGATTCCCATCCGCGCCTCCACATCTTGTGTGAATTGTTACATCGTCGCTGCTCAATATCGGTGAAGGAAAACATCGTGCGGAAACCGGCATATCTAAAAACTAATCATTCGAGGACATGTGACATCCACCAACCCGCACTTGGCCAGCGTGTGAGGTTTAAGGCCTAAGCTCTCTCAACTCGTAAGATAGTTGAGATAAGACCCGTGCCCAGGAGTAGGACACTAAAAAGGGTTGAAGTAAAACAGCACCTACCTGTATTTCAGTTATACATAAATTTCTAAGTTCTCTAAGTTCAATCCTAAATTGTAGACAACTTACATATTTGTTTTTTTTTTAATTTCAAAGGTAGAAACCCTTAGTTACAGTTCTACAACTTTAATTATACTTTATTTAGGAGTATCTCATAAGAGATTCCTAATAACAAAACGCTATGAAACCTATACTTTTTACAGAATACGTATCAATGCAAAGGATACACTTTCATGAATAAATTTACATGCAAGACCCGTCGCGTCGTCACTGTAGTACCTCACAGATTTCCGATATAGCTCAAACGTTGAGTACAGACCTGGGTGTCTCTATTGCATTTTTATATGCTTACTAACCATCCCATAATGAAGAGATGAATTTAAAAAAATACTTTCTCTCATAGACCTCATAAAGAACCTACTTATGTGCCAAATTTTGAATCTCTAGTTAGATACCACACGAGTCTCCACAAAATCAGTAACTCTTTTATGGGGCAGTGTATACGTTTCTACAATAAACTTCCAAATAGGTAATATTACGGAAATGACTAGTTGTTAACAAATTTAAAATAATTATAAAATCTACGTTATGTAAGAAAGCGTATTATGAAATTTCAGACTGTCTAATGGATAAAAACGCTTGGAATTAAGTCGCTCTAACACACTGAACAAACGAAATGTAATAGATATAAGTAGTTACTTCATTTAAAAAAGAACAAAAGCCTACTGAGTTTTTTGGCAGTGTTTCTCTGTAGTTGCCAGTCATTCACTGCACGGTAGGAAAAGAAATGGGACTATTTTTGGTAGACTCGCGTCTCAAAAAAAATAAAGCATATTTTGATTTTTTTCTATTTTGAGACCGACTTGGGCGTGCGTTTATTTGTCAGTCAGTCAGTATCTTTTAATTAGACTACCCTTCCGACCGCGTTTCCGCCAGCGCGGTCGGATAAAAACTCTCCTGTGTCCTTCTCCGGGTCTCACTACTTCCATACCAAATTTCATCCAAATCGGTTTAGTAGTTTTGGCGTGAAAGTGCGACAAACAGAGTTACTTTCGGATTATAAAAGAAAGTAAAGGTAGATAGATAGCCGGCTATTCGTCAAAAACTCAGAACATACGTACGTGTTTGTTATTTTGAGTGAAAAAAAAACAGCCGGTTAGCAACTTATAATAAATATTTTAGGGTGGTGGTGTCCCACATCTGGGCACGGGTTTTCTCTCAAATATCTTACGAGTTGAGTGAGTTCAGGCCTTAACCTACACACGCTGACCAAGTGCAGGTTGGTGGAGGTCACATGTCCTCAAATAATGACTTCTTAGACATTTCCTCACGACTGGCAGTAGCTGGATGCCACAATCTGAAGACGGTAAAATGAAGCTTATTGGGAGATGCCATGTCTATCTGTGAAATGCTTTAGGCCGACGATGAAGATGATGTATCAAAATCCATGCGTGCTACGGAATTAGATAGCGATGTCTGGTGGCACCATGTAAGGTGGGTCGAAATTGTTGCCCCTTTATAATTTCTAACCATAAGGAGGCTCTATTCCACTGCCACATTCTCAATGAAAATCATTCGTAATCACGAGTGATTCGGTATATTATTCGATATCGATATTTATTGGGCAGGCACATCCCATCGTAGACTACATCATTGCTTATCATCAGGTAAGTTGTCAATCAAGCCAATTCCAGAATAAAATAAATGTACCCACCCGACAAAACAATCAGGGACTTTGCTCAACATCTCATCTCAGTGCAATTTGCTATCACAACATACAGAGTACATAGTTCCAAACAATTTATCATTTTTGCAAGCTGCGCCTAACGTTGTAAAGATATTTTTATGCAAAAATATTCGACAAACAACGTGGTGCCGTGACAGTGACGAATGAGCCAGACGCACGCCTCGAATGGCGCGCTCCGCACCATTACGTATCTCACTCGAAATATGGCAGTTATTTACTCTAATTAACGCTTCAAAACTAAATTAAACGTTAATATCAAAGAGCTGAATGTTTACTGAAATAACCACATGAGAAACTAGCATTTTGGCTTTATGAGCAGTGTGCACCTGTTGCGTGGTCACCATCTAGAGGCGTCGAGTGGAGTCCACAGGTAGAGATACCACATGGATTATTTTTTTGCGGATGACCAAACCTATTAGCCGGAAGGGCCTTTATTGGTTCACTGGACTTTTTCGGTGAGCCGTCTGAGGACGGTCAAACCGATACAAAGTGGCATCTTTAGTCACACTAGATATTCAAGCTAAAGCATTAGTACTTCCACCTGAACCTAGACGCCACTTTGTTCAAATATTGTATGAAATTCAAGTCGCCAAGTTTTTGGATAGTGGGGAACAGTTAATTCTGATTGGTTCGTTCAAGTTCCCGTGTTAAATTTTCTAAGTACAAATGACATGTTTACGCACTTGTCATTTTTATGACTTAACTGACACTTAGCATAATGGTAGGCACTCAAGATTAATGGGGAGTAACGAAATAAAAATCCATCTCGACAATCATTATACTAGATTTTATTTTATACTACATTATACTATATACAAAACATTATCCTTACATCCATCTTTAATATCCGTCCATAACTGACTGTTTTTTATCCTTCCTTGATTCTACTTTAGGTATCATAAATGTTATTAAAAGGGAATAATTTACTTTGAAACTGTACGCTTATCTATTAAATAACAAAATAAATAGCTCAAGATCACAAATACATACACATCTAATGCCTGATTTTTGGAATCAGCTGTCTTAAATCTTGAGGTAACTTTAAACATTAGATGCGCAAGTGCATTTCTGTAGTATTTCTATCGTAAAAAATGATTGCAGAAAGGCAAAATATTAATTTTATAATTACCCTAAAACTATGCTTAAGTTTTGTTGTTAAACCGACCTCAAAATATTGTATGTAATATCGTTGGAATTGCGCCAAATTCGCAGAGGACCGTCTATAAAGGCTTTCAAACATATATGCCAAGTTTCGTAAGTGTATGTATGTTTGTCTCGCGATTTCTCGGAAACCAACCATCGGATTGCAACTTAGGTATAATTTAGTGTCGCATCAAAATCGATTCAGCCGTTTTTGTGATATAGGTTTAGATTTTTTATAATAATAATCACATCCCTGTCTGATGCTGAATGAGTTACACTCATTTGGTGGTAGGCTTTGGCCGAGGCCACACCGCCCACCAGATACATGTAAAAAAACCCAGTCGCTTTCAGACCAGACGTCTACTGAAGTCTTTAATGGAAACAGCGAGGTAAGACTACAACAAATGTCAATCCGATCATGTCACTTTACTTCGCGTAAATTGAACACATGACGTTTCGCGACCAATCAAAATGAAACGAAGCGATCAATAATGTCAGCTTTTATCGTTTGTACAACAGCTTTAGGTCAAACAGGTTATCTGACAGATAAAATGGGTGAATAGGCAGTTGTATCATCTATGTATTCATTGTCACTTACCAGGTGAAACAGAGGAATTAAAGACAAAACTTAAACATAGTCAATTAAATAATACAGTACAACACACATTTTTATAAAATCGAAGCTGATTTATACGTATTTATATAAAAGGTGATAACCGGTTACATAAGTGTGTGTACATCTAAAATAGACTTTACATCGTTCAATATTGGGACTGTTTCTGCTTGAGCACGGCTTGCACGCATTTAGCCATGGTGGGCGAGGCGCGGCTGATCGTGTCTGTCATGAAGAAGTCTTCCAGCTGTTTTAGTTGCACGTCCAGTTTGCCTGACACAGGCTTTTGTAAAGACTGTGGAATAAATTTTAATATTACAATCTGATATTACAGGTTATGATATGGATGACAGCGCCAACAAGTAACTCTGGGAAGAAATAGCTAAATATAGCTTCTTTCTTAAATAGATGAAAACAGCGACATCTATCATTTAATAGCGTAACTACTAAGAAATTAAGAATTTAGTTCGTTCGATAAGATTAGGTTCATTCGAACGAAGATTCTGCAACATCCTAGTTGCGTATCAACACGTTAGCCAGCTGCCTTGCAGTTAGTCGCGTCTAGTAAAACTAAGACTGCCATCAGAAAAAATAGAAGGAGGATTTAAGAAGTGAAAGTAAAGGAAGATAGGAGTAGGCAGTAGGGTGAAAATTACTAACGTGATTTTAAATATTCTTAGCTTATATTTGTTTATAAGGGGGGATATAAAGTGGTCAATCTAAGTTTCCTGCTCTTTATCTTTCTGATTAAATATTTTATGGGATCCAAGACAGTTTAAGTGTCCAGGGACTTGGCGCCGATGTCGATCCTGACTTACAGGAGTAGCCGCAGCGGTGGTGGGTTAAGTCTAAAAAAACAAGGAGGGTATAACAAACCTGTGCTAAAGCTCTAGCCTGCGCGAAGTAGTTGTTGTCTTGTACATCTCCGTACGTGACGAGCGCTGGACTCACTTCTCCCAGTCGGTCGCGGACCTCGTCCAAGTTATCGTAGGGCAAGCGGACACCCACAACTTCGGACAGAGCCCTGAAATTATACGTAGCTTCAAAAGCGCTCATGCCTGTATCACCCAAACACGTAGGCAGAGGTAAATTTATCACCATCATTTCGCCGATTATTTCAGATCAAGATTTCGATTCAAGTATATTAGAAAAGTCTTTTATCTCGACCCGGGAACCGAACCCTGGATTTTGCGGTTCTTGGGGAAACCTGTAATGGTAGCTGTATTTTTTTAAATAAATAAATAAATTCAAGCGAACACTGTTGTATGGCTGTTTAAATAGCGTTAATATAAAGCTATTATAGCTGCAATCTGTCTCAAAATTCAACGAAATGTTGAGTAAATCTGATTTGTCCACGTTACGTCAGCTTACACTAGCCTGCAAATTCCAAGTTTTTTTTATCCTAAGCATCCGAACCCGCAAACTTGATAGCTAAAGGCGAAAATGCTATTTCCGTTCGTTCAATTACAAAAACTTGAACGAACCAATCAAAATTATTTTTACCGATACTATCCCAATAGCGTCACGCCATTATTACCCCAAGGCGTAATTGGTAGAAAATCATCCACTTTTCGGCAGCTATAGGTCCCATATTACCTAGGACCTATTAAAGGATGCGACCCTATTGCCGTTTACCAAACATCGATCTGCAACTAAGCGGGTTATCGGAGCTAAATAACATTTAATTGTTGATTTTTTGAATTGTTGTTAATAATAATAACAATATTGTTAATAATAGTACCTGATAATCTTCCAGTCTTCTCTCGCCAGTCCGGGCGGAGTGACAGCTGGCAGCGTTTGTTGCGCTCGCCCCTCCGCGTTGACGTAGGTAGCCTTCTTCTCTGTGTACGCGGCGCCCGGTAACACTACGTTAGCCATCGCTGCACCCACATCGCCGTGGTGTCCTGAACAATATACATACAGGAAAACTTCTTAACCGCTCGTCTTATTTATGTCTTACCTATATATATGGTCCGACCATAAACTAATTTTGTTTAGTTTGTTTAAGGACATGATCTTGAACGAACCAATCAAGATTAGCTATCCTTCCAGATACCTCCCCAACTATTGACAATTACAATATCATACAGTATTTAAACAAAATGGCGTCCAGTAGGTATGTAGTCGGTGTAGTCAAAACGTTTTTAAATCTGATACCCATATTAGGTTGAACTCGGTTGAACATAATCTGCAAAATGTCTTTACCAGAATGTCATTTACATAAATAAATTAAATTAAATAAATTTCAGGTCTCTGTGACAACAAAGTACGTACCTTGATAAATAACGACCGCGTCTTTAGGCAGCTGGTCTCTAGAGATGAGTCCAGTATCAGCTCCGAGCAGGTAGACAACCTGCGGCCCTGCCTGTATCGCCGCGGCCACGCCCGGCTTGTACCCGAGGTCTAGCGCCGCTACTTGTGAAGCTGTACGTTGCAGCACGTTCAGTACCTACACATAACACACATTTATATACGCGGTACGAAATTCGCCGGAGTTGTGACGACCTAATCACAATAACTCGTACAGTAGCATCCACTAGTTGCTATAATAATTTTAAAATAAAAAAAAAATATGTCATCTAAAAAAACTCATTTTTCGAACAAAATAAATAGCATAAAAATTGACTTCAAATAAAACACCCATTATGATCAAGTTCGCTCTGCGAGTGGTAACTGTGTAAACCAGATAACTTATAATATACTAAATATAATCATTTTCTTTTGTAAAAACATACTTAATTATAGATCATTACACCCTGACTCAAGAAAAATAGAGGTGTTCATCACACAAATGTCTGACTTGGGTGGGAATCGAACCCTGATCCTGATCAACAGGTTAACACAACTGTTTGTTCCGTTTTTCGTTATAAAAAAAGTCCAACACTTTTAACACAAGATTTCTCTCTCCATAATTTATGTAAAGTTTATTGTAAACTTAACATCAAAAATAACAGTAAAATATAGCAGTTACTCTAATAACTATTAACGAAGTAGTATCAAATAAGATTATAAAAACGGAGCATGTCGTCGTTGCGTGACGTAAGCCAGTACGAGACTAAAATGTTAAAAAATGGCGTTGTCTACCGTACAACACGGGGGCTTGAGGGGAAGTTACAAGGGTAACGGGCGGAGGATTGCATTCCGGCGAGTCTCAACTTATCGCGCGCGAGGAGTACACAGCTAAATGCATTTTGTCGCATTTTGTTAGTTGAAATGTTCCGTTTCAAAATACACCACTAGAGTTTACAATGGCTTGAACTCTCGTTCAAGAAAATTGTGAAATCTGAGTTCATGTCAGTTCTGCGGCAGATATGACCGGCCCACTGCCACTTCAGCTTACTAATCCGGTGGACTAAGTGACAGGAATTCTTAGTCCTTAACTAATTCAGGGACCGTTTATTCACTAAGAATTTGAATTAATTGAGTGTAGATATTTTTGTAGTCTAGTTCTATGTAAATCTATGTGAATAATATAAGTTAATGTGTATTACCTTCCATGACTTATCCTCCAAATTTTCCTGCAACTTAAGCGCCAACTCCTGCGTGTACGCAAGTATCGCGGCACCCTCAGGAGTCTTCAGCTGGTCAGCGCCGAGTATCACTACTGGATGTTTGGCGGATTTAAGCCGCTTATATACCTCGTGGGATGAAGTTCCAGTAGCAAGATCTTTTACTACTGACGCTGAGTCACCGACGTGCTGGAAGGAGAAAATTATATATACACGTTAGTGCGCACTCTTTTTTGGTTATTTTTATATTTTTTTGTCGATATAAAATCTGAAAATTATGTACGATCTATTCGTATTAAGATCTAAGAAAAAAGCTCGCGGCGTAAAATTTGCGGTCGGTGACGGTCAGTGACCTCACAGTTAATACGGCGGCGAGAGGGCGACCGTACTCTTAGTATCAATAGTAAACCTATGTCGTTAGCGATTACTTCATTCTATAGTACTAAGCCATATCCAAATAAAAAATACGTGTCCATTAAAATGTATTAAAGTGTTTTATCAACGTTTGCGCACTGCTTAAAAATATCTAAGACTAGATAAGGCACGTTTGATTAAATTAGCCGCGAATTAAACTGAGCAGGGTTCAGTAGTCACGCGAATTTTGAAGAGCAGTAAAGGAGCATTCAGAAAAATCCCTAAATATCACACGAGATAGTAAGATATCACGTGTATGAAATTTTTTGACGAATTTGCATTTGCGATTTCTAAACCGAAAAGCCACGAGTGAAAAGCGGGGTTTACGTAATTAAATTGATTTTGGACGGGACGGAAGATTTGTCACCAAATATCATCACGAAGAAAAGTTTCTAAAAAGATCAACGATTATTGGACGTCTCCTAACGTGCTTTCAAAGATGTGTACTATGTCCAGCAGTGGGCTAAAATGGTAGATAAAGGTAGCAATAACCGGGAGACCTAAAAAAATGTAAATATAACTGGGGGTGAATAATTACCATATACTCATAAGTGAGGTCAACTTTGGGTCCTACAAGGGCGACATCAGTCTCCTTGTGTATGAACGCTTTGCGGATGCGAGCGTTCAATAGCGGCGCCTCGAAACGTACGTTTGTACCGATCAGAAGCACGAAGTCTGCTTCCTCCACGTCTGATCAACAAAAGTTAGATTAAGATACTTGTAACATACAAAGGACCGGCGCACATTGGCGGCTCGGACGGCAGGCGATTCTTCGGCATCCCTACGTGTATGCCGCGATGTCCTTGAGCATACCGAAGCGCCCTTGAGAATGCTATGCTGATGAAGCTCCGCGCGGGGTCGGCCGGCAGCTGCCGTGCCGCGGTATTCTGAAGACCGCCAAAGTATTTAGGGGGATTCCGAAGCGTTCTGAAGGTTTCCGACATGGGATGCGTAAGCATACCGCGGTATTATTTTTGTACTGACGCATGACGACCCAAAAACAAAGAAATTTCATCTTCATTTCATTTATACTAATGTAAGTTATATTTTTATTGGTCACCTAAAATACCTTGCCATGCCATGCCGCCAATGAGCGCTGGGCCGAAAGCACTGAATTATCATTTTTTGCTTTTTTTCAAGCTGAGCTTTTTGCCAAGCCAGTCTTACTTGCTACCTTCTAGCCTCTGGGCCACTGCAGTTAATACTCACTAGCAATTTTAGTATTGAACAAGTAGGAGGAGCGCAGATCGATACCGGCGCCCTCTAGTGGAAAGTACTGTTCGGTGCAGGTGTTTTCGGATCCGAGACGGTTCACCATGTCTTTGAGAGCTATCAACGACTCTGCGTCAGCCATGTCACCCGCTACAGCCAATAGCTGGACAAAATTATAATATTACACTAATGGTCAGATAGCTTTTGTTTATGGAATAAAAATCCGTCAAATCTGGTCCCTCAAATAAAAGTTTAGTAGATATTGAACAATCAGCGTAAAGAATTATGAAAAGATACTGTAAATATATCAACTAATGACATAGTTGAATTTATTTAGCTCAAACTATACACGATAAAGCTAAAGTTATCCTTGAAACTATTTTAATAAAAAAAATACAAAAAACTATTTCAAACTTAATGGGACCTTCTCAATTTCAGAAAAGAAAAGTAGTATAAATATAGTATACCAGTTATCTGGTTTCCATAACACAAGCTCTGCTTAGCTCGGGATCAGATGACTGTGGGTATTAATGTACCAGCATATTTTTATTTAATCCGGCCACATGTATAGTTATTATTATTATTTTAAGATTTTACATATTTCTACGGACCTAGTGGCCTGAATGAAATAAATGAATGTGTGACGGAGTTATCCTATAAAAAAAAAATACAAACACCCATATTAATAATGTTCTCCATTTCGAAGGTGTTTAATTCAACATACCTTGCCAGGTGGACAATCTCTGAGAGCAGTAGCAGCTGCGACAATAGCGTCCTCCCAACTAACAGCCGTGAGGTTACCGCGACTGTCCGTCACCATAGGAGTTACTAGTCGTTGCCGCTTCAGTCCGTCACACGCGAACCGAGATTTGTCCGACAACCACTCTTCATTAATCTCCTACAAAAAAGTATTAAATTTGAAGTTCCTAGAGAGTAGCAGTATTGGCCTTGGCTTTTAAATTTGCCTGGTCGCAGGTTCGATTCTGGCCGACATGTGACATCCACCAACCTGTACTTGACCAGCGTATATGAGTCACAGCCTAGATTCTCTTTACTGTGAAAATAGTTGAGAGAAGACTCGAGCCCAGCAGTAGTAAAAAAAGGTAGTAACTTTCGTTTTTTCACTGAAGTATATAATCACGTCTCACACTTTAGACGATAACGGATGAGAAAAATCACATACAGGAAAAAATTTTAACCATTAGTGATAGAGAACATTCCCATTAATTATCCAATACGGTTTTTTTTATTTCGACATA
Source organism: Meganola albula (assembly GCA_936450015.1). Taxonomy (NCBI): domain Eukaryota; kingdom Metazoa; phylum Arthropoda; class Insecta; order Lepidoptera; family Nolidae; genus Meganola; species Meganola albula. The sequence continues at coordinate 4,082,624 of OW388159.1, read as the reverse complement.
AAATCAACAAATTATGGACGCTCAATTTGTAATAATATCGATAAAAACCCTAGCGGGTACGGCGGCGAGAAGGCGACCGTACCCTTAGTATCAATAGAAAATATCCGTTACCGATTACTTCATTTTTAGTACTAAGCGATATTAAAATAAAAAATACGCGTTTAGTAAAATTTTTATAAGCTTATTTTTTTAAGTTTGCGCACTGGTTAATTTTTTTCCTGTATAATCATTTCATATTACAGCGATTTTGAGTCATATAATAATAGAAGACTCAGGAAAAAGGAGAAAAAAAATTATGTTAAGTTATGGCAAATATAGTGGGTACATTAATTACCTAATAAAACCAACATACCTCATTAGTTCTAGGAAGAATACGCAGAACCTCATTCGTTCGTGTAGCAACCACTATATTGCTGCCAAGCGGGTCTAGCACATCTACTGAATCAATCTAAAAAAAAACGAAGTATTATAATTTAGGTGTGCAATACCGCAAACTTTTGCAGTAATAAGTATATTGTCACTATAAGTAATAATCGGTTCCGACAGCGGCTTCGCCCGAGTCGTATCAAGATAAAAAGTACAATAATAAATTGTATAAAAGGTACAACATGAAATTAAAACTAACTATAAAATAAAAACAGATTTATGTTGTGTATATACCTGAACTAGTATTTATCTCTATGCCATCAAATTCGGTTTAGTAGTTTCTGCGTAAAAGAGAAGTGTCCGAGTCATGGAGAACAGATTTTAATCATGTTAAAAGCAGAATTTTGAATCAAGTTTATTATAACATGTCACTTCTTTTGCTTGAGAAAAAAACCTACCGCACTTGCGTGACATGGAAAAATAAACCTTATTAAAATTACTAAAAGCTCTTTTTTAAATGTGATATAAACTGCGCCCCTCTCCGAGCCGGTATATTAACAGACTCTTACAAACATTCACACATTTATCCATATTAACTCTGGCATTTAAAATATTAATAGGACTATGTTAAGTTACTTACCCGCCTCGTCTCCCAAGGTCGTGCAGCAAAGCTGTAGGGCTTGGAAGTAAGCGCACCAACTGGGCACAAGTCTATTATATTCCCAGAAAGCTCTGACAGAAACATCTTTTCGACGTAGGTTCCAACCTGTTTACAACATATTTCACACTCTAAGGTGGGCCAAAAGACTATAAACATCCAGAATCACCCGAACCCATAAAAAGAATGGCCTCGGACGAGCCCCAATCAGACTCTCAAACAATCACGTGAATTTTTCTCGTGTTGACTATAAAGGATCAGGGGCCTTTCAATCCCGAATTTTATCCAGAAGCCACTTGTGTTCTGCATCTGTTTCTCGGTCTCGGGGAATCAGAATACTTATAGTCAAGGTCAATCGATTAAGATGCTCTCAGACATATTGTGAAAAGATTACTGTCACAAAGATAATGGTGAAAGAAACCGATGTATCTTAGAATTTTTATGACAGTTGAAGGCCTGTGCCCCAAAGTTTAGAGTGTGTGATGATAAGAGGTTGATACTTAATTACCTAGTATTCCTTTCAGATGCATTATTACCTGCATATCAGAACCTCTGCCTGTGGTACCAAAGTCGTCAACACCAGCCACTTCAGACGCAAATCTGATACAACGCGTGCAGTGAATGCAACGGGTCATTATGGTTTTGATCAGTGGACCCACATCCTTATCTTCCACAGCACTGTTGTAAAAAAAACATTACCAAATGAGCATTGACAGCCAGACAAAGAATAAGCCTAAGTCATTGGGCATTTGGCCATCATCCTATACTCTTTTATCATTATACTGATTTGAAAATAAGGTGCACCAAATCCTAACTTTTAAGCAGAAGAAGAGTGTCATCAATAAATTAAGTCACAGGTGCAGGGTCCTACAGGTGCCCTAAATTTAAAGATATCTAAGTTTATAAATGAAAATCTTTAAAATATTTTGCTTGAAATATTTTGCCATCACATTAGATAGGAGGTCTAAGAAATGCCTAAGATGGGGATGAGGAATTGGTAAAAAGCCATGTCTTTAAAGCTGAAAATAAATCAATGTATTATACTCACCGTTTTCCAGAGAAATGAATATCAGTGAAGCGACTTTTATCAGATCCAAAGGCCATGGACTGATCCTGAAGATCACATTCACCTCCCTGGTCACAGATGGGGCAGTCCAAAGGATGGTTCACTAAAAGGAACTCCATAACACCCTCACGAGCCTTCCTTGTGAGGTCCGAGTTTGTTTTGACCCTCATTCCTTTCATGACTGGCATAGCACAGGCGGCTACTGGTTTCGGAGATTTCTCCACTTCTACCAGACACATGCGGCAGTTGCCAGCTACAGCAAGGCGCTCATGGTAACAGAATCGGGGAATCTCCACACCACCTAAAGCTGCTGCCTGTTAAGAAAAATTACCTTATTAAATAAATCAAAAATTAAGAAACTCTTGAGATTATTATTTAGATAAATATGTCAATTGATGTACATCAGACCTTGTTTCCATAGGGTATAACTATTGGTCAATTTACTTCTAAGTATATAGTATTGATTTGTTATTTGTTCATCTAAATAAATAAGTTACATTGCAGAAATGAAATGAAAAATTGCTTTATTTTATTTTGAGATGTGAGTCTACATAAAAATAGTTCAATTTCTTCTCCTACCATGCAGTGAATGACTGGCAACTACTGAGAAACATTGCCAAAAAAGCTCATTAGGCTTTTTTATATGAAGTACTTATCTATTGCATATGATTTGTTTCCTAACCTAGAGTTTGCTGGTAGAAAATTCACATTTGAATTAAGCTCACCAGTGTACATGTGTCGTTTCCTATTTATTAATTTTATAAATAAGTGTAAGTACAATAAAGAATAAGAATAAGAAGAATACATTTTGTTTGTTGTGGTGTATTAGAGTGACAGTTAATACTACAAACAAACATCAAATAGGCTGTTGGCAATCGTGTATGAGGTTCAATAATTTGTGGTAAGTGATAGTGTTAAGATTGCCTCATAAACTACAGTATATTGGACAGAGTTTTGTAAGACAGAATGTTGTACTTAAGAACAAACTAAGAATAAACAATATAAAGTAAAGTAAATGTCTACTAATAAACATGAAATAACTTATACCTACATAGTATAGCTTTGGCATTTACGTCAAGTTTATTCAATGCCTTTATCATTACAATGTACCTATCTAAACAGACAATTGTAACTTTAATCATCCATTTTAAAAAACTAATTCATCATGTTGATTATTATGAGATGACAACACAATTTACCTGTAACACTGTAGTACCAGGAGCGACATACACAGGTTTATCGTCAATGAAGACTTCTACTTTATCGGGCGGGGGTTGAACCTGAGCGGCAAAGGTACGGGATGCCAGCGGAGAGGCGCGCACCGGCGAGCTCAGCGCAAGCGCTCGGGTTAGCGGCTGGCGCAGCATTATCTACGAACAACCATCAACTATTACAATCTAACACTTCTACTATTTCAACGCTATATTAACCACCTTTCCACAAATTATACACTTCGCCCATCCAATACCAAGTTCTGGAATATTACAGAATCAATATACTACATACTAAATCTTTAGAAAAACACCAAACACAAGTAAATCTGCTGTTATTATTACATAAGAATGAACACCTAACCTAGATACTTATTACAATTTGTGTGAACTAATTTTGTATATGCTGTAAGAAACCACTATAAACAATAGGAAAATGTATTACATTCTATTATTTTAAGTCGAAAAATTGCTAAATTCGTACCTAAAATAGCACGTATTTTTTTTGGAAATGGATGACAGATACAAATGCTGTCATTGACTGTCAATGTCAAAACAATAGAGATGAGAAGTGTGTAAGAACCATAAAGAACAATCAACCAGCGGATCAATCACAAAAACAACAAATTTCTGTGTCTATCTGTGCAAAAATAATCAAATTTTCATTCGTTCGTTCTCTTTTGTCTCTTTTCTATAGATCTTTCTTTTTCCTTCTCGTTCACATTGTGCCGGGGCGTGTGGTTAGTGCCGTAAAAAAATAAGAATTTTCTATTAAAAATGGCCATCGGAGACGTTAAAACTGCACAGGGCCTCAACGACCTAAACACATTCTTAGCAGATAAGAGTTATGTGTCAGGGTGAGTCTTATTCTTGTTAAAATCCTTACCACGTCAACCTGTTTTAAATCTAACCTCAATTCTATGAAAATTTAAGAATCTGTTCCAAACTTTATCAATGAACTTTAAACTATATCAGTGATTCTATCAGTGCCATGATTAAATAAGTGTACCTTCAATTTTGTGTGACCTTGACATTAGCGTCATATTTTTATTTTACATTTTAGTTATACACCAAGTCAAGCTGATTTCCAAGTGTTCGAGCAAGTTGGAAAGGCGCCAAGCGCTAACCTTGCACACGCCCTCCGTTGGTACAATCAGATCGCGTCCTACACCCCAGCTGAACGCAAATCTTGGCCTACTGGAGCTAGCCCATTGACAGCTGGTGGCAAGCCAACCGCCCCTGCACCTGCCGCGAAGGACGACGACGATGATGACGTCGACCTATTCGGCTCTGGTGATGAAGAAGAGGTTAGTATTATGCTAGTTTAAAAAGTTTGATTTATAGTTGTTGTAGTATTAGTATTAGAAACTTACCCTAAATTCACACATAACAGACGTGAATTGTAAGCTCCAACCTATCTTATGAATTTTTAATGGCTTGATAATCATATACATACACATAATTGAAGAACTACATAATATGACTTACTAGCTTCTGCCCAGGGCTTTACCCATGTGGTACTTATTGGGATAAAAAGTAGCCTATGTGTTAATTCAGGCCATAATCTATCTGTGCTAAATTTCATCCAACTCCGTCTCATAGTTTTTGTGTGAAAGAGTAATAAACTTCCATACATTCTTACAAACTTTCACGTTTATAATATTAGTAGGATGAAACAGTCACCTTATTTCTTCATCAGTCTTACATGTTAAACGTCCCCATACAAAATGTTTTCATTTCCTTGTGCATCCCACATATTACTTCAATCAGACACTGTATGAGTTGCACTTGTAGGTGCATCATACATTGTAAAGTATGGGCTTGGAATCCAACATCAAGAAGATGATTTTATTTAATATATGATAGTAAATGAATTATTTTTGCCATAACAAATAAAAACAGCTCAATATCGGTGAAGGAAAACATCGTGAGGAAACCGGCATGTCTAAGAACTAATCATTCGAGGACATGTGACATCCACCAACCCGCACTTGGCCAGCGTGTGTGGATTTAGGCCTAAACTCTCTCAACTCATCAGATAGGAGAGAAGACCCGTGCCCTGCAGTGGGATACTAAAAAGGGTTGAAATGAAGATGATTGTTTTTTTAATTTCAGTAGGTGCTTTAACAGAGACTTGCACTGAGATAAACTCTCACTACGAACTCACTACTTACCTTTGCTAAGTTATCCTTAGTGTGTACATGGTTGTTGCATAGTGAAGTGACCCATATATGGGGCACAGACGTGTGGAGCTAGTTCATAGTGACTCATAAATGGGGCACTGGATGTTGAACATGTTAAGTCTGTTGCTGGAGTCAGACAGTTAAAATAAAGTCCAATTTTATAGTAATTGGATTAGTTGGCTAGAAATTAAATACAATAGTAACTAACGTTCACCTTAGATTACTACATATATAAATTTTGTGTGAAACTGTCCCCAATGTAAACTTTGCATTTATAAAGCAAAATAAGTAGGATGGATAAAGGTAAGTTTACTTAATATTACTTATCTATTTATAGGATGCAGAAGCAGAAAGAATCAGAGAAGAACGCCTTAAAGCCTATGCAGACAAGAAATCAAAGAAACCTGCCCTAATTGCCAAGTCATCTATACTCCTTGACGTTAAGCCTTGGGACGATGAAACTGACATGAAGGAAATGGAGAACAAAGTTCGTAGCGTTGAAATGGATGGTCTTTTGTGGGGTGCCTCAAAACTTGTGCCAGTAGGCTATGGAATTAACAAACTACAAATCATGTGTGTCATTGAAGATGATAAAGTGTCTGTAGATGTTCTGACAGAAACAATCCAAGAGTTTGAAGATTACGTCCAGTCAGTAGATATTGCTGCATTCAATAAAATCTAAAATGTGAAACTACCATATTTATTAAGCGTAACTTTTGAATAAAACAATTTTTTTCACATCACTTCACTTTTATTGCTGCTTTCAATGATTTGTGTCTGATCGCAACAGTCAGTTGAGATTTAAAAATGTCAAGTCAACTAGCAACCTTATTATTATATTGTAATAAGGATGCATAATGCCATTAAGTGTATAATATTAATCATGGATGGTAAATTTTATATTTTTTGTAATCCACGGACCATAGATTATAATAAATATTTATGCACCGACCAGATCCCTATAGACACCGCTTTAGACCGTGCATAGGCCCCTGCGCTCGCCTAACTTATATCTAATACTACATAACATCCAACCACAAGTAGTAAAATTTTGATTGTTTTGTTGTTTGACGATTACAATTTCATTTATTGTTTGTATAATGTGTATCTAGTCTGTGTTGTAAACTCACCACTAATATTTATTAACATTTCTTCCTATACGCAAATGGGATTTGTATAAAGAAATCATCTTTTTTAATTAAATCTTTAAATGCATATTTTATATTCAAACTCCAATAAACAAGCTGAGCAATGAATATCCCAAAAAAATCTTGTTTTTACTCAACAGAATCCGATTTTGGTCTCGTAACACTTTTTGGCTCTTTCGTAACCGTGAGGTACTGAGGTAGTACAAAGTACTGCCCTTAAATAAATCCTTATCCATACTGATCACTTAGTTTAGGCTTTCACACCTAAATTACTGAACAGTTTTGATGATGTTTTTTGGTCGATAGTCGATACTCGATAGTCTAAGACCTGGGGCAAGACATAGGATAGTTTTTATCCGACTACGCCAGAAGAGGGTAACGCGCGATAATATACAAGTAGATGTCGGAAAGCTAGTTAGTTAATAATAGAAATAAAGTTATGAGAATAATTTTCATCCTCGGTTCTATATTATCGCTATACAACATTGTTACTTATCTATACCACAGAATAATAATAGAATCGTACGTAAACTGCGACGTGGCACACAGATTTAATTTGACCTGTCAAATGTAAATTATACAGTAGATTCACAGATGGCGCTGAATAAAAATGCGTTAAATTATACTAAAAATGAAGCGGTCTCTTTCCCGTCAAGCTCCCACGCCCCAAGCGTACCTAGCAAAAAGGAACTTCGCTCAAATAACAAAAACCTTTATCGAATTACTTCACTGCAATTACATGAAAACACTTCAACAATTACCCACTTAAATTAATTACACAGTACACCCAATGACTAGCTGATATATGTAAACATTTCGCACGAGCGAAATAAACACATATAAACATGTTGCTCCATCTCTATTGATTAGGGATGAATAGAAAGAGACAGAGAGTGCTTGTAATAAGTTATGTTGTGTACAAACGCCCAGTAACAATTTACTGCTCATTCAGACTGCACTGACTTTGGTAACGGTATATCACCAACATTTGCTTGTAAGAACATATTAGGTATATCACTACCAAAGTATATTTTATTATTTAGCGCCAAAGCTTCATATTTCTTTAGTTCTAAATATTCTCTTGTTAGTAGAAACTTGTTGGCTTCCGCCTGTTTCTTCAAATGGTAGTAGTCTGCTTCAGCTTTTGTTTGCTGCTTCGCTTTGTGGATACTATCTTCAATAAGTTCTATCTTTTGTAATGATTCTTTCTCCATAATTTTTTGTTCGTACTGAATCTTCGCTACTTGCGCCTCTTTTTCAGCTTCTATCACAGCCTTGCGTCTCGCTGTCTCTGCTTCTTTTTCTACCACCTAACAATAAACAATGTGTTATTTCAGCAAAAAAGATAACATTTTAGCTTTTATGCGCAGTAACACAAAACAAAGGTGTCATACCTTTGTTTTGTGTTGTTACAAAAAACAGAAAAAATTGAACTTTTGATAGTAGGTAACCGCTTTGTTAGTCCAATGATAAGCGTATCGCTTAGTATCCGAGAGGTTTCGGTCGGTTTATATTTCCAGGTCAAACAAAAACCTGTTTTATAATGGGTATATAGGAAACCTTTTTAACCAGTGCGTAAATTTTAACATTAAATCAGGAAATTAAGTACAATCAATTCGTAATAATCGCGCGGCGTAAAAATAGCGGTCAGTGACGCTTTATGGATCCCTACCCCCCATACAGGGCGCTAGTACCATAAATCCTCGGTTAACAAAAAAAGGGTCACTGACCGCTATTTTTACGCCGCGCTTTCATCGATATTTTTACGAATGGATCGTTCAATGTGGGCTCAACTGGTCACCCGGACTGGTGTTCTTGACAATTCCTTAATTTGCATTTGAATTAATATGGCACTGACCTCTGCCTACGCCTTCGGTTAACATAGGCATGACTGTTATGTGAAAATATAGGTGGTGACAAAAGTTGAAAGAGAGCTGTGAAACGCTCAATATCGTGCTTTATAACTTCACGAGCAGCAAACTAAGATGGACAAGAAAATTATCTCCTCACTTTTTGATGCTGTGCTGCAATAAGAAGTGTGGACTTCTCTGCTTCCATTAGTTCATAGTTCTTTCGTATTGTCTCTGGTATCTTTGGTTTTGTCACACGAACTGCTTGCACGCGGAGTCCAGGTGCCATTTCATTTAAGTCTTTTTGTAGAGCCTGAAAGGTACCCCCCCAATAATATTTATTATAAGATACAGCACTACAAAATGCAATAAAGTATTGAAGTTAGTATATAGAGGATGACCATACTTTGACGTGTCAAGATACCAGAACAAAAATTGTATAACAACCAAAGTGACTTTAAAATAGGACCATCTTTAAGAACAACCATTTACAACAACAAAAAATTCTACTCTACATCTGTTTGACAACTCCGTCATATAGGTTTTTGACGGAGTTGTCAAACAAAAAATATAAACATCGGAATTAATAACTGTCTCCTTGCTATGTTTGCTCTCCCGTTTTTCTTGCCAAATTAAGAATTACAGACAAGAGAGAGACAGTTTGTGAGTGCAGCCTTGAGGACGGAACTTTTATTTTTCTTTAATACGTACAATCAGCATAATCTGTAAGGCTTATGCTGATTGCCGATTCGTTGCGTGGCTAGGTCATTCGAGTGTGTCCTCCAACAAGAACATCTCATAATATAGGCCCTGATCTGTTAATATGGTCAGAATGTTAAGGACGGGACTGTGAACCATATTTTCTTTCTATCTATGTCCAAAAATCAACATTCCTCTTTATGACTGCCATCATAAAGATGTTTTAATTGAATCCAATATTGTTTTTAATTCGTACTTACTGTTCGTAAATTCTCGTCAATTTGATCGAATAGATCTATGTAGACTTCATGCAGGGTGTGAGCACTGCAGAACTGGTTCAGCTCATGATGGACTTTGTTGAATATCAGGGTTTTGTCATAATCTGCTGTGAAGTTACGCACCATGTCCAGCACTGGAAGGACATAATTATAAAAATAAATATAAATCAGTATCGCAATTACAAATTTGCCTTGCTAGCTATTCAAAATTTAGGCACTTATTTAGAATATTCAATTTTTTTTATTACCTATTTATTATCTACTTCTGAATGCGATACATTCTTACCCCGTAATCATAAACGTCGTAAAAGCTCAATATAGCTAAAATAGGTTTATAATTCGTTTGTCTTTGTCTTCATCTTTTTGTTCAACTTGACATTTATACTAGTAATCAAAGAAACAAAGTCCATTTTAACTAAAGGGTCTTATAAGATTTTTATGAATTAGACCGTTACAACAAGATTAAAACCTGTTACTAAGTCGAAAATTTGTCTTTATAAACTGTTTTTTTATAAGACATAACTAGTGACAGTGTAGGGATAAGTGAGAAACACATATCTAATGTCATTGCCACTTTAGATCAAGGCCCTAGGCTCCAGCTTTCTCAATCTATTGGTAAATCTGCCACTGATCTAAATACAATTTAATATTATAAAGCTGAAGAGTTTGTTTGGTCGAACACACAAATGTCAGGGAGGAGCCCATTTATGGAGGAAGGCTATAGGCTACTTTTTACCCCCGTTGGACATGATATAAAAAGTGAGTGATACCAGAAAAGCTACTGGTGGAATGCTAGTATTTTATTCCAGTGTAGTATAATAATGCAAAACCGTTTATTACTAGTAAGTAAAAATGATGAACATACCACTGATAGGCTCAAGTTTGTTGACAACCTCAATCCTTTCAAAATATATCATAACACCACCACTGGTCCCACAGGGCACATTTTTTACTTCATCTGTTTGGAGTGTAGTCTGGAAGTAGAAATAACTATAATAATAATAATAATATATTTATTTATTATCTCACCACAATGTAGCTACTGAATAATGTAACTACTGAATAAAATTAAATAATAATATGGAATAATTTTTATTAATGACTTCATGTTTTTAATATTCAATCATTTTAAATTGTGCATTTTAATTAGGATTTCATTATTTTAAGGTTCTAATTTATTATTATAATTATTAAATTATCTAATTGATAAATAAATGCCATTTTGTAATGGCATTTATTATCAATTAGATAATTTAATTTATATTAAATTAATATAAATGTAATATAGAAAATCTTGTGATTTTCTATATTACTTTTATATTAATTTCATCAATAGAGTTTCTGCTCGTCTACTATTCAGTTGTGCCTGTCAGGGTCCATAATGACAGTATTTTTAAACACCTTACCATTTGCACATTTATGGAAAGGTAATAGAGATATTGACAATTGTATTTGAGTTGTCATTGTCACAGATATAAAATTTTAGACTAACAACTTATCATCAAAAGGAATATAGGCAAACAAATCAATTATTCAAATCTTTTACATTAATTACATTTCTAATCTTTTTTTTGTTTATTTACAACATACGATATTTTAATAATATGTGTTTCTTGTCTGCTATAAATCTTTTACTAGAACCACCTAAAAATATCCCAGTATAATAAAAGTAATGCAGATCTAACTATTGACAAAACCCCTTTATTTTATATTTAGGTACAAACAGGAAAACAGTCTTGTTTACATATTTAAATAGAATAAGCTTAAAATATTTACCTGTATTGATTTATATGATGTAAGCAGTGGTACCATCATATGGAAGCCAGGCTGACTGGTAACAGGAAGTAATGCTCCACCCTGCACGAAATCAAACAATAGACTACTTGATATAAAAATATACTCCTGAAAGGCTTCTCAGGACCAATTATATTACCAGGATTAGTATATAGACTGATTTATCCTGGGAATATGTTCCCTCAGGTTGCTTTCCGTATATCACGGACTAAGTCACAGACGGAAGTTAGTAAGACTATAAGTAAAATAGAAACATAAAAGTGAGACTTTTAACAGTACTTACCCGGTAATATACCCCTACATGACCTTCCTCAACTTTATGCAAAGAAAAATGGGCTGTGATTCCTACCGCCAATATCACTATCGCTAAAACTGACGATTGATCCACCATAGCTGGCCTGAAGATACAAAAACTTGTAAGTTAAGATTTTAAGGATCTTTCTATCAAACTTATAAGAAATATTCAATTGCGTGGTAACTTACAAATCAAACTGTACGCTTACGAATAGCGCTATGATGACTGAATAAACAGCACGTTATTTAAATATTGTTTTTCGTCTGGACTATGTATTGGTTTGCTAAAATATTTTTTTATTTCAGAATGCACTTCTTATGAAAATCGCATGAAAATCGGCTCGGCTCGAAGTGGCTCGAACGAAAATATTTTGACATCACACACAAATGACAAATTGATAATGACTGGCATACATGACAGAAAATAGCTTCGGTCCAATATTCGACAAAGTCATGCATGACGAACTTGAACTTAATAAGTAGTCAATGAAATTCGTAGTCAGCGTTTGTATGTTCTTTGCTTCGTTAAATTGGATAAAAAAAAATGAAAAATTGTTTATTCATTCACAATCACAGACTACTAAGAGAACTGTTCACAATTAATTGTTTCCTACCAGCTAGTCATTGAAGCCTCCTTTTATGCAAGTAATGCCTGTGTTAGGAGACTCCGCTCTCCCTAAGACCAGTACATTTTATTCGTATGAAACAATATAGCTTAGCCTGAGATAAATACAACAATAAACTATGTATGCCTAAAGATGCAAGGGTAAGTAATGTGCGTGCATGCGTGTGTATGTGCATGCGTGTGCGTGTGCGTTGTACTCTTGTTGAAACTATTTATTCATCTAAATATATAAACGAAGAAATTGACTGACTGACATATCAACGCAGAGCCCAAACCGCTGGGTCTGGAGACTCCAAATTTGGCACATAGGTTCCTTATGGGGTCTAGGGGAGCACTAAGAAAAGGATTTTTCAAAACTCACCCTTTAAGGGGGTGAAACGGGGTTCCAAAGTTTGTATGGAGAAACAAGATTAGTGAGATCAATTTCGCGGGCGAAGCTGCGGGCGGAAGCTAGTTGAACATAAACATGTATGTGCGTGGACTTAATCACTACAACCTCTAAAAATCCATGTGCGCTGAACTCAGATTTATTATGTACCTACATTAACCCTTTTGGCTCTTCCACCCTGGTTTGCTATGGTATTTATTCATTTTCATATTCGGTCAACAGTCGGGAAACAGTAATGAACAAACCCTAGTTATCGTACAATTATACTATCTGTGCACACTTATTTTAAAACCACCGCTCAGCACAGAAAACGTCACGTTTACGATAAATTCAATCTAATAACTGACACTCAGCTCTTATTTCCGTTTAGAGTTTCCTTCGTCACTTTTAAATTGAGGGTAGTAAAACAATTAGGTCAAGATTATTTATTTATTGTACTACAGTCTCATTATTTTCTAATGTACAAACGTAAGTCTTGCCATCAGCATGCATTGCGTCTAAAAGGTTACCCATCGTAGCCTTTAGGGCTCTATACTCTTCCAGAGCTTTGGCACAAAGTTCACCTTCGGGCGAATTGCCTGGCTCAATAAACAACATTTCTAGTGCCCTTTTTAAATGCTTTTCAGCAGTCATCAATTCAGTCTAGAAAAGGGAAAACATTTAAATTAAAAAAATAATAATAAATAAACCTACACATACTTAATATTTTCAATACCTACTAATATTATATAAGAATAGGATTTACCATGTACGCGGATCCGTTAATTTCATGTCCATCAAAAAGTTTCTTCGACAATTGAACCATAACCGCGTGTAATTCGTACAACGTTATGGCTGAAACAATAAACTTATTTAAGAGATTGATATAATAAAATTATTTTATATCTCTTGACGTATACTGGAAACTACTAAACCAAAAAAGAAAATTTAAACATCCCAGTTTATTAAATTAAATCTATTTAATTACTACCTTTAGTCCTAGAAATTCCGGGACAAAGTATTTCAAGGACCGGCAGGAGCTCCTTACATAATGCCATTTTGCGTCGCATAAGCTTCTTGGTAGGCCGCGGCTCCCGGTTAATAGAATCTCTTAAAACTCCCGCCAAACGCTGTTTCGCCTCCAACAATAAGTAATGGTTAGGAGCTAAGATCAGTGACACATTTCTAATGTATTCTTCAAGTTCTTTTTCATCTTTCTTGTCTGTAAATAAGAATATTACAAAAATAATACTAGTGACTACAAATGTTTGGGGAAGTTCCACAAGGTTAATAAAGAAAGTTTTGTCTATTCTGTTTAACTAATTGCAACCGATTCAAGTCCTAATACAAAACTATCTGACAATCTAACAAGTCCAGCTAGCTCTATTTTAAATTTACTTTAATAGTGACTTTATACTGGTAGCAAGAATATTGGTAAATAGTTGCATGACTTTGGGGGCAACCAGACAGGGATTATAAGACATTTTAAGCAAGGCCTACCTATGACACCAAGTTTGTCTTCACAACATTGCACCTTTAGACCTATATTAGATTCAGCAAATGTTTTCTTGCAATTATTACAAGTCCAATCTTCTGCGTTACTTCGTGACACATAGCCTGTCTTGCAATCAGGACAAATAGCGGAACTCATGTAGGTGCCTACTTCGGTTATATCCGAACATCGGTTACAGGTGCATTTGAAATATTTGCCTATTAGAAGATGCTGTTGACGAATAGATGTACCCTAAAAATATATAATTACATTAATTGTTGCGTACAAATCACGTACGCAACAAGTGCAAATAGCTATTAGCATCAAAGTGACCCTTAGATTTCTTGTGAACATACATACCTTCAAAGGATCCGTATAATTATAGTAAATAGTCTCTCCCTTCTTAATATCAGTGCTAGCATGACAAACAAGCAGATTATTATCGTTAATTGACATGTGTGTGTTGCCAATACAGTCGTGGGCCAAGAGCGCCGCCTTGAGGTACACCCCTCGCAAGATCTCCGCACACCCAATAGAAGGGATCGGCGGTCCTCGGACTTCAAAGCTGTTCACGTCTATAGCTGCACAGATCTTTTGGATTAAATTTTCATCCGGTACTTCTTCAAAAATGCTCAGGGATTGAATGAACTGGAATTATGAGTTCCGACAATACTTAGACATGGAAAGACATTGAAATAAAATTAAGTAACAAAATACTGTACCTTCACAGTTTTCTCAGTAAAATCCCAGATATTTGTCCCTCTTCGTTCCTCTAAATGAGTCTCAAGTTTAAGAAATTCTTCCCAAAGCAACGGGTCATTATTTCTTTTTAGGTAAGTGCGAAGAGCCAGTAGCGATTCTACATTCTGTACCATAGTCATGGGGTGTAAGCCTTTTGTTAGTTTTAGTGTTCTGAAGAAATCGCATTCTGTCGCGGTGTGGAACTCTGAAATAGATTGAATGGTAGTACAATGAGTTATCATCCTATCCTGTAAACCTTAGGGGATTTAACACGATACGCAACTTCTAGTACTAATTTGTTTGTGCCAGTTTTTGGGGGTGGTGAGGTAACCACGTACAGCACACATGTACCTATATTATAGATAAATCTTTTTGCAACAAAAACAGCTAGAATTTTGTGTTTAGGACAATAATTACCCTTATAAATTGGCAGGCATACAGTTTCTTTCGACATAGCTCAAAAACTACTGGTCAGTTCTTGATCAGATTAAATTGGGACCACACGAGAAGCACCAGTTTTCAAACAAAAATAATCATAGAAATCGGTAGATAAACGTATAACAAAGGTATTAGGTACCAAACTAAAATAACAAAAAAATATAGTCGTATTGAATAACTTCTCCTTTTTTTGAAGACTGTAAAATCTTGAAGTTTCACACAAACACAAAATATGAACAGTTTATGCATACAAACTGTTCATGTAGACAGACAGAGAACACGCGCAATACCAGTTCCATGTTAAATATTCTAAACTGTAAACCAAGCTTTTGGCGCGTAAAATATTAGGTACCTACTGTAGGTAGTTAAGAGTAGGTATACTAAAGAATTAGTTTTATACGAATTGTGAAGCTTTTCGTATCTACATGCTTAAGGAAGCTACTTAACTAAATATTATGCAGTGAACGGCTTAAATACATGTTTTATTTTTTTCTTACTCTTCGGTATATGTTCCGGGCACCCATCACCGGGGCACACGGGCGCAACGGCACAGTTCTTGCACACAACGAATTTAGTCAGCAAAGGCAAGTAGCAGTTATAACAAACCAAGGAGGATTCACTGTTAGGTCCTAATACAAACGGCTCATCGGAGAGAATCTTATCGCCTGCTTTCAAATCTCTTGCTGCTACTAAGTATCTGCAAATAAATAAAAAACATTTTCCAATACAGAATATCAGGGGGTTGTCGTTTATTTTATTATTCTTCTTCCAAAATTTAATCCTTTTTTTGGTACATAAATCACTACACCAAGTTTTATAGGGGTTAATATGAACAGTTTAATACCAAACAGATTTTTGCCTAGAGGAGATTATGTGATCTTAAGCAAATAATGAAAATGGACAAATGCATATAAGATTTGTATTAGAACTACAACAGAGTGGTGTAGTTACCCAAAAAAATGTAAAAGACAACTCAGTAATATTGTTACACTTCTTTTGTAAGCCAGAAGGTTAATAGCGCCATAGATAAATAAAGTTAAAGACGTTATAGTATCAGATCAGTCATATTAAAATTCGAAAGCAGTCATTACATATCAAAAGGAGTACTAACCTGCCCAATATTTCCGATGTTTTAACTTCATAACGCGCGATCATTTTACTAATCTGTTGCTGAATTCTTTGAAACTACTCTGACCGCAGTAGACTCAACCGGCGGCAGCCGCGCACGTGTGAAACTGACACGCCGTGTATAAATAACACGTAATGCGACTATTTTTAGCTAAACAGGAACACTGAATAGATTCCAATCAGTTCGCACTTTTTTACAACGGTCAATCAGAATGGTATCCTATGTAGCTACCGCCGAATCAATAATACAGGCCCACCTGGGCTACAGGGGCCCCTAACGTTTTAAGTAAAAAATAGTAAAATGTTAAACTCAATTTGCTTACTTTTTTTTATTCTGCAATAGGCTTGCGCTTGACTACAACTTTCCTGATGTTAAGCAATGATACGCGCCCGCCCAATATACCCCAAACTCCAAACTTTGGGGTTGGAAACCCCAAAGGTAAAATTCCGACCCGCCATCTTAAATGGTGTCACCAGACATCGCACTGAACCGGGCATTTGATTGCATTGCAGCTTTGTGTGGTGGGTGGTCACTAACCACAGCCAAAGCCTACCACCAGTGAATTACCAATAAACATAATGACAAGTGACATTGATTGTCACCTAATCTGCACCACCCGGGGATCACGTGTGGGGAATCAAATAAAGGTGCACTCCCCACGGACGAAGGTGACTCAGGCGGGCGCGAGAGTAAGTAACATTGTGAATAACATTTTGCTGCTCCTAATCCAATCCTAACTTTCCTTTCATTGAATTATCGATAAATAAAACAAGAAAATAGAAAGAACCATTGCATTTTATTATTGCTATTTACAATAACTTAACCTTACTACGAAGGTATTCTTATGACTAGTAAAATATATTATTTACAACAACATTATGTACATTTTTATAAAAATCTGAAGGTACTAAAAGTAATGTACAGTTTTATCTATTCCATCAAATTTGATATATGCGCGCATAATTATATTCTCTTACATTGCGAATATTATTTATTTACAACAGTCTTCTTAAGCGTTGAAGTATTGCTGGATTATCATAATCAACACAATCGAGTCACCAAAACATCCATCAAGTATTAGATCATTTCAAAATTCATTTCACACGCATTTCCTGCATTACATTTATATTTACAAACTAAATATCTCTTTTATTTTGAAACAATAAATATATTTTCATTTTTCATTTTGCCAAGTAAACTTTAACTTGTATCACTTAGGCAATGGCAACTCGGACATTTGGCTTTATTTATTCATTCTATCATGTTTGTCCCTGAAACAGAAAATATTGCATTTTTATTTCTTTACTACCACCGCAAGGGTAGAGCCCGAATTTTTCCGTATTTTTTAAAATCATCTTTTACGAAGGATACGGTGCCCTAAGGAAACAAATATTACTTATTTCAATACAGTTTTTCTCAAGCAATGATGTGACAAGTGAAATAAGTATTAATTATATTATTTTTAGATTTTTTAGAAGCATGCAACACACGTGCTAAAAGTGAATGCACTGAATGCAGTTGAAGAATCTATAAAAAGACAAAGCTTTAGAACATTTAAACGGGAACTCTGCCGAGGTACATGAACAGTATGTATGCATAAACTGTTCATGTTTTGTGTTTGTGCGTAGTTTTTATTAATTTGAGCACTTGTGCGTGAGCTGTACGTGGTTACCTCGCTTTTACTAAAACTGGCAGAAATAAAAAGCATACTAATTATTAGATTATTAGAACGACACACAATAGATTTAATTTCTTCTAACACAAATGAAGATAGAGGATCTAACCTCGACAGGTAGTGTAGAGGACTGGTGCGAGGCGCTGATGATGTCCTGCAGACAGCGCGCGAACTCCTCGATGACGTCACGCACGGGGTCCGCGTGCGGCTTGAGCTCGGCCGTCTCCTCGCTGTCCACTGCCGCCGCCACCAGGCACTGGCACACCGCCTCGATCACCTCCGACGTCATGAAGCTGCACGGCTGACTGTATATACGACATCAATTTATATTAATATTTAATTAACCTCTTAATTTTTTAGCTCACATTTAATCTAAACTCCCAACTCGCGCACAGACAGAAATGCCGCCGTTCCGTCCGTCATATTTGCGACGGAAGTTAGAAATTAAAAAATAAGGCAGGTTCACACCAAACGTCCGTGATAAAGCACAGTTGTTCACACTGAGGCTGACAGTAATAACATTCTGAGACATTAACACACACGGCCATCTGATCCCAAACTAAGCAGAGTTTGTACTACAGAAACCAGACAATTAGTAATATACTACTTAAAATACTTTTCTTTTGTAAACAGACGTGTTCATCACAGGTCTGACTGTGTAGAAATCGAACCCACGACTTGCGGCGAAAAAACCAAGTATCTTTTCGACCACGCCACCGGCCCGTCAAGTGAGCACACTCACAACCTCTGGCGGACAACGTCGGTAAGTGAACGATGCCAAATGAAATGCCCATTGACCGCTGGGCATAGTTATCTTCTACCTAATCCCTGGTTCGCACAGGTAAAATAGCAGAAAAAAAACATGTTACATCACAGTCTATTTTTATCGCGACAAACATGTTTTGTTGTACGGTACAAATGCACAGTTAGAAAAAAACTTTCATTCATATAAAATCTGATAACTATATGGTAGCTATTTGATAGCTGTATGCGTTCTTCTAATCACTGTCGTCAATTCTTTTAATATAAACTTTGTCTAATCCAGCTTAGTAATACACAAACATCTTCAATCTCTGTATCTATTAGTAAAAAACTGCATGAAAATGCTTTCAGTACTTCTAAAATCATGGCGAACATACAGGAAGACTCGAAGAAAGTCTTAAATATAATGATGAACGTACCGCAAATGTGATAGTGTAGGCGGTCGGAACATAGCGTCAGGTTTACTGGCGCGCGCTCGCCTTCGCTCTAAAGTTTCCTCCACATTTCGACACCCCACACATTTACACATTGCCGTACAAGCTATTTTCGCCTGCAACAAAAAAATTATTATAGTACGTACACGACTGGCAAACGCAAATGACGAATCCTCTAAAAAATCTAGACTGCCTTAGTGTGTAGTGGTGCAAAAGGTAACTTTATTGAAACTATAATGCCATACTCTATAACATACTTTTATAGTTGTGTTCTGGGTGTGAGTAATGTAGTCGTGCCCGTTGACATCTAAAGGGTCGGCAATTCACAAGTGACTGATTCTGGTGTTGTCAATGTAATAAAAAAAATATTTGATCACTAGACAATTTTATGTATTTTGTTACCTCATAACATTCACAATAGTTTTTGAGACATCCACTTCTTTTACAGTTACAACCTTTATTATGTCTTCGTATTAAATCTGGACCTCCGGTTTTGGCTTTACCTATTTTTGGCCTAAAACAAAGAAGGGTTATCAAGTAAAGCTAACATAGTCTGTAGAGGATAGAAAACGGCGAGAAAGAACTTTCTAAATGAAAGGTCAACAGAAAGGCATGACAATTGATGCCAATGCAACATCTTTTTGCTGACAGGTTGTCGCAAGTGTACGTTCTATTTAGGTAAATTTTCTTATTCAGTTAGATCAATCAAATATCAATTTGCTATAAATACTTGCATTTATGTGTTTAGGTAGAGGTGGCATAGCGATATCGGCCTCGAATAGGAAATATTGGCGGAGGGTACGAACTCCAGTATTACACACAAATATTTGTGTGAATCGATTCATCACCACTGCTGAATATCGTGAGGAAACCGTTATTATCCACATCGTATCACATAAACGTATCGAAGAATAATCTTGTGTTTGTCTCGCCTTTGCACCACCACGTGCTCTCTGACTGACATGACGGTCGGACAACGACTGCCTGCACCTTGTGACGTATGCACAAAAGTCCAATTATAAGTATATCTACATATACTAAAACATCCACCAACTCGCACTTAGCCAGCATATGTGGATTAAGTTTTAACTCTCTGAACTGTTAAGATCATTGAGAGAAGACCCGTCGTGCTTAGCAGTGGGACACTGAAGGGTTGTCACTTATTTTGTACCTATGATTGCTTTAAATACCTGAATGCATTAGGATTCCTATCAAGGCATGCCCTAATAGCCTTTTGTCTAAGCTCCTCATTCTCCAAGTTATTATGACAGTTGTTACAGTTGCAGCGGTGACAGAACTCTCCGTTCGCAAAGCAGTCGCAGTAGAGTTTCAGACATTGAGACTTGGTACAGTTACAAGCCTTTCGAGGCCTGTGAAGGTCACTGTCCAGCGGGTAACGTTCTAGAAACATTCAACAATAATATATAGATCTAATTACAGAATTAGACAGTATTTTCACTTAGCATAATTTTTAACGCAACACATGAAATATGGAAACTTTTCTATTAAATCACTACTTACCAGAATCTGAGGCTGCCGACATCTTTGGCGAGAGATATGGCATGCCTTCAACCTCAATATTTACCGTACCAGCATAATGGCCGTCCTGAAACAATGAGCAAAATAAATAAAACTATTATTTTATTGTATTCTCAACATTTTTTTATAAGCAGCGGTATCGGCCTCGGCTTTGAAATATAAAATCGCGGGTTCGATCCTCGTTCGTGCCCACATATCTTTATTTGAATTAATTGCTCTGCTCATTATTGTTGAAGGAAAACGGCATATCTAAGAACTAATCATTCGCGGACATGTGACACTGACCAACCCGCACTTAGCCAATGTGTGTGGATAAGGCATAAACTCTCTCAACTCATAAGACAGTTGAGAAGCTGAGGTGATTTTGAACATGTTTTTAATATCTTTTCCATGACTACTCACCATACTTCTAGATTCACTGTCATCCCGTAATGCATTATGTTTGGAATAATTAGAAGGCACAACTAGTAGTGATTGCTCCTCTGAGTGGTTGGTAGTATCATTTTCTAAGCTGTTGCTGTCATCTGTACCCTGTAGAAAAAATCATCATTACAAACGTAAATCATATGTCCACTTTGTTGCAACATACTGTTACTTATAATAAGCTCACCCAAATATGTGTTGATAATTTGCAATAGTTAAAAAACTGGGTTCAGTTTTTTCTCCGGCTGTTTAGGTCCCATACGTATTATGGCGCGACCTAATTGCCGTTCATCAGGCACAATGCTAAACTTCAAGTTGCAACAAAGATTCTCTAAGTCTTTATGCTCAACCAGGGGATCGAACCCGTGACATCGCAGTAATTAAGCGAACTTACCACTGAACCACCGAAGCAGATAAAACTGTTTTACGACCATAAAACTTATTTCCGCTTTTTTTAAGTTTATATTTAAACATACTTGTTGACTTTCATAGTCGACTTCCACTTCCTGCATAGTGACGCCTTCAGACTGTGGATCGTCAGTCACAGCGCTCGCTATAAGCGCCTGCAGCGCCGCCTTACAGTCTGCCTCTTCCTGCTCCTGTTCCGTAGTCACTTCCTCTATGTGTTCGTGGGTACTGTCTTCAGCTTCACCCATCTCGTGGGGACCCTCTTTTACTTGTGTTAACGGCGCTAGCAGACTTTGTGATGAACGATGAGTTTGCTGGTGAAAAATTTAGGTAATTATACATACGAGTGGTATGTAGTGATGAGTCGCCTTGTATAGGAGCTTTGTTTTTAATTATTTTTTTAATCTGAATATTATTATGCACAAAACTTATACAAAGCGTTCATTCGTTTCTAATAAAGTGGCAATACACATGACATACGTTAGGCGAGCTATATTATACTAGATTTGATTACTAGTCATTAACATATCCATTGCCTATCTTTTTTTAGTCATAAACTCCGTTTTTGTGCCACTAACTTCGTAAATGTGCTAACTCAGAGTTATTTAAACATAGCATTGAACTGTAATGAAAATGCTCAATGCATTGCCAGTAGTGGATGATTTTTACCATTCTAGTAAACAACACCGGATTTAGAGGTCTGGGGCAACGAAAGAGTGGAGGCCCCCTGGCCTCAAATTGTCTGAATTTGATTTTTTTTGTATAAAGTCTCTATTAGGCCTCCTCGTTTGTCGAGGCTCCTGGGCTGTAACCTCGGATTTTTTCACTGCTACCATATCCTATTCTCCCACTGCTGGGCAAGGGTCTTCTCTAAATTACCTTCTAAATTGAGAGCTTAGGCCTAAAACCACACATGCTGGCCAAGAACGGATTAATGGGTGTCACATGTCCTCGAATAATTAGTTCTTAGACATACTGGTTTCCTCACGATGTTTTTTTTTCACTGATATTGAGCAGCGGCAATGAAACAATTTACACAAAGATGCCCCGGTTGCCCTTCTCCCCTCTCTAAATCCGGTACTGCTAGTAAGGTAAAGAATAAATATAGCTGCATTATTTTAGTTGCAGGCACATAGCAAATTCCTTACCGTGTTAGATGCCGTAGATTTCGGCGCCAGGGGAGCTATTCGCACCAACTTCTTTTGCGGTTTCGTAGTCACTACACAACATAATATTATTATATTAAATATATTTTATTACCACGCCGTTCATAAAAGCCACGACTTAAATATGCTGACAACTGAACTTCATATTTGAAATTATTCCAATCATTTAAACTTGGTTTAAATAGAGAAACACTTTGTAATTGGAGTTATCTTGTCATATTTGAATATAACTTTTTGAATTTGTGTTTTCGTTTTTCTAAAATTCGTTTTCAGTAGGGAATCATAGAAACAGTAGAGTTTCAAAATAATGTTTAAACTTTTTTGAAGACAAAACTTTTTCATTTACCTTTGGACGCAGTACTGACACTAGACAATACTAACGGTGGTGGTTGGGGCTTTTCTCCCGCCATTTGAATAACATTACCTGTAAACAAAATTACATAGCGTCACGCCTGTATTATCCGAAGGTGTAGGCAGAGTTGAAAATCACCCACTTTTCGGCAACCATGTTCAAGTCCCACACGTAATAGGTGGCCAGCCTACTGCCGTTCATTAGGCACAATTCCAAGATTCGAGCTGCAACTAAGATTCTCTAAGTATATTAGAAGACTTTTAGCTCGATCCGGGAATCGAACCCGTGGCCTCGCGGTTATTAAGCGAACACGCTTCCACCGGACCACCAGGGTAGTTCAAGGAGCATAAGTAAGAACAAAGTAACTTAATAAGTAATCAATATAATAATTTAGCAGTGGGCCGGTCATATCTGCCGCAGAACCGATAGTCGTTGGGATAAACGAGTTTTTAAGTGGAGACCACGGATTGGCAAGGTAGCGTAGGATGCCCTCAGATTAGGAGTGATGATCTCACTGGTAAGAGCTGGATGAGAGTGGCCGATTTGTCAGTGGCGTGATTTGGGGAGGTCTAGGTCCAGTAGTGGACTAAAATAAGTTGATGATAATGAATATAAAAATATGTACATACTGTTAAAAAAACTTATGTGCATTGGGTATACCTTTACTATCTGTGAATACAAAATTCTTCGGCGGTATAACTATTGCAGTGTTGTTTGCGGGCTTTTGACTAGCTGGCACCTGATTTGACACCAATCTGATATATTGAATCTGCAACGAAAATAATTTATTACGGTCACCAGTCATAATCCTAAAGAAGCCTGATGAAACACGATGCGTTTTCATTTATACATTTTACGAATTATCTAGAAGTTAATAGTGTTAGTTCAGAGCAGCGTTGTCGGTGGAAATATGTCGCTAGTGCGATCCCTGGTCGTGCCCACACATCTTTGTGTGAATTGTTTCATCGCCACTGCTGAATGTTGGTGAAGCATAACATCTTAAGAAAACCGGCATGTCTAAGAACTCAAGGACATGGGACATCCACCAACCCGCACTTGGCCAGTGTGAGTAGATTGGGGCCTTAACTCTCTCAACTACGTAATGAGTTAAGAAAGTGCCCCGTAGCGAGACACTAAAAAGGGTTGAAGTGAAGCGAAATAGTGTTGTAGTATGTACTTACCCCTTTACCAGGTACGTTTATTTGATGTAATTGTGACCGCGGTGCCTGTACCACTATGCCATCTTTAGATATCTGAAAGCAATGTGATAAAACAGATATCTAAACTGTAGGTGATTCTATGTCATCTTCAAAACGTCTGGACCCCAATTCTCACGCTATAAACAATTATCTCGAAATGGACATAATAATATGTCGAAAAAAATAGTAAATCTCGATTGAAATAAACATATGATATCGACTGCTATAGACTACTCGTTGCATGCCGTGCGTTGAGTAGTAAACTTATCTCTGACGTGACATTCAGTGAATAAGAAACTTAGTTTTCAATCGACATTCCCCTTTTTTTCAACATAATATGTAGAGTTCGGCATAAATGTTAATAGAGATCGTTTTTGATCAGAATGAATGAAGATAAATAAGATAATATGTACATATTTGAAATATTAGAAGAGCTCATAATTTTTTTCATTCATACGGCTTCTTTAAGTTTGCACTAACAACATTTATGTCAAATGGATATCAATATTACCTGAGTTGTTTTAGGCGGGGCTGTATTCTTCAATATAACCTGATTTGCTGGGTTTGCTGATATTACCACCTTTTTCGTTGTACCACCTGCAAGAATAGAATAGTGATGTAGTGTATGAAGAGTAGATAAGTTAAAGCTTATAAACATAAAGTTCTATGTATCACTGGAGTTTGAGTAGAACGGATGATTGAAGACAAGAAATTTGACCTTCAGCTAGACTAATGAACTCTTATATTTTCTGTCTCTTTCTGGCCGGTTACAATGGTAAAGTGTGAAAGGAATAAAAAATACATCTAGGATAAATTAACTTGTCTTTAACAATTTGTTGTAGGCGCAGCATCTAGTGTTTTAATGTAAGGTTCTTGCTTATAAACAAATACGTTTATTATTTAATATTGTAGTAAGATTTCATACCCAGTGTAGTAGCTGGCACCAGCTTTGGCGCGTTGGGTGATTTGATCGTCACCACTTGTTTTTTGGCAAATCTGACTGCTTGTTTTGTAGGCGACGCGAATACCACCTGTAAAAATACGATATTTTTAATGTACCTTTTTATACCGCCGACTAGATAGCTACCAGACAACACTTTGTTCAAATATTGTATAAAATGGTAATCGTCAAAAGTTGGCGAGGTATGGGGGAAGATAGCTAATTGATTCGTTCATTCAAATTGTCTTGACTATGTTTGTTAGCTTAACCAAAGAAGTGCCAGTAGATAGTACTTAAATAAGCTGACTAATGATGACAAAAACCATATATTGTGACAATAGCAAACTAAGTAACAAATAAATTGATTTGAAAGTCTTAATAATTGTGTCATGAAAATTCTTTTGTACGTTGCTACACCCTAATAGGGTCTAATGTTGAAATTTATTTTATTTTTAGTGTTGGTGTAGCATACCTTATTGCCTCCTACGGATATTGGTACAGTTTTCTGTCCTCCTACAGATATTGGTACAGGTTTCTGTCCTCCTGCCGATATTGGTACAGTTTTCTGCTGCATCACGTATCGTGCCTGCGTTTGTATTCCAGTTAAAGGTAACATCTTCGTGATTACTGCTTGGCCAGACTGCTCCGTGTTCCCCTGACCTGTAACATATTACACATCACATCTACATAGAAACGGAAAGAGACTTTCTTCTGTATAAAGAGATGCTGGATACAACTTGACCTGAGAAGATAAAATTTGGATGCAGATAGATTACATGTCGGCGAGGTCAGCTAGACAGGATTTTAGGATGTTCCCCATAAAAGGGTAGAATGGCTAGACATCGTTTTCACAAGGAATACAATGCTGGTGGAAAGACTAGTTTGTAATACTGTTGCTCTGCAACAGCATTACAATTCTGCTGCACTTAAGCTAATAAAGGAATAACCCTCATTTTATCGTTTTTGACCTAATGATGCTAGCTAAAAATTCTCTACATTTTTGTTTAGGAACCATTCCAGTATCATCACTTAGTTGGCACAGTTACAAGCTGATACTTTTTTACAGTTTACTTCATTAAAAGTCAATTTACCCATAAGACTCGTTTATAACGGGGTAAAAGTATTTTGACATTCCTATTTTTTTAATTTCATAAGCTTGTCATAGTTTTTAAAAGACATCATTAACACGTTTTTCGACGATGTCTCAAAATGACTAGCTGGGCTAAACTCTTTTGCAGCTTAAGTATGGCAGAATATTATATAGTACTTCAGTTAAATTACCTTGAACAATAACTTTTGTCAACATTGATTTAGAATTTGAGCTGGGCGCACCTTTGACAAGTTGAGCCTGAAAATGAAAATCAAAATATTGTGTTAAAACTACACAGTGTAGTTCTTTGCTTCATTATTTTTTTTGTTTTTTAACTAACCAGTATTGATGTAATTTGGGGGATGAGTCACTTTCGTTGTAACAATGATGGCTACTTACATATTGCAGTGTTTGTCCCCCAGAGGCTGAAGTCACTATCTTCAACTTCTGACTACCACCACTACCCTGCACCATCACCAGCTGTTTGCCCATTTGTGCTGAAATTAAAAACAAAACTATTCTAAAAATATTCTATTTAAGTATATATTTTTTTTATATTTCTATACTATTTAAATATTCTATAACAACATTCTGTGTAATCACTTCAACCTGTTTTAGTGTCCCACAGCTGGGCACTAGTTTTTAAAGCTTAATCCACACAGTCTTTAAATGATTAAGTCCTAGATATGACGGTTTCCTCACGACGTTTTTCCTTCACCGATATTGAGCAGCAGCTATGAAACAATCCACAAAAAAATATGTGGGCTGGACCAGAGATCGAACCCACTACCTTATATTTCAAAGGTCATACTGCTGCTCAAGTAAATCATATGTACTTGAAAAGTTTTCTTACGAGTATAAGCCTACAATATGCACCAGCTCTCACATTTCACTTTTGTGTTGCTATATAACCGCAAAACTTTGTGAGATAAATAAATACATTTTATATGTAGAAATAAAATGGTTACTCACTTAAAACATTGCCAGAAACTACTTTTTTTACAACAGGTCGATTGGCTATCATTGTTACGGGTTTAGGTGCTATTGCGTACTGATTGGCTGAGCCAAAACTTTTTATGGCCAGTGTTGGTGGTTTAGGAGCTATGGCCACCTGTCGAGGTAGAGTGCTTGTTGCTGTTGACTCCACTTTTTTACCACGAGGTGGCACCAGTGCCTGTAATACAAGTTCAACAATTTGAAAGTTGTCAAGGTAAGTAAAATATTATTCCTATATTTCCTGTTTCTGCTCCTCTCCTCTTTCCTGATTTCTGCAATGAATATGCTGTTTTGTTATCTTTTGTAAATATTTTTTTGTGATAATAGTTTTTTTATAGTATTTAGTACTAGGTTTCAACCGTAGCTTCACCAGCATGGTATAAGGATAAAAAGTAGCCTATTTGCTATTTCAGACTATAATCTATCTCTGTATTCAAATCCGTCCAGTAGTTTTTGCGTGAAAGAGTAACAAACATCCACACATCAATACATATTTCTTTATAATATAGTAGGAAGTAGGATAAGTGGAGAGTGAGATTTGTTTCTAATTAATAATAGCATAATACATTTCAAGCATAGATACTGTTAGATATCAGGTTTTAATTAATATTTTTGGTTTGATGAATCAGAACATATTAAAACTTGACAAATTAATACTGCCAGCAGACTTGATGTGGTAATACTTTTCGTAGACTTGTCCAATCAGAAGCTTTACATGCTTTGACAAAACCAAACTTATTCAGTATAATAATATGACGAATTTGAACTAAAATGGGTGATAAAACATCGCTTAAAGAATCGAAACAATTTTTAGACTTGACTAATCATACCCTAAATCCTTATAACATTCATTTTACACTATGTTGTATTTCAAGCATAGACGCGCGCGACAATTGAAAATAAATTGTAAGTCAAAACGACATTTAGGCAATTGACTTTTTTGTTCCTTTCGTTGAATGTTTCGTGGTTTATATATTATAAAAAAATATATAACAAATTTAGATTTAATTCTTTTGTCACGAAAGTATGACAATATTTAACCGTTTAAAGACACCATCTGCCTTTGTTATAAATTAATCAATTTATGATTATTTGAAAAATTAGAAAGGGAAGTTAAAATCGGGTTTACTTCATTAATTTCTTACCATAAAAGCAAATACAACCCCTCATTATGATACTAATTCACTTAAAAGGATACAATAGTCAGTAATTGTTTGGAATTACCTTAACAGCAATATATTTGGGTTGCATAGACACCCCTTTAGTAATAATTTGAGACATAGAGTCAGGATCATATTGTAAGTCAATCATAGACTCTGATTGTGACATTATGACATTTGTTTCCTGTAAAAATTAAATATAGATTATAATTTTAGATACACATATAGGCACTGAAAGATAATCCTAGTAAGGGACTAACAACTAATGTCCATAAAAACACTGGTCTTGTATGAAAATACCCATAGAATCAAGAAATAACTTAATTTTTTTTGAAAATTTAATAAACCATATAACAAGGGCTAAATTCACTCTTTGAGAAACAGCTTACCTTGTGAGAGAGTAATAATTTTCCATCTGTTAATTGGCATTAATACATACACTTTAGCTCTATACTAATAAACAATGAGTAAGGTGTGAACATGTCTTTGAACTAAGCATTCAAGGACGTGTGACATCCACCAACCCACACTTAGCCAGCGTGTGTGTATTACGGCCTTAATTCTCTCAACTCATAAGATAGCTAAGAGAAGACCTGTGCCCAGGAGTGGGACACAAGAACGGATTAATGATAATAATAATATAGTGGGACGTTAACACACAGATCATCTGATCCCAAACTAAGCTGAACTTGTAATATGGAAACCAGATAACTGATAAGATACTACTTATAATACTTTTCTTTTGTAAATACATACTTAAATATAGATAATTACACCCAGACACAAGACAAACAGACATATTTAAACAAACGTTTGTTTCGGGTGGGATTCGAACCCACTATCTGCAGTGTGAAAAGCAAGTATCTAACCGACCATGCCACCGGCCCGTCAAGTAGAGAGAAAGTGAAAGTGTGAATAGCTATTCTATCTCTGTCAAATTATTTAAGTGTCAAGAAAAAGACAAAACTTAGATTACCTATTAACACCTTACACTTTGTTTATTAATAAGGGCGTAGCAGTTTTAATACTTACACTTTGGAAATCAGTACTTGATTGCAGTGATTCATTTTTCATAGAGTACTCAGGCAAATTAAATTGGTCACATATATAATCTGAAACTAATAGAAATAAAAATATAGCAAATATTTAAAAAATCATTCATCATTAAATAGGAAAACCATTTAACAAATATTGAAATCAATAACCAAGGACTATTTCACATTAATTTTGGGCTATACTAGTTGAACAGATATTTTTATTTTTATAACGGGTAATGTGCTCATATTAAAATAAATAGGAATTTGAAATCTGTTGTAAAGTAGGCTGCATAGTTTTAATATTTGATATTAAATCTTACAGCCAGTTACTTGTGATCAGCAAGATAGAAAAACAAGTCATGTTGTTTGTAATCGCCTGTCAGTATTAACATGCAAATGTTACCAATTTCTTCATTTCCAGTTTCCATAAGCATAGGTTGCTCCTCATGTTCAAATTCCATGTTTATGTCACTTTGGTGGCCTGTAGCCTCCAAGGTAATGTCTTCTTGGCTGACCACTACTCCAGACTGATCAAAATCCATCTAGAAGCAATAAAATATGATACTCAGGATTATCAACTATAAAACTAGCAAAAGTTAAATTACAAATTCAAATGTTTCCCTGAAATTAAGTTATTCCCCCAGTATAAAACGCCACTCTGAATCAAAAACTAACAGGTCAGTAAACATCAAGTTGTTTTTCTTTGAGTTATGACATGAAAATGATTTATAGACAGCAATTACATTTTAAATAATCTTTGTATGAAAATTATGGAGCCAAAATACAACACAAAAATCTTACTTACACTGTTCATATCAGTCTCCAAATATGTATCCTCTAAATTGTGATCCATGGTAAAATTTTTAACACTTATTATTAATCACAACATCAAATACTATGTACGATAGTATGTTCAACTAGTCCCAAGATGAGATTTAAATGATTTCAAAAACTTGAAAAGAGGCCGCCATTTTAAATTGTCAAATTTTTTCGACAATCCTTTACAAGTCTATGTCGCCCCACGGTTAAAAACAAATCGACGCAACGTTATTACAAGATTCCACGGTAAAACAGTACTTGTACTGAATAATCATCACGGACACACAAACAAATTTTTTTTGTCTTTCATTAGAAATGCCTATAAAGTGAAACAAACAAATAATTCACAAGAAAAATACAAAAAGTTGGATTTTATCCCAGTGGCGCTTCTTTCAATTTTGGCTGTCACCGACTACCAACATTTGAATCTGAACATACCAACATTAAGAAAAAAAATGTTTCTATAGTTTATGTTTTTGATGATCAAACGAATTTACCCCACGTGAAGTTCGCCCCGTCCGAAGAGATTAATAAAAATCACAATATAGTAACGCACAGCGGCTGTCACTTCTAGCACAAAATTTAGAGAATAATGCCTACAACAAAGTTTGTTAAGTAGTCAAGAACGGCCCCACTCAAGCAATAGGTCGTATCGTATAACGTCCGAGAAAACCACTTTCAGTACATTATTATTATTATTAATAGGTTTGTCTTTTTTATCTCGGAGCTATGGAGCTCCGGACTTTTGGAAAGAGTGCGTTGGGCCGAAGCCAACACGTATGTAGAGGCCCGTTAGACAATTTTGCTCTAAATGTAATGCGGCACCGACCAACAATTATGCCTGTTCACATACCTGTACCATACAAAGAGCATATAAACTGGTACCATATAGGTACACCCAACGACAATCCCCGGATAGAGAAAGACTATTGCAGAATATAGGAACTAATTTTTAATCTGGGTTATGGTGGTGGGTACTAATCGATTAGGTAACTAGGACTATGGATTGAGTATGACCCTGCCTGACCAATGCAAATAAACAAGAGTAAAGTGAGAGGGGGGGTGCACTCAGTAAATGGGCCCCCGTATGGTCGCTAAAAAAAGCGATAAAGGGCACCATATTCTGAGGGGCTAGAGGAGCGGAGTGGTGTCCCACTACATTCTACCCGATTATTGGCTCCCCAAGAGTCCAGCCTCACGTGCCCTCTAGCCATTTACGGGACACTTTCTCTTCCGAGCATACTGCTCTCACAACTCCACTCAAGCCGGGCAACCAAAGCAAGCAAGAGGTGAGAGATCTATTCCCCGTCAAGGTGCACTCCAACCAGCTAGTAAAGGCAAGCTGGAGATGAGGGAAAGTACCTTCTCCCTGGAGCACTCGGATCAGTATGGTCGCTCCACCATAACAGCTCACTGCAAGCTGCCCTACGGGCTGCCCACTTATTGTTATTATTATTATTAGCTCTAATTACCCCACTGCTGGGCAAAGACCTCCCCTAACACTTTTCAGGCGTCGCGATCTTATGGCACCTCTATACAATTATCCAAGAATTTATCAATTTCGTCCTACTGTCCTCGCCTTTCTACTGCAACGCATCCTCCTTGGATCTGGATGCCATTCTGAGGATATCTCTGCCCATAACTCGCTTGCCGTACGGCAAACATGGTCAGCCCTATCCCATTTCAACTTAGAGGCTTTCCGGGCTATATCAGGGATTTGTGTTTTTGAGGGCAGCTCAGTGTTACGTATTCTATCCGTTAGTTAGAGACCTAAGATGCTGCACTCCATCGCCGGTTGGCAAATCTTGAATTGAAACATCTGAATCTGCATCAATGATCAAGTTTGCGCACTGTAGGTTAAAACGGGAAGAATGCAAGTGCCCAGGACCTTTCCTTTGTTCTTTCCTGTGTACCTTGCTAGCATATTTTTTCTTAAATTTCCGTGACAGTTTAGGCACCAAGAGTGGACGGGATTTACCTAATTACTTCGGACGGGGCCCTTTGATAAACTAACCTTTAATAAAGTTTTATCCCAATTATATGAGAACCTTTCATTCGAAGATATAATAGACGCATGTATGTAGTACCTTCATTTTACAAGCAACTCCGCACTTTTTATACACCGTGACTTTTAAGTGGTTGTTTTTCTGCGACAGAATGATATTGTTTTGGAAGTAGAGTCAATATAAAAAAAATAGTAAAAAATAACTTAGTTACATCTAACTAAACTCATACTTTTGACTAAATAAGATCAACGCAATA
This sequence comes from Meganola albula, assembly GCA_936450015.1. Lineage (NCBI taxonomy): Eukaryota > Metazoa > Arthropoda > Insecta > Lepidoptera > Nolidae > Meganola > Meganola albula. Next base: position 4,050,023 of record OW388159.1, on the reverse strand, counting down.
GAAGCGTGCCGTGCGCCGCACGCACACACATGCGACATAGCTTGAGTCGGTGGGTGACGAGTGACGACAGCGGTAAGCTGGGGTATCAGAGGGGTGTAACGCACACTAACATATTTAGATTTTTGTCGGCAGCAGTGGCGGACGCGGCATACAATTAAGATAAGTGGACGCGCACGCTATTTTAAGTTTGAGTTCTACGTTCGATAGATTATTTTGCTGTGAACAAAAGCGGTACTTGCCTTCGTAACTTGTCTTTTTACATGCCTACAAGTATTTTACGTCGTTAAATTATCTACTTTTGTTGCCTACTATTATTTCTTACACTTTCGAGTAAACAACGTATTAGTTTCAAGTTTTGTATTTTTTTTTTTAATTTAGGTATATTTTTGTATTGTAGTAATGATGGCAAATATTTTTGTCCCGGTAAACATAGGAAGTTGGAAACCCAATCCTTACCCACGATACGATTTTTTTCTAATATGGACTAAAATAGGTTACTCTAGACATTTTTACTACACTGGAAATTATAATTTTGACTCAATGTTTCAGTGTTATTATTTTTTATTTTAATTTGAGGTAAGCGTTTGCGCACTTTAAGCTGTACTTAAAACTAACAAACCTTTTAGTTTTTGAGATAGCTTCTGTAAAGATAATTCATTATTAGGACCTCACTGACCGAGGTGTTGTAAAACTATCTGAGGATCTCATGTGGATGCGTATTTTAGGATGTTTGGCATTAATTTATAGATCCCCTTTAATCACCACCAAAGAGTAATCTTAAAGCCAACGCCAAAGCCAAGTAGTAACAATTAATACAACCTTAGGCTTCACCATTTTGCAATTGTTCCGTGAACAATTGGTAAGTTAAAATAAATTACTTTTAACATTTTTTGTTAAAATTTTGCTATTGAGAAATGAGTGTGTGAGAAATGAGTGCTTGCGCTCGGCAAACCGCACGCAAGCACACATTTCTCATTTTTCTTATAAGGATGAGGGAGGAATGTCGCGATCACGAGGTTGGAGGCACAGATACAAGTAGGTAGGGCTTGTTTTTCAAATCTCACTACCAACCTCAATATATAAAAAGTGTGGAGTTGCCAGTACACTGAAGGTACTACATGTGTCTAATATATCTGAAGAATGAAACGTTCGAAATAAAATAATTATTATGAGCGAACTTCACGTAAGTTCGTTTGATCATTTGTCACTTACACACAGCTCTTTGAAGTTCGTTTCGTTTGATGTCCTTGAATACAATGTAGGTGTAACTCAGCGTAGGTACGCGTTAAGCTCTTTGGGTATAACTACTGTACGTAAATCACTTGTAGTATGGAGGTCAGTGCTGTAAATACAACCAAAAAGCATAAAAACGCTTACGAATACATCATCTCTATCATGTCTGTGGATTACAATTAAGGTGATGGTGATGGTGTGGAGTCTGTGGTACATACATACATATTTGATTGAAGCATATTCCTTGTTGATCTGTGATTCCAATCAGTTTGTTCACTAGGTTCTCTTAGTAGTCTGTGGTTTGTTCAGAAAATTGGTGGGTTACTGCTAGCCTAAAATTAGTCTGTCTGTTGCTAAAAAGTAGTGTTTTTAATTAAATTCAATGTTTGTTGCGTGCGAATTTTTGTAGTACGATTTGGATTGAGTCTATAAATATTTCCATTCTTCATTTAGATTTAATATATTTTGAACCAGAAGATTCAAAATTCTCAAAATGCCTTTGAATTTACAAAGCGTGCGACAGTATTTGAGTGATCTAAGAAATTCTGGAGGTTTACACAAAGATCAAGCAGAAAAGTAAGTAAGCTTTATTGCCTATGTCTTTAATTTAAATTTTCCCTTGTCTTGCATTTCTTTTATTTCGACTAGTATCAGACTGCTAATAGAGACATCAAGAATATCACTGTAAATATTGTTTTGTTGATATTATGATAGAATGTGTTGAAGTAAATGATTGCCAGCAATTTTTCATTCAGGTACCGCAATGTGCTGATGGAGATAATGAAAAGTCCTGAAACAGTGCTAGCCGAGTCTTTAAAAGCTTTTATAGAAGCAAGTAAGTTGAGTGCCAGTGTCTATATAGCAGGCTTCCGTACTTAGCATACAGTCTAAGGTCCCATATAGAAAGAAAACAGGTAGCCTGCGGCAGCTGCCAGTGTAGTTTATTTTCTCCCTATCAGTAGGTATACACCCACAAAATGACTACTAGATCATGTATGCACCAGTTGTCAGTGCAGGCTACTTGCTTTGTTTCTGTATTCAATCTCGCCTAGGATGACCCACTGACCATCATGTGGTGCTAGATAGCATAAAATCTATTACTTGTAGGTAGTTTTAAAGTTAAACTCCCTTATCAAACAAGAAACAACTTTTTAACTTTATTATCTTACCTTTCTAATTCTAACTAATATTGAAGGTGTTTGTAACTCTTTCATGCAAAAACTGTTAAAGGGATTTAGATGAAATTTGGCACAGTGACAGAATAATTAATATAAGATAGAATGCTAACCCCATACATTCATGTAATCATTGCTTAAAACTGACTATTGTCGCCGGTACTTTTAGTTTGACTTTTTATTTTAAGGTAGTGTGTTTTTTAAATGATTTTTATTATAATTGGTATTTAAAAAAATCTAGTTGTAGTTATTTTAATTGAAAAATTTACAATATTTAGAAGTTGAATTATTTCGTTGACAGGAACTACATTTTTGTGTATGGAATCAATGACCTTATTTATATCGTTCACTTTAAGTAGACTTCCCAGTTCTAGTGACTACTTACTAATGCAAGTTAAGCATTATATATTGGTTTTGTAAATCTAATGTCATTTCTACCTGTCAACCCAACTCCCATTTGCAAAACGCAAACAACTAGTCAACCAATACTAAATATATTATTATGTATAATATACTGAGTGCTGGGTGCAAGCCATGTGGTATTTAAATATATTTGGTTGGTGGCTTGTGCTTACGACTCAAAACATTTTCAAGTTTTGACAGTTACATTTTTATTCAATTCTTGAATAGTGATGTCTAGTCGGTGGCGTAAGCCAAACAAATTCAAAACTGATTATAAATAAGAAATGTTAGCTATCTATTTGCGTTGAGCGCCCTAAAACGGCGGCGCACGAGGCGGTACGCGGGAGACGCGGACTAACCACTCTCACCTCTCACATCGCGCTCTCTCTGCAAGCAGTGCGCCAGGAACTTGTGCGCATGTTTTAATATATTAAAACATGCGTAGTAACGAAAAACTAAATAACTGAAATTAAAAGAACGAAAGCTACTTATTCAAACACTGCATCGATTTATAGAAAAGCGCCATTTACCCGACTTCCCTCAGTTGATGTCGAAATCAAGATACTCACTAGCAGACATCTAGAGCGCTTGTCTCTTGACCCAAATGAACTAGTGTCTGGGCTTCTAAACCCATCTCCAACCAGGAAAAGGCTTAAAAAAAAACCTTAATATAAACGGTAGACAAGGCGCTAGCCTTATTGCCTTCAAACAGATAAAATAACTCAACGTATCGGCTTATAGTCTTGTGACTGATTGCTGATTTAAATCCTTAAAATAAATAATCATAACAAAACAGAATTGTAAAACTCAATGATTCGTTGATTTCTAACAAATTTTATTTCTAGTGCGCCACGTAACGCCATCTAGTTACGACTTCTAAACTAAAGTGAGCTATAAAATATAATATGTCATATTAATCTACAGTGATAAATTATAATCTAATGGCATAGCACATAGACTACTTTTCATCTTTATACCACACATGCTAAGTCATGGGAGGAAGCTAGCTAGTAGGTACTTAAAGTAGTAAAAATTTGATGTTCTGCATTGTTCTTTTAATTCCCTTTTTTCGCTTTTTGAAGCAGAATATTATGTACAAAACTTTATAAAAGTTAATCTAATAATCACTTTCCAGTTGTAAATGAAAATGTGAGTCTTGTGATTTCCCGCCAACTCCTGACAGATGTGAGCACACACTTGGCCCTACTGAGTGACCTAGTTTCTCAGGAAGTGTCACACTTTGCTCTGGATGTCATTCAGCCAAGGGTCATATCATTTGAAGAACAGGTGAGTGCTGAAATGAAATGAAAATATGCTTTGATTTTTTTTTTGAGTACATAAAAATAGTCCAAATTCTTTTCCTACCATGCAGTGAATGTCTGGCAACTATTGAGAAACACTACCAACATTTTTATTTAACCCTAAAAAGTAATAAAATTTCCATCACCTTGTTTAAAATTTATTAGTCTGAGTGCCTACAGCTACTAGGCACTCTGTATAAAAGCCAGCAATAAAGCCGAGTGACGTCATTAGAACATTGAAACCGTTTTGGCGCAAAAATTGGCAGAAAGATAGTATTATTTTACTGTGGAGTGATATCGGTGTTCTTAACCCACACAGAATTTGCTCCATAATACATATAATATTTAAAACAAAAAAGCATAATCATAAAATTGATTTCAGTGTTGTAATAGCAACAACTTGCAGCTAAACAATATATGTAATTGTATTATGTCCACAGGTTGCTAGTATTAGACAACATTTAGCTGAAATTTATGAGAGAAATCAGAATTGGAAAGAAGCTGCAAATGTACTGGTCGGCATACCCTTAGAAACTGGACAAAAGTAAGTATAAAAATATTGGTTCATGCATTTTTGCACGATGTTTTCCGTCACTCATAGGAAGGAGTGGCTATGAAACAATTCACATGTTGTAATGTGTGGAAGCAAATCAGGATTAAGTACCACTGCTTAAGTTTAATATATTAGGTAATTTCTTTAATCTCCTTGATATTGAAATAGGAATGTTTTAATTTCCAGACAATACACTGTGGATTATAAACTAGAGACATATTTGAAGATAGCGAGATTGTTCTTGGAGGTCGATGACCCAGTACAGGCAGAGGCCTTTGTGAACAGAGCCTCCCTTCTTCAAGCTGAGACTACCAATGAGCAGCTGCAAATTTACTATAAAGTGTGCTATGCTAGAGTTTTAGATTATAGAAGGTTAGTGTTATACAAGAAACTACATTAAAAAATTCAAATGTAATGGCACTTAAACTTTTGTCCCATTGTAAAAACTGACTTAATGTAAATGTCTGTACTATAAATACCAGCATACATTGACAAATTACCTTAGTATAAAATCACATAACTATACAGCGTGGCGACTTCGTAGTCTCAATAATTTATAGGTGCCGTAGCATCCACTAGTTGCTGTAAGTTTTAAAATAAATAGAAAACATATTTCAATAAAAATAAAAGACATTTTTTGAACCAAAAGTCTAAAAATTTACTTTAAATTAAACAGCCTTTCAGTGGCGTAACAATAGGGTGGCAGGGCTGGCAAAATGCCAAGTCGCCGCTGCAGGCAGGTACCGCGGCGTCGCTTTTATCGGCTTTACGCGCATTGATTGCAAAGTAAGAATCCTAAACAGCTGTCTGCCGTCTAAATACTGCCCTGTATAGTTAGTAACTAATAACAAATTGCGTAATTACGCAAAATAATTAAATTAATTAGAGAACATTTATTCATTTATTTATATTTAGTATATTTAAAGCATTTTCATTTCATTATGAAACACTGTAGCGTAAACTATAATTTTGTTCCAGAAAGTTTATAGAAGCTGCACAAAGGTATAATGAGCTCTCATATCGCAATATCATTCATGAAGATGAAAGAATGACTTGTCTCAGAAATGCCTTGATCTGCACAGTCCTGGCATCTGCAGGTAAATTCTATATTTTTTTTATTGGTTGGGAAAATAGTATGTCTATATATATAAAAATGAAACCCGTTTTCCGTTGTCACGACATAGCATGAAAACGGCTTGACCGATTAGGCTGATTTTTTTTTAGAATATTCCTTGAAGTATGAGGATGGTTCTTACGCAGAAAAATAATTAAAAAAAGAACAATCTTCACCGAAACAGCTTGACCGATTATTATGAAAACTTATATCTACATAATATTCAGTAGGTCTGAGAATCGGTCGTAATCTATTTTCGGACCCGATAGGTGGCACTGCTTTACCGGGCAGGACGACGTCTGCGGGGTCCGCTAGTTGTATATAATTATTGTTTTATGCGTTCTCTTCAGGACAGCAAAGATCCAGAATGCTAGCAACTTTGTTCAAAGATGAAAGATGTCAACAGCTACCTGCCTACTCGATTTTAGAAAAAATGTATCTCGATCGTATTATCAGACGCTCAGAATTAGCAGAGTTTGAAGCCCTTATGCAAAATCATCAGAAGGTAATTTATTCCTACTTGACTTTCCTAGTCATCAAAGAACCTATGATAGGAAAATAAAATAACCTACCCGGACGCGCCTTTATTGGTTCGCTACTTTTTCGGTGAGCCGTCCGACGACGGACGAACCGATATCAAAACCACTAAACGCCACCTTTATTATTTCTAAAATGTTTTCCCAGGCAACTACATCGGATGGTTCCACAATCTTGGACAGAGCAGTCTTTGAGCACAATTTACTTTCAGCCAGCAAACTGTACAACAACATTACATTTGAAGAGCTGGGTGCGTTGCTGGAGACACCACCCGCTAAAGCAGAGAGGATCGCTAGTCATATGATAAGTGAAGGACGAATGAATGGATATATCGATCAGATCAGCTCTGTCGTTCATTTCGAGAGTAAGGCCTACATTTTTATGTAATACTAGTTGCCCTGGCGAAATTCGTACCAAGTATTTCTCACCTCTTAAACCTTCCTTTACAAATAAACGTCAATTATTTGTATGCATAAGAATGCCGGGTGGTAAATCATGGAATCGAATGAAACATTCTCTAGTAGTAGTTCTACCAATACCTTATGAAACGAAAAACAAAGTCCGCCGCCAACCTGACGTCTATTATATTGTTAACTAGCGGCCCGCCCTGGTTTCGCATGGGTAGATATCGATATTGGACAAAATTTAATATGTAATTATAAATTTTATCACACTCTTTGCAGACTTGTTATGCTTAGAATACTCGATCAAGTCTGCTTTGGCAAAAATAAAGTCAAAATCATTCGTTTTAAGCTATGATGCCGCAATAACCCACTGATAGAGACACAGATAAATGTTAGGTACCTAATGAAGTAACGGTCGTGGTTGTCACATGTGGTTCCCGTGACCACCTATAGGCTAATTCACGTAATTTCTTAACGCGCCGAACGTATAAAAGCTAATGCGCTCGCGTGACGCGAACGTATCTGACAGCGGTTGTCAAGATTACGAGAATACGAAAAAGTAAGTTTTGACCGCACCATTAAATACTACATCAAGTTTCATTTGATTCCACGACTTATCACCTGCCATTCTGATGCACACAATTCATTTTTGTTTATATAATACAATTTTTTTGACGGGCCGGTGGCGTGGTCGGTAAGATACTTGCTTTTCACGCCGCAGGTCGTGGGTTCCATTCCCACCCGAGACAAACATTTGTGATGAACATTTGTGTTTGTGTCGAGTCTGGGTGTAAATATCTATTATAAGTATATATTTACAAAAAAAAAAGTATTATATGTATAGTATATACCAGTTATCTGGTTTCCATAACACAAGCTCTGCTTAGCTTGGGACCAGATGACCGTGTGTGTTAATGTCCCAGAATATTTATTTATTTATTATTTTCTAAAAATATTGTTTCAGCTCGTGAAATACTACCGCAATGGGATAAGCAAATTCAAAGTCTCTGCTACCAGGTGAACAGTTTGATTGAAAAGATAGCTGCTGCAGAACCAGAGTGGATGGCCAAGATCATGGAGGAGGAAATGATACAATAAATGTTGTGTTTGCTTTTCTACCATAAAATACACGTAATAATTTGTAATGTTGTAGCTTTTCTTTAACAAGTAACTGTAACCAACAAAACCCAGGGATTTGGTGTCACTGACTCTGGCAGAGCCACCATCAGGGATTTTCATTTTGAAAACACAAAAAAATTGTCGCTAATTAGTCGAAATTTGTCGCCAAATATCAGAATTTGTCGGTCACTGGTTCAAAAGATATAAGGGTTTATAGGTGGCCGATCTGGAGAGAGTCTCCCCAGCAGGGCCACATTTATATCTCAAAAACTAGGGCACCTAGCAAATATCTCTTTTCTCCCATAATTTGTCGCCAATTAGTCGGAATCAGTCGCCAAATATCAGAGTTTGTCGGTCACTGGTTCAAAAGATACAAGAGTTTATAGGTGGCCGATCTGGAGAGAGTCTCCCCAGCAGGGCCACATTTATATCTCAAAAACTAGGACACCTAGCGAAGATGTGTTTTCTCCCATATTTTGTCGCCAATTAGTCGCAATTTGTCGCAAAGTTACAGATTTAGTCGGTGTGTAATTAAAAAGATATTAAAGAATTCAATTTCCCCATACAGTGGTACAAGCGAGTACAAAATACTTTATGTAGTTTCTAGACAGTATCTATGACGTCTTATGGAGGAATGTTTGTTTCGAATTAAATAAATGTAAACTTATTCTATAATTTCAACCCACCATAGGAAAGCTGTATTCATTACCTATAAACAAATCTACAATACATATAATTATGTAATTATTTATCTAACACAATGTGCACTTACCACTTAGTCGCTGGCAGATAGATCGCTGCGCTCCGTTTCATTTACGGTAAGTAAGAAAGAGATAGATGCGCGTGTACAGATGAGCTGCTTCGAACGAGTTGCCCGTCACGTAAGTTGAAGTCAGCCAGTTTAATTAAAGTGGAACTTATTATGAATAGTTACGAACTCGAGTGTTGTTATCTCTAGGTATTCCGAAAATACAAAAACGGAGAAACGAGCGAGATATAACGAGGGTGTCACCTGCTGTACGTCACGGGTGCGGCGCGTCGGCGTTCGCGCCCGCCGCTCAAAGTAGCTACTTAAAAAAAAATAGGTAAACAAACAAACTTGCTCTAAAGGATTTTTTCTTTAGTCATCCACCGGAAGTACAGCGAGAAGGTTTGTTTGTGTGAAAAATTAAAAGAACAATTACGAATACGGGTGTTTAAGTGCATTGAACAAGTTAGTGGACAATTTGAGAGTGTTTTGAAAAGAGGACACCGTATGAGTGCAGATTAATATGTAAGTTACCTTGATTTTTCAGTACCTACTTATAAATGTTACAAATACCTATTTGTAACATTTTCTGAAAGTACAATAATTTTAAGGTAATAAATCATTTTATATTTCGACAACAGAAGTTTTATTATTCTAACCTCAATTAAGATAAAATAAAAACTCAACCCGTCCATACCCACAACACAACACTCGCAATCACCTCAAAATACACACCAACACAACACACATCAAACGAACTTTATGGAAATTCATTTTTATATAATAAAATTTGATTACAATTGACAATACTTTTTCAACGTTTAAGTATTTTAAACATTTTACTAAAGGTACGACATTTATTTATTATTCTAAAGTTAATTAGAGCTTAACATTGTAAAGTGGTAAAACAGTTGCATGCGACTGTACATCTTTCACCAAATAGACCAAGAGCAAGGTTTAATGTTTTCAAAGAAGTTTAAGCCACTCTAACCTAGTAATTTAAAACATAAAAACATGAATTAAATTGAGAATTTATCTCTCTCGGACATTTCTAAAGACTTTAGACCGATAAAACTAGAAGTATATTACACATATTAATAGAAATATTTTTTTCTTGGTATTTTTCGTGAACTCTTCGACCTAGCTCTTGGACTATACCTTACTAATTGAACTCATTATATCTCCTAAACTAAGATCCGATTAAATCTGTGACTTGGCGACAAATTGCGACTAATTGGCGACAAAATATGGGAGAAAACACATCTTCGCTAGGTGTCCTAGTTTTTGAGATATAAATGTGGCCCTGCTGGGGAGACTCTCTCCAGATCGGCCACCTATAAACCCTTGTATCTTTTGAACCAGTGACCGACAAACTCTGATATTTGGCGACTGATTCCGACTAATTGGCGACAAATTATGGGAGAAAAGAGATATTTGCTAGGTGCCCTAGTTTTTGAGATATAAATGTGGCCCTGCTGGGGAGACTCTCTCCAGATCGGCCACCTATAAACCCTTATATCTTTTGAACCAGTGACCGACAAATTCTGATATTTGGCGACAAATTTCGACTAATTAGCGACAATTTTTTTGTGTTTTCAAAATGAAAATCCCTGATGGTGGCTCTGCCAGAGTCAGTGACACAGGGATTTGAATGTTGGTTTGTTTAGTTTCAGTTATGACTATTAAAATTGGCCTATATCTGGGCACAAGCAGCACAGTTTGTTCCCGAAAGCGAAATATCAACGCACTAACAGAATCAAGATACTAAATTTTAAAATAAAGCTTTATTAAAAAACTTAAAACATAAACACAAAGTAGATAAAACAAACACGTAGAAACCAATAGTAATTCCTATCTAATCACACACTTATTGTCATAAGAGCGGATATATACAGGAAAATAAACCGGTAACAAAAGGTAGGTCTAATAAAACAAATGAGCGCTGATTCCAACAGACTATTCGTTTTTATTACCTTTCAATCAATAGGATGATACACCGTAGGTGCTATTTACAAGGGTTATGACAAGGATATTTTTATATTATAGCAAACAGGGATGCCGCGTGCTAATACATAATATGAGAACTCTAATAAACATTTTAAAGAGACATGCGTGTCCGTCATTGAATTTTAAATAACAATACTGACGACGGCGCTCACCTCATTTACAAAGATGACGTAATATGTATTACAATTACATTGCTGCGTTTAGAACGCTTGAATACACTATACAGATAACACTGAACATACTGTTAAATTGATTGATTTTTCTAGAAACGCTCTCTTTTCTGTTATTATTCATAACAGACAATGTGGCATTATGTATTATCTACATGACTAAAAGCCGTAGTGCCCGCGAGTACTTAGGGCTCGAGCTCAAGAGCCAGACCGATTTTGTGTCCACCAGCATTAAAGTTTTGACCGTCGATGGCGGCCGACAGTGTAAGAGTCACTCCTGGAAACAAACATATTATGTAACTGTGTCTGAAAGTTAACAGAAACTAAATGTGCAGATAACAAGATAACGCACGTCACACACTAAAGAAAATAGTGTGATGACGATAAATCACGCGATATCACAATTGAGAAGATTTGAATACTTCATTCTTTTCATTGTTATTTACAATCTTACTGATCAATTGTTTGCGACGTAGATACTTAACAATATCACCTACAACTATAAATAGTATAAGAAAGTTCAGAGTGAATAAACAACAACAATCAACATCATGGGATCATGCCAAAAGTAAATTTAAATGTCTAAGTCTTACAGTACGTAGTTTATAATGCGTTGAAAATTTAACATACCTTGGCGAATCTTTTGTTGGTATCCAACACCAATAAGGGCTTTGTTGTTGACCTTAGCATGGAGCGAGGTGTCGTTATCGAGCGCGTGTTTGAGGCCAACTCCGAACAGCGTGTCAGCTGATCCAGAGGACCACTTCATGCTAATACCGCATTCGATCTTTTCTGATACCTTCTGGTAGATTGAGCCACCAAACTCCTTGCCATTGTTCCTACAAAATAAAAACAGCATTGCAAAATGAGTTCTATTAAAACTGCAAAGTCTATTACTTTTAAATGTGAACATAGAAGGCTAAAATTAATTAGTTCTTAAGAAATAAAAACAATGACCGCTTTGTTCCATGTACAGGCATAAAACAACTTTGTAATATTTTTAAACATTTGCTATGTTACCAGGATATTAAGTACTTGCAACTTGATGCTGACTGTATTTTTCAATTCAATGACATCATTTAACTAGACTTAAACTGGTTTATGCAATAAATAACTCTCCCTTGCTTAGCCTCAATAGTAAAGTCGGTCATATGTTATGCAATCACAAAATCAATAGTTACTCATGTAGTAGTGATAAATTGCCAGAAGAGTTTTGTATGCAAATGTTAGCCCTTCAAGTTACACTAAAAATGTGTGGCATTCATTATATTCTTACCTATAGGTAACTAGGATGAAATAATAATAATATATTATTATTTCAGCTTTCATAAATGTTGTACACAAATTACAGCCTTATATTAAAATAGAATAAAATACCTTATTACAGACACTACACCCATAATTGAGTCCCATAATTTTTATTAGAAAAGTTTCATGAGCCTTGTTTTGACAATGAAACAAAAAATATTGTGCAGTTCTCAAGTAAGGGTATGACCAAGGTAAATGGAGATTCATCAATCAACTTACACATTGGTATGAAGGTTGAAGTCCTTGGTCTGATAGCCGAGAGCCACATTGGTCTTAGTGATCTTTGACTTCTGTGAGTCAAATGCTGACTGGACACCAGCCAGCCATCCCTGGTAGTGGACGACTGCAGCAGCATCCAACACTGGGCCGTTGGGGTCCAAGTCAATGTTGGAATTCACAGCAATAGATTCATTGGCAAAGGAACTCTTCAGTTTTCCTGTCTTGTTTCTATAAGAAAAATTTATTAATTAATAAATATGAGTACATAATTTTAGGGATGTACTAGCAGTCAGATAACTTTCTCCATTCGCTATAAAGATAAAATGTATAGTAAGGTACAAAATAATTATATTTAGAAAGCTCCATACGTTCTGACAGCCTGGCTGTACCTAGTGGCCTCAGTGCAATATTTATTTATGAGAAGTGATATTAATGTTTCGAGATAAGACAATAGGTTTCTGCAAATCTGAGGTACCTATCAAATTTCCAACAAACAACAAGTTAATATAGAATATGATAGATAGGTGTTTTAGTTGATTTACTTACCCTGTCTGGGGTGCGAAGGTTCCTTCAAGTGTGAGCTTGAGACCAGCAACAATTTTATCCTGAATGGTAATGTCTGTGGCCAGGGTGTTGTCTGTGTTCCATTTCTCAGTGAAAGATAGCCCATAGTCTTTCACAGCATATTTGGATTGAAGGCTGCCAAATACCTATAGTAAATATAATTTATATTTACAAATTATATAAATCCAATTATAAAGTTCAAAGTTAAAACAATGAAGAGATTATCACAGTATAGATGTAATTTATGAGATTAATGAAGTTGTTATCTGTGCTGCTATCGCAACAAATAATTATATAACACTCCATGAGAAAAGCTGCTCATAATCATTCTAACAATAGGATCAGATAATTATTTAGTAGTGATAAATTTGTTTAATTCCTGACTTGCATGAAGTAGTAAAAGAAAAAACTGCAACTGACTGACATACCAATGAACTGCCCAAACCATTAGGTCTAGGGATTCCAAATTTGGCGCATAGGTTCCTTATGAGGTCTATGAGTGCACTAAGAAAGGATTTTTCAAAACTCATCTAAAGGAGACCATTTGGGCAAAGCCTTAGGGGGAAACTAGTGATAAACAAAGGTTGAAGTGGAAACGTCATTATTATACTTTAGGTGTCAACCAAGTGCTGCAAAACCAAATTTGACTCATTTTTCAGTGAGTTTTTGTGTGTGTGAGGTTCACTTGCAAATAATAAATAATAAGTGTGCCAATTCCTGATAAGCTATTATTTAAATTTCTTATACTCTTAAATTATTTATTCAAATAAATACAAAAGAATTCATATTTTTGTTTAGTCAATTTTCATATTTATTCTTAGATTGGCTTGCACTTGGCCATAACTTTTAAAATGTAAGCAATGATGTGGTCTACGAATGTGGTTGCCTTATATGCCATATTCACATGATTACAACTTATTTTTAATGAGGTGTCAATAAAATGAGGCTTGAAATAGCTGTAAATCATTAAAGAGCAACAATTTCGAGCCACCCTCTCAAATTCCATCACCACATAAAGCATAGATCAAAGCAAGGCCACTTGGCAAAGCGGCTTTGTCAGGTGGGTGCTCACTAACCATAGCCGAAGCCTACCACTAGTTCATTGTCACCTGATTTTCACTACCCAGGGATGATATGTGAAGATTCAGATTGAAGGCAACTCGGATTTGACTGAAGGTTTTTCAGACAAAGATGCTCTTCTCACTATGGTGAATAGTTTTTATGCTATGGTGGCCTTTAGGGAGTAATAAGAGACAAGACGGTCTTTACCTTTCCGCTTTCCTGATTGTTGACTATACCACTGCTGAATTCGACTCCCGATTCGCTCTTGGTTTTCAGGTCAAGTTTGAATACGCCAAAATGGTAGCCCTTTGTGAAGACATCATTGGCTTTCTTTCCAAGATCAGCAAAGTATGGGGGAGCCATTTCCTATAGAAGTATAATACAGTTAGCGACGTAGAGCACTACAGCAGTCGAGACAAGAGTTCATTCACCTGGCCACAGTACTGTTAGGCAGGTACTAAAAAATAATACTTGTACTTGACACAGACCCAAGGCAATCAGAACCTATAAAAGTGCGATCAGTGCCAGCTATGTCAGGGTCGAAATCCTCTTGGCGACTTATTTACAAGCGAGTTCTGCAGTTGTAGGTATATTACATAACATTCACTGAATTATGAATAACTGGACATTTTGAATTCCTTGAGTTATAAGAATGCCTATATACAATCAAGACGTTGTTATATATTTTCGAAGATGTGAACTTGACCTTCAGGTCGAAGTGTCGCAAACTGTTAAGATAGACCCCCCCAGTAAAATCACATCACATGCGACAATTTGTGCAACCCTCATTGACATTTTATATCACATAATATTTTCATACATACCTAGTAATGAAATTAGTACAAATTTTACGTATGATTGTCTGTGAACTATACTGTATTTATCTGGGATTATGGAAATAAAATAAAATTTAATTGTGACGTCGATACTATGCCCAATGTGACCGGCAAGGTTCGATCAAATAGTAACCTATGCAGTAACTTTATATTAGTTAAAATAACAAATTGGGATATTGAAAACAAGACAAATACTTACTGCGTATGATATTTATTTACAAATTTGAGCTTTTCACTGCGAATTTCAGATAATTCGCTAAGAACAAGACTCCCACACTAACCACACCACAAGACAAATGAGTTTTTCTAAATCGCCGAAAGAGGGTGCTTGTTACGGATCTACCTCTATTGATATTCAACTCAACTTGAATACTTTTTAAATGTTTTAATTGTAAAATCAGATATAAGCTACAAATATACAATATTAAATCACATCTAATATTATTGAAAATTAAACATCCAAGTTAATTGTAAAATGATAGCAATAAATTTTAAGTAATATAAAACAATACTGTAAGTCTGTCAGTGATTAGGAACCATTGATGTTTCGCGACCTGAATTGTGTCAAATTATGTGCTCTTTATGATAAAACTTCCATTTTACATTTAAATCTTTTTCTGTATTACCTAAAAACTATATCAAAGTTCATCATAATTATTCAATTTTACTTTAAATTACGTAGACTTATGAATGACTTATGACAACAAAATAGTTGTTAAATCTATATAATACGCAACTTCTGAAAGCTTTCGCGGCATCGATTTGAATCATTTTTTATTTTTATATTTTTTTGCGTTTCGTAATCTACCTGGCATTGAAAGTTTAAAATTAAAATTCATTAAAAATTATGTGCAAGGCCTATTTGTGTAAACTCTTAAAAAAATATGCAACCAAATCTATAGCGCGCAAAAAAAAATTACCATCGGGTAATTTACGATAACATAAAAGCCAAATTTAACTAACATCACCATCACTCCACTCATTTATTCCACCCGTAAGGCCAAAGGCCTTAAGTTTACAGGGCGTCTTAAAAATACCAAAGGCATCATTAGATGATTCGGGGTCGTCTTCTTCTTTATCTTGAGGACAGTCTATTTTGTCTCCATTCTCATCAGTGCATACTTTGACATCTGTTTCCGTGCCATCCTACAGAAACCAAATATTTTTATAATCAATATTTATGTTACACGCACATAAACTAAAACATATAACTGGTAATGGATATCGGACATCTTACTTTGTTAGGACAGAATACGGTCTCTTGAAAAAACGCAGCACTTGCTATGGGGAATTTAGTATACCTCCAAAATTCAGAGTAGTTCCCGTTAAATAGATCTAAAAAGTACTCAAAAATTGACATAATTAATAAAAAATCATTTAATTTTTATATTATTAGGACAGCGAAAAATATTTAACGATTGCATCTAGATTGCTGAGAATTTTGAATGAAATCTATTAGGCTTTTAATTTTCAATATGTTGTCGAAGTCCCACATTGAGTACTTACCTACTTAAGTACCTATAGGCCCCTAATTACATATTAATATACAATGCAATAAGCTGTTACGGTGCAGATGATAATCCTCGGATATCAACAACCTACCAAAATATATGCTCCTGTAGTTTAGCTACCTATCTTAACCTCTGCTTTCACCTTTATCACACAGGCGAACGTGAGTCAATAGAGGTAGAGAAAAAAAGTTGTATAATGTTGAAGAACTCAGATTCTGTCTCCCGTCCGACCTATCATTGCAAAACATAATATTTCGGGTCGAACAGAATCATTAACTGAGTATTTATAGAAAAGTTAAAAGGTAGATACGTACCTACACTGAGTACAACATGTGAATGTAAACCATATCATATGGTTAATAGCATACGGAATGTTTCGAAAGCTCGAGCATCACAATTCTCGAACAGTCTGTGGCTTATTATAGACACTAATCTTTAACTCGGCAATCAGTTTCAGACTAGCCGTCGTCGCTCGCTTTAATTTCAGCCCGTCCATACAGTTTTCAAGCAGTATTGACGGCTCAAATTCAATAGTTAAATTATCCTAAAAAGTATAGGATTTTTTTAAGAAAAACTTTATCAACCTAAATATGGCAGAAGTTTGCTATTATAAAATAGAACAAAATGACAAATACGGGAGATATTTAGTTGCTCGAAAGGAATTAGAAAGCGGTGAATTAATTTTTACTGACACGCCTTTCGCCGTTGGACCTAAACCAGGCAAGTAAAAATAAACCTCACAACTCACTGGGTCTCGAGCCTCGACGACACTCGAAGAGATCCGTATTTACTTAGCATAACTTACCTTATTGAAGTTCATCATATAGGAGCTTTTCATTACCTTCCTTACCCGGCCAATATTAATTAGAACGAGCAGCGGTGGCGCAGCGGTACGGGCCTCGTAGTGATTAGGTATACCTATACTCTTTGGGCTTCGCCTTAGAAATATAAAGTTACGGGTTAACTTCCCAGTCGTGCCCACATATCTTTGTGTGAATTGTTTCATCGGTGCTGCTCAATGTCGGTGAAGGAAAACATCGTGAGGAAACCGGCATGACTACCTAAGTCTTAATCATTCGAGCACATGTGACATCCACCAACCTGCACTTGGCCAGCGTGTGTGGATTAAGGCATTTAAGGCCTAAACTCTCTCAATTCGTAAGATAGTTGAGAGAAGACCCGTGCCCAGCCGTGGGACACAAAAAAGGGTTGAAGTGATAAACATAAATATTTCTTCAGACACGCCACCTCTCTGCCTCGGCTGCTACTGCCCAGTGGAGAATACATTGTGTTCTCGCTGCAAATGGCCGATTTGTGGAGAGGAATGTGAGAAATCGTCTCATCATGCGGCGGAATGCGAAGTGTTTGCCAACGCGAAGGTGGGCTTCCAACCGGTAGAGGACTGGACAGCAAGTGCCGTCCAACTTGATTGTATTACTCCTCTGAGGTAAGTTTGCCTTCATGCGTTTGCTTTCTGCTAGGGCCAGTAGGTAGGTTCGAGAATTATTGAAGTTAATTAGCTTACATAAGTACTTAAGTGAACTCTACTTTTAAAGGCCGACCGTTTAACTCGGGTATCGCCATCTGAGGTACAAAGTCATAAAACATTAATTAAATCTCTTAAAGAACTATTTAACCACATATAAAAGTAATGTAAGACTATTCGTCATTAATATCCATATCGCTTGAATCATCATCACTGTCTGTGCAGCTTGAGAAGTTAGAATCTTGGCGATAGGCGATACGCGAGTTAAACGGTCGGTCTATAGTACTTACTTATTTTCACTATATAGAGTGCTATTGGCTAAAGAGAAGGACCCTGATCGTTGGAGTCACCTGGTGGAAGTAATGGAGTCGCACAATGAAGCTCGGCAGCAGCGGCCAACATGGGGTGCTGATCAGGTCAACGTAGTTGACTTTTTAGTCAATCATTGTAAACTTGGAGACAAGTTTGACAAGGAGTTGGTGCAAAAAGTATGCGGAATACTTGAGGTTGGTTTCATCACTGGTTCAATGTTTTTAACTATCTTATACCGACTTGTAAAATAATTTTTGAGAGTGGGTACCTACCTATCCTTGATGTGAATTGTTTCAGGTGAATTCTGTCGAAGTTCCATCAAGAGGCGGTTTCAGTATAAGAGCTTTATACCCTCAACTGTCAATCGTTGCACATAGTTGTGTACCTAATATTGTCCACACCATTCTTCAGCATGACTATCAGTAAGCTAGCCCCAGATCTACGGTTTCTTTTTGAACTGGGCCAGAATTTGACAGTGGCCTCCAAATTATCTTAAACTCCGGAGAGTGAGATGTAGATTTCTGTAGCGTTTGAGAGTATTCTCTTAAAAAACACCTCACAGTTTAAAAGCCAACCATCTGCTGCGCAGAAGTGAAAATCTAGGTGTTTGAACAACGTACGCTGCATGCTAGGCGCTTTGCGGAGTAAGTTATAGATATTTTTAACTATTTTATATTATGATTTTGGCGCCTCCTGTATTTACCACCCTAGGATGCTGTCAGTTAGTAAGTACGGAAATTTAAATCAAAACCACCCCCTATCCACAATATTGTACACGAGGTACCTATATGTAGCTACCTATTAATATCTTATTTCAGAGTGCTAGTAAGAGCAGCGGTACCGCTAAAGGCCGGCGATACACTTCTACTCTGCTACACGTATGCTCTGACACCGACACTCCTGCGCCGGTCGTACCTCAGCGAGTCCAAGTTCTTCGAGTGCGACTGCGCGAGGTGTGCAGATCCAACTGAATTAGGCACACATTTGAGCACGCTCAAGTGTAACAAGTGTGATAACGGCGTTATTCTAGCTACGAATCCTTTAGGTAAACTCTTAGAACATCTCGATTAATACTTAAGTACATACTTAAATACTTCCAGCTAGTAGATACCTAATTATACGTATCCTCCTTTTTAAATGGGTTAATTAGCTAGCTTTGGAAGAACATGCAAAGCATTACATAAAGGGTCAAAAAACAAGATTACGTTGCTTAAACTATCTAAGTTTGTAAAAACCCCATCCCAATCAGTTGCAACAGGTAAGTTGCAAGTCGATCACATAAAACTGCTGAACTGATTTGGATGAAGTTTGAATTAGATATATGCCCATGGTCATCAACTATATTAAATTACCGGTCAACTTTGCTTGCCACTCTGACCTCGCCGTCACGGTCTGTGTCGCCTTACTTGTTCTTGCAGTTCGCATAGCTTGTACCTACGCGACGGTTTTTTAAAATCTAAATAGTTAAAATGATACTACAGAACAAACATGTCGTGGAGCGGTTTTTCTGGTCTGTGAGTACCCTAGCCAATATTTTAATGATTTTTCTAAAGCTATTTAAACAATGTTTTAGACAACGAAGCTTCGTGGATGTGTACCGAGAAGAATTGTGGATTCAAGACTTCGGGCACAGCGGTGCGCAAGATGTTGTCGGTGGTGCAGGCGGAGGTTGACCAACTGGAGGCGTTGGAGCCCGGCCCCGCCAGCATCGAGCAGAGGGAGGCTACTATTAATAAGGTAACTGAGTCATAATATTCCTGTAACAATGGCTATATCGTTATTTATTATCACCAGCAAGCCAGGCAAGGATGTAGTTAGAAGGAGGTTAGGGGAGGGCAGGAGAAAAAATCGAAATAAGCATTGGGTCAGGCTACGTTGATTGAAATCAAGAAGTGAACATGATCAAGCTTTTAGATGTTAGGTACTTACGTTGTTTTAGCTTTTGTTTATTTAGGTACTCTCTGGTTCTCTAGGATTCCAACTTTAAACACTAGATAGGTAGCTGCTTTCTTTACAACTACTTCTTAACGATACCCTATCTACGTAGGTACGACGGAAATTCCAAATTTTGCTTTGCATCCACTTTCATTGTGCGAACTGCCAAGTTGTGGAATTCGCTGCCGGCATTTGTTTCCCGATAGCTATAATCTGCCGGTCTTCAAGTCACGAGTGAATCGGTATTTACTGGGTAAGCGCGTTCCATCGTAGACTGCTTCATTGCTTCACATCACGCAAGTTGTGGTCAGGCGCAAGCCTATTATAGGATAAAAATACCTATAGACATGTTAAGTTACCAAACAGTTTGCCTATAGGTAACTTGGAAACCCCTTAACTTCCAGTACAAGTCAGTGTTCCACCCTCGTCACTCGCTGCTGTTGACCCTCAAACACACTCTAGCGCAGTTATACGGGCGCGTCGAGGGTTACAACATCGATGAGCTGCCAGACCTCATGCTGGAACGGAAAGCTGAATTCTGTCGTATGATACTAAATACTCTTGACGTCATCACGCCCGGAGAAACTAGGATGAGAGGTAACAGACACGTAATAACATAAATTTTACTGTGACTATAATCCACATATGTAAGTCAAGTGAGGGGGTGCCTAATATTATTATGTCCCCGCATGTTCCTTTCCTTCCCTCACAATGTTTTCCACTGATATTGATTGATTCAAGCAGTTGATAGTTGACATAAAGATGCGTCGTGCCTATGCATCTTGTGTGAACTGTATCAACTGTCGAGGATTGAACTCGCAACATAACAGTCGCGATTTGACAACTTAAGGTTGCTTACCCGTTGACGTGGAGCTAGACGAAGTAGAGAGGCCTGAAATCTCCACCTCGCATCAGTGTAAGCACCTCTCCAGCATCCTCTCCTCTCGAATCCGCCCAGCTCCCCGTCAGTGGAAACGCACGCATAAACTTTTCAGTAATGATAACCAACCCATAGTTTTAACAATAAAATCAAATTCAAATGTTTTAGGCATGATGTTATACGAATTACACGCGCCTTTGATGTTCATGGCAAGAAACGAGTATTCAGCTGGGCTGATCACTGAAGAAAAACTTAAAGATAAATTGCAGGAGCCCATCAAGTGTCTCGAAGACGCTGCGAGGATTCTGATGAGGGAAGACCCTCAGAGCCCGGAAGGTATCACAGGCCAAATCGCTAAGCAATCTATGGAGCAGTTGATTGCTAGTCTTGATTCTTTGTAGATTTGCTGTAGACACCCACAAGTCAGTCTATCAGGACTTGCAACTTGAAGCGGTTTCAAACTAGCGTATTTTTGCGTACTTACCTATATTTCGTAAATCAGAGAGTGCGTAACAGAACCTCATTCCGGCGTGTATTCTGGAAGGGTATTTACTCATCTGGCAAATGCGCTGCATATGAGTACCACGTGCGTGCATCACGCGCAATCACGCGTACTGTTGTTTCGTAAACAGGCATATAAGCAGCACGGGCGCAGAGAATTTTGAGCAAAATTTGCTGTCTTTTAGTAGTCACTAGATACTACAATTTAGCCATTACTACAATTTCATACAAATCTACATTTAGTCGAACTTTTTTGACTTGGTAAAAACTCACATAGGCATACAATATACACCGGAACGGTGACGTGTCACTACAGATTTCGTACATAAATCAACACCCGGGTGTGGGCAAAGAAAGTACAAATTACGTACAAAGAAAAGCTCTCAGAAAAACTTTTTTACTAATAAGCTCGTGCTTGTATAACGCTATCAAGAAACCGTTTTAGTGTCGTTTAATAATGTCTGGGCGTGATTAATGCAACTTTGTTATTGATTTTTTTATTTTGTTTGTTTAACAGTGTAAAAAATAAATTAGGTTAGTAAAACTTTTTATTAATGTAATATGTAGCAAAATAGCCACAAAAGACAAACTAACAATGATCTCTCTAAATTATAAAACCTTTGTAGTCTATAAATAAAGAACTTGTAAAAATAATGTATTTTCATTTGAACATTCACCAAGTAACATTGTAATGTATTTTTACACACTAGAACTTAATTTTTTTCGGTTTTTTACTTGGTTCAGCGGTGGTAACTTTGCTTGTTAATTGGCCAACATCTTCAATGTTGTCACTACTTGCTAATGTCTGCAGTTTAAATGAAGACTCCTCTTTTTTATCTGACACCTGAAATAGACAAAATAACAATAATTTACATTTACATCACCACTGCTTAATATCAGTATAGGAAATCATCGTGAGGAAACCGACATGTCCAAGAACTAATCATTCGAGGACATCCGCCAACCCGCGCTTAGCCAGTGTGTGTGGATCAAGGCTCAAACTCTCTCAACTCGTAAGATAGTTTAGGGAAGACTCGTGCCCAGCAGTGGGACACAAAAAGGGTTGAAGTGAAGTGAACAATTATTTAACAATTAGTTGCACTGCCAACTTCGTACTGTGTATTTCTCCTCATAAACATTCCTTAGACCTGTGTGAACATAAATCAGTACACAGATCAAATTAGTAATAAATATAATCAAGCATGTGGAAGACACTTACAGTAGGACAGTCTTTCCTCAAATGTGTGACATCTCCACAAAGTTTGCAGCTTCCACCATTTGGGTATAAACCTTTTGGGTTGTCAGGGCACTGCCTTGCTATATGACCCTGTGAAAAAAAAACATGTTACAATTGTGCAGTACTGTCTAATGTGCTATCATTACTAATATTATAGATGCGAAAGTAACTCTGATGTCTGTCTATCATGCTTTCACACCAAACTATTGAACCAATTTGGATGATACTAGGTATCAAGATAGTTTGAGACCTGAGATAGGACTTAAGATAAGTTTTTAATTGACTGTACCAAAAGAGGTTAATGTTTTAGCTTGATAACAGATATACACGCAGGTAGAGCCACAGTCGCAAAGCTAGTATTTTTATTAAAAGGGGTACTCACTGGCTCCTTGCAAATAAAACATGTAGCAAATCGAAACTCGTTTTCTCTTTGAACTTTACATTCAAATTGTCTATGCTCTGTAGATCCACATTTAAAACAGACTCCTTCAGCAGTATCAGTGTTAGGAATTTTAGATTTAAGTTCTGGACAGTCTGACAGTACATGGCCTCCTTTCCTACAGTTATAGCACACATCCCTTTTCAATCTAGCTAGGGCTTTCTCAGCCCTTCTCCTTTCCAACTTGATAGTCCTTTGCACTTCACTCTTTGGTATGCCTTTTTTAATCATACTGCCTTTTAACTCACTAAGTCTGTCTGCATCTTTCTTCATAATAGGGAAGCCATCAAACCTCACCAATTCAACCTCCTTACCATTGATTATCAGCTGAAAGGTGCGATCATTTATCTCTTTCCTTCTCACTGGTTTACCATCTACAATTTTGGTTTTTCTTTTCTTTTTCACTGGTTTGTCAGGTTTGGGTGGATTATTTTGTTCTTTATTTGAAATTTGATTGTCATTAGTTTGAGATGGAGTTGACACTGTTTTGTTTTGATTATGTGATTTCTTTTTGTTTTTCTTTTTTTTGTTAACTTCTGGGTTTTCTGATTCAGGTAAGGTTTCCTGGTTTTGAACTTTTGAAACATCTTGGGGGTTGTTTTTTTTATTTTTATGTTTTATAGCTTTTTTCTCCATTTTAGTAGGTAGATCTCCATTCTCTGTGTGACTAGTTTCTAGTTCTTCAGGCTTAGCTTCTGAGTGAACTTTCTCCTTCTTTTTTTTGTGTTGGTTAGAGGAATTAGTTTCCAACTTTGTGCTGGATTTGGGTACCTCTGGAAAGTCACACCATGTAGCAGTCCTTTTTTGCACTTTCCTTTCTTTAAGGAAATTTTCATAGTTTTCAATTCTTTGCTGTTCTGCCTGAAAAGAAAGAACAAACAAATATTTTACTTTTACAGAAATACTTGTGCATTATCACAAATAGAGAATCAAAAATTCAAGTGTAAACATTCACTTCATTAGCACCATGATCTTAACTATCAAAAATCAATTGCCGTCCTTGTGGCACTTGACCCCAAAATAATACGAATTGATAAAAATACCTACAATTAAAAGGTAGGTGAAAATTTGTTACAATGGAACAAGTTTAAGTTTAATCCTGTAATAGGCTTGCGCTTGACTAAAACTTGCCTGATGTTAAGGAATGATTTAGTCCACAATGGGACACGCCTGCTCAACATACCACTTCACTAGTGATTGAAAACCATTTTCGGTGAGAAGGCGGCAGTGGAATGAGGCTCCATATGGTTAGAAACCATAAAAGAGCAACAATTTCAAATTATCCTCTTAAATGGTGTCATCAGACATCGCACCGCAACACAGCAAAAATACATGTTTTAGTCACATAAATGAATAAATGCCATGTGGGCTCTGTCATATATATGCGACACGGGAGGTTAAAGGGTTAATATAATATTATATATTATTACAAATTAATACACTGGAAACTAGGGGTTAGGTATTGAACTACAAATAACATTGAAGTTTGAAACTATTGCGGTCATTTAAATTTTGTTTAGTAGCTCGGATGCGAAGTATATTGCAAGTTCTGAACTGTATTAGAAAGACTGTGTTTGACTTAAACAGATTATACTACCTCCTGTCTTTTCTTGCTTTCATCGCCTTCCTTTTTAGCTTGTAATAATTGCTCCTTCATAACCTCCCAAGGAGTACTTTCTTCGGGAGCTCTTTCGTTTGAAGATTTCGATCCTTTAGCTCTGGCGAACCTTGTCATGTTTACTGATTTTATACTGGATTAAAGATTATAAGACTAACCGATCCTGTTCAGGTTCAACTTATAGTAATCGAAACGAAAAAAGTTTATTTTACGCACTCTATTGAACCTGAAATGAATTGAACAATTGGCCAATTGACTGACAGAAAAAACAGTGTTGATGAGATGAGATTGACACATTGACAGAAAGACACACGTGCAAGGCAAGTGACGACATGGTGACAACCAAGAATGTCAATCAATGACGTTATTGACTTTGATGTAAACTATTTCAAAACGGCGATAGTCGATTAATCATTATGAAAGTACATTTATAACTTATTTAAGTTTCTCCTCCTAAGTGAAACTAAGTGATTATATTATTATACTCTTTGCTCCTAAGTATGACCTCATTTATAGTTATATCTCTAATAGTAGCGCAAAACATGATTACGTTTTTGAGGTTGGTTATCCTTGAGTGAGGTTATCATAGATAGGCTTGGGCAAAAAATATCGATATATCAAAATATCGATATTTTTTCAGAAAAATATCGATATAAATCAGCGATATTTTTTCCCGCGATATATCAACTTTCGATATTTATTTTTAGGTATCAAAATCGATATATTTTTTAAAGCTCTGCTGTCTGCTCATGCGTCACATCATGTCTTTAACCAATCTGATTTCTTAAATTTAATTCAAACGCAAACAAAACAGGCGAGCACATCAAGCAAAGAGTGCTCTTGATGTCAATATCAGACAAATACTGGTTTGAATAATGTAATTTTTGTTGTGTTGATGATGTTGATTTTTTCTTGGCTTTATGTACTTATTTTTTAATAATAAAACTGATGTCAAAACAGCCAGATGTGTATTTGCTTTAAAATTTCGAATATTTTGACAATTTTTATAGATAATTGCTCATTGCGCAGAAAATATCGATATATCAACATATCGATATTTTTTAGTCAATTATTATCGATATATTTTAAAAATATCGATACGATATATATCGATATTTTTTCCCCATTTGCCCATCCCTAATCATAGATATAATACCGTACCTTATTAGTAGGGATGGGCAAATGGGGAAAAAATATCGATATATATCGTATCGATATTTTTAAAATATATCGATAATAATTGACTAAAAAATATCGATATGTTGATATATCGATATTTTTTGCGCAATAAGCAATTATCTATAAAAATTGTCAAAATATTCTAAATTTTAAAGCAAATATACATCTGGCTGTTTTGACATCAGTTTTATTATTAAAAAATAAGTACATAAAGCCAAGAAAAAATCAACATCATCAACACAACAAAAATTACATTATTCAAACCAGTATTTGTCTGATATTGACATCAAGAGCACTCTTTGCTTGATATGCTCGCCTGTTTTGTTTGCGTTTGAATTAAATTTAAGACATCAGATTGGTCAAAGACATGATGTGACGCATGAGCAGACAGCAGAGCTTTTAAAAATATATCGATTTTGATACCTAAAAATAAATATCGAAAGTTGATATATCGCGGGAAAAAATATCGCTGATTTATATCGATATTTTTCTGAAAAAATATCGATATTTTGATATATCGATATTTTTTGCCCAAGCCTACTTATTAGTCTGTGTATAATACAGATATATGGAGGTTATGTCAGTACGTAATAAGAATGGAAAATAAATAAACAGAAATCACTACATTGTATGAAGCAACTGTTTATGAAAAGATCCTGAAATTAAAGGAACTATTGCTATTTCTTCTTTACAAACGAAGTTAGAACCACCTGTTATAAAGGTAAGAAAATATAGGTTAAATATAGGCTTATAATTCGTACAAAAAAAGACTCAAGGTATGCTCTTTTCGTTGGAGCTCTCTACACAAATCTCTAATATAATATCCTCAGTTAACCCTTTGATATCCTGATAGATTCACTTTTATCTTCATTCCTAGGCAAGTAGATGACCTTTGTTTTCTAATTTTTATACATTAAACAATGATTATTAACATTACCAAATACAAAACGTACAGATACTTCTTGGAATTTAAACCTGTAATATAATGACCATATTTTTTAAAAACTGTCACAATTTTTTATGGCTAGCTAGGTCAATTTATCGCCCCCAAAACTCCTTTCTACTATTGCTTGTCATATGTTTGATTTAAACACAAATAAAATGTCTGCATTAAGGCAAATGTACTGAATAAAAAAATCTATATTTAAAATGTAATAACCTCCAACATGGAACTTGAAGCCGAGCTAAAGACCATCTCGATTAATGCTTTTGAATAGAAAACCACATCAAAATTGGTCCATCGAATCAGATGATATGTTGCTAGAAACCAATAATAATAAAATAATGTTTTCACACCTACACAACACCATCTCAAATTAAGCAATTATATTTGCTTGTGGTATGGATTCTGGCAACTATACGTTTTTTTTTTAAAACATACATGTTATACTAAAGGTAAATTACATCCAGAAACAATCATGCTCATCACACAAATATTTGTCCTGGGTGGGAATAGAAATCGCGACCTCTAGCTTTGCAGTCAGGTACGCTAACCACTACGCCAACAAGTCAGTCAAACTTTTACACAGATACATGCATCAAATTTGTAGCACCCCTTTTTTAGTTCACAATTAATTTTTTTTTTATAAACTTTGTTATATAATAATAATAATACTGAACTAGCAATAGGCCATCATGCCTGTATAACCCAAAAGCAGAGGTGAATATCACCTACGCTTCACCTGATATGTTTAGGTCCCATACATAATAGGGCCAAACCTATTGCAGTTCATGGGGCACAATTCCAAACTTCAAGCTGCAACTAAGATTCTCTAAGTATACTTGAAAAGTCTGATTTTTGTGACGTTTTTAGGGTTCCGTACATTGAATGGAAAAAACGGAACCCTTATAGGATCTCTTTGTTGTCCATCCATCTGTCTGTCTGTTAAGACCCTTTTTCTTAAGAACGTGTGGAGGCATCAAGCTGGAATTTATATCAGGTACTCTGGTCTACTGCCTTGAAGCTGCGTAAAAATCAAACTTTTAAGCTAAAGCATCCAAAAGATACAGCCGTTTATGCCACAAATTTCTGCAAAATTTGCAGAAATTTAAAACCTACAGGGTACTTCTTGTGAAATCAGAACCTTGAAATTTGGTACAAAGCAACTTCTTAAAGCACAGATAGAGGAAAAATTGTGTAAACCGTAAAATTTTAGTTACATTAAAGAATAAAAACATTTTTAATAATTTTAAACTTACTACCCCTTGCCTCAAGAACTCATAGAGGTATTAAATTGAAATGTATATCAAATACTTTATTACTTTGAGTTTAAGCTGTAACAAAATCAAACTTCTATGTCAACACAATCAAAAGAAACAGGAATTTAAGCCGCATATTCTCAAACTCGCAACTACTCGCAAGGGAATCAAAACCTAAAGGTCCTACAGTCGACCTAGAATCTTGATATTTGGCATGAAGCAAAGTTTTAAAGCACATAAAATGGAAAAATTCCGAAAAACTTAAATTTTACGTAAATACCTACAAGTTTGTACGGAGACCTCGGTGCGCGAGTCCGATTCATACTTAGCTGGATTTTTTTATTTGAAAGCTGATATAATTGAAATAGCTCCGAGCTAGTTCGGGGTTTCATAAAATATTCAATTTAATGTTATATTATTTTTGAAAATTGCAGGAGAAACACATTTTGTAAGTAGGTATGTCTGTAATTTTAAACGTGTTGTAAAAGGGCAAGTACCTGAACCAACCACGCTCGTTATCCCCGCAACGTAGGTTAAGAACCTACTAAAGGAGAGGTCAAAAGTGGGCTAGAATTTTGAACACCAATGTGATATACCTCATTGGAAAGCTTATTTAATAAGCTGTTAGAATTTAACTAAACACGAATTTTAGGAGCAACCATTTTTGTAAAAATCAAAAAAATGTAATAGAAAAACAAAACGCACATTACCTTTAATTATCCGTTTCCTAAGCAGTATAAATATTGCAATCACGTCAACAATTGCATTCTGTTACAGTACTTTTCTCTTGTAATATTATTCTAGCTGCAGCTTAATGTAATTATGACGAAAAATATTTGTTATCTTATTAGTGTAATAACAAAACGCGTGGAAAAAAATATAATTACGGGAAACGTCATGATGTCATTGTCATTGATCAGTTTGATTGACAGCGTCGAAATAATTTTGATTTTTTTGGTTGCTCAATTGACATTTGACCATGGGGTTGCCAATTGCAATAATCATAATATTGCATTAAGGATTCTTATTTTCAATTTAAATTTTTAAAAAAACGGGGGGGTGTAAAATTATTTTAAATACACCAAAAAATTTAATTAATTATGCTCTATTAACATATGTAACTCAGATTGCTGTTCAAATTTACAATTATTTTAATCCCAAGCTCTATACATTTTTTGAACGTCTCCTTTAATCGAAATTGTTCGAACGGTTTTAGAGTTCCTGATGTATATTTATATACCGATAATTCTACAACAATTGGTTGTTTAAAGTAACTGGATATCTACTTCATCTGCAGGCAACCCACTTGCGGTCAGCATTTTTGCGTTATGAATTGGTCGATTCATTAATCATCCCTTGACGATGTATTTTTAGCGTAGAGGGAGACTGAATATAGACATCACGTGCGATATGTAGATAGATAGATATACCAAATACCTAGTACCTGTACGTAGTAAGGGTCTTTCATTGTTATTGAGGAAGTATTCGATTGACTCGAGGCTAACTGGAGGAGCTCTAATTAATACCGGTTGTCTTCGTGGTCTCAAACAACCTACCTATTAGAACTTTTATCTAAAAACGTGACATTGTTAATTGAGGAAAACACTTTGTGTTGTTGTTTGGTGTAATTCTGTGTCATATTACAATTTATTTAAATTCAGTTGTAAACTGAGCCTACTAATAATTTCATTCTAATACCTATTATACAGGTTTTTATACTATGACTACATACTTACATTAATGAGTGCATGTTAGGTGAGCTCATTAGTATCTAAATAGTTTGTAGAATTTTGGACTTCAAATGTCTTCGCCAGTTTAAGAAAAACTAAAATGAAAATGCAGTATGTGTAGGCAAATAAATTAATATAACGTCGACCATCGAATCACAGACGAATTATATTACTTAAATACCTTCTCGATCTATGTTAGACATGGTTCACGTTGTTTAGTCAAAAGCTGAATACTTAAGTGGAATTATTAAAATTAAATAATATTTAACTTGGGATTTTTAAGTATATAAGACAGAGAGCTAATACAAACTAGAGGTGCTAAGAATTGTGCAATAGTAATTACAGTTTCTTAATGTTTTCATTAAATTTCATTTGTTACTATCTGGATATTATTTAAATATCAACTAACTTAATCCTATTGATCATATCTACATGATTGCAATGGCTGCGCCCTTGGCGGCATCTCCTCCAGATGTGAATTCTAGTGGCAAACTGTAATAATGCTCCACTGCTCTTTGTAACACAGCATTTCTTGATAATCCGGAACCATTGCCTACAATGCGTTTGACATTTGCGTTTCTCAAAATGTCTTTCGGCATCATAGAATGTAAGTTCTCAATCAAACTATTACATAAAGATCTAAATACACTTCCAAGTTGTATATTAGAGAGATCAATATTTTCAACAGAAGCTTTAGCTGTCGGCGCATGTCGTTCACCTAATAAATGAGGAGTTATTTTCATACTAGGCGCCGTCGGTGCTTCTAATCCCAAGGCGATCAGTTTGTCCCATACTTTAGCCTGTGGCGTCGGGAAACCTAGTTCAAGCATCCACTGCTGAAGCATTTTAACAAATGTAGCAAGTACATTACCTCCATTTAGTGAAGCGGCTACTACCAAATATGAGTTATGAAAATAGGGCAAATGTTCGACTGTTTTGCAACCTAAATCTGAAACATTGTCTACAACAAAAGCCAATTGTGCGGATGTTGATATGTTAAGAACGGCATCCTGATTACTTTCTTGAGTCGCAATGATTGAACATTGGAGGTCGCCCATAGCCACACTCACTGGCGTTCCCTCTGGAATTCCATTCCACGAAACTGCAAGTTTCCCAGCAAAATTCCCGCTTTTTTCAATTTTTGGAAGTAGGTTTATGGGAAAGTCAACTGATTTCAATATATCAATGTTCCATTGATTTTTTTCTGTGTTAAAGTAGCCCCAACTTGCAGCATTTTGATCTGACATGACTGGCTCATTTAAATCACACAACATTGTTACAATAAAATCTTGTACCGTCCCCGAATACTGGAAATTTTTAAGCTTTTCTGGTTTGTGTTTAAGCATCCACAAAAGTGTCGCACATCCATAACCAGAGTAACAATTAAGATGTGAATCTGGTTTTGGTAGAGTTTCTAAGAATTCTGGCTTGCATCTTATATCTTGCCAAGTGTATAATGCTGACATCTTTTCTCTCGTAGCTTCAAATCGCATAACAACTCCATCCTTTTCAACTTTCTCCCAAGCGCTAAAACAAAGTATAATATCCGTAACTAATATGCTTCTAATTATACCTAAATGCAATTAACTTAAATAGTAATTAGTCTTCATTAATTTATTTAATGAATAAAAATATTATTTATCGTTTGGAACAGAGAAATGATTTATGTTAGCAACTAAAAAGAAATGAAATTGTGTTATCATATTTATACTCGTACGTTTATTGATAACTCTCAGATAAAGCGAAATCTTAAGTAGTATTTCAAATAAGCTTAAGCATAAGCTTGGGATCAGATGATGTGTGCTAATGTCCCAGAAAATTATTATTATATCATACCCCTTTCTCCATAACACGACTCCGTGCATTTGCCCGCAAACTCCGATTTTTGTCACATGTCGCAATACATCTCTCGGGAGCCGTGAGATGCAATAGTGAACAGCTGATACTATTTTTGGTACATCTTGTTTGTTTCCCTCGATACCCTGATCACTTGGTATATTCGCTGCTGTATCCTTATTTTGTTTCGCCACTATTTCCTTCGAATCAGGGTCGTAAACACAAACTTTTACAGAAGTTGTTCCGATGTCCATGCCCAAAATGTAGCCTTTTTCAGTCATTTTTACTAGAATAAAAAGGCACTTCAGAAAAGTTTAAAACTATGGTTGTACAGCGATACGACACAATCCGCGCGGCAAACAATTTCAATTACTCGATCGCGGCAGCCGACAAGCGGAGTGGGTGGCGGGTGGTGGTCTGTGGTGGCAATGCGCCCGCATCGCGTCGGCCTCGCGATATTTATTACGTAAACGAGTGTTTGTATTTGTTATCTCATTGAATAGCAGATGTGTTTATCATACACTTCAACGATTTACTGACTTACTACCAATAAATAACCCCACTTGATATTAGTTTTACGATAACAAATCTAACATTGTTTTTCTTCTCGACTAATTTGTAAACACTCAGGTGCTCTATAATTCTTATAGGTGATCCATTTAGTTTTTTTGAGGAGAAAGTATAAATATTTGGTCTTAGCTCCACAATGTATAGATTATTTTCGTTTTCTATTTACTTTATTTGGTACCTATTTACCAAAGTATTTTCTTTTGCAGAACAATAATGGGCAAAAGAGGGAAATCAGGGGATAACGCAGATATAACCACTTGCGTTAAGGATACGTCGAATTACAAAAAAAATAAATTCGAAAATGACAACCTAGATCACGAGTTTAAAAATGAAGATCGTGTGGTACCAAAAAAGATGAAAGGGAAAATAACAAATAAAAACGCTTCTCATTCAAATAATAAAAATAATACTCAGTCAAAGAAAAATAAAAAGATAAAATTTAACGATGATGGTACTACAGAAGATACAGAAATTCTGTCAAATAAACGAAATAAAGTAAAAAATCCAACAACATCGCAAGATGACGAAGAAAATGTGAAAGATGAAGATATCGATAAGTTTTGCGATGAGATAACTGAAGAGGATAATGTACAGTTTGAAAATTGGGTTAAATTAATAGAAGACAAGCTACAGCCGAAAAAGAAACCTAAATAATAATACATATTAATTTTACAGTTACATGTAGATAAATACTTATACTTCGTAGGTTGACTTTGTTGCTGTTTCGTATAATAATTATACTTATAATTTAAGAATGTGCTTTTTGCTTCAAATCTCAGAAACCCAATAGTTCTATGTGAATAACGGAACCCAAAAAAAGAGATTCAACACCTGTTTAACACGGTAAACTGTGGATTGATTGATCTTAACATTTCATGGAGCAACTCCTACGCAGGTTGAAAGAAACGCTTGTTTGAAAAGCATCTGCGAAACACTATTTATCCATTGCGTATTAACGTTATACTTGACGCGTTTGAAAAAGCAATCAAATAAGACTGGAATGGTAAGCTTCGTTTAAAAACTTTCAATTATTTTATTTGATAACTATTCTCGCCATAAAACTTTTTGAATTAATTCCCACTTCCCTACTAATATTATAAATACGAAAGTAAATTTGTTTGTTTGTTATGCTCTCACGCATAACTTCAGTGGAGGGGTGGTCGGTAAGATAGGTACTTGCTTTTCACGCCGCAGCGCAGGTCGTGGGTTCGATTCCCACCCGATACAGACATTTGTGTGATGAACATGTCTGGTATCGTGTCTGGGTGTAATCTATAAATAAATATTTATTTACAAAAGAAAAGTAGATAAACTAAGTATATGTATAGTATATACTAATTATCTGGTTTCCATAACGCAAGCTCTGCTTAGTTTGGAATCAGATGACCGTGTGTGTTAATGTCCCAGAATATTATTATATTTATTATTTATTCAAACTACTACATTGATTTGGATAAAATTTGGTACAGAAATAGTCTGGAGCCTGACAAAGGACATAAGCGACTTTTCATCTTATACCACGCAGCAGGAAGAAGCTAGTTTTACAAGACTATTTTGAATATAACGTTATAACACCGAAAATAACGATGTCTAGAACATTGCTTAAACAAAGGTCATAGATCATATAGGTTTTTGGTTGTCTGTGATCTAAAGTAACGTACCGTAACATAGTACATACCTACATATCACTACATAGTAGGTATAAAACAAAGTCGCTTTCCTGTCCCTTATATCCCTATGTATGCTTAAATCTTTAAAACTACGCATACGATTTTCATGCGGTTTTTTTATCATATAGAGTGATTCAAGAGGAAAGTTTATATATATAATCCATGCATAGGTAATATAATAGAAAAACACTGATAATTTTACATGTTTCTGATGCGATGTCGTAAATTAACGCATTTTTGACGTGACAACGTCTTAAATTAGGTTGCGGCTGGGAGGCACTTATGAAAAAGTGTAACGCTCGGTAACGTTACGATGAGTCACCGAACGAGAGAGAGGCCCGCCGAATGCCTTGCGTCTCTCTCCCACTCAACTATGTTTCATCCTTCTTCCTACTATACGAATGAATATTCACATTAAAATTATTTTACCACTCAAAGTCGTTGTCACGTAAAACTTTCGCCCGTATACCGAATTTACAGGCAACCAATTTTTGTGCTTTCATTGCAAACGCTGACTAAACCATACGAGATATATCAAAATAATGTACAACAGTATTGCACACCTTAAAAAGGTCAACAATAAAGTCCGCAATGGTATATGTTTATCTCTTAGGGATAACCCACAATAACCATATTTTTATCTTTTACTTTCAACCAAAAGTAATGGCTTATTTAATTAAGTACCTTAAATACATTGTCTTTATTATAGATCAATATGGGCCTTTACAGCATATGATTTAAATGAATATTTCCGAAGATATTACAGATTTAAAATAGCGGTGCGGCGGTGCCGGCCGGGCTGCGCGTGGCGCGTGCTGTTTGTATTGTCTAATGGCTAAAAAACTGTTAACGTTGTATAAATGGACATTTTGTGAATATACCTAAATATATTTAGTATCAGCATGGCACCCGTGCGAAGCCGGGGCGGGTCGCTAGTTAATAATATATCTAAAACTACTAATAGCACTGCTGTCTGCATGGGGTTTTAATCTTAAATCTATGATTCACAAAAAATGAACTTTAATTTATGTGAATATGGAATATTTCTGTTGTTTACGTAGAAAAATCAATGTTTGATGCAGTACTATAAAACTGCAGGTATAAATGCTTAGAAACTTTAAAAATGTAAGGAATTATAAAAGATTTTACCTGAAGAGTAGTTTTCTTGATCTAATTTGAAACTCAGTTAATTTTTTGTCAGTTTCCTGCCCTAAATCATACATTAAAAAATTACTTGTTAGAGCATAATTGGCTACTGCAGTTGCATGCAACAGCGACAACCTGCGGAAAGTGGAACCGCGATTACATGCATATAGTCGAATAAAGGTCTAGTCGATTACGCGATGTAAGTAGGTACGCGGTACGAGAACATTTTGACAGTAGTGATTGACTATGTGTTATTGTCAAATTCAATTTAGTCAGTCAGAAATTGACAGGCAACAGCAGTGTTTATTTTTTTATGGTTTTGTGTAAATTATTATTAATGTGTGTTTTTCTAATTAGAGGAACCAGTCGGTCGGTGTCTGTAGATATTTATAGCGGTACCGTACAACGAAATGTGCAAATAGTTTCACTATGTTACTATGAATACCTAGTTGCTCTGCAATGCTTTTAAAAGTATACGTGTTTTAAATTACACTCGTCGATAGTTATTTATAAGTAATAAACTTTAATTACCTACTTTGCAATGGAAAGTTCAAAAGAAACTAATGATGTGGATGTTCCGACAG
Organism: Meganola albula; assembly: GCA_936450015.1. Classification (NCBI taxonomy): domain Eukaryota; kingdom Metazoa; phylum Arthropoda; class Insecta; order Lepidoptera; family Nolidae; genus Meganola; species Meganola albula. Next base: position 4,014,438 of record OW388159.1, on the reverse strand, counting down.
TCGAGGGGAATCTTCTAGAGCAACCTAAAGAAGTAAAACCATCAACACGTAATCCCCTTATGAAAGTGCGGACATACGTGCTAGCCTTGCGTCCGTGGTCTCTGAGTGCCAGCCTGCTGCCGACGCTTCTGGGTGCCGCTCTAGCCTACCGCCTACCTGGTGACAGCGGCTTCAGTTGGTGCATCTTACTGCTCACTTTGTGCACAGTCATCCCTGTCCACGGCGCCGGCAACGTTGTCAACACATATTTCGATTTCGTCAAGGGAATAGACAACCGGAAATCCGACGATAGAACGCTTGTTGATCACATTTTAAGCATAGATGAAGTGGTGTCTTTAGGTGCTATACTTTATCTAGCTGGATGTGCCTCATTTGTTCCCTTAGTTATTTTATCACCAGCTCGAATGGAACACTTGGCGTTAGTATACTTTGGTGGCTTGTCATCATCATTTCTGTATACTGGAGGTATTGGTTTAAAGTATATAGCTTTAGGGGATATATTGATTTTAGTGATATTTGGACCAGTGTCTGTAGTGTTTGCCTTCCTAGCTCAGACTGGACGAGTGGAATGGGCCATAATTTACTATGCAATACCTCTGGCACTGAATACTGAAGCTATATTGCATAGCAACAACACAAGAGATCTGCAGGCTGACAGTAAAGCAGAGATAGTGACTCTGGCCATACTTATTGGGAGAACTGCTTCTTACTTGCTGTATGCTTTCTTATTATTCACACCGTACATAGTGTTTGTGGTGGCATCTGTGCGTTGTTCCCTTTGGTTTTTGTTACCAATGTTAACACTTCCGAGAGCATTTGAAATTGAAAGAAGATTCAGGAGCCCGGACACTATGAGATATGTTCCAAGACAAACTGTTAGATTAAACTTTTATTTTGGAATGCTATATATGATTTCTTGTTTGTTTGCATCATGTCTGCCTTTTCTTTTAAGATAAACTTATTTGAGCATATTTCTAGTGAACAATTAACTTTTGGCCTTATTGAACTTGTGCTGTCAATATTATGCTGCCTTTTTAAGAAATAAACAAGTTTTACAAAAATCACATCTAGTTTGTAAGAGTAATATATAGCCATATAGGGCTACTAAGTTCCGAGACCACAGTGCCCAAATTCGTTTCAAAAATGTTTATGGGTGTTCCATGTGTCATAAGTTGTCAATCAATGTTAGTGGGTCTGCTACCAATTGATTTGTATGGAAATCAGTGGTATGGTAACATCCTTGGAGGTTGATAGTTAACACTGAGCAGCTTGGAAATGTAGATTTAATGGTGAGATCAAAATTTTGGGTATATTTTTCTATCATGATAAGACTGTTTCTGTGTCATTATGAGATGTATTCATATCAACATACTGTAGATAAGAAATGTAACACCAACTATTTAGATAGGAGAGGTTGTGCTAGCATAAATTTTGAGCATATTGCTATTACTTATTTAATAAGGCATTTGTTAATGTCCATTTGCCTGCCTCAGCCCCCCAGAATTTACATTTTAGGTGTAAACCAATGAAATGTACCTCTATAATAGGAGTATATGGTTACCCCATCGTTGTAATGTATTTTTGAACAAATTTATTTTTTAAATAACTAATACAGGAGAATCACTTTTGTCTTTTTTTAGATAATTTCTTATAATTGTTATTTTTAGCACAGCCCCCTATCCATGTCTATATATTATTTGTTCTTAGGAATTTACAATATCTGTTGCGGCACATACAACATATTAATGGACTACATTTCTTGAGCATAAGAATTTTTTTAATATGCTGTATATGTTTCAAGTAACATGGGAGCTATGCTAAAAACGTTTAGCTGGCACAGACACCTTTTTAGCACATTTCTTCAAAAGTACAGAGTTACATTTAAAGAGAAAGCGGTACATATACTCCTAAGAGGTGAGTACATTTCATTGGTGTACACCTAAATCATTAATTCTGGGGATCCGACCTAGCAAACACTCATATTTATTATAGGTTATAGCCAAATATGTTTTGTGATTGAAGAAGCTCAAGTCATATTGCACTTTGTATCTCAGACAGCTAGTTAGGCAATGTTGACAGGATATTCATTTAAATATTGTAATGTCGTGTCACTGACAATGATCTTTGTATTGTATTTTACACTCGAGACACTTATTGAGTATAAAAATTGACAGAATATTTGGAGCAGACAAATGTTTTGGAGATAATTATACCATCTCAAATGTTTTGAATTTCTACCTCTTATTCCTATGAACTACATAATTATTATAATTAAGTATTTTTAGTAATATTTTATTATAACAATTTAATGTTAAGATGACAATAATTTATTTGTTAGTTATAGAAACAGATGATATTTTGAAAAAATCTGCTATTTATATAAAAAATAAAAATACAGTATTCAGTTTATTTAATTTTATTGATATTATCAATGTAGGAGACCTCTATGATATATAATCTATTTAGGGATAAATTACAAATCCAATTATAATACAAGTGAGACCACGTAATTTGAGAAATGGACTTCATTTAGGAATGGCTGCTCTAATAATATATTGGCAGTGACTGGAGATAATATAACAGCATAATGTATCTTGCGCAAAACTACAGACAAGTTGTGTCAATATCTCACACAGGGATAGTTTTTAATTATGCTAAATATGATAATGTTAGCTATTCCCTAATTCACAAGTGAAAATCCATTTCAATTGAACTAAAATTACAAAAGGAACAAATCACATGTGTTACAGAAAGCTTCATGTGACCTATTGACGGGCCTCTCTGTTATTAATCAATGCTCTATAGTAAAGTATGTAGTCCTTATCAGTGTTCGCCGGTCGCAAGGTACTCAACAGCATTTCTGAGAATACGCGGGCGACACGGGAAGAGCCGTGTTTATGTTATTGTAATAATAGTGTTCATTCTTTGTGCTTTGTTAGTTGGAACTTTTGTTTATATTAACATAATTAATTTTGTACTACGAGTCCTAAATGTTATACTACTCGTAGCTAGCAAAGATTATTATTACGATTGTAATACTTGGCAGGAGCACACGTCTTGTAGACCCCAGACGAAATATAGATTTTGTATTATCAGAAGAAGTTTGTTTTGAAACCCGGAGCCTGACTACATTCCGTTACATCTCAGAAGTGGGATCAATAACAATGTCTGGCCCATATATCGACGGATTGGGGAAGCGCCGACGACGAGAAGATACTTATTCGTTGTCAACGGACGAAGAAGACACCCAAAATTTTTTTTTGGATAGTCATCATATTTTGCCGCATTTAACTAAAAGACTTCGAGTTACTCCGACAGATGCGGAAGTAATACCAAAGTTCCGACCAGAAGACAAGATAAGTGTATTTGGCTGGTTACACAAAATTGACCAACTCGGAGATATCTACGGATGGAACGATAAAGATCGTCAATTTATTATGCAGATTCGCTTACGTGGATCAGCACGTGAGTGGTACGACAATCTGGAAGATTACGATTTGACTTGGGGGGAATGGAAACAGGCACTACAAACTGCATTTCCTCGCTCGTCTGATTTCGTGGATAGGCTTGAAGAAATGTTAGCAAGAACGAAGAAAGACTCTGAAACAATGACCAAATACTATCACGCAAAACTGTCCTTACTCAGAAAATGTAATATCAATGGAAAAGAAGCTATATCCTGTATAATAAGAGGTCTTCCATCCGAGCTGAGAGCAAATGCTCAAGCATATCAATGTGATGAACCAGAAAACCTATATTATGGCTATTTGTCTTCACTAGAAAATTACAAGCGAATGGAACAAACTAACACAATGCGGTTATCTACGTGGAAGAGAGGGACCAATGCAATCAATTTCAGTAAAGCTGCATCTACAAGCATGGAAGCACCGTCGTTTACATCAAGACATCTACTGCCGAAGATTTGCTACGCTTGCCGAAGACCTGGTCACGAAGCAAGGGACTGTACGAGTACACCTCAACGCTGCGAGGTGTGCCAACGTGTAGGACATACCTCAGCGAGTTGCTGGTTTGCACCGGGTTCTTCGCGCCAACAGCAGAATAAGGTTAGCAATATAATGTTCGTTAGTTATAACCTATACCTGGATTTATATAAAAGAACAGCTCATGTGAACGGGTGCCAATTACTTGCATACATAGATACTGGTAGTAAGTTAAACATCATTACACAGGCACAAGCAATCAAATTAAAGCTGAAAGTTAGTCCATCTACGATAGTTATGAAAGGTTTTGGTGGTGCACATTTAAAGTCACTAGGTGCATCAGTTATTAATGTTGAAATAGATGATGTTGTTTTGAACGGTGTTGCAGAAATAACAGATTATGATCTTTGTGATGTAGATTTAATTATCGGACAGAAAATGATTAATCAAGAAAATATAAGTATGGTTACGACGGAAACCTCTGTGACTTTTGTACCTTCTTGTGGTCTAGAACAAATATTTGCAAAAATAGAGTTAAACGCAATTGACTGTAAATCCAAATTTCCAGTTTATCTACAATATGACACTGTAATACCTATGATGACGATTGCTTACGTAGAGATTGATGTAGATCTACCGCGTAGCGAACAAAAAGTGACACTTCTCACTAATCCAGTTTTCTATCAGTTGGGAGAGGCATCATATTTTATCCCCTCAGGCATTATAAGTTCTAAGCAAAAATATTTAAAAGTAATAAATGTAGGGGAAACGTCTATTGAATGGAAAGCAAATAAATTGTTAGTCAGAGCAGAATTAATTACGCCAAGTGAATTAAACGACAGATACGACATTCAAGAAGTAAACACAGTCACAAAAACAAAAGAAAAAATAATCACAAAAGCCGATATAGACGTTGGACAACTTAGTCAAGAAAATGAAAACCAACTGTTACTCTTACTTAATAAATATGCGAATTCTTTTGCGTTTGCTACAAATGAATTAGGTTGCACAAGTTTAATAGAAATGCAAATACGTACTACAACTGATCAACCCGTTTACTTTAAGCCTTACCGACTTTCTTATAAAGAAAACGAAATAGTAAATAAAAAAGTTCAAGATTTAATTGATGCGGGAATTGTTAGAGAGTCAGTCTCAGAGTATTCTAGTCCTGTCGTATTGGTTAAGAAAAAGGAAGGAGACTATCGATTATGTGTTGATTATCGTGCCTTGAATGCGCGTACCGTAAAGGATCGATTTCCATTACCCCACATAGAAGACCAAGTAACACGTTTATGCGGAAAATTGTATTTTACTACTTTAGATCTCGCTCAAGGTTATTACCTATGGCTGCAGATTCTATAAATAAGACTGCGTTTGTTACGCCTTCTGGACAGTTTGAATTTTTAAAAATGCCTTTTGGCCTAGCCAATGCCCCCGCTGTATTTTCACGATTGATACGCATGACCTTGCGCAGTGTGAGTGATGAAATAGCGCTGTACCTTGATGACGTAATGGTCCCCTCAATTTCAATTGATACAGGACTGGAACTATTAGAAAAGGTATTACGATTACTAAATAATGCAAACTTGAAATTGAATTTGAAAAAGTGCTCCTTTCTCAAGAAGAGCGCTAATTATTTAGGTCACGAAATTACTGCCGGCACAATACAGCCAGGTCAAGTAAAAATAGATTGTGTAGCTAAGTACAAAGCGCCGAGAAATGTACACGAAATAAGACAATTTATTGGATTAACATCTTACTTTAGGAAATTTATTCGAGGATTTGCTGAAATTGCACGACCGTTGACAGAACTAACAAAAAAAGAATCCGAGTGGCGATGGGGTCCTGAACAACAAACAGCGTTTGAAACTCTAAAAAAGAATTTAATCGAACGACCTGTATTGGGTATTTATGATAGGAACGCACCAACCGAGCTACATACCGATGCTAGTAAGCTAGGATTGGGAGGAATACTAATGCAACAGAGTTCTGATGGTTATTTAAGGCCTGTTGCATATTACAGCAGAGTGACAAGTCAAGAAGAGCAATTTTACCATAGTTACGAGCTTGAAACTCTCGCTGTAGTAGAATCATTAAAACGATTTAGGATTTACTTAACTGGAATACACTTTAAAGTGATTACAGATTGTGCTGCATTGCGCACAACTCTCATAAAAAAAGATTTGATTCCCCGTATAGCCCGGTGGTGGCTGACTATTCAGGACTTTGATTTAGAAATAGAATATCGCCCAGGTGAACGGATGAAACATGTGGATGCTCTAAGCAGAAATCCTGTGACAACAACAGTACTCCTGATTGATGATACGGATTGGTTACTTACGCTACAATTGCAAGATCAACATATTCAAAACACACTGTCTCAAATACGGGGCGGTACAACCAACAAAGATATCACAAATAATTATTTGATTAAGAATGATTTACTTTTTAGGAAAACATTGGCTGGTGACCGATTTGTTATTCCAAAGGTAGCTAAATTCGGTTTACTTCATAAATTTCATGACCAGATCGGGCATCCGGGATTTAATAGGTGTGAACAAGTAGTTAAGGAGCAATTTTGGTTTCCAGGAATGACGCGATTTATACGCAAGTATGTAAGCTCCTGCTTACAATGTGCCTATAATAAAGGAAATTATGGAAGACAACAGGGAGAATTACATCCTATCATCAAAGAACCTATCCCAATGCACACGTTACATGTAGATCACTTGGGCCCATTTATTAAAACACGTAAAGGATACAGTTATGTACTTGTTATAATTGACTCATTTACCAAATTCGTAATGGCAAAACCGGCAAAAAGTTGTAGTTCAATTGAAACGATCACACTCCTTAAAGACATATTCTATACATTTGGAATCCCTCATAGAGTTATTACTGATAGGGGAAAAGCATTTACAAGCAGATATTTCAAACAATTTGCCGATGAAACCCAGTTTAAGCATGTCCTTAATGCAATCGCCAGCCCTCGCTCAAATGGACAAGTTGAACGGGTCAACCGTACTCTTCTTAATGGCCTCAACACGATGTCAGAAAGTGAATGCATTTGGGATGAAAAACTATCTGATGTGGTTTGGGGCATCAATAATACTCCTAATGCTACGACAGGCATTCCTCCGTTTAAACTTATGTTTGGTCATAGTAATACCCGTTTACCTGCTTATCCTAAATCAACTCCTGATAATTATCACGTTCAGCAAGAAGAATTACAAGCACGCAGGTCAACTGCCAAGACACGTATTGACCATAATATGGCAATAATGAAAAACAGATTTGATCGGAATCATAAGAAATGCAATAAATATGCAGTAGGGCAACTAGTTTTATGGAAAGATGGTAAGGCTAGAGATTCTGCGGTAAAAGTTGTGAGAAAACTTAGTGGACTTTATACAGGTCCATACAAAATAATCTCGGCTGACCATGCACTGGACCGTTATACAATTGCAAGTATAAAAGGCATGAAAGGTTACAAAAAATTTAACGCTGTAGTTTCAGGTGAAGCTCTACGTCCGTATAAGCCATCAGTATCTGATGATGAAAGTACTAGCAGCGATCATGAATTAGATAGAGACGATCTTATTGATTTGTTAGAAAGTTAAGTAGTTGAAGTGACAATTCAATTGTACACAATTTACATCCTTTAATATTGTACTAATAATTAAAATAAAACTTTGTGTATTGAAACAAAGAAAATCATTTTACCATTACGTGAGGCGCATTAGTGTTATTTATATAACTGTGTGAAATTTATGAACTATGTGACCTTTACCTGTGTGATCTTAAAACTGTGTGATCCTAAAACTGTGTGATCTTAAAACTGTACACGTACTTACTTGTGTAAAGCGAAAAATCTGTGTGAAAACTGAAATGAGTAACTGGGTAACTGTGTGACAAATTCATAATTTAGTTATTTATGTACTTAGACTGTGTGAAGCGCACCACCCTGACTATGTGATAGAAGTCGCCAGTACTGTGTGATATTTACTGTGTGAGCAATAGGAGAGAATTATAACTTCGAAATTTTGGGAGCATAATTGTACCTTCTCTAAGCCGAATTGATCAGACACTATATTAAGTTTTACATTATTATGGCAAAATACTGCGTGTGATTATTTTGGTTGTAGGTGTCGGAGAAGAAAATGGACAAGCCACTCTAAGTGCAGACGCAGCGCCCGCCGTGGCCGCCCTGCCGCCGTGAGACACGACGGAGTTGCAGGATGGCCGAGTGTTACAGAAAGCTTCATGTGACCTATTGACGGGCCTCTCTGTTATTAATCAATGCTCTATAGTAAAGTATGTAGTCCTTATCAGTGTTCGCCGGTCGCAAGGTACTCAACAGCATTTCTGAGAATACGCGGGCGACACGGGAAGAGCCGTGTTTATGTTATTGTAATAATAGTGTTCATTCTTTGTGCTTTGTTAGTTGGAACTTTTGTTTATATTAACATAATTAATTTTGTACTACGAGTCCTAAATGTTATACTACTCGTAGCTAGCAAAGATTATTATTACGATTGTAATACTTGGCAGGAGCACACGTCTTGTAGACCCCAGACGAAATATAGATTTTGTATTATCAGAAGAAGTTTGTTTTGAAACCCGGAGCCTGACTACATTCCGTTACACATGTATTAAACGATAATACGAAATCCAGCTAGCTAACAAAAGACTAAAACAATATTACTATGATATAATAGTAATAAAAACTCATAGGTAATATAATTAAATACATTTTCTAATTTCAATTTTGCACAAAAATAAGAAGTCTTCAACATTCCATACAATTCCTATAATATGTTATAATAATATTTATATCCTAATGTATAGTAGGTAAAGATAGCCATTAGTTAAACTAATGTAGGACTAATCAATCTAGAATAGATACAACTCTCACATGTGTGGAGACACAAAAATGCACGAAAGTGCTCAGCTGACATGCTGCACACTTAATACGTCTTACTTATGTCTTGTTTCTTCAAGGGGCGGTTTTTAGGGGCGAAAAAATGACATGTCCTATAAATTTAGGCCTCTATGTGATGTTAGACACAAAATAACTAAATTTATTTAAAACTATGCTGAACTCTTGTTGATACAATGGTCGTTATACAGGTGTTAATTTATATCTTCATAATACTTATTTAATATTTAGAATTATGTGCACTTTAGTGATAAGTAGAAGAATATCATTTAGGAAATACCTATTTAAAATATGTTAGTGTTAAATCACAGCAAATACAATGGAAGAATTTTGTGACCAAATGAGCAAATTTTAAAACAGTAAAATTAACACCTGTATTGTATCCAAAAATTTTGACATTAATTAATATATATACGATGCAGTTTCAGCAATCCCAAGTATCCTAATAGATTTTTATATATGGAATCTCACATTCATACATTAAGACAATAGTCAAAATTAAAGGCGGAAAAGTCCGTCCGGTCTTTATATACGGGGTACGTTATATACATCAGACTTTTAATATTGGCCTCAGCGCTTACGACGTCGACGCTTTCTTGTCACGTTGCCATTGATCAATCTTCTCTTTTAACTCGGTGGCTGAAATAAAACATTGTTGATTACTTTCCACTTACTTTCCCGAAAATAATAAAGTTGAAGTTTTAGAAGTATTGTGTACCTGGACGCAGTTGATCCTCGGAGAGAGGTTGTCGGTTGAAGGGATCGGTAGCACTGTTTAGTAAGTGACGCAAAATCACAGATCGATCCATTATCTACAAGATATAAAAGTTAATTAGCTTTCACTACAGTTACTATACTAGATTGGAGCAAATTAGTAAATACTTGGGTATTACTTACTTTCCCGGACGGAAGAAGTACGGGATCAGTCATGAGGGTATCCATAAGAGGATCCCGGAACTCTTCAGGAGCGTCAGCAAATTCATCACTTTTTTGTTGATTTGATACTGGAAAGAACGAAACAAAACTTCAAAACATAATATTCTATGTTCATAAAATAACAGTTACAATAATATGAACCTATAGTATTTTCTTAGATATGAATCTAATAAACAGTACGCATTTAAATTGATTTAAATTACCTGCTATTTGATATGCATTGTCAGCGAGCGCCATAAAACGCTCAATTTCTGGCGATGTCTTTATACACGACTTCGCTAATCTGACTGACGCCTCTTTGAACAATTCTTTGCGGAATGATCTCTGGAAAAACAAAGGTAATTTGGAGTAACATTCAAAGGGCCAAACGCAGGTATAGGTTACTACAAGCCTTGGGTACCTCATCAGCTGCCAAGGCGGCATGGAATTGCGGTGAGTCTAAATGTAGGTATATGTCTACTAGCTGGCTAAGCAGACGCCGCGGTTCCCATCCGTATTTCTCTGGTCGACGAACCTGCGAAAAATCAGACAGTACATTCAGTCCGGAAATAGCGGGTGTTATTTTGAACTTTATTTCAGACAGCGAATGGTGTATTTTACCTTGAGGTTCTTGCACTTGGGTCCGCAGAGCTGCTGCAGGTTGAAGTTGAGCATAGAAGCGAGACGATCCACCAGCTCAGCTCGCAGGAACGGCTCCTTGATCTCAACCGTCAGGTACTCAAGCATGTCCACTGTCTCCCTGCAAACATTAAACATACATATAGCTAACTTATCTTTGTTATTCTTACGTATGGCTGGTTTCAATTAATTAACTGTGGATTTGTTACTAGGTATATGTATTAAATATGTCACAATTTTATCTCCAGTGAATATATCAACAGATAGAAGGGATATTGGAACCGGACTTTAGTGCAATAAGTAGTGTATGTGTTACCTAGCGAGTGTGAGGTAGGAGCGGCACTGCCTCTCGTCCTGCGCCAGCGCACGCGCGCGCGCCTCGGCCCCCCCCGAGCCCCCCGCACCGCCCGCACTCCCCGCGCCTCCCTCCTGCGCCTCGTGGATACGCTTCAGGTACTACGGAAATATGACAAACATAAACATAATTTAAAAAATTCTCATTAAACTTTAGAAAAAGGAGTTGAGTGATATCACGGAACCTTTTGGCCATTATTTTTGATTACGTATAAACAGAAAACCTTGGACAGAGTAAATAGTCAAAAAGAGAAAAGAGAGTTAAGTAGGAGAGACTGCATTTCTATAAATCTCACCGTGAGACATTCATCGAGCAGGAATGTTGTGTCATTCATCAGCATGTTTATAAACTTGACGAACTGACGTCCCGAACGAGATTCTTTTATAATAGCCTGAAATTACAGAAAATCACTTAAATATTATTATTAGCTATATCTAAATTTTACATCTACAGATACAAATTATAGTCACTGACCTGTTTATGAATGGGTCGTTCCCACATTCCTTTCAATATGATGCTAATATGGAATCGAATCGTGAATTTATCGTAGAACTCAGTGCTCTGGCCGGTCGTTTCTATATCTGTGTAGAATTTCATCAGAGCACTGGGCAGAGCTGTTTGGGACATCGGGTGATCCATGAACTTTTCGTACACATTCTTCAACTTCAAGGGGACCGAGAGGTTAATCACGAATAGAACTTCGACGATTTTAGCAACGAGATACGGGTTCTTGAATAGGCGGGAATGGCAAATTGCATTTAGAAGCCAAGTTACGATAGGGTCTTCTATGTGATCTGCTACAATTTGTGGTACATATCTGAAAAAATAAAACAAAAACATAAACTAACCGTCGAGGCAGGTAGCGCCATCTAGTAACGCCGGGAAGAAACTAAATAACAAGTAAGACAAGTTTATAAAACCAACGTTATCTATTATTAAAAGGGAAACCTAAAATTTTGTTCGATAAAATTTCGCAGATTCGAGAACATTCAAACGAAGGATTAGGAGCATCCGAGTTCAGTTTATCCGCTTTAGAATTACGACAGAGAGCTCCTAAGCCGTAAGAATAAAGGAGTTTAGAAATAAAACTATAGGCAGAATAGGACAACAGAGGCATAAGGGTGGTCACGATAGGTAGCGGTGTACTCACTGCACAGCGAAGAGCATGAACTCTGCGATGTCCTCGACGTACCACTCGGGCGTGGCGCAGAAGGCGTGCGCACGCGCAGCGCCGGGCAGCGCGGCGGCCAGGCGCGCCGACAGCAGCGCGCACACGCTCACGTAGTACTGCAGCCCGCGCCGCAGCACCTCGCCCTCCACTAGCGCCGTCTCCGCGCACTGCTTCGATCTGACACACACACACACACGCTCACGTAGTACTGCAGCCCGCGCCGCAGCACCTCGCCCTCCACTAGCGCCGTCTCCGCGCACTGCTTCGATCTGACACACACACACACACACACGCTCACGTAGTACTGCAGCCCGCGCCGCAGCACCTCGCCCTCCACTAGCGCCGTCTCCGCGCACTGCTTCGATCTGACACACACACACACACGCTCACGTAGTACTGCAGCCCGCGCCGCAGCACCTCGCCCTCCACTAGCGCCGTCTCCGCGCACTGCTTCGATCTGACACACACACACACACGCTCACGTAGTACTGCAGCCCGCGCCGCAGCACCTCGCCCTCCACTAGCGCCGTCTCCGCGCACTGCTTCGATCTGACACACACACACACACGCTCACGTAGTACTGCAGCCCGCGCCGCAGCACCTCGCCCTCCACTAGCGCCGTCTCCGCGCACTGCTTCGATCTGACACACACACACACACGCTCACGTAGTACTGCAGCCCGCGCCGCAGCACCTCGCCCTCCACTAGCGCCGTCTCCGCGCACTGCTTCGATCTGACACACACACACACACGCTCACGTAGTACTGCAGCCCGCGCCGCAGCACCTCGCCCTCCACTAGCGCCGTCTCCGCGCACTGCTTCGATCTGACACACACACACACACGCTCACGTAGTACTGCAGCCCGCGCCGCAGCACCTCGCCCTCCACTAGCGCCGTCTCCGCGCACTGCTTCGATCTGACACACACACACACACGCTCACGTAGTACTGCAGCCCGCGCCGCAGCACCTCGCCCTCCACTAGCGCCGTCTCCGCGCACTGCTTCGATCTGACACACACACACACACGCTCACGTAGTACTGCAGCCCGCGCCGCAGCACCTCGCCCTCCACTAGCGCCGTCTCCGCGCACTGCTTCGATCTGACACACACACACACACACGCTCACGTAGTACTGCAGCCCGCGCCGCAGCACCTCGCCCTCCACTAGCGCCGTCTCCGCGCACTGCTTCGATCTGACACACACACACACACGCTCACGTAGTACTGCAGCCCGCGCCGCAGCACCTCGCCCTCCACTAGCGCCGTCTCCGCGCACTGCTTCGATCTGACACACACACACACACGCTCACGTAGTACTGCAGCCCGCGCCGCAGCACCTCGCCCTCCACTAGCGCCGTCTCCGCGCACTGCTTCGATCTGACACACACACACACACGCTCACGTAGTACTGCAGCCCGCGCCGCAGCACCTCGCCCTCCACTAGCGCCGTCTCCGCGCACTGCTTCGATCTGACACACACACACACACGCTCACGTAGTACTGCAGCCCGCGCCGCAGCACCTCGCCCTCCACTAGCGCCGTCTCCGCGCACTGCTTCGATCTGACACACACACACACACGCTCACGTAGTACTGCAGCCCGCGCCGCAGCACCTCGCCCTCCACTAGCGCCGTCTCCGCGCACTGCTTCGATCTGACACACACACACACACGCTCACGTAGTACTGCAGCCCGCGCCGCAGCACCTCGCCCTCCACTAGCGCCGTCTCCGCGCACTGCTTCGATCTGACACACACACACACACGCTCACGTAGTACTGCAGCCCGCGCCGCAGCACCTCGCCCTCCACTAGCGCCGTCTCCGCGCACTGCTTCGATCTGACACACACACACACACGCTCACGTAGTACTGCAGCCCGCGCCGCAGCACCTCGCCCTCCACTAGCGCCGTCTCCGCGCACTGCTTCGATCTGACACACACACACACACGCTCACGTAGTACTGCAGCCCGCGCCGCAGCACCTCGCCCTCCACTAGCGCCGTCTCCGCGCACTGCTTCGATCTGACACACACACACACACACGCTCACGTAGTACTGCAGCCCGCGCCGCAGCACCTCGCCCTCCACTAGCGCCGTCTCCGCGCACTGCTTCGATCTGACACACACACACACACACGCTCACGTAGTACTGCAGCCCGCGCCGCAGCACCTCGCCCTCCACTAGCGCCGTCTCCGCGCACTGCTTCGATCTGACACACACACACACACGCTCACGTAGTACTGCAGCCCGCGCCGCAGCACCTCGCCCTCCACTAGCGCCGTCTCCGCGCACTGCTTCGATCTGACACACACACACACACGCTCACGTAGTACTGCAGCCCGCGCCGCAGCACCTCGCCCTCCACTAGCGCCGTCTCCGCGCACTGCTTCGATCTGACACACACACACACACACGCTCACGTAGTACTGCAGCCCGCGCCGCAGCACCTCGCCCTCCACTAGCGCCGTCTCCGCGCACTGCTTCGATCTGACACACACACACACACGCTCACATAGTACTGCAGCCCGCGCCGCAGCACCTCGCCCTCCACTAGCGCCGTCTCCGCGCACTGCTTCGATCTGACACACACACACACACGCTCACGTAGTACTGCAGCCCGCGCCGCAGCACCTCGCCCTCCACTAGCGCCGTCTCCGCGCACTGCTTCGATCTGACACACACACACACACACACGCTCACGTAGTACTGCAGCCCGCGCCGCAGCACCTCGCCCTCCACTAGCGCCGTCTCCGCGCACTGCTTCGATCTGACACACACACACACACGCTCACATAGTACTGCAGCCCGCGCCGCAGCACCTCGCCCTCCACTAGCGCCGTCTCCGCGCACTGCTTCGATCTGACACACACACACACACGCTCACGTAGTACTGCAGCCCGCGCCGCAGCACCTCGCCCTCCACTAGCGCCGTCTCCGCGCACTGCTTCGATCTGACACACACACACACACGCTCACGTAGTACTGCAGCCCGCGCCGCAGCACCTCGCCCTCCACTAGCGCCGTCTCCGCGCACTGCTTCGATCTGACACACACACACACACGCTCACGTAGTACTGCAGCCCGCGCCGCAGCACCTCGCCCTCCACTAGCGCCGTCTCCGCGCACTGCTTCGATCTGACACACACACACACACGCTCACGTAGTACTGCAGCCCGCGCCGCAGCACCTCGCCCTCCACTAGCGCCGTCTCCGCGCACTGCTTCGATCTGACACACACACACACACGCTCACGTAGTACTGCAGCCCGCGCCGCAGCACCTCGCCCTCCACTAGCGCCGTCTCCGCGCACTGCTTCGATCTGACACACACACACACACACGCTCACGTAGTACTGCAGCCCGCGCCGCAGCACCTCGCCCTCCACTAGCGCCGTCTCCGCGCACTGCTTCGATCAGACACACACACACACACGCTCACATAGTACTGCAGCCCGCGCCGCAGCACCTCGCCCTCCACTAGCGCCGTCTCCGCGCACTGCTTCGATCTGACACACACACACACACGCTCACGTAGTACTGCAGCCCGCGCCGCAGCACCTCGCCCTCCACTAGCGCCGTCTCCGCGCACTGCTTCGATCTGACACACACACACACACGCTCACGTAGTACTGCAGCCCGCGCCGCAGCACCTCGCCCTCCACTAGCGCCGTCTCCGCGCACTGCTTCGATCTGACACACACACACACACACACGCTCACGTAGTACTGCAGCCCGCGCCGCAGCACCTCGCCCTCCACTAGCGCCGTCTCCGCGCACTGCTTCGATCTGACACACACACACACACGCTCACGTAGTACTGCAGCCCGCGCCGCAGCACCTCGCCCTCCACTAGCGCCGTCTCCGCGCACTGCTTCGATCTGACACACACACACACACGCTCACGTAGTACTGCAGCCCGCGCCGCAGCACCTCGCCCTCCACTAGCGCCGTCTCCGCGCACTGCTTCGATCTGACACACACACACACACGCTCACGTAGTACTGCAGCCCGCGCCGCAGCACCTCGCCCTCCACTAGCGCCGTCTCCGCGCACTGCTTCGATCTGACACACACACACACGCTCACGTAGTACTGCAGCCCGCGCCGCAGCACCTCGCCCTCCACTAGCGCCGTCTCCGCGCACTGCTTCGATCTGACACACACACACACACGCTCACGTAGTACTGCAGCCCGCGCCGCAGCACCTCGCCCTCCACTAGCGCCGTCTCCGCGCACTGCTTCGATCTGACACACACACACACACGCTCACGTAGTACTGCAGCCCGCGCCGCAGCACCTCGCCCTCCACTAGCGCCGTCTCCGCGCACTGCTTCGATCTGACACACACACACACACGCTCACGTAGTACTGCAGCCCGCGCCGCAGCACCTCGCCCTCCACTAGCGCCGTCTCCGCGCACTGCTTCGATCTGACACACACACACACACGCTCACGTAGTACTGCAGCCCGCGCCGCAGCACCTCGCCCTCCACTAGCGCCGTCTCCGCGCACTGCTTCGATCTGACACACACACACACACGCTCACGTAGTACTGCAGCCCGCGCCGCAGCACCTCGCCCTCCACTAGCGCCGTCTCCGCGCACTGCTTCGATCTGACACACACACACACACGCTCACGTAGTACTGCAGCCCGCGCCGCAGCACCTCGCCCTCCACTAGCGCCGTCTCCGCGCACTGCTTCGATCTGACACACACACACACACGCTCACGTAGTACTGCAGCCCGCGCCGCAGCACCTCGCCCTCCACTAGCGCCGTCTCCGCGCACTGCTTCGATCTGACACACACACACACACGCTCACGTAGTACTGCAGCCCGCGCCGCAGCACCTCGCCCTCCACTAGCGCCGTCTCCGCGCACTGATTCGATCTGACACACACACACACACGCTCACGTAGTACTGCAGCCCGCGCCGCAGCACCTCGCCCTCCACTAGCGCCGTCTCCGCGCACTGCTTCGATCTGACACACACACACACACACACGCTCACGTAGTACTGCAGCCCGCGCCGCAGCACCTCGCCCTCCACTAGCGCCGTCTCCGCGCACTGCTTCGATCTGACACACACACACACACGCTCACGTAGTACTGCAGCCCGCGCCGCAGCACCTCGCCCTCCACTAGCGCCGTCTCCGCGCACTGCTTCGATCTGACACACACACACACGCTCACGTAGTACTGCAGCCCGCGCCGCAGCACCTCGCCCTCCACTAGCGCCGTCTCCGCACACTGCTTCGATCTGACACACACACACACACGCTCACGTAGTACTGCAGCCCGCGCCGCAGCACCTCGCCCTCCACTAGCGCCGTCTCCGCGCACTGCTTCGATCTGACACACACACACACACGCTCACGTAGTACTGCAGCCCGCGCCGCAGCACCTCGCCCTCCACTAGCGCCGTCTCCGCGCACTGATTCGATCTGACACACACACACACGCTCACGTAGTACTGCAGCCCGCGCCGCAGCACCTCGCCCTCCACTAGCGCCGTCTCCGCGCACTGCTTCGATCTGACACACACACACACACGCTCACGTAGTACTGCAGCCCGCGCCGCAGCACCTCGCCCTCCACTAGCGCCGTCTCCGCGCACTGCTTCGATCTGACACACACACACACACGCTCACGTAGTACTGCAGCCCGCGCCGCAGCACCTCGCCCTCCACTAGCGCCGTCTCCGCGCACTGCTTCGATCTGACACACACACACACACGCTCACGTAGTACTGCAGCCCGCGCCGCAGCACCTCGCCCTCCACTAGCGCCGTCTCCGCGCACTGCTTCGATCTGACACACACACACACACGCTCACGTAGTACTGCAGCCCGCGCCGCAGCACCTCGCCCTCCACTAGCGCCGTCTCCGCGCACTGCTTCGATCTGACACACACACACACACTCACCGACTTTCAGAAGCGGTTTTTTACCTAGAGGCCGGCCGCTCAGAGAATGCGTTTCTGATAGATCATGATCGAATGGGCGATGTAACTTTGACCTGGTGTACATTTTACGGCAAAGTTGTAAATATATTTTATTTTCCTTAATAACGATTGATAACATAAAAAATTTAATAATTATGCACACTTACAATAACCTTATTCATTTTGGGTTAAAATTATTAGAATTATTTAATTATCAAATATAAAAACAATCGTTTTTAAAAGTCAAACCACATCAAACTACTCTATTTCAAGGTTATGTCAACTGTTCGTTTATGTAGTGATGTGACAAAATAACGCGGCAATTATAATCGAATATATTTGTAATATTAATATAATCTGTCGGTTTAATATAAAATAAAGCGTTATAATATATGATATTACTACTGGTGTCCGACCGAATGTTCGGTTTCGGTTTCGATTTCGGTCGAGTTTCGGCAAAAAACGAGTTTCGGTTATGTTTCGGTTTTGGCAGCAAACCTGCCGAAACTACGACCGAAACCGAGACTGCATTCGGGAGTTTCCGCGCTCTGCTCGGGTGTGTTCGGCACGGTAAATAACATCCAAGCGACGATGACATTTGGCCGCGTCCACGTGCGTAATCATGTCGTAACCTGTTTATTTGCAGTGCATATTGTTTGTTGTGAGTTCGTGTGATATTTTTTTAATTCGGTAAGATTTATCATTTAAATAATATAAGAGTACCTCGAAAAGTAATTTAATATAACATAGGAGTACCTAGATTATATAAGAATTAAGTTTACCATAAAAAAGGAGACGTTCAAAAAATGTATAGAGCCTGGGATTAAAATAATTGTAAATTTGAACAGCAATCTGAGTTGCATAGGTTAATAGAGCATAATTAATTAAATTTTTGGTGTATTTAAAATAATTTTACACCCCCCCGTTTTTAAAAAAATTGAAATTGAAAATAAGAATCCTTAATGCAATATTATGATTATTGCAATTGGCAACCCCATGGTCAAATGACAATTGAGCAACCAAAAAAATCAAAATTATTTCGACGCTGTCAATCAAACTGATCAATGACAATGACATCATGACGTTTCCCGTAATTATATTTTTTTCCACGCGTTTTGTTATTACACTAATAAGATAACAAATATTTTTTGTCATAATTACATTAAGCTGCAGCTAGAATAATATTACAAGAGAAAAGTACTGTAACAGAATGCAATTATTGACGTGATTGCAATATTTATACTGCTTAGGAAACGGATAATTAAAGGTAATGTGCGTTTTGTTTTTCTATTACATTTTTTTGATTTTTACAAAAATGGTTGCTCCTAAAATTCGTGTTTAGTTAAATTCTAACAGCTTATTAAATAAGCTTTCCAATGAGGTATATCACATTGGTGTTCAAAATTCTAGCCCACTTTTGACCTCTCCTTTAAAATCTTAACATTTTGTGGTTAATTTAACTCTTTCGCTAATGCTATATGTAAACAAACATTAGGTAAATAGTATTAACTATAATGCATTAGTGGTGATAATATTAAGGATTTAGAGTTTCGCGTCAACTAGGTACCAATATAATAGTTGTTTTTTTTTTTACATATAAACACATATAATTAAACGAGTAGATGCCTACCTAGTTATCCATATAAAAATTTTCAATTTAAAACTTTATCCATAACAGTTCACGAATATAAATAGATAATTTAAAATACATAGAGTACCTGCTGATTAAACCTAATAGAGAACTTTTCTGTTGTTGTAGTATTGAATTATCTATTATGAAAGGACAAATGTCGTTAAAAAACAGCATTTGGCAATTTTTCGAGAGAAAAGTTTGGCTGATTCATCTAAAGCCAAGTGCAAACAGTACAATAAATTATATTCACTTCTTCTGAGCTTAGAAGGCAAATTATTTCCGGTTTGAAACTACAATTGTCTAAATTCTATGAACCAGAACATAAGCAATATCTAAAACGTCAGTTGGAAATGGATGAACACAAATCTGAAGCTAAATTAATCGTCAACATAACGATTAAATATAGATGAAGTTAATTTGTTTTTAGGATAAAAGTGATTTATATTCTTTTGTTCATTACTTAAATATTAAGTACCTATCCATCTTTATAACTATTGTGATATTAGGTAACAACATAAATAAATAAGTATTAAAGCTACCTATGAATCTACCTTAAAAAAAAAAATTAAAACTGACTAATTTTAATATATTATCTTTATTTTTCTCTGAAAACATGATCCATATAAGAAAGTTTCAGTTTCGGTTTTGGCCGAAACTGAGACCGTTGCCGAAATTCGGTTTCGGTTTCGGTCGTAAAAACCAGTTTCGGTCGGACACAAATTACTACTGTTAAACGGCGCCATCTATCATCGACGCATGGCACTCCTAACTGCATCTTCTAGGATTATCTATCGACGATTCCATTGTGCTAAGCAATAAAGTCAAAACTTCAGCTACCATTTTAATTTCATACTTTATAAAATATGAAATAATTATTTTTTCTACGCAGTCTTTGGCATGGTATCATCTCGCCCGACCCAGGAACCATCTGCTGCAACGATGCGCACCCACAGGCGTACAACTACCTATTCCATTGAACTGTTCAAGAGTGTAAAAAACTAGATAGGCGTTTCGCCTATGCCTACTGTGCTAATCCTATACCTAGCTTCTAACTGCTATTAGCAAAAATTAATAACAAACTGGACGCTGAGGGTCTGTTTAATGTTGTGACACGCCCTAAATAAGGAAAAGTAACAGAGATAAGGTACACTAAAGGATAATTTGTAGAGAGAGAAAGCGCGCATGGAAAGAACAATTTGAAGCGGGGCACGCACTCCCGTGCTTCTGTCTATATACCATAAGACAGGTCTATATACCATAACTATGGAAACCAGCTTATTACCGTATGTTAGTATAGGATCCGCTTATAAAAATAAATGTATAGCCCATCAAAGATACCTGTGTAGACGTTTGATCTGTCGACGCCACCGGCGCAACAGTTCACGGTTGCGCTGCGCAGAGAAACTGTTGCGCCACTGCGGCTCAGCTGCCATTAACTCTTCGATCACCTTTTGTAGGTCCCGGAAAGCCCTGAATACAAAAAAAAAGTATCTTCTTAAACACCAGGGCGGGTATAACTCAGGTTTAGGGATGGTATCATTCCTGAGAGTTGTAAAAAAGTTGTATATAGGGCGTGTTATAATTCTATCTTGAAACCGAGATCTTTTAAAGAGGAGGGTGGGTGGCCAACTTGATGAAACCCAAGATCTACTGTTTATGGACAAGACCCTACTCATTCCGGTAGCTTCTGGCGTTAGCTAACGGATTGCTCTACGTTTTTGTATATTATACCTTGTGCTAGACTATTCTATAAAATGCCCATTTTGTTTATCAAAATCACATATATTCGGGAAGAGTGTTAAAATAGTACATATATTATTATGTATTACCGGATCCGCCGTTGATGTGTGTGTAGCGCGGGTATGAGTGCCACGTGATGCATGTGCAGAGTCAAGAACCAGCACACTGTCTGAAACTTCGCCTCCGGCCACTTGTGGTTCGGATCCTTATCTAAAATACCAACAAAAACAATTTTCTTTTCATAAAACGTGTTCTAGCTGTCTCTTCAAAAGGCTATTTTCTCTAAGCATCTACGCGCCGTAAAGAATTTTTTACAATATTCAGATTCGGGGCTCAAATCCTATCGAATGACACCGAGTAGATTTAGAATAGCAGGGAAGTACGAGTACCTAACTTATCTGGTTAAACATGCTATTAAGTTCAATATCCTTGTTTATTATTTTTCTATTTTTTATAACTCCTTAGATGTTTGTTACTTACTGAGCGAGTCGAGCCAGTCCTGCGCCTCCTGCGCGGTGAAGTAGAGCCGTGTCTCGTCGCGCACACTGACCCACGCGTCGGGCTGGAACGAGTACAGCGGGTACACGCGCTCCAGCTTTATGCGCACCGACAGCAGTTGTAGCACTGAACACACGTTCAGCATGAACCCATCACCTGCCGACGTTTGTACTTATATAGCATACGCAATTTCATCTTTAGTACCAGCTGCATCTGGTTATAGGGCAATCAAAATATATTATATAGCTCAGGTTTAATCAAGGGCGATTCAGGTCGATACTTAGTTGCGCGGTGCACAACTAAGTACCTACCTAAATCACTTAACACGATAGATATAGGGTTAAAGAATACTAAATTAGATGAATGAATCTAAATTCTAAGTCACACTTAAAAGTATATTTTACAAGCCTTATTCAAACTGCTAAAGTTTCCTTGCTAAAGAATCCTATTCTGAGGTGTAAATTGCGCTGAACCAGAAAGATGTATACTAAGTAACAACTAGTAATAATAATAATCAGTTAAAGTATTTTTTTTGTTCGTATATCCTGCTTAACGTTGCGAACTCTCCCATCGACATTTCGCCGCTCTTTTGTCTGGACTTCGTTGGAATCATTTTTGGTTTTATAGATAGTGGGGGTTTATCCAATGAATAACTCCCCCTATTCTTTGGAGAAACGTCTCATGAGATTAGGAATGCTATTCCTTCTCAGTCTTGTGCAAGTTTCACTTCCACCACTGGATAATTATGCAGCCAAAACATTAAATTAAATAAACTTGTTTTGGCCTTTATCTTCCATACATTTAGCCGGTTTTCGATCACATCAATATGCTTTTGTAGGTTTGCAGACGCAATTTTCGGTTTCCCGTCTTGTGACATGACTCAATTTCATCTGTCAATGTGGCAATGAAAGTACAACATCATACAAATAAGACGCACATTGTATCAGCGACTAGATAGGAACCTGTTTCCTCAAAGCGATCGTAAACATAAATATTTACTCGATAACCGTCACCTACAGCAAATTTAATGATTCGATCTTAATCTCGGAAAGCAAATTATTTTGGATTCCTGCCAATACAGATTCGTCTAATAGACGAGCGCGAGGTGAGCGACATTTAGAAGAAATATTAGTGGTCTATTTTCGCCAGTAATTGCACGAGACGTATGGCGTAGAACAGAAACACATCGCCAATGAACCATATTTATTATCGGCGTTTCGGCGTAGATAGATAAGTAAACTAACTTATGTAAGTAGCTACAATATTATGAAACTACATTTTAAAGTCTTTGTCGGTATCACAAAATTACAAGTAATGTTTTTTCTTTTTACAAGCTTTTATTTAATTTAAACATTTTTTTTTCCATAATTAGACGCACACCTTATACTGACACTAACTTACTGTTCAACTTATTTTATTGTCCTTGGAGTGGAGGCCTGGTGATCCATAACACAGGGTAACCATATCCTAGCTTGGACACTAGTCTCTCACCTTATGTTAATATTATTTTTATTATTTCTTTTATTTTACGTTTGTAATAAGTATTGGAGTTTGTATTTGTATAAAGATATATTTTCATTATTAAATTGCCGTGTGAGTCTGTATTGGTCATCTTGAAAGCTGAAATAGAAACACTTCCTGGCGTTTGATTTTGACCAAATTCGGCACCTTTGGTGACACTGCAATATTACGGAGTGGGTCATATTATGAGTTTGTCTGTTGGCGGAGTCGGAAATTCTTCACAAAAACTCTTACATTAAACAATATAAACCTATCGAGTTTAGGCTCATTTTTTATGATGACAAATGCGGTTAGATTTTTTATAAGAACACTTTTTTTTAATAATTCAATCCATAATTATTTGAAAAAACTAACTTAAAATGGTTGATTATTATTAAGGGCTCCCATATCCAAACTATTGTTTTTCTTTAGTTAATGATTGCTTGTTGCTGCGCGCAGTTGAGTTGTAGTGTTGAGTTCTTTTTCCAAGGCTTTTTCTACGATAAAATTATAGCTTTATCCAATTTCCCAGAGTGATAATATATATCATCGTTAGTTTGGCAGTGAGGTAGATTTTCCAAAGCGACATTCACGCGGTCAGCGGGTAGTCTCGTCCAAAGGTGGAAAGAAAGAAGAAGAATTCTGGTGTAATTCACGAGCCAGACTTTTCGCTTGAAAAAATCTAATAATCTTCTAAGGTATAATAAACGTGGGCTTACCGGCCAGCGATCTTTCATCAGTCTGCAGTTGCGCTCTTCTCTCGTTTCTCTGCAGCAGCGCGGCGAAGTAATTGAGCAGCGGCTCCCTCGCTTCAGGACACAGCAGGATGTTGTGACAGATGTTGTGCAGAGTGTTGCGGCTCGCCTCCACTTCGCGCTGGAGAGCGAACGCGAGGCTCCGGTCGCCCGACCCCGTCGCGAACAGACGTTCCGCGAGACGGGGATTCTCTTCCGCGAATAAGGATATCTGTACATTTAAATATGAGTTATGGTTATTTGTGAATACAAAAAGAAGTCCTAAAACATATTAAGACCTCATCTGATGTTAGACAGTTAGAAAATTGTACGTTTTCAATCTTCCAAATGATTTTTAAGTAAATTCTAAGACAGTAGTAACTACTGATTGTCTCGTTGTTTGTTTAATAGCACTACACTTTCGGCTAAACAGTCGAAAGCGCTTGGTGTTACTTATAATCCATGAATTTATACTGTAAAATATTAGATTAATGGCTCAAATAAATAGAAGTGAGTGTTACCGCGAAAAATGGTCCTAAGAAGCTGACGCGCGCGATCTCCCTGCCCGGCGCGTTGGTGACGGGATCGGGACAGAGGCTCGGCAGGCGAGCCAGCAGCTCGGGCACCGGCCGGCGAGCCAGGCGCGGGCCCGCGCGCAGCTCGCACAGCGCGCGCAGCGCCCGCAGGCACGCGCCCGAGCCGCCCGAGCCGCGCCCGCCGCCCACTGGCGATACGCACAGCCGCATCTCCTCACGGATGCCCATCAATAGTGGCACGAACACCTGCCCACCGACACTCGATATTACTCTTCGTCATCATTTTATGAACACGGACACGCAACAGGTACAAGAATTTAAACTCCAATCAGATCCTAACTTGAACCTATCTATCCTATTGTTAACTGACCTATGCCAATAGGAACGGCAAAATCTGTTAGTGGTCTGTGCTATTAGTTTGTCTTTATTAAATGTACGATATATTTTCAAAGTTACAATGCTGAACCGATTTAGATGCATTTTAGATGGAGTAGATAGCCAATATAAACATTCATCCTGTTACTTTATTCGAGTCTGAGTAAAAATAGACTAATGCTTTTGCACGATCGGAGCCGTGGGCGGTAAGCTGGTAACTTATATAAACTTATGTAAGGCTATATCACAGTAGCTTCTGTATGAAAATATTGAAATATTATACAGCGAAGAATATATTTTCTTCAGACTTAGCGCCCACTCTACACGCGACGACAGTACGAGGAAAATAAACAACCTAATTACTGAGGGACTGTTACTCGGAAATCTATTGTGTTTTCTGCTACCCTGAATTATTAAATATTAGTATTTTGCAACTTACCATATTATTATTATACATTGAATTTACCTCGACAAATTTAATAGAAGAAACTAGGACTTATCACGTAAAACGTAGTAAATCGACAGAGGCAGAAAACCATTTCAAAAAACATACATTATGCAGTCATTTATTCAGGCGTCAAATTAGCATTTCAAAATCTTTCCGAACAATATGTTTGTTGGCTTGAACATTAAATATACGACCTAAGATATTTGTAACTGAACTAATAAAATTTTGAATAACAACTAGTTTCCTTTACACAACAGAAGAGCTGATGCTGTGACAAATAGGTAATTCAAAGTCACTGACCTCTTCGAAAATCTCCTTGTCATTGTAGGTGGCGAGTACGAGCTCAGGGATGAGCCCCGTGGGAGGTGAAACCACCAGCATGTACGGCAGCAGCGGCGACTTCTTGCACTTCTCCAAACCAAACTGTCCTTGCAACACTAACACTAAGTGGTTCACTAATAAAGTCCTCAAACTCTGCAGCAAATCACTTAACGGTGGCTCCGAACTCTTCTTTTGATGATCTCGTTCATACGAGTTAATATTTGTGTAAAAACGTACAATATAGCTTACTGCTAAACCTTGGGTAGGAATAGTCTTTGGTAGTGGTAAAGACGGCGTGGGGCATTCTGCTTTGTCTTCTGGTTCAGAGGACATCTGTCCACCTGTCAACATTTCATCCCCACAATCATCACTAACTCTCTTCGTGGTTTCAGTAATTGCTATTAATTTTTGATTTAATGGATCTGCCCCATCAGCTATCTGTGTGATGACATCCATTAAAGCTTGTGATGCTAATTCCTCTAAGCTTAGTTTTGGATTGTCAAGCAGGCTTGCTGCTACTGAGTGAACAAATATGCCACCTGTAATAAATATAACTTTGATCTCACCTACAGCCAAATTATATAATAGGTGTAACAGCTTTGTGTTAGCATTACAATAGGTTTAGTTTTTCAGTTTGTAAAAGGTTAACTTACATAAGTTTAGGTGAATTGTTTTAAAGTTAGTTTTTGATATTAGTTTAATATTATTTTATTATGATAATATAAATAACCTCATGCATGACTTGATTTTTCTTTTTGAACCCTCCTCATAGACCAATAAAAATATAGTAAATATCAATATAATTTAATTTAATCAAAGACAAAATCAAAATTCGGAATAAAACCTAATTCCATCTTTGTTCCAATATGCTTGATTGCAATAATCAATTTCTTTGTTTATGAGAGGACAAATTACAAATTTCAACAGACCCATTAATTGTACTGTTTAAGGTTCCCTTAAGACAGCAAAAGGAATCTTCAACCACACAAAACATAAATAAAGCATGAAAGTGAAAAGCAAACACAGATAATTAATAAGGTTATCTTAATGGCAGTACATTAAGCTGTCCATTTCACTATGACACAGAGAACTAAACCTATTTTCACTGTCATCAAAAGGGAAGTTATTTATTTTAATGTTTATTTAGGCCTAACCTTCTGGAAAAGAAATTGCTGAAAATTCCTTATTTTTAATAGAGTTTATTCCAAAATAGATCCATTTGAAGTCAGGTTTATTTGTTAAGAAAGTTTTTACTACTATGTTGTACTTGGACACCTTCATATTATTTTAATTATTTTAAACAAAGTGTATAAATACCAGCACTGTCTTCAGACCATGACACTTGCAGGATCTTAGCAACTATGTTCCGTAGCTGTTCCTCAGTGAGCTCTGTGCAGCTTACTGTACGTGATCTGTGTATCTTCCGTGCAGGTGATGAAGTTGTGTCACTATCATCCACCTAACAGAAGAAGTAGTTTAGTCAATATCCCATTGCAGTATTACCATTGCATTGAATTTGTTGCCTTTATGGTTTCCAATTATATGGAACCTTATTTCACTGCCTTCTCCTCACCAAAAATCACTTGTAATCAAGAGTAAATCAGTATGTAGTTTGGGGTGAGTGTGTATTTTGTGATGTATGGGTATATAGGGCAGGCAAGTTTTAATGGAGATCACAATATCAACATTGCTTAATATCAGGCAGGTTGTGGTCAAATGTAGCCTATTTAAAAAAAAACTGTCTGTATGTATGTTCAAAACCTAATAAATGCATTTTCATGCAGTAACAGTGGGCAGTCATTTGTGCAGGTTTGTGTGTACAATTGAAATATGCAGTCCATATGAGTCTAGGGTCACTAGTATTGTGTATGAATATGAACTATATACTCACCTCCATGGGTTCTTGGTGCTGTTCTGACTGTGAGTTTCTTTCTGAAACATCATCTACCTCCATAGAGAGTGATCGTCTAGAGCAGCTTGGTGATGCATTATTAGGCCGAGGTCGCACAGGTGAGGGTTCCACAAACTGTGCTGGGGATATTGATCTTGATGTGCTATCATCTCTTACAGACACCCCCTCAGAGGGTACCACTGTTGACTGGGGTAGGCTCCCCACTCGTACAGAACCACAGCTCAATAAAGTATCATCACCCATAGAATCAAAACTGCTATACTGTCTTGTCTGTGACAAATCTGTCATTTTGGTATCAGGCATTTCATCTAGAAGATTGTCTGTCTTTTCAGTTACAATTAAACCATCCGCAGATATGTTGGTCTGTTCTGTAACTTCGTTTTTAACTTCATCAGAGTAGCTTGGTTCTTTGTTTGTGTTAGCTACATCAGGGGTTGTGGGTTCTGTAGAGCTACGAGCAGTGGGTGTGGGGGAAAAATGTAATGGTTGAGAAGCCGTCTGTACATCGAGCGAGGGCATTGAGGCTCCTGGGGTGACAGGGGGACTGATGGGTGCTGGCGTCGAACTGGACCCACTGAACGCTGCTAGGCGTGCCAGGCGACGTCTTCGTATCTGAAATCAAACCACATGTGGTTCTCCAGCACGTGTGTCGACCCTACACTCGCGCCAACGTTAAACACCAACGCTTTGTTTTGTTACGAAATTAGATTGGCCATACGCACTACGCCAAGGTTCGTTTACAAAACAAAATTTCCACTTACCTCTTCTTGACTCAGCTCACTCATGATGAAAGACTGTTATTTTACACGTTAGATAACACTAATTATAACCACTATTCCTTTGGATTTAGCTTCAAAATTTTGCTTTTATACATTGGACTGCAAGCCACACAACGGCGAGTCAGTCACCTCGCTCAGCTGTTTGACGTTTGTGTTGGTACAATGACGAGAAAGTATTGAAAATATACGCGTCATCGTTACCCACACTTCAACCCAAAAATTATCAATTTTCTGAGCCAATTTGATTTGAAGAAAAGGGATATAGGATACTACAAACAATGTGATAAAAAGAGAGAATACATTTTTTTTAATCTGTGCAGCCGCAATCAGTGGATAAATAATGTGAGGCTCAACTCAATCACTATCGGACCAAGAAAAAATAATTATCAGTTTACATTATGTACTCTGTGGTTATAATTGTGTCAAACTCAAAATGCAGTCAGAAAAATGACAGTGGTCAATGGCCGCATGTATTTGTAATTTGTTTACGTTTATTTAGAACTGTTTTCACTGTAGTTTTTATGAAATACAAGCACTGCATTAGAGTTTTAAAAACATAGAATTCCATTAAAAGTCTGCCAGAAAGAAAATTGAACAATTTCATAATGTGAAGTGCAGTTTAACGTATTTTGTCAAGAATGTAATCATTTACGGAATTCTGATTAATTTTGGTCGTGGCCTGAATTCCTTATAAATTGTTATACAAAATGACAAACTATCAAGTATCCGACCTGGTGGCGGGACTTAAGTCCCGCCATGCGGAAACGAGACATAAGGCCATTCGGGAGCTGCTACATTTCACCAAAACAGAACTTCGAGAGATGTCCCCAGAGTCACTGACGAAAGTGCTCGATGACTTCAACCAACAAATACATGCTCTAACTTGCAGCTATGACAACAACGAGAAAAAAGCTGGGATCCTTGCAATAGGTATGTTATAGCTAATAGGTTATATTCTCATTAATAAAAATAGGTTGTTTGTCAATATACTTATGTAGAACAATAAAGACGTTATTCAAGTAACTTTTTTGGCTAACATATTGAGGATGAAGCACTAAGTAAAATAAAATGTAAAGTTTTTAAAATTAAAATATATTTCTAAAATGCTAATAATTCTAAACATTAATTTCAGTTTGCCTGATTGCTGATATAGAAACCACAAAGTCTAGAAATTCTCGCTACTGTCTCTATTTAAGGAATATTTTTCCTTCAACAGACATAACTGTATTAGAGCTTGGTGCAAAAACTATGGGCAAAGTGGCCGTCACTCTTGGTATAAAAAGAGCTGAATTTATGGAGCAGGAAATAAAACGGTGTTTTGATTGGCTCTCTGAAGAAAGGAATGAGTGGAAAAAACTTTCAGCTGTTCTAATATTAAGAGAACTAGCTATTTCTCTTCCCTCATACTTCTTTCAACATGTGAATGGATTTTTTAATCATATTATGACAGTATTAAGAGATCCAAAAGAACAGATAAGAGAGGCTGCAGCAAAGGCTCTGAGAGCTGTGTTTGTTGTTACGGCTCAGAGAGAACAGCCTGAACAAAGTAATAAAGCTCACTGGTACATGCAATGCTATGAACAAGCTATGATCTCCTTCAGTGATCAATCAGTCAGAGACCGAGGCTTAAATAGAGATGACAATGTTCACGGAGCATTGTTGATACTTAATGAACTCTTACGATGTTCAAATGCTGCTTGGGAAGCAAAATACACATCGTTGATGCAGAAATTAGATTCGGAACAGGATGTGGCAGATGATATGACCTCTTTAAACAAAAAAGTACAAAATTTATGGAATACAGATCAATATATAGAAGAAAGAAACCAGCAGACAGTGATTTTTGAATCTGCTATTTGTAAATCACTTGTTACTGAAAAGTATGAAAAGATTTGTTCAGGTATGAGATACTCATAACTCTATCCAGATTAAGTAAATTGTTTATACTAATTTGCCCTGTAGAGGGAATACAGTTTGCTATTTTTGACTTGTTTACATTTAAACTTTACTTTTTGACTATAATAGTGCCCAATAAAAACTTATGCTGTACATTAGTAGAGGCTAATAAGCCTGAGCACAATTTTGTAAACACCTTGCTCACATCTATTTGTTACAAATTGCATTCGCGCATAAATAATCGGGTCAGTTGTTCGGTGAATGGTTTTGCGTATAACAAATCATTGCATAGTGATGAAAATGAACTAATTATAATTAAGTTTATAATAGTCATAATATTATTTTTTTCAGATGTAATGGCCCAACAAATATCAAGGACCCATAGTGTTCACCAAATGCTTCTTCTAATTATACCTAGGTTAGCTGCTTTTAACAAAGAAGCATTTGCAAAAAAGCATCTTAAATCAACCATAAATCATTTAATAACATTTTTACGTGGTAGAGAAAAAGAAAAAGCTATGGCATTTACCACTTTAGGCCTTATTTGTGTAGCAGTTGAGATTGATGTCCAACAATACCTGACGAGAATAATAGAAATCATTAAATTAACTTTACCACTCAAAGAAACTCCTAAAAAGCGAAATGGAACTGACACACCATTGTTTAATTGTGTAACTCTATTGGGTTTCACTATGAAGGAAGATGTAGCCAATGAAGTTAGGGAGTTATTGGACCCAATGTGTGCTACTGGATTGAGTCCACAGCTTACCACATGCTTTAAAGAACTAAGCCAAAATCTACCTTCACTAAAAAAAGATATCAGTAATAGATTACTGAATATGCTATCATTAATATTAAGAAAGAAGCCATATGCACCAAGTAATAGTGAGAGCCACATAGTCATGTTTTCAACTGCGTTAATGGTAGAACCTCATGATGCCACTAAGCTAGTACTAGCATTACGCACCTTAGGATCATTTGACTTTGAGTGGCATAATACTCTCATGTCTTTTATAAGGCGATGTACTGATTATTATCTTCTAAGTGAACAATATGATATAAGAATTGAAGCTGTAAAAACTGCAGCCAGATTATTAGTGAAAGCTGTTGAGAGATGTAGCCAAACTAACTCACGGACTTTAAATGTGCTTATAGATGAGTCTCTTGGAAAACTACTGTCTGTCGGAAGATCAGATTTCGATCACGAAGTTCGATATAGAGTGCTTGAAATATTCACAAACCCTGTGTTTGATAGATTCTTAGCTGTGGAGGAACATCTGAATTGTCTATTTATTGCCATCAATGATTCTAATAGCGATGTGAGTGAGCTTGCATTATGTTTAGTAGGAAGGCTCAGCAACATCAACCCCAGCTATACTATACCAACATTGCGCCAGCTCTTTGTGCAAGTATTGATGGAACTGCAGCACTCAGAGTCCACCAGAAACAAAGAGCAAGCCTTGAGAATGTTGAATAATATTATATCACATGCGCCGAGAATTACACGACAGTTTGCAGACACAATGCTAAATGTTCTAGTGCCAAAATTAAAAGCAGAAGCCAGTCATCCGATAATGGTATCTTCAATACTGAAAGCTATAGGAGATCTGGCTGAAGTAAATGGAGGTGGTAGTGCACTGGAACAATGGATGCCAGAACTATTATCAATCCAGGTTGAAATCCTTTCTGATCCTAATCAAATTGAAAAAAGAAGTCTTGCTCTTTGGTCGTTCGGCCAAGTGATTAGTGCAGCTGGACATGTGGTCACTCCTTATGAGGAATATCCACATCTATTGGAGAATCTTCTCAGCTTCTTAAAAACTGAACAACAGGCGAGAGAAAGGCAGGAAACCATCAGTGTGCTAGGTTTATTAGGAGCACTGGACCCATACAAACATAAACTAAACAAGGGACTCATTGATTTTCAAACTGTATCAATTTTAATTCCAGTTACAAATACATCAAATAACGATAATTTAGACACAAATGTAAGTGAAATGGTGGTCAACATGTCACCCCTTATTCTTGACGAGTTTTACCCAGCGATTGTGCTCACGTCGCTAATGAAAATGCTACGCGATCCCATGCTAACACAGCACCACGCAAGTGTTGTACATTCAGTCACATTTATTTTTCAATCCCTTGGTACAAAATGTGTGCCCTACATATCTCGCGTGACCCCGAGCCTGCTCTATGTAGTACGCACTACAGACAATAGCAATTTCCGCGAGTTTCTGTTGACTCAACTGGCGCAATTAATATCTGTCGTAAAAATACATATTCGGTGCTATTTGGAGGACATATTTGATATAATTAAGGAATACTGGACATCAGATAGTCCACTGCAATCTACCCTCATAATGTTGGTGGAACATATAACTGTAGCTATTGGAACAGAATTCAAGGTTTACGTTCGAAAGATATTGCCTAACATTTTGAGAGTTCTCAAATATGACAATAGTAAAGACAAAGTTTTAACAGAAAAGCTACTGCTGACCCTTCAGAAGTTTGAAAATAATTTGGATGATGTACTGCTATCAGTAATACCTGCAATAACTGGGCTGTTTGATGGAAGAAATATTCCGATGTCAGTTTCTAAACTTGCGATGGAAACTATGGAACATTTGTCAATGTACTTGTACTTGAAGCCGTATTCTGCTGTTATTATACAGGCATTAGCCAAAGTGTTAGATAACAATCCTTCCTTGAGACCAACTGCAATGGATACACTTTGTGCATTAATAGTACAGTTGGGACGTGAATACATCGACTATATTCCGTCCATGGACAGAATTCTAATAAAACATAAGATACATTGTACAAACTACATCGTGTTGGTGACACGCTTACAAGCTATTTCCACATTAGCCTCTGACGACGATTACTTGGATGAAACTCGATCGAGATTGAGAAACCAAAAGACTGATGTAAGTTAATAAACATTTATTTATTTTATTAATTAAAAAGTTGATGTTTTCTTATGTAACATGCTTCTTTCAGGTTGTAGGACACCAAGGAGATGTTCAGACA
This sequence comes from Meganola albula, assembly GCA_936450015.1. Lineage (NCBI taxonomy): Eukaryota > Metazoa > Arthropoda > Insecta > Lepidoptera > Nolidae > Meganola > Meganola albula. The sequence continues at coordinate 3,981,134 of OW388159.1, read as the reverse complement.
TTTCGGAAATTAACTTTAAATGTGAATGTTTTACGGAAATGTTGGTCAGTCCAAAATATTGTTTCGAAAGAAGACTGGATGGAATGGTTGCGACGTTTGAGCGTTGGTTTTTTGACGCAATCTAATAGTCCTGCTATAAGGTAAGTTTAAATTGCTTACAAACAATTTTGTAGTTTGAAGTATTTTTATACAATTTTGATATATCTTCCACAGAGCATGTTCAACCCTCGCTTTGAACTACCCGCAGCTGGCTAGCGAAGTGTTCAACGCAGCATTTATGTCTTGTTGGACAGAGCTTGACAATAACGCTCGCAAGGAGCTGGTCGAAGCCTTGGAGTACGCGCTAAAAGTTCCTGATACCCCAGAACTATCGCTCGCTATATTGAATTTGGCAGAATTTTTGGAACATTGCGAGAAAGGCGTGTTTCCAATACCAATTAAGTTGTTAGGTGACACAGCTATTAATTGCAGAGCTTATGCCAAAGCATTATACTACAAGGTAAGATACCATTTCACTCTGAAATTAAAACTTGGGAATTATAAAAACTCAACCTAAATGACTTATTTTATTTTTATCAGGAACAAGAATATCGAAAAAATCCATCAAAAGAAGTTGTAGAGGCTCTAATACTAATAAATAATAAACTTCAAAGGAACGAAGCCAGTTATGGATTACTAGAGAAAGTGATAAATCAGAAGAAAAATGGGGACAGTTCTTTTAACGTGCACATTAGGTGGTATGAAAAGATACATAATTGGGATCAAGCATTAGATTTGTATAATAAGAAATTAGATGTAGAACCGAAGGATGATGACTCCCGCTTAGGTATGATGAGGTGCTTAGAAGCTCTCGGTGAGTGGAGAAAGATAAGTAATGTCACGACCGAACAGTGGGATACCATGTCTCAAGACTTCAAACAGAAATCTGCTAAGATAGCCGCTGCGGCAGCATGGGGCCTGCAGGAATGGGATTCCATGCGAAAATACGTGGAGTGTATCCCTGAACAAACACAGGACGGTGCCTTTTATAGAGCTATCTTAGGCATCCACCAAGGAGAATGGTCGGAATCGCGTCATTACATCGATACTGCTCGGAGTCTTCTAGACGTTGAACTTACTGCCGTCGTCGGTGAAAATTACCAGAGAGCTTACGGAGCGCTCGTAAACGCGCAGCTGTTGACTGAATTAGAAGAAGTAATCACGTACAAATTAGTTGAGGAACGAAGGAATTCTATTCGCAAATGCTGGTGGCTCAGGTTACAAAGTGGCCAGCGCTTAGTCGAAGACTGGCGCAAAATGTTACAAATACGAAGCTTAGTTATGTCTCCACGACAAGACTTCCAGCCGTGGCTCAAGTTTGCAGCGCTATGCAGGAAAACTGGTGCAATCAACCAAGCACATAAGATTGTTCTTTCAATCTTGGGATGCGATCCTATCACCAATCCAGATATTCTTCTACGGACGCAAGATCCGAGAATCGTATTAGCCTATAGCAAGAACTTATGGGAAGCCGGCAATAAGCGCTACGCCTATGACGTCCTTCAGAGATTTGTAGATAATTCTGTATCTGATAACGATGAGCACTGTCGGTTACTAGCTCGTTGCCATTTAAAACTGGGTTCGTGGTGTGAAGCACTTCAAGAGATTAACGAATTGTCTATACCTGAAATTTTACGAAACTATGCAGCCGCGACCATTTTGGCACCTGAATGGTACAAAGCTTGCCATGCGTGGGCATGTATGAACTTTGAAACAGTATTATTCTATAAACAACAAGATAATCTTTCGGAAAGTAGTCTAGCAGGCGGCTCAGGGGAGAAGAAAGTGTCTAGAGCGGATTTCATAAACACCCATACCATACCGGCCATTGAAGGGTTCTTCAAATCGATAAGTCTGTCGAATGGCAGTGCGCTGCAGGACACTTTAAGACTCCTCACACTTTGGTTCGATCACGGGCACCACCCGACTATCTACGACGCGCTATTTGAAGGTATTAGACAGATCGATGTCAAAATATGGTTACAAGTAATACCACAGCTTATAGCTAGAATAGATTCTCCAAGAAGTTTGGTAGCAAAGCTGGTGCATATACTTTTAATAGACATTAGCAAACTACATCCTCAAGCATTGGTGTATCCTTTGACGGTGGCCACGAAATCTTCGTTTGTCACTCGGAAGAATGCTGCGAACTATATTCTTAAAACAATGTGTTCACATTCTTTGAATTTGGTGAATGAAGCCGCTGTGATATCGGAGGAGTTGATCAAGGTGGCCATTTTGTGGCATGACCAGGTAGTCATTGCGTTGGACGAGGCATCCAGGTTAGTAACACATTTCCCGCTAACTTTCACACCTGAAGATGAGGTAAAATGAGCAGCAGTTATAAAAAGTTATCACCCAATGTCTTATCTTGTATGTCTTAACATTTTCAGATTATATTTCAGCGAGAATGACTACCGCGGGATGTTTAAGACCCTAGAGAAGATGCATGCGATGCTCGACCACCCACCTGAGACACTGAAGGAAGTGTCGTTCATACAAATGTATGGCAGAGACTTGCAAGAGGCACAGCGCTGGTGCGAAATGTATAAGGTATGCTTTATTAACTTATTCATTCCAGACTAGCTTCCGCCCGCGGCTTCACCCGCGTGGGATTAGGTTAAGTAGCCTATGTGCTATTCAGACTTTAATCTGCCAAATTTAATCCAAATCCGTCCAGTAGTATTTGCGTGAAAGGGTAACAAAGATCTAAACAAACTTTCGCTTTTATAATAATTTAAGATGAAGGTAGCGGAAGATTCGAAACAGATACTAGTGTACGCTATTCAATAACAGATGTCGCCCTTTTTGTATATTTTTTTACAAGCACCATAGATTCTTCCTATCGCTACTAGATGGCGCTGCCTGTTTTATTTGTTAGGACAGATTTAGTAACATTTTTAGCTGTATCAATATCTAAAGCAAAATATTATGATATTTTTACACTTCGTACAGAGATCTTAAAAAACCTGTACACATTTGTATAATTATTAATTTCTTAGGTCCTATTCACTTGCATGATTTAGAATCTCTTTCTGCGTAGTTAAGCAACGAGCCTCGGTACCTGAACGAGGCATGGGATCTGTACTACCACGTGGTCCGTCGCATCGCGTCCCAGTTCCGGACGCTAACGTCACTGGAGCTGCAGTACGTCAGCAAGAGGCTGCACACCTGTAAAGACTACGAGCTCGCAGTACCCGGCTCATATGTGCCGAATCAGAAGATTATTAGAATATCGTATATACATAGCCATTTACAGGTGAGTTGTATTCGATTTTTGTTGAATTGGGGGCTGAGTCACCTTCATCCGTGGGAGTGCACCTTTTATCTGAATCCACACACGTGGTCCCCTGGTGGCACAAATGGTAATAAACTGGTGGTACGTTTTGGCATGGTTAGTGACCACCCACCAGTCAAAGCCGCACCGCCAAGTGGCCACACCGTGGTTTGGTGCGATGATGGTGACACTTTTTGAGAGCGAAGATCGGAATTGTTGCGCCTTTATGGTTTCTAATCATTTGGAGCCTTATTCGATTGCCACCTTCTCACCGAAAATCTTTTGTATTGGGCAGGCGCAGGCGCATTTCTCAGGCAAGTTGTAGTCAAGCTCAAGCCTATTTCAGAGCCTAAATTGTCTCAATTCGTAAGATAGTTTAAGAGAAGACTCGTGCCTAGCCGTGGGACACTAAAATGGGTTGAAACGAAGTTTCATTTTAGTCATTCGATTCCCCTGTGCAAGCCGACCCTTGTGTGTATTGCTACAGTCATTATCTTTCACAGGTGATCAAATCAAAGCAGCGTCCTCGACGTCTCACAGTACAAGGCTCCGATGGTAAACAATACATGTTCCTACTGAAAGGCCACGAGGACTTGCGACAAGACGAACGTGTGATGCAGCTGTTCGGGCTAGTCAACACCCTACTCCAAGCTGACACGAATACCTACCGCCACAACCTCGCCATACAACGATACGCTGTGATACCTCTATCTCCAAACTCTGGGCTTATAGGATGGGTTCCCCAATGTGATACCTTGTACAATCTGATCAGTGATTATAGAGATAAGAAGTCGAATAAGATGGCGTTGAACACGGAACAACAGATAATGTTGCGGATGGCGTCGGATTACCAGAAGCTAATGCTTAAACATAAGGTCAGTCCAATATAATAATAACTTTTTCACACATACACACAGCGCCATCTAGTCCTAAATTACGCAATTATATTTGCTTGTGTTATGGGTCCTAAGAACTGATATACCACTTACCTACATAGTTTTTTTTTCTAAAATTATACATAATTAACATTATAGATAAATTACATCTAGACACAACAAACAATCATGCTCATCACACAAAGATTTATCCTGGTTGGAAATCGAACCTACGACCTGAGGCTTAGCAGTCAGGGTCACTAACCACTACGTCACCAGGCCAATCAAATAATATAATAATATTACGTGTATGTATGTTGGAACGTACGTTTAGTACTCGTCTTTTGAGTATACTTTCAATTCTAAATGTCCTCTATTTTAGTTATAAGATGTAACAGTTTCATAACCGATTTTAATGATTGAAATTTATTATTTTTAGTTGCATACCTTTCAACTTACGTTACATTGTCCTTTCGATCGTAACATTTGTATGAACTTGAATAAAACTTTAAATCATTTCGATCAGAGAGGGAAGTTCATTTGGTGCATCTGACCTAGAAGCATCATATTTTTAACAGGTGGAAGTGTTCGAATACACGCTCTCTCAAACTCCGGGCAACGACTTATCGCGTCTCCTCTGGCTGAAGAGTCCGTCAGCGGAGGCGTGGTTCGAGCGTCGCACGAACTACACGCGGTCTCTCGCTGTTATGAGCATGGTGGGATACATCCTCGGATTGGGAGACAGGCACCCTTCCAACATTATGCTGCATCGCGTCACTGGGAAGGTGTTGCACATCGACTTCGGAGATTGCTTCGAGGTCACGCAGACTAGAGAGAAGTTCCCAGAAAAAATACCTTTCAGATTGACAAGGATGCTGATTAATGCTATGGAGGTAAAGTATATTGTTGTTGTCTTGTCCGCGTGATATTGACCTTGAAGTTGCAATATCGCGTAAGTTGAAATAACCGAACCGGTAAAATGAGTTTTATGGCATAATAAATTGGGGTCATTTTCCCAAATAACCGTTTGGACACTTAGGAGGTATTGCAGCTTCACCATTTAATTTTGAAAGTATCTCAAGTAATTGCTTCAACCCTTATTAGTGTCCCATTGCTGGACACAGATCTTCCTTGAACTGCATGAGTTGAGAAAGTTTAGCCCTTAATCAACAAGTAATACATGCTAACAAATACATACCGGATAAAAAGCATTTATATAAAATCATTTAATGCCCCCAAAGTGCAACACCTCTATGCGATGACAATGTCACTCACGTCACATTTCAAGAGGAGTTTTCTATTTTAGGCGATGTCATGTTGTCATTGCAAGGAGGCGTTATATTAATGCATAGGGTATGATACGTTCCTCAATGACAATTTTTTTTCACTGCCCTACCTTGTATTATTCTTATAGGATAAGGCAAGGTAATGTCTTTGAACTATTTTATAGTTTTAGGCCAATTTAGTTATCGTTGATATCAGATTTTATTAACTAAAAAGAATTACCTTAACTCCAAAAGGCACTCACTAGTATTCGATTTTAATTTAAAGTACCTATTCTTGCAAAAACCTTAAAATTTCCAAAACAGGAAAAGTGGGGTGCTGTTAGCTGAACTTGTACATCTATGGATGTATGTATGATTTCTCAAAAATCACACCTTATGAGTTCGTATTGACCATTTCACTATGTAGATTGGTATAACCCGCGCCAATAAAGTCTGAAATGGGAGTCCCCATGTGATTAAGAGGTAATGATTAGCCAATCATTACCTCTTAATCACACTTTATTGATGTATTTGGTCACACGCGTCAGTACTGCACACAAAATAGAGCAAATTTTAACTATATTCAGATCAGGTTTATGTTTATGCAACCAAGTGCATTTAGCACTAATATCTTGCTTCCTAGTTTTAAAACATGCAAAGGTTATCCATCTTATCTTTGCGTGAAAGACTAACAAACATACATTCAGACTTCTATACATTCTTACAAACTAAATTATAAGTAGCAAGGAGGATTTCTTTACTATGTAGATTGGTATTCCTTTTGACGGTGGGAAATGCTTTTCGCACCCCCTCGCGTCGGATGCGCACAGGGTGGGGGGTATGTGGGACTAACGTTTCTGGCTCGGGCGAGCGATACCCCCAGGGTCTCCAGCTGCAAGCGACCGAGCCCGGTCTACCCACTAACACCCTTTTGTGCCGGGCAGGCCGGTGGGTTAGATTGGTATACCTTACTGACAATGAGTTTCTGAAAATAAACCTTCAGTTATTGGTCTCTACATACTCTAGTATAGACCAATAATAACTTTAATTACATAATGATGTAACTTATTTATCATTCTATATCAATGTCTTTGAAAAGTTAATCTTGTATTATAACTAATCAATATTCGTTATCAGAATATCATTTAACAATGACCAATAACCACTAGCATAACACAACTAACCCATTACTATAACATGCACGTAACAGGTACCTTTGGTCTAGTGGTAAGTGTGCTCGCTATAACAACAAGGTTCCAAGTTCGTATCCCAAGTCGACGAAAAAGACGTTTCTAATAACTCTAAATGTTTAAACCTAGCTAAAATCCACCTCGACCACTACAGGTAATTCGTAATCACGAGTGAATTAGGCAGACGCGATCCATCGAAAATTATATCATTGCTTAACACCAGGCAAGGAGTAGTCAAGCGAAAGCCTATTTCAGAATAATAATAAAAAAACTGCATCAATATCGGTCCATTCGTATAAACCTTACAAGGCCATAAAATTGTACACAGATGCACAGATCTCCAAATACTGTAGGAAATTGTAATCGTCAAAAGTTAGCGGTGTATCGGGGAAGATAGCATTTTTTGGTTCTAGTCCCTGAACTAACCGATCAAAATTAGTTGTGGTCTGACAATATGTAGTGCTACGATATAGTCGAGCGCTCATCCCAGCTATTCGGCGTCTATAGTTATCTGGTCGGTGGGGGCACTCCTTACTTCTCATACATTTTGCTAGCTCGGTCTCCATTCAAGAACTTGCTTACCCAAGCGGTTATCAGTTCTTCGGCCGACATTGCTAATCCCATGCCAGTTCAAGTTGAGCTTGCTAATTCTGTGTGCTATATCTATAACTATGTTTGGTATATTCTACATTTTCCGGATATTTCGGTACTAGGTACAATATAATTTAGATTAATTAACGTTCTTAATCAAAACCTCGTGATACATACGAACAGTTTTAGCTGTTTGCCATTAATTGATTCAATTAAGCAACGCAATTGATGAGCCTGGAGTCAGTAACTTCGGAACTTGTAATACTAGCTTCTACTCGCGACTTTGCGTTAATTATCTAAAACATTCTGGATAGGATTATGATTTACAGGAATATAATCTATAATATTATATATTTATACCTACATAGTATTAAAATTAAGTCGCTAGCCGCATCTGTACCTCTGTTAGTAGTGTAAGTAGGTATTTAATGGATATATTTTTATCTGTGCCAAATGTAAAAAGAAGTAAGAAACATAACTCTTTGTTTTTTTAATGTTAGGTGTATAGAAAGTATCGGAATAATCAATTGTCATTGTGACTGATCAAATAATAGTCCTTTATAATTAGGTAATTCCCCTTAGATCAAAAGATCAACTGATGATGATACCAGACAATAGAACAATTACTATCGATAAAGAAAAATGATAATCTTTTGTGTTAATAATCAAAAATAACATCGTCCGCGCGAACATCATCAGACGTGGGTTTCCTTGTAGGTCAAAGCAGAAGTTAAATAACTACTTAATGTACACTGACGGCTTTATTCATAAAAATCTTTTAGGACTCTTTAGTTGAAATCTTGAAGTCTTTAGTATAAATGTTAAAATGACATTTATACTAGTAAGAAAGTTGCCTTTTAGTCCTACCGAGGCCCATTCTTTGACTAGGCGAGTTAGTTGTATCATTTTATCCGTGTACATTTGTACTGTTGAAACAGAGGCATAGTGTTTTCATAGTCAGTAACGGTCACTAGTAGTCACTAGCAGTTCTAAAGTCCTGCAATAGTTCTGCACTAACCGAGGACTGTTTTTGTGAATCTTATGCGCACAAGGATCATCGTCGGATATTGCCACACATCACATGTATTTAGACCAAAGATTTATTATCTCATGCGTTTTAAAGGTCCGGAGCTCTATAGCTCTGAGATAAAAGTAAATATCTTAGAACTACAAAATAAAATGAATAATTTATTGTCTCCATCAAAACTCAAGAATATGACAAAAAGTTTGTTATTTATCATAAGTAATTATGAAATCTGAACTGTGAATAACGTAATTAATGGGTAATGCATTGTGTTAGGTGACGGGCATAGAGGGCACATACCGGTCAACGTGCGAGGCAGTGATGCACGTGCTGCACAAGCACCGCGACAGCGTGATGGCCGTGCTCGAGGCCTTCGTCTACGACCCGCTGCTCAACTGGCGACTCGTCGACACCGACCACCGCTCCCTCACTGAGTCCACCTTCTCATCAGACATCGACTCCTCGTACACCCTCCCCAGCCGCAGCAGAAACCACCTTCACTACGAATCAGTAGAAATACCCCCAGAAGCTAACCTCAATAAACGAGCACTCTCCATACTCAATAGAATTAGGGATAAACTAACTGGAAGAGACTTCCCGCACGTGGAAGCTGTAGTTAGCGTGCCTAAGCAAGTGGATTTACTAATTAGACAGGCCACGAACAATGAAAATTTATGTCAGTGTTACATTGGATGGTGTCCATATTGGTAATCAATTAATCATTTATTTTATATAATCTCCAAAAAATAAAATATTAAGTGTGACTTATAACATGTAAATAATACTACCTAATTATCATGTATATGCTCTTGTCGGGTGTAAACCATTTTATTGTTATGGCTGGCTGTAAAATAAATGCGGAAATAACATTATTTATTTACATCTGACGTATTATAATTGTATTACACTGTGTGTATAAATAAGTAAAAAATAGTCATTCAGTAATAGTTGGTTATTATCTATGTTATTTGTATTGTATAAAAATAATCATAAGCAATTTACTCTTTGATTAGGTATTTATGTTTAGAATAAAGTATGATACACAAGTGCATTAATTCTCATACTTTTTACTTTAATTGTAAGTATACTTATCTCGACTTTTTGACAGATATGTAGAATAAGATTTTATCGTACTTACTTACATATTGTTGTATGTTATGAAAACTTTAGGTATATTTTAAGCATTTCCTGAATTCAGTATTTTTATGTTTACCACCGAGCTCTTGCAACTTGCGAACCTACTCTTGTCTTTAATTACGGGTATCTTCACAGTGAGGCAAAATAACTGAAGTTATCAAATCTATCTGATATTGTCTCCTGTGTCTAAAATAATCCTAACTACAGTCTGTAGCCAAATCAGAGATATTACGTCTCTCTCTTTGCCTTCTTACTCTCTTTAACTATTTTGCTATGAAAATAAACGAGTATTAGAATTTGACTAAAGGCGAATTTAAAATAAACCAACAAACGAACGTATCCCATCTGATAAGGGTAGAATGATAAATAATTTGTCTGTTTCGTGTAGGGTTGGCACATATTTACCTGAAGATGCGTTGCGTATTACCGGTGGCGTAACGCTTATAGTGAAACAGTCGATCTTCCACACTTAACCGATGCTGCGTTAGCGCAACGTTCGATGCGTTCAACGCATTATCGGATATGCGGGTGTGAAAGGTTGAATTTGTCTTCTAACGCATTTTCCGTCAGATATGTACCAACCCAATTGACCGAATAGACGCAACTGATGCGTAGAGCGTATATACCTACCGATACGAGCGATACTAAACCTACCATAATGCAAAATGTTCGAATGAACCGCACTTTAATTACAGTGCGCGAGTAACAAAGTGAAGTAACAGCTGAAAAGGCAATTAACATTTAATTTTCATTGCACTCGTTTATTTTCATTACACTTTTTTACGTTAGTTGTTGTTTATAATTGACCAAAGTCTACACTCGAGGTTTTTTGTAAATACGTTAGTGTACGCCCACGTAAGACGCGAGGCTATTTAAATTGGAACACTACCTACTAGATATAAGTGTGTAAATATGTGTATTATTACGCAATAAAACTGTTACAGCTTTTTAATTTGGTTTTTAATTTATTTCAAGTGCGTCATCATTTCAAAATGCCACCAAATTATATATATTTCTAGTAAGTTCATTCTATAATACTGTCTTTTAAAAAGTCGACGTAGGAAACGGGTAGCAGTTGGGATATACTTGTGCACATCACTTTGTCAAGGGTGGGTCTGCTGAGGTATATTTCTATATCTCCATTGGAACCTCGAAACTCGCTCAATGTCTGTCTGCAAACACCGCAGGGCGCTGTGAAGGACTGCTGGTACGCTACCACCGTCACTGTCTTGAACTTGGTGTAACCGTCACTCACCGCCTTGCACACTGCGCAGCGCTCGGCACATATCGACGGAGCCAACGTCGAGTTCTCTATATTACATCCTGTGTAAACTTTATTGTCTTGTTCTGTTTCTATAGTACACCCCACAGCGAAGTTTGAATAAGGTATGTACGCGTGTTTTCTTGCTTCAGCTGCGTCTTTTATCAAACTCTGAACATGTTTATCTGTAAATCAGAATAATTATCTTTTTTGATAAACGTGACAGTTGATAACAAAGTTTGTAATCATTACAATTGAAATGAATTAATAGATTTGCCATCCGTTTGCTATAGTCAGCTACTAACTCCCCCTATTCATAAACGCTTTATAAGCCCGAAGCTAACAGGTTTATATGATTTTTATGAATAAATATATGGGTAGGTATATGCATTTAGGCAAATAAATTATTTGCAATTAATTATAAGCAGTGTTCCAGTGGTATCGTGTTCGCATAATAACGAGGGTCCGGGTTCGATTCTCGGGTCAAGCAAAAACTACTTTTCTAATATACTCAGAAAATCTTAGTTGTAGCTCGAACGTTAGAATTGTGCTCGATGAACGGCAATAGGCTCGCCTCCTAAGACGTATGTGACCTAAACATAGCCGGCGAAGAGTGGGTGATATTCACCTCTGCCTACACCTTCGGGTAATACAGGCGTGATGATAATAATATGTTGTGTAAATTGGGATCTTTTCAATAGGTGCACATCTCAAGTAACTATCTATCTATACTTAATTTTTACACAGTATTAATTTAATATTATCCAAATATATCCCTCTGTATGTATCTTCTAAAGTACTCGACGGAATTTAATACGGTTTTTGCCATCAGTTCTATAATATTTCAAGGATGGTTTATTATTAAATATACTTAGTACATTATTGCAACCGTGTGAAGCTAGGTAGGCTGTTAGTACTTAATTAACATTGAAATGCAACGCTTTTTCGTCGTACTCTTTGGGTAAATGCAACTATCATATCTAAAATGTAGGTCAATAGCAATGTTATTATTAGGTAGTCTTGCAAAAATATCTTTCTAGCCAAACGCAATAGTAAATGTTATAGTTACATTACTGCACGTAACATTTTCTACTTTTTCGTACTGCACATATAATAAAAATGTAATCTAATATCAACAATAATTACTTAATAAAATCTACTTACTCAAAGAGCTGAATTCAACGACTTTAAATTGATCCATGGATGTCGCGTGGTAATTTATACGTAGCGCGGTCGAGTGCACCCAACGCTCTCGCGGTCACCGGCCAACTGATTCAAGCAAACGATTGTTGATTAGATAATATTTTATTTATGATTGAATATCCCCTGTGTTGTGACGTACCTACCGCGCACCGTGTGATTCTTTTACACAAACAATTGCGCACTTTATTCACGTTTTTATAATGTTAGATAGGTACCTACGTTTATTTTAATTAAAACTTATTTTAAATAATAATATTTTTATTTGGTAAAACAAAAACTTAAATTTAATTTGACATAATAATATATGTTTCAACTTAGGTAGAAAAAAATAAGATATCACAATTACACAAAGTAGGCACTATTAAAAAATTTTTTACCCCGTCATATAAGCTCAATATAGTTAAAATAGGTTTATAATCCGTTTGTCTTTGTCTGCCATCTTGACATTTATACTAGTAAGAAAGAGACAATTCCATTTTAACTAAAGAGACATAAGATTTTTATGAATAAGACCGTTAGTCTACACTGACGGCCGTATTCACAAAACTTACAACACATCAAGACTCGCTAAAGTACGATTTGACAATCCTTATTAATATTATAAATGCGAAAGTAATTCTCCTGTTTGTCGCGCTTTCACGCCATAACGACTGAATCGATTTGGACGAAATTGGTATGGAGATAGTTTGAGACCCGGGGAAAGACATAGGATAGTTTTTATCCGACTGCGCAAAAAGAGTTTAATGGTTTAGCGAGATACGCGCAGGCGGAAAGCTAGTCTTACTATAGCGAGCCTTTAGGTGAGTTATAAGTTTTTATGAAAAGGGGGTTAATTATATTTTTTTTAAATACTTGCATAGACCAAGAAAAACTCCCTAAGGGCTCGTAGATGCCGTACACAAGGGCCAAGCTCAAGAGGACTTCGGACTCCGGCCACCAAGGAAGGCTAACTTCCGATAGGTAATTGCAAACTTTAAAAATATTGATAATTTAAATTCACTTAAATCCAAAGACAAACCCCACTCAGTTCCTAACTAAAATCTATAATAGATATAGAGCGATTACCTCGCTCAAATTGTATTTAGCTTGTTTCGAAAGTTAACCAGTCTGCTTGTGACAAAAAGCGGTGTAATTCGTCGAAACGTCAAACTAAAAAAAAAGGAGATTGAATCGCCCATCAGTATAAATTTAATAACACAACGCATAAGTTTATATTATACACATAATTAAAATTGTTTTTCTCACTTGAACCATTGTGGGTCTATACTCCTAATTAGATTTGGTATCCGAACCTGGAACGATGGTTGGTATTTTCGTGTCTGTTAGAAGAGTTTACCTAACCTACTTTACTGACCTCCAAAAGTTCAACAAAAATCAGTAAAGTAATCCCTAGTGTTTAAGGAGATATCTACTTGAATAGGCAATAGAAAAGTTATTAATTATTTTTCGTTCTTAGCTGCTAGTATATTAAATACTTTATTTAAATGCCACTTATTTTTGCCAAACTTATTTTGGCGATAGTCTTAAACCTAATTTCTAGCACAATTAGCTTAAACACTTAAGATATTTGAGTTTCCTTTAATAAAATAACATGTGTCAATCTAAATCTAGTGCAACCAAGTCTTATTGCCTTGCTAAACTAAACTTTCTACCAGAATGGGCACCAGCCGACATAACACTGGCACAAGTTCTCGTTGCTCGTCGCTTGCTGTATCAACAGTTCTACCTGCTTCTGGACTGAAACAATCTCATCAATGTGCGGGAAGTCGCGGCCGGTCAACTTGTCCCGCACTCTGTTCACAATCGCTAAAGCACGCTTGTTTAGATTTGTTTCAGCGGGTTGATCCAACGTGTCGTTTAAACCTATATGTATACGGCTTCGGCTTGGTTGCGGCGAGGATGTCGGGTCCGATGTGGAGCATATCTCCGCGTCAGCTCTCGACCTGCGGCCGGCATCAATAAGCCTCCAGTTCAGCAGCGGATCGTATACGAATGCTTCAAGAACAGCCATAACGCTGTCTTTGTGGCGATGCAACACTTCCATTACAGATTCGCAAGTTCTTCTGTATGTGCCTTCGATGCCCGTCACCTAGAAAAAAGAATCCAATCAAAAATCAGTTAGTCAAATCAATATTTTACGTATTTTTCTATACTATGATAGTGTTAATCACCTCCATAGCATTAATCAGCATTCTCGTTAATCTGAATGGTATTTTTTCCGGGAACTTGTCTCTAGTGACAGCTACTTCGAAGCAGTCGCCAAAGTCGATGTGCAGGAACTTTCCGGTGACTCTATCCAGCATGATGTTGGAAGGGTGCCTGTCTCCCAGTCCGAGGATGTATCCCACCATGCTCATAACAGCGAGAGACCGCGTATAGTTCGTGCGACGCTCGAACCATACTTCGGATGATGGACTCTTGAGCCAAAGCAGTTTGGCGAGGTCGTCTCCTGCTGTGTGCTCTAAGGCGTGTTCGAAGACCTCCACCTAAAAAAATGGCGAAAATTTATAATAATATACTTCGAGAACCTTATACCTTCATTTTCCGGTCTTAAGAATACTCGTAAATTGTAGATTTTATTATTTAATAATGTCCTAACCTTTTGCATTAGCATCAATTTTTCCAAATCCGAAGCCATTCGCTGCATGATTCTGTGCTCAATATTGAGTAGACACTTTCTTTTATCTCTGTAGTCCCTTATAAGTGAGTGCAAGGTGTCACAGTGTGGGACCCAACCTATGAGTCCTGAATTCGTCGAGAGTGGTATCACTGCGTATCTTTGTATAGCCAGGTCGCGGCGGAAGGTGTCAGGATCAGCTTGTAACAGCGTGTTCACAAGCCCGAATAGCTGCATCACGCGTTCATCTTGTCGTAGATCTTCGTGGCCTTTTAGTAGGAAGATATAGTCTTTTCCGTTGGAGCCGCGAATACAGAGACGGCGAGGACGCTGTTTTGACGTGATAACCTGTTGAAAGATGAATTAGTATGAAAAAAGAGCGATGCAAAATTAATAAATGGACTGTCATGATATTGAAGATGATGTTGAAGAATTAACTCACCTGCAGGCTGCTCTGTATATGTGCAATACGTATAAGTTCCTGGTCGGGCACGTAGGAACCGGGCACGGCAAGCTCTAGGTCGCAGCAGTTGAGCAGGCGCGGGCTCACGTACTGCAGCTCCAGTGACGTCAGCTGCGGCAGCTGCCGGCTGATGCGACGGAACACGTGGTAGTATAGGTCCCACGCCTGGTTTAGATCGCGAACCAAACCAGACTCCTACGACATGAAAAATTAGTTACAATATCACTATTGTCTTCATTAAACATACGCCTCTTCTAAAGCATGTCATATAATACGCCCCACGGGTGCTTCACTCGTCAAGCTTGCAGAGATCGTTGTTGGCAGTAAGTCATCTTACCTTCTCTACAAATGCCAATGCTGGTTCAATAAAGAACTCTTTAATCCCTGCCCGTAAAAGGTTCTGCGGATTCTACGGGATTAGTGACCAAAGAAAACGCAAACTATGTTGTATAAAAAACATTATCTCCTTACCTTATATCGATTGCACCATTCTTGTGCTTCATTCAGATCTCTTCCATACGCCTGACTGAACGATACTTCCTTCAATGTCTGCGGTCCGCGCTCCAGCATCGCGTGCAACGGCTCCAGCGTCTTGAACATTGCGTTTACGTCGTTCTCGCTGAAGTATAGTCTTGACGCCTCTTCCAAAGCCTCGTGCCACTGTTCGTGCCATAGGATAGCTACTCTGATCAGTTCCTCGGATATCATCGCAGCTTGGTTCACCAAATTATTCGAGTGTGTGCACATAGATTTTAGTATCTGATTTGCGGCGTTTTTACGAGCGTTAAACGATGATTTAGATGCCACTGTCAAAGGGTAGACAAGCGCCTGAGGATGCGATTTGCCGATATCGATTAGCAAAGAATGTATCAGCTTGCCAACAAGAGCTCTAGGCGTATCGATCCTAGCGATCAGCTGTGGTATCACTTGGAGCCACACGTTAATCTCAATCGTTCGAATCCCTTCAACCAGTGCCTCATGGACGGCCGGATAGTGACCATAATCGAACCACAGCGTGAGAAGTCTCAGCGTGTCTTGGAGAGAGCTACCGTCGGACAACTTGATGGATTTAAAGAACCCTTCAACAGCTGGCACAGTGTGCTGTTGGATACATTCAGGTGTCGGACGCCTCTCTCCAGAGCTACCACTGTTGGTATCCTGATGTTTGTAGAACAGTACAGTTTCAAAATTCATATAAGCCCAAGCATGCCAGGCTTTGTACCAATCGGAAGACAGTTCAGTGGCTGCGGCGTAGTTGCGTAAAATTTCAGGAATAGAGAGTTCGTTAATGCCGAGGAGAGATTCACACCAGGATCCTAGTTTGAGATGACAACGGGCTATCAACCGGCAATGTTCAGGGTCACCAGTTTCAGTAGTGTCGACGTACCTTTGTAACTGATCGTAGGCTAGTTGCTTATCACCTGCTACCCACAGATGTTTAGCATAAGCTAGAGTTAGCCGTGGTTCGTGTGTAGGCAGGGGCATGTCTCTATTCTTACTAGGATCAGTGCCTAATAACATTACCAAAGTTTTGTGAGCTTGTCGTGGGGCACCACTTTTTCTGCAAAGAGACGCAAACTTGAGCCACGTCGCCATATCTTCCTGAGGAGTGAGAACTAAGCTCCTAACTTGCAATATCCTGCGCCAATCTTCTGCCAATCTCTGTCCGCCTTGAAGGCGTGTCCACCAAGCTTGCCTGATAGACTCCCTTCTCTCCACCACCGATTTGTACGTTATTACCTCTTCCAACTCTGCTAATAGCTGAGCATTGATGAGAGCTCCGTAGGCTCTTTGGTAACTCTCACCAGCAACAGCAGTCAGTTCAGAGTCTAGTAAAGAGCGTGCTTGGTCAATAAATTGTCTCGATACAGCAAAGTCACCACTATGTATGTTAAGTACGGCTCTATAGAATGCGCCATCTTGAGTATTTTCAGGAAGGAAGCTGACATATTTGGCCATTGAATCCCATTCGTTCAAACCCCAAGCAGCGGCAGCAGCGAGTCGTGCAGCCTTGCATTTATCTTCATTGGACATGTTTATCCATTTTTTAGAAACTGTATTATAAAGCTCGACCCATTCTCCTAAAGCTTCGAAACAACGCAATTCTCCAAGATAAGCGTCAATCACATTAGAATCCGCCGCTAATTTTTCTCCGTAAAGATCAAGAGCCTTTTCCCAGTTGTGTAATTTTTCGTACCATCTAATCTGGACTTTAAGGTTTGCATCTCCGGCTTCCCGTTGCGCCATCACTCTTTCTAGAAGACCTTCAGCTGCTTCCTTTTGTTGCAATTTGTTATTGATGTGGATTAAAGCCTCTACGACTTGAGATGTTGCTCCATTGCGGAATTCTTCCTCCTGAATTGAGAAAACAAATCAATATCTATTATATTTTTAATGTTCATTTTAAAATCATACAGACTTTTCTTACCTTATAGTGCAAAGCTTTAGCATAAGCTCTACAATGCATAGCCCTTTCTCCCAGCATGTGTGTGGATATCGGCAGTGTGCCACCTTCACAATGCTCCATAAACTCTGCCAAGTTGAGCACAGTGTGTGCTAGTTCTGGCGCGTCAGGAGCTGTCAAAGCTTGTTCTAAAGCGTTTGATAGCTCAGTACGGGATGTATTATCCAGTTCCGTCCAACACGACACAAAGGCGGCGTTGAATAAATCGCGTAGGAGTTGCGAGTAATTGTGGGCTAAAGCTAGACATGCTCTGAAAACAAATTAAATATATTTTTAGATTGCTCAAGTTTTGGTGAAATAACGGTTTTCAGCGTTTTATAGGTTACCTTAAAGCAGGGCTGTGAGATTCAGTAAGCAAACCAATGCTAAATCTTCTGAGCCACTCCAACCAGTCATCTTTAGACACTCTGCTGCTCACTGTCCACGCTAACTTTAGGTTGTGGGCATTTACGCACAGCTTACGGATTGACTGAGAGGTGTCGCATGCGTGAATAATTCGAGCCTGCAAACGATTTTAAATGGTAAAATAATATTGTTAAAATGGTTTTATATGATAAATATTGAAGTGGATTGATATTTTTCCTACCTCTTGGTTATAATTTCTCGGTCGACGACGTGTGCTTTGCAAAAATTCGTCCATACCCAACGCTTGACTAGATTGCATGCGAGACAGTAACTGTTCAAAGTTTTGGTGCTGAATTTTATGTCTTACAACAACTTTTTGGACCAGTGGTATAAAGTCAGCGAATTTTCGTCCTAATTGAACGATCAAAGCGCATAACGTGTCCATAGCTGTAGGTCGCAATGTAGGGCAAGTGTCCAAGCTTCTCACTAAGGGATGAATTATTCTAGAAACTAGTTCACTGTAGTTAAGTGAGTCAGAGAGGTAATCGACCGTTTCCATCGCAACTTTAGCAACGCTGATAGGGCAATCTGAAGCATCAAATAATTTTACAATCGATGGTATTATCAGATGCATATAGTCGTTCAAATTGTCCTCGAATTTTTGTAACGCCAAAAGAAGTTTTTCAGTAACTATTCTGTCTTTGCTAGTGTCATGAGCCAGAACACGTAAAATTTGCGGCATCAGTTGTGGCAAGTAAACTTTGAATTCAGATCCAAGAGCGACAGCAATATATTCAACCAGCAATATTAGGGTTTGTTGCAGAGAGCTGTTAGGAGTCCAAAATTCTTTGATCAAATCAAATATTTTGTCCAAATAATTACGGATATGTTGCTTTACGATAGCAATAAGACGAGCAAGTTGTGTGAAGAGGAATTCTCTAAAATTGTTGTTATCTGTAGCTCGCGCCACGTACAATAAGCTCGGGGTGACACGAGAGATGTAAGGCACGCATTTTATTCCCAAAGATTGGAATATGAAGGTCACAGCTTGCACGACACTGGTGTGGTGTTGTTGTAGGGTAGGATCGCGTAGTATGCGCATCAGTGTCGATATCACAATAGCTGGATAGTATTCATCCAAAACTGCCGAGGACATGTTGACTAACATCTCACTGGTGGTCATATCAAAGTTATTCTCCTCTGCTTTGCTGTCAGCAACAGGAACTAGACTAGAATCTGGCTGTTCACCTATCAAACCCCTCGTAATTTTGTGTTTATAAGGATCTAAAGCCCCCAATAATCCAAGCACTCGAATGGTTTCCCTTCTATCTTTTGGTTGTTGTTCAGTCTTCAGGAAATTTAGAAGTACATCCATGAGGGTCGGGTACTCTGTGTATGGTTTAACAACATAACCTGTTGCACTGATTAACTGTCCAAACGTCCACAGTGCGACACTTCTCTTCTCTGTACCACTTGCATCTGACAGAAGCTCCAGAAGTATACTCAATAGTTCTGGCAACCATTTCTTCAAGCCACTATTGTCGCCGTGAACATCAGCTAAGTCACCAACCGCTTTCAGCACACTGATAACAACCCCAGGATTTAAATCAGATTCTTTCAGTTTAGGGACCAGAACATTGAGGATTGTTTCCATGTAAGGTTTCACTAATTTGGGGGCATGAAGTATAAGATTATCCAACATTCTAGCTGCTTGTTCTTTATTCCTACTCATCCCTGAATGTTCCAATTCTGTCAAAAATTGAATCAATGTTTTTCTAAGTCCAGGCATTACATAAGCTGGATTAACAACACTGAGTCTACCAACAGTGCATATGGCAAGTTCTCTGATAGCTAAATGTTCATCATTCATTGCCATAAACAGAAAACTTAAATTTTCAATTTGAGCCAAATGTATGTCAAATATATTGTTCAATGATTCTAGTACCCAATAGCGTACTTCATAGTCTGGATCAGTCACTGTGACAACCAAAAGTTTCCCTACAACTTCTGCAGTTAGGAGTGTCAGAGTCCTTGAGGGAGTTTTCATAGTTCTAAAGGTGGCATCTGCTAGTAACTTGGCTGCTGTCTTTACAGCTTCTAGCCTTATTTCCTGCTGGTCACTCTGTAAGAAGTGGTCAGCACACCTTCTCACAAAAGTAAGCAAACTATGTTGCCCTTCAAAATTGAATGTTCCTAAAGTTCTCAATGCTAAAACAATGTTGGCAGTATCTTGTGGCTCCATGCCTAGACTCATATTACTCATTTGCTGTTCTAAGCTCCTTGGTACTCCAGGATGTAAAAATGGCTTATTTCTAAGCACAAGAGATAGCATGTTTAGAAGTCCTTCAGATATTTCTGCTCTTAGTGAGGGCAGATTGTGGCTTAGTTCTCTTAAGCAAATTGTCAGAGATGGACTGAGACCTGTTGCGAATATGGCATCAAGTATTTCTTTGATGTCAGACACAACATGATCTTTTACTGCACTCCCTAGTAAAGTAATGCAAGCAAAGATAGAAGGGTCTATTCCAACTCGTTTTTTGGTTTGTGTGTCTCGTATTGGCAATGCTTGTTTAATTACATCCATTATATTAGGAATGTAGTTTTTGATGTCATCTTCAACGGCTGCTGCCATCAGACCTAAAGTAGTAAATGCCATGTTTCTGTCTTTCTCTCTACTACGTAGACAGGAAAGTAAATAATTTATAGTCGAACTAAGATATTTCTTTATAAAGTACTCCTTTCTAAATGCAGCAAGTCTAGGGATGATGATAAGTAGTATTTGAGGTACTCCCTGAGTTTTAAGCAACCGCTGGCTCATCACATCTGCAAATTAAATCAAGTCAAGTTAATACACATACAACTTTTATTTTTATTAAAAAATTCTGTATGTTTGTTCATTGAAGATTCCATATTAGCTTTATATAACTTACCTTTACAAATTCTTTCATATTTGTCTGCCAACAATCTCCGACAAACCTCTGACTCATAAATAGGAACTGGATATGTAACATTTTCAGTCTTGAATCCATCACACAGGTATCCTCTCTTCACTGAGGGACTGTGTAACTTAGTACTTATAAATATTATCTCATCTGACACAGTTATATCCTTCTGAGTATCCAAACTTTGCATTAGGAAAGTATACTTTTTCTCCCAAACAGCATTTGAACACCTCAAGAGTTCATTTAGGATTAGTAAACCTCCATGCACTCTGTCCTCTTTGGTCATTCCTTTTTCTTTCATTGGTACATCTTCAAAAGAAAGCATTGCCTCCTCACAGCACTGCATATACCACTGAGGCTTGGCTGTAGACTGTTTTGCTGTTTCCCTCTGTGCTGTCACTACTAAGCCAGCCCTTAAAGCCTTAGCAGCTGCCTCACGAATCTGTGGCTTTGGATCTTTTAGTGCTACAAGTATGTTATCAAAGAAACCAGATACCTGTTGATAGAAATATGTAGGCATAGCTATTGCCATCTCTTTCAACAATAGCACTGCTGAATGTCGTCTTCCTTCATTTCTCTCTTCACATAGCCACTCAAAAGCTCTCTTCACTTCAAACTCTACGTACTCAGCACGCTTAACGCCCGACACTGTAGCTAAACGTCCGACAGTTTTAGCAGCTAATTCCATCACACCAACGTCAGATGAAGGCAGCAAGTTGCGAAGATAGTTGGCGAATCTAGTAATTCTTGTTTTAGTTGTATCACAGTCGCCACCGATTAAACAAACTACAAAACAAACAAATGATACATTAAAATTTAGTGAAACTCTTATCGGATTATGAGAATATTTTAATTAAAGATTATCATACCTATGGCCAAAACTCCGCCTTTTTTCTCGTGAACATCATTGCTAGAAACCATCTCAAATATTTGATGGTTAAATTCATCGAGGAACTGCGTAAGTTCTTCTTGTGGGACCTCCCGAAGCTCAGTTTTCGCATAATGGTAGAGTTCCCGAGCTGTTTTGATTTGAACGTCCACATTCCGGGACTTTAGCCCCGATACAAAAACACCCACTTGGTTAGACATAGTTGCCTTAACTTATTTCATATTGTGCCAACAGGAATAGTATGCGATATTGGATACACAAGCTTTTGCGTTTTAATTATTGTTTTATTTGAAAAAGAAAGACATGCAGCCCTCCAGCTTCGCTTTAAGATATCAACATGCCATAGAATAGACAAAAATATTTGCTTGCAGTCAGTCAGTGTCAGTGTCAATTAGTAAGACTGAAATTGGCTGTCATTGCAATGCATGCAATCCAAGAAGCCTATACAAAGCCTATAAAACGACGCATCGCGTTGCTTCCGGTAAAAATTTGGGGTCAGAAGGCCAGGGGCCTCTGTGGTAAATGCTGTCAAAATTCAAATGATTGTTTGAGAGTGGTTAAATCCGGACTCGTCCGAGGCCATGATTTTTCGGTTCCGGGTGATTTCGGATACTTGTAGTCCGAGCCTTATTTAGAACTGACGACAACGATTAAATTATGGACCGTAACGTCCATAAAGAACTAAACAAAGAAAGAAGATCACCACAGACTGTCTTTGGATTAAGTGGGCACATCTAGCACATTTATGATACATCTAGTGTCCTCTATTTATCTAGTCTGTGGCTATTGTCTGTGGTTTATCCGTCATATTTCGGGTGGTCGCTGTCGTTGTAGATTTCCGAAATAATAATTAAATGAAGGTGCTTTAGGCGTTGATTTTATGAAAAAGCTGTAGGTTATAAATTGTTAAATAATGATCTTACTCGAGATCAATAATAGAATTATAGAAGATACATTAACAGTTAAATATAAAAATGCACTGGCGCGGTGAGTACGTTACGCTTAGAAAGTGTACTGTTTTTTCTGTAATGTGATGTGTTTACCGAGCATGAACAGCACGTATGTAATACCCGCTACCTATTCGTTGACAATAACCAGTGGCCGGGGGGTAAGGTCCTGGATATAACCCCTATTTGGAAGTGCCTTGACAAGTGTCAACTTCCTGGGGTGGGCCCACGTTGACCGCGGCATGATGCAGGGTCATGCAAGTGTACCGAAAAAGTCGTGATAATGATTTGTCCTCAGTGTGTCACGGAGTGGCAGTGACGTGATACTGCCTATCTCAGCATGAATGAGTCATCATAACAAGTATTTATGGTAGCTACCTACTTGTGTGCGTGCGGAAACATCCTATAAAATTACTGTTTTTGGATGTCACTGGTGATAAGCAATGTTTAAAATGTGATATCCATTGGTGCATCAGTATACAGTAACATAGAATTAATAATTGTTAGAATATTAATTTTGAGTATGTTTTCCTAATATATTGATGTACTTAGTGCATAATATTTGGTTTTAGCTTAAAACCAGAGTCAATAGATGTCAGAGTTGCAGATTTTGATGGAGTACTGTTCCATATATCTAATGTGAATGGAGATAAAACCAAAGTTAGGGTGAGTATAGTAATAAAATAAAGATTTCCCGCTGTAAATATAGATTCCAACGTTAATAATAAACTACTCAGTTTTTTGCTAACTACGTACATGATTTTAACATCAACATCAATAAAAAACTGTTACAGAACCTGTCTTACATACTAAAAGTTTGTGTAGTATTTTTTTCTATTTAAGATAGCCATTATAAACTAGTTTTATACACAGGACACTAGGATGCTTTCTGTCCTTGATTCTAGTATTTAATTTATCATTTATTTTGTAGGTTAGTATATCACTGAAGTTTTACAAGCAATTAGAAGAACATGGTGCAGATGAACTCCTCAAAAGAGTATATGGACCACTTCTCACGGAGCCAGAGTCAGGTGAGTACAGGAGATTAACATTAGTGCCATTAATTCATTCTGTGGTGTTATCACAGTTTTTACATGCTGGAGGGTATAGGTTTGAATTCTGTAAGTGCACCAAACTAAAATTCAAACTTCTTTACTTTTAAGTTACTGAAGCAACTTATTAACCTTTTCACTGCCTATCAATTGTTGTACCTGTGGTGCTAGACCCCAAAATTATACTAATAGATAAAATATACTTAACATGAATAGGTAGGTGCAATGAAAATAATAATGCATGCATTTTTTCATATAAATGTAACACAATTGCTGGGATAACAAACACAGTTGTCACATAAAAGTAACACTGGTGGTTAAAAGGTTTAACTTACCCTGCATAAATACTAGTGCATAAGTAATCTGTGCTATAACCAAGATTTCTGTATATATATGCTCTACTTCTGTAATTTATGACTATTGCCATTAATTTATGAATAGTTATTTAAAACCGTAACTGTAAAGGTCATGTCTTTATTTCATCTATAACATGAACACAGGTTTCGTTAAGGTGTATTTGCAGTGAACAGCAAAACACGTTGAGAGCATAGTCTATCTTTCTACTAATCCCTTCATCATTATCATCGGCCTATTCCAATCTACTGGACACAAACCTCTCCTGATAAGCGCCATGTCCTTGTCTTCGGCTTGTTGCATCCAGCCACTGCCTAAAACCAAATCCCTTAGAGACTGAGAAAGTGTTTGCAACATCTTAAGCCAGTGTAAACCAGTTTTTAAGCTTCAACATTATGAGAAATAGGTTCTGCCTTTTTGAGCAACGGATTAAAACTATTGTATGTCCTCCCCATGTGTCTACTATCTCCATGATGGAGATAGTTTGACTATATTAATCCAAATAGGTTCTGTAGTTAAGGCATGTAAGTGTAATAGACAAAGTTACTTTCACATTTATAATTTTGGTAGGGATAACCATCCCCGCTATGCTAAGTTACCACCTTTCGTTACCAATGGTCGCTAATAGTTCACAAGATATATAAGCCTCATTTTTTTATTCTGAAATAGTCTTGCACTTTGACTACAACTTGCCTGATGTTAAGCAATGATGAAGTCTACGATGGAATGCACTCGCCCAATATACCGATTCACTCGCGATTACAAGTGGTTTTTGGTTAGAAGGTGGCAGTGGAATGGGGCTCCATATGGTTAGAAATCATAAAAGTGCAACAATTTCGACCCTCCTTCATAAATGGGGTCAGCAGACATCGCGCCGGAACACGGCAAAGCCGCATGACGGTGCGGCTTTGTCTGGTGGGTGGTCACTAACCACGGCCGAAGCCTACCACCAGTTGATTACCAGTAAACATAATTATTGTTTACCAGTTGATTGTCATCTGATTTGCATCACTCGGGGACCACAATCACGACCACGTGCGGGGATTCAGATAAAAGGTGCACTCCCACGGACGGAGGTGACTCAGCCCCCATGGCATTCAATGTATTTATGGTGTTTAAACATTTATATGCCTAATTGGAGTTATTACAATAACATATTGGGACCATGTAAGGAGGATAGGAATGAGGAAAGGTAATAATTAAACAATCTATTATAGTGGTGATTGTACAAAAAGCTATTGAAGCATTGAATGAATAAAATGAAAGTATGTGAGCTTGTTTTTGTTTACGCATTACACACAATTGGGTATTAGAGCATTCATAATATTGCTGTTTTGCTAAATTCAGTACTAGTCGTGTGTGAAGATCTTTACCAGGATATCAGAATCTATGAGTTATCATAGGTTTCCATACAGCAGCGGTGGCGCAGCGGTACGGGCCTCGCCTTAGAAAAATAAGGTCGCGGGTTCGAATCCTGGTCGTGCCCAGACATCTTTGTGTGAATTGTTTCATCTCCGCTGCTCAATATCGGCGAAGGAAAACATCTTGAGGAAACCGGCATGTCTAAGAACTAATCATTCGAGGACATGTGACATCCACCAACCCGCATTAGGCCAGCGTGTGTGGATTAAGGCCTAAACTCTCTCAACTCATAAGATAGTTGAGAGAAGACCCGTACCCAGCAGTGGGAGACTAAAAAGAGTTGAAGCTAAGGTTTCCATAATGCGTCTCTGAGTGATTGTGACCTAAAAGAAATTATAGGTTGGCTCTCTGCATCTCAATAGCTATAATCTACCTGTCTTCGATCGAGACACAAGTGACGCTATTTACTGGGTAAACGCGTTTCATCATGGCCCACATTATTGCTTAACAACAAAAAAGCCAAAGTGCTAAGCGTAATGAGTTTGAGAATCTCTGAGTTAGACTGCCAATATTGTTAGGTTACATTCAGAAATGACCTCACATACGAGTATTGTATTGAAGCGCCCACAGAAACTACAAATATCTATTTTCCTTAAATTATTAATTGGTCTCTGTGGTGCAGTGGTAAGCTTAATAACCGCGAGGACTCGGGTTCGAATCCCGGGTCGAGCAAAAAGATGTTTCTAATATATGTACTATGTACTTACGAGAAACGTCGGGATATAAAATCTAAAATAAACCGCGATAAAATAAAAATAAAAGTAGTTTTATTTCAATGTGTGATATTCGCGTAAATCTAAGACAATACTATACTTACGAGAATTTTAGTTGCAGTTCGAAGTTTGGAATTGTGCCAGTTGACCGGCAATAGTCTCCCCCCCCCCCATTACGTATGGAACCTAAACATAGCCAGCGAAAAGTGTATGATATCTACCTCTGCCTACACCTTCCGGTAGTACAGGCGTGACGCTATGTTATGTTTATTAATTTTCTGATATCGTTATTATATTATCTACTGTCGACGGGCCGGTGGCGTGGTCGGTAAGATACTTGCTTTTCACGCCGTAGGTCGTGGGTTCGATTCCCACCCGAGACAAACATTCGTTAAATATGTCTGTTTGTCTTGTGTCTGGGTGTAATTATCTTTATTTATGTATATATTTACAAAAGAAAAGTATTATAAGTAGTATATTACCAGTTATCTGGTTTCCATAGTACAAGCTCAGCTTAGTTTGGGATCAGATGACCGTGTGTGTTAATGTCCCACTATATTTTTATTATTATTATCGTCTTCAGCAATAATGGGCTTTGTACGCGAGGACAATAGCAGGGATAGTAGACAGCAAGCTACGAAAAAAGCATCATGTTGAAAATGAAAATGAAAGTATGCATTTTTTGAGACGCGAGTTTACGTAAAAATAGTCCAATTTCTTTTCCTACCGTGCAGTGAATGACTGGCAACTACCAAGAAACACTGCCAAAAAAACTCAGTAGGCTTTTTTCTTTTTTTAAATGAAGTATTTATATCTATTACATTTTGTTTTTTTAGTGTGTTGAATTAGAGCGACTTAATTCCAAGCGTTTTTATCCGTTAGATAGCTTGATATTTTATAATACGTTTTCTTGCTTATCGTAGATTTTATATTTATTTTAAATTTTTCAATACCTAGTCATGTCCCTAATATTATTTGGAAGTTAATAGGGACATCTGTCTTGAGGACCATCCATTGCAGTGTATTTTTAATGGCCTGATGGTTTTACTTTACCTACTGTCTCGGCTATTGTCCTCGTGTAAATGGCCCATTATCGTGTTATTTGAACTTATTAGGTATGTACGTAGTTGTTTAGAAACTAGATTAGAATTATGAGTATCAAATTTCTATAAAACCACAATAAATACTACCTTCCTAGTTCAGGTGATCTAGCAAACACACACATACCTGTATGTGAAGTTGCTTTCACTTTAGTAAGTTAGGTTTTTTACTCATCTATCATATAACTGTAACCGCAAACTTCTTATCTTTTTCTCAGTACCTAGTTCTATTTGTAAGAATCACTTTTGATTGATTTTGTAATTTCAACATTTTTATCTTGATCCATGTAGTGGTTCAACGCAGAAACTTATCCACTAAATCACAGGAAGGGCAAACGATCCTATGTCGTTACCCAGGTCTCAAACTATCTTCATATTAAATTTCATTCAAATCGGTTCAGAAGTTTTAATGTGAAAGCGCGTCAGACCGCTTTTATTACTTTCGCATGTTTAATACTAGTAAGGAGTTTTACGTAATCCTTACTAATCCCTATTAATATTATAAATGCGAAAGTAACTCTGTCTGTCTGTTTCGCTTTCACGCCTAAACTACTGAACCGATTTAGATGAAATTGGGTATGGAGGTAGTTTGAGACATAGAAAGGACATAGGATAGTTTTTACGAAGGGCGGGCGAAGCCGCTGTCGGAAAGCTAGTATTAAATAAAAAGTATGTATGTGTTCAATATTTTCGAACAATGAACAAGACAGACCAGATGTCTGCAATGACGGTGTCTTAAAATTCAAATTGATCTTTAAAATTATTAGTAGTCATGTTACAGTAAAACTATTAGCTACGTAAGCAATCGAGTTACCTAAATAAAATACATAGTTGTAAACGTTTGTCAGTATCGCAATAAGTTACATACACGTCTAGGTCACCACGACCTAGTGAAGATAAATCTCAATAAGGTATAAGAAACACGTACGTAGCGACATTCTATACACCTTGCATCATTATTTTGTTGAAAATATATATGTTTTAGGTACCTACCTATATTGGAAACGAATTAGATAAGATTGGTTCGTACGATTGATAAGATAGTATGTTATTATTTTAAATTCTTTGTTTATCGATAGTAATGGATGTTAATGACACCTTGCGATGTTGTTCACAGCACCTGCTACATGTTTGAGGGTCGGCATTCGTCGGCACAGCTGATTTCCAACCTCCCCCTAGTTTCCACTAGCGAAACATGCACAAGAAAATATGTTGCAAGCATTGTCTATCTCATTACCTAGAGATGAGTTGAAAGAGAGAAGACTACGCTTGTATCATGTTTTGTTGTGCAATGAAAATGCCCAGTCAAATATACACTCTATCCTATTGGTATAGCCCGGATGTACGTATTACCAGATCGACACTAACCGAGCATAACGTATAGTTTACGTCCAGCCTGCTTTGCAGCTTGGCTCGAAATGAAAGTAGTCAATTCTTTTTTCCTGCGGCGCGTGCAGTGAATGAATGACAACTACTGAGAAACACAGCTGTCAGAGCTCGTACTTGTTGTCAGCGTATGGGGATTATGGCTTATGGCCTAACTAAACTCAAGTCTGAAATGGTTAGAAAAGCCCTGTGCCCAGGAGTGGGACACTAAAGCATTGGGATTCTTATCTATCGAGAGTATACTTTAATGTGCAATATAAAAAGTATAAAAAAGTATAAAAGAATAAAAATCTTTATTTCTTAAAATTTACATTACTTTAAAACAACAGGATCACTAGCCTCCACACTAGGATCCCCTGTGTCGTGGAAGCTAGTCTCTTTCGTCATGATGGGTCTTGAAACTTACTTCAGTAATATAGCCACAATACTTAATAGTTGTAACGGAACCAATTCGCGTCTTCGTACTTGTCTGGTTTTTTACTTATATTGTGATATCGCAATAAATCGGCGGAAACTTTAATTACCCAGTCACTCCTTGTTTCCGTTCAATACTTCGGCTGTGTCGATATTACCGTATTAATTAATTCAGCAAGCAGCGGTGGCGTATAGCGCAGCGGTATCGTCCTCGCTCGGCTAAAATATAGGCTGCAGGATCGAAAACCAAGCGTGCTCACACATCTTTGTGTGAATTGTTTCATCACCGCTGACCTCATCAGCGCACGACAACATCGTAAAGAAACTGGCTAGTCTAAGAACTAACCATTTGAGGGTCTCTGACATCCACCAATTCGCACTTTGCCTGCGAGTGTGGTGTAAGGCCTAAATTCTTTCTACTTATAAATATCTAGATAGATAGTTTAGAGCAATCCCGTGCCCAGCAGAGGTACAAACGGCAGCAGCTAGTCACCATCAACAAAACAAAGACACTGCGTTATCACCCGGTCATGTCCCTACTGGGTCATATGACAGTAATACGAGGGCGGAAAACTAGTTAACAATACAATAAATTGTTATTTCCCATAGTGACAAGATATTAATTCTAGTATGGGTGCGCCGTTTTATGAGTAATCAATATTAGGTAATTTATGTCGATGACCAAGTTCGAAGCGTCTTTTGCAGCTTGAATAGTGTTCAGACAACCTACTTTGTACTCTATAAGCGTTAACCTTGAACTCAAATTAAAAATATCCATACCTAGATCGTAAATCAGTTACTTGTCTAGCACTTAAATTCGCTTTGGGTGCACAAGTATCTCGCCTCGTGAGTCGGACGGTAATATACACGGGGGAGGTTAATAAGTTTTTTTATCGTGGTAATGTTAAGTTTGTTTCTGCACGCAGCTTAGTCCGCGTGGAGTGTCGCAAGCATTCCAAATCTGGTATTTTCTATCTCTGTGACAAATTTTATCCAGTTATGTTGAGCTGTTTTCCATGAATCTAAACTTATGGTACAATAACACTTGGTCGTTAGTTCGTGTTGGAATACCAATGGAATTCGAACAAAAGATTAAAGGCAAATAATCTGAATCGATTACATACACCAACCAGTCTTCGAATAATTTAGTACCTACGACTTTAGTTTTAGGCGTAGGTACTAAGGCCAAATGTACCTATATAATAGGGATGACGACAATTTTTTTTTGTTTTGTCCGTCAGATAGATGTATTAAATATATTGGACACGTATTTTGTTGTGCGATTAAGGATTACAGCGATACGTCCAAGCGAAATCTCAAATGACGTCACGCGTAGGTAGGTTAGGTACGCGTTAGTTATTCGCACTACGCACTCCCACTCCATAACTTAAATGCGTTATACCTATCTTAATATTGTTTCATTTCAATGATAATACAAAAAATACCGGTTAAATATTTTATTATAATTTTAGTGACTGATTAAATAAAATACAATTTTTATACCATGTAGCCATTCCTACTTCATCTTTTGATCATCCGAATTTACTTTTAGGTATTTATAAAGCTGCGCCTGCGACTTTGTTCCTTTGTTGCGTTTTTGTTTTACCAGAAGTATCCTATATTTTAACTCACACATTCAAAATTTCATCCAAATCATTCAGCCGTTCTTCCGTGGATGAGTAACAAACATCAATTACATGTTCACAAACTTTAGCACAATATTAGTAAGATTCATAATGTGGCTATGGCATATTTTATTTATCAATAGCGACTCGCCCCGGCTTCGTACGGATAAAATTATACATCTAAACCTTACTCATTGATCACTCTGTCTATTAGTGAAACCGCATGAAAATCCGTTCAGTAGTTTTTGAGTTTTTCGCGAACATACACCGGAAGCGACACCATTTTATACCGTGTACAGGATTTAAAAAAAATATTTTCATTTACAGGGTACAATATATCGTTACTCCTCGATTTGGAGAACATTCCCGACGACTGGGAGGAGTTGGTGAAGAAGGTCGGTCTGCTGAAGAGAAACTGTTTCGCGTCCGTGTTCGAGCGGTACTTCCGGCTGCAGGAGGACGGTGACGTCGGTCACAAGCGTGCGGTTATAAATTATAGACAAGATGAGACCTTGTGAGTATCTATCTGTCTTCTCTTTCTCCCCCTCTCTTCTCTCATTTCTTCGGAGCAGTGGTAGATCAGGTGGTACGTTATTGTCTCACGCGTATCGAAGTAGTGATAGTGTAGGTTGTTGATTATTATTGTGTTTCGCGTTCGAACTTCAACTCGCTTAACATTTAAGAACCGTCTCCACAAGCGAGAGAATCCCGTGGTATTATCGTCGTGCCACGTAATTCTATAATCTCTGTTAGATGACAGAGATTGGATAGGTCAAAGAATAATTTGTAGAGAGGATAAACGCGCGTGAAAAAGCTGTCGCAAGTATCGCGATCGTCTTGTGTATTGGAAAGCAACAAATCCTTTATGAGATTCCACCACCACCGACGTGAGTGGCGTGGGTTGATGAAGCATATACCTATGTCCAGTGGTAGGATGCTAATTATCGTTAATTTTCATTACTTTAGTTTCCTTAACAATAATTTCTGTACAGTAATTAAATTTTAAATGTCAACATGTGTAATTAAAGCGTTTTGCAAGTGTAGTAGTAAATTATATATATATTTTTGAGGAAAATGTATTTCTGTACACACTAAATACGTACCTACATACAATACGCATAAATGCTTAGTAATTTCATAGTAAATATAGTTATGGCAGTGAGTTCCGAATTCTGAGAGAGTTTTGGGGACGATAAATAAATCTGGCTAGGTTTTGCCGGTGTTTGCGCTGTATAAAAAAGTGACTTCGAAAACAGAAGATTAACTTTTGTCAGTACAAATATAAAAAAAAAATCCTGAAACAGTAGCAGGTTTTTTATACTATTGTTTAGGGTTTAAAAAAAGTAAAAAGGAAAAAAAAAATAGAATGAAAGCAAATTTCGGCCACCCAGATATTTCATTATTGTGTTTGTGAACTATAATCATGTTTCAATCACCATAACAACTATTACCCCTAGTTTCGCCTGGCAAAACATGCACAAGAAAACATGTTGCAAGCACTATCTATCTCTATCGTTCAGAGATGAGTAGAAAGAGATGAGACTATGCTTGTATCATGTTTTGTTGTGCTGTGCAAACGCCTTGTTAAGGTCAAAACAAAGGCACCTGTCGTCCTTTCTAATGTTCTGCATTATTGAAAATACAAATGAAGCTTGTTTTTCTATTCTGAAATAGGCTTTGCGCTTAGCGATTTTTTTTTTACTGTGTCACCTCTCCGTTTTTCTTTCTTGGATTTTTTTTCAAAATCTGATACTGAGTTGTTTCCTGTTGTTGTAGATACGTGGAAGCGCAAGAGGACCGTGTGACGGTGGTGTTCTCTACGGTGTTCCGACACGAGGACGATGTGGTCATCGGCAAGGTGTTCATGCAGGAGCTTAAAGAAGGACGGAGAGCCTCGCATACCGCGCCACAGGTGACTTTATTATGTAATACTTCTACTGCTTCCAACACCGACTTAACATAGTGCTCACGCCTGTATTACCCGAGGGTGTAGGCAGAGGTGAATATCACACACTTTTCGCCGACTATGTTTATGTCCCATACGTAATAAGGGGCGAGCCTATTGTCGTTCATCGGGCACAAAACTTCGAGCTGCTACTAAGATTTTCTAAGTATATTAAAAAGGTCGTTTTGATTGACCCAGGAATTGAACCCAAGATCTCGCGGTTATTAAGTGAATTTGCTTACCACTGGACCAAGTGTACCAAGTGATTTAGGTTTTTTTTAAATACTTGTTTTGATTTGACCTACTTCAAGAAAATTTAACACAGAACTGAGGGCCTAAAAAGGCCACATTAGCTGAATCATAATATGATCCTAATATGAATCTTATTGGAAACGCTAAAATGGCCACATTAAGGAGAATTCATTTTGTGAATTGCTTTTGATTCAGATCCAGTAATTCATCTATTTGACAGTTTCCTATAGAAATTCGTAAAATGGTCCACTAAAGAGGAATTGCTTAAGTGACATTTATGTTGAAATAAAACTACTTTTTAACGGATTTTATCGCGGTTTATTTTAGATTTTAGATCCCGACGTTTCAAAGTCTTTTCAGACTTCATGTTCACGGGTGGACTGAGATATTTGACGTCCAAAAATATTAATCACAATTATTACTGACTACCTTCAAACATTAATATTTAAGTTGCGTTCCGATTTAAGCAAACTGAGCTCACAGTGTCTTGAATTCTGAGTTGATTTTGCTTGGGTTTTGGTACAAGTAAATTAAGCACTGGGTCCCAAGCTGGTGGTATATTCCAACCATTTTCTCTGTTAAAATTAGGATGTTTTTTAATTTCAATAGCTTCGCGGATCATTCTTGGTAAGAACCGGTTTTCTTTGACAAGGACCTGTGTTTTATCAAATCTCAAGTAATGGTTGGGGCCTTTTTGAGTATGTTCACACACTGCAGATTTCGTTGAGCGTTGATGTTTAACATCAGCTATGTGTTCTTTTACGCGGGTCCCTATACTTCTTTTTGTTTGTCCTATATATGAGAGTCCACACTCACAGTCAATTTTATAAACACCCGCATCTTGTAGAGGGATTTGACACTTGACAGATGGTAAAAATTGACTTATCTTGGTTTTTGGCTTGAAGTAAGTATTTATAGAAGCCCGCTTAAGGATATAGCCAATCTTGTCGGTCACTCCTCTTATATAAGGAAGAATTGCAGGTTGCCTTTCAACTGTAGCTGGCTTTACACGTGATCTGCGGCGACGCGGTGCTCGGAGCTTGTTGTCATGCAATACTTGCTTGACGTACTGAAGCTCTGCGTCAAGATGTTCATCATCACAGATCCCGTGTGCTCTCTGAAACAAAGTTTTGCCCACGGTAGCTAACTGTTTAGGATGGTGGTGCGAATCACCGTTTAGATACCTATTTGTATGTGTTGGTTTTCTATAAACTGTATGACCTAAGGTATTGTTAGGATTCCTGGTTATAAGGATATCTAGAAAAGCTAAGGTGTTATTTGCCTCCAACTCCATTGTGAATTGAATGTTGTTGTTAATGGAGTTGAGATGGTCGAGGAAAGTAGATACACTGTCTTTTGGTAAGATGGTAAAAGTATCGTCTACGTACCGTTTATAAAAAGATGATATGATGGGAGCTGTATTCAGGGCCCGCGCCTCGAAGTCTTCCATGTAAATATCGGCGACAACGGGGGAAACTGGAGAACCCATAGCTACTCCATCCAACTGGACGTAGTATTTTTGGTCCCACAGTAGATAACCACTGGTTAGACAATGCTTTAAAATGTCTGCATATTCCTCAGGCATATCATTTTCTAAGAGTTTCCTTCTAGTGATTTCAATGCAGTCATTAACAGGTAGACAAGTAAATAATGACTGAACATCAAAACTAACCATAGTTTCATTGTCAGCAAGCTGAAGGTGTTTTAACTCACTAACAAAATGGTAGGAATCCTTGACATGTGCTCTCGAGTGTCCTCTGAGTGGTGAGAGTACTTTCGCTAGGTGTTGAGCCAATCTGTAGGTTGGAGTGTCGATTTGGCTCACTATTGGACGTAGCGGTGAGTTATGTTTGTGTATTTTAGGTAGGCCATACAGTTTAGGAGGCTTAGCACATGATGGTAGTAAGTTTACGTTCAGACCTTCTAGTTTTCCGGAGTATTTCTTTATAATGTCACTTGTTTGTTTTAATATTTTGTTAGTAGGGTCAGTTTTGACCTGTTTATATGTACTTTCGTCCGATAATAGGTCTTCAATTTTTTGTTTATAGTCTGACGTATCCATCACAACCGTAGCGTTACCTTTATCAGCACGGAGAACAGTTAATTCTGGCCTAGTTCGCAAGTTTTTTAATGCTAAGTATTCATCTCTGCTAAGATTTGATTTGGGAGCCCTAGATCGCCTCAGAACCGATGAGATATCTTGGCGAAGGGCCTCCATATCATCTCTCTTCAGGTTATTTTTAATTAGGCAGCTCTCGACATCACTGATAATGGCTTCGTACGGGATTTTCCTTGGTGCTATACTAAAATTAAGCCCTTTTTCTAAAACTTTCAAAGTAGGTTGAACATCTTGACGCAGAGCTTCAGTACGTCAAGCAAGTATTGCATGACAACAAGCTCCGAGCACCGCGTCGCCGCAGATCACGTGTAAAGCCAGCTACAGTTGAAAGGCAACCTGCAATTCTTCCTTATATAAGAGGAGTGACCGACAAGATTGGCTATATCCTTAAGCGGGCTTCTATAAATACTTACTTCAAGCCAAAAACCAAGATAAGTCAATTTTTACCATCTGTCAAGTGTCAAGTCCCTCTACAAGATGCGGGTGTTTATAAAATTGACTGTGAGTGTGGACTCTCATATATAGGACAAACAAAAAGAAGTATAGGGACCCGCGTAAAAGAACACATAGCTGATGTTAAACATCAACGCTCAACGAAATCTGCAGTGTGTGAACATACTCAAAAAGGCCCCAACCATTACTTGAGATTTGATAAAACACAGGTCCTTGTCAAAGAAAACCGGTTCTTACCAAGAATGATCCGCGAAGCTATTGAAATTAAAAAACATCCTAATTTTAACAGAGAAAATGGTTGGAATATACCACCAGCTTGGGACCCAGTGCTTAATTTACTTGTACCAAAACCCAAGCAAAATCAACTCAGAATTCAAGACACTGTGAGCTCAGTTTGCTTAAATCGGAACGCAACTTAAATATTAATGTTTGAAGGTAGTCAGTAATAATTGTGATTAATATTTTTGGACGTCAAATATCTCAGTCCACCCGTGAACATGAAGTCTGAAAAGACTTTGAAACGTCGGGATCTAAAATCTAAAATAAACCGCGATAAAATCCGTTAAAAAGTAGTTTTATTTCAATGTGTGATATTCGCGTAAATCTAAGACAATACTATGACATTTATGTGTCAAACAGCAATTCATTAAAAGTTACCCCAGAGGAGCTTTTTTCGATTCATTTTGTGTTTTGATACTTTTGGAAAATATAATTTTAATAATAATGGCACATCTAGGCCTCTACGAAAACTTTTTAGAGCATGCGCGTGTTACAGAAAGCATTATGTATCGCCGGCAAAGTGTAGCTCTTCGGCAGAATGACTTAGCTTTCGATATGCCGGATTCAGAGTTTGTGGGGTTATTTATATAACTAAACAAAAGTGTGAGCAGTGATCTCATAAACATGAGTTGGAGCCCTATTGACCCATCCGTCGTCAAGATGGAATAAACATAACGTCCATGGTAAGTAAATATTGGTGTTTAGTAGGCATTTATTTTTAAAGTTTGAAGTGAAGATTTGAAGTATAATTTCACAATCTAATGATAAATTAATGCAAAGTTATTATTATTTTTATTATTTTTGTTTATTATTATTATTATTTTTGTTTTAGGTTTTAAGTACACTAAGCTTTTATGCATCTGGTTCATATCAGACATATTGGAGTAAGTGCACACCACAATGCACCAGGTCAGTGTATCTAACTGTATGAGGACAGTTACTCAAGTTTTGAACAATGACCATTTCCGTAAAAAGTATATTCACTTTCCACAAACTCAAGAAGAACGTAATACTATCAAACAGGTGTATGTACTGGTAAACCAGTTTTACTCCTAAAAAGCATATTCTTTCTGGCATAGAAACTGCTCAAAGCTGATTTTGTTCCTACATAAATATGTAATATATTGTATTAACTAGAGGACCTGACTGATTTGTCTTGGACTTTCCCTAACTAACAACGGACTTTTTTATATTCAGATACACACATACACAATGCAAGGCATACATATAGCTGCTGGTGAATCAATGAGAAGTAGTCTTATACAGAGGCTTTGGTCAGCACGGTCTCAGTTAAAATTCCAAAATAAAAGAATAATAAAGAAATAGTTTTTTTATTTTTTTGCTACTATCGGTTATATATTTCTGGGTGGTGTCAGCAATCCGACTATGGCTAGCAGCAAACAGGGTGTATTGCTTCAGCGATACGGTCAAGTTTTGCCCCAATCAGAGAGAGAGCACGATCTTTAGCAGCATCTGCTGCAACTCTCTGCATTTCTACTTGGGACAAAATCCTGCGAGCCTCATCTAGTGGAGCAAACAGCCGCGCCAGCCTGAAACAATTATTTTAATATGAAACAAAACAAATCTGTGGCTAGGTAGTTTAGGTAAAAGTCAACATTCATAATCAAACTGAATAATATTTATTGATTTTGATTTTTATTTTTTATTTTTGTTGTTTTTTTTTTTATTTTTTTATTTTTTTTTTTATTGATTTTTTTGACGGGCCGGTGGCGTGGTCGGTAAGATACTTGCTTTTCACGCCGCAGGTCGTGGGTTCGATTCCCATCCGAGACAAACATTAGTGATGAACATTTGTGTTTGTGTCGAGTCTGGGTGTAAATATCTATTATAAGTATATATATACAAAAGAAAAGTATTATATGTATAGTATATACCAGTTATCTGATTTCCATAACACAAGCTCTGCTTAGCTTGGGACCAGATGACCGTGTGTGTTAATGTCCCAGAATATATATTTATTTATTTATATATATTTAATTTAATTTGAGAGATTTTTATATAATAGTTTATTTTTATAAAATCAGTTGATTTGAGTTCTAGTAGTTCAGACTGATTTGACTAGCAAAGTGGTTTTGCCTGCCTTGAGTTTACACGTTGTTCAGATAAATAAATAAATAAATATTTTTGGGACGTTAACACACAAAGTCATCTGGTCCCAAGCTAAGCAGAGCTTGTGTTATGGAAACCAGATAACTGGTATATACTATACATATAATACTTTTCTTTTGTAAATATATACTTATAATAGATATTTACACCCAGACTCGACACAAACAAATGTTCATCATTAATGTTTGTCTCGGGTGGGAATCGAACCCACGACCTGCGGCGTGAAAAGCAAGTATCTTACCAACCACGCCACCGGCCCGTCAAATGGCTTTTTAATATTCTAATACAAAAAATACAAAATACAAAATACAAAAACGTTTATTGATCAAGAAATAAGTACATCGTTTTACATGGGACGGATTCTTCCTTTAAGCAAAATGCCTGTGTTGGAAGGATCCGCTCTTCATAATAAGTACAATACAAAATACAAAGTACAAAGTGTGTTTGCGTGCGTGCGCGCGCGCGCGCGTGTGTGTGTGTGTGTGCGTGTGTGTGTGTGTGTGTGTGTGTGTGTGTGTGTGTGTGTGTGTGTGTGTGTGTGTGTGTGTGTGTGTGTGTGTGTGTGTGTGTGTGTGTGTGTGTGTGTGTGTTGCTATCCTATTAACGCTTCAGTGTCCTCATAGGTTAAGGGTTTCAGCCATTCAGTAAGATTTTTCTTACAATCACAGTAATTTTTGGAAAATATTTGTATGTCTTTATTTACTCTGTTGTAAATGTTACAAGACCGCTTATTAAATTGAATACTTGCAAATCTGGTGAATGTTTTAGGAACTATTGCTACAGGTGCATTCCTTCTAGTTTTCTCTTTAGAGCTATTTACGTATGGTAATGTTTTATGTTTTTTCAGAACAGTTTTGATGATATATAATTTTCGAACAGAAACTAAGTCACTAATTTTATATAAATCTACCGTAGGAAATAATTTTCTTTTAAAGTACATTATTTTTATTAGTGAACGCTGTGCCCTTTCAAGATCTAAGAACTTGGACTTGCACGCACCTCCCCAAACTGGGATGCAGTACATTAAGATAGATTGTACTAAGGCAATATATATCTGGTTTAAGATATTTTGGGGTGCTTTATTTAGCCGAGCTAATTTTGTTGGTGCGACATATCTTAAAGTTCTGAATATCCAGCTCAGTTTTCTGATTCTGTTTGCTACTTGTTCCAGATGTGGGTACCATGATAGCCTGTGATCTAATATTACTCCTAAGTATTTTGTTTGACTAACTCTTAGTATGTTAGGACAGTTACAATTATTACTATCGATACCGATACATGAATGAACTTTAATGTTTAGATCATCTCTAGGTTGAGTCCGATTATTGATACTAAAGCATACGTAGTTGGTTTTAGCTGTGTTTAATGTAAGGAGATTTCCATTTAACCATTTTGTTATCTCTGCCATGCCTGTTTCAACACTAATTTTTACACTTGGCCACGAGATCCCATTGAAAACAACAGCTGTGTCATCGGCGTATGAGAAAATTTTTGCGTAAGAGATTTTCATTTCACACAGGTCATTTATATATATCAAGAAGAGAGTCGGGCCTAGTACACTACCTTGGGGTACGCCATATGACACAGCTGCTCCATCACTGACATAATTTTCAACCTTAACTTTTTGTATTCTATTGGAAAGATAATCACGTAAGAGATTTAGTGCAATTCCTCTAATACCCACCTTTTCTAGTTTATCTAGAAGAAGTGGAATCGAAACGGTATCGAAGGCTTTTTTAAGGTCGAGAAAAACAGTCAGACATTTTTTGCCAGTATCAAGATGATGAATAACTTCAGAACTTAAAGCAGTGACGGCATCCTCAGTTGATATTCCTTGTCTAAAACCAAATTGGGATGAAGACAAAATATTGAATTTATTTAGATAGTTAATTAATCTGGTATTTATTAGCTTTTCTAGAATTTTTGATATGACGGGTAATACTGATATAGGTCTGTAGTTATTTACGTCTTCCTTGCTGCCACTCTTATGTATTGGAGTAATTAGTGATTGTTTTAGCAAAGCAGGAAAAACGCCTTCCTTAAAGCAAAGGTTAGCTAGGTGAGTTATAACAGGAACCACTTCACAGCTTACGTATTTTAAAAATTTTGTGGTAATGTTGTCCCATCCTGGGGCACTTTCGGATCTCAAACCCATGAGTGTTCTATTTACTTCATTCAAGTCAGTATCAAAAAGTACAAAAGAATTTCCAACGTTATTTGAATTATTCATCACTTTACCAGGAACATAATTGCTACTAAGCTGAATATCGTTAGCTAAGTGTTCACCTATACTGACAAAGAAGTGGTTTATGTAGTTTACAGAGTGTATTGGCGACTGCTTAAGGCTTAACAGCTCTAATTGTTGGTTTTTAGTTTTATTAGAGTAAGTTATATTTTTTATATTTTTCCAAAGTTCTTTATTGTTAGAAACACATTTTTCAAGTAGTTCCTTTTCGTATTGTCTTTTTATGTTTTTTATAAGATTGTTACAGAAATTTCTGTATCGAACGTATGTGACTCTAAGAATTTCATTTGACTGATCATTTTTAAGTTTTTTTTGCAAATTATTTCGATTTCTAATGCAACGTAATATGCCTGAAGTGATCCATGGTTTTATTAATCGTTTACTGCTAGGAACACTTTCTCTTACCGTATTTAAATGTACACAGTCTCGTAGTTTATTTATTAGAAGTTCTGTCAACATAATAGGGTCATTACAGAACATTAAATTGGGTAGGTTTTGTTCGCGTAAATGATTTAAAGCTTGTTCAAAATTTAAAGTGGTCTTAATTTTTTTTGCATTATAATGTTGAGTTTTTAATTTACTTATAGATAAGAATGTAGTAAAATGATCCGTAATAGAAGTATGTAAAACGGCTATGGACGCAGATGTCTTCTTTTTATTTATTTTAAGCATAAAATGGTCCAAACAATTTTTTCCCCGTGTTGGAAGTATATGCCCAGGTAGTATTCCATAAAGCGATAGCATGTTGAGATAATTTACCCTACTTTTATATTCGCAAGGTGGTTCAGAATTTTTAGGTTTTATGTTAATATTAATGTCCCCCGCTATAATAATATTTTTATTTGAAATTAATGTATCGAGATGCGTGCTAAGTGAATTAAGAAAACTATCTGTATTAGTATTTGACGGTGAGCGGTATATACATAAAATGATATTATTTAGTATTTCCAGTTGGAGGGCAGACGCTTGAGCCATGTTTATTTCTCGAACATTATGTTGTAGTGAACTTTTTACATAAATAACAACGCCGTCGTTCTGATTTAATTGATGTGAGGTCTGATAACAACTATAGTTTTTCATCTGAGGAACTGGTTTGTCGGTATTTAATCGACATTCCGTTAATACTACTACGTCCACGTCAAAATTAAAGCTAGATAGGGTCACCAAAAAAATCATCAAAGTTACAGTAAATACTGCGTATATTTTGTGAGATTATTGTAAAGTCATTCTTATTGACACGGATGTGCCTAAAAAGTGTAGACGCATCACATTCTAAACTGTGCGCTATGTCTATGTTGTCTAAATCACTAACTGATTTAATTGGATCAACCATTTTAAAATGTAATATACTTCATATTATTCGGGCAGAGCAAAAAGCACTTTATGATCAAAGCCATACAGTGCTTTCTGGTCCGAGCCGCCGCCCGCCGCCGCTCAGAGTATAGTATCGGTACTCGGTAGACGTAGCGTACATAACTAAACTCGTCTAAGTTATTATAATTATGCATATTGTAGCTATGCAGATAGTTATCTGTTGCGATTGCATCCCGATCAGTAAAAACTGCGGTCAGCGTCCGTGTAAATCCAACTTTAGGACCACAAATAAATAAAAGCGGGTATATAGTTATTGTTGATTCGTAAACATTGTTCTTGAAGTACGACAGTATATTTATCAAAAGTAACCGTGCAACACACACATGCAAAACATTTACATATGTATGATGCACGTTATCTTTATGAAGAATAATTAAAGTAACAATTAAAGGACTGACCCAATTTTGTTTATAACAAAATATCAGAAACAGGCAACAATGTTCCTGTAGCAATACTTCTTTCTTTATAACAATAATTGTAAATAAAAATAATAGGACTGATTTATTTATGATAATATGACTTCGAAAACTATTATAATAATATTTAGCTGTTTTGTGTGCTAGGAGACTTTTATAACTAATTATATCCCGTGTAATATGATTATGTAAGTTTGTGTGTGAGTTACATGTAATAAGAAAAAAATATGACATATAAATGCTTAGGTATAAACAATAGTAACTAAAAGCAGTTTTTATAAGAAAATAGTTAATTTTATATAGTACAAAATAAAATATTTGTGAATAACCGATATATGAAGTAAAAGTAGGTATCCACAGATTACAATAATGTTTTTTATGAAATTGTCTTTGTGTATATAAAAAACAAAATAAGTAATTTTTTTTCAGCAAAGTACTTTCGAAATTTGAAGTAGACACAATTTCAAGATATAATATTGTTGAAAGTCATTTTTTATCATTAAATACCTCGAGGTCCTGTAAGGTTTGCTCCGATCTAATCAGTACCTGTTTGTCGCCTTCGACTTTACGTAGAAATACGTTGTTATTTTTTGTCCAGCAGAACTTATAAGCATTTATTTTGGCAAACTCTCTTGCAACAAAGTACATTTTTCTGACACTCGGTAGAAGATGCTCGGAAATATAAATGGGGCGACGGTCTCCACTCAGTCCAACTTTTTGGGTGTTCAGTTTGTCACTGGGGTTTTTGATATTGAAGTTGCGAACTGCTGTTAGAAGGTGTTGTTTTTTTTCCACAGACGTGAACTCAATCACAATTGGCTTGACCGTTCCCGGTTTTCCAGGGAGACGGTAGATATCTCGTATATGGGTTGTATTTATTAAAGCTCCGACAGACGACGCAATTTTAGTGACAACGTCGACCAGTTCTCCCGCTGATTCCTTCTGGCTATACGCCGTGATGTTTCTAACCTCGATTGTGGACGACCGAGAGGTCGATTGTTGTAGGTCACGAATTTTTGACTCCAATGTTAATATGGTGTTTCTATACTCTTGTTTCTCTTTTTGAAGGGACTCGATTTGATTTTTCATATCTTCGTATTTTGTATTTATAAATGCGATGGACATTTCGATGTCCTCGTTGGTCTTTTGTATAGCTACGTTTTGAAGTTTTATCGCAGCAATATCTGAGACTAGCTTTTCCAGTGTGGAAGACTGGTCTTTGACAAATTTAGTTAGACTTGAGTCTTGTTCTTTTTTCCATGAGGCTAGCATTTGCAAGAGGTCTTGTTTGAGGTCTTGAATAGAGTTAAGGGATGACACCGGTAAACCCTCAGATAGGGAATCAGAGGGCGACCCAGACGGCATTTCTGGCGAACCTAAGCAGGCTCTTTTATGTTTTCTTGAAAAAGTATTGATATTTTTAGATTCGGTGGTAGGTGTAGAATTTGTTACATTTGCTTCGGGCTGCGGGGT
Organism: Meganola albula; assembly: GCA_936450015.1. NCBI lineage: Eukaryota > Metazoa > Arthropoda > Insecta > Lepidoptera > Nolidae > Meganola > Meganola albula. The sequence continues at coordinate 3,937,853 of OW388159.1, read as the reverse complement.
TTTAGTTCCGGACATTCTCACTTGCTAAAATAAATCTTATTCCACGGTGAGTAGGTGCAAAGTTTTTTTGGTCAGATTCAGCAGCGTGTACGTTGCTGCGCGAAGCGGCCAAATGAACAAGATAGCAATTATGACGATTGTCCTTGTCACACACAGAGGCGGGGCTTATTAACAAACACTTTTTAATGCAGCACAAATTAATTGATTTGATAGGATTATGTACACTATGTCCTTTACGTATCGATTAAAGTTGCGTCAAACACTTTGTAATTTTTAAAAGAGCAGCAAAACACACGTCTGCACTCGAGTTGCACAACGGGCGAAGAGCTTCATAACTCTTCATAGCTCTAATAACTTCAATTTTTACTTACTGCAATAGAGGGTGTGGCTAGTCCGTCTGGGTAAAGGTGCATCGGCATCAGCCACAGTATGGCTTGTGCTAGCCTCAGCCTCTGTATCTTCCACAACAATATCATCCACACCTAATTCAATATTTTCCCCAACTCTGAAATAAGTAAATTTACATGTTTCATTCATCCAAGGTTTTTACTAAAACCCAGTAAACTATGAAACATTTTGCTGGGACTTTTGGCAGTTTTAGTGGTGCCTGAACCCTCGGTATTCAGGGATTCTGCTCTTCCACGAGCACTGTTCTTATAGTTTCGAGTCCTTGCCAGGTTGGGGTTACGTTCCATAAAATCTAGAAAAATCTCAACCTCAGGCACTGTTTGTTCACTTTGCCATTGTTTCTACAAAAAATAATAATTACAACTAGACTATCACATTAAATGATGATTTACAATTTAATATATACTTAGGTACTATAATAATATAAGCCAGTAATCTTTTTAGCACTTACTTTAAATAAATGATCCCACTCCTTCGAAGTTTACTTCCAAAGTGTCACACGAAATTTTAACAATTTTGTACAAATGCATCCCTTCTACGAATGGTATAAGTGGATATTTTTTTCTAGTGTACATCATTAAACCATACATTTCAAGAATCTAACGCAAAATAACTCCACTTAAAATATTTTTATGTGCTAAGTTTGTTTTTGTTTTGGTTTCGCTGACTGACAAAAAAAAAGTTAGTTGTTGCTGACAATGACAATTGACATTGAAATAGTTGCCAACTGTGAGGATCAACTGAACTAAAATGCTAATGTTTTTATAGTTTTTACTATCTTAAAAAGCAGATAAGATTTATATATGTACAAATTATTTACAAAATACTTGTGTACATGCTTAATCATTAATAAAATACGTAAAACTCATAGTTGCATATTAAGTCATTCATTCGTTCATTTTTTTTTACCCCTAGCAATAATATCGTCAAATATGAATCTGCTAATGAATTGAATTGCGGGCAATTCATTCGAAACTGTGGCCATTTTACGAATTAAAGAGGAATTGCTAAGGATCTGCTGGAAATGTGGGAAATGAATTGCTCATTGATGAAATGCTCAAAGTGGCCTTTTTAGGCCTGCTGGTATTGCACGCGTTCCTGTTTGCCGAGGTACATGAACAGTTTGTATGCACAAACTGTTCATGTTTTTTGTGTTTGTTTGTAGCTTTTATTTACGTGTTCATTTGTAAAAACGCTTCGACTTTTACATGTGTGCTGTATATAATTATCTCGCCTCCCCTAAAGTGGTCGAAGCAATTTAGTACTAGAAGTTGCGTGTAACACCTCCCTTGTTAAATACTCTAAGACTTCAGTTCAATAGATGATCTAATTAATGATGATTTGACATTTATGTTATTATTTATAACTTGCCTTGTAACTGTTTGTGTTAATAAATAACATTGCGTGTTATTGTCAGGTATTGTTCTCACACAAGGAGCCGCCCTTAGAACTAATGGACACAGACGCGAGAGTCGGTGACAATATTAGTTATGTTACTTTCGGTGAGTATAAATAAACATTATTATTTGTAAATACATATATGTAGGTAATATTTATATAATAAACTAACCTATGTGCTATTAGGACTAATGTAATCGACATAGCTCACCGGATTAGTAAGCTGAAATGGCGGTGGGGTAAACGAGTTCTTGAGTGGAGACCACGAATCGGCAATCGTAGCGTAGGACGTCCTCAGACTAGGTGGAGTGACGATCTCAGCAGGGCGTCTGGTAAGAGCTGGATGAGGGTAGCCGCGGATCGTGCTCAGTGGCGTGCTTTAGGAGAGGCTTATGTCAAGCAGTAGACTAGAATAAGCTGATGATGATGATGTGCTATTCAAGACTATAATTTATCTTTGTGACAAAATTCATTCAATTCTGTCTTTTAGTTTTTGCGTGAATACCAACAATCTAGTGTGATTGACAAGACAAATTTTCAATATCCCTCCTAGCTGTTTCCTTCCACGGTGGTCACTTTACGCAGGAGATATTTAATGCATAAGTATGTGCACAAACAGATGACAGTCTCGACCGGTCCAAACTTCGACCTGCAACTAAGATTCTATAAGAATATTATATTAGAAAAGGGTTTTTGCTCGACCCGGGAATTGAACTCGAAAGCGGCTATTAAGTGAACACGCTTACCAGTGAACCACCGAAACAATTAATCTTTTAACCGTCTTTGTCGCGAGAAATGTGTTTCTTCTCTTAACACACGCAAAACATGCATGTTTATTTGTCCCATTTTCATCTATTGCACCTACTTATTCATTCTAGGTAAGTATATTTTATCGATTAGCAAAATTTTGTGGTCGGCCACCACAGGCACGGCAACTAGTTTTTGACGAGGCGATTAAAAGATTAATGATATAAAAACTGGGTAGATATAAGCAGGGATGCAACATCCTTCATAAAAACATCGATCATTTCCAAAGTCAAACATGGATGTTAAAAATATCGATGTTCATGAACGATATATCGACGTTTGAAAAACAAAACGATGTATCTTTTGCATCCCTACAAATAACAATCAACATAATGGTGGTCGCCGTCAATGTAGGCGAGCGTACAGCTAAGAATCTGCCTCGTTTGTATTATAGAGCGAAAGAGACGATAAATAGAAAATTCTACGCTTGTGACTGAGATAGATATCTAATTTATTTATGCAGTTTACGGACGATCGTTCACAAAACATCGCTCTCAAAGAACGATATAACATCGATATTTTGGGTTTCAATATCGATATTACCACATCGATGTTTATGAATGATGTATCGATGTTTGAAAAATATTGATGTATCATTTGCATCCCTAGATATAAGTGGTGTGTGTGTGTGTGTGTTCCAGTGTTGTTCCCTCGGCACACGTGCGCAGCAGCGCGCGACAACACGATCGACTTGCTGCACATGTTCCGCGACTACCTGCACTACCACATCAAGTGCTCCAAGGTGTACGTGCACTCGCGCATGCGCGCCAAGGCCGGCGACTTGCTCAAGGTGCTCAACCGCGCCAGGCCTGCCAACAACGCGCGCCAGGAGCGGAAGACTATAACGTCAGTTAATATATTGTTTCCTTACCCTTGCCGTAGTGGTTAGTGACCCTGACTGCTAAGCCAGAGGAGGTCTTTGATTCAAAATTTTGTGTGATGAGCATGATGGTTTTTCAGTGTCTATGTTTAAGTAATCAGTTTCTAGTACCAATAACAAGCAAATATAATTTAGATAGTAAACGATCTGTGTGCAGAGTTTTATCTAAATACGAGTCGAGTCGAGTGATTTATGTAAAACACTGACAAACAATCACAACATTTATAATTTCTTTTGTACCATATTAACATCCCATGTTGGACTCTGATCTCAACCTCCTACTGACTTCTCAATACAGCTGACGTCTTCTAGATTCTATTTCCAAAACACCTGTTTTCATATTGAACTCAACGATAATAGGTACGACGACAAGGTATGAAAACCGTAACGCATTTAAATTAATCTGTCAGTAACATTATAAAAAAATGTTAGACCGGTATTTTGGGATTTATCATTGGTATAAAACAATATTAAGATAAAAGTTATGGAGTAGGAGTGCACTACGTCATACCTCTGAATAAAACTTGCAAGTGAAACGTCATTCCCGATTTGGTTTGGCCTTATCGCCGTAATCTTTAATCGTTTAATCACACACATAAAAAAACAAGAAAAATATGTATCCAATATTTTTAATTTATTTATCTGACGGACAAAATAAAAAATATTGTAGTCATCCCTATTTCGTTAAGCTAAATTGTCAAAATTGTTGTCATCTAGACTCATAATATAGCTCGTTTCTATGGTATACTAATTGTAGTATTGTTGTTTCCAGCGGCAGAACATTTGTGAGGCGAGATTGAGTGTTGCGAGCGGGCGAGCAGTAGCCGCGCGCTGCTCGTGCCTCGTGACGTCACCACTACCGCTACACTTGTACATGTTCATCGCGTGTCTATAGAGGACGACTCGCTTCACTCAATGTGGTACCTACTCGTGAGTACAGCATACACTTGAAGACCTGCTATAATATCACTAAAAAAGTTATGAACTTAATAAAATAATATTAGAAATAATTTAAAGATAATGTATTAATTCAGAAAAGCGGCAAAATTACTCATGTACTCACTAAGTTCATAGCACTACCATCATATCTCCTAAAATTAATGAAATCCGGTCTCGTCCTCTATTGGTACTATATCCTGATCTTGTATGACCACAGCTCTTCGAATCCTGATTCTGTCTAGATATAAAAATGTATAAAAGTTTATCCAATGTGGTCATACAGAATACGGACGCAACTTAGATTAATATTTGATGCGTGTGCGCATATTAACGTTACGAAATTTACCCACCTCTGTCCTGATTGACGCGCGCACGTTTCAATGTTAAGTCGCGACAATGTTCTTTTAGTCAATAACTCCAATGTTATTTGATGAAAGTATGAACAACTCGATACTAATAGACATTACTGCAATATGTATCTGTACACATCCACAATGTGCGTATTTCATATCCAAATCGAACGTCTAACAATCTTTTATTAACAATATCACGTCACAAATTTATCCTCGTTATAACCTCAAAGCCATTTCTCAATACGATTGCCAAACAATCAATTGTGCTCAATGTATTATAAATCACCCGTGGACGACGGACGTATATTTTGTAAGAAATGTGCACATTGTATCTAACACAAATATTTATTGTCAAATCTTCAGCATAGCGTTCAATCAATAAGTACTGTTGCTGTAGTTGTTGTTAATAACAAAATTATGCTTTATTATAACGTGAGTTTATTATTGAGGTGGCACTGCGGCGATTATAACTTGGGTTCCTAAAATATTAGTGTTCATCCTACTAGCTGTTGGTCACACAAAGTGCTGTGCATATCTGTATGGTGCAAAAAGGTGGTCTGTGTTATACTTTAATCTTCAAACAGGTTTAGAACATCATCTTTAATAGATTATTTGGTAGTGCCAATTGACTGATGAAGTAATGTTGCGAGTACAAAGCCTACACAGACCGCTTGTAAGTATGACTGTGCCTTTTTTGACGCAGTGCTTCGAACCTTCCTTGTAGCTTACGTAATTTTGTTGTAAGTAATACAATTACCAATCCTCATGTAGGGTAAATATATTATTAAATCTAGCCTAAACTTACCGTTTCGGTTACAAACATGTAAAAATATATATCACCTCAATATCGAGACAGGTATCATGCACAAATCGTACGAATTATATTCAATTATTAATTTCTACGCAACTCTTATATTTAGATGTGTGATGCTACGCAATATACGAACAATAATTTAGAATGTCACTGTTATGTTTTAGGTAGGTCCGATTCAATTATAATAATAAGTGAAAGTGTATAGTATTTCTCGATAGATTCTTCCATATTCAAGAAACTCGATGAGTAAATCATAATGGCCTTATTTATGATGAAGCTGGGTTCAGTATGGTCCGAGCGAGCGTCGCACGCTCGATAGTGTCGCTAGGTTAGACCGCGGTACGCTACGTATCTAACGTTTAAGTGCAATTCGATTGATTACTCACCAGTATGTTGATTCCGTAATGCATTTTTGCTACTTTTAGTTAAGAAAGAGAATTTTATCTAAGATATGCAATCTAGCTGAAATTTTATTATAAAAATATAGATATAGCTAGGTGTCATCGTTTTGGTAAGATACATCTCATTCGACGCAAGTAAGTCACATGCATCAAATAGAACAAACTATTGCTCAAAGTTTTAAACACCAAGGAGCTGATCTAAATATTACTACGCGGAGAAATGCCAAATCGTTGTGTCTGTGTAGTGGAAAATCTTGCTGCCTGACTACAATCTTATTTATTTGATTTAAGTTACATTTTTATATAATTTACTTTTCCATAGTGTAAGTTTTATTATTTAGTTAATTATTTAGGGCAGTAAGAAGCAATGGAAATAGAAGCAATACTGTGTTTGGATGAGATTGTGGTAGTTACGTTGAGTCATGGACTGAGCTAGGCTGTCTGCTGTGTCGAGTCGAGGAATTAAAATAATTGTTATTATACACTAAGTCAGAAGGTAGGAACACTTGATGGGACATGACAGGTTCTCGAAGCAATTTGATATATGTTTAAGACGAAACGTAATACAAATATGTAGAACGGTTTAACTATTTAATTAAATCTTAGCTAACTTGAATTTATGTAATTTTTATTTGCAAGATGTATTATTTATGTATTATAAAGTGTAAGTTAAATGTTGCTTTAAAGTTATCGCTTACGGAACATTGTTTTTACTGTCAGATTTAATGCGAGATTATGTAAACACGCAAAATACCCAAGTTATTTGTGAATATGTAATTATTCTTGTGATTTTAAAATCCGTTTATACTGTATTTTTTATTTTCTAGATTAAAGAAAACTTACTGCATTTTATAACGTGTTTTATTGGATATTACTACTTTCAAGATAATTGTACAGAATATAAATATAACATACCACTTCACCATAATATTTAGGACACCAAAATATTTTATACATATTTTTCTACTGTAAGAAGACAATTTATGAATTAGAACTCCATTTTATTTTCGGGAGGTGCAGTTGCGGTAGGGCTTTTGGGTTGTCCTAGTTTGGACAGTGTGGCGACTTTGGACGCAAACTTCACGAAGCTGAGGCCGGACACCTGCGGTTCGGGTTTTTGACCTGCGTCCGGCTGGTACGACGCTTCCAATGAGCCTGATAAACAAAGAGGAGAGAGTTGAGAAAGAAGTTGTTTGGTACAACTACATGTCACATTTAGTACGTGATAATTAAAATAACGGTTTCCAATGTCTATCCAGCCAGAGAGCGTAGTTTGAAAACGTCAATTTGTATAGCAGTAATTTTTTCTATTAATATCGTACCAGGTGGCGTTGTGAATAGTTCAATCGTCAATTAGCGTTTACGCATTCGTTATGGTTAAAAGCTCACACTAGTAAGTAAATATAAAATAAATTATATCCAACTTGCTACTATTAATTTCATAAGAATGTTTTTGGGGATGGATAGACAATTGATTATTAGGTTCAAGGCTTTATTGCGTTACCCTGCGTAGACAAGTATTACTGTTTACCGAAAAAACTTAACAAATTTGGCATTTGGCAAATATCTACACATAAGATGACTTTTTATCCCATTATGGTTATGAATTATCATTCTCCGCAAGGTTTCGGTATTTTCAACCGACTTCAAAAAGGAGGTACTCAATTCGACTGTATGATTATTTTTTTTATATTTGTTACCTATTTATAATCTTTGTTATACATAAACCGATTTCTATGTTTATTTTTTTAATTTAAAAGCTGGTGCTTTTCGTGTTGTCGCATTTAAACTTGATCAATATGACCAGGAGAGTGAGCTTTGTTGAAAGTAGCGTATTGTTTACGCTAAACGCCTGCGGTCTGTCAAAATTATAAGAGCAAATATCCTAAACGCATAATGCTAGGTACATTATATTATCTGTGTAAGTACCTACGTTTAAAGTCGGCTTTACGTTTTTGTTGTAAAAAGAATTATTACCTAGTTTGATGCTTCGGTCGTAAGTGTAAAGTATTGGGTAGATTAAAAAATTCTTACTCTGCTGCGGGGACATGATGGAGCTCTGTTGCGAGTCTTGCTGATTTTCAGCCTCCATTTTTTCTTGGGTAGTCTTTTCGTGCAATAGTTCCAACGCTGCAAACAATTAGTACAGACTTAATTAACTAACTCGTCATTTATTATCTTATCACTCGGCAGTGTACAAATCAAATAAAAAGTAAAATAAACAAAGTGCTACTTCGTTCACGGGTGCACAGTAGGTCAGTAAATTTAAGGCCGTTTAACAGTGGCGTAGCGTGCCTTGTCGGGGCCCCATATAAAAAAATTTTTGGAGGCCCTTATATGGAGGTAAAGATTTTTCACAAAAGAAAAAAAATATTGTGAGAAGAAATATTTATTTATCACATAATTTACCCATTTTACAAATAAAAATCGAATTTTAAATATTCACTCTCCTTGCCTTTTTTTCGGCAAACTGATTTATTAAATCATTTATGGCTGATGATGATTTTAGTTTTTGTTTTTATTCTTTTTCCTTACACACTTTGGGGGCCCCCGTGGCCCGGGGCCCCGTATAATTGATACGGCAAATACGGCGGTAGCTACGCCCCTGCCGTTTAAGTTCCTACATACTTACAATCACGACTTTTTCCCATGCGGGTAGGCAGAGACTAGAACGCCACTTGCTACGATCTAAATATACTTCCTTAACCTCACTTCACTTCAACCCTTTTTAGTGTCGCATTGATGGGCATGGGACTTCTCTCAATTATCCTATGAATTGAGAGAGTTTTGGCCTTAATCCACACACGCTGGCCAAGTGCGGGTTGGTGGATGTCACATGTCCTTGAATGATTAGTTCTTAGACATGTCGGTTTCCTCACGATGTTTTCCTTCATCGATATTGAGCAGCGGAGATTCAAAACAATTCACAAAAATATGTGTGGGCACGGCCAGGATTCGAACCCGCAACCTTCTTTTTCTAAGGCGAGGCCCGTACCGCTGCGCCACCGTTGCCCCAATGCTCATACTAGCCTCACTAATGTTTTTAAATCTGGTCATACATGTCATATTCCCATACATGTTAATTATCGTTACATACTGTTTTTCTCTTCAACTACTGAGCCTGTAGCACTATTTCGTACTTGTGTCATCTTTAGAAAAGCTTCTAGAACAACGACCGTTCTAGAACAACTTCCGTTCTAGTACCTACTGTTTCTTTCCAAAAGTCGGTACGTAATACATTACTATACCGTCGCGCCTTTTCCCGTGGAAGTAGCCAAGAAAGATTGCATATAGCATCATTTAAGTTTATTTTAACACGTCATCTGACACCCACGGCGGTCGCACATTTTCATGCACTGCACGGCGTTTGCGATAGTTACGTACCTGGCACATTCAAAGGACATCACCAATGAGATCAAATGTCTTTCAAGTACCTAAGGGTCTCTCAGCGGTTCTACTCACTCCTTCCTTTCGTCAATTGTCTTTAATATCATCATTCCTTTGTATGTTACTAAACTGATAATTATGTCTAGGATATTTGACAAAAAGAAACTACTTACCATCCTTTAGTGACATTGCGTCCATTTTAGCGTCTTGTATGTACTCAAGCTGGTGGCGGAACTTGGTAGTAATTTTGCGTCTTTGATAGTCCGCTTCTATCTGCTGCTTGGTGCGAGGGATTCGGAAGCGGAAGCAACAGCATACTATAACAACTGTAGAGTAAAAAAAGCGTGTGTTACATAATTTTAGCAGCTTAAGGTAGGTATTCTTCATTAATTGACGGGTCGGTGGCGTGGTCGGTAAGATACTTGCTTTTCACCCCGCAGGTCATGGGTTCGATTCCCCCCCGAGACAAACATTAGTGATGAACATTTGTGTTTGTGTCGAGTCTGGGTGTAAATATCTATTATACGTATTTATTTACAAAAGAAAAGTATTATATGTATAGTATATACCAGTTATCTGGTTTCCATAACACAAGCTCTGCTTAGCTTGGGATCAGATGACCGTGTGGGTGTTGCCTTAGACAGATTAAAATTTTGTGGTGTTACTTAATCACGTGAGGCCTTGTTCTATATGATTGATGGTAGGCTTCGAATCACATAGTCATAGGTGCGTAGTATCTTTAGGTATATAATAAGTCCGTTCACCAGACAAAGGCATGTGGCTAAGTGACCCAGTTGTGTTCAAACGAGATGCCTAGGAATGGGTCTGGAGGCTGTTAGTACTTTCTCCACTAACACCCCACTACCGTTTCCATACCACACAATATGCTTTTACTGGACGGCGCTTGATAATCGCCTACATACTGTTACAAAAATACTAGTTAAAACTAGTGTATTTGTTGATGATTTGACTCTATGATGCCAAATAGAAATAGATGGTGCAAAATTGTTAGGACAAAGATCACTCCATACTTGGGGGATCACAACTCTCAGCAACAAGGATACGATGCGAGGAGGAAGAGGATTTGTTCGCCGTATTTCTGTTCCACTTTAAGTACTGATAAATACATACATCAGATGTTACCAACTCAGTTAGTTATTCACAAGAGTAGGTACGTGACTCTTACCTTCTTACCTTTCTTTCTACTGCACAAGAAAATATGTTGCAAGCACTATCTATCTCTATCATTTAGAGATGAGTAGAAAGAGATAAGACTATGTTTGTATCATGTTTTGTTGTGCAGTGAAAACGCGCAGTTACCATCAGGCGGTTTTTTATTACGCCAAGTTATGAATAAAAAAACTAGACACTTACTTATACATGTAATTCCACCCATGCATAGAAAAATTATTTGCCAAACTCTTAAACCACCTACTACTGTCTTCTCAAGCCACTCGGGTTCCTCAGAATTTTTGGTTGCATCTAGTAGGAGATCCATTGAAATGAGTTATTAATCACTAAAACCGTCCGTAGCTGGGTGTACTGGAGTGAGAACTAATTGTTTTAGTAGGTGCTAAGGAGCAAGGAGTGGTAAGCCACACCTAGAAATATTATCCCTCGGCCTCGGCACTCCCTAACCATTATTATAACCTTATAGCAAGTAGGTTTGAAGTATCTACCCATCTTAGGATTCCTTTACGTTAGGCAACCAAAAAAGGTAAGGATTTTTACAAATTGTATAGTTCGTTAAGTTCAATTAACGTGAGTTACATTGCATGCAGCCAGAGTGCGTAGAATTAAATTAAAATTCAAATCTTCCGCCAAATTAATTGTGATCATAACAGTGTTACAAGTTTTTAAAATATATAATGTCAATTGAGAAAAATGTGTCCATTGTTTTATTGTAAAATTATAATATTTTTCTTTTAGTTTAAAATTGACTGAATGCTGTACGGTTATGTAAATAAGTACCTGTTATAAACATAACACTCTACGCCAGACAACGAAAATACCTATCCACGACTACTCATTAACATATTAGTGTTTTAACATAATAATAGTGTATTAACATAAACTTAGAGCCCTTGCTTTATTTTACAATGAAATGTAATTTTTGGGATCTTTAAATTTTAATTTGTTTAAACAAAATACAGTTAAGACTTATGATTGCTTCATGATGACAGTCTGTTTGATTTTGTGTCACAATTTTATGAATGAAAGCAATTGTATTTTGGCAATTGGCAACATATTATACTTTTTCTCGCTCTTTCATGTGAAGACTATTTCACTCATTTTCCCGCAGAAAATAGGGTGTCGAATCTGTCCTATAACCTCCGTTATATTTATTACAATTTAAAGATCGAAGATGAATCTTTTATGATAATTGTGGATTAATTTGTGTAGAAGTTAATCTAAGTGATGTTGTGTGAGATCGATTGTGTTCTTACGGTCACTCAGTAGTGTTTTAAAAAATTAAACATGGCCTCGAATCGAGGAATTCAGATCGGATCCGCGTGGTTCCAACGGAAATTGAACCTGAGGCCGCAGCACCGGGGCGTGCACCTGGTCACTGAGGAGATCCTCAAGCAGGTGCCAGAGCTCTCGCAGTTTGCTGTCGGCCTCTGCCACATCCAAAGTGAGTAGCCGTTGCCCAGCGTTTTCGCCTTGCCGCCGAAGTTGTATGCTATCTGACAGTTAACTGGTTATTTATCAGCATTACACAATATATCTAGTTTACTGTGAGGTGCTATGATTTATATACAAGACGATGATAGTGAATTGACCAGCTGATTGTTGGGTATTGTTTTCAGTAATGCACACATCGGCGAGTCTCGCACTCAACGAGAGCTGGGACCCCGACGTCAGAGACGATATGGAAATGATGTTGAACAAAATTGTCCCAGAGGGACTCCCGTACCGTCATTCCTGTGAAGGCCCCGACGACATGGTGAGTGTTTGTTGTCATAATTAATCGGAAAAGTTACTAATTGAAAGATAAATTAATTTAGAATGTGTTGTGTTTGTATCTCAAAACAAATGAACTAAAGTAGCTAGTTCTGTTTTTAAATTTTAGTATGTTTTTATTCATATTTGTACTGATTACATTCTTGTAGTTAAATGAGTTAGTTACTTTGTATTAACATATTGTTTTCATTAACATGTTAGTGTCAAAGGTTAAACTAACCAGCCAAGGTGACTTCTTTCATCATGTAATTTATACCTATAATAACAACTCCCACAGTTTGTGACTGATTAATAAGGATGATGATTGATACAAGTCAGTTTACAGAAAAAGTTGAATGTAGTTAAAAGTTTTCTAGTTAAAATCTCCTATCATCATAGAATCTAGATATTTTAGTGCTATAAAAGTATTTATTACCTACTTCTTACTAATAGTACCACTTAGTTTTGTTTGTAGTTAATATGCATTATAACTTATTTTTATACAGCCCGCTCATGTAAAGGCCTGCTTCTTGGGGTCTTCACTGACTATCCCCATCACAGATGGCAAGCTCAACTTAGGGACTTGGCAAGGAGTCTGGCTCTGTGAGCATAGAAACCATGCAGGAAGCCGAAAGGTAATACTTTTTGTCTTTCACGGTTTTTAAAAGTCCTTTTCCCATATTTTATGTATTAAAATTGTATATATTCATAAGTACTACCTAAACATAACATACTGCTTATGCATGTCTATATTGCCACTACTGTGCATAACTTGAGTATATTAGAAATGTCTTATTGCTTAACCTGGGATTTGAACATTATGACAAGTATTATTTACTGTAGCTGATATAATACTGTATTCTCTAATGTTGATACATTAACATAGGACACAGTGGAGTTACCGCACGTCTAGTATGCTGTAAGAATCATTCATTCTGCCAGATCTCCATCTCACGTTGTAGGGCCATCATTGTGTTGTAAGTGTTGCAGTAAGAGTGTTGTGTTGCAGGTGGTGGTGACACTGTCGGGGTGCCCCCGCGACTCCCCTCTGTCGCCGGTGTCGGCCGCGTCGTGCTCCAGTTAGGACAGGGGGGGGGGCGCGACCCCCCACACGCACTCGCACTCGCGCCCCTCCTCCAAGAGCACGCGGAGGTAAACCCCGCGCCGACACCTTTTATATCCCGCACCTAACATAGATGTTAGTCCTACTCTTATCTTCGAGCGACAATATGTACATAAGATAATATTTTGTAACGCGCCGCGCGGCTTCGCGGCTGGCGGCCGTACGGCAAGTGTCGGCGGCTCGCGTTGGCCGCGGCGTCGCGCTCTCGAGCCCTATCGATGTTACGTTCGGTCCAGTTGAATACTGAACCCGTCGAACTGTACATACAAATTATGTGCGATGATTTTAAAGTATACATAATGTAATTGTTGTTTTGTTATTGCGACTTGTCGATATAATGTATATAGATCGCGCGTGGACGTTGTGACATTCCGCTTCGTAGAATCGGTCGTGGAGGGTTTTGTGTGGCACCTAATTTTACCATTAATAATTGTATACTACATTAGGACGAAGTACCAGATAAGGTGTGATGATTTGAATGAAGCGTATATTTTCACTACTGCACTCGTTTAAATTTTTTCGATGTACACCGGGAGACTCTCACTATATTTTTTAACATGGCGGCACGTTAAACATTTTAATGGATTCGAACACTCATTTTACTACACCAATTTTGTATGTAATCGCACTGGTGAACAGTTCGTGTAAGTTTTAAGAGCTGAATGTAGTTTTATATAGTTAAGTACTTTGTACGTGTAAGATAGCTCCCTTCTCTCTCCGTGTTAGGTTAGCCATAACGATTAGTACGTGGAACATGTCCATAGCTTTAATTGTGTCGCACCCGTTGTATCAACGGGTCCTTCGCGGGATGACAATGAGCTAACATTCGGTACCACTAGTTTGTAGTTGTATATCATTACTCTTAAGGTCATGTAAGTGCCTCGGACTTTGGGGTGGTCACGTATTATTTGCAGGCTCCTTTCGTAGACACGGCTCGTGTAGTAACGCAGCCGCGCCACCTCGCCTCGTTCACACTATTGCAACATTTTCTTTAATACAGCTGATATATGTAGGTATTTTGGCTGGACTAAAATATGGTTGAAACACTATCCCACTAAGTGTAGCCCAATATGTGAGTCATCGAGCATTAAGCGCCTTAATTGACACCAATATAAATGCTTGCATGTTGTCAGTGACTGAGATACCAATGGCAGGCCATTGTACGTAATCCTAGGACTCCCAAGGAGTTTTGCGAACTTGCTTTATTAGCAACCTTACGTCATTGTATTACCGATGCGTACAGTCCTCATTTACAGAATGTACGCAGGTAATGGTGACGAGCTCGTTTCGTTTGGCATGTCTGTAACCGCGTATGTGTCTAGATGTATGTCTTCCTATGTAAGTTCCATCACAAGTAGGGTAACGCGTGGCAAGCGACCGGTGTACTTGAACGGTAATAGGGTATACAAACTACACCTTTATATCCGGCCACATCTATATTTAGGTAACGTTATAAAATTATCGCGATAGGAGCTCCAAATTGAAACAAAATTTGAGCATAGTCACAATTATACATAGTTATTACGAAGTGGAGTAATCAGTAGCGAGTGTTTTATATTGTACGAGTCGTAGTGGAAATTACATAATGTAATTCGTTCACTAATTTTACAGGGTTGAAAACCTTGATATTTTACAGGAATTTATTATATTCATTCAACATTACATTCATAGTACATTACATTGGCGGGGAAGTGAACAGGGACGTTGCGTTGTGTTCGGCTTTAGATGTTCCGATAAATCGCTTCTGTGGCACAATTTTACACTTGAAACTTAGTTAGGAGTTAACAAATTATAAATATTAGAGTACAGCGGCGTAAGTAAACGGAGCGGTGTCAAGCACAGCACGCGACAGAGGTGTCCCGTGTCACGCACGGCACTTGTTTGTACCGCGTACGAGTTCATGTCCTGCGGCGCCTCCCTTGCAATCACAACTATGAAACAGATACATTATTAACTAGTCTTAATCCATTTGCGACATTTGAAAGCGACAAGCTTAGTTTATTGTCAAAATATATTGCAGGACTGATATCACTACGCAGCTATTTGTACTGCATTGGATGTGATTGCATGTCAGGACAGCCCCCTGTTCACCTTATTAATAGTTTAGGCTTATTTTAGGAGCTTATTCTACCTCCTTAATCAGGCTTTTGATAAAATCATGACATAATTAAGCTTTTATTTGTTTTATTATTAATAGATTACTTTAGTAATGTTTCCACATTCTGCATTCTTTGGTTTTATAATTTTACTGGATGTTTTATTTGTATATTTGTGAAATTTTGGTATTGGCCCAAAGTCACAATACTTAAAAGTCGATTTTTTGACTAAGTTACATGTTTAATTATAAAATAGGGGTTTAGAAGTTAATGAACTTGGGTCTTCATTTTCACTGAGTTCTAAAATTATGAAAATTTATTCCTTTGGATAGTCCTCAGGGGTGTGTGTAAAGGGTCGGTTATTAAGTGCTTTTTAACACAAATAGTTGATTAAGCTGTAAATATTCTTTGCATTAATATAGTGTACACGTACATTATTCCGTGTAAAGTTGTTCAAGTGAATGAATGTTATGTATGCCACTGCCATAAAGATTTGCCTATTTGTTAAATTATTCATTAACATGTTTGATCTAATGTTTTTTTTTAATTAATGAATAATACATTACATAAATATTGATAGTGAACAAAAATCCTACTAAGTAGATAAGTTTCTTAAGACGAAGCGACTGGTTCGCGCAAGTAAAAGCTTTTACACACTGTGGACTGGACGCCAGCAACTGAAACTTTCTATAAAATAGCACAGAACTAATATTGCCCGTTTCTTTTCGTATTTTATGCACTAATGAGAAAAAATATGGGATGTAATAAATATTAGCTTGCTTGCACGGGATCGCCTATTATCTTGGTTGCGAAGACAGAGTCGCAGTGCTCAGTCTACAGTGCGTAATGGCGATAAGCATTCCGTTTTTGTTGTGGATAATTTTGTTTTGTATCGGGGCATTTTGTTGTTCGTTGTACCTTGATAACGTAGGTTAGAGATGTCCCAAGTTAGGCTGTTCAGTGACAACGAATGTGTCTAGTTTTACCTGTAAGCGGACTCACCATTCCATACCAAATATAGGCTACATACAATATAACGAAATAAAACACATAACCACAGTTATCAGATACAATAATTAGCCAAAGTTAACTCATTTGCTATTAAATATACTCCGTTTCATTCAATTTATTGTGTAATAAATATAACAACTCAGTATATAAGAGCACAGATTTTAATAAAATTGTTTATGTATTTAGTAAATCTGTAAGCATTCATTTGTTACATTTAATATTAACTGCACTAGAAAAAAGAGGTTGTAATCAGGTAATAAAATAATCAAAATGGAAGACAAATAATTTGTGTGTATATTATTTAAGATCAATAATAAATATATCAATATTATGATTGTACAGTTCACAAGTTTTCTTAGAGTATCCTATTCATTGTTGGTTTACAGTTCACTCGTGCGTGGCGTTTGGATACCGCTGCGATTCATTTTGATTGTATCATATAACTTGTACAATATAAATATATAGATCCACAATTATAAAAGAGATTAAATATTTGCAAAAGTTAAAAATACTTTATGAGTTTTATTTAATTTGTCATACTTAATTAGTTATTAGCCTTACGAATAAACTATGCGGTACTTAATCTAATGTTAATAGCTATACCTAACTAAATCTATGTTATTTGGTTTCAGCTGTAATATATCTATGTTGTTATTTCATCACTTGTGATATTGTGTGGGCCGGGACCAGTTGGAGCTGAAAATAAAAAACATTTTGGTACAATACTTGGAAGGAAATATTATAAGTCTATGGGTATTGTCTATGGAGTTGTTTTTTTTGACGTGACAACGTCTTAAATTAGGTTGCGGCTGGGAGGCACTTATGAAAAAGTGTAACGCTCGGTAACGTTACGATGAGTCACCGAACGAGAGAGAGGCCCGCCGAATGCCTTGCGTCTCTCTCCCACTCAACTATGTTTCATCCTTCTTCCTACTATACGAATGAATATTCACATTAAAATTATTTTACCACTCAAAGTCGTTGTCACGTAAAACTTTCGCCCGTATACCGAATTTACAGGCAACCAATTTTTTTTTTTTTTTTATTTAACCAAATAAAATGGTACAATGTTACATAAATATATCTCTTGCCAAACTGTAAAAAGAGTTTGTTGGCAAGTAACGCTCAGATAACTTAATTAAATAAACATATTGTACCTACATGCATGTTTTTAACAAAAACTATCTATATAACGAATCTTATTAATCGGTATAGCGGTTTAGCTGTGATCTAATAGAGTTACTTTCACCAGTACATTACCTTCAACTGCAGGTGCCGCTGTTGTACTTTTATTGTTATTTGTGAGCATAGTGTTGAGTCCTGAGGTCATCTGTTTGAACTCTTGTGTCATTAGCGATAGTCTGCCCAAGAAGTAGTTCAAATCATCTTTTAGCTGGAAGATCTTTTCATCTATGCTTTCCACCTGGCAACAATAAGTAATTCAAAAATATTTTGTGCTACTCCATTACATAAATTATCATTATTAACCTTTATTTTACTGTTGGATAAGTAGGTACGCGTATATACTTGTCGTAAAGCAAGTCACTTAGCATGACCAACGGCGCTCTTATGATCCATATCTTGCCAATCACCTTGCTGGTATCGTTACTTCACCCAGTATGAGAGCGTAATAGATTTGACAATGCGTTTTTTTTGACTGATGACCTAACCCAATCGGCCGGAAGGGTCTCTACTGGTTCACCGGACTTTTTCGGTGAGCCGTCCGAGGAAGGTCGAACCGATGACAATGCGTAGTCTCTAGTTCAATATTTATACAATACGGAAACAAATCTATGATCTTTATCATTAAAGTACTTATGAAATAAAAAGTAGACTAACCTACACGCATTGATTGACTTGGAAGCGAAGCTACAGAAATGTGTTTATTTGTGTAGTTAATTGTGTACAGGATTGTAGCAGGTGGCGCCGCTCTATAGTTTCTGCTTACCCTCAATAAGACAACGGAGTAATGTTATTATATTCAGCATTTAAAAGACATTGCATTGTGTCGTATCTAATGTGCCACTTAGGCAATTGTTCAATATCCGAATATCTTTTAAAAAAGAAATATTTATTGGATAGTAGGTACCTAAGTATGTATGTACAATGTACATATCTATATTATCAAATTTAACAGCATTACAATATTCCATATTTTATTTAAAGTAAATGTATGGTGCTTAAATATCAACCCATAACCCGTTAAGGAAATATTAGATAATGTTAGCATGATATTTATAATTCATATTTATGTAAAGTGTAATCAACTTGAATCAAACTTACTTGTTTTTTCACTTTATCCATCGTGGCAGTACTGCTGTTAACGTATTGTTCACTGCTGGCCTGTGGGAGTACAATGTAATCAATATTTAATTACTGCACTATAGTAATTTGCCAAATGCTTAGTTAAATACTTTATTTGTTATGTGATGTAACGTTGACATATCGTACCTACATCGACATCAATTTGCTAAGTAAAAGCTATTAGTATAATTAAAATGATAAAAATATTAGGTATGACTCGGCGTTATTCAGTATTTGCAACTTAAATCTAAGTCCTAGATTGAAAGTCTACCCGAGTGCTTAGAGTAAGAAATAGCGTAGGTTTTAGGATTATCTCATTTAAAATCGTCCTTGATTCCCTAGTATAAGGATGTAAGTCGTTCCTTAAAAACTACGCTTGAGTATCTAGCGCTCGCAAATGTTAGTAAGCGAAAACATCGTGAAGGAACCGGAATGAAAGACTAGACTAAGAACTATAAAATAGTGATAAAATCTACGTTATATACATATGAAAGCGTATTAATTACAGTATCTAACAGCACAGATAATATATTACAATACTACTTACGGCGAGAGCTTGCAGCGCCTGCTGGTTGGTGGTGATCTGTTGGTGCATGATGCCGATCTGTCGCCACACTTGTGACATCTCAGACTCGATCTTAGCGCCCAGGTTGTTCAACCCGCTTGTTTGGTTGTTCGTTATTATTTCCTCCATGTCCTCTAACCTATAACGTTGAGTTAAAAAAATATCTTGGCTAGTTATCCCCTTTACAAGTATAAACGAAACTTATGAACTATGTCACTGTTAAGTGATTTCAAAGTGTCAAAGAAGAAAAAGACAAAACATGTTTTAGCTCTTCTCAGCATAAGATTCGTTTATAGGTAAGGTATTAGGTACCTATTAGTGGTTAACTGACTGACATCAACGCGCAGCCCAAACCGCTGCATCTAGATACTCCAAATGTAGCACATACTAGGTTCCCTATGAGGTGTAAGGGTGCACCATGGAAAAAAGAAGCTGCTTGTCTAAGAGAGGATTTTCCAAAGCTCAGCCCCTAAGGCGATGTAATCGTAGCAAATTTTTCTATAATTTGAACATGATTGCCATTAAGTCTCGATGTCTCGGTTTTAATTTCGGTTCAAAATTGTATTTTCGGCTAGTCACTATACGCCGACCGTTTAATTCGCGTATCGCCATCTGAGGTACAAAGTCATAAAACATTAATTAAATCTCATAAAGAACTATTTAACCACAGATAAAAGTATTGACTATTCGTCACTAATATCCATATCGCTTGAATCGTCATCACTGTCTGTGCAGCTTGAGGAGTCAGAATCTTGGCGATAGGCGATACGCGAGTTAAACGGTCGGCCAATAATTACGCACTGAACGTAGCGTAGCAGATAGCAATGATGTAGGCAGAAGTTGTTTCACAGATAAATATTTTTCGATGTTTGTTTCATTTACGCTGTTTTTTTTTGTTTTATCCGATTATCACTTACTTGAAGTCGACCGTCTTGTTGATGTGGTTCTGCTGCGATTTGATGAGCTCTGCGACTTGCATCAGAATCTGTTGTACTCCGTGCTCGATGCGCTTCCTCGTCACCACCACGTTGTCCGCAGTGTCTTGGATCACTTGCTCGTTCTTTGATAACAGTTGGAGCTATAACACAAACAGGTACTTATTGCTTAAATACTAAACAGAATAGGACCCTATTATCAATCCTCGATCTTTAACCACCGACCAGATACCTATAGACACCGCATAGGAGTGCCGGAGGCCCTCGAGCTTGCCTAACTTATGTCGTACCACTATATCATCTGACCACAAGCTAATTTTGATTGGTTCATTCTAGGACAAGAACTTTAACGAACAATCAAAATCAGTAATCTACCCCAATACCACGCCAAATTTCGACGAACATATAATAAATGGATCTCTAGTAGGTAAGTGTCTTTAACTTATGAGGGCCCAGGGCCGGACATACTTATGAGGATGAGGATGATGGGTAAATGATTATTACCTATTATTAGATGGCAATCTGGAAGAACCATGGGACAGTGCGAAAGAGGGGTCTGCCCCAGTCGGTATGTCTGGCAGTGCGCATTTCTCGCAAACCGCATTAAAATGGCTCTTGATTTAAGTAGGTACAATTCAACACTCAATTACAAATGAAGAGAACCCTTTGCCGATTCCAATCTATTTAAATTTTAGACATAGAGACGAAATATCGAATCAAATTATTGTACCTCTTTTTCCAATATCATCTGGAGGTTCTACCTACTAACCTCGGCTCTAAGTGATTCATAGCTCCTAGTGATGTCGTTGTAAGCACGTTCAGTCATCGTGTTGCTCTGCGTCAGACTCTTCTGAATATCTTCATTGGTCCCTTCGAGCCGGTCACCCATATCTTTCAATTTCGTGGACATTCTACTGACAGCTAGGACAAACAAATCAATAAAACAATTATTAACTAATATAAAATAAAATTTTACCACAACGTTCAAATTACATTTGTTTTATTTCTTTACTTAAGTACCTACACGTTTATTGCCTCACTGTAGACATTGACAGATTGGCAACGATCGTTGCAAATCCTTAAATAAAAGCAAAAGTAACTGTCTGTCTGTCTGTCGAGCTTTTACGCCAAAACTACTGAACTGATTTGGATGAAATTTGGTAGGGATAAAGATAGTTTGAGACCGTGGGACGGATATATGATGATTTTTGTCCGACTGCGCAAAAAGAGACTAACGGTTCGCGTTATCCGACTTACACGCGGGCGGAACCGCGGTCGTTTGAGATTTGAGAATCACATGACAGTGACAAACCATGGTAAATAAGTAATTCATTCTTAGCGTAAGCGTCATAAGCTCATAATGCTTCTATAAACTACACCTAGTAAAGCTATCTTTTCATGGTTAAGGTTTAGGTAATACAAAGTGAGCCGCAGAAAGAAGCTGCCGGGTCGAATTTATTGAAAACAAATTTGAGTATGCTGCATGTGCTATCGTCAGCTGTTTTCTGCTCGGTTCAGAATAGCAATAAATGAAAATCTTATTGAAGGTATCTTGTAAGATACCTTCAATGAGATCTCAAAATAACTTGAGTGGGTGTACCTACTTAAGTTATTTTGTTTAACGGTTGATATATTACATAGGTACCCATTTCATTATTGATGATTATTGCTTCCGTAGTGTTGGTAACAGCCTCTATCGTCATGTTAGTAGAGCGGTTTAGATCTGATCGTCTCGGCAAGTCCTTCCACATGCTCTCCGCATCTGACAACAGCTGCTGAATCTTCCTTACTTCCTTCTCTTGACGTTCCATTACTGTTGAAGAAATATTATTATTTATTGAAGTAAATACTTATATGTACGAGCAGCGGTGGCATGGCGCAGCGGTACGGGCGTCGCCTTAGAAATATAAGGTCGCGGGTTCGATTTCCAGTCGTGCCTACACATCTTTGTGTGAATTGTTTCATCGCTGCTGCTCAATATCTGTGAAGGAAAACATCGTGAGGAAACCGGCATATCTAAGATCTAATCATTCGAGGATATGTGACATCCACCAACCCCCACTTAAACTCTCTCAACTCGTAAGATAGTTGAGAGAAGACCTGTGCCCAGCAGTGGGACACTAAAAAGGCTTAAAATGAAGTGAAAGTGAAGTATATGTGGGTAGACATTACATTATGAATCTTAGGTACGGTTTGTATTGCCATCATCATCAGCTACATACTTCTTACATTATATTTTAGCATGTAGGTATGCTTAGAAAGTAATATTCTTTCCAGTGTACCACGACGTCTCCAACTGGAATACTAAAGGTCCCAGCAATGATTACTGGTTTTCTGTCAATTATCTGAGATGAAAGAGATATGAAGGCCTAAATTCCCTCCAGTTACAATTTATGCTTAAAGCGGACGTTTGTTGGATCCAGGCTCTTACCTTCGCTCATTTTGCTGTGCCAAGCCTCGTCAGCGAGCGATACCTCGTTCAGCACAAAGTCTGTCTGCACCTTGTTCGCCGTGCCGTTGTACTCATTCAGCTTCAGTTCGTATTTATTCAGCAGCTTCTCGGCTTCGGAGATGTGGCTCTCGAAGGGGTTCATGTCTGATGCAACTACAAGGCACATGGCTCGGAGTGATTCCTGTAAAATACAAACACGTAGGTGTAGTTCCGCGTCCCTACATTTCGCAAGAGAGATTGGGCTCAGATAGCAGCTCCGCGTCCACCTTACAAAATACTTGCATTACCTACACACTGTTAATTATGTTTCTGGGTGTGAGTATTGCTAGCCAGTGTCCGTTGACACCGAAGGGTTGGCAAGGCGCAAGTGACGTAGTATAAAATAAGATGACTTTCTTGTCTGTGATACCAGAATACCATCTATTCAACGGCTTAATTAAAGTTGTAAAAAAGAATGTTTGGAGTGCGAGTGAATTTTTGGGGTTTCTTGACTAAAACGACAACAGCACCTACTTAATATTGTTTCATAATAATAGCAACCACTTAGTCTTTCCTATTGTGAATTTAACCAACCTGACTCAAGCTGTTCTTCAAGCTCTTGATCTCCTGCGTCATCATATCAATCTTGGCGTCAGTAGCGTCCATTCTCCTCTGCAGCGCGTCATCTCCGCCCAACAATCTGTTATCGATCTCAGGGCTCTTTGCTTCAGGCGTCAACTTCACCAAGCTCTTCTGTATGTTTTCTAATGTTTCGTGAATCTTTTGTTGAAACGATTTTTCTCGTTCATCTTTCTGAACAAAGAAAGTAAGCACTTAACTACTAATACTTAACTAGAATTAGGCAGAATATGCTTATCAATTTAAGGGGTCCCCATTAACGGGGGCTATTCATTCAAAGCAGTCAGGAGAGACTTCTTTAAGCTGCAACTGTATAAAGAACTACAATACCTACGGCACAGTCATTTTTTACCAGATACATACATGGAACCATTCAAGTAGTTGCATTATTTTGCAGCCGCTGCTTAAAGCAGTCGATCTTAACTATTATAAGCTGCGCGTGTAGTGCCGTCCTAAACGCGTGAACTATATAATATAAAAATGAATAGATGGATGTTTGTAACGTTAAAACTCGAGAAGGCTGAACTGATTTGGATGATTTAGGTCTTAAAATACCTACTCATGCAAGTCCAAGGAAGATATAAAAGGTGAGAGTTCGCAGGGGCAGCCAGTAGGAATGAGATATTCAGTAGGAATAAGATATTTATCTTGGATGTCAATATTATGATAACTTTAAACGATAATGGTTACGCACTTGTAATATAATAGTCTCTACATTAGAGAGCCTTTCATCCAGTCTGGAGATAGTCCCCTTCAGCGGCTCCAGCGCTCTGTGCTTCTTGTCGAGCCCACCGAGCATTCTCTTTAGCTGTTCTCCAAGCGCCTTCTCTCGGAACTCATGGCGCTCTAGTTTGTCCTCAGACATTCTCATCATGTGCACTAGCGATAGCAGCGCTTCCCGTATGTCTTCGTGACTAAAAAATAAAATATAAGGAAAAAATCTATTCCCTAACCAGCTACTAGAGCTATTATCTAAAAATCATTCAGGAAAACGTCAGGAGAACTAAACATTCGACGACATGTAATGTAATAACCAGTACTTGGTCCACGCCACGTGGGACAGAAACAAGGGTAACTTATTTTACGCTTGTAGGTAGGCACCGGTTGACAATCAACGTGTCAAAATGAATAAAGTTGTCGTTGCATCAGCAGCATTGCTTAATGTTTGGGGTTGCTAATGTTCCTACCCCTACCTACGGCCTCTCTTAAAGCAAATGCATGACAATAAGTAAACGCTGATGTGATCAAATATCGAATGATTTTTAATTAAGATGTGACATTTGCTGTTTCCACACAACAGTTTTATGTTCCAACTGAATTGTAACAGAATTTTAAATAAATTTTATATTCGTAGATATTTGAATAAGTTACAATAGTTCAATCGATTTGCCAATGAACTCATTAAGTACCTACGAGTGGGTATCGTCTAGGAACCAGTGAACTAGTGGTATAAATACACTAATTGGAATAGTTTCTAATTGCATAGTGCAAGCTGTTATTTTAATATCTCGCTAACTAGTCAAGCTAAGGTAACCCACATTATTTGAGTCTCGTAATGTCTGAAGTCCTGGGTATTAGTCGATTTTTAAAATCCAGGAACTACTGCTTGTAGTTTCGAAACAGTCGTGGTAACTATTCACAGACTAATAAGAGAACCTAGCGGTTGTGGTATTGTAATCATGTGTTAAGAAGTAGATTCTTCGTATTTACATACCCACAAACTATTTATAAAATGAAATGGAGGTTGAGGAGGAGTTGAGGATGTTGGTACTACGAATAACTGTGACAAGACAAGGAAACGAATGAAACATTATGATGATGTAAGTAGTAGTTAAGTAATTGGATAGAGATGTGCCTTGCGTTTAACTTAAACCTAAACATCAAAGCGACGCCAATGAACTGTGTGTGAAGAAACTGCAATGTTTATATTAAACTTTACACACTATCTACCTACTCATACCACTACCTCGTAAAATTTGCGTGTATTGACCTACGTAGGTAGATATTTATTGATCGTCGGCAGAGCTAAATTTATATTAATTTACGAGCTCTAAAATTTTGGAAATGCTTTGTTTTCCTGAGTCTGTCATTTATGAAGTTATTGTTCGGATGTGTGAGAATTTGATTACAAAAAATAATAATGTTCAACTAGAGTCTAGGAAACATTATTTAACCACCTCTATAAAAGGATACCTAGTTAATTAGGATTAGCGAAAATTATATTTTGAAGTTCCAGTAAACTTATTGTTATTGGCCTTGACGGGTGTAAATATCTACCCTAATACCTAAATCAGACAAAACAAACTACTACATGGTGTATGGGGTCCTATTCCTAAAAAAATACTGCATATTAATACGCGAACTTCTACATAAGACCTATTGTATGTACAGAATGCTACTTTGAACACCAACAATTTCGAAACACAAGTGAACCAGCGTCTCTAACAAATGTTGGACATGATAGCAATGGAATAACTTACTACAACAAATTGATACCTAACTCCTTAATGGAAATGTATTAGTTAAAGAAAAAACGGTTAAAAGTTAGAGTAGGTAGGTGTCTAATAAAATCTATACTCACGTAAATTCTCGGCAGTGTGCGTGTGGTGACCACAGTAGCAAGGCGACGGCGACCCACAATAGTCTCTGGGGACAAATGCTAACTTTAATAACTCAAATATTAATAAACTGCAAATAACGACAATGTTGGTATTACTTTGTAAGTTAATACAATTTACAATAATTGACACATTACTGGGTATCTGACAAAAGAATGAATAGGTGACCTAGTATTGTCTTAGATTTACGCGAATAACACACATTGAAGGAGGAGGTAGTCAGTAATAAATGTGATTAATATTTTTTTGGACGTCAAATACCTCAGACCCTCAGTCCACCTGTGAACATGAAGTCTAAAAAGACTTTGAAACGTCGGGATTTAAATTCTAAAATTAACCGCGATAAAACCGTTAAAAAGTAGTTTTATTCCAATGAATAGGTGACCTGTAAAAATAAGTAAAAAAAAAGTTGATTCCCGTAAAGTTTGGAACTTCAATAACCAAATTGAGTTGAAAATTCATAAAAAGTTCGACCCAATATGATTATTTTATTAGTTAGCTTAGTACCTACTTTAGTCCCAATAATAAATAGTAGATCCCTTACTAGGATTGAAAACTTAATTAGTACCAATAGTAGTACCACTTAATCATAAACAGCTTAGATATAATACCACCAAATTTCATTTTACTAGCCTCATTTTATGACCGCTTATAAAATTTCTTTGACACATACGTTTGATTCGTTCCTTTGATTGGTACGAAACTGGAAGTTACCTATGCAATAAAACAAATCTGGTTCCAAATTTAATATTTTTATGTGGGCATATTATAGTAGGTTATTTACGATATCTTTTGAAGTCTGCCCAAATTAACTGGGCCAACTGACGCGACTCTAGGTGGTACCCTACGTGGTCTCTGTTACATAAACTTTCTTCGTCATTGGTTATGGGTAATAGTACAACTGCTACTATCCCAGAATATACCCAGGAGGATTTTCTGTACTGCATAGGAGATCACCTGCAATAAGAGATCTACGCAAGTTGATAATGATATGCGTTGATAATTGCAAAATTGGTTTCTAAGTCTCTATGTATCTATTAGATACTTAGACCATGAAGTAACTAGTAATTTAAGCATTAACTCACGATAATGTGACCCTTGATGTGTCCGTTCCGTACGGTTATCGGGCTCATCCAGACCACGCCGTTAATTAATAAGGTTTATCTACGGCCATTGAATGGTTGATTACTTGGTACTTTAAAGGTTAGTCTCGTCTCTCGCATCTCATCCTTATTTTATACCAAATTGAAGACAGAGTGATTAAATCGAATTGTGAAAGAAAAAAGATTTTTCATTTGAACATTAGCGCTTTTATTTTTCAATCACACAAAGTACAGACGTAAGGTTTCCCGTTTTTGCTGAATTGGTTATCAATCTATATGTTATCAGGGTGGTCATCGTATCGTCTGACAAATTGCAAATCGTGTTGCCTATTTGCGGCATTTTTATGTTCATTTAAAAACTCATCACTTTTGAAAATCTCGTAGAAGAAAGTTTGGTAGATTCGTCAAAAGGTAGACAGACACTCACGAAGTTTTAACTACCTACGTATTTGAGTCCTGATTATCCTACTGCTTGGTGAAGGCTTCCTCTAACATCTTCCAGACATTACTATCTAGGTATGAATTTTATATTGAAATAC
Organism: Meganola albula; assembly: GCA_936450015.1. Taxonomy (NCBI): domain Eukaryota; kingdom Metazoa; phylum Arthropoda; class Insecta; order Lepidoptera; family Nolidae; genus Meganola; species Meganola albula. The sequence goes on along the minus strand of OW388159.1, from coordinate 3,910,159 downwards.
AAGTGTGATGACTATTATCGATCGCGGCATTTAATTATTGATGTGTACCTAGGCTATTAGTACATCTACTGGTTTAGCGTTCTTTCGCGAAAGTTAACATGCTGACAATCTATTGCTTTTAGGTAGTCATGATTAGTAGACTAGGATTCCAAAACAAAAATTGCGGTTTCTTCGAAATACATTCACTTTAACTGGCTAAACAAATATTTGCTTTACACGTGGTCTATGTGACAACAATTTCAATGTGTGAAGTGTTCACTTTCTAACAAGCGAAATGCTACATACATAAGTCGTAATATGTTATTGTTTGTTTGTAAGAATAAACTATAAGTATTTTTTTCTTTAACGCATCATATTGGTGTAGAGCTTAGAAGCAAGCAATGCGATTTTCATTTATGTATATAGGTACCGAGGTCCATTTTCTCCTAGAAACCACCTGGGGGACCTGGTACCTACCTACTCGAGGACGTAACTATACAAGTATGTATCTAGAAAGCAGGTAGGTACCTACCTACTAAGTCAATGTAAGATCAAGGAACGTTCGTTATATCGTTTCCATTATCATTGCATACCTATGAATGGGATCAACCTGGAAGTAAGTACTCAAACCCAGTTATTGAAACTTCATTCTTTTATTTTGAGATATTTCTGTTATCAAAAGTGTTTCTATTATTCTAACTATTTACAAGGAATTAGTCCATTATGAGAGCATATTTTCGTCTATGCTACTCTGTATTCCATTTACTACTATAAATCTTAAAATACCCGTGCTAATGCCTTAATGGATTTCTTGACTGAATGCATATGTTGCTCTAGGTTGCTGAGTTTCGACAGATATAGACACAGATGCTTTAAGATCGAGCAATTGAAATTGAGTCATATTAAATTATCGAATACGAAAATCAGTGCATTTTTCCATGTGCCATGCAGCTGTAGCTGCTTAGGGAACCCTTCTCCCACCTCATGTGGCACATCAAGTCCGCGAGTAGTCGAATCTCTACAGTTGGTTAGGCCCAATTCCTAAGGCCCAGCTACGTGGGTGGGCTATGCTGCGAGGATGAAAATATGTGACCATTGTCACTACTCACTATACTACCTATAGGTACCTCAATCAGCAGTTCTAGTAATATGCCACGAGGTATATGAGATGCATATCACAAGTTAAGCTATACATCGATACTACTGTCGAAGCATAGTGTCGGCCTACGCACTATTCTATGCGATGATTCAGCACTACTTCAGATTATATTATTACGAAGGAACAGGAAAACTTTTAAAAAGTGTTTTTTTTTGGTGGAACATTGTTTAATACGTTTTTAGGGTTCCGTACCTCAAAAGGAAAAAACGGAACCCTTATAGGATCACTTTGTTGTCCGTCTGTCCGTCCGTCTGTCAAGACCCTTTTTCTCAGGAACGCGTGGAGGTATGAAGCTGAAATTTATATCAATTACTCAGGTCTACTGTCCCTTGAAGCTGTGAAAAAATCAAACTTCTAAGCCGACGCAATCAAAAGATACAGCCGTTTATGCCGCAAATTTTCGACACTTGCAAGGGAATCAAAACCTACAGGGTGCTTCCCGTGAACTCAGAATCTTGAAATTTGGTACGAAGCAACGTCTTATAGCATAGATAAAGGAAAAATTACGAAAACCATAAATTTTTAGTTACATCACATAATATATATTTTTTTATTAATTTTAAACTTACTACCCATTTCCTCATAAACGCGTAGAGGTATTAAATTGAAATTCATACCAAATACTCAGGTCTATAATACCTTTAAGCTGTAACAAAATCAAACTTCTATGTCAACGCAATCAAAAGAAACAGCAATTTAAGCTGCATATTTTGAAACTCGCAAGTACTCGCAAGGGAATCAAAACCTAAAGGGTACTTCCAGTCGACCTAGAATCTTGAAATTTGGCATGAAGCAACGTTTTATAGCACACATAAAGGAAAAATTCCGAAAACCTTAAATTTTTAGTTACATTACAAAATATATATTTTTTAATAAATATAAACTTATTACTTTTTTCCTCATGAACGCGTAGAGCTATCAAGTTGAAATTCATATCAAATACTTAGATCTAATTGCCTTTAACCCGTGAAAAAAAAAAATTCTAAGTCAACATTATTTAAAGAATTAAATATATAGTGACTAAAAAACTTAGTAAATAAATAACTTTAATAAAAGAACTTTCGCAAGTCTGCTGCAAGGCTAGTATAAGTGTTTCAGTTATATTATAGATAAATGATATGTGTTAATATAAAATAAAGGATTACTTAAACGATAAAGAGATCTTTGTCTTAAATTTATGCTCCTCCATCTTTCCCCATTGTAATGTTATGAATTTCATTTTGCAATAAAAATACCATTGTTATGACTCGATTGTCGTAATGAACGAACTTTGTAAACCTTGCAGGTTTGTACGCAACCCTCGGTGCGCGAGTCCGACTCGCACTTGACCGGTTTTTTTAGTACAGTGAGCAAAAATGTTTGTTTGATATCATAATCACATCTAGACGAAAAAAAAATGCGTATATCTTATTGCCTTTTGAGTAAGATTGGACATTTGAAGTCGAATATTTAGATACGAACATATTTTATTAACTTCCGACAGCAAAAATCGGAGTTATAAGTTAAAACGTTTGATTTTATCCGTGACCATGAATTTGTGTGCAAGTTTGTGGTATCCTAGGGCGTAAATTTACTTAGATAGGTAGCTGCATTGTAACTACATACTTGTGTATTTTTACATAAATTACTTTTCCATACAATTCAAAATAATATTATTGTCTGTGGTTTGACATTTCGTGCTGGCGTTACTTTTTCTTGGTTTTTGGTATGAAGTTAACCTCAAGTCCAGTCCTATTCTTATTTGAAACGCATAGTAGGTACCTATCTCCCAGTCATACTTTAAAATATCTTGTGATAATCAAATCTCTGATTGCCCTATATTAAAACAGTAGGTACCTACCCTGCGTTAATAGGTACAAGCAAGTTAAAATCGTGAATGAATTCTATCATAAATTGTTTACCATTAACTTGACCTAATAAAGCTGAATGTGTGCGTTATCTGGTTAAATAAATTCAATAAATAAGCCGCGGGTAACCCAACTATAAATGTAGGTAGTAAGTACTTCTAATAGATTAGAAGCAAGCAGCTGTTATGATCATTCATAAGTTCAATTATATAGGTAGTTAGATAGATAGACCTTTGCTTCTTCTTCGGTCGTAAAACGGGCTAGCGGCTCTACTCCTTACGCATATTTCGTTCGTTAGGATCATTAATTACAACGAATAAAGTGGTTATAAGTTTGACGTGTAAATTTAAGTAGGTACAAGCGTGTAATGCCTACAGGAATGGGCCCATTTTTTATGCGATTTTTACTTGAAAGCAAAAGACTTTAGCTTTCAAATAAAACTTCACATAATAATCAAGATTCAACATGGTTCTTAGGTAGTTTATAAAAAAGGGCATTGAAGGTGTTATTCAATTTTTAATTAAGAGTTATCTACGGATTAGACTAAGTAAAGGGGCATAAAATATACTAATTACCTACTTAAAGCGCTACACAGAGTCCTACACTAAATATGAAAGTTTATTAAAAGGATTGACTTTTCTAACTCTTTCACGCAGAAACAAGGGGTTGAATTTGAGTGAAATTCGGCAAATATCTTATAATTTTTACTCGGATACTTTTCTACCCAAAAAATTGGACGTCTGGAATCCAATTCGAACGAATAAAATTGTTACCACAAAGAGTAGGGCCCAGTATATTGCAGTCATAGATTTTCAATCATGTCAATGGGCCTGCGGGATGTTGTAACATCTAATAAAATAATCATTTTTCATTGCTCAAAATGTACTTCGGGTGTTTTAAGTACCTACTTACGTTATGTCATTACGAGGCCATCGATCTTTAATAACTAGGTACCTAGCAACAGAATCGCCTCGTGAAAGTTAACCAAAAAAAAAACTGTTTTTAAGTGCATAAAACTAACTATTATTATTATTATTATTAACTATGGAGGCAAGTTAGCGATGAAGCCGGTAAGAAAACGGGCGCAGTGGTAAGATAAAATGGAAACATGGTGAATAACCTAGAGCTTTGTAGGCGGTCAGACCCGGATTACGAAAAAAAAATCAAACAGAATAAAAGTTGCTTCCGGGTAAAAAATTAAAATGATTGTTCGAGTCTGAATTCTGAGCTCGTTCAAGACCGTATTTTTTCGGGTCTGGATGATACCGGATGCTAAGGATGTTCTACAGGAATTAGGTCCGTCGGAATCGTCCTGTGTACCTATTTCAGGTTTACCGTTTACCTACATTTCAATAAGGCAGGTATATTATACGCCTACGCTATCGAGACATAGGTATGTAGCAAGTCTTCATTAAGACTAGACTTCTAAGTTTTATGATAACAAATAGTAGGTAACGGTATACGAGTAGGTGTAAATAGGTTCCTAGAATTACTAGAATTACGAAAAGCTTAGTTTTGAGGACGAATATTTTGCTATGATAGAAACATCGCATTACATCGTAACTCATTGGCAAGACAATACCTGTAGAAAGGAACCTGGGCTGACAAATAATTGTCCTTTTTGTAAGTTGGATCCAAATTAGGTATTAAATAAAGTAAGTAAGTATTATTCATTATTATTATTTACATAATTAAAGATTTTCACTCAAGATTAAGTAGTGAACATACATATCCTAATTCAGCGTAAAATCTAATTTTTAAAACCCGTCAAACAAGTAAATCTTCCTTTTTTTTCCTTTCTCTACAAAGCTCAACACTTGTGCATCATGTTACATTTATTGTATCTAAAGGCAATTTATCATTACCGACTGGAACTAAAGTAGTCCATTGAAATGTTACATTTTTTAGGCCTAACCTTGCATTTTTTAGAGGACGCAATTTTATTTTTTTGATGTGTAGGGGGGGTCAGTGTAAGGCTAAAACCAAGTTTGTGGGGTCGCCACCCTTGTCCCACGGCCGCCATCTTGAAAATAGGGGTTGAAATGGTTTTTACGAGATATCTCGTAAACTATTTATTTAATAAAAAAAATTTGTTAACATTTTTTATTGCAAATTAAATTCTCTACAACTTTGGTCCAGTAACTTTTTGTCGTAAAATTATAAATAAAAAAGTTATAAGCGAAAATATTCAGAAATTTGAGAAAAAAAAAACTATTTTTCGAAATAACTTTTTTTTTATCATTTTACGAAAAAATAACATCAGATCATTTTTGTAGATCGTTTTTTAAGGAACAACTTTTATATAGAACATTTTTTCATTAAGTCAATAGCTAAGGTTTTACAGCGCCCCGAAGTGAGTACTATTTGTCAGTATTCTTAACTATACCTATAGTATACATGTATACTAATAATGTGTCATCAGTTATTTTTTTTTTCTTTTTTATTCTGTTATTGTAATTTTTTTAATTATAACTTTTGCAATATTATTAAGAATTAAGTAATGACTCTTTTCCACGCCAATACAGGATTTTACAATTATTGATTTTTAAAATAATTTAGAATCTGATGGCCGTTAACAGGAATGCTGTTCAGGTAGAAAAAACCCATGTTACCGTGGGAGAATAAAAGAACAGCTGCTGAAATGTTCTGCAGTATGCTTCCATTGCTCTGGCGAAACTTGCAGCAACGTAATGCAACTCGAAGAATTAATAAATGAAAATGACTTCGATGATGAACTGCCGACATTAACACCCCTTCCTTCTCCAGCTCCCTCACTGATATGTAATTCAGAAAGCCTACCAGATGCTGAGCCGCAGCCTGGTCCATCGAAAAGACTAAGGACGGAGTAGTTTTAATTTAGAAAATCACCGTGGATTATGCCTATTGGGGATACCACGTAAAAAAAACGCGCCTCCAGACTCTACCTCTTGGGTGGTGGGGAAAAGAGTCATTACTTAATTCTTAATAATATTGCAAAATTTATAATTAAAAAAATTACGATAACAGAAAAAAAAAGAAAAAAAATAATAACTGATGACACATTATTAGTATACATGTATACTATAGGTATAGTTAAGAGTACTGACAAATAGACTTCGGGGCGCTGTAAAACCTTAGCTATTGACTTAATGAAAAAATGTTCTATATAAAAGTTGTTCCTTAAAAAACGATCTACAAAAATGGTCTGATGTTATTTTTTCGTAAAATGATAAAAAAAAAGTTATTTCGAAAAATATTATTTTTTTTCTCAAATTTCTGAATATTTTCGCTTATAACTTTTTTATTTATAGTTTTACGACAAAAAGTTACTGAACCAAAGTTGTAGAGAATTTAATTTGCAATAAAAAATGTTAACAAATTTTTTTTATTAAATAAATAGTTTACGAGATATCTCGTAAAAACCATTTCAACCCCTATTTTCAAGATGGCGGCCGTGGGACAAGGGTGGCGACCCCACAAACTTGGTTTTAGCCTTACACTAACCCCCCCTACACATCAAAAAAATAAAATTGCGTCCTCTAAAAAATGCAACCCCAAATGTAACTTTTCAATGGACTAAAGCTAATAACCTTATAAATAATAATGATTACCACTTGGCAATCAGTACTACTTAATCTAAGAATAAAAATATGTAAGTAATAAATAAATTACCATTATTATAAAACTTCACAATCGTACCTTTACGTACAAAATGTCTTGGTTGTCGTTATACAATGACCTACCTACCAAAAAAATCTCGTCTATCTTATTTTTCGCACTCCAATATCTCCTTAAAACTAAAGGTGCGTCTACGCTTACGAGCCGAGCAGAAGCCAAGTCACTCTCGGCTCGCTGTCATGTTATGACGTTTATACAAGAGCCTACAACGATTACTGTTCTAAAACGTAGATTTACGTAGTTTGCTTTCTATTGTATCCGTTGAAACTGAAGGAACCAAACGCTTGCCGCGTGCTTGCTTGAGACTCGCCACATTCAAATATTCGTGATAGGTTGCTCGCCTCGTAAGCGTAGACGCAACAAACATATTCAATCTCCTTCTTATGATATTAGAAAATAAGACAATTTGAAATATTATGTCAGTATTAACTTAAAGTAATACCATAGATTTAGCATATTATTCAGTTTGCATACTAAATCTATGAGTAATACCTAGAGTCCAAGCTTCAAGTAAGTACCAATTATCTTTCTGAAAACGCAATCAGCAAGCGTCTAATGAGTCAAGTCGTAAAGCTTTGTCCGTCTGCATGAGTTGCCTGGATCTCGGCCAAGGCAACGTTTCAGTAACTCCTTTCGCTTTGTTAGTTATCTCAAAATAGGATTGTCAACAACTTGTTACAATTATCACGAAATAGGTGTTTTTGTTTAAACAGAGTTGACACGGTCAGTATGATTGCACTGAATGCATTTGTTAGCACTTAAAATATACTTCCGGTAGTATTATATTATCTGTGCTTCCGGTAGATCTTTAGTATATGTTTGTAAGACTAAATTAGTTTTGATTTTTGCCGGCTATTCATCCGAACTCACCTGAAGCCAATTCAAATTACTCTCTAACTAGAAAACATTTGGCCAAAGTATTAGGAGGGACTATGAATACTTGTTCGTTGGTCCTAATGATCGCAAAACTTTATTAATTTTAAGCAGCGGTGACGCAGCAGTATCGGCCTCGCATTTGAATTAAAAGGTCGCGAGTTCGATTCCCGGTTGCGCATACATATTTGTGTGAATTGTTTTGTTGCCGCTGCTCAATATCAGTAATCATTCGAGGTTATGTGACATCCACCAACCCGCACTTAATTGAAAAAAAAAAAACTCGTGCCAAGCAGTGGGACACTAAACGGGTAGAAGTTGATCTCGTTTAAATTACATAATATTTGAATTCGAAAGATGTTTTGCCCGAATGATAGATGAGGTTCAGTTTTACGAATTTTGGTCCTTCCTTTGGTTAGTTCCTCTAAAAAAATACCTACCTATTTACTTAAAAATACTTAACACTATAGAACCAAACAGAACACTTTATCGTAAAGTAAATAATAATATTGAGATTAGGTTATTTTGTTATTGTACACAGCCATAAAAATTAAATAAAGCAAAGGTTACGCACCACTACTTACTCGTAAACAATTGTATAGTATTATATTATCTGTGTATGAATAGACTTAACGAGATTTAAATGAACATGTATTTGTACATCTGTACAAACACATCATCCCTTTAAATAGGGATAATTAATTATATCCAAGAAGTCCATATGTGTTAACAGAAACCTAAAATACCTAGCTACGTACCTACTTAGTCAAGTTATGATGCAGTATTTGAGTTATACATACCTACTAGAAGGAAACCCTGGATATCATGAAGCACCATACCAAGATGCAGTGTTTGCAAAACAAAACAAATACCTAAGTCCAAACTCGATGGGTTTAGTATAAGAGTTCCTATCGCCTTGTCATGGAAGATACGCAAGAGGTAAGGAAGTGGATTTAATTGAAATTATTTACGTTGAAGCTTGGTGCGGATGACAGGTGAAAGATTGACATGTATAGAAAAGACATTGTAACTGAACAAAAAAGGTGCCGTCCGTCGTCCCTTCACTTGCACCGATTTACAACGAAAATTGTGTAGTTTCCAAAATCAACCCACACAAAAGGAAAGTTAAATAAAAGCTTGTAAAAACTAAACTTGATGTCCGAATAAAACCTCAATTATCGGAATCGCAAAATAAACAATTGCCTTTTAATATGCGCGTGCGCAGAACGTGCTTCAGAAGGTGCGAAAAGCACGCACACCTTGGGGCATTAAACTTTCGCACATTGCTCCTTAACAATGTCACAACAAGTTATTAAGTTGATTTAAGACACTCATCAAAAGTATTTAAGGACAATTTTTTTAATAGGTAGGTACACTGTTTACTACCTACCCAAGTTTCTTAACTCAAGGAGGTTGAGAGATCACACGGTTTCAGGAGAGATACACTATGTGATTTTACTTTTACAGTTTCATATAAATATTAATTATATACTTTGATTGTCCTGTTGGCGTAGTGGTCGTGGGTTCGATTCCCACCTAAAACAAATCTCTGTGTGATGGGCATGATTGCTCTGAGTCTGGGTGTAATTTATCTTTAATACTCGTATGTATGTATGTATTTAAAAAAACTTCCAAGTGTAATTGTTTAATTTGGGTCTAGATGGCTCTGTGTGTATGTATAAAAATATTATTTGGACGTTCCTAATACGATGATTTGTTAGTATTTCATGGGAAAAAGGGATAAACAGATTCAAATGAAATTTTGCATACTAGTGGTTCATTACCTGGATTAAGCTATAGGGTAGTAGAAATGAATGAACTGTCTCGTTAATTGTTCGTATGGCTGTATCATGCAGACGACACTTTATCAACCTTTTTTGAATGTCATATGTTTATTACTGACCTTTAAGTACGTAATATGTATTACGCATTTGTCTTTGTTATTGTTTTGAATGAATTAATTAACCCAATTAACGTTTAATAAACATTAGCGAGTACCAATCGATGTTGCAATTTAATTTGGATATCTATAAACTAAACTAGTTTTTGACCTCTAGATAAGTAGGTACTAGATATTAAATATTTGTTATAGATTTTAGGTATTTAATATTCATTAATATATTGAAATATTCAAGATATTTTTACTGCATTGTTTTTATATGGGAAAATAAATGTTATAAAAATAAATCAGACACTCACTAACCGATACAATAAAAAATAAATATAATTAGATGAAAAATTGCAGTAAAATTATAATTATGTAAAACCTACCTATAGATAATTCCTGTGACATCCTATAACTCATTTAATATGTTAATCATCATGTGCAATAAAACAAGTTTATGCAACTTAGTAGTTATTTAAATAATCATCTTAAAACCTAACTAAGAATAGTATTAACTGCGAAGATATGGATCGGAAAAAATAAATAAAATATATAGATAGCTCACCACACTTAGTAATGCCATGTCGCCTTCTAAATTAAACTAGGAAGCACTCTTTGTTCGTTTTGTCGTGCGCGCGAGTGTGATTGATCTAAATCCGTGCGAGTGCGTGCGCGCGCGGTCCGCTCCCGACTGACGGACGACGGTGAACTCTTGTGAATCCCGGCGCCGGCGCCGGTACAGGCTCACATCAATACGCCTGTTTATAATCACTTATTAAACACTCACGTGTATTTTAATCAACATTCCGAGGGTGAGTTTGTATTTTTGGAGTCTACAAATCAATTAGAGAGCATCGGTGGCGCAGCGGTATCAGACTTTATACAATCGATATTTAAAATTGAAGATCTCCGGTCGCACATTTTTGTGAGAATTGTTTTATCGACACTGTTCAGTATTGGCAAAGGAAAACATTAATAGAACCGGCATATCTTACAACTATATGATGTCACCACCTTGGCCAGGGTGTGGATTAAAGCCTAAGCTCTCTCAACTCAGGGTAGTTGAAAAAAGACGAGTTTCCGGACACTTAAAGTTCGTGTAAAACTCCCGTAAAAAAGAGTTGTTATGTTACAAATCCATTAGAGTAGTATCTATTAATTCCTCACGTGCCAAATCGTTGCTATCGACCATACTTACAAACAATAATAGTTACCTTTTTGACAGCTACAACCAAGGTAGTTCACACTCCATCTCATTATAATAGGACGTTGCTCTTTTCATGTCGGTTAAATAAACACGGCAGGTGCTGTCGCCTGGCGCTATCGTAAAAGATTAGTGTCACAATATTTTGTTACCCTACTTAATTGCAATATTACACCAAGATCCCGACAAATCGTGTCACACAGATAGCATACCATAAAGTATTGCTGTTATTTACCTAAACGATTAGTCAAATAGACCATCTACTCTATCTATACTCCATTCTAAGACTTGATAATGTTCGCCTGAGAAATCAATTATTGATAATAACTGAGTACAAATGATAAGTAAGTGTTAAGAGGTCATGATAGATTCATTTACGAGAAGTATTGACAACAATTTTATTAACTTTTCCTTATATTCTTATGTACAATTCGCTTATGTCTACTAACACAACCGGCAGTCCTGAATGTTTTACCGCACTCGTTACAGCTAAAAGGTCTCTCATCTGTATGTATTCTTGTATGCACTCTTAAAATGTCCATCGAATTGAACCGTTTGCCACACATTTCACAGCCGAACTTTCTTTCATTTGCATGGTATACAAAGTGTTTCCTATACGCAGCGAGAATGTGGAAGCTTTTTCCGCAGACTTCGCAGGTTTTCCTCGGCGTGGGGTTGTGGATAGCCTTGTGTACGTTTAACCCACTTTTGAACTTGAACTTCTTGTCGCAGATGTCGCAGGAGTGCACCTTGTCCGTTGAATGTGTATCTAGGTGATTCATCAAATTCCTCGTGTGTTTGCCACATATTTCGCAAACTTTCCAGTAGTAGTATCTCAATTTTCGCGGGTTTTTCTTTTTGACTTTCATTTTTTGTGGTTTTAATTTGCGTTTTGTTTGTTGTTCATTGTCACTATAATTTGGTTCGTATGCCAAGTCATGTGTGTCAATATCTACATCGCTTTCGTCCTTTTTCAATTCTTGTTTGTCCTGAACTTCAACTTTAATAGCAAGCGCCGTCTCTCTATATTGTTTATCAACCTCTTGACATTTGCGTCTGAATTTGTACGCGTTCTCGAGCTCTTGTAAACATCGATTGCAAATGTGTTTTGGATAGTTATCTGATTCTTCCACCTGTGAATTAGATTCCATATAAAATCAAGTCAAAGGAAAATACCACAACATTACAGTAAGTAATAAACATTGCTCACGTACTTGTAAAATTTTAGCAACCCGATGATTGCGAAAAGCTACTAATAAGTAAGATAAGGTTGTGCTGCCATATGTCAGTGTGGGTAACGTGGATGAATTGTATGTCACCATTACAACAAATTGATAAAAATTCAATACTTATAGCGAATTTCAAAATGGCTACTGCATATTAAGTTACATAAAACTAAAAAATAATGACACACCTGACGACTAATTTTCTTGAAACTTAGCTAGGAACCATCTCAATCAACTTTCGAATCGCATCAAAATCGGCCCATCATTCGTTAGAGCACTATGGGACAGATACACAGGTCAAACTTATAGCCTTTCATTGTAGTTGTTTAATTTATTGATTGTTTTTTTTTTTGTTATTTGTGAGTGTCAAATAATTGTTTTTTTTTATTTCATCATTTTCGTCGGGAATTAAAAAGACCTTTATTGTAAGAGCTCCATTCCCATTTACTAGGTTTACCGTTTAGTAAGTACTAGCTTCGCTTGCGGCTGTATAGCGTGGTATTAGTTTAAAAAGTAGCTTATGTGCTATTCCAGACTATAACCTATTTCTGTGCCAAATTTCATCGAAATCCATTTAGTAATTTTTGAGTGAAAAAGTAACAAATATCCATCCACACATATACACATTCAACACAAATTATCGCATTAGGTAGGACAGAAAGTAAAGTTGATGCGAATTCGCAGTTAAAATAAATAGTCACCCTTACCTGTACTCCGCAGATCACCCTCAGCTTACAAGCTACATCTAACCCATCCTTATCTTTCTCTTCAAATATATCTACGGAATCTGCAACATCATTCGAACATGATCGACATCGGTACAACAATTCCAACTCCATTTTAGGCTTAACACATAACTTCTCTTTCAAGTCTATTAACTTTATATCGTCTTCAAAATCTTCGACTTGCATGTCATCGTTCGTGACGTCATCGTTCGTGATGTCATCGTAGTTAATTTTGTTTTCTAGTTTAGGCATTTTGGTAGGTTTCTGTTTTTTCTCTGTGTAGTTCATCATAGCTTCGAAATATGGCCAATGTTCGTTTAGTATGCCTTTGTTTGCGAATTTTTGTTTCCACTGTAAAGAAAGCATTTTAGTAGCTCGTTTATTTGCCCTGGGCTCAAGCCATACCCATTTTTTTTATTTTATAAATACTTATAATTTGAAAAAAGTTTGACCCAATCTAATAAAATTTCCTAATCTCTAAGAAAATTTCCTCAAATTTCCTGTCCACTGGTTGGGCACTCATAAGATAGTTGAGAGTTTAGGCCTTAAGCCACACACGCTGACCAAGTGCGGGTTGGTGGATGTCACATGTCCTTGAATGATTGGTTTTTATACATGCCGGTTTCCTCAAGATGTTTTCCTTCACCGATATTGAGCAGCGGAGATGAAACAATTCACAGAGAGATGTGTGGGCTCGACCAGGATTCAAACCCGCGACGTTATTTTTCTAAGGCGAGGCCCGTACCGCTGCGCCACTTGCTGCTCTTCTCTCTTTTCTCAATCTTACTAAAATACGATTATTATATCGTAATTTTTTATTAAAGAAGATCGAATTTGATGATTATATATTTATTTTTTCAAAGGGTATACTTTCCTGATTCCTTTATCGAAATCGGTTGAGCAGGTTTGAAGTTATCGTTAAAACATTGAGGTGGGTTAGTATTTTTGTAAAAAAACTATTATTCGACTATGAGGTTACATACTTTCAATGTCTTCAACAGATGCTTCCATATGTCAGCTACATCAAAGAGACTGTGGTCCAACGGAAGGCCGAGAATTCTAAGTCTCTTCTCCACTTCCCTGGACATTTAATAAAACGTAGCACGTTTTATAAAACAATACTATAAATAACTGCAAACGTCTGCATACTCTTGCTAAAACTGCCATTTTGGTGAGATTTTATTCAGTTTAGGAAAAACTTAAAAAACAACAGGTTCACACAATGTAACGTAACGTTTCTTTTACATTATTTCATTATTCGGAATTTGGCAAAAGTAATAACTCGTTAAATTATCACTTAAATTATTACATTATTATTTTATTATTATTACAGGTAGGTAGGGTTTTGTTGTTTATAATCTGTACAATTCAAAAAATTATTATCATCTAAGGGCGATTAGTTACTCTGTGGTCCTATCCTGCCTATATTCAAAGCGAATATGTGCAAGTTGAGATTCAATTAACATATCATTTACTATAGAAATAAAACTAGACTTTCAGACTTCATGGTCACGGGTGGACTGAGGTATTCGACGTCCAAACATCTGAATCATAATTAATAATGACTACCTACTAACATATTATATACTAGCGACCCACCCCAGCTTCGCACGGGTGCAATGTGTTATACTTATAAACCTTCCTCTGGGAACACTCTATCTATTAAAAAAACCGAATCAGAATCCGTTGCGTAGTTTTAAAGATCTTAGCATACATAGGGATATAGGGACAGAAAAAGCGACTTTCTTCTATACTATGTAGTGATGTTGCATTCCAATTTTTAGCAAACTGAGCTCACAGTGTCTTGAATTCTGAGTGGATTTAGCTTGCGTTTTGGTACACAAGTAAATTAAGCACTGGTTAAGAAAAAACAAAAACTACTTCATTTACTAGTTGTTAATATAGCTATAAAACAAATTTTGCAAACACGATTGTAACTCGCTTTAACGGATTCGGATGTCGGTACCTTGTCTACTAGGCTATTATTTTGTATTGGACACTCACCTCCATCCAAGATATTCTTCTTTGCCATACTTAAACTTGAAATCAAGATCTGTTCTTGAGCTAATCAAATTGAAAACCCATTCTTCTTGCCCTGTATAAATATAAAAAGTTATTGTACTGTTAAGAATATCTAAAAAAAAAAACATAAAATATACAGGATGTAAAATCAGTGGGCTCTGGAGTTTTTCTTTTTCTGTAATAGGCTTGTGCTTGCCTGTTGTTAAGCAAGCATGGAGTCTACGATGAAACGCGCTCACCCAATAAATACCGATTCACTCGTGACTTGCAGACAGGCAGATTATAGCTATCGGAAAACAGAGATGCCGGTAGCGAATTCCACAACTTGGCAGTTCGCTCAATGAAAGTGGAAGGTTAACCATTTTCAGCATTATTCGTTTAAGTTATATTTATGCCGCATCTATAGGCTCGCTAAAATACGATTAGACAGACAAAAACATACTATATTGAGCCTTTATATGTGGTATATTAAGTTTTTATGAATAAGGGGGTTTAAATTTTGAGATAAATTATTTTCCTCATGGAAACATTCCTTTATTTCTAAAAAGAAATAATACTGCATTCACATAATGCATACCACTCCTTTAAATAAAGATAAAGCTAGACGAGGCAAGAGTATATTTTGATTATTTTTTTGGGGGCTGCGTCACCTTCGTCCGCGGGTGTACACCGTTAATTGAATACCCACACGTGGTCCCCAGGTGGTGCAAATCAGGTGACAATCAACTGGTGGTAGGCTTAGCCGTGGTTAGTGACCACCCACCGGACAAAACCACACCGCCAAGCGGCCTTGCCGTGTTCCGGTGCGATGTCTGGTGACACCATGCAGAGAGGGTGGGTCGGAATTGTTGCTCCTTTAGGGTTTCTAACCATATAAAGGTTCATTCTACTGCCACTTTCTCACCTATAATCATTCGTAATCACGAGTGAATCGGTATACAAGTTTAACATCAGGCAAGTTGTAGTCAAGCGCCAGCCTATCACTTATGCTCGAATGCAATTTGATTTCTTTAAAGAAAATAGCAAATGTTTTCTATAAGTAAAATAATGTATTTTGAATATTTAAAGTGGTTTCCCTTCAAGGCCCATTGAGTTGTTTCACCCTGTATAATTGTATACTTACAATCATGAAGTGGATTAATAGAGAGACTTGATTCAGCCAAATACAACTCGAACAGTGAATAATATAACCAAGATTTGTTGTTTGTCGCTTTTGCCTTTTGATATTCCTGTATCAAAATATACCTATAAGTTTGAAGGCTTTTGAAGGTTTTAGACTAAAAATATCAGGATTAAATAAATAAATAAATATATAAATAAATATTCTGGGACATTAACACACACGGTCATCTGGTCCCAAGCTAAGCAGAGCTTTTGTTATGGAAACCAGATAACTGGTATATACTATACATATAATACCTTTCTTTTGTGAATATATACTTATAATAGATATTTACACCCAGACTCGACACAAACACAAATGTTCATCATTAATGTTTGTCTCGGGTGGGAATCGAACCCATGACCTGCGGCGTGAAAAGCAAGCATCCTACCGACCACGCCACCGGCCCGTCAAGTCCCGATTAGCAGACAACTTTAGGTAGGCGTGAATAATCGGGTAAGAAGACGGTATTTCTATAAAATAACTACGGCAAAAATCACTTCACCCCGATCTCTAGATAGCACAATCATTAATTTTACTAGATAATTACAGATCGCTAAGATTACATTGGATTAAAACGTAACGTCCACCGAGCACGTGTTTGTGTGCGGACTTCCCGACGATGCAACCGTCCATCGAAAAGTGTCAGCCGTTCTAAGATTGCCGCTTCACCCATGCTCGGTGTTCATTCGTTCGTTCATATTGTCATTTTCGAGTGACAGCTGACTTCAAAGACGGACGAGTTGACAGTATAAAATGACAGCAGATGCATTGAGAAGTGGATGTGCCAACAAGTTTTTATTTACACGTTTCAGTTGAATTGCAATATGAAGTGAGTGTAATATGAAGGCGACAGTATTTTCCATAAACTAGTAGAAACAATTTAGTACTAGAAGTTGCGTAAAACATGCCTAACGTGTTATATGCTCTAAGCGAAATTAGTATGAAACAGACGATTATACGTTCGATTGGGCAGCGTGTGTGAATTAAGGCCTAAACTCTCTCAACTCATAATATAGTTGAGAGTAGACCCTGCCCATTAGTGGGCCACTTAGATATGAAAGTGACAATATTTTCAACTTTGATTGTAATAGACTTTACATATTATATAGATTTGGCGCAGCGCTGGCTCAGCGGTATTGAGCTCTAATTTAAAATACAGGTAGTGGGATCGTGCCCACACTTCGTTATATAAATTCTTTCATCGCTCCAGCTCAATATTGGTGAAGTAAATCACGGTGCGAATACCGGCATTTCTTACAACTTTAAGTTCAAGTACATTTGACATCCACCACCCAACTTGGTCAGCGTGTGGATTAAGGTCTAAACTTAAAAAAAAAGACCATTTTGCGATAAAGAGACCTTTTTTAAACAAAAAAGATTTAACAAATCCATCTCTAGGTATATGTCGGATTTAAAAAAATCCCTTCTTAAAATATACAATCACTTACAGCATAAGTAGCGCTCCACTTCCGAGAGATCTCTCTTGAAGACAGTGTCTTAGGAAAGCCGTATTCATCCACCATGATTCTTTGGAATTCACTGTACAAAGAACAAATAAAACGAAATACAATATAGTTGACAAAATAATAACTTAACTATTACTAAAATTATCTAAAAGGTTCTAACAGAAATGATTGTTCAGTTTGACAATTTTTTTTTTATATTTGTCACCAATTTTTCCTTTTTTTGTATGATTACTGATTAAAGATTACAGCGATACGTCGAAGCGAAATCTCAAAAAACCACACTTGGTTAATTTTTATGCCTCCGTATGACGTAGCGCACTCTCCTTCCATAACTTAAACGGGTTGTTTTTCTTATTTTTTTTTTAATTATTAAGTAAAAAATATGTGTCTAACATTTTTTTACAATCTTACTATGCAGGACTGGACTCGCGGCTAACTTCATACCAAAAACCATATTTTTTTTTAAATGTATGAAAAAGTGATTTATGTAGAAAACTTTGGTTAGGTATTTAGTTACAGTATAGCTACATTTACACGCTAAGATGCCAGAAAAATGTACACATACATATAAAAGGATAAAATAGACGTTTTAAATTATAACATCGCTTTTTTCGTCGGAAGTTAATACAATATGTTCGTAGCTAAATATCCGGCCCGTCAAAAATAATAAAGAAGATATGAAGATGATGATAGAAGAATTGCACTTAAAAGTAAAGAACGGCAACTAAAGTCTTCCTTCTTACAAATATTATGAATGTGAAAGTTTGTATGGAAGTGTAAAGGTATGGATGTTTGTTACTCTTCATGTGAAAACCACTGGACGGATTTCAACGAAACACAGATAGATTATAGTCTGGAATAGCACATACTACTATATTTTATCCTAATACTAGCGGACCCGGCAGACGTCGTTCTGCCCGGTAAAGCAGTGCCATCTACCAGGTCTCAGATCTACCGAATATAACCAATAATAAATAATAGGTATCTAAACCGGTTTTCGGCACTTCTTCGCTTTCTAAATTTTTTATTTTTTTATTTTTCTCTGCGTAAGAACCATCCTCGTACTTAAAGGAATATTTTAAAAAAAGAATTAGCGAAATCGGTCCAGCCGTTCACGCGTGATGTCGTGACAACGGAAAACGGGTTTCATTTTTATATATATAGATTACGCGGGCGAAGCCGCGAGCGAAAACTAGTTTTAAACAAATCTTACGGCCAAACCCATTTCTTCTGTCGGAACAACCAATCGTTCTGCAGTCTGATTTGTATAAATGTTTCTGTAATGTCTCTGCTCCCTGTAACAATAAATTTCAAACAAAATATACTTAATAGTAATAGTACTCCAATGAGTTGAGCATCGCCTTAAAATTACGTCGCGGGTTCGATCCCCTGTCACACGTCATCGTTGTGTAAATTGTTTCATCGTCGATTCTAAATATTGATTAAGGAAAACATCGCGATGAAACCGGCATATCTAAAAACTACCATTAGAGGACATGTCATCCACCAACCCGCACTTGGTCAGCGTGTGAGGATTAAGACCTAAGCTCACTCAACTCGTAAGATATTTGAGAGAAGACACGGAAAAGATTGAATGATGATTTAGATTGCAACTTTCTTTTTTATACCATACTTACATTGAAATTCATTTTCATTATCATCATCATCATTAATTTTGTTTGTCTGTTTGTTTTTTAAGTCTTTATTAGTCTTCATGATGGTGACATAATTAGTCGGTAGATTTTCCAAATTAATTAAATGTTCTGGTTCAAACTTCTGGTAGTAAGTTAACATGGCGTCGTACAGTGGCCACTCGCTAAGTTCGCCGCCCTTCTTCAGCGTTAGCCGATATTTTCTCTAAAACAAATAATTTATTAAAAGATTATGGTTTGATTCCAGTTTTGGGGGCTGAGTCACCTTCGTCCGTGGGTGCAGACCTTTAATTGAAACCCCACACGCGGTCCACGGGTGGTGCAATGCCGTGGTTAGTGACCACCCACCAGACAAAGCCGCACCGCCAAGCGGCCTTGCAGTGTGCCGGTGCGATGTCTGGTGACACCATGCAGTGAGGGTGGCTATGAATTGCTCCTTTAAGTTTTCTAACCATAAAGAGGCTCATTCCACTGCCACCTTCTCACCAATAATCATTCGTAATCAAGAGTGAATCGGTATACTGGGCTGGCGCGTTCCATCGTAGACTATCTCATCGTCACGACTGTCATCGTAGACTACTAGTATATAATTTTGTTAATCGATTCTTCTTTT
Source organism: Meganola albula (assembly GCA_936450015.1). Lineage (NCBI taxonomy): Eukaryota > Metazoa > Arthropoda > Insecta > Lepidoptera > Nolidae > Meganola > Meganola albula. The sequence goes on along the minus strand of OW388159.1, from coordinate 3,890,686 downwards.
ATAGAAAAAAATCGAATTATTAATAATCGATTTTATATGCAGGAAGTCACATCTCTAGTTGCCTTTTATCCGCAAGAGTCACTGTTACCAAGAGATAGCATGAGTAATTGCAAGAGTAAGAGAGTAAGAATGAGTAGGAGATAGCATTTATAGCATGAGTAAAATTGCAAGCAGTTAGAGAAAATCACTTACATTAAAAGTAGTTCTAATATGTTGCCACAATCCTTTCATGTCTTGTACACAGCAGTCTATTGGCATGTCTTGACATCTCATGGCTCTTTCTACAGTTCTGCACATAACAAACAATATAAATACTAACCCCCGTATTTATAAACGTATTTTAAGCTCATTATAGCTAAAATAGGTTTATAATTCGTTTGTCTTTGTCTGTCTTTCTGACATTTATACAAGTAAAAAAGAGACAAGGTCTATTTTAACTAGAGAGTCGCATAAGATTTTTATTTTAAGAACATTTTTTTGGTGGTTCTGTATGAGAAATAGAGCACATTACCAATAATTGTTCATTACGATTTTTTAAATTTTTATTCGACATAAGATCCGCAAATTATGGACTTTCTATTTGTAATAAGCTCAATGAAGAGCCGTAAAAGAAGCGGTCGGTGAGGGTCCCTTAGTAGCCTTTAGTACTACGTCATATCAAATGAAATAATAAATGTGTTTATTAAAATTTGTTTCAGTATATATTCCCAAAGTTTGCACACTGGTTAAAAACTTATCTTGTATAGTGTAATATGTAACATGCAAATGAACTTATTCTAGTAAAGATCGAAAGGCTGATGCAAAAAATATGGTCTTGTGTAATTTAAACCAAGTTAATATTCTTGGTTATCAAGGTCCAACAAGGCCCTTTGAACTTAAAGGCCCAGGAGAACATCAGCTATGCCACTGAATTAAAATTTTACATAATATGCTGGCCACTGGCGAGTTCTGATTTCAAACTAGAAAAGTAAAAAGTACATACTGACCTCCACATTGTATCACTATCCAGCTTCATGTCTTTAGCTTCTGATATGCAAATAATAAACTTTAATCGCCATTCGTCATCCCCTACAATAACAAAATTATTATTGTTTATGCAAATCAAACTTTAAATGGAAAACAATGTTTAAGATAGAGCATACTCTGTCTAACTGTAAGGGTTTAGTAATATATTAGTATGAATTTTCATTTCACAAATACACACAGCGCCATCTAGTACTAATATCTATGTATATTATTTTTACAGAGCTTCCAAATGTAAAAATGTTTAATCATAATTATCATATGGGGTAATTAACGCGATCACCTTTAATTGGCTTTATGTTTCGACTTTTCACAAGCAGACTAATCCGGCGAAAGAGCTATGTTGATGATGGTGGCCACAACGGGTGAAACCCATGACAAATAGTAAAGCCAAATTAAAGGTGAGTGCGTTAATTGCCCGTTATGATAAATATTAATAATGCAACACAAAACTTTATAAAAATGATTGAAAATATTTCAATCTATAACTTTTTTAAGAAGCTTAAGTCAAGGTGCTTCCTCACCAGAAGCATCACCTGTAATGTAACATTTCATATTCGATTTTGAGTATTTAGTTTAGTTGATTACACAATGTCAGATGTGGTTGTTACAAGTTGTGTCATAATATTACAGATTGTATCATTACAGGTACTGTAATGCTTGGTTCCCCCTCCCTCCCTCATTGACGTAATTTCCAAATCTGTAACGTTACAGTATGTCCCGGTTACACATTTCCAGTGAGGGAGCACCTTTAGGGATAAAAAGAAAGAGAAAGGAACAAGGGGTCAGGCGAATAGTTAGAGGTCAGTCAAAGACCGAAAGTCAGACAAAGGCCTTCTGCTAACATAGTGCTGTAAAGTAAAGCAAAATTATTTTTTTTAGACAAATCTGAATACCACTTTATCTACTTACTGGATGAATTACTTACAAGAATCAAATTTATCAAGTATACAGGACTTGTTAAAGTGTTTGTCAAACATTTTCCAAAAGGGCCAACTTTTATTATTTGTTTTCTTAGCTAATTTGTACATCTGAAAAACATTTAATTCATAAACCTCTCAATTTGTTGTACTACAACTTGTTATATTACAAATAAACACAAAACTTCACACTTATGTTACTCAATCCTGCCCTTGATGTTTTCAGCAGTCAGGTTTTATGAATTAATAGCTTTCCGCCCACGTCTCCACTCACTTGTGTAATGGCTCTTTTTCCACAGTCAGATAAAACATATTCTTATGTCCTTTCCTAGATTTCAAATTATTTTCACACTGAATTCCATCCAAATTGGTCCAGTAGTTTTGGTGTGAAAGTGCGACAGACAGAGTTACTTTTGCGCTTATAAAATAAGTAAGGATTTGTAAAATATTGAAAGCAACTGTCCTATTATTATTTTACTTTTAAACTGATTTGGAGTTAAGAAGTTTAAGACCTATAAAGGGCTAATTGCCAAAAATAATCACACAGCAAAATGCATATGCAGAAAGGTAGATTTTAATAAAAACATTTGTTTATTTAGCAAGACTAACAAATGTAACTTACATCATATGTGTATGACCATTTTTTCCTGACATGGTTGATAGTCATATCACTGGGAAATCCATTATCAAGCAGCAGCTTGTAAAATGCGCTAAAATCATAAAAAATATACAGTCAATTAGCATGTTATGTTATCTCAAGTTTCTACAACAGCTATTCTCAACTTTTTATAATTTTAGCATAGAACTGGTATAAATTAATCCTTCCTAGATGTATTCCAGCTATGGCACAAATACATAGCTGCCTAATCATAGATACAGGACATCGGACTGCTGAGAAATAAATAAGAAATCCAACACTATTTGGTCTAGCATGGGATCTGAACCCGCAACCTTAACAGCTAGAGGGAAATAACCTTTTTGCAATCTGACGAATGTGAATGTGGCATTAGTGTAGCTGATATAAATCACATATCTTTTTCCTGCCCCCTCTATAACTACCATTCATTTTTAAATAGTTTGATATCTATTCCTGTCCCTTTACCTACTTCTATCCAGTTACTTCTATCATATAACAACTCTCGTATAAACTCTATTCTAGCTGATTTTATAAAATTAAACATTAACCTAAAAATTTAATCCTTCCTAAATCCTATCCTGGTTTTTCCATCTGCTCTAAATTAAATTGTTCTAATGTTTAATAAGTAACTAACTTTGTTGTAGCCAAATGGTCTAAAATCGAGCCATTTAAAAAAAAACAGCTAGAGGGGATCATTAACAACAAGGCATTAAATCCCTAGCTAATCATAACATAGTTTGTTGTACTAAGTTGACCACTCACCTCCACGGCTGCTTTGTAGTTTTAAACAGCCAGTCATGTTCAAAACGTAGCTCAAATAGCCTTGTACAGAGCTCTGGTGTCCCTGGAACATTAAAATGGATAGCGTAATATAATGATAAGGTAACGTAATAAACTTTCTAATAACAAGGAATACTTACACACGAATTTGTTCTCGTTATCATCCATAATAGGATTGTCAGCTAATGAAAATAGTGGTAAACGAACGCAAACCTTTTCAAGTTAGATGTTTTTACTAAATTGTTTTCCAGCAACGAAATATTTAATAAACAAACAAATACTATACCAATTCAATTCAATTTTATTTTTGGCCTGTTTTGGTCTGTGCCTGTTGTGGAAGGCTACCACAATTTTGCCAGTGTCAACTGTCAAGTTTGAAGTTTTGTTTTTGACACGTTTGACAGACATCACTCACAACAGTCACTCAGTCAGTGTTATTTTGATTCTCGAATCTCGAATTGCTCTACTTTTTTCACGTGGTTTAAATAATTTCGGAATGCTTCTTCTTGTGTTTTTGAATTAAATCGTATACAATGCATCGGCTCGCATCAGCCAGAAATTTATATCAGAGTTCATTTCATAGTGCTTCACTACACAACAATTCTACGAGAAATAGTATTGGTGCGGAAATAAAATGCTTGTTCTGCCGAAGAATCATAATAGCTCGTCTTGGTGCAGGTCATTTTCTTAATATTTGCTAATTGTAGACTATTTAGGTAGTACCTACCTTAATTGCTACTATAGCTTAGCTTAATTGACAATTAAGCTAAGCTATATTAATATTAAGCTAAGTTATAAAACAAATAATGCAGGCATGGTTGCAGGTTATAAATTGCATAACATTTGTTTATTATTTTTAGAAACCTCTTCGAGGCATCAATCTACAAGAACTGCTAATTTACTAAGTTCTTCTAGAAAAAAATCAAAGCACAAGAACTACAAAAAGTATGGAGAGTTGCTTCAAGGTTGGTTGTTTGGATTATAAGGTAGTTTAACTCTACCTTGCTTTAATTAATTTTAAACTATGCAATAATTAATTTGCTTTTAGTTGGTGATCAAGCTATGACAGAAACTAAGGTTTCCATTAGTAAATTAAAAGCAGTACATCTTTCAAAGTTGGCTACCAGTTCTGTATCACTTGGCCAGCTCCATCAGCTCACTACAAAGTCTGCAAAACACACACATGTGGCTGAAGTTGATTCTGAACTTCTAAAGTCAGTTAAAGAAAAAATACTTAGCAAAACCTCTGTCAAACAACTGGAGTCATCTTCTAAAAATATTAAAATTAAATCTGATATAGTTTTAGAGGATGATAAATGTGCATTAGTGTTCACTAAACATCCTTTATCAATGTTTGAAGATCAGCTGAACACAAAACAGTATATTGACACAGTAAAAGATAGTTACTACAACTTCAGAAAGGCCACTTTGTACGATCAGAGGTTGCAAGACCTGAGGTATGCGATTAATGAAGGTTTAACTCAAGAATTCAACTTAAATGAAGTTTCTAGTAACAAGGAGCTTATAGATGATGAACATATACTACATCCACCTAGAAAGGGTCCTCATGCAGTATTCAGGGAGCTGTTTGTTGATAATCACTTGGATAGCTATGATCATGAACTTTTGAATCATATTTCTAGTTTGCAGTAAGTTTTAGTTTGCATTAACTTGTTATAGTAGCACATAGCATAGGTTATGTTATTTATAAAATAATACAGAATTTATGTAACAACTAGCTGCTCCAGCGAACTTCGTACCATATATTACTAATGTAAATTGTCGAAAAATTTTAAAAAAAATTTAAGGTTGAACAACCCTTATCACTTAGGGGTATGAAAAATAGATAGTAGCTGATTCTCAGACCTACTAAATACGCATAAAAAATTTCATAAGAATCAGTCAAGCCGTTTCGGAGGAGTATGGTAACTAACATTGTGACATGGAAATTTTATATAATAGATGAATCCCTATTTCCCTTGTTCACATAGATACATAGATCACAGATTAAACAGCTGGATCTGATTTGAGGGATCTGAACTAAGTCAACTAACTACTTAGAATAGTCTTCTAAGTTAACTTATTTAATGTAACTTTATAGTGTTAGAGATTAAGCTGGTACAAGATATATCTTGCTATTTTGTGATTTGCAATATGTTATGATAGGTCTGTTCTGAATTTTAAACTGAGTTCATTTATTTTAAGAACACATGGCATTGCTCATCCTGCAATTGAAGACATCTACGATGATCCTACTTTCCACGGTGAGATAGCTGACATAAAGGGGGATGTTGACACACATGAAGAATCTGTTTCTGCTAAGTCACTGAAAATAAAACAAGCGTTAGTATTCTACATCCACTTCAACACTTTTTAGTATCCTACTACTGGGCACGGGTCTTCTCTCAACTGTCTTACAAGTTGAGAGAGTTTAGGCCTTAATCCACACATGCTGGCTTAATGCGGGTTGGTGAATATCACATGCCTTCAAATGATAATGTTTTTAGACATTCCTCACTATGTTTTCTTCACCTATATTAAGCAGTTTTAATGAAACAATTCCCGCAAAGATGTGTGGGCACTACCAGGGATTGAACATGTGATCTTATATTTCCAAGGTGAGACTGATACCTCTGCTGTTCTAATTCTTACATGCCTAGGGTACTGTGCCTGGGTTCTGGTAAATACCAATGTTTGTAATATACCAATCGAATTGAAAATCTGAAGTCTGTTAAAAAAGAACTTCTATTGGAATATTTCTGTCTGATCTAACTGTAGTTGACTGTCTGGCCATTTCTAAGTGCAAAAGATCTAAGTGTGTGAAATAGTTTGCTAGCTCAATTTGATAGAAATAAAATAGAAAATAGTAAGATACAAAAAAGTCTTAATTGATGTTTTAGGAAACAGGCTATTAGAGAAAAACAAAAGGCAAAGCGTGAAAAACGAAGAGTGAAACAAGAAATTAACATGAAGCAAGATATAAGAGAGTTAGAACGTATTGGCAAGCAAGAAACCTTACATAGGGTGTTAACAGCACATCTGGAGTTACTGTGCTCGCTTAGAATGATACAAGAGGTATGTAATAATAATATACAGTACGTTAATTAAAAAGGGCGTTCCCATAAACCTGTCAATCTATTGTATTAATGCATTAAAATATCAAGATAAATTGCGACAAATATAAATATTTAAATTTTAAAATTCCAATGATTTAGCAAAACAGCTGACAACGAGAAGCTAAAGCAAAAGGCTGAAACGCAAAGACATCCTGACCTATTCCTATACCTATCATACCTAAACAGATCTGGCCTATATTGTGAGGAGATGTTCTCGCTGGAGGACACTCAAACGGCCTAGCCACACAATGAAACTACTGCTTATGCTGATTGCAGATAAACTAAAAAAGAAATTAAAATTGATTTGAAGTTCACAAATATTTAGAGTTGTAGCTCTTCAACTCTACCTCATTAATAGAAAACTGTGGGTGTTTTTTTTGTATCTGTTTATTATAGGTATGTATTATTTTGATACTTCATGATTTTTTTGTAAGAATATTATTTTTATTATATATAGATAGATGCTATATTACTACAGATTAACGGGAACGCCTTTTGTTAATGAACATACTGTATTTTATAATATTCTAGGATATTAAGACACACATCATCTGATCCCAAGCTAAGCAGAGCTTGTGTAATGGAAACCAGATAACTGATATACATACATATTTTACTTTTCTTTTGTAAATGCATACTTATAATACATAATTACACCCAGACTCGAGAAAAACAGACATTTTCATAACACAAATGTCTTTCTCGAGTGGGAATCGAACCTGCCGGCGTGAAAAACAATCATACTGACCATGCCACTGATCCGTGAAATATATTTATCATAAATACAGTGAAACATAAGACTAGAAAACTAGAGAGGGCACCACATGGAAAGAAAAATTTAGTTCCTGAAGCTCGCAGGGTCTACTTTATGTCTGTACCACTTAAACGTGTGGTTAGACTTATTTCTGATTTTGTTTCTTTGAAATCTGAAGGAAAACATATTGGTCAAGGTAAACATTGGGAGGCAACTGGCATTCCTAAGAACTAATCATTCGAGGAGATGTCAATCAAATCTGATAAGCAATAGATATGATTTCTTTGAAGCAACTCTTTTATACATAGTAATAGCTACAGCTGTATACACATACTGTCAATTAGCACTACAGCTGGACAATGTAAAGAATGTGGGTTATGTTTGTCTGTGTTTGAAATTTGTTTATTCAACAATATTTTTCCGTTAGCACCATTTCAAGTAATGTTTTAATAACCTATTTTTTCTGAAATCACAGTTATCATCATGCCTCTTATCAATTGACCGAGAATGCAATGCCTAGTTTGTAGATAACAGTAATCAATAATAATACGAATACACAAAAGATTTATCAAAAAGCGTGTACTCTTTTCCGGATAAAGGTACGTGTCCATTGGCCCGCGCCAGACTCAGGGCACGCAACAGATTATTTTTTTTCCGGAACGAAAGGAGAGGTCAAAAGTGGGATAGAATTTTGAACAGCAATGTGATATACCTCATTGGAAAGCTTATTTAATAAACTGTTAGAATTTAACTAAACACGAATTTTAGGAGCACCCGTTTTTGTAAAAATCTAAAAAATTTTATAGAAAAACAAAACGCACATTACCTTTAAATATCCGTTTCCTAAGCAGTATAAATATTGCAATCACGTCAATAATTGTATTCTATTAGAGTACTTTTTTCTTGTAATATTATTCTAGCTGCAGTTTAATGTAATTATGACGAAAAATATTTGTTATCTTATTAGTGTAATAACAAAACGCGTCGAAAAAAATATAATTACGGAAAACTTCATGATGTCATTGTCATTCATCAGTCTGATTGACAGCGTTCTAAATAATTTTAATTTTTTTGGTTGCTCAATTGTCATTTGGCCATGGGGTTGCCAATTGCAATAATCATAATATTGCATTAAGGATTCTTATTTTCAATTTCGATTTTTAAAAAAACGGGAGGGTATAAAATTATTTTAAATACACCAAAAAATGTAATTAATTATGCTTTATTAACCTATGTAACTCAGATTGCTGTTCAAATTTACAAATATTTTAATCCCAGGCTCTATACATTTTTTGAACGTCTCCTTTCGATGCGGGTAACGCGGTGCGAATGTGGACGCAGTGCTTGCAAAGCAAACTGAAATCCGTTACGTAGTGCGTGCGGTGCGTCCGGCGCGGGCTAATGGATGCGTAACCTTAGACGATGGCCTATATTATTACGCATATTAATAAGTATTCCAATTTACTTCCCTGATTGCTAAGTCAAAGGTCGTGAGTTAGATTCCCACCCAAATCTTTCTGTGATGGTTGGTTCTGTGTGTGGGTGTAATTTATCTATAATATCTATGTATTAACAAAAAATATTAATTATGTAGTGTATCATTTCCTAGTACCCATAACACAAACAAATATAATTACTTGATTTGGGACTTGATGGTGCTGTGTGTGTGTGTGTGTGTGTGTGTGTGAAAATAAATGTATTTTTATATTTTTTTTGTTAACTTCTATTTGCCAAACATATACATTTTAATGATGAATAGTGCTGGAGGATGACGTTGTGAGAACACTGGCATGTCAGGACTAAAAATTCGAGGATATGTGACATCCGTCAACCTGCACTTAAATGTGTGGATTAAGGCCTAAACTTTTTAGCCTTCTAAGATAGTTTAAAAAAGTCCCATGCCTAGTTGTAGTAGGTACAATGGGTTGTTGTTTGTGTGTATAATTAAGTTTTCTTACAGGCACATCAAGTACTGCAGTATTACAGGCAAAGAGGTACTAAGGTTGCAAACCATCCGAAAATTAACGACGTCAGAGTATATAACACGTTACTACATGGATTTGCAAAAATGGTAAGCTTATTAACATAAGAAGAAGCAAAACAATAAAACAGTTCAAATTTTGTTTAGATATACACTGCACGTAACCTAGCCCTCCCTCTGCAAACTGGACCCGAGTCAGAATCAATTTTAACCATCTGTCATAACAGATGGTAAAAATTGACTTATCTTTATAGAAGCCCACTTAGGATCAATCTTGTCGGTCTCTCCTCATAAGTAAGGAAAAATTGCAGGTTGCCTTTCAACTGTGGCTTGTTTTACACGTGATCCTATAAGACTCGTTACTTAAAATGGACTTTGTCTCTTTATTACTCGTATAAATGTCAAAGACAAACGAAATATAATTTTATCTTAGCTATAATGAGCTTGTAAGACGTTAATGAATATGGGGGCTAGTTTCGACATTCGCTATTTTTTTCGATATAGCTCGCGTTCGAGATAAATGCCTAAAGCGCAAGAACCGCAGTCCAGTTTGCGGGCTTTTACGTGTTAGGCGGTTTTTTCGACGTATTTCGCGAAAAATGGGGTCCTAACAGGCGCATTCAGTTCTCGATTTAGAATTATATTATTTTTAGAGTATGTGTCAAAATGCGCAAGAACTACTATCGTCTATGCTAGAGGATGGAGTGGCGGTGAACGCACAAACGTATGCCGCTATCTTCGAGTCTGTCGAGAGGAGCAACTGTGATGACAAATTGAATAGACTTCAACTTTATAAACAACAGATGAATGAAAAGGTTGGTCATTTAATTTACGCTAGTGCATCTTTAATTACTCATATCTCGAGTACCCATTACCCATTAATGTGAAAGAGAATTATTGCTATGAAGTTTTGAATCCTGCACTCTTAACTGGCGATGTCAATGTAATGCCCGCCTGAGGCAGCGTGAATTAATTATATTACAAACGTGTATGTTTGTAACACACTGTATGTTACTCTAGTTTAAATATAACACAAGGGCACTTAGGCGCGGGAGAATTACAAGAGGCGGAGCTCAGGTGCATAGTGCCCACCTCGTCTATACACTTTGTATAAAATATCAAAGAAGTGCTCCTTTACCTCCTTCCGATGACGACATACTATAAAACCCGTCATTATGTTGACTACAACCTATTATTTACCTCAAAATCGACTACCTCATATTTCTAAAATATGTGAAGCAGTTGCAGTACCTACTCTAACCTAAAAACACATTATTCTGATGATATAACATTTATTTTGTCTACAGAACATCACTTTAAATGACTTGATGGACAAAACGAAATTCCTCTACGACCAACGAGAAATAGTTTTAAAAGCTATACACAGATTAGAACCAGATTTTGTACCAACATACACACCACCAGTACTCGATTACAAGTGTCCTTTGCTTGAAAAATTAACATTAGATCATATGGAGAACCGTCAAGGACTATTGAAATCACCGGCAGAAGGTCTGATCACTTTGGAAGATGTAATTAAGAAGGGTAAAGAACAGTTGGCTGCAGAGATCAAAGGGGAAGTGGAAATACAGAATATAGGAGTTAAGGATGAACAGTCCGAGATGGTTAAGTTTTGTGTGAGTATCTATAAATAACAAATTTTTGAATCCCGACGAAAACGAGAGGTGTTGTAAGTTTAAAGTATGTATACTGTATGTCTAGGTACTAGTGTTTTTTTTTAAAGTTAGCTGTAATGTAATTAAAATTCCAATAACAAAGTTAGGGAAACTTATTAAAGTTGAATTTAGGGTGGATGGCAAAACCAAGGATGAAATTACAAGTTTGTGGCGTCATTAAAAAAATTACCCAAATGTGATGTGGTTTTCTTTATTTAAAATCTGAAGTATTTTAGTTCCTTTTATTAAATTGTTTTTGAGAGAAAGAACCTTAAAATTATAGAAAAGGAGTCACTACCATGGGCAGGTTTTCATAGGGTTCCTTTTATAGCATTAGGGAATACTGCATTGTACGGATTTTGTAGCTAATTTTTATTTGTGCTTTTAGAGAAAGAAGTTATCAGAAACGGAGAATGAATGGCGCGGTGTGATACGTGAGGCCTTTGTCCGTAATCTCGGAACTTTGCAGTCACAGAGTAGCGCTTCGCACTGCGCTATCACCTTGTACCCTTACCTGAAAGTATTAGAAGTAAGTCTAAATTGCATTTTTTCTTGTCAATATTATTCTGTAACGCTTGTTTTAAACGGAGATGTCGTTTAGTCGAATATTATACACGTTTTATTTCTTTCAGAATCCATGTGATATAGGGCTAGTTCTTCATTATTATATGGTCATACTGACATACTATTTGGGCACATTGCATTACCTAAGAATCGAACTTACAATCTCATGCTACGAAGTCGCACTTGTATCAACCCACCGTGGTTGTCACTATAAAATGCCATAACTTGTCATTGAGATACCCAATTGAAAAGAAGTTGTGTAATTAAAAAATAAGAATTCTCTGCACAGTTACATTTTTTCCTTCTACCTCCCAGGCCAGGCTACAGATTAACGTCCAATTTGGAACTTTGTTCCAATAAATAATGAACTTAAACTTTTCTTCCCCAGGTAGATCAATTTGTAGAGCTCATAATGGGTGAAATAAGTAAGTTAGTTGACGGAAGTGAAACATACAGTCCTACACTAAAACTATTGCAAAGGGATTTAGGATCGCAAGTGTATCATAAGTAAGTTTCATTTACATTATTTTTAACTTCTTTGCAAACTTAATGCTAAGTTCACGTATGTTGGGGTGTGTCGCCTTGACGCGACAGCTTTAGGTATGCTGATACCGCATATCTATATTAACCTATCTGAGTAAGGGAGCTTTGTACCGTGTAAATACCTTGCTATTTTACGAAATTTCAAAACCAACATCGGCTAAATTGGTTTAGCTGTTCTGGAGTTTTATTTAGCGAGACAAAGAAACGTTAATAATTCTTATATAGAGAAATGACATGCTAACGCGGTCGTGGTGGAGAGCGTACACACACTCAACATAATGTTTCAAAAGAGAATTCTTTACGCCAAAACGCATGTCAATCATAGCCTTTCCCTAGTCAAAAAGTGACATTGTTTTTTTACTTAATTTAGATATCAAATCGAGCAGTACCGCAAGAACGGCGTGTTGCAGAAGATTGAACGTATCTACGAGAAGTATTGCGAGTGGTACGTGGAGCGACGATCTGTGGACGGTACAAACTTGCCTTACAACGGTAGACAGGCGTGGCAAGCCCTTGTTCATCGGTACAGAGATGGGGCTAGTTTAGTGAGTGATTTCGGTAGTATTTGAATTTTGAATATCGATAGGTTGTGTGCAAAAATGTTGATGGTTTGTATTTAAAATTTCATGAAGGTTAAATGGATCATTCAATAAAAAATTATATTATTTTTGTTTTTTTTTTGTTTCAGGATGTGGAAGAAACTCCATGGCCAATGGATATGCGGCAGAATGTGGGAAAGTTCCTTTACAATATTATTATCAACGACGTTAAAATTGATATCAACATGTTCAAGCCTAAAGCAAAAGAGTGAGTGGAAGTGAATTTTATTAATGTTTTATTGTAATTTTATCGATCGAGCAATTCGATCGTATTTTGAAGGGGTACGAGGGGTTTTTATTTAGTATAATAAGAGATACGAGAGCTTAAGATCTCTATCGGAGCGGGGCACAGAGGAAAATTAATCGGGAACCGTCTAGGGCGTGATTCGTAAATCGTGTTATCGAAACGTAACGCCCGACAGTCACAGTACAGCCGTGCAGTTACGGGACGTCACACGGATCCTCTTTTCGCGTCGCTTCATTACAGTAGGAATTTAGTGTGACCGGATTCCGACTGTTAAAGGGAGTGTGTGTGGGTGCGTGTGCAGGAAGAAGCTGCCGGGCGTGTACAAGGTGCACCGGCCGTGGGGCCGCGCCGTGCGGCTGGAGCTGAAGCCGCACCCGGCGCTGGCGCGGCTGTGGGGCGGCGCGGCGCGGCCCGCGCTGCGCCTGCGCACGGCGCTGGTGCCGCAGCGCGCGCCGCCCGTGCCGTGGCGCGGCCCCGCGCGGGGGGCCTACCTGCTCGCTCACGCGCCGCTCATAAGGTGACCGACTTCGTGACGATCGGCATGAATCGATATCGTGACCGAGGAAAATATAAATTCATAGTTACGCATAATATTTTAGAACGTTAACACTCCCGAATGTCTAATCCCAAACTGAGCGGAGCTTGTGCTTTGGAGACCAGATTAATGATAATATTCTACTTTTCTTTTGTAAGTACATTCATAATATAGATAATTACACTCAAACTCGAGACAAAATATATGTGTGTTTAAAGGAAATAAGCTACTAATCGTGATGACATTACCGTTTTTGTTTTACCGCGGTAAAATCGGTAATGGACTCCCACCGCCCGTGCGAACAAAAGGAAGGGGTAATGTAAATACCGGCGGGTGCCCACTAAATTGTATATTTATAACATAAGTATGTATGAACCAGGATGCCTTTCTACGTGATGAGCCAGTGGAAGCGCCTGGAGAGTGCGCCATCGGAGACTCTGTACCCAGTACTGGACAGTCTCAACCAGCTCGGCGAAGTGCCCTGGGTCATCAACAAACCCATACTCGATCTACAGATACAGATATTCAGGTAATTTAATTTGATGACGTAAGGGTCTATGATTCTATGTAATAAAAAATAAGCTGGAATAAAAAAATATATTTTTCGTGTTATATTGTAACATATAAAATTAAACTACTTTCTAACGGTTTTTATTGCGGTTTATTTAAGATTTTAAATACTGACGTTTCAAAGCCTTTTTAGACTTTTGGTCTCAGGTGGACTGAGGTATTTGACGTCCAAACTTATTAAACACAATTGTTACCGACTACCTAGAAACATTATATTATTTAAGTTGCGTTCCGATAAAATAAACCGCTATAAATGATATGATAATTGCGTAAATTTAAGAAAATGTTATTGTAATATTTGCCATTATTTCATTACTTTATAATGCTTAAACCGGTTGTTCACAATGAATAAATAAATAAATATTCTGGGACATCAACACACACGGTCATCTGGTCCCAAGCTAAGCAGAGCTTGTGTTATGGAAACCAGGTATATACCTGGTATATACTATACATATAATACTTTTCTTTTGTAAAAATATACTTATAATAGATATTTACACTCAGAATCGACACAAACAAAATTAAATGTTCATCACTAATGTTTGTCTCGGGTGGGAATCGAACCCACGACCTGCGGCGTGAAAAGCAAGTATCTTACCGACCACGCCACCGGCCCGTCAATAAACCATAGTGCTGGGCCAAAGACTGGCCCGCGAAACGAATATTCGTTTTTGAGTCATCGCCGAAAATTTCGAGGCGCTTCAATCGATTCGCCACTGTGTAAATAGAGACTTATTGAGATCTAATATCTAAAAAAAAATACAAAAATATCTTTATTGTGCCAATAAATACGAATTCTGGCCTAATAAATAAATTTTGGTTTAAAATATTAGCCCATAGCCTTTGCAAAATGCTATTATCAGCAGTGGGATAGTTTATTTATGCTTTAAAACTATTAGGAGGTTCACAAGAGGGCTGTATAGTAAATACCAAGTTATGGTAAAGAATGTTTGACAGTCTATTTTAACTAAAATTATGAAATTCAGCTCTGTTATAGTAGTGTTATGAACTGGTTATGAAGATAAATTATGTTAAATCATTAATCTTAATAATAGACACCATTAAAACTAGGTACTAGCACACGCTTATTTACTAAAACTAAACACTAACGATCACTTTACACCACACTTAATTAATTAACACAAACACTATTTAACACTTAATTAATCTTCTTTGACTTTCGCTTCTCATAAACTTTTACTTATTTTCGCATTAGAGTCTTCGCTGATTCCAAACTAATACCGTGAGGCGGCTTATGGGCCTACTTACAAAGTCTTAAAGCACTACTCTAAAGATTTAGAATCTTTTAGCGAAGATTTCCGAATCTGTCCACAATTCCAGGATAACTTTAGACGATAGTTTACCCTACTCGATGATGGATGGCACTACTATCATCTAGTTCGTCCTATCGGACAATAGATGACGCTGCCAATTTTAACATTGTTTAAATACAGCACATCTTCTATCCAGGTCTGGTGGTAACAAGAAGTTAGACATTCCGCCACCATCATCGGCGTTAGATCTATCTCAGTTTGAGAGTGGTGAAGACGCGGCAGGCGCGTTCAAACGTCGTATTGCTATCAACAGAGCGCGAGCGGAAATGCATTCGCTCTGGTGTGACTCCTTGTATAAACTTTCACTTGCGAACCATTATAGGTAAGTTCATTTGTGTATTATTGTTAAGGTAAACTACCGCAATCTTAGCCTTCCCGATAGTTTCCAGAATTTAGAGTGTATAGCAATAGATTAGTTTAATGGTCAAGCAGAGCTGGCAGAATACAACGCGCAATTATACTTTTAATCGATCTCTTCAACCTTGTACTAAGGTACTATAAACCATTATTATTTACTTATGCTAAGCATCAGTTTGGTCGTAGACGGTTTCGACAGGTAACGCGGAAGTCCTAAAAACGGTGTTTCAAAAACGCGGAGCTTTTCCACTGTTTCACACGATACAATTTTACCACCAGTCTATCTACCAGTAGAACGTCTATCAAATTATATAGCGGGAATAGAACACAAAAATCCAACGCTCGGCTCGATTGGGATCGGGCGGTACGAACGTCCTTAGTACCGGGCCTCATTAAGCATCAGGTACATTCATCTTCAGAGAGTCAGTGTTCTGGTTGGCACACAACCTGGACTTCCGCGGGCGAGCGTACGCGTGCGGGCCGCACGTGTCGGCGCTGGGGGCCGACGCGCAGCGCGCGCTGCTGCGCTTCGCGTGCGCGCGCCCGCTCGGCCCGCGCGGACTGCACTGGCTCAAGATACACGCCGTCAACCTCACTGGCACCATGAAAAAGAGCACTGTCGATGAAAGGTAATCTCTCGATTAGTTTGCTATTATAGAGAATCGATGGATTTCCTGGCCGAAAAATAATGATATGATAAAAATAATGAAAATGATGAAAATGTCGTCGTTCTAAATCCAATTTAGCATAAAATCCAAGATGGCGAACTAATTATAATATTTTCACACATACACACAGCGCCATCTAGTCCCAAATTCAGCAATTATATTTGCTTGTGTTATGGGTACTAAAAACGGATGTAATACTTAAATATATTTTTTTGTAAATCCTTACTATAGATAAATTACACCCAGACACCGGACAAACAATCGGTATCAAATGAAAGGACTCTGTGAGAATATCACGATTTTTGACGCGAATAAAATCTTGTTTTTAATAAAGATTTTTAGTTTTAAGTTATTTTTTAAAATGATATTTTACTTCCATTAACTGATTTAGTAAATTCTTTACTCACAAACAAGATTATGAGAAATGCTGAGTAAACTTAAAATAAAATGAATATGTTGCATGTACGTAGGTTAGCATACGCGAACAGTATAATGGACAAGATCTTAGACTCAGCGGACAGACCTTTGAACGGTAAAAGTTGGTGGACTAAATCTGAAGAGCCGTGGCAGACGCTCGCCTGTTGCATGGAAATCGCTAAGGCCGTGCGATCGCCCAATCCTGAGGGTAAGTTAATCTAAATAAATAAATATAAAACATTTTTAAAGGTGCATTCTTAAGACAACACAAGACGAAACATAATTTAAGGGTAACTTGCAAATAAATTGGACTATCTACTAATTGGGTATACTCACACCGAGCAAAATGTTATTATTCAATGGTTAGAATCTTCTATCGAAGATTCCCAAATCTGTCAACATATCCAGGATAATTATAGACGATAGTTTACCCTACTCGACGATAGATGGTGCTACTATTATCTAGTTGGTCCTATCGAACAATAGATGGCGCTGCCAACCTTAACGACTTGTTGTGCAGAGTACCTGTGCGGGTTCCCTGTGCATCAGGACGGATCGTGTAACGGTCTGCAGCACTACGCGGCGCTGGGCGGGGACAGAGCCGGGGCACATGCTGTCAACTTGGCGCCAGATGAACGGCCACAAGATGTTTATAGTGCTGTAGCTAATCTGGTAAATATAACACACTATAAGATACTTACTCTATTTAAAGACGATTAGGTTTTCAAATCTGGTGTCTTTTTTACATTTCTTTAGACAAAACTCTTTTATAATACCGAGATGGAACTACAAGATTCTTTTTTCAAGCAAGGCGCAACGCTTGGATGGGTCGCTAGTATTCAAGTAATATTTTTCTTGAATTCCAAACTGGCTCAATGAATGTAACGTCATTGAAATAGTAAACAAACTAAAATATTTTGTTACTTGAACTCATATTAAGGTTACATAAATATACACAGGTAGAAGAAATGCGTGCCCGTGACGCAGCAGCAGGTGTTCCAGCTGCTGCAATACTGAAGAACTTCGTACGTCGGAAGGTGATTAAGCAGACGGTCATGACCACTGTGTACGGAGTTACCAAGTTCGGTGCTCGCCTACAGATCGCTAAGCAACTCAAAGGTACAATTCTACAACTATTATAAAGTCGAATCTTTAGATGCCTGGATTATTTGTTATTTTACACAAAAAAATGACATTCAGCCTTTACAACACAACAGACAGGTATTTGAATGTACATACATACCGAGGATATATGAGCTCTATGCGTATGAGCATCATATATGTACTGCATACGCAAGTAAGCTGAGAATAGTGAATGATGTTTCATCACTGTCATGTCATTTCAAAGTGTCATGAAGAAAATAGACAAATCATGTTTTAGAAATTTTTAGCGTAAGATTCGTATGTCGCAGCGCGTAACCTATTAAAGTAGCAAGCTGTTCCCTAAACAGTGATTAGACGGTTAGGTGTCACTTGTGATGCTATTCAGCCTGTCAGTTATCACACTAACAAAATGTCATAATGTCACTCAAGTTGACTCAAGTTGCTCGTCTGTGATTGTCATTGTTACGTCACACGGTGTACAAATCATATTTAATCTCACAAAAGGCATCCATTTCCATCAAAACATTTTATAAATATTTATAAAGTGCTAAATAATTAACAAAGACATTGATTAGCTTTCTGTGGTGAAAATTTATTTTATATGAGGATGGGGTGTATCTGATGATCGCTACCCTGTGAGTTCGCCGTCACGTATGTAATGAAGGAGTATATGAATAACAATAATTTAAAAAATTACAAAAATTGAAAAACCCTAATGTAATAAAGTCACTTGCAGTGTGAGTATTTTATAGCTATTAATAAATCATTAATTTGTTTCCAGATATTGACGACTTCCCAAAAGAACACGTGTGGTCTTGTTCTCAGTATCTCACAGTGAAGACATTTGACAGCCTCCGTGAAATGTTTACTTCTACGAAACTCATACAAGACTGGTTTACTGATTGCGCTAAGTAAATATAATTTAACATTAATATATTATACCCCTTATTCCCCCAACTTATTGTGATATCTAAAATAGGTTTATAATTTATTTATCTTTTTCCGTCATCTTGACATTAATATTTTTATGAATAAGTCCATTTATTATGTTTGACACTTCTTGCTACTAAGCATTGTAGAACTGTATGTTTGAAAGGGACTTAAACTTTTTTATATTAAAGTTCCGAACTTTTTGCTGTCTTCTTTTTAGATTTTCAGCCTTCGCCACTGCTACACTGCTGCTGGACTATAATCCCCGACAAAACGATGTTAATTACACTTGTGTAATAAAAAAAAGATAAAATTAATTATTTAAGATTATAAGATTTGGGTTAAAAACACCAAAAAGTTCTGCTGGAATTGCACTTGACCTGACCACTAGATAGATTGATCAAACTAGAGGAAAAAGCCTATGGGAATAGAGTTATATAGAATCTTTTCTTCTGATATCTAGCCTATCAATAGTGTAGTAAGTACCCAATACTAAGTTTAGAGCAGCCGTTCTAAATATCGTATGTATTATATACAGGGTGATCTCAGGCGTTTGCGGCGAAAGTGTGGAGTGGGTGACTCCGCTCGGGTTGCCTGTCGTACAGCCGTACTACCGACGTGCTGGACCTGCCACGCATGTACGACCGCCTATCGATCAACACCAGTACGTAACTATCTGAATTACCCACCCTTTATATCACTGCTATCGTATTTCATGATAGGCTTTTGTAATAAAAATATTAAAAAGAAACCCGTCCGCATAATAGTAATTTGACTCTAAAAGTACACCATTGTATTTAAGTTGTGTTTAAGAATACTTTGATTAAAAATGAAGTAAAGAAAACATATAAAATGTAACATATCCATTCCTTGCGTAAAAACGCGAGAGATATCTATGCACCACCCGATTAGAATGACTATGAGAATAACCTATATCGCTACCTGTTAACGAATAGTTGACATTATCGCCATCTATTCAATGTTGTCAATACCTTTATAAACGTATTTTGACGTGGCCTATCAAGTTAGCATTGGTTTACAAATAGCGCTTGTTTAAATAAAACTAAGATTTCAGTTATAGAAATAATATATATATTTTTTTATTCTTCGATAGGCTGGCGCTTGACTACAACTTGCCTGATGTTAACCAATGATGTAGTTTACGATGGAACGCGCCAGCCTAGTATACCGATTCACTCGTGATTACGAATGATCATCGGTAACATTTGTTTCATTGTGGTAACATTTTTCTCGTCTAGCTCCTATATGCCAAATATCAGAATTCTAGAAATATCCGAGAATCATAATAATCATCTGTTTATACAGACGTCCATGCACAATGAAGCAACGCAACGCGTTCCCGCCGAACTTCATCCACTCGTTAGACTCGTCACACATGATGCTGACAGGACTGCACTGTGAAGCGGCTGGCATCACCTTCGTCTCAGTACACGACTGCTTCTGGACACATCCAATATCCGTTGACACTATGAATAAGGTAATCATCCATAGCAAAACTACTTGCATCTATGAAGCACTGCAGTAAAGAAGCTGAATTTATTTGAAATTTTGTAACAATCGTACTTTTTTAATGTGTTACTACAGTTTGTTAATGTATTATTTAACTGTTTTTATTGTAGAATATATTAGACTATTTCATTAAACGTAATATAATACACGTTTGTATTTGGGTACATTTGTCGATGCCTTTCCGTGTAGGTCATGGTAAATGGCGCTTTTAGGAAGCCTCCGGCATCTTATGGTCTGACCTTTAAAATAGACTCCCAGGACTTTGACTGGTGAATTTAAGAGATAGTGTTGTCGACTTGTGACAATGTTTTTGTTTTAATTGGTATGACTAACTGAAAATGCTTTCATTTCAGATCTGCCGAGAACAATTCGTAGCGCTACACTCACAGCCAATACTTAAAGACTTGTCCGATTTCCTTGTCCGACGATACAGCTATGATAAAAAGTAAGCTCCAATGTCTATAGATCTCTCTCTTTCTCACTCGCAATATATCTGTCTATCTATCACTCACTGTGCCTTATCATTCTTTCCTCTGTTTTTGTGTTTTCCTAAATGTTTTGATATAGATTTTTTTATTTTCTAGTGCACTAGAAGCAAGTAGTGCAGGCTTAGCGAACAGGAGACGGGTAAACAACATTCTGAGCAAAGTGCCGAGTAAAGGAGACTTCGACCTGAGCAGTGTGCTGCAATCTATCTACTTCTTCAGCTAAGATATCAATTATCTTTATGGTTGTTAGATTGTTATCAAAATGATGCCATTGTATTGTTTAACGATTTTGGAAGATCTTGTGAGATTCCAGTTTGGTATTGACTGTAACTGTTTAGGTAGGTATGTTAGGTATACTAAAAGTACTGTATGGAAGTGGCCTTGAAAGATAACACAGCCTCCTACGTGAGTATAAGGGGCGGTATACATATAAGTTGGCTGGTACATTCGGTTTAGTATTTGTTGAATGGCAAGCCTGGCCTTAGCAATTAGTACACATTTTGTATTTTATTTGGTAAGTGTCGATCGGGAAATCAGTGTTGGTTTGATGACAGCCGGCTTTTCCTGAATTATACCGGCCCTCTATGTATAGTGCTCTTTATATTATGTTTTGTTTTCATTTGAGCAAGAACATACACCAATGACTTGACTTGGGCTTGGGCTGAAATCAAAGGAACGAAAGCAAGCTTTACATAGTCTTCTTGTCTATAATGCTTGCTCGTGTGAACAAAATGCTAAGTAAAAAGAAAGAGGGATCTCGATGCGTTAAAAGTATGCTGTTTGACTGAAGTTGGTAAACATTTAATATTTAGTCTTTTACACTGTCTTTATTTGTATGGTTAGTACTTACTTTAATATTTTGTAATGTTTCCACTTCCATTAATATAATGAACCACTGCCTCTGCAATTTTAGAATGAGATTATACAAAATTTTAGTATAACTGAAACATTGTAAGAAGGCTGCCAAGTAAAAAATAAGTAGTCAAACTAAGCTTAGTTCCTCGAATTACATAACATGAATTGTAACTGCATACATGTAAAGTATATTAGTTGTTTTCTTTATGGTTTGATAGGTGCTTAAAAATGAACGTGTAAGCGACGAGAACGCAGCGTATACGCAGCGTTTTAGTGGCGTGCACGCAGCGTTCGCGTTGTTCATACGGTTGAGAAACGCCTACGTTATATGAACTTGACGACAAACTTTCGTGTCTGTAGATTCTTTGCACAATTCTAAAACTTATCTGTTTTAGATTGTCAATATTTTCTAGTTATTCGTTTACTCTTGTAGAGTACTTGTCCATTTGTTTCGTTACTTGTAATTTCGTTTCCTTAAAGATGTAAGCTTGGTTGCACCAAGTAATTTTAATTCTGGCTACATTAAAGATTCGTAATAACTAGATAAATGAATTCGAAGACATTGGCCAGATATGTCATGAATGACGCAAATGTTCATATTGCGATAATGAGGTAACAGCGACCAATCATTGCCATAACTATCAATTTTTGTTTCATTTATTTGAACGACTTCTATCACTGACTACAGTTAACTACTGGTTAGTTGTTGCAACCAAGCCTGTATTGTTTTTTTTTTGTTAGAATATAATGTGTTGTAGTTAGTGAACCAAATATGAACAAGACAAATTGATCTTGTTGCGATTGTGAGGTGCAATGTAACAAAAAATAACTGTGATTACTAGTAGTTGAGCAATAAATTAAGTTGAATTTAATGTTTGTTTCATTTCACGGCGAAAGGTTCGAAAATTCTAATGCAATGAATAAAATGAACGAAAAAGGGCGAATTAATATTGTACAAGTCAAATTGTGCCAGCAAATACAAATTCAGAGATCCTACTAAATCAGATAAGTAAAACAATAGTATGTGATACAAGTCTCGTTTATTTAAGGTACAAAAATTCTAATGCTCATTCGATCACAAATCTAATTACAATTTTAGACTATCAACAACACAACGCGCTATGGGACACAATAAACCTAGTTCCCTTAATTATTATGTTTTAAATTTAAATGGGTGGTTTCACCAGATACAAGCAACACGTTATGTCAGTTTTCGTGGCGTTAGCGGTCAGTCATTTTTCGAAATTAGTGAAACTTACCGTGGTAATGTTTCAGCACTACATTCGAAACGAAGTCAATCCGAATTTGAGAACATTCGTTTCGGAGTAATAGAACTACATATACAGTGCGACTTAAATAGTAAAAATCGGGAGTTACATTTTTCATTTCGTGTGACGCCCTCATTGATTTTCTACCCTTTTTTGTTACACTGTACTTTACGCTCAAGTTCCGATATCACTACCAGTACAATACGAGTTCGTCATAACGAAACATATTTTCGAATACTATTTTGAACCTAACGGAATGCTGTTACAAATTCAATTTTTTCATTGAAAATGTTTCTGATGAAAAATTTAATTTGGGTAGTGTAGTGCTAGAAATATCTTAATATATATATATTTCTTGTGTGCGTGTGTATGTGACTGAACTCCTCCTAAACGACTGGACCGATTTTGATGAAATTTTTTGTGTGTGTTCAAGGGGATCTGGGAATGGTTTAGATTCACAATTTTGCGCGGTACGAAGTTCGCTGGCGCAGCTAGTAATAAAATAAATTCGAAATAATGAGTTAGCAAATTATTTAATCTACAAACTCATCATCTTTAGTAACTGAAATTCGATAAGTTTTCGTATTGACTACTCGTTTATGCGTATTTTTGTATGGAAAATGAACAGATGGCGTTGTTCTTTTCCATACAAAAATACGCTTTTAACTTTGACATTACGACGATATCGAAAGATGAGAGTAAAAAAAGTTCGCACGATCCCTATTAGTCCCTATTATTATGCCAAAATGTAGTCTTTTTTGGATCGGAGGTAATGCTAACAGCAATATCCGAATTCAGTTACATTTTTCTAGACACGTATTTTTACGGATTCTACAAAAACGTAGTGCGGAACCGCTCTAAATGTCAAGTTATTTTTATGTTTAGTGTTTTATCAAGTAAATCTAATTTATGACCTATTCGTAGAAAATGTTTGGCGGGTGCAGTCTACTAAATTACATGGCCTACTTCTATTCATATTTATGTTCAAGTTACTGACTAAAATAGTGTTTTACAGATATCTTAACTTCTTATATAGCCTAAATATGCATTATTCACCTACTACGTAATAATAATATGTAATTAAATTAGACGATAAATTTATTTATAAATTTGCGTAAAACACAACCAAGGTAGATAAAACGTAGAAAAAAAAATTATAACTCACCATGTTTCAATACTCTAGAATTATTATTAATTTGGTACTATCATAAAATCAATATGAACAAAATTATATATTTTTTCATTCCTTTTCCAGCTTCCAATTTGTTAGTACTTTACACGTTAATTAGGTTAAGATAAATAATGTATTGACATCAAAATAAACAAATAAAATAAATATGGTGGAATACTTTAGCGAAAACAAAGTATTCTTATTAGGTGATACATATAGCGGTGGGTTGCAAATAACTAAAATTTTAGAAAACAAGGTTTTTGTCTCTTAAGGTATGTTTTGAATAGCGCGGCATCATAGATAATACCACGCATGAACGCAGCTGACG
Organism: Meganola albula; assembly: GCA_936450015.1. Taxonomy (NCBI): domain Eukaryota; kingdom Metazoa; phylum Arthropoda; class Insecta; order Lepidoptera; family Nolidae; genus Meganola; species Meganola albula. The sequence continues at coordinate 3,866,288 of OW388159.1, read as the reverse complement.
AAACAACAAAGAGTTGGTTATGTTAAGAGTACCTATATGCGGTTTGAGGTTTCTGCTGCCTCCCGATTCTCTATGGTGGAACCATTGACTAGATACCTAATAGACAATATTTTTCAAACATTATATGTAGGTACTAATCGTCAAAAATTTGCGGGGAATATCGAGGAAGGAATTGGTTGAAGGTACACGACGTTAAGAGTTAAGAAGCACGTATACGCCTTCGACTAACGCATGCGATTGCGAAAGCAATAACTATCAGACGTTTACAATTGACAACTGGTTGAAATATTGCGTTGTATCCAAGTCTATTTTAATGCACCCGTACCTTACTATGGTTACATACTCCTTGGGGGAAAAACTGGAGTCCCGCGCGGTTGTCCACGTAATACAGGTAATGCCCCTAGTTTTTGAACCCGCGAATATTTTTGACGCTCGTGTGCGGTCGCGCCGCTTGATCTGCCGACTCGTTGGACCCACTAGTCGTTGTGCGTTGACTTAGCTCTGAAGAACTGTTGGAAAATATTATTGGTAGGTAATGTTATAAAAAAATAATTTCAACTATATGAATGAATTAGATTGAATGGATAAAATTTTTGTTTGTTTTATATTTTAGCTAAAATAGGTTTATAATACGTTTGTCTTTGTCTGTCATACTGACATTTATACTGGTAAGAAAGAGACAAAGTACATTTTAACTAGTCTTATAAGATTTTTATGAATAAGACCGTAAAAGTTTAGTGTGTACTTACGTAGGCGTCAATGCATCAATATCCATGTTTTGTAAGCAGATCCATTGCGGTGTATAAATATCGTCATTTTTGGCACAGTCCATTGTTCCGTTGTAAATCAAGAGGTCGTCCATTAAAACCTATCAACACAATAATATATTACTATTTTTTATTATAAAGAATTTCCTCCTTTTGGAGTCCTTTCGGAATGAGACCTTAAATCACAAAGTTCTAATTCTAAAAGGACACTAAAAACAAATTGCTATAAGTAGGTAAACCTCTTTTAGAGTAAAACATTTGGAGACTGTAAAATTATGTGTCTATCAGTTTCATACTTTTTCTTATCTTTCTTTCTTACCCCAAATTCTTTGACTCCTCTGGTCGGAGTTTTGACGTAATTCCAAATCTTTATACCGTAAACTGAGACCGGTACATCAAACACGAAGAAGACTCTGAAACAGAAAAACTAAACGTCACGTCACGTCCGAAAATATGGGGCTATTCAATATGCCTTAACAGTGCCCTTGAACCCGAATTTTACCTATAACTAGCATTCTAGTCGATAACTGATTTTATAATGGTCAAAAACTACTAATGCGATTGCAACTTTTGTGTTTAATCATAGGGGTCACATCTTCAATACTGAAGACTCCCCTTAAATAAATAAAGAATAAAAAAAAAATAACTTTTGCGTTCAATGGTAGTGAAGCATCAGTTTGTACTAGTAACCTGTTGAGCGTGTGTGGCAGCACTGGCGCGAGCCAGCAGTGCGCGTGGTGCCGCGCGCGGTGTCCCGCGATCAGTTTGTCTGGCGTTCGCGCGTCGCCTGCTGAAGGGTCCAGCACGTTCACACTCGCTGGGTGCGCGCAGACATCTGTACAAAAAGGCAGGTATCTAATGACTAGAGTTGTATAATGTAGTAACCCAGATTCAGTATAGAATTTAAACAGTCCTGGAGATCAACTAATACCTACAGAACAGGTAGGTTAGATAGGTAAGTCCTGGTTGTAGATCTATGAGTACCCAGGACCGTCATTCGCACCTGAGGCTGACTATTGTGGTGTTTTTAGTGGGTGGCCCGAACCCACCAGTGTAGGCAGGGACTCCTTCATACCCCGCTGCGTCCCTAGTAGCGGCCCATAAAGGGTTTTCACCACGAAAAGAAAGGGTAAGTTTTTTCTTAGAGGTTAGTTTTTTTCTTAAAGAAGAAGTTAAGTATAACTTTAAAAGCGTGTTAAAAAGGAACATTGCAAGCTGAGTGCTCTCTAATTTTTAGGTGAATCATGGAAAGCGATTTTAGCAAGTGAACGCGTAGCGAATGAAGTGTAACTGAAAAAGTATAAAAAACAGTTACAGGAACGCGAGAAGACTGGAAGATGTGAAACGTGAAAACTAACCACCTCATTATTTTTTCAGATGGAGCTATTCAATTAGCCTGAACCAGGCTATGACTGTGAACCATAAAAACGGCTCTCAACTGTACAAGTACCGACAGGTACTTAACAATACCATTAAGTGGTCCCCTTAAACATAGAGACAAATCTCAGCTCAAATCAATAACGAACCTGTGTTAGAATTTTGTAATGATTTTTTTATTTTAATATTTTAGGTGTACACACTTTTCCTAACGATGTGGACATAATTATTATTCTTCTTCCCCTCCAAACATTGGATTTTTTTAAACATAACCTACATTTCTGTTAAGGTTTTGGTGACAGCCTCTTCATTGTTTTTATTTTCTGACTTCTGTTTTGAAAGTAGTACTGCGCAACAGTTTTGTTTGCTCAATCTGTTGCGAGCAAACAAAGATGTTGCCCAGTACTACTTGACTAGCTTTTTAAAAGGCATTTTTTTCTTTGCCAAATGGGACCGTGCGTCGCGTCGTCGTCTTTACACTTTGCCGTTACATAGCCCTATGATTAAACTTCCTTATGAGGAATATTCCTTTGGCATCTCAGAAATCGTATCCATAATCTTTCCGGTTGATAAAACCCTCGTCGCCTATATGTACCTAATATCGGCAGCAGCCTATCTATAACCCATCATACACGTCGAAAAACAGTAGCGAAAAATCAAGTGAGTGGTATTTTTAAGACTTATAGGGATTTAAAAACCTGAAAATGTTTAAAAGAAACAAAAAACTTACTGGTTTCTGTGAGCGGTATAACATTTCCGTGCGGATCATACAGTTCGACAGCAGTAAGTCCAACGTAGTAGGGGTCTCCCCAAGTTGAGAATATATTGATCTGCAGAACGAACCCCGTCGGAGCACCCATGTCCAAATTGTTACCGTACACTAAACAGTCCATGCGAAAACTGTCAGAGTCCTTCGCGTCCTCTAACCTGGAAAGAAAACATTGCCTCGGGAGGTTGTTTCATGGATTGATCTTTCTCTTAAAATCTGGTAAGTTGTGGAATAATAAAAATCATGTTACAGACAGAGAAAAATTACTTTTTCTGTGTCCGCTAGATTTTTACACAACTTTTCACACCTCTGCATCCGGCAAAATTAAGGTAATTTGGAATGAAATTAAGTAATACATCGGGTAGTATAGTTACACAAAATAACATTACTTCAAATTCAGCCTCCAATTTTAGCCAATGGAAGCATCTCAAGAGTTTTAATTTTTGAGTTAAAATGTAGGTATGTCTTAATCAGACTGTAATGCTAGAAGCCGAAATCGAGGAACGAGTCTAATCTCACAACCATTACAGGGAGGATGGAAAGATGAGGTCTAGGGTAAGCAAACGGGATGGAAAGTCTCTTCAGGGAAAGAATGACAAATATCCATTCGTCGCCACCTAAAGTCGCCACAGACTATTAGTATCGTAATAAAAGTAGTAAATACCTATCGTCAATCGCTTGCAGTTCGATCTGCTGCACATAGTCGTAGCAAGTATCTCCAGGTGCTCTGCGCAGTAGTATCGGTCTGTAGTGCAGCGGCGCACCGTCCAGACTCACGCGAATGTGTTTGGCGCCGATGTATGACAGCTCCATATTCGCGTTGTAGTTCCAGATGCGGATACCTGGAGTTTAAGGGACGATATAGCTTTCAGCTAGGGAAGAAGGGTTTTTGGTGGGGAATTACTAGCTTTTGGCCCTAGGGGGACGAATCATTACTTTTTGCAGGGGAACAATGTCTTGTCAAGTGCCCCGCAATTGTTAACGTGTAACTTTTCTAGTAAACAAGCCGCCCCTTTCTTTGAAACATCTTTACTTCTAATGTTGATGTCCCATTGAGGCGAGATTTATGTCTGTTTGACGACAACCTGATATATAACCAATTTAAGAACAGAACAGACTTACCAGTCAATTCCTTTGGCTCTAACAACTCCATAACAATATGGCAGAACTGAGTGCCCATATTGAAGTTAGTGCACCACATATCATCGAAGGCAGTAGTAATGTTCCTCCCGTTAAACAAACTCTTGCATTCGATGAGACTGCTGTGTTCATGAGATTCATCTTCCGTTATGTATGATGGGTAGGCGTAAGCTCGGTGGACTTTGACCATCTCGTTCAAATAGAGGAGTTCTATGCCTAAAACATACAAGTTATCCTTTCGCAAGATGAGCGTTGACTGAGAAAGGAAGCCAAAATCCTAAATAGTAAACTAGGAACGTATTTTTTTCCTAACCATATTACTGAATAAATACCACCATTCAAAAGACACTCCAGAACGCGAAATAACACACCCTTGACTATTATGACCAATTATGTGGGTATGGAAACTTCACACCAACAGAATAGAACATATTTAATGTACAGGAGCTTCATTGAGTTTCTTACCTGTGAGTCCAATCAAATGCCTCTGTCCCCAATTCGACATCAGAGTCAGTTTAATCGTTTTAGCGACATATTTAAGATCCTTCTCTTCAAAATCCAGGGCATCTAACAATGCTGTGGGACTGGAGTTGTGGTTGGTATCGTTAGCTGTAGCTGGACGTTCGATTGTGTTGGAGTAGTCATGAGGTTCATTGTCTTTCAGTAAGGCTTGGAAGTTCTTATCGTTTACCATTATTAATTCAAGAATTGTGGCATCTTTGGTGAAGAGGATTGTCTGTAATTTGGGCATATTATAATTATAACCTCTTTTGAATTATTGAAGAAAAAGTCCAAGTACTTAGATGGTAATTAAGATGGATCACAAAAGTTTATGGATTAACTTACGTCTCCAAAAGTGGGTAGAGGGCCTTTTAGTTCACCACTAGATCTGGCGATTTCTCCATGAAATATGACTTGATCATCTAACTTGATTTGGACTAGTCTGACGCCTCGTGCTGAATATATTCGCGACTTGTTGTAATTCTGTAAGGAAATAGACTTCTCCTCACTTATTTGCCTGCCTACTTATTGACATTTATCATTTTTCACATATTTTTTGTTAGCAAAACCTCTCTCCCCCTTGTCCAGTTTCTCTGTCTTTTATCAGCCGTGCTCTGGCACTGTTGAACTTACCCATATTCTAAGTAGCGCAAGTTTGACGCAAGTAGTTAACAGTAATGACAGCGCTATAGGATTAGCTCGCGGCGCAGGTGCAGTCCACGTGTGTCGTTCATCGCGCGTACGTACTACACCATCTATTATGTTCTCTGTATGGCCATGCTTTGATTGGTCACCTGTATCCGAGTCAGTCCACACCTAGAACGTAATAATTAGTATCTACATCTCGCAGTGTTCCCTGTAACTCGGAAACGGCTAGGTATTATGTTATTTGATAAAAAAAATGGAAAGGGAAAAGTGAAGAAAGAATACCTTTTCAACTTTAACAAAATCGCCATTAGAATCAAACAACTCAATTCCATTGAGCCCCACTAAATACTTGTCACCCCAATTGGAAAATATCTTCAACTCCAACAATCTTCCTTCAGGCAACTCCGGTATTATGAATTCGGTTTTTATTTTCTCTTTCTGTGTATTTTTACTGGAGACTGAACTTAAAGATGCCTGTTTTCTGGTAGGGTTCTTTGGTACAGGTCTTTTGATGGAGGAATTAGTATGTTGTAAGGTAATAGGAAGTTCTTTTGTTGCAAGTTTCTTTCGAGAGTTGTTGTCCCGTGACTCTGGAACAATTTTTAAATACTTTATTATTTTTAAACACAGTGTTAGCGAAACAAAAAATTCTGGATCGGTTGAAGTCGATCCAGCAAAGACATTCCTTTGTGATGTTGGACCTGTTATCACTGCAGCTTATTAACGATGTAAGTAATCCAAAACGTAGTAGGTAGGTAAGCCAACAGGCATGCCTTATTAAATGTAATACATGTAGCATCCACCAAACTCGCAAGATCTTAGCGTACTAGTACCTAGGACCTAACGGACTTTATGAAAGCGCTAGCATTTATGTGCCTATTTAGGTATTTAAGTAGTAATCTCTTAACTATAAATCTGTTAAGCTGCTGAAACTTTTTCCAGCTTTTGAAATATTAAGTATATAGCAGGGGCGAAGAGTCCATACAAGCCGACTCCTATCGGCTTCCCTTTATGGCCAATATCACACGTACTTAATAATATATTATGTAAGGCTTAAAAGTTTTAAATAGGAACAAAAATAAGTATATATAGATCGGAGACGGTAGTAAAGAAATATAATTTTCCTAAGTAAGGACTTTTTTGCTCCGGCTTCCCTTTTTCAGACTTCCATCCTTCGCCACTGGTACATAATATGAGCTTATAGTAAGTGAATGGCAGTAATAGTTAATATGTACGGTCTACCTTTTATATTTTTATCACGAGGGCCAACAACCACGTCATTGAAGTCATCTTCGTTTAAATTATTCAGTCGCCTGTGCCGTGGTGTGACGTAATGAGGCAGTAAATCTGAGAGGAAATCATTTGAACTGTTCGACGAATCCCCCCAATCTAATACGCCTCTTCCGTTGTGAATTCGACGACCATTTTTGGATAAACCTAGAAATTCAAGTATCTTATTCATACTAGCATTTAAATACTTTGAACTTTGAAGTAATTATACATGTAGGAGTAGGTAGAGTAGGACTACCAACTCCTCCTTTTATCATTCTGATCAAATTCGTGTGGGATCCTGGACAGTTTAGGAGTCCCGTGACTTTGTGACCGCCGGCCAGGTTTAAATCCAGAGTTTCTCCACGGGCGCGGCTCCGCTGTTGATCCTAGTGGGTCTATTAGGAGTTTGCATTATTTAAACCTGTATATGTATTTTTTGTAAATATTTGCTCTGTTTACTATTTAAAGTACAAAAGCAAAATAGTGTTTTAATATTATTTACCTTTACTTGGGCGCAAAGTACCCGCTGAATGCGCTACTGGTGCAATTTGTGGTTTCATAAAATCCATAGTTACGTCTAAGGAGGTTCTGCGTGTTAATCTACAATACAAAATCTACATTATTCTTACTTATCTATCTAACAGCGAGGGGAATATCAACAAGGCTGTAATATTTCTAGATATTGTCGCTAGGGCATTGGGACCTAAGTAGGACTTAATGATGGCAACGGTCATTGTTCGACCCCAAGTTTCCACTGGCGAAACATTCACAAGAAACATGTTCCAAGCACTATCTATCTCTATCACCTAGAGATAAGTAGAAAGAGAAAAGACTACGCTTGTATCATGTTTTGTTGCATCACTATTACTAACTAGAAGGCACTAATTCGTGAAAAGTGCTATATACACATATGCGCGGTACTAAATAAAAAACCTAAGAAATAACTTACCGACGACTCTCCAGTTTAAAATTTTCAAACTTTTGTTTTGTTTCCTGTAGAGGCGACTCACTGCTGCTATTTTTGATATGCGTCTCTTTCATCTCCCTGTAAATAGCGAAATGGGGAATGGCGTTGCAATTTTATAAAGCACATGGGCTTTTGTCGATAGAGCCTTGAAAATTACCTTCATAGAGTGCGAAGAAATCTTTTTTCGACCTCTTTGCTATTTAGGTTGGCAATAACAGCGAGGTCATGAGGTCATTAATCATTCTATATTTGTGATAAGGTAAACTGAAAATAAATGTACTCACTTGGTAAGGTTTTCGAGCCAGTATGGTAGATCATTTCCGAAGTCAAGTTCATTTTGTTGATTTGCCATCTTTCAGCCATGAGTTTATCTTTGCGGAGAATTTAACTTCTATTTGTTTCTAAATTGATCAACATGCTTCATCAAGATAATATGAAACAAAATTGCACTTTGATATATCGGTGTGTAGTGTATATATTCGAATATTAGAAATATATAAACGTTTTTGTATTTATTAATTAGTCTCCATTCACACTTGTTCCTTTTGAAACATATTTTTGCCGCTGTTTGTTTGACCTTGGTTACTATGGTAACAAGCTAACCATGTACTCCGTGTAGTGGCTTCACACAAAGAGCATAAAGACGCTTACGCTCCACATTCCATAACCCTTAGTTTCCATTGGCGAAAAACGCACAAGAAAATATGTTCTAATAATAAAGGGAATCCTAGTGTGGAGGCTAGTGCACTAAAACATATTATTGTATTTTGTTTTGTAATAATAAATTTATCTTTATCTTTAATAATAATATTCTGGGACATTAACACACACGGTATCTGATCCTAAACTAAGCAAAGCTTGTACTATAGAAACCAGATAACTGGTAATATTCTATTTAAAATACTTTTCTTTTGTAAATACATACTTAAATATATATAATTACCTACACCCAGACTCATGACAATCAGACATGTTCCCCACACCAACGTCTGTGGGAATAACCGCTAGGTTCTCTTAGTAGTCTGCGGTGGGAATCGATCACACGACCTGCGGCGTGAAATGCACTTGATAGATAGGTATAATTATCTTACCGACCAAGCCACCGGCCCGTCAAATGTCGTCATGTTGCAAGCACAGTCTATCTCTATCACCTAGAGATGAGTAGAAGGAGAAAAGACTACGCTTGTTTCATGTTTTGTTGTGCAGTACAAACGCCCAGTAATATGGCGCTACAAACACGGCAGCTATGTCATTAGCTCATCACTTCACTTTCCCTTCCACCCTTTTTAGTATCCCACTGCTGATCAAGGTAATTGAGCTAGAGTTTGGCAAGTGCAGATTGGTGAATTCCACACTTCCTCGAATGATTATATTTCCTCAGGTTGTTTTCCATCACCGATATTGAGCACCGGCAATTCACACAAAGATGGCCGTGTGGGCATGACCGGGGATCGAATCCGTGTCCTTATATTAATTTCAAAGGCGAGGCCTAGTGTAGGGTCTAGTGATGCTGTGACCCTGTGGGTACTATAAATTAATGTTAATTTTTTTTTCATTTTTTATATCGCTGCGCTGCCGCTGCTCCCCAGCTATATTATTAATGTTTTTTCTTTTAGAGCGGCGGTGAGGCAACGGTACGGGCCTCGCCTTAGAAAAATAAGGTCGCGGGTTCGAATCCTGGTCGTGCCACATCTTTGTGTGAATAGTTTCATTTTCGCTGCTCAGTATCGGTGAAGGAAAATATCGTGAGGAAACCGGCATGTCTAAAAACAAATCATTCGAGGACATGTGACATCCACCAACACGTTTATTTCAATGTGTAATGATAGATAAGTAATCTTTCCCATTAGTTCATCTCGATTGGCACACTTTCCAGCTACTAAGGTTATTGCGATGTTGAATAAATGTATATTTTATAGTAAGTCGCGTGTGGTTTCTTGACGATCTCAGATGTAATTTAGACATATTGTGCTATAATATATATTTTTATACTATAGCTGTCGTGTGTGAAGTCTTTAACCAATAGAAGAAAATCAATACTTACCTACTATATGTAGATATCAATTATTGAACGAAAAATGTACAGTACGACATAAATAAGTAGAACTCGGGAGCTAAAATTTTCATTCCGTGTAGCGCCCTCATTAAACCTCTGCTCTTTTTTGTCGCACTCCACTGTCATTTGTATCATCTGCTCTACTGTCAGTGTCAGCTCTGAACGTCAATGTCAACGTGTTTGTTGCGGTGGCAGATAAATAACCTACAACTGCAATCAATTTCCAAAGCTATTTTTAATTTTTTACTCAGTAAAACTGTTCTATACTCATCTTGTATACGACGAATGTAATTTCTTATTACTACAGTACATATCACGGCCAATATGTCACAGGAAAGTAATGATAAGTTAGAAGAACGAACAAGCCGGGCTGAAAAGGAAGCAAAGGCAATTGAAGAAGAACTGGATAGAATATCGCAAGGAGACCTCAGTTACGTAGGTAACCCTGAGCTTGACAAACTTCTAACTGAGAATGAGAAGCTAAAACATCGGTTAGTTATCTTAGAAAACGCCATCAAAGCTGAAAGTTCCAGTAGCAACCTGGTAACAGTAAAAAGAGAAGTAAAGAAACGTCCCACGTTAATAACTGATATTAACTCTGTAGAGGGTAACATATGTCTGTTAGAAGAGCTTAAAAATATATTTGAAGTAGCTATTACATCAGCTTACCCAGATCTTGAAGACCCTCCAGTAGTCATTACTCTCTCAGGTAATAACCCCAAATTTGGTGACTATCAGTGCAACTCTGCTATGGCAATCTCACAACTACTTAAAGCTAAAAACATTAAGAGCAACCCTCGTGAAGTAGCCAACAACATATTAAATAAAACTCCATCGTCACCATTCATTGAAAAAATTGAAGTAGCTGGTGCAGGATTTTTAAATATCTATGTTAATAAGGTGGTAGCTGAACATGTACTAAACTGTATACTCCGATTTGGGGTTAAACCACCTCCTGTGAAAAGGGAGAGGGTTATTGTGGACTTCTCATCACCAAATATTGCAAAGGAGATGCATGTGGGACATCTCAGATCCACCATCATTGGAGAAAGTATCTGCCGTGTTCTAGAATTCTTAGGCAATGATGTTCTAAGACTGAATCACCTGGGAGATTGGGGAACACAATTTGGAATGTTAATTGCACATTTACAAGATAAGTTTCCTAATTTTAAAACACATTCACCACCCATCTCAGATTTACAAGCTTTTTACAAGGAATCTAAGAAAAGGTTTGATGAGGATGAGGACTTCAAGAAACGAGCATATGCCTGTGTTGTACAGTTGCAGTCACACCAGCCGGACTACATAACTGCTTGGAAACTTATCTGTGAAGTATCTCGAAAAGAGTTTCAAAAGATCTATGACCGTCTTGATGTTACTATTATTGATAGAGGCGAGTCTTTCTACCAAGACAGGATGGATGCAGTTGTTAAGCAATTAAAAGATGGTGGGTTTTTAGAAGAAGATGAAGGTCGATGGATTATGTGGGGCAATCCTGAGAAACATGATGGTATTCCTCTAACTATAGTGAAATCAGATGGTGGATATACTTACGACACTTCTGATATGGCAGCAATTAAACAAAGAGTAGAGGAAGAAAAAGGAGATAGGTTTATTTACGTCACTGATGCAGGACAAGCCACACATTTCCACATAATTGATGCATGTGCTCGGAGGGCAGGTATTCTCAAAAATGGCAATAAAGTAGAACATGTAGGATTTGGAGTAGTTCTTGGAGAAGATAAGAAGAAATTTAAAACAAGGTCTGGTGATACAATAAAGCTTATAGATTTACTCGATGAAGGGTTAAAGAGGTCTTTGGACAAATTGGTAGAGAAAGGAAGGGACAAAGTGTTGACCCCTGAGGAATTGAAACAAGCACAAGAAGCAGTGGCGTACGGATGCATCAAGTACGCTGATCTTTCACACAATAGGGTTAATGATTATGTATTCTCTTTTGACAAAATGTTAGATGACAAGGGTAACACAGCAGTTTATTTATTGTATGCACTTACTCGCATCAGGTCTATAGCAAGGACAGCACAGATCTCACTTGACCAATTACTAGCTGAAGTTGAGAAATCTGGTTTTAAATTTGGACATGAAGCTGAATGGAAACTCGGAAAAGTGTTACTTAGGTTCCCTGAAGTGATATTAAAAGTATCAAATGATTTATATCTCCACAGTTTATGTGAATATTTGTATGAAATATCTTCTGCATTTACAGAGTTCTATGATAAATGTTATTGTGTTGAGAAAGATAAAGAAGGAAAAATTGTTAAAATAATTTATGAAAGATTGATGCTCTGTGAAGCAACTGCCAGAATCATGGAAAAATGTTTAGAAATCCTTGGTATTAAAACTGTGTCTAAAATGTAATTTATCTATGCTACAAGTAACCAGTTTGCCCTTACACTTAGGTAATAAATAATAAGAAATAATTGTAATTTTTTTTATTTATTGAGTTCCCAAATACCTCTACAAAACTATTCCTTGGTGTGATATCAAAGGTAACATTACTGAAATAAGGTTCATTTTCTGATCCAGTTAGTATTAACTTACAGCTACAACAACACTTTACGTCACAAACACTGAGACAACGAGAATGTTTACAACCGCACAAGCATTAAAACATACAAAGGGAGTTATAGTTACTGACTTTCTGGTCCAGCGGTAAGTGTATTCGCTAATAATCTCGATTAGAGAAAGTACGTGTCTTTTACACATATATTGTAATAAATTGGCAACTTTAAGTTGTGTTGTAAACTGACAACACTAAGAAATGTCACTTCATTTTTTTTACTAGTCGAGTATAATTTTTTGACCCAGCAGATGTGGTCCTTCGAGCCAGATAGCAAATAGTTTAAGTTTGGCATTGTCGGCTGAACGGCAATAGACTCTCCTTCTATTACGTAATTAGCTAAAAAATATGCTTATACCTTGGGTAATAAACGTGTGAGCGCTTTATAGGGTACCTGACTGGTATAATTAGTCTAAAACACGTGATAGTGTTCATGATTTGATTGTAAACAACTTTCCCAAGTTTTATTGAAGCAACTTTTTTTTTTAAATACTCTGGTTAAAATTGAGTCGCGCAGTAAGAATGAATATCGTAACCAAAGCGGCGCGGCGCGCACCCCGTCCCTCCCATACACTTCATTATCACTGTCTACCACGCGACTTAAATTTTTTTTTGGAACTACGTGGAAAAGTATTTTACACTTATTACCAGTCACCCTGTTTTGGCATGTCCAACTACTCCGCAGAAATTTATTATTTTTCAAAATGGCGGCTAATGTGTGTAAGGCTCTAAGCGAAAATGTTTATTTTTAAATTTTATTTAATCTGGCTATTGATAAACTTGGACTCATCGCACCCAATTTATTTAATGCTTGTACGGATTGTAATTACGCCATAAATTTAATTTTTATAGTTTTAACTAATAGTATTGTACGAATTACCAAAGATTTGTTACTTTTTTAGTTTTCCAAAACAAGTGACAGTAAAATAATGTTTTCTATTAGATGAGATACAAGACAAAAATTCAATTTGAAAATTTGATAAATAATTTTAATTGCTTAAAGTTACTATGTTCTCCTTAGTTTAAAAGTTAGCCTTATGGCTTATTAGATTATTTTACTGTCGGTTTAGTTCATGTTAATGTTGCTGTTATTGTTATCAAAAAAATATTAAACAGATATCTATTTCAAAATATCCATAATTATAGCTCTAACACTTTGATTACAAAGCTCGAAATAATAGGGATGACAATAATTTAAAAAAAATTAGACACTTTCTTGTGTGACCAGTTACTTCTATAGTGATATGTATGTCCAAGCGATATCTCGAATGGCGTCACACTTAGGGAAGTTGACGTAGCGCACTCCGCTTCCATTAACTTAAATGCGTTATTTATCTTAATATTGTTTCATTTCAATGATAAAAGCAAAAAATACGAGTTTTTTTTTTAATCTTTGTTATGCATTTTTTTTTAAATAATTGTCATCACCCCTATTGTGTGATACCTTTGTTACATTGTTATAACTAAGGGTACAGTCAACGTCAAAAATCCATAGACAAAACAAAATTACAATTAATATTTCGTCATTCATGATTGATGATTTGTATTTCGGTAGACCCGCTCCCAAATTAATTTAAATATTTTTCTAAGCCACCTTTATAACCCAATTAAATTTAACTAAATATTGAATAGTTTAAAACCAATTAATATTATTTTTTGTGCTTATTTTACCCTGTAATAACCTTGACTAACCGGTAACATGATTTACTTTTCACCAATATAAATAATTTATTTCATAATGTATCGTACATAGGTATCTAGGCGGCGCTAAAAAACTAACTTTTGTGACGTCTAATTTACAGACATTTAACATAAATAATATACCTAAATAATAAAAGTATATTACATATATTACTAATAGATTAGAAAAGATACATAAACAATTTTCTGTATTTAATGCCCAACACTTCATCTAAACTTTTGATTATTCCGACATTCCCCAACAACGCGTTATAAAAAAACAATCTTGTATAAATGGTGTCACATTACTGTTTTAATAAATATATGAATTTTAACCCTTCTGTACGTGGGGAAAAAGTTAATTCGATTGACTGGATACATGCTTTATAATTTGTATTTAATGACTAGAAATTACTAAATTACAGCACTTAATTCATGCGATACGGTATGTATTTATAAATATCATTAACATTCATTTCATTACTGCAGATTCATTCATTTTGTTTATTACAATTTTGTTTCATGAGATCAAAGAAAATAAATAAGTATTTATGTTCCTACAAACTAACATAGATTTTAGATGCATTTTATTTTAAATAAACCTGCTGAATAATGATGATACATTGTGAAAGTTGTGAAATGGAATTAATATCCCCATTTCTATTGTGTCATTTCATTCAATGCAGTTGGTACACAAACGCCCCAATTTTAAAACAGTTGATTGTTTAACAATCCTTACATGTTTAATGTATATCTATGACACACTGAACAGTATCAATGAAAGAATGCAGTCATCCATTACCAAATCATTCGTTTTATTGCACTAGTACCTATTGATTAATAAAGTAAAACGTTTGGAAGTCTAGCACAATATTACCTAGTCACACGAACAATTGAGCAAATCTTATAAAAAAAACTGGTAAATATAAATATAAATAATTTTTAAATAAAATCCCTACATTTTAAATACAAAAATTGATACTAATAGCACAAGACATTAGGTATATGGATATTGGATATACGTTCGAGTACACTCGGCAACACAACTGGCTTAACGGTCTGATAGTTAATACGAGCTATTTTGGAATAAATATTAAGCTCGGTGTGTTCTCGTGTGTACATTAATCTAGCTACACTAGAAGGAACTAATTCTAAGGAATAGTCACATTGAGGAGTATAAAAGATTTCGCTGAAAAATCTGGATGAGTATAAGTTAATAGATATAAATGTTTCTAAAAAACTCTCAATACATTTTGAACAGTTAATCTAAAAAGTTTAGGATTGGTCTCGAGATTCGGAGATACGTACAGCTACATATTTATAATACAACAATAGTACAATAAGTTCAACAATAATTTACAAAATATACACACATTTACCATTGCACTACTTATAGTAATTTGGCCAAATATGATTTGCTGTGTTAGCAAAATCAATATTCGGTTGATAACTTTAACTAATTAACTTAAATAGCGCGCCATACTGAAATCTCGTTGGTCGTTTAGTAACTCTGAATAAGTCTTTGAAATTTTTAGAACTGCTTGCATAAGTTTTCTCCATCTGTTAACTTTCAAAGTAACTATAACAAACTAATTAGTTTCGTGAATATTACGTACAATGCTTTATGTAACGGTTAGATCTAGATATACGTATAAAAATCATTTTAATTCATTTCTTGTATGATACAATTCCCGATAGGGTTACTAGGAAACTCGACAACGTTCCCAATTAGTACCGGACCACCCGATGTAAATGTGAACTCGAGCCCGTGAATCAACAGCCCGATCCCAAAATATTGAATTGCCCAGCAACGTGCTGGGTCAGAAACCATCCCTAGGTGGGGAGCCTTCATGGCAGTTTTCAAGTATTTAGTCGGTTGATAGCCGTTGCTAGCTTACCCAAAAAAGTTATCTCGGGCTAACTCATATAAAAAAAAATCATATTCTTCAAAAAAAGAACTACCTAGGGATGATAAAATTTTCTTTCATACGCCTTTCATTAATGGCACAATGCAAAACAACAGTCTACGTCAGTTTGTTATTAAAACGTCACTCTTCTGTCTCAATGAGTTGTTCGTTCAAGTAACAAGCTGTATCAAAGTTGAGTTTGAACAATACTTATCTGGCCTTGATACGACAATATTGATTGCAGTATGGCGCGGAGAGGACCGGAAGCCCGCGTATCTGTATACCTACTATGGGTGGAACATCATAACTACACACCCTGGCAAAATTAACGAAACATAGTCTTTTAAAATCCTACGTTTCAGGACGTCAACTATATTTGTTGTGTAAATTAAAATTTCGTGAAGAAAATACGAGTATGTAATTTTTTCATGTTTCGCTAATGTTGCCGATGTGGTTGGTAATGTTCCTAATTGGAAGACATCTGACGAAGCACGGTAATAACTCTGCAGTATTTTTAGAAGAGACTACTACTACGGAAAGCAAAGGTTACCGTAATTGTACGATACCTAATCGTGTGATTTAGAATCTAAACATCTGTTTGTATATAACTATCTGATGAATAGCATAGATAAAATTATTTAGTTGTTTATGTTTAGGTAATAACCCTTAATGATACACGATAAACATTTCAACAATGAACATTAAAATTTCATCATTATTAATGTAGACTAGTGGATGAGTTACCAAAATATTTTTTTACCGGATATTGGATACATAATAGCAGTCTCGGTCGTTCCAAATAGGTATACATTTACAGTGAGTACCGATCAATAGCACAAAAATACTGTAGTCTATTTTAATCTACTCCTAACGGCTAGTGGCTACATAAAAGATTCACGCACACATTAAAGTTAACAAAGCCGAAGGATCAGCTGCTCAAATTGCCAACATTAATTTAACAATAGATTTTTCTCGGCTTTATTATTTAATCTACGGCTTTGTGAACTAGTTAGGATACAAAAATAACTTAGAGAGCTTTACAAATGGAGATTCAATAGGTTAAACGGGCAGTCTTCAATGAGATTTAAGTTCTGGAAAGAGGTGGCGTAGTATAGCTAAGTAATGTACGGTGGCGGCGAGGGCCACGAACGTGTGCCATATGGCGTGGGCGAAGGGAATGCGCCCGTCAGACTTGAAGAAGAACACGCCGATCAGGTACAATATACCACCCAGCTTTAGGTCGTACATCGCCGGGAACTGATGCTGGAAATCAAATAACAATCATGGCACAATTGTCTTATTTAATCCACAGTCACAAGCATGCGATGTTGGCATCTAATGTAACAAACACCAGAAAAGCTATATATCTATATATAAAACACCACAATCCACAAACCAACAAAACAAATAAAGAGCGAACAAACGTAGGATAGAGATAAGAGCCCATCAGTGCAAGTAATAAAGATTTATCGAGAACTAAGATTTATAGTGAACTACGAGTTGATAAACTTACACTAACCCTAATTTGCTCGGCTACAACTCACTGTTAGCCAATTTACACAACTTGGGCAACAGAAGAAAATTGACATCTCGATTCAACATTCAACCATTTGGACCTCTTAAAACTGATACGATTTTCAAGTGTACTTTCTTTGAAAATAACTATTATAGCAATGTTTAATTCTTACAGATTTCAAATTACTCATATTATACTTATTAGATATTGTGTAACCTAACCCCTGATAGCAAAATCCCGAAAACTGCTGATATTAAAAGCGGTGGGTAATTTTTGTTTTGTAAGTGTGTTTGTGTGTTTGGGGTGAGTAATCTCTAGATCCAATAATCCGATTTTAATTCTCTTTTACTGGTAGACAGCTAATTTATTTCAGAGTACTGTACCTCGTGGGCGCTTCATCTCACATATTGATAAAATTCTAGGTAAGATGACCGAGGTCGCCCGCGAGGTACAGTCAACGCCATAAGTAGATGATCAAAATCGGAAATTCAAATCTTCTTTTTTTTATTTAATCATGGATATTGAGCGGCAGTATAATTAGACAATATTTGTAATTACTTACTGCATATTAGTAACCACTCACTGCCACACTATTATGACGCAAATAATGACTTATTGAATTTCCGAATTTAATTAACTACTTTTGGCATCGATTGTACCTAGTTATAAAAATTAAGGTTAGCTTTCTGTTAATAACAACAGTTAACCACCAGTTACCATAAATAATGGTCAAATGAGCGCGTGTGACGATAAACCGCGACGCAAAGGGTGGTTATTAGCAATTATTGACCTTACAATTACCTAGGTACAGCAATGTTAAATTGAAGGTATGAACGCGTTGATAAAGATACTAAAAGTACTACTAAACCACCGCGCTTAAAATATAGATGCAATGAAATTGTTGAATACTGAGAATACTTGGATCAAATTGAATTTACTTAAGCATTTTTTTTACTTACAAGCAAATCCTTTTAATTATGAGTGTGAGGTAAGTTAGACCAAATTAATAAATTCATATACAGGATGTTCGGGAAACGACGACCAACTACTGTGGCCACGACTGAAATTTAGTTATTTCTGAGTTTCTTAACTTAGTATTTTCTCAGAAAACTGTTAATTCTGAGTTCAATAGCTCAGAAAATACATTTTTTTTGACATGGTGTCATGTAAACACACATAAAATATATATTTCTTTTAATTTAAACCAAAAAATGGCTTTAAAATCTTATTTAACTATCAAAATCACTACATTGCTACATATTAGAAGTGTACCTACTAACAAAATTATAATTACTTATTCGTTGAACGCCAGCATGTTACCGATTTAGGTCAGTAATTCTACCAATAGGTGTAGGTGTGTGAGTTAGCTACTAGGTGTTAGGTATTTGAAGTAAACATTAAGAGACTGTTAGGTCCCGATAGGGAGTGTGACCTAGTTAGAGGGAAATGTATTTCAATTTAGAAAGCAATGTAATATTGGCTGGCGTTGTGTTCCTACCGCTGTTAAATCTTTGACATTTCCCAATGGTGACGTTGAGTAAATGAAGAACTAAATAAACTTTCGTACGTATTGTCCGATTTACTGCATTGCGTCTGGCCGTCTGGCTGGTCACTATCAAAACTACCACTGTAACCATGTACCAAATTAATCAGCTACTGGTTTTTACTTTTAGCAAATGTTTAACGTTACCGTTAATGTCAGTTAGAGGTAGCTGGTGGGGCTCTCACAGGTTGGGATTATCTAATTTATTCCTGCAAAATTAGCACCAAAAGTTTTTACTCTGCTTTTCGATATTTATAGGATGTCGTATATTTATATGTTTGCTAAGCATACGATGTCTGCATGTATCCTCTTATCCTATTTCCTTGCGATATTCATTTAACACTCCTCTTTCTTTAAAGACTCACTGGTTAATGGGCTGTCCTTAAACAGTTAGCTGTCTGTTTATTATGTGTAATTTCAACCGTATTATATCGCCACGCCGCCGCCGGACAGACAGCGCAGCGATCCTGTTTAACAGGACAGTGCGTAAATACGTAACCGATAGGTACAAAATACAATACATTAAATCCAGATTAGCGTAGAATCCTTCAATGGTTCATTGTATTCATAGTAATCTGCTTTGTTATTTTTGCTCAGATTTTCCCATCCGGTACCAATGACCGGTCTTTGACCATCCACCATCTTTGTCTTGTAATTAACAGTGACGCAAATTAATATCACCTTAGAAAGATTATTGTAAGACCCTACCATAAAATAATAATCATGATAATAATAGATTAAGGTTAATTTTTTATGGCTAGATCCTATAAACCTGTACCCACTAAATACGCGATTATGTAACCAAAATAAGTAATTTAACAAACCAGATATGTAGAATGTAGTTACCTAACTGGTTTTCTGGCTTGACAGGGGTTAAAAAACTAGAACGCAATCCAAGGACTAACGTAGAACAGATATAACAGATTTGTGTAGCATTAGACGGAATTTCACAATACAAACGCTTGTGCACATTGACAGCCGGATAGCAATTTAGATTAGATTCTAAAGAGCTGGTGCCCTTATATTAATGTTCAAACCTTAAGTTACAAAAAATAAATAGGTAGCTTTTTGCACACCGCAACTACTCTAAAAATGTTAAAATGTTGACCGAGTTCAATGTTAGCTTAAAACAAACTGACGTACTTAGGTACAGTACGTGATGTATTAAGATTATTTATAAATTACCAAATTAGCAATAAACTAAATAGGCCGAAGTACAATATTCGGTTGCTAACCGTATACATCGATCATGAAAAAAGCACTCAATCCTGATGAAGTTAAAATTGTTTTTGCTAGGTCATATAATGTATAGCTTCTGTACCTATAGGTCTGTCTTTTTCAGGCCGGTTAACCACACGACCACCGCGTTGTGAAACTAATGATCTTTCTGTCAAAAGGTCATTGATTTGGAGGCCAAATGTTAATATGTACTAAAGGGTAGCAGAAAAACTAATAGCACAGTTCATTTAAAAGGCAGTGGGACAGATTAAACCTTCGAAATAAACATATACAAGAATACAAGAGCCTAATGTATTCATTTTACATACATTATCTTAGCAAAGGTCGGAAGGCATGGCATTACAACGAAATAAAGTGTACATCTGGAGGTTTCGCATGTCACCTAGACATTAGAATGAGGTTTGATAACAAAAACGCTACCACAATGATGTCAAGAATTGTTAAGTGTGATATGTAGGTAGGCCTATATGAGTACAGTCAGTGCTAAAAGTTGATCATATTCAACATTTCAAAACACGTTTCATATTATGTAAGTGATGATACCAAAATAGGCTCTGAAAGTACTACTAAAATAGAGGCTTAGTAAAATGATAAAGGTCTGATATTACAAATACATTAGTATTTAACTATGCTTGGTAAGAAATAGGTGATTGGTTGTTGATATTTATTTTTTCGTGTCGTATGACAAATAAAATGTCAGTGTTATAACGTCTAACACTTGATTTAAAGACCTGTTTGACAGACTAAGAGTCATGATATGGCCACACGCCAAGATTAACATTATTAGATATCCCCCTTTCTTATTTCACCCATCTGACATCTGAATACTTACTGTCAAGTGTCAACTCGAAACTTGATACTGACATGAACCTGAATTGTACCTAGTAACTATGGAGGGTAGAGGTAAGGAGGACTATCTTATATGGGGGACAAGTTGAAAAAGTGTCCAGCTGTAAGCTTTAAGTAACAGTTCAAAAACCTTCCAGAATGGCGCTAGCGTAGCAACAGTGTAGGGTATGAATGTAGCAGTTGTAGACGGATTAAAGTGTGCTGAGTTAATTATTTATTATTTTTGTTGACTAAAGTAGTTAGTAACAGTATGCAATAACATAACGAAGTAGCATAACGAAGCGGAAGTTGTTCTTTCCTTTTTACTTTTCTATCTTACTCTAATAACTTTTGGCGTCGTTTTTAAAATATACCCTGATGCGATTGTAGCGCCGCCACCCTAATTTAACACATTGCGACGGACACTCATAATAGTCTGTGGACGGACACTTTTTCATACATAGAGATAGTCCTCCTTACCTCTACCCTCCATACTAGTAACTCCACAACAGGCCATAAACATAACTGAAGATTAACATCAAGCGCACAGAATAATTATTCTAGACATCACATGCAAGTGCAAAAGCAGAGCTATAAGCGTGCAGACAAACACAGACTTACTCCCCAAGATATTTTCAGCATCGCAACTGATTCACACTCTGTGGTGTATATTCATTTCTACCTACATGCGGTAACAATTGACCCGTAGGATTACAATGTCACGGTGGTCACGGTCGCGGTCACGTATCCTTAACGTTTTATGTACAATCAGCGACAAAAGTAGATTAAGTAATCATTCAATATTACAAAACATTGTAACACAATTTTTTTTTATAAATAATGTCGGTGACTATAGGAGAAAATAAGCTTTTAAATTTTTTCTACGACAGGGAATCCTAGTGTGGTAGTTAGTGGAACTAAAACCTATTGCTATCTTTTTGTTTGGTAACAAATTTATCTTTTATCATTATTAGGTAGTTTATAATTAACAGTCACACGACACTTATTTATGGAATTTTTTGTGTTAACTTCTGTAGTTGACTGTAGGTATATCGTATTACCAAAAATATAGACTTATAACATTACACCGTAAAGACGATAATAGTCTGCGAGAGAGAAGTTCTTACATGGGAATACAACAAAACAGACAAGGATAGCAAATTTGACGCTAATGTAATCTGATTTTGAATGACAGGTCGGCAAGCTCTATGAAGAAAATTGTTTGCAAGCGAGACTAAAAATTCACTTACAGCAAAATTAATCCTTGATTTCGTGATACTGAAGACAACATGAATAACGGCCAGTGTAGTGTTTTTGTTTACTTACATTTCCATAAAATAAGTTTTACCAAATTTTTTATCAGAAGTCAAAAGGGGGGACTTTTTAACGTGTGGAATTGGCTTGTTCCCAGACATCCTAAAATTGTCGATACTAAATCAATTGCCGGAGATAAAAAATGTTTATCTCACTCGCACAATTTGATCATCTTACTCAGTAATAATATTACAAGTCTGTGGTTATTAACACAAGATTCAATTGAATGTGCCTCTAATCTTTCATAATGCAATACACAAATTGTAGACAATGAGATAATTCCATATTAGCTTTTAAATTGAATGATACGATTAGGTAAGCTATGTTAGAACATGAACACGTTTTCGTGTTGGTTGTTTGATTTTAGTCGTTCCCTACTAAAGATTTTAGTTTACTGGTCATTTAACGCGTGCTTTATACATTTCAAAATTAACCCAAATAAACGATAACACTAGTGATAAATAACTCAAGATGTTTGTCGATTGTTTCAGGATTTTACGAACTTTTGCTCCCCATGTTTGGGACATAGATATGAGTGATACGTCCATGTTACCTACTAAACCGCCTTTTGTGACCAATAATCAAAGTACGGTAATTTGAAACAATCATTTGTTAACATGAATCAGTTATTACGCTGAAAATACCATTACTAAAGACATGAAACGTACATTAGAAGTAACGATGATGACCGCCGGGCCCAGCCCCATGACAAGATACAGGAGTAGCTCCAACATCTTGTATCTCTCGTGGAATATCTGCTGGTAGGTGATGCCGAGCACGGCCAGCAACCAGATGGCCCAGCGGAGCTCGCGCAGCATCCAACAAGACAAGGTGCCGACCGTGAGCCACGGGAAGTAGGAACTCGCGATGAATATGTAAATCATTGCGCGGTCGCAACGATGCAGGAAGTGTTTCATTTTACTGTGGAATTTAGTCTGCGTTTAGCTCAATGATGTATTATGTAAAAAGCTGAAGATAGGCTACAGAGACAATAAATCCTATCAAATATGTACGAGTAAGTACATATATGTGAAATGATCTTGAACATAATCCACACCGCGTAAGTTGATACCGCAATACAACGCGGCAAGCGCAAGTTAAAATTAGTGAACCGAAAAGAAAAAATATTATACTGGTGTTCACAGAATATCTTATGCGGTGTTGCGGTATCATCGACGCATGGTAGCAGGAAATTAGCACAAGAACACTAACAAGCAACACGTGCGTTACTTAAAATTGATTAAATAAATATTTATTTTAATTTTGTATATTATTAAGTATTATTAAGCAATGGTGGCAAACCGGTCGAAGATGGTCAAACGAGGTTATTAGTCCAGTAGATCGAGGCAAGGCGAATCCACCTACAGCAATCTGTTAGTTGACAACAGCGATTGGAGTAACCAGTAGATCCTTGGTCTAATTATGTTGACCACCCTTAGTACATACCATTATCTTAATTATTTTTCCCTAAACCTCAACGGAATAGGGAGAGACGTTTAAATGCTAGATTTACTAACATATCTAAAGCTTTTTACGTGAACGTTATTGGTTTAGCCTTTTAGTTGAATGAATGTTACTAGAATTAGTACAGAGTACAATGTCTTATTGCGCAAGGGTGATTATGTTGCGACAGGTCGGTACGCATTGCTAGCGATACTATAAAGATGTAAGTAAGATAGTAGCAAATAACTTGGCCAGAGGCCTAGAATGCTGATTTTCATATTATAAATAATCGTTGGTTAAGATTTTTGCCGCACCAACACTTATGAACACTTCTCCATTCTTTTACCGGATTTGTTTGTAAACAGGTGAACTGATTATACTTTACTCTCAATATTTTTATTGCATATTCCATGGTATTTAAATCATAACAATCCTATGTAATGATAAAAATAGCAAAAAAGGAAACCTGCTTTACAACCAGTGTTTAAGACAAAAAACAAATATATCTATAATTTGAAGATTTATTGTCACAATAACTTTTAAAAAAGTGTTGTACAATGAACGGAAATGTGTTCTATCACCGATACAGAACCAACAAAAAAATGCGCATCGACTATAAGGTTTTCCTGTTTGACCTGCTAACCACCCCTATAATTTATCGATAAATTTTGTTCTGAAAAATGCAAATATTCGGCAAAAGGATGATGAGTTAGTGTTATACCAATAATGCAAACATAAAATTTTTATGACATTCGCTTAGCATTGAAATTCGATTCGATTATCATCGATTTACAATTCATTATTAATCAATTAAAATATTATTTTCAAACAACAAGGCTAATGGAGCTTCCAAACCTACATGAATGTTCGCCTTAACGTAAACGTAAATTATATTATATTACAAAAATTGAATTCTTAAATATTCCACTAGATGGCGCTGCTTAAATTCCACACATTTACACGCGCACATGGCGTGGTCGGTAAGACATTTGCTTTCACGCCGCAGGTCGTGGGTTCGATTCCTAGACAGACATTTGTGTTTGTCTTGAGTCTGGGTGTAATTATCTATTATACGTATGTACTTACAAAAGAAAAGTAAAGAATAGTATATGTATAGTATTGTATAGTACATCAGTTATGTGGTTTCCATGACAGACAGTGTTGCTAAGTATAGGATCAGATGACCGTGTGTGCAATTGTCCCAGAATATTGTTATTATTATTTTAAGGTTGATACACACTTCTTCAACGAAGTTAAAATTTCAAGCTAACCACACTGAATTGGTAATGGGCTATACACGAATACACAATACGATCGTTGTTTCGTGATACTGTTACCCTTATCGTCTCCCGATAACCTACTGATTTGGGTCACGTTAACAGATAGAAAACATTAGTTAATTAGTTTACCATGTTAATATGATTGTTGACAAAGGACTTATCTAAGTTTTTGACACCGTAAATCCATTTAATATACTGTATGCTAAGAAAATTTTACAAGGAACTAGTATTGCGCGCGTTCTAAACATAGCTGGCGAAAAGTGGGTGATATTTACCTCTTCCTACGCCTACGGGTAATACAGGCGTGCGTGACGCTACGTTGAAATCTGTTCAAAGTTGTCGTAATGTATTAAATTGAGCATGGATTATTTATTATCATCAATAACACCACTGGGGAGCAGTTTAGTTTTTTTTGTAACGACACATCCCTAATGAAGTTGTAATACAAAACGTGTGTCGGGCCGGTGGCGTGGTCGGTAAGATACTTGCTTTTCACGCCGCAGGTCACGACGGGTGGTTCGATTCCCACCCGAGACAAACATTTGTTTAAATATGTTTGTTTGTCTTGTGTCTGGGTGTAATTATCTATATTTAAGTATATATTTACAAAACAAAAGTATTATAATGTAGTATATTACCAGTTATCTGGTTTCCATGGTACAAGCTCTGCTTAGTTTGGAATCAGATGACCGTGTGTGTTAATGTCACACTATATTATTATTATTATATTAAGACATAAGTATCTGTTGTTAGGTATCAATTACTAATCACTAGCTTTGCACTTGCAGTTCCGCCCGCGCGTATGTCTGTCATCGCGCACAACCATTAATCTCTGTATGCGCAGTCATAAAAAAACTATCCTATATCCTTTCTCGGGTCTCAAACTATGTTGCCGAATTTAATTCAAATCAGTTGAGGAGTTTTGGCGTGAAATCGCGCCCAACTGATAGAGTTACTGTCGCATGTTAATGCAATAGTACATAACTCTGTCTTTCTAACTCTGTCTCTGTCTTATAATATTAGTAAGGATTGAGCACGTATTATCTATCAATGACACCACTGGGGTACCGTTTATATTTTTGGTACCCATACAACCATAATGAAGTTGTGATACGAAACATAAGTATTTATTGTTACTGTATCAATTATCATTCGTTAGATCGCTACATTATAATATAAAATTTTCACACATACACACAGCGCCATCTAGTCCCAAATTAAGCAATTATATTTACTTGTGTCATCGGTACTAGAAACGGATGTTCTACTTAAAAATATATCTTTTTGTAACACCCAAACACAGAACAAACCATCATGCTTATCACACAAAATTTTGTGTGATAACCACGACTTTCACCTTCGCAGGCAGGGTCACTAACCACAACACCACCAGATCAGTCATTATGTTTAACTACGGCTAAACGTACAGTCACAATCAACTAACGCTAAGTATAATTAAATACCTACTGTCGAAATCCTTACAAAAATGACTGTATAATGTTAGGTTAAAGTTAATTGACTTCTCTGAGTACGGCAGTTAAATAGGTAACTTGTATGTAATACATACCTATGTAAACTTCAAGTGTACCCGACCTTGCGGCTTAATCATAAAGCCTTAACGTAAGGCCTTCTATTTATACACGCACCCTTTATTATACGTGCAGACTATTATAGCCCTAACTCTGTTGTGTAAATATTAGATGGATACCATTTCGTTGGTGAGCTACCTGTGGGGATCGATTTGTTACAGAGGAAGTCTGTGTAGAATACCAAGGTATAATAGTATTGGAGCCGAAGAGGGGATTTTTTAGATCTACCCGAGCGCGTCAGATTATTACTTGGGACACCTTGCACTCAGTTGAATGCCAATCGACTTCGTCAAAATAAGGTATGATGAGTACATACATTACATGCTGATAAGTGTGAATATCAATATTAATCAGACCATTTGACCACGGAGCAAGGGGAAGGGAGCGTTGGAAACTCACGATGCTTTAATTAAAGTTACCTGGATCCGCTTCAGTGTGGTAATTCTTCTATTTATTTTTGAAAATAATTTAATGATGCCAAGAAAAGCACACACTGTTTACACTTTGAAAATAGCAAAATCTTAAGGAAAACCTAAAGAGTTTTCTTCTACCTATGAAAAGGTACACATTTTTTTACTACCACTTAATAATTAAAGCCCACTAAATATCGACCACACTCGAGTAACTGCACATTTAGCATCTTTTGCTCCCCTACTATAATACGATATATCTCATCATAATCATCCTGTTTTAGTGCTCTTCTTATATAGTGCATAGCACAATAAACATAAGTAAGACAAAAAGTAAGTTTTTTTTAAATAAATGTCCATATTTAATGAAATCTAAAACTCGAGGACAATACATTTTTTATATTTTTCTACTTGTTTCATAGACGATCCACTGCCCGTTACATAAACAAATCTTTAATTTTATTCCTCTTTGTCTAAAATGTTAGCCCAAAAACAATTTCCTGAAAATAACAGCCCATTTTAATGTAAAACCAATCAACGGTGAAGGTCAATAAAATTGGTCGAACGATCAGAATCTTCACGGATGCTAATTTTGTTATTAAGGACTAAACTCAATATCACAATTAAGCTACTGTTACTCCTGTAAGCCACGGGAATTGTGTTGAATCTTGGACCCAAGAATTTAAACATTATGGTAATCAGAGGAGATGAGCGTTGGGACAGTATTTTTCCACTTCCTCCCAATAAATATGGAAGACAGTCCGAAACAACGAAGAGGTAAGAAAATAAAGTCTCCATTTCATCGTAATCGAACATGCACAGCTAAAATAATCATACGTACAGTCAGCTACAAAAACTGATAAAAAAATGCAATATTACAAAACATCTTAACACTAAAACATTCCACAAATATGAATCGTACGTGACGAGAGGAGAAAATAAGCTTGTCGTTTGTAGTTTACAATAAACAGATACAACATTTATTTATGGAAACTTTAAGTTAACAATATCCTGAGAACATTTTAGCAGTGTTTCACAGTTGTTGCCACGTCATTTACTACACAGTTTTAAAAGAAATTGGACGATTTTATGTAGAGGTTCTTAGAGGAAAAATAAAGAATATTTTCTTTTCATTCCCATTTTATAGAGATCCTTTCATTTCATTAACACACACGGTCATCCGATTTCAAACTAAGCAGAGCTTGTATTATGCAAACCCTGAACAGAACTGAATAACACTACGTTTTTGTAAGTAAATATTTATAATAAATAATTACACCCAGACTCAAGAGAAACAGACATTTTCATGGCCACGACTTGGGGCGTAATAAGCAAGTATTAACTACCGAAAACGCCATCCGCCCGCTCGCCACCGCCCAGTGTTAAGATATTCTGTAATATTGAATCTGTTAACCCACTTTTGTAGCTGACTGTACATACACAGGAACAACAAAGCAATTCATACCAGCAATAACGATATTAAATAAGCCCACGAGGGAAGTTGTCTGACGGTTGAAGATAGACTATTTTTTAATCTATTTAGCTGTTACGAACAATAACAAAGGACGTTAGTTTGTATAAATCGCTTGCGAGGAACAGAACCGGTGGCGCAGCGGTGCGGGCCTCGTCTTAGAAATCTAAGGTTCGATTCCCGGTCGTGCTCACACATCTATATGTCAATTGTTTCATCGCCGCGGCATGATTAAGAATTAATCATTCGAGGACATGTGACACCCGCCAACCCGCACTTAGCCAATGCGTGTGGAGGCCTAAATTCTCTCAACTCGTAAGATAGTTGAGAGAAGACCCGCGGTGGGAATTAAAAAGAGTTGAAGTGAGGACCAGAATGCCTACAAATAAATTGATGTTTAATGAAAATTGAAGAAAGATCAAGAAAAAGAGACGTAGGAAGCGATGAAAGAGATGTAAAAGGTTCATTAGGCAATGAACCTTTTAGTCGACTTGGCTTCACCAGACACTGGGTTAGACCTATGGCATATTAGAATTGGCATTTCCAGAGAAATAACCTTAATCCAAACTCATACCTTGCAAATTTGTTTCTAAGGGCAATAAATAAGCCCAGGCTGGCCCAAATGAAACCTCGTTTCGGAACAACGCTGCAACCCTAAATTAGGTTATTATTATAGCAGACTATCTTAGCAAATCCCTTTTTTATTCCGAAATACGCTGGAATTTCGCTTGACTTCAACTTGCCTGATAAGATTAAGCAATTATGTTGTCTACGAAAACGCGCCAGCCCAAAATACCAATTCACTCTAAATTACGAATGATTTTTGGTGAGGTGGAGATGGAATGAGGATACATATGATTAGAAACAATAAAAAACCCAAATTTCGACTCACTATCTTAAATGACAATGTTACAAGACATCGCACCAAAACACGGCAAGGCCGCTTGGTGGTGCGGCTTTGTCTGGTAAGAGATCACTAACCACGGCCGAGGCCTACCACCATTTTATTGTCACCTGATTTGCACCACCCGTGTGGGGATTTAGATTAAAGGTGCACTTTCACGGACGAAGGTGATTCAGCCTTAACAAATAATGAATGCACCAATTCGGTTCCACAGTGGTAGGGTAGGATGGGAAGTGGGTCACACAGATACTTGTGTATGTAAAGCAAGTAACCGGGTCAAGTTCTTGGATAGCAACATCAACTATTTCGTAAATGTATACATAATGACAATTGGGTTAGCCTATTTAATTTGAGAGATGACTTTTTGAAGCCGAATTAAACAAAGAAATGTAATTTTTTTACGATACTAATTGTTTTCATTTACAAAATTCTTTTTTTAACCCATTCCAATTTTTATCCATGATCCATTTCAATTTTTTTAGTAACCTGTTATGTCCTAGGCTCCCAACTGTCACTAGATTCTTCCGTCCAAGTAGCGACAAACGCACTTGGATCATTGGACCATAGTTTTCGTGGTCTTCCTCGGCGACGACGCCCGTCTCCAGGAATCCAGTGCGTCGTGATACGGGCCTATCTGTCACGATACGACAAATTGACGAGCCCAATCCCATTTTAGTTTTGCGGGCTTGTAGCCCACATTTATTATAACCATTTAAGTAAAATAAAATAATTCTAGCTGTCGGCTTATAGGTATGGGCTTAAGTATGTTAAGTAAATTTCTTAGATTAAATACTAAGTACGTTTAATTACATCAGGTGTTAAGATATAAAATAGCACAATTATCGAAAGGTATGATTGATCGTGCTTGATATTTTATGTGTACATTCACTATGAAATCTATACCTACTTAACATTAAGCGACATGTGGGCACAGTCCGCTACAAAAGTTGTTTAACCTATTCAATATTACCTACAAAACATCTTAACAAAAATAGTTACCATAAATAAGTGTCGTGTGACTGTTCATTGTAAATTAATAATGAAAAACTTATTTTCTCTTTTCGTCACAACACTTATTTATGGAATCTTTTAGTGTTCAGAATTTTGTAACATTGAATCTGTTAATCAACTTTTGTAGTTGACTGTACTTTATAACGTCCATACGTTTAAAAATAAAAGATTTATTAAAATAATTAACAAAAAAACTTCTTTTTATGTAATTGTACCAAATTCGAAAAAAACCTAATCACAAACAAGAAAAGCAAATCTGGCTATAGATGATTGAGTTAGTTATGCCTGAACAAACATAAACAAACTTCTCTTATTTGTAGTCGGTTAATAATTCAGTGGCTACCTATATTAACGACATAAAATAACACTCAAACTAGATTAAAATATAAAAGTTAAATAAACAATACCTATTCAAATATTTATCAACATTACGAAAACACAGACAACAAACATAGTTAACAAATTTAATGCCACCTTTATTCTCAATTCCAGTGCGTTTCAGTAGAAAATATAACTAATATTTGACATATCCATGCAAACCCGAGAACACGCCTTGTGTGTTCCAGGCTTGGCTATGTAAATTTGAGGACACGCTAGGCGAGTAATTGGCACTGAGTGTGTGAATGAATGAAACTTACGTATCAGATCTACAGCAGCATACTGAATGGAAGGTGGTGGAAACCGCGAAGAGTAAGCACAGCGCCAGGCCGTAGACCACAGCTGCGATGGCTTGGGGCGCGTTGACAGAACGGGTAAGAAGCTCCCTCGCCCCCAGCGACGCGGGCGCAACACAAAGGGCGTGGGTGCATACATTTGCTACGTTTTCCACCTGAGGATGAACAAAAACTATTAAAACTTTTTAAAAATAAGTTAATATATTATGATTTATCTAAAATTAGCTCCCAGGTTTCGGACGGGTACAAATTATACACCTAAACCTAGCTCATAGACGATTCTGTCTATTGGCGAAAACCGCATGAAAATCTGCTCAGTTTTTGAGTTTATCGGTAACAGACAGCAGAAGGACTTCATTTTATACATAACTAGCGGCCCGCCCCAGCTTCGCCCGGGTAGCTTCAGCCCATTCAATAATTTACAAAAAATGTTATAAATAAAGAACCGATTTTGTGCAAACTTCACATAAACCATCTACTAAATAGTCCGAACAATTCCTAAAACATTTAGTTTAAATAGGTAAGCCCGTTTTTGAGTAAAATATTATTATATATTTGAATAAAATTACAACGAAAAGTAGCATTGATTTTTATATATATATAGATAGAAGAAAGGTGTCTACGAGATCAAGTAACTTTAATATTATTACAAGAGGGTCTTATTAGTTTGATGGGTGTATATATTTGTGTACCAGTTTATTTCCATGCAGTATTTAGCGCCTAAACGATGGGGCCGAGTCAGGAGTTTCATTTAAATTTAATTTTATGTTTTTATTTCATTCGTTTTATTAAATTTATTTGAAGTCTTCCCTTTTCCCGTTTTCGGTCAAATTTCCCTTCCAATAAATTTTAGGCCACATGTAATTAAATATATTAAAAAATCGTCAATAAACCCTCAATATATTGCATCATAAATCATAAGCAATGCCACTAAATAAGAATGAACATCATACGTGAATAATATGGGCACGTATTGGAGATAGGCAATCATAATGAAAATTGTGTTACCATAAAACATTATTGATAACTTCGCTGTCTTCGCTTCGCCTTCATACAACCCAACGATATATCTTGTCAAGTCGACGGGTAACCGCCCACGTATTTTATATTATTAGAGACGTTAGCCCTTAGGGCTCATGCTAACGGTTCGCTGACTTCTTGCCACTAGTCACTCGTAATTCGCAGTTTGAAACAAAAGATAGTACCCCAAGATAGACTTATTTGCAACAGTTATGTAAAAAACGACATACATAGATCGCTTAAAAAGCATTCCAATATCATACACAACCCCACCCGACTAATATTATGTCCTGTGACGACAGATAAAAAAAGAAATAGTTACTTGTCACAACTATTGCCTCATGACTTTCATACGTTTTGTATTATACGCGTGTTGTGTTGCTGCTACGCAATAATGAGTATTCACGATTGAATAGTGGGCTATTCAATCGTTAACACTGATTATTGCCATTCGTATCATCTATGGCTTTTCAATCTATTCTGAAAG
This sequence comes from Meganola albula, assembly GCA_936450015.1. NCBI lineage: Eukaryota > Metazoa > Arthropoda > Insecta > Lepidoptera > Nolidae > Meganola > Meganola albula. Next base: position 3,833,894 of record OW388159.1, on the reverse strand, counting down.
CAGTCAGTTCTGTCGTGAATTTGACACGTTTGAAGAAAACGAGGCAGCAATACGCCACGATCGCGACGCAGCGATGTCGCGAGTCACCAGTCGGTTTGTTTGACAGAGCCCTTATAACCTTATAACAAGCTTTCTTCTAATATGATAAAGATATAAATAAAATTATTGGCACGTGCGAAGTAAACACGTGTGTCTATTTATTACAAAGTACCTACGTTACCGACGTGGCACAACCTAAAGGGATTAGAATCTCGCGTCAAAAACGTTGTATGCATTTTCTCATGCTACTTACATTATTATTTATTATTTGTTCTGTAACTATAGCCAACTGTGAAGGTAGGAACCCACAATATTGTTTTTTTTTTGTGTCAAATAAACGCTTTTATATTCATACAGATAGGTATATTCGGTTAAAACGGCCAATAGAGCAGGTGGTTGCCTTGACTGAAATCTGGCTGGCCTATGCCAGAATTTTAATCAGTATTACACAAATATTTTTTAACAGGTTTACTAACACTATCACAACTTTTAAGATAGTTGAGCTTGATTGATACCAACCTACTGCCGTACTTAAGCTGGAGAAGACCCAGCTAGTCGATTTTCAGATATCGTCATAAAACGTGCGTATTCAAATCAGTGGAAGAGTATGGCAAGCTTAGAAAATATAAATACAAATCGAAAGGTTAAGATAATTTGCCCCGTTGACGTGTCTTCCAAAACCCATGTTAGATGAATGCTGATCTTTAATCTAGTACCTATACCGTAATTTAATGACAAATTGTGACCATCAATTTGTAGTTCTGTAATAAATAATGATACAGGTATGTTTCTGAGACAAAAATGTACACACTTTTTAGAATTTTTATTTTGATTCATTAGGCCAAAAACGATAAAATGAGAGATAAGAGCGTTTCCGCAACCTAGTAAACGGTTGTTGCTTATAATGAAGCAATACTATGATATACATACTTGAACTCCCGACACATTTAATGTGTGTACACACACAATTATACAATTTTATTTGATTTAATACATTATTAAAACAAGTTATTTGAACTTTAGTCACTTAGTTGTAATAATAAGGTTTGTAATTGAGTACCACAACTTTATAAAACTGTAGGTTTATAAATGATACCTGCTTTACACGAGAACCTTGAAGAACTGTTGTATAGTCGTTAGTTAAAGAATAATTACCAAGATTATTTATAATTAAAGAAATAAATTGTTAATTTACAACCTACTATTATTATAAACTGGCAGTCGTCATTACTTCGCTTTGGTGGTCTGTAGAACATTCTACCAGTGCAGTGGTTCAATGTAATCTTGAAAATATAGTTATTTACAAGTAAATATATTTTTAATTTGATAATTACGATCGACGATTACCTGATTAGTAGGTACTTAGAAACGACAGCTATTCTCCCAATGATTTTTGTGTAATAGTAATAATATAGTGGGACATTAACACACACGGTCATTTGATCCCAAACAAAGCAGAGCTTGGAAAGCCATAGGAAACCAGATAACTGGTAATATACTACATATAATACTTTTCTTTTGTAAATATATACTTAAATATAGATAATTACACCCAGACACAAGACAAACAGACATATTTAAACAAATGTTTGTCTCGGGTGGCAATCGAACCCACGACCTGCGGCATGAAAAGCAAATATCTCACCGACCACGCCACCGGCCCGTCAAATACTGATCCATGTAAACATGTCACACACACCCTGTGTGTAAAATCATAGGTAAGATAGAAAAACTAAATTCTTTTGGATGCCTTTAGTATATATTATTTATTTATCAACTTCCCGTCCCAGCTTCGCCCGGGAGTTTTGAATACTATCAATAGTTGTTTTTCACACAAACCATTTCGAGAAAGCAAAAAATAATTATCGAATTTAATTATAAATTAGAGAGTATAGTCCCCCCCCGTCCCCCCCATATGCTAGCAAAACCGTTGTTTGTAGATTCGTAAAAATAATTACGCATATAGTCTTGTGATGAATTTAAAAGGAAATCCATCACGGCTAATTTGGCAATGGCGAAATTTGGCAAGGTCAATGAGAGTCAGAAAGAATAGTCAGCTTAGTTGTAAAATGTAACAATGCCTCCTAAAGACGGTACGGTACGGAACCCTTCATGTTCGGATTTGAGTCGCATTTGAACCGTTTTTTTGGGGCACTCGGCAGTCACTAAACTGCCGAGTGCCCAATGTCGGCGAGCAAATGAGCGCATAAGCTAGTCACAGACATGCCGCCGATATCTTGCCACAAGTCGCAGGGTAACAACAAGTCACCGACATACCTAATCCTGTAAAATAAAGCCGCCGATTTGAAGCGGCTTGATGTTGGCGGCTTTACTTGCGTATGCGCTCATGCACTCGGCAATCACGAACTACCAAAAATGTTATCGAGTTCGTGACGCCGATAGTTTTTTTTAACTGTACGAGATGTGAAGTCGCCGACCAAAAATTTGTCGACTCACTTCAGCGGGTTTGGTGTGTAGACTACTTTAGGCTCACTTCGGCACTTTACATAAGGAACCTAAAACATAGCCAGTGAAATGTGAGTTATATTCACATTTGCCTACACCTTTGGGTAATACGTGAGCATCATATTTTTATAAAAAAGTAAAGTAAATTATTATCATTCTATAGTACACATATTCTCTAGCTATATTAGGAATTTTCCATGCCAAGGTCACTGGAACTATGCTGTTATCATATTTTAAGCACCTACTTTTCTTGTGTTGCATAATTGCAGATCAGTGTTTTAGTTTACTAATTATCGTGTAAACATGTCACAATTATTTCCTTATCTTGAACATACACACACGCTCTGGGTAACGTTAAAATATGTGATAAACACTACTCTATTTTTTATGATTGTTTTTTAATTTTTTATAGATATATTTTTTCTTTCATTGCTTAACATAAGGCAAGTGGTAGTCAAATGCAAGCCTATTTTAGAATAAAAGGAAAGTCAGTTTAAAAGTAATTTTGTAATTTGTTTAAAAAGTTATACAGGCACAAACATATATTTAGTATACTGGTCACGAAAATGTAAGAAGATTTGAAATAGTTTGTTTAAATGAAGTGTTAAATGAGTAAAAAAAAATAAGCTCCTCTAAAACAGCTTGACCTATTTTTATGAAATCTATATTCAGGTCGTAATCTATTTTCGGACCTGGTACATGGCACTGATTAACCAGGTACAGTTACGATGTATTCAGGGTCAGCTAGTTACAAAATAAAAATGTCCAATCCCAATGATATTCAGATAGAAAGCAGCAGAACAGTTGTAGGAGGCTTTTATTGTAGTTAATATTGAAACAAGATACATTTTGTGATATCAAGTGTAGTTTCTAATTAGTTTCTTAATTTTTTACTTATTTAGTTTAAAGTTTTTAGTCACAAATGTAAATGTTCAGATAATAAAGGCTTTATTTATTTAATGCATATGAAATATGCCTCAAACATTGATTGGTTCAATTAATATCTACTTGTACTAGAACTCAAGCAAATAATATTTATAATTCAAGATACGGTGAGCTCAGTTTATTCAAACTAGAATGTAAATTAAATATGTTTAAAGTATGTTGGCAGTGAGTTAAAGCAAATTAACGTATTGGAATATCAAATACCTCAGACTACCTCAGCGGTCAGTGGGTCTTCTAGAGGGTGGAGTTATTTATACATTGACATGGTATAGTATTTTCAAATATAATAATATAATATACATTGATAATTGTCACATTTTATTTTAGATTAGATTCACAAACTTTTTGGATGCTATACAGCCTCCATGGTAGCTGAGGTGGTCAGTACGTCATCTTAAGGGTAGCCCATGAAGAAAAATAAATTGAAGTGAGATCTATAGAATTAGTAGGCACAACATTTCAAAAATGTAACTTACTGTGGTGGGTACGTATGCTCTATTTGCTGAGGCTTTCTCATTCATCCACTTCACAGACTTCAGCTTCTCCCATGGAAGATCGTAGTGGAAGTAAATCTTGCTTTCATTGAACTTAGATTTTAATTTCATTATTATCACAGAAAATAGACTCACAACGTCGCCCATTGAAACGTTATTTATGAATGAAAGCTATAAGATTAATGCCCGTGAGACCAGCTATTGCATGTTTATTTTTATTACGATGTTTACATTCATTTTCAATTAAATTTACATATTTTTTTAATATTTTAAATATATTTTCGTAACATAACAAGCACCCACCCTCAGAGCAACGCTACACTAATTTCATGATTTCACACAGACTACTAAGAGAATGATTTCATATTTGATTTAATAGCTACCTGACAGACAGACAAAATGACATTATACTTGATTGACAGTTGTGACGGCTGATATTTTAAGGATGTGTTCGGATAAATAGGTACGTAATAATTGATCAATAAGATAGTAAGATTGATTTCGTATTTAATTCAACCTTCAGTAACTTAGATATTCTATGGTGAATATAAATGTAAATTTAAACAGGTATTTTACATAATAAATAATAAAAAAAACTAATTCATTCACTTAACAGGTAAAATATTGATGTTATTAGTAATTTACAAGCTTAATGATTAAAATAATGATTGTAAATTGGGTGAGCGCTATAGAAAATATTATCATATAATATTGTTTGCGGAAAATTGATGGCAAATCCGCTATTCCTGTTACGAAAACAGTAAAAGATTTTTCCCAATCAATTCATTATTAAGCGAATGAAAATTCCACTCTCACGAACATCCCTATCTTGATGTTGATGTTTGACAGAATTCTTTTTTAATCTTAGGTCTGGGGCTGCTTGGTCCTATGAGCCTGCGAACCGTAAAAACACTAAACAGTCAACACCAAACCCTAACGTAGTGAGTGATATACTCAATGCTAAACCCCATCAAAAGTAGAGGGGTAAGTAAATCGCATGTGTACAAATTCTGTTCCCTTGTAGCATAGGTATACGCGGTTATTTTTATTTGAAAGCTGGTCGTATGGTCTACGTTTAAAAAGAAATAAGCTTCGAGGGTATACAAAATTTTTATTTAGAGTTATTAATTAACCTACACAAGTCTCTTTTTGAAGAAAATTGACTAAAAATCTTACACAAAGACATCAAAGAACTAATACTATAAGCAGAAATCGGACAAGTGGGCATAATTACCTGCAATAGACATCTGTTTACATACGAAATCTATGCCTGCAATAGATGGGTATGGCTCCAAAGATTGATTTCTTACTAGAAATTCGATTTTTATCATTAGCAAGACAGTAATAAACTATACAAGAGATATACCGAAACTTCTATTTTGTCCTATCCATTTGTCCTTGGGGAGTACGAAGTCATTCAATCGACTGTCTTTGGATATCGTCTTAATGTTTACGCATAGCTTTGTATGGAAAATGAACAGATGGCGTTGTTCTTTTCCATACAATTTGCTTTGACATTACGACGATATCGAAAGATGAGAGTAAAAAAAGTTCGTGCTTACCCTATTTATTATAATAATAATATTTTCACCGCACCAAGTCTGAAATTATATTAGCTTGTTATGTGTATTAGGAACAGGTATAATCCTTAAATACTAAATTATTTGAACTATGTAAATACATATTAAATATTATAGATAAATTTTACCCAGACATAGAACAAACATTCATGCCCATTACACAAAGATTTGTCTTGTCTGGGAATCGAACCCACGACCTTCAGCTTAGCAGCCAGGGTCACTAACCACTACACCACCAGGCCAGTCAAAGATTATAAAGTCCATGGTAAAATTAATAAGATCATTTTAATCCTTAAGCTTAAATTAAATAACTTAATTTAAAATAGATACAGTACAGATTTTTGAAATAGAACACTAGAATTTTAGAACTATCCATGAATTTCCAAATCTAACTTAAAAATTACTTTCAAATAGTTGTAAAAGTCTTTTGATTTCTGCTATTCTTGCTGCTTGAGCTTGTACTGGGATCATTGCTTGAGAGACCTCTTCACCTTTCGCTAGAATTGTGTACATACTTTTTATATTATTATCCATCGCATCACAAGTTTTACCAACTGCATCCTTATAAACTTCCATATTTTCAGCAGTTAATGACGAATTTGAGTGAAGAATACTTGATAAGTTTTCAATTAAGTTGTCAACTGACTGAGCAATCCTTTGAGCTTCGTATTCAAGGTCATGTAACACTGTAATATCAATCTGTCCAATCTGAGGGGCTAATATTTGTCTGTACAGTTTCCCTGAAGGTGTACTCGAGCGTGATGCACTGGAACTACCAAAAACTGGTGTTTCTCCTCTTTTAGCTACAGGACTAGATAGTTTAATCTTAAATTCTAAGTCATCAGCTACGTAATGCGTCATATCTCCTTCGTATCTGACGTGACCGTCCATGTCAAGAGGGAACTTCTCTTGTTTACGATTTTCTGAAGGCAGATCATAAGGTCGTGACGGCCCTGCTGCCTTTTGCTGTTCTTCACTCTGTCCATGGTCAGAATGGAACGATATTTCACTGTAAGACGCAGTCATTCGCGATGATATTTCTTCATCCATATCGATATCTCCCTGATGTCTGGTAGGATTATTTACTTCACTATAATCTGATGAAGATAATGGTGCCGTTTTTTCAGCCATGGTAACTAAAACTAACTACACATTTACTAAAATAGATATATAGCTAAGCACTGATCAATATAGATTACTTTTAGATGGCAGAAAATCTATTAATCAAAACATTATTGAATTCAGCCCAGAGTACTTTGTTTAATAGTAAAAAAAATTAAAACATTAGATGACATTGATGACAAATGATCAATTGATTGACTGACAAGTGACACGCATCGCATGACACTGATGACACTGTTGACGTTGAGTTGTATTGTAGGTAACTTAGCCCTTAATTTTATAAAGGAACCCTACCGATGAAGCCTTGATGAAGCATGCTTAGATCGTAAGCGTTTATATGCTCTTTAGCTTAGATGAGCCTAAATCTAGGTTCTCTTAAATAGTCTGTGGCCTAAACTTAGATAGAAGCTTCCATGCTTATTTAAACTCGACATAGAAAAAATTGCGAAAAAAATTCTAAAGAGGCAATAATTTAAATTTCGGCCCATTTTCTGAAAGGAATAAAATTTTTGTGTATAAATAGACACCGTTATTTTCTACAAAGTCGCGCAGACCCAGTATTTGATTAAGCTTACCTACTTACCACCTCTTCTCTAAGACAGTAAAATAGAAGGTAGGATCACAGACTACTAAGAGAATAGGTAGGATAAAACACACGCGTAACGAATAAGACAAACAGCGGTCACCAAACAACCAGCACGAACAGCCATCCACACGCTTGGCGAACAGGTGACAGATAAGCAGTATGGGGCTCACCTTAGAAATGTAAGGTCGCGGGTTCGATTCCTTGTCGTGCCCACCCATCTTTTTGAGAATTGTTTCATCACCGCTGCTCAATATCGGAAAAGGAAAACGTCGAGCGAAAAAGGCATGTCCCAACCCGTATGATAGTTGAAAAAAAACACGTGCCCAGCAGTGGCTCACTAAAAGGGTTGAAGTCAAATAAAATACTAATAATTATTTAATTTAATGTGCTTCCAAGAAATATTAACGTTGTTTTTCAGTCCAATCGAACATTTTCGTAAAATATGTACATAAGTTAGTAGGTAGGTACTTCCAATTCTATTAGAATAAATACACAAAAGTTTCGACTCATAGTCAAATCTGCCTACCGAATGCACATATTCATACACCTGTGCCAGTAACTACTACCACACATTTTCAGTATAAGCTGATCTCGCATTTTATAGAATTAACATATAACGAGAGCTCAGCTTATACTGAATATATCGGTAGCTAACTAAGTAAGTAGTTTGAATTAAGTAGTTCGAATTTGATTAGAATAAATACACAAAATGTCAAGATTCGTAGTTTTCTTGATTTATATAAAAATCTAATAACATTTGATACCTACCAAAAGCATACATAGTACCAGTAACTACTAGTACACACGGCTAAACATCAACTTAACATAACTGTTTATGCTGATCTCGCATTGTATAGAATATCCGTACAACGAGCGTTTAGCTTATGCTGGAAATATGTGTAGCTCACAAGCGCTACTGACTGCAAGCGTGTGGATGCATCGCAAACACGCTTGCCGAACACTTTTCGATCTTGGGATAAAAATCGACACTGATACCGAATACTCCTAATCAGAAGCACTAACAGCCAGCCAGCGGGAAACATCCATCCACACGCTTGTGTCCGTTGTTTGGTGATCGTTGTTTCAGGCTGTTCGGCAAGCATGAGAAGGCCGCAATAAGTTGATCAATGATAGTACTTGGTAGACATTGGTAGACTTTGGTAGTTACGGAGGCGGAGGTTTTACTTTTTTTGACATTGCGGGAATTTTTGACAGTTGTCAATAAAAACATCGTGAGTTGTGATTTTCGATTTATCAGTTTTAATTCATTGATTTTTATGATTTTCTTTAATGAAACACCTATCAATTCATAGAAAAAGTTTATTGTTGAAATCGGTGCTTTAGATTGGTGAGTTTAAATACTACTGTCGTGATCAGCACGTAACAATGTTCGTTAAACTTAATATGGCGCTGTGTAACGACATGTGCGGACGATAACGCTCGTCCTTTGTCGTGTTAATTTCTATGTAAAGTGTTAAACAGTCGTGTTTGTCGACGGGTAGTATTCCCAGTGCGTTTGTGTACTCTTTCGTATGTTATATAATTGTTTTTGGGTCTTGTATGTAAAGTTGCGACGGAAGAACTGCAATGGTGAAAACCCGTCGTAGTAATGGAGAGAACGGGGATGTTGAGGAAGGGAATTACACTGTGAACGAAGTGGGCAGCGTCTCTGATGAGAAGGTGAACAGTATTTGTGCTGTGCTAGTGTTTGCAATGGTTTGGTACCATAGCTTTGTCTTTCACAATGACTTCCTGTCCCTGTTATAATGTAATGGCGATGCATGCGCTTTTAGAGCTTGTTTGTACCGAAATATATAGATATTTTAGTCAGAAAAGGTTGGGTTTGTATTTTTAAGTAGTTTCCTGGGATTGTCACATAAGATATAAATGAAAGTCTAAAAAGTAGGTCTGTTTTTACTCTGGAAAATATGCAGTAATGACAACAGGATGTAATGGTATTCATAAGTAGTGATTAAATGGTTGTTCCTATGCTAAGTAAAATAGAATACAGGCTGGTTAGTTATGATTTTTAATCAACCATTTACTCACTTGAACTTTGTATTAGTGGTTTAATAACTCAATATAAAAACTTATGTGTATTTTTGAAATTTTCTTTAACACAAAATATCCTGAAAATAACAAGCAATAAAAATTATCCAACATTGGAAGGTCTACCCTTACATACATTTCAGCAATTCAGTTAGCATCTTAATTACCTGGACCCTATCAATCATTTGGATTTTTCCTGTACAACTTCAAAGAATCAAGAGCCATCCTATCCCAAATTTTACCCTAAAGCAACTTTTGTACTGGTTTTGATGTTTGGATCTGCAGATTCTGAAACCCTTTTCGTCCAGGCATTACTATTCATTGAGCCTCATTATGAACCAGAAACAAACTCTGGGTGAGAACTGCACTTTTAATGATCAACTCGTCATACCAATCTGGATTTCTACTATCATTTAGCAGTGAGGTATTAGGCACCTGCTGTTTCATAAGAAAATATTAACCCTTAACCACCTACCTGCGGTCTCAGAGACGCAACAATTTTTCAAATTCAAATAGTTCCGCGTGTGAGTGGCATGCGTCAAAGTCTGTTCATGTACCTTTTCTACACACCACTAAGTGTCGCACTTGCCGTCAGCGAGTGTGTACGTGGGCGCGTTTGGCCAGAGTAAGTAAAATAAATTCTCCAGCGGTCTCCGTGACCACACCTAGGTGGTTGTGTGACTTTTTATAAGATTTTATTATTATTTTTTAAGAGTTAAAATGAGTAAATATGTCGAAAATATTTAAAGATGGCTTCAGCAAGAAATCTTACGAAATCTTAAAAACGGCTTACCTATGTTTCGTGTGTAAAAAGTACCTATTTGTTTGGAGTGTTCGCAAAAAATGTGTTGCTACTGCCTCGAAAAAATGCTAAAGTTGAGGCTTTGCAATTTTGTTTAGTTTTTTTATTTGATTTTATTTTTAGTTTTTTCAAATTATTAGAAATAAGAAAAAAGAAGTTAAAATTTAAATATTTTAGATTATAGATCTCATTATTTTAATATAGTTATTTTTGGTGACATATTCCTTATTTCATAGATATTATTCCATTTTTATAAAACTTTTACAGTACTTTTGCTAACTTTTGACGCTTAAATAAAGCAATTAAGTATAGACATGCATTTTATTTAACCGAACTTTAATTTCTTATCATAGATCCCAAAATAATCGCAATAATTTATTAGCGGTCTCTGTGACCGCACGTAGGTGGTTAAAGGACAGAAATAGGTGCTAGGTGGTTAAGGGTTAATAGCCAATCTATTTGATTCACAAAAGAATCTGTATATAAATAAATTTCTAACTCCTGCAACTATCCTTTAAAACTTTGTAGGAGCCGATTCTGAGATTCCAATTATATATATACAAGAATTGCACATTTAAAGATGCCACAATATTAAGCCTGCACCAGTTAAAATCTAAGTTTAAGTAACATGCAGACTTATCAACACATCATACTTATGTTCAAAGCTCTCACACCTTTTTGCAAAGTGTAGGTTCTAATGAATATAGATATCTAATAAGATTTTCTATCTATCTATGGTCCAAATAATTTTAACAAAGTATTGCATACAGTACCCCTAGTACGAGTTGTCATTATGCAATAAGTTTTTAAATACTATCATGAACCTGTCAAGAAACAAATGCATGTAAGTAATTTTACTTACATGCAATGACAGAATAAGTAGATTTGTAGCTCTATGTGCATTTGCACATAGAGCTACAAATCTACTTATTCTGTTTTCAATCAATTGTATTATTTTTTCTCTCGATTGGTTTCGGTTAGTGACCCTGACAGCTACGTAGAAGGTCGTAAGTTTGATTCCCACTCAGGACAAATCTCTGTGTGAAATTATTTGTTCTGTGTCTTTGTATGTATTTACAAAAACAAATGTATTTAAGTATTATATCCCTTCCTACTACCCTTATCAGGAGCAAATATAATTGGTTAATTTGGGACTAGATGGTGCTATGTGTATATGGGAAAATATTATTATTATTATTTCTAGCATTACATTATATTTTTAATAAATGTTTTGAAGAATAGAAATGGATTTGTAAACATATTTTGACAATTTCAAGATAGCATTTAAAAGGGTGTTAATATGAGGTTGTTACAAATTATCATTCTTATACTGCTCTAATAGGGATATCCCAAAAATTCTTGATATCTCTCTGAATGAAGACAAAACTGCAAGGTGTAGCAAAGTGTAGCATGTGTACATTTGTAGTTTTTATTAGATGCCAGATGCACTTTACTGACACCCAAAACCTTTACAGAGTAAAATTTTTATTGCTAATTAGTTGAACATATTTCAGGCATCCAGCTCGAAGCCCAGGGAATTGAGAAGTGGTCATCAGCAGTATAAAGTCACAAGGAAAATACAACGCTGGCCTAACAGATGTAAGTGTAAAATTTGATTATAGCCCAGTTTATATCTTTTTGATTAAATTGGTGCAGGGTCAAAAACAGTTAAGGTGTTCTGGGACTGAGCCGGGTTCAAGTTCCAAGTCTCTTCACGATATCGCTTTTAATTCTGGCTTACCGGAACAGCAGTGCTGGGATTGCGGTCGTAGCATATTTAAAAAAGTCAAGTGTCTATAGTCATGCACAGAATTATATCCTTTGAATCATATTATTCCATCACAGTAGATGTTATAACAATAATTCCCTCCTAGCTATATATCGACTGCTGTGGACAGTCTAAGCTACAGAGTTATACCATATTGCTCTAAGACTGTAGCTACTTCTGCTGAGAAATTAGAGAAGTCTCTTAAGTGGTCTGGTTTGCGACCTCGATGACGTCTAGAGATTAAAATTGTATACTATACTCAAACCAGATATAACACAAGTATATTATTGTATATTCTTTCACCTTCACAGTTGATTGAATGTATTATGAATTTCTACGAAGGTTTCAATTAGAAGATTAGGCAACTAGAGGTAACTAAAGAAACGGATTTACTTCAAATTTTTTTACAGATAACCGCCGTCTTCGGACTATCAAGATGCCTCGCATAATGTTTCCTGACAGTGATACTGAAGGTGAAAAGTATTCTAGAAGGTAATCAATGCCATATCTTTTATTTATTCTACAAGTAGTGTACCTGGAAGCATCTACCCAATTTCAGAGTAAATCTATCAGGCACAATTATGCATCCAAATCATACAGACATCATCTCAAATACACACAATGTTGATACAGACAGATTGGGATAATTTTGAATTGACCATACATGTTTCGACTATTCAGCAACTTTGTAATCAGAATTATTAAACTTAGTGTGGCAAGCTTGGCAATGCGTGGTTGCTTATGTGGAGTGATGATGTGTGATGTGACTGATGTGAGGTTGCTAGTAGAAGCATAGAACGAGAGAGTTCTAAAACGAGATTTGTAGTGGGCTGCTGTAGAAAAAGTTAAATGATTATGATGCATGGCTCTTAAGCAATAACTTTGAAACTATTACTTGTTAATTAGATCAAGACAAGTGCGGGTGTTCTTTGCTGACGACAATGACTCAACTAATAGGAGTGTTAAGATACGGCGCAGTCGAGGACCCAGGAAGAACTACATGGAGGATAGTGAGGACAAACCTATACAAGAAAGTAAGTACAGTATCACATTGTTTATGAGCTATTAGTTATTAAGGTAGTATGTAATAACTCAGGGGGTAAGACCGAACTGTGTTGGTCAATTTCTTTAACCACCAATGTATGTACACAACAGTGACGAAACATATAGTAAGTAAACTAGCATGTTTTTTGACATAAACATTGGAGAATATCTGACATTCACCAACATGCCTGAGATAGCATTGTATGATATTTGGATAAAGAAGTCCCTCTATGTCTCACGCCCTGCAGAGGGACAGTGGTTGGCTCGTTGCCATAGAAACTGAACAAAAAGTATAGTAGCATTGCAACAAAAAATAGACATAGGAAGCGAAACACCTTTGTGCGTACGTTTATCGCCGCTTGCGAGCGACGAGGCTGTCAACCTGGCATTGACGCCGTGATTGGTAGTGTTCGCTGGGTGGGCATAAGTAAAAATAATATTTATATATTGAGACGGCGACGACGGCTCTACACAGTTCACGTACACGTTTGGCGTGTGTACGCACCTTACGTGTTTTGCGTAGTACCTACGTGACTATTCGGCGCGAATGGTGGCATGAAGTGACAAAATATGGTTGCGCTGATGTGATTAAGATCAAGCAAGATGGCCATGTTGAGAGATATAAACTGTAGCAAAATTAATTCTATATTCAAATGTCAATGACAACTTATTTGCTCTCTATTAGTAGAAAACACAACGTTTAATAGTGAACTTATTTGTTTCAGATGTACGTCGAAGTTGCCGCAAGCGCAAGCTACTTCACCACAACTTTAACGAGAGCTGGATTACAAATGAGCTGAAAGTGAAGGGCTACCCCGACCTGTATGGCTTCCCGGGCTCTAGCTCGTCGGACGAGTTCAGCTCGGCTGACGAAGCCAGGGTCGCTAAGACTGTTACTAATGTAAATAAACTTGCTACTATTTACAGTATAAAATGCGATACATTCTTTCATAAAAAAGTAGACTCTTATATGAAACCTTAGAACCACATAAGTCTTACTTCTAAAAGTTAATTACATGCCCTTGTTATGTTCTATATTTTTCTAATAGTGTTAAAAGTTACGTTTACTGTTACTGTTATACTAATAGTATTTTAAAATTAGTTTCTTACTTAAAACTTATTACTATTTATTATTTTCAATTTTCACTATTCTAATTTCACTAATTTTCACTTCAAAACTAAGAGTGTAATATTTTTGTTTGATTCACAGACTCAAAATCACCCTCCCACTAATACAGATGAGGACACACAATTGTCGCGACAAAGACGAACTTCCGCTAGATTTAATAACAAGAAACCACATGTGAGTACAGTCAGCTAGATGAGAAAATGAGCTTGTCATCGTAGTTTACAATGAATAGTCACATGACACTTGTTTTGGGAAACTTTCTCCCTATATTCATACTAACTATAGGTATTCTATAGTAAGATTGTCATTAAAAATTATAACTTTTGGCTAATTTGATTTTTTTTTCTAAGTTCGCTACAAAGTATAGAATAGCGCTTTTTGTATGGAATCCAGCGCAGATTTAAAGGTCTTTGTTATGAAGAAAAAGTCATGCTACACGCCTAGCGTGGTTTTTTTAACACGCTGGGCGTGTAGCTTTTTGTCAGATATTCTACATCGTAACTTAAAATCTGTGCCTCTTGTCAGTGGAGTTCCTTGCAAGATTTCCTATTCTCGGCTAGCGTTTTCAATTTCCTGATACAAGAAGATATTCTTTATTTTTATTTTATCTAGTTCGCTCCTGAATCTCTTTCCCTCTGTATAAGTTGAGGTTTGCTATAAAATTTTGGTGCTGTTGTGTTTTACAATTTTTACATTTTAGGAAGGAACAGAAAGTGAATCGGATGAAGAAAACAACCAAACAGTCATCGAGAAGAAGCCACAGACAGACAAAAAAGAAAATACCAAGACAGATACAGAGACTGCTAAAGAAGAGGATAAAGAGGTTAAGACTGAGAGAGACCCATTACCAGAACAAGATAGTGAAAGGTAACATTAAATTGGAATTGATTATTACTCTTATAGGGCCAGTTAGGGTAGTTGACTTGCTTTTCAAGCCGCAGGTCGTCGGTTCGATTCCCACCCATGACAGATTTTGTGTGCTCCAATATGTATGTCTTGACTCTATCTGAAATCTATCTGGAAGGTAACCACCACGAAATATTATACATAATGTTTTTTTTTAAATACAGCGTGTTGAATTAAAACTATATTTTAATGGTTTTTATCGCGGTATATTTTAATTTTTATATCCCGGCGTTCTAAAGTCTTCAGACTTCGTGGACACGGGGGACAAGGTTACCGCGTGCTGTTGTAAACCGGTGAACCGATTTTATATTTTGGTTAGCAGATAACTCGAGAGACGGATATAGGCTTTTTATCTGTCTCTATCTCTAAATTTGATGTGTTTTGTTTTTCATTGCTCTAGTAATCAAGCACCGACAAGAACAAGAAGACGTCGTGGTAAACCAAAGAAAGACGACAGCCAACAAGAAACAGGTAAAAATTATTTTAAAAAATGCCCTGTTTTAGAATTAAATGTACTCTAAAGAATAAAATTTATTTCACTACCTACTTAAACCAATGAATCGAATGAGAGTTTCGGAATAGGTATATTTGTTTAAACATTCCTTACTTATAGGCAGTTAATTAGTAAACGTACCGAACATATATTTTATCCCTGTAAGAGAAAAATAAACGAATGACCCGTTTTTATAGTCTACGTGGCGAAATGACAGGAAGTATCATGCCTGTGGAGTTTTTAAAAAGGCATTGTTTTTAATATTCTTCCATTTAGCATCAGAATGTTCATCAACGGAATCAGGCAGCGAGTTAACACTGAGTCGTGCGCCACGTCGGTCCAAACGTACTCGCAAACCGAAGCCTGCCTTCGTACAAATACAACAACACGAGCCGCGAGCACGCGGAAGAGGTATGTTATAAAATAGTTTTATTTGAAGGTATGTTTTATATAATTATGTAGTTAGTTGTATGTGTACATAATGTATGAAGTTATTCCTCCATCCTCGGCTGAGCACATGTCTTTTCTCAATGGGCTTATACTCTAGGGGAATGCAGGTTTAAAGGTGAATTTCGTCTAGGGGGCGGCCAGTTGACGAGCCAGGTGCACACAGTGCACAAGTATGTACATGGGTACACTCTTTATTTCCTTCACACTTAAGAGATGAGCCAGGCTGGCAGGATTGGTTCGAGATCGGGTGCAGGATTGATAACGTGCTCCCCGAGGCACATCAAGTTATATGTATAAATGTCCCTACAAATGCATGCTTATCTCAACTTAATCACATTATATCACGCCTAATCACACCTTTCATTCTACTCATCATTTATTTTGCAGACCATAGAAATTACAATAAAGACCATTACGATACGAAATAGTACCGATTTTCATTCAAAAGATTATTTTAATAGACTGAATTAATCAATTAATATTGCATATTTAGTTACATTTTCAAGCTGTAGCAAAATAGTACACTATCGCTACAAGCTGTACCGAAGTAAAATGAAACGCTATATGTTTTTGCCTTTCAGCAAAAACATTCACAATTAGAAAGAAGCCATATTCTTTGAGAGAGAGAAAACCAAAAATATTGCGAAGGAAAACAATAAGATGTGAGTACAAACTACAACCTTATTAACCGCACTGAAAAAAAGAACTAAAAAGAGGTTATAATAAAATAAAGAAATTATGATTTTCATGGGTATTATTCGAGGGTAGTTTTTGCATGGCAATTTTTTCTTTACAACTTGTAGTAATCATTTTAATAGTAGTCTATTTCATTCATTTCATTTTAATACTTCGGCCACAAAACACACGAGGGCGTGATTTCGCAGTTTATATTACGTACGCGTTTGTTGGTTCCCATTAATCGCATCGCTCGATGGTGTTTCGTGACTGTGCTGTTATATGTTAAGAGTTCTCCGTATTGGTGGCACTTTGTTTTTATACACGTGAATAGAAGTGTGTCGTGACACTAGTGACTGTTCGGTTGACCTGCAGGCTACACGCCAAGCGTGTAGTTGTTGCAATAACCATACGCGTGGCGTGTAGCCATTACACGCGCGAAGTGTCGTGTAGTGACCAACAATCACACTCTTACCCTGTAGCAACCGTAGCGAACACACACGATTCGTATAGCGATTACACATAATAAGTTGTGTTACACATACAATGACTAAGGCAAACAGCGAAAATGGTAATTGTTAGCCACCAGTTGCGAAACTCGTTCGCCGAAGCCCTTAGTATAATTTGACATTGAACCGAAAATAGTTATATTTTTTGTTTTGTAGCACAATCACCGTCCACCTCAACTAGCAGTAGTACTTCCAGTTCTGATACGGAAGAGGACCTCAACGTGTCTATGAAAAATAAAACTAAAGGCAGGTTAGTATATATAAACAAAATATATCTCAATCTTCCTTGCTGATGCCAAAATTAATTCTATGTGCTCTCTGAAGTCCGATATGTTTCTTTACCAAATATATCTATTTCAGACAAAAGTCGAAATCAACGGATGATAAGAAAACAGACAGAGCATTGAGAGACATACAACCGGTTGAAGTGGACGGTAGCGTCAGATTTACTTCTGTAAGTACTAATAAATTTTATGTACCACATGACACCAAAAGCAGAAGATAAGACAAAAGCTGGAGGTGGCAGATAGAGTTTAAGTCACAGATAAGAGTAGTAGATCTTCAATTTTGTTGCTGTTGTTCTGTCATCAAGTTTGTTTAGAGTAGTCTGGTATGACCAGTCTAAGACCAGACTGTTGATAGACCTATTGTTGGTTCTGAAGCTTTGGAGGTCCATTATTTTTTTAGTTAATCTGTATTTACCCCGCACGAGATGTTTTTATAAACTTCAAGCTCAGTAACCTTTTAATCACATTTTCATAGGTTGGAGGTCTAGAAGAGCATATAAAATGTCTACGAGAAATGGTATTATTCCCCCTTATGTACCCCGAGGTTTTCAAAAAGTTCAAAACACGACCAGCTAAAGGGGTTCTTTTCCACGGCCCACCCGGTACAGGAAAGACATTACTAGCCAGAGCTTTAGCGAACGAATGCAGCTTAATTGGGGGGAGAAAAGTAGCTTTCTTCATGAGAAAAGGGGCGGACTGCTTGAAGAAATGGGTTGGAGAGAGTGAAAGGCATTTGAAGTTACTGTTTCAACAGGTAAGTTTTGTTTTTTAAATACTAGTGTTAAGCTGTTTGTCCTGTTCAAAAGTAATAACCAGAGTATTCTCAAACTTTCATTCAGTGAATTGAAGTGAGTAATTGAAATAAAACTATTTTATTACGGATTTTATCGTGGACCATAAAGTCCTTTTACCCGTGACCATAAAGTTTGAAATGACTGAAACGTCGGGATTTAAAATCGAAAATAAATCGCAATAAAATTCGTTATTAAATAGTTTTGTTTCAATGTGTGATATTCGCGTAAATTTAAGAAAATACTATGAAGTGAGTCATGTTTACGATTTTGACTTATTTCCCTGAAGGCTAGTTAGATAAGTTACTCACTTCGGCTGGCCCAGCATTTAGGGAACTCCTAAACTAAGATATTGACGTATTTATGTCATTATATACACTAATTCAAACCTAATAATACCTGTATCAATGATTTAAGCAATCAGGCTCATTAATAAATATTCATTACTCCTGACAAAAATGTATGCTCTACAAAGTTTTGTCAGTTGAAGGTTCCACCATTTTGCCATCATTAGTTGAACCAGCATATAGATCCTTTGATTATTTTGTAGCTAAGCACATGTTTTAAGGAGCCAGTTATTCTCATAGGGTCTTTTCTATTAGCATTCTGGCGACACATAAATAGCTTTTTATTACACCTTCAGATTTTTTTTGTACCTTTTCTATTATTTGATGAAATAGGCCGCTATTTATTCAAATAATAGAAAAGGTACAAGCAGTAAAATGTTTGCAGGCAAATAAAATGAAGCCATCCATAATATTCTTCGACGAGATCGATGCGCTCGCTCCAGTACGAAGCGTCCGTCAGGAACAAGTGCACACCAGTGTCGTCGGCACTCTGCTGGCTGAGATGGATGGACTTTGTGACAGGTTTGTACCCCTGAATCTGTTTAAGAGATTTTAAATCACATTCGGAGTACCACTTGTACTCTTTAATAACGATGTAGTCTATAGTCCGGGATGTGGCATTTTCTTGCATACATGCTACTTGCATTTTATGTATAAACTGTATTTCAAAAGCCTCCTCAATTCACAGAGGTGAAGTAGTAATAATCGGTGCGACGAATCGTCTGGACGCAGTGGATCCGGCGTTACGTCGCGCCGGACGATTCGATCGGGAACTGCACTTCCCACCACCACATGCTGCGGGGAGACGGGATATATTGGATATTTACACTAGGGACTGGCAGCCGAAGCCTAGTGATACTACTTTGGACCATTTAGCGGATATAACCGGGGGTTATGGAGGTAATGAAATCTACACTAATATTGTAAAGCTAAAAGATTTTTATTTTACTATGTAATAAATAAAGCAAAAAATAAAATAGGCCGATTTTCAAAATTATTTCACTAGCATGCTACATTATCACTACATTAATATTATTTATACAATTTGACTAACGCTCAATGCGAAGTGAGGGCAACCACTGGTACTTACCTTGTTTCTCGTCTTTCTCTGTTCTATGAAGAAGAGAGCAAATTTCTATTCAATCTGTGCAGCTAACTGGAAACGGAGTGATCTGTAAAATGCGTGTGATTTGCAATTTTCCTTGTTTTTGGTATTGTCCTAACTTAAATAGAGCACTCGGTTTCCTCAAGATCTATTAAGTAGATCCGTAGAAATGATAAGTGTTATACTTTGTAACATTTTCTTTTCAATGTTGTAGGTTCGGATTTGAAGGCGTTATGTTCAGAAGCAGTATTAAAAGCACTTCGACGGGTTTACCCACAAGTATACGAAAGTGAATACGCGTTGCTTATTGACCCAAAGAATGTAAGTAACTAACAATAACTTTGTATATTTGACGCCTTATTGCGCTCGAACTGCTGACCCGGTTTCTATGAAATTTAGTATAGAGATACGTAGAGATATAAAGACGGGCGTAAAATGAATTTTATCCAAATAATCGTAATTTAGTTGGATAAATTTTAAGAGGAATGCAAAATTAATTGATGTAACTCATTGAAAGATCGAGACACAGCGCTGAGTTTTGAATTAGATCGTGCTTTCGTTTCGAAGAATTCGGTTGTTCTACGCTCTTTGCTGAGTTTTATTTAAACCTAATATGTAATTCTTTAGGTAGAAGTAGGTAAAGAAGATCTACTAGAAGCGATGCACTCGCTAGTGGCAGCGGGCGCCCGCACCACTCCGGCGAGTGCCCGACGTCTCCCTCCGCACTCAATGCCCCTGCTGGCCGCACAGCTGGATGCGGCTGCGACACTGTTGCAAGATATCTACCCGCTCACTTCTGTTACCTATAGGTATGTAACAGTAAGTAAAAATAAAAGTAGTACATTGTATAGTATATACCAATTATCTTGTTTTCTTAACATGAGCTCTGCTTAGCTCGACAGATGACCGTGTGTGTTAATGTCCTACAACAGTATACAATTATAATTATTTAACAAGATCGACTAAAAGCGATTTACTTGGGAGTTAGTGCTGAGAAATTTTAAGGAATTGGTTAACACATTCAGTTGTGCTGATTTGCGTAGTGTTTTCCTTAACAAACCCTTATTTCTGTGTCATGAACACGCCGGGCGTGTTTTACATTTTCGTAACGCCCAGAACACAATTTTGCGGAAGACTAGGGCGAATCTCTGGGAATGAAACGAAAGCAGTGACTATTGTGTTCACTATCATATTTATTCTTATTCTACTACTATAAATGCAATAGTAAGTGGGGATAACCGAATGTTATCTCTGTCACGGCAAAATGGCTGAATGGATTGAAAATAATTATTTTTTTATCCAAATTTCATATACTTGGAATGGTTCCGGTGTTTGAAGAAATCGCTGGCAGGAACTAATAATGTTATTGTTAGTTCCAGAAACCAAGACTATACATCACAAAGCGAGCTACTCATAACTGGTCCTTGCGCGGAGACGTACATCGCGCCCGCGATACTTGCCAGACTCGAACATTGTACTGTGCGCGAGCTCAGTATGGCCACTCTACACTCCGCGCTCACCTTTACACAAGAACAAGCTGTTATATCGGTAAGTTAGTAACTAGCGACTCATCACTAGCCAGTTCAGTAAAAAACTGTTATCGTTAATCACATCGTTTTGATGGTCAAATAAAACACAGTTGTTATTAAATTTATAATTATGAAATAAAAATAAACTTTTTGCCGCCAGGTATTCTCAGAATGTCGTCGTGCAGACCGCGGATGTGTGTTATGGCTGCGAGAAGCTGGTTCTGTGTGGGCGGCGCTAGGGCACGGTTCGTCACTACTGCGACAACTGTGGAGGAACAAGTCTGCGGGGACACACACACTACTACTCGCCACAACCTCTTCGCACTACCATGAGTTACCTGAACAGGTGAGTCAACAAATATGTCCGGTTTATGGGTGTTTTATGCTATCAGTACTCCTATTTAGTACTAGAATTACAGAGCACTAAAGGCCTAAAATATCTCTTTAATTCTTGATAGTTGAGAGATGACCCGTTCCTAGCAGTAGAACACCATAGAGTTGATACTTTGCTTTTTTAATATTCTAGCTACAAGATATGTTCCCGGTGTACAAAGAGTGTGTCTACCGTGTTCGAGAGCCAAACGCGTCGGAAGTGATAAGTTTCTTGAAGCCAGCAATAGCCGCCGCTTTGTTGCCGCCACCGCCAGTAATAGTACAGGAACCACCGCCTCCTTTACCAAGAGGTAAGAGATTTAAAACTAACATTTACTACATTCAATGCCGCTTCTATTCTCGTTTATTCTCTCTAAAAAAACGCATAAATTATGCTCTGAACCTTTTAATAAAAAAACTGAAAATACGCTTAGCATATTGTTGTGTGACAGTATAGATTCGTGAAGACACGCCAGGCGTGTGCACTGAATTTATTAAATTTGTAGGACGATTTAAATGTTCATGTGGTGCTCGGCGTAAACATAAGGTGTTTGAAGTGAAACAATTTTATTTGTTACGGTTTGTTTTGTTTATTTTAAAGCTGAAAACAGATTGTTTTTTTTTTGGGTAGGACGGATATTTCAGTAAATTTTTAATTCATAGTTATTTGCTATGTTAAAGTAAATGTAATTTTTTAGCGCCACCCCCGCCCCCGCCTCGTGAGAGCAAAGAAGAGTTAGCCCGTCGCAAACGCAAGGAAGACTACAAACTGCGAGAGCTGAGAATATTCCTCAGAGATATTTGTCGTAAGCTCGCCTCTAACAGGCGGTTCTATAAATTCACTAAGCCTGTCGACTTGGAAGAGGTTTGTGAAAAAAAATATCTTATTGTTTGTTGTGAATAGGTGAAATAAAAGAAAATCTTTGTATATACAAAGATTTTCTTTTATTTCACCTGGTGGCAAGTGCCAATTCAAAAGACCGACTATCTTTTTTTTGTATTAATATTCACAGTACATATAAAAAATAAGAAGGCAAAGCACACCCACACAAATGCTTGCGATAAAATCCTAAGGCATCCCTCGCAGTGCTATCCGTAGAAAGTATTTGAGAAGTTCGCCTCTGTTTTAATGTGCCGTTTGTTCTCAGTTTATATACTGCTTTATCTTGTATATTTACTGTGACTATACTAATATAAAACAATACTTTGTCCGTCTTCTGCATAAACAATTACCACTAAGTGATATAGAAGACTTGCTTGTTTAATTTTTTTTCTGATGTATGAAATAAACTCGATTGGGGTCTTATTGTATACCGTCATGTCGGATTGCAGGTGACAGACTATTTAGATATAGTAAAACAACCAATGGACCTAGAAACAATGATGACAAAAGTCGATATGCACAAATATAACTGCGCCAAAGAGTTCTTGGACGATGTCGATCTTATATGCGCAAACGCATTAGAGTATAATCCTGACAGGTAATATTGTGTTATAATAATGATGTATAATAAGAATAATAAGCTAGATGACTAAATGTGATTACTTAATCCGTTTATAGATTACTAAAAAAATGTTTGAGAATTTTTTTTTTTAATAATAGTAAAAATGAGCAATGAACTTGAAACTTCACGTGACTACGCTCACATATTAAGTTCAAATATGCAATGCGAGAATGCGTTTTAGTATTTTTTTATATTTAATTTTTTTAACTAAAAAAGAAAAAAAAATCAATATTATTATGATCTGATGGTCTAAATTTTGTTAATATTCATGTCTTTTATATTATTTGGCAAATTGTTTACTGTGTTTTTATTTTCACTAACATTTTATTTTACATTTCATGATGCATCAAAGGGCTAGAGGAGTGTATAGGTATGACAACAGCTTTACAGCTTAATAAACTATTTATATCTAGACCGTATTAGAGAAATATTTGTAGCTAAGCCTATGTATATTTGTATTTGTATGTAAATAATAAATTTCTATCAACATAATTTACATCCTCTGACCTTTTGTCTGCTTGGAAGAGTTTAGTGATTCTGTAGTGTTAAGTAGTCTACGTACATATTTACGTTTATTGCACATCACATGATATATCTATTGATTAAATTAATTCGTAAATGTTGTCTGGAACATGAAAGGGGAAGTTGACGTTGGCGTTACCATTGCCAATTTGTCAAAATAATTATGTACGATAAGGTCCCTCATTCAAAGGGTTAGTGCGTAGCCATATTATTATTATTTTTTTCAAAATAGCTTCTTGGGTTACCACCATTTCCGAAATAGAATGACTTCTGTTCTCTATAACCCTGAAATATCTTAGTGCGGACTTAGTATTGAACCAAAGTATATAAACTGTACTTTAACTCTTTGCAAGGAATTATTTTACCGGCCACCCGGTATGTATAGATTTTTATTTGTATACCAGAACGTCATCAGACAAACAGATACGTCACGAGGCGTGTTCTCTTCGTGACCACGCGCACGCGCTGATAGACGTAGAAATGGACAGTGACTTCGAGCTCGAGTGTCGGGAGATAGCTGAGCGGAGACAACAGGAGGGCAACATGGCCGACAACGATCTACCTGACTTTATTTACACTGCGTCTAATTTACGTAAGTTTTGGCTATAGGTTGCTAGCCTATATTGTATATGGTTCAATAAATAACTATGTTCTATATTATTTGACTTAAGATCCTTAAACGGTTTTGTATAATAAAAAAGTATAAGGGACACCTTATACTTTACTTTATATTTATAATTAAAAAAATATATATATCAAATTTCCATGTCACGATGTTAGTTACCGTACTCCTCCGAAACGGTTTTACCGATTTTTACCAAATTTTATATGCGTATTCAGTAGGTCTGAGAATCGGCTACTATCTATTTTTCATTCCCATAAGTAATAAGGGTTGTTCACCCCTAATTTTTTTTAATTTTTGCACCATATTTTTGTTTTTATTTTTGTATAATGTAGCATTAAAAATACATGCAACCCTAAATTTTCATCCTTCTATCACCAACCCCTATTTTTTAATAGCGAAATTAGTAATACGCGGTACGAAGTTCGCTAGGGCAGCTAGTATGTATGTATATATTGACCTTTGAAACGCTATTGAAGTCATAGGGCTCGATATATGTCATCTTACACAAGTACAGATGATCGTATTAAATTTTTTTGCCGTCCACTGTCGATTGGAATTCATTATCTAGTCTGTGCATAGATGTTTGATGAATGAACAATGTTTGTTTTTCAGCGCAACTAGGTCTAGATTCGACATGTGCGAGCGACAAGTCTCGCGTCCACAATGGCGAAAAGTCTGAATGTCCAACATCGAAGCGCAAGCGGCGGAGGATCAACGCGTGGTCTAAAGGATTCGTCACTAAACGACCGCGGACGTCGAAGGTATCAGAAATTGATGTGGGTGAAATAAGTTTTACTAGCTACTGACAGAATACTAAAATGTATTCTTTTATATTAAAATGTATTTTTTATATAGCACTGCGATTTCCTTCTACGTATGCATAGCTTGCCTGAGGACGTAAGTCTTCTTTACCGGATACTCAGGGTTAAAATTATTGCTTGTGTTATTTTCTTGGGACTTCGCGCACCACCGCGATCCCGCCATTTATTACTCGATGATCGACAACGGCGCCGTGAACAGACTCGGGATTTGAATCTGGCCAAGTCAATTGCTTGTGTTCCTCGGTGAGAGTAAGGGAGATAGTGTTCGTCGACATCTTAAAGTTCGGCACTCGCGAGGGTTGCATCTGATGTCCGTGACCTTACCCATCAGGTGGGCTGAGGGGTAAGGTCAAGGTAGCCTAAGGGCGAAACATCCATAATAAAACATGTTGCAGTCACTGTCGCTATCGGTCAGGGATTAGTACAAAGAGATAATATTAATAATAATTCGTTAACTGCTTAAAAGGAATAACATTAAATAAAACTAACGTTAAATTAAAAACATAGCTATAAGGACACCTGAACTAGAGTAGAAAGATATAAAACCTTCAAGATTGTCAGTACAAATTAATTTATTTTACACCTGTAGCTTTTCTATCCTCAGACTTTTAACAACACAAGTATGGCAATAACAGACGAGGAGTCTAAAGAGAACAAGCCCATCACATCGACACCTTTACCGAACGGTGACGTGTCGAGTTCATCTGGATCTGATGATGATGCACCGCTGCGTCGGCCACAAGAACCCGATAGTGTATTCAATATTACTGCACAGTCCGCTGATAATAACCATATGTTAGAAAGGTATGACTTCCGTAAACCTCATTGTAATTCACTTTATTTTAACTTACTTATTCACTTCACTATATTACTTCATTTCACTTCACTTTACCTTAACTCCCTTACATACCCTTCTTTCTTTTCTCTTCTCTTCCTCTCTTTTATTTTCCTTCCATGCCCTTCTTCTCACTTTATTCCTCTCCACTTCACTTTACGACACTTTAATTAACTCCAAGATTAGCATAGGATCTGTAGGCTAATTCACATAATTTCTTGATCAGTTGCGATTAAGTTTACGTCTTAGTGCAAAATGGTATTTTTGTAATTGTCATTTAAATAACATATACGCTAAAGCGCTCGCGTGACGCGAACTTGACGCGTGCGTATCTGACAGCGGTTGTCAAGATTACGAGAATACAAAAAAGAGCTGTTAAGATCGAAACTTAACTGCAGCGGTACCGCAACAGAACTTATTTAATTACGTGAATTAGTCTACTGGGCCCGATTCTCGCGCTTTAAACATTTATCTGTAATAGACTTGTGGCAATAAAAATGGCGATTTCATTAGTTTTCTGTGACATTCGCCATTTCTTTTTCGCCATTTGTCTATTAGAGATAAATGTCTAAAGCACAAGAATTGAGGCCGAAGGTTTTAGAAGGGGATCAAAACCACCAAATGTTAAGTTAACATTAATGTTACCACTATTTTCCAGTAGTTCACAGCGACGCTACCTTATATAAACCGTGAACGATAGAAATTATAGATCAATTTTTTGATTATGATATTAATAAACTGAGAACACGCCTGGCGTGTTCCTGCCTTGCTGATAATGATTCGAAAACACCCTAGGCGTGTCAGTGGCACTGAATATGTTGAATTACCTAGCTTATTTTATACACATATTTTTTTATAAAATTCAATATTATGACGCCACAAAACTAAATTAATTATGTTCTAATTAAAGAAAAAGCAACTAAACATTTTTGTTCTACAGTCCAACTAAATCGTCGGATAGGACACCATCAAAGGCATCACCAAAGAAGAGAAATTCTGGTCATGACACCACAGTTGTAGGTAAGAATCTGTTTTTTTTTGCAAGCCTATACTGTTCCACTGCTGGGCAAAGGGCTCCCCCAAAGTCTTCTATTTTGTCCTATCTCTCGCAGCCCGTGGCCATTCTATATCGAATACATAATTCATAATACATAATCCAGCCATATTTTTCTCGGTCTGCCACAGTTACGTCACCGTCTTGCGGCACCTTTTTGGGCCTATCTCTAGAATGTAATGTTTTTCTTCTCTCAACTATCTAAATAAATTTGGTTTTAATCGAATCACGCTTGCCTACTAAAACTGAATCGCGAATTGTCGTGCCATGTACTCTTTGAGTCACGATACCCGATGGTGCCCCTAAGAGTTGGTGGATGTTGCATAGCGTGGAATAATTTACATTAAATACATCAAGATAAAGAAGATATTTTCCTACACCTTTAAAGAACAGTAATGATCACTCAAATCATTACTAAATTATACGCCGCTTGGGTTTGAATCCGATTTAACTGTTGAGGAATCTTCGACACCCTTTTGGCAATATTTCGATAGTCTCTATCTATTTGTTACGTACTCACGCCTAAACTGTACTGATTTTGATTAAATTTGGTGTGGAGATATTTTGAGATCCGGGGAAGACACAGGATAGTTTTTATCCAACTGCGCAAAAAGAGGTTAACCTAATACGCGAGTGGAAAGCTTAGTTTCATATTTTCAATCTTCACTTGTAATTTTTTTTCAGACACCGAGAAAGTACTGATAAACAAGACTGAGTTAGATAACATTGTATATAAAAACGCGAAAGCGTTGCGAACGATTGGTTTAGAAGCGCTCTTGGATTTACACTCGCAACTCACAGTCGCTGTGAAGTCATACGCCAGTAAGTACGACCGAACGAAACTGCCACAAGAACTTCATTCGATTGTGACGAGGTACCTACAGCTCGCGAAGAAATGAACGAGTGAAGAATGAATGATTTGTTAAAATTTGAAGTTGTGGAGTCATGTTTTGAATTGTTAAAGAAGGTTGGTGGACATATGCATGTTAATTTCAGCGTTCAAATACGTACAGTTTTGTTTCTTTAATTATACAGTGAACCATAATGAACTTTAAAACCGATTACAGTATTCTAATCGAACTATTTGTAATAATAACCAAAATTTGAAATGGATGTAAGATCTGAAGAAAAATACGAAGCTTGATATCTTACGCAATTAGAATGTCGACACTTTTCGCACACGGAAGCAGGCATTATCAAGATATTGTTTTTTAGCAACGGATTTCTGTAAAATATGGGAGTAGTCTTGCAGTGAACGTGGCAGATACTGGGCGCATGTATATGTCAACCTGGCTTAGTCTTTGTATGTACGAAGGTTCAAGATTTATCGATTAGGCTGAATGCAACGTATACGTGTGTTAATAGTATGTGGTTGTGTACGAGACGAGGTGATAACGAATTATAGCCGGTTTGGAAGGTAATTAATTAACGTAGAGCATAGAATCTGAATGGTTACTAGAGGCGGCTTATTTAATAGATGTAGTACGAACTTTATTATGTAGCTTTACACATCATTCAAAATAAAGTTAAGATTTTTTCAGTTTTTATTTATAACAGTTTTAACGTACAAATAGAAGTGTACCTGACCTAAATGCGCATAGTCCTCACGACATCACGAGTATTATTTTATGCATCTCTAGTACCGAATGTACAGGATTCTGTGGTCTATAGTAAATTAAATTTGTAAATTATTAAATTATTATCACAAGCTTACTGCCAGTTAACATGAATTTAGTAGTCACTCATAAATATTTGGTAGATGATGTGTTTGAGCATTTATTTAATTGATGTTCGAAATAAATTAATCTTAAATGTAGCAATTGAATCGATTAACTGTTTGGAGTTTAATGTAGATTATAATGTTTTAAAAGGATTTATAAAATAACACATTCCGTTAAAATGAATTCGATGCTGAAAACGCGTAGTATTTAAAGTAATATCGAGAATTACACCATGAAAAATACGCAAATTACGGTATTTGCAGACTCCAAAAATTACAAATAAATAAAGTCTGTGACAAAAGAAACTGAGAATGGGGTTTGATTAAATTTAAATGATTTTTTTTTATGTAAACCGTCTTAAACTAAATATTATTAGCCTAAATGCTTACGGGCCCACGTTGGCACAAAAATCAAGATAAAGAATAGTTGTTAATTAAAAAAAGTGTAAAATCCATCACTGCCTACTTGACAATATGACAAATTGTCGGTTTGTTATTTTTGATATTTTCCATGTTTAAAAAGCTAAATTGTTTTTTGTTTAAACCATCAATAAACACAATGCTGAAACAAGGCTGAGTTAAGCAGGATAATTTTTATTTGAAAGTTGACGTTTACTGAGCAAAATGAAACTTCAAATTATGCAACTGCCTACGTCTCTGTTTCCCAATAGCTATAACCTGTGTGTCTTCAAGTCTATAGTGAATCTGTATTGACGGGGTAAGTGCGATCCGTCGTAGACCACATCACTAATGACAGACAAGTGGTGGATGCGCAAGTATGTTTTAGAATAAAAAAATACAATTTGGCTTTTCATACATGTGAGAAATATGCACTGATTTAAGTTGGAATCAAACTTACCATTAAGATAAATGTAAATCTATTTAGGCCTCCCCCACATTGAACGTATTCGTTCTCGATCGTATGAACGACGCGAACGCCTCGTTG
Source organism: Meganola albula (assembly GCA_936450015.1). NCBI lineage: Eukaryota > Metazoa > Arthropoda > Insecta > Lepidoptera > Nolidae > Meganola > Meganola albula. The sequence goes on along the minus strand of OW388159.1, from coordinate 3,804,378 downwards.
GCATGCACGTGTTTGCGTCTTTCACGACGCTCTATATACGCGTACGGCTGATGTTGGTTAGGCCTTAGTCTTAGATTAGTAAGGACTTACTTAGGGATTTATGTGTAATTGTTATATTTAAATAAAATTATTATTGCCATTTATAAAAATCTCAGTCTGACATAAAATATTTTTTGTTGAAAACAACAGAATCACCAGCATTTCAGACATATACTTATAATATTCGACTTAAACTTTGATAGTTAATGCTCCATCGTGATAAGTTAGATTCTGCTGATGTCAAGGTTAGAAACTAACCCCTTATTCTTAAACGTCTTATATGCTTATAACAGCTATAATAGGTTTATAATAAGTTTATCTTTGTCCCTCATCCTGACGTTTATATTGGTAAGAAAGAGACAAAATACATTTTAACTATTCAAGTTTATAGGATTTTCTTGAATAAGTCCGTTATATTATTATTCCGTAAATACAACAGTATTTTATTGATGGTAATACACTTAAAAAATCGGGCGGACGTGTAATACAAAAACAAATTATTCGCTATTATAATGCAATATTATCATTTAAATTCGCCAAGTATCCCTTTTTGTTAGTAGAATTCCCATAAAAGTCCTCTCACTCTCACGGTTTAGTTTACGGAATAATATTGTAAGTAGTAAATTGATTTCAAAGATGTGATGATAAACTGGCCAGTTCTTTACGTTTGTTTTATTTTCTAAATTATTTTTTCAAACTAAATTAAATTTTTATTAGGATTATCTTTCACTAATGTTTTAGAGAAGAATCCTAGAATATTTAAAATACTTATTTGTATTAAAAATAAATAGTAAAGCATTAATTAATTTATTAACTTAATATGAATTTATATTACTTATAAATATTTCTTAGAATAAACTTATTATAAATTGCTGCCTCGGTGAATCAAAAACACGTTTCTAATATACTTAGAAAAATCTTAATAGCAGATCGAAAACTAAATTTAGTCGGCGAAATGTGGGTAGTATTCACCTTAACTTACACCATCTGGTAATACGAGCGTAAGCGCTGTATAAGAACTTATTGTGGACTGTAGTCAGCATAAGTACTATAGAAGGAAAGTTTTAAGTTGTAATTTATTTGGTTGCATTACAAATGACTGAAACGTTTGATATAGAAGGATAAGTTAGTTAAATCATCGCTTGTTGGCGTGTGGTTACTCCAATAAAGATAAATTAGCAGTGAATTCAGGGACAAGCTGTGCGGGGGGAAATACCTAAGGCTTCATAGTATCAAGGGGAGGCACAAAAGATCCAGCTGGGTCGAAGTGCTCTGGATCTACCAGCCCCATTAATAAGATATGATAGCAGAAAATTGACAATTGCGATAAATTTGCCTTTCTGCTTCATTAAATTTCCATATGAGATGTTTTCATGGCGGTAAAATTATGATGCCAGGCGCCATGATTCTCAACCCATGACTGTCTTGGGAAAAGTAGCACTTACTGTTTGCACATACGCTTGTAAACTTTCCTGTGTACGTGGCCGGTCTGCCATCCCCATAAACTTTTAATAATAAAGAACAACTGGCATTTGCTATCATGTGATATCAATTTATTTCTTTAAGTGAGATTTTTCAGTGTTGCTTTGGCACACTTGCAAACAATTTCCTGCAGAATGTGCCGATTTGCTGTCTTTTTCTGTTAAGTTGAATTGCCATATATAGTTTTTTTCACTCGTTCTTTTGTCGTCGTTAACATTCTAAGTCTATGGTTACCCTCGCTACCCAACTCCGCGATGATTTTATTAATTTGTTTAGCTAAATGAAATATAAAATGTGTTCTTTTTATATGTTCTGTACGTACTTAATGTGAACAATTATAATCCTACTTGTATATATAAATATATATTTACATAATAATTATACAAAACCGTGTGATATTGATACAAAACGCAACACTGTCGATAATATGTTAAAAGTTACCTCAAACGATTCCGGACCTATTCCAAAACAAAGTTTAAACCTAGTCTAAACTTTTTTCGTGATATATTCCTAGTAATAAGTATAGACTAAACTTAAACTTGGTTATGGATTAGGCTGTACAGGTTTATTTGTCTATTTTATTTATATGAAATTGTATTTTAATGTAAAGACTAAGATTTATATGTTTGGAAGTTGTTTTAATCCATTTTTCATCCAGCCAATGTACGTATTGAAATTTTAAAGCAATCCATTATGTGTCGAAAACAAATGCGTGCATTTCATTTTTATAAGGAAACTAAACTATTCTGCGAAATTAATAATATATTTTCACCTTTGGGACCTGAAACTTGCGAATATTTCAATACCAAAATAAGCCAAATCGGTTCCACTATTATCAAGTTTTTGTGAGACTAGCAAACGTGAATTCGTTTTTATGCAGAAGAGATGTGTTTTAAAAACACACTGCTAGTGGCGCTGTCCAATTTCTTCATACAAATGACAGGCTTACACAATTGCGTTAGAATGCACCAGTCGTCATTTTTGCGACAAGTCTGATACGACGTCACGATTTTATGCCATCAGTACCGAATGTACTGGATTCTGTGGTCTATAGTCAATTAAATTTGTAAATTATTAAGTTATTATCAGAAGCTTATAGGGAGTACTTTATAAATCGTAACAGGCGCCCTGATATTTGGATTAAAATAATTTCTAAATAAATACCATTAGATAGGACTGTTCAAATTGTATAAAAGTATAAAACTGGATTTTATTAATATTAACATTATTAACTTTAAACTACCGAAAGATTGAAAATCAAATATCATTGTGCGTATTTTTTGGTATTTTGTTTTTACCATCGTCCGTCCACACTTGCTGATATTAATTCTGTGGTTTTGCAAATAGCGTGACCATATTTTTTTAAATTGAGTGATCTGGCTCATATAACACAAAATTATAGTGCCTAAGTTAAACGTTGACTGCTGAAAAACACATACCCTGTGATTTCGGGGACACATACGCATGTGCGGCGCCGACACGCTAGGCGAGATTTCATACACCTCTGCGGCCAAACACGCACCATACGAACTTCAGTCTAGGCGTGTGTCAAGGAAAGGTCACTGTAAACTTATAACTTAAAGCCATACTATTTTTCCTTTTATTATTAACTTAATTTACAAACCAAAGTTCCGATCGTCGATGTATATAATTTATAAAACTTATCATCGTATTTGGTAATTTTTTTTAATCTTTTGGTAGAATGCCATAGACAAGATTTGCATCACTCAATAAAATGTTGGCAATAATGAGCAGTGCGTTTCACTTGATTTCCCATCGGTGTTATGTTGGTAATTATTAAAGTGCTTTAAAGTTGTGTGTGATTGTTGTAATACAGGGATACCAACACAAGGTGAGGGTAACTCTTGTGAAACGCTCTAGTCTATGAAAACTTTTGTTTATATTTTAAAGGCGCTCCTAGACTTGTTACTTTCTCTGTCGAAGTTATCGTTTTTTAAAAACATTAACAAATATCTTTACAAATGTCTAGGAGAGTCATTAATCAATCTGCTTGCATTTCTGCTCAAAGAATCTTATGTGAGTAATCTAATATCCACCGTTCAAATAGTGTATAATTTTGTATTTATCGAAATAAACCATATATAATGAACGTGAAAATAAAAGGTATGATTTAAGTAATTTCGAATATTTTGTTTAATTTAATCTGCAAACGATTTAATACCCATTTTGAGTGCCCTAGACAGAGTAATAAACAGCAAAACGATGGTTTATGATGATGGGATTGACATAGATTATCATGTCACATTTTGTAGGTATGTCAAGAATATATTGACGGGCCAGTGGCGTGGTCGGTAAGGTACTTGCTTTTCACGCCGCAGGTCGTGGGTTCGATTTCCACCCGAGACAAAAATTTGTTTAAATATGTCCGTTTGTCTTGTGTCTGGGTGTAATTATGTGTATATTTCCAAAAGATAAAGTATTATATGTAGTATATTACCAGTTAACTGGTTGCTATAGTACAAGCTCTGCTTAGTTTGGGATCGGATGACCGTGTGTGTTCATGTCCCACTATTTATTTATTATTATTTATATTGACAGTGGATTTTGCGTCTAGAACAAATAGTTCAATTATCCCGATGTTTATTTACCCTGAATGTATTTTTATCTCTTTCACACTACCATTGTTACGGGCCAGAAAGAGACAGAAAATATGAGTTGTCGTTTCTCGTCTTTAATAATTTGTTCTTGACGCAAACTCCAGGGCCTTTAAACAATTATATAGCGAAGCGAAAACGAAAAATCGTCGAACAAAATGTATGAGATTGACATTCACCTTCGAAATGTTACGTGACAGTCATGTCAGTCCTATACTTTTGTTCTTTACGATCGTTTGTTATTGCTTCGCTATGTAATTTGTCAGCAAAACCCTCTTGTCATATGTCAACCCCATACATTTTGTTCGATCTTCGTTATCGCTAAAATTTGACTTTATCAAATTCCTAGGTTCATTTTTGTACCATCGGCTTCCAATTTTTAATTTTAGGTAAGTAGGCAGGTGAGTGCTATAGATAGACCGTTTAACTCGCGTCTCGCCATCTGAGATACAAAGCCATAAAACATTAATTAAATCTCATAAAGAACTATTTAACCACAGATAAAAGTAATGTAAGACTATTCGTCACTAATATCCATATCACTTGATTGATCATCTTGAGGAGTCAGAATCTTGGCGATAGGTGATACGCGAGTTAAACGTAAGCTAGAACTTTTTTGCTCCGGTTTCCCATTTTTAGATTTCCACCCTTCGCCACTATGGTAAGTCCATAATGGATTTTCCAGTATGACAAAGAGGTTTGTCCACATAATGAGAGCGATACATAATTTGATTTTTGTGATGTTAATATGCCGCCATTTTGACCTAAATCTACATGGTACCTGACCCTAAAATGAAACAACATATTGGTATTTCATATTTTTATTTTTTACACTTTACGTCGGTGACCGTAAACGAATTTTACTACATCGCGTCGCTCCATCGTTTCAATTACACGTTAGAATGATACTAGAACATAAATATTTATCATACTTTATTTAAGATCAAATAGATAATCTTTTTTACACCCTAATGTAACGATATCATTTAATTTGTCATTATATTAAGCAAAATTACAACAAATTAAATTACAAAAAAATAAAACTTACATTTTATTATACTCTTAATCAGAGAGAACAATTACCTAAGCTAAAATCATTACAATTTATAAATACTTGTAACAAAAATCAAAGGAACTAAATATTTTAAATTTTCACTAAAAGTAACACAATCACAATAATGTTTATCAACTAAAAATAAGTACTGTATACCGTACATAATATATTAACTATCTTTACGTTAGTACATTTGGCTCCTGATGTCACCTATTTATTAATGAGAACACTGCTGAAAAGCTGAACATAGTTTATAAGCAGCTAACACAGAAAAGCCAGGACTTTAGTTTGCTATTTATGTTAAAATCATAATGTAAACCAAATGACTGACAACTATACGTTTATTTGTGATTATTGACAGCTTCTAGAACTATTTTTGGTTTACGAGAGTTTTTAGAACATTTTTGTTACAGATAAAAGAAATTACACCAGTGTTAGACCATAAGCTTACCATTGTACTAAGGTTCTAACACAATAACAGACTTGGAACCCAGGATAAATCAGAATTTACTATATAACGAAGTTTGAAAGCAACAACGCGTTAGGATAACCGTAGAACCATTAACGTACTGAGAGTACAAAATATTTTATATTTCCTTTAAAATATCTTATCAATTGAAGGACCTATTTTAACAAATAACAAAACTTAATTACAAAACACAATTAAAACTTTAACAAAATCACTTTAATACTGCTGAATTTGTACGAATCAGTTAAAATATTCAACATAATATTTAGGTGCAAGTCACAACACTAAAATATGGGAACTTGGTAAAGATTTTTTTTAAATTATGTGGAAGCAAGTGAAATATTAATGGTATATCTTACCCTACAACTATCAGAGTTCATTCGCAGAACACAGAAAATAAAATCAAGACTAAAATGGGTTTTCTAAAAGTTATTATTATTGTAAGTTGTACAAAAAAGAATTTTGTTATTTTTCAGTCTAGCAACAAAAAAACAATGATTTTGAGACAATTATCAAGCAATAAAATAATGCGCTGTACGTGAATCTGATACAATTTTGGCACATGTATTTACTTTTATATAGACAATCGTTTATCTAATACATGATACCTTACTCTATTATCTACATGTACGAATACAAAAGTGCGCCATTTTGAATTCAAATGTTGCCAGCGTGAAATAAACGAGAAAAAGCAATATAAAATCTGTTAAAACTATTAGGGCGCTCCCATACAAGTATGAATATTTTTTGCAAAGCTCAACAAGTTAAGTTCTTAAGAGGGGTCTTTGCAAGTGTTTTCATACATATCTGGGAGCACTGTATATTTAATCATATTAATTGTTTAATATATAAAATCCCTGTAATGATAATATTGTTAATATGAAGTGACACTATGTGTAACTATGCATGAGAATTCAACTGCGGTACTGTGTGATGTACAATATTTTTTATAAAATATAATCGTAAAGTGTTCAGTCTTCTGTTGAGAATTTTTAATGACCAACTGCTTACTCAAAAACGTTCATGGTTAAAATCGCTCTTTCCAGATAAACATTACTTAGGATTGACTTAATTATTAACCATTTAACGTTTTTCAGCATCACAAGCACTGAATACTCAATGGCTCACTTATTTACAAGCGATGGCAGATTATCTATTATCCATCTAGGAACAAGGAATAGAGTTGGGAGTCTTACATTTAGTCGAAAAAGACCCATTAGGTTACAAGATAGAGACTGACCGGGCCAGCGCTGAAAATACATGACGCCTGTGAACCCTCCAGATAACTTTCTTTTTCTTTCATGAATAGGTAGCAATCAGTAATCGCAGGAGCTTTTAAATAAGTCATTGTGTATTCAGTTATAGTCAGTTATTTTCCGATTTTCAGTAAAAACATGTTAAATGTAATTTATTCTGTAAAACGTAAACTGTAAGTAGTAGATATTAGCGTTTAAGGAAAGGATCAACAGATTTAGTTCACTATCATACAATAATATGTACAGTAAAATGACGTAACTACCTAACCACACAGTATTCTAGTGATCACTGTATACATTTGTCTAAAGCCAGATATTGAATCTTTATACTACTTTCATTATTTACTAGAATTTTGAAAGCTCCTTTTTATTTGAACATTGAGTGCAGATACATTATTTGTCTAAACGTGGCGCGCACTGTCATTTGTTTAAAAACTTAAAAACATTCATAAATTAATTTAATAAGGTGTAAACACACAATAAAGTTGGGGGATAAAACGATTAACAAAAGCAGTTTGGAAAACGTCAAAAGGATAAAAACTTTTTTATTTGATTTTAGCGCCATCTATTGGAGTGTGTTACTGTATTTTCCCAGGTATGTGTGAGCGGTGTGTGACTAGTGCGTCGCGGCCCTCATGACGTCACATCCGCGCGGCCAGCTCCCTGATTCACTTCACTAACACTACAACAATTACAAATACACTACTATTTACCATTTTAGACACAAATGTCTCCTTATTTACTGGTTAATTCAAAAATTTTATCTCATTTTATTCATATCAATAACTATTTACATTTAAAAATTGTCATATCATCGAATTATAAACTATATTACGAAATATTTTACAAACTTTGGTGAAATGCAGAAGTGAATTTGCACGTATAACGTATTATATCTACATTACGATCACTATGAAAGAAAATTAACGCAAATATTTAATTAAATATTAAGAAATTATAATACATTATCTAGAAATAGGGAATGTAACGGAATGTGTTAACAATAATGAAATTCGGAATGTCTTAACGATAACAATCACAACACCTTTCATACTTATTGCACTCCTTCAAAATAAATATCACTTAGTACGCGATATTAATATACATTTACAATATTAACACATCTTTTAAATATAAATTTAACTAATTTTAATGTGGACGTCGCCGGCCGCGATCTCCGGAGATTCATATTCACTAATACAATTACTATATCCGTAAAACTGTCACTTTTCTAGTGTATTCCAAGTAAAGTATTAATAAAACAATCGCGGCCTTATTCTAAAACGAAGTTTAAGTTTATTTCCTACTAGTGCTAGGCATTTGCTTAACAAGGGCTGCACAAACCAAGTTTTGGAATAAGACCGTAGCAGTTTACACGGCTCCTGGCTACCGTCAAGTTATTTAAGCGAGTTTTAGGTTCCAATCGAAATGTTACACACGTGGCCGAGTTAACCTCAAGTGATACACGAAACAACAAAGTACCTAGTCTGTAATGTCGCGGGAATAGAAAAAAAGTACATTGGTAATAGTGTGTCGCGGTACTCTTTTCTATCCCTGAGAATTACAGCAATTGAGAAGTAACAACAGCTTCTCAAGATGTAGAAATGTTCTTAGAAACGTATCACTATATGACCGACCACAAAATATGTATAAATTAATTTCTAAAACACACAATTAAGATTATTTACGAGACTTTATAATACACTAACTAAATTCCAGTTTTAGTCCATAAAAGATAGAATAATAGCTCCCGTAGAGACCGCGAGGGGGCGGTCGGAGCGCGCCGTGGGTACACTTATCATTTGTCTAACGTTTGTAGGTACATGTGGGGAGCTAGTCCTGTCCGTTGTGGTGCAGCAGAGCGCGCGTGTCGGGCGGGTGCGGAGGGTGCCGCTCGCGGTACGCCTCGCCTTCCTCGTCCGCTGAGTTCTCCTTGGACCTGTCGCTCTTGCAGTCCTCCTCCTTTGTCACACCTGACAGCGAATCCAGAGCCATCGGCATCGACTGGTACAATTCCCGCGCTTTATCGCTCGGCGGCAACAGGTGCAGCATGTTCAACGGCATCGGAAACCCTGGTGGGAAATCCGGGTAGAATCCCTGTGGGAACGGGTTGAACATCGGGTTGGAGCCGATGTCCGGCTCCGAGCTCGCTGGCCGCTGGCCCGAGCCCTGGTGGTCGTCCTTGTCGTGATGCTTGTTCGGAGGCTGGTTGTTGTTGTTGTTGCCGGAGTTGAGGCCGAGTACGTCGAGTGGTCCGCCGATGCAGTCCTTGCGTAGCTGCTCCAACTTGAGGCTCTTCCCGTACTTGCCGCGCACGTACATGAGCAGCGAGTTGTACGGGATGCCGAAGATGCGTGAAGCCTGGCTCGTCGTCATCTTTTTGTTCCACACGTGCTGCAGCGCCTCTGTCAGCTCGGCGTTCGTCCACGAGCGAGGCGGGCCCCCTCGCGGCGCGCTGTGCTGACCCTTCGGCCGCCCTGCGGAATAATACCATACGTCAAAAGTTTATACGGTTTGGCGTTTCGTGTCGAATACCATAGATGTTTGCCAACTAATTACATAACGAAACGACATGGCTGCGGGCGCATTCCTATGATTTACGAGCGGCAAAGTGCACGACATGTGCCGTGTGCCACCGCGACCGACGGTATTACGCGAGTGCACCATTATCTAATAACCGTGGTTCAGCTTCGGCTAAGCCATAACCGTACCGAGCGAGCGAAATGAGCGGGTTGCGGCGACATTTTGTTGGCGGCGATTTGTCATTAATTCGATACGAGCACGCGACTATTACGACAGTTTGTCAGAAAGAAAAGCGGACATGCATACGCCGGCGACGTCGCCCCTAATTTTATAGTTTTATAATTTCAACGGGGCACGTTAACTCCGTTCCGATCAGATAGAGAACGTCTTAGGAATGATATTTTATTATGGAAATAAGGTTTTCTTTTAATATCTGAAGGATCACGCAAGCGTTATTGGAAATTAAAGACAGTTTCGATTGTGTTCGTTAGTTGGGCGAGGCTGTCATCCAAGGTGCGTCTCAGCGCTGAACACTGTCGCTAATCGATCGCAACTATTGTGTGCCGGCGGCGACCAGCACTGAGACTGAGCGCAACATTCAAAGCATACGTTAGACTCGCCGTCTGTTCTGTTCCCCTACGAGATATGATATCTGATCGTCTTAATAAACATTTGCTGGGAAACAATGGACATTTAACATTCGCTCGGCGTTCGTACTCGATCTGTGTGTGATGGGGATGCGAGGACGCAGTTAGTGCATTATTCTGTTGCATTGTGTGCTAGCAACTGGTTCTCGTTCGCTTCTAGTTCATTGATAAGAGACTACAGTTCTGTTTTAATGAGCTATTAGAGTTACTTCTTAGATATTTTAATGAAGAGACGTAGACAGACTAGATTATGTTAAAAACAAACCTCATTCTATATAGCAGGCACTTTAAACGCTGTAACCATACTGTACCTACACCGAATGGCCTTTGTGTAATCTATTAGGACTTTACGGAAAATAGGATTCAAACCATAGCTTTGAATAATATTCCGCTGTAAGTAATGAAAAATCAACTAAATAGAAAGGGCGAGGCGAGTCTAAAACACATTAAAAAAATCAAAGGTCTTGGTATCACCATAAGTCTTTCAAACGTAGTCTTCATCAAAGACGAAACGAGACTTCAATAAATGTTTAATAACAAATAGCAAAAGCAGCCGCAGCATATCGGTATCGATCCCCAATCGTACCCACATGTTGTGTGAATTGTTTCATCACCGTTGCTCAATATCGGTGAAGGAAAACATCGTGATAACCAGCATGTCTAAGAACTAATCATTTAAGGACGAGTGACAGCTACGAACCTGCACTTGGCCAGTTTGAGTGGATTAAGGCCTAAACTCTCTCAACTCTTAAGACAGTTGAGAGAAGAGTGTCCGTGCCCAGCTGTGGAACACTAAATAGAGTCGAAGTGACCAAGTCGCGTTAAGGTTTCACTGCCAATGACTTTTATTTTAACTATTTTATCATAAACTAGCGGACCCCGCAGACGTCGTCCTGCCCGGTAAAACAGTGCTATCTACCGGGTCCGAAAATAGATTACTACCCACACTGTACCGAACACAGTTATAAGAATGCATAAAAATCGGTCAAGCCGTTTCGGAGAAGTTTTTACTATTTTTCTCTACGTAAGAACCATCCTCATACTTTAAGGCATATTCTAAAAAATGAATTAGCGAAATCGGTTCAGTCGATCTCGAGTTATGCGCTTACCAACACATTTGGCGATTCATTTTTATATTATAGATATTATTGAAATTCTAAAGACTACACAGGGTCTATCTCTGTCTTCAGACTTCTGTAACCACAAGGTAGGTACTTACATTTCTTTTTGACATTAGTAAACATCTGCGCGTCTAACTGTGGCCCACGATGATCGACATCCATCAGGGGGTACATTTTGTGCTCCATGCCCGGCGGGAACAGACCCAACGGTGAATCCATACCGAACACTGTGGACAATCAGAAATACAGTTAATACAACACACATTTTTAAAACAAAAATGATACCTAATCTAGTTTAAACTACTTTTATACTTGTCTTCTGATTCTTACTTAATATTATAAATGCAAAAGTAACATTGTCTGTCTGTCGCGTGTTCACGCCGAAAGTACTGAACCGATTTCGATGAAATTTGGTATGGAGGTAGTTTGAGACACGAGGAAGGACATAGGATAGTTTTTAAATGACTGCACAAAAAGAGGTTATTGATTTTCAACGATAAAAGATATACGCGCAGGCAGAGCCGCGGTCGGTTAGCTTGTAAAAGAGGTAGGTAACTGTCTGACTGACATTATAAACAGCCCAAACCGCTGTATCTAGAGATTCTAAATTTCCGTGTGAGATCTAGGAGTGCTCTAAGAAATGTTTATCCAAACCTCATCTCTTATGGGGGTAAAATGGAAAAGCTAGTTTATATAAAGAGAGGCTAACACGCCGATTTTCTTAGCCCTAAGGGCAGCCTGTCTGGAGAGTTAACTCCACCTTACAGAATATCTACACGTAGTGTAATAACTTTTGGATCTAAGTAAGAAAGCTAGGCCCGTCGACATTTATATTACAAGTTAGGCGACGCACAATTGACGCCTCTGGTGTTGCAAGCGTACGTAGCCAATGGTGAAGTCTTACCATCAAGTGTGCCGTATAAATAATGTTTCAACTTGGAAGTAAAACATCTAGATTTTCCCTACCACGTTACAAGATTAGTTCATCTACTCGAAACTAGATGGCGCTACTTGTATGTTGCGAGCGTTAAAAATAGAATGTCAAGGAATGTTAAGCTTTCTCTGCTTCAAGTAAGTACCTAGCAGATAGGTTTATTTTCTTACATCGCATGATTTTAAACGCGTTAGATTTTTATGATTTTACACATATAAACACAGGGACATTGGATAATTATTTAATTCCACTGGTATTTTCTCAACGAAATACAGTCGTATTCGATTTTGTGACAAAGGGGCGCAGTTTATAATGGAGAATCGAGAGCTACAAGATATAAGATGTATGTAAATACTCGTCTGGTGTCGCCGTCCGCTAATCGAATGCGATGCGACAAATCGATACTGCTCGCTGGTTTATTGCTACACTTTTGTTTTACTCTTTAGATTTTATGGGTGCCTAGTAGATAGGTAGGTACTTTTATTTTTCCTGCTCCTCTGAAAGAAAGGCGAAATTGATTGGTTTAATTCATTCTATAAGTTACATTCGATTTCCAATACATTATATAACCTATTTCTAGATTTGATTTCTCATCGAAAGATTTGAATAAAAAAAATGGAATTTAAAAATTTTGCATTTTGACAAGATCGAAAACTTTTTTGTTTTGAGGAAATCGTACAAGGGGTAATAAGGTAAGCCTACCTAACAGCGCAAGCATTTGCCTGATTTAAAAAAATAATAATTAAAAAATATATTCACTTAAATATTTACCCCCGTATTCATAAACGTTTTTTAAGCTTATTATACCTAAAATAGGTTTATAATTCGTTTGTCTTTGTCTGTCATCTTGACATTTATACTAGTAAGAAAGAGAAGTCCATTTTAACTAAATAGTTTCATAAGATTTTTATAAATAAGGCCATTAGTATAGTGCCGTCAGTTAAAGATTAGGAATAAGTTCGCGACGGCATAACTAACTAAAAAAATATACATAAGCGGGATGACGAAGTTTTATAAAAATATGATAAACTGAAAGTTGAAAATATGCACTGGTGATTTCTTTAATCACATGAGCTCGTTAGGGGCCAGAATTAGGAATAAATGATTATACTTTATACCTGTACTAACTTCCGCCCGCGGCTACGCCCGCATGGTGTTAGGATAAACATTAGCCAAGTGTCAGATATAGAAACCTTTATAAATTTTTTTTTATTTGTTATTGGTGGAATTCCTTTCACCCCTTTAAAGGGTGAGTTTTAAAAAATCCTTTCTTAGTGCACCCCTACACTCCATATGAAACCTATGTGCCAAATTTGGAGTCTGGGCTTGGGTTCTGCGTTGATATTTCAGTCAGTCAGTCAGTTTCTTCTTTTATATATTTAGATTTAAGATAATATTCTAAAAAAAATAGATTTTTGTAGATACTAAAAATACTAAAAAGTACTAAAAAGGTTTAAAAAAAGATCATGTGATTCATTCATGAAACTTTTGAAAAAAAAAATTGCGTTCTTTTTTAATAGCACCGATTATAGATTCACTTACAATAATGTTTAATAGGTATAATTTGCTCCTGTATATTATATTATCTTTACTATAGCATCAGCAGAAATAAAATAATTTCCATTTTGCCATTGTAAAATTTAAATTAATATGTGAGTTGCTCTGTTACTAAACGTTTGTATAAAACGCCGACGCGACGTCGGACGCCATTTTCAACAGACTTCAAAAAAAAAATTGGTTGCCTGTAAATTCGGTATACGGGCGAAAGTTTTACGTGACAACGACTTTGAGTGGTAAAATAATTTTAATGTGAATATTCATTCGTATAGTAGGAAGAAGGATGAAACATAGTTGAGTGGGAGAGAGACGCAAGGCATTCGGCGGGCCTCTCTCTCGTTCGGTGACTCATCGTAACGTTACCGAGCGTTACACTTTTTCATAAGTGCCTCCCAGCCGCAACCTAATTTAAGACGTTGTCACGTCAAAAGAAGGAGGTTCTTAGTTCTGTATGTTTTTTCTACAAGTCCACTTCCTCCTTAAAACCTATTATTGAGTTGATATATTATCACTATTGAGATATTTGCGGCTGTCAAAATAAACAAAAATAAAAATGAGAAAACGTTATGTTTTTTAATTTTCTTTTGTGGCTTTGGCAACAGATGTTGCATTTGCAATTCTGCCAATATCTGTACAGTGAGGCAATACGATTTAACAAATCTAAGAAGTACCTTTTGACGTTTCACTGTATTGAATTAAATTAGCTTTATAGAGGCGTAATTCACACTATTTTTATTAGCTTTCCTGTAAAATAATTGAATTAAGAAGCTATTTTTATTTTAACATAATAACAAACAATTTAAAAAATAAAAATAAAACAAGGTGGAACGAACAGTCCTCCACAAACTGAGAGGGTGTACTCAGCTCCTTAATTAGAATCAATTTTTCAGGACCTTCACTAAAAAAAAAACTTATTAAGGGTTCCTTAAAGCACGATTATTGAATAATAAAGTTCCTGAACTCATTCTATGTACCGATCAGCTCAGTATAATGTAGGTAAGCATTTCATCCGAACATACCTTAGTTTATCTACATAGCGTTAGAGAGTTAGAGAGTACTTATAACTTCTCTGTAAGTGACTTTTGCTCACAAAAACTTTGGTATCAAGAAATACTGTACAGTAAAAGCCCTTCAGTGTCCCACGGTTGGGCACGGGTTTTCTTTCAACTCCTCAAGAGTTTAAAGTGTTTAGGCCTTAATCCACACACGCTGGCCAAGAGCGGGTCTCGATGTCATTTATCCTTAAATGATAAGTTTTTAGATATTCCGGTTAACCTCACGATATTATTCACCCGATATTGAGGGACTGTGATGAAATAATTCACACAAAGATGTGCTGGCACGACAGGGCTGCTACCAATTTCAAGACTGAAGCCGATACCGCTTCCCCACCGCTCCCCTGCATGTACCTATGTGGTCACTTTATTTAACATCCATCATTACCTTCAATCCATTTAAAAACCCTAATCTGACACACATAAAAATCCCATTAAATCCGACTAGTTTATTTAAATCCTGATTCGTATTGCCTATTTTATGGCGCAAGCGCAACTCGATTAAATAATAACACTGTTTACTGTGGTAAAGTGGTAAACTTAATTACGCATTATTGTTGCAATATCCTTCAGCTATTGAGCATCTGACAATAATAATTAAACTTTTAAGAATAATTGAGTTAAGTGATTTTTATTATTATTTTCTACTATAGCAAATACCGCCTTAGATGACTAAAGGATTATGTATTACCGTAGAGCAAAATCGGTTTACCCTGTTACTAGAAGTTATTTTTCTGGTGAGGTTTTATTTGAATTAGTACCTAATAACACAGATAATTCTGCAGAAAGGACTGCCCTCCACAAACTGATAGGGTGAAATGCTTAGGTGGTAATTAAGGTTTTTGTCTCCACACGATGACGGTTAAAATTACAAAATTGTTCAAACTTTTGAAGTTTGAACAATTTTGTAATATTAAAATATATGTTATAACTGACCATTGAAAGACTATTTAAACTTAACTGAAAATTTGCTGTCGCATATAACGTTTCTGACTTGACCATGTTAATTTGGGATAAGAAAATTGGATCTTTCGATGTGTATCATCTGACGTAAATAAGTATTTAATCTTTTGAGTAATCTTATGACTTTACGGATATCAAAGAATACTTGTTTTTTTTTTCAATTAATTTAAATTTAAATACCTAGGTTCTATTCAACATAGAGCCTAATTGCTAAGTTGTTAGATACAGTTTTTGCATAGAAGTGAAGCTCGTTTAGTTATTATCGAAAGATAATGGTAATTTCACGTACGGTTAGGTTCATCAGCTTTACAAAATATAATCGAAATCAAACCGCTCATCGTAATCATCGCATTTACCGAAATGTCACTTTCGAAACAAAATCGACTTAAGTCGAAAGTTACAAAAGATTAATCTAATTTAACGTCAAATTTAAAAATGAAATAATCGAAATAATTTGCGTACCTATATTTCGAAACGCTATTACAGTAGACAATGGGTTTGATAAAATATATTTTAGTGCATAAGTTTAGGCCATTATCGTTATGAATATTCCGACGCAATTTCTTGTAGAATAGCGTAAATCTTGCGGTCAATTAGTCGTAGCGGAGTCGGCTCGCTTGACGCTTTCTAATTCCGGTGTCGGCGGGACCCCTTCAGAGAACTATTCGACCATAAACAATGATTTACGAAACACACCCGATAAACAGATACTCACAGTACTACGTGAGCACTGCTGCCATTCGTTCCGACACTTTTTCAACGATTTTTCACAACGGAACTTTTCAGATTTGTTTTCGCAATATGGTTATCCTTGATCGGCACGTTCCGGTCGCGAAACGATTAACTTCGTTGAAGCGCACCGGACACCAAAGTTTTCGATCGATCGTCCGCCGCACACCCCATATGAAACGCATCGAAATCGAAAGCGAAACTTAGTTTGCAACTCGGCTCAACCCTTTCGCGGTCATGTGTACACAACTTGTCAAACTTCACCCTGTTCATTCAGAGGAAAGTTAAGGCACCCTCTCTCTCGCGCGTGGGTCACGCACGTGTTGTTTCGTCTCACCCCACACATGCGTAACCCTGTAACCCGCCGGAGTTGGGAAGACTATGGCGTGGTGTGCGTTAGGGGCTGCAGTGACTGTCTCATTCAAGTCGGGTAGCAGTGTGCAACCACGTGACGTGATGTTTACGTGCTGAGGGTTCCATTCATTCGGCTGTGAGGCACACACGGCGCGGGCGGGGCGGCCGTGTGTGGGAGTCGCCGCGAGTTGTCTACGGTCAGGCAACCGCGCGTGCTCGCTTTATTTTGCAACGAGATTTACAACTATAACTGTAAATTAACTTTATCAAGCGAGCCCGATCTAGGTCGTATGGAATCAGCATTAATTATCGCTTTAATCTAATACCGATGTCGACCGTACGTACAATAGATCACATGATAGATAGCCGCTCACGCCAAGGATACGAAAGCAATAATATCGCGGGACGAGAAACGCCATAACTATTATAGAACACACCGTAACTGGGTTAATCTATTGTTTCAGTGAAATATACGATATAATCGATGTAGGGAACAATTAAAGAGGAAAGAAGTCTAGGTCGATGCGATGCGCAGAGACTATCCTTGCATTGTTCGCAGAGATCGCGTGTCCAGTATAAGTCCCCATTACATAAATAATATGGGGTGTAAATACCGTCGATTGCCCATAAAGGCAACTCAATATTTATAATACTTGTAGACCTTGAGCACTGCTGATTATCATTGATAACAATGGCCTCTTACTTATGTTGCTTGAAACCTAATGTTTTGTAAAATTTAAATAGACTAAACTACATAATTCAAAGAGGTGTACAATAAATTAGACGAACACATTTTGTTCATGTGTGAAACTTAATTAAGTTAGTTTCACAAAGCAGACAGTTGTAGTCTGAGTGACGTGTGCAAGAGCCTCACATCGGCCGCTCACACACGCTTGGGAAGTTTATACACAAATGAATTACTAGCTACTAACGCGATAATTTCGTAAACTCATTCATCCAATTTTGCTTTTAACTATTGAAATGTATTTTCGTTAACTTTCCATGCCCGTGTGAAGCTGTAGGACCCGCTTTCTATTGTTTCTGAACGAGCATTCGAAATGAGTCGTTCATTGTCTATGCGCTCGGATACCATAAATGGGATTTTAATACACAAGATATCGTTTTTGTAAGTACAGTGCGATTCACTTACGAGTGGGGTTCCCTGTGGGTTATGTTGGCAGAATACATTCAAACTCTTGTCAAGAACACGAATTAATCATTGGGTAGATAGATTTATTAAATGCTAAAGGACAAAGGAACACCTTAATAAAACACACTTTTTCTCTTCATTATTTTGAACATTATACCTAGTTTATGTAGACAACTCTAATTCACTATTAGTTTAATTAAACCCTGTAACGAAACTGTGTTTTGCGCCGATATATTTTATAATTCTGCAACGATGTGGTCTACGATGGAACCTTCGTCTTCCCAATATACCGTATATATTCACTCGTGTTATAAATGAGTTTCGGTGAAAATGGCAGTAAAATGAGGCTCCGTTAACCATTAAGGAGCTCCTATTCCGACTCACACTGTTAAATAGTGTCACCAGACATCGCTACGCAACACAGCAGGAATGATTGGCGGTGCGGCTTTGTTGGTGATTGGTCACTAACCACGGCTGAAGCCTGTGAATCTTAACACGTGGTCCCCGGGTGGTGCAAAACAGGTGATAGTACATGGTGGTGGTATTGACACCTGTTTTGCACCACTCAGGGACTACGTGTGAAGATTCAGATTGAAGGTGCACTCGCACGAAGATGACTCAGCCCCCAATTCAACCACATTACTACTACGTATTTTAATTGAAGAATCACGATTATTTTTGCAGGATAATGTTTAATTCAATTCACAAACGCAATGTTATTCTGTCGGTCAGGATAACTTGTAAAGAGGTACCTAATAAAAGAGGAAAACGAATTACTTACCTAAATATGTTAATAATGAATTGTGTATTGTTTACCATTAAGTAAAATGCTCATTCATGGGCAAAATGATAGTTTTAAGTGGATCTGTGTTATATCTGGGTCCCTAGACAAAGTCACATAGCGAAAGTTCAAAAAGAACAAAATGTATGGGATTGACATAAGATTGTCACGTGACACTTTGAAGTTGTCATTTTGTTCTTTCGATGTTTCGTTATCGCTTTCGTATGTGATTAGGTCTATGGGCCCAGTACCTATAGTCAACGATTATTAGTACGATTACGAGTGTTTTTTAATTTTCACTTACGATTGGTAGAAAAAATTACTGTTTTAATAAACTGTAACTTTTTCTTTATTTTTTTGGAACTGGGTTAAGCGGGCTTGCGATGTTATTATTTATTAATCGTATATTTAAGTTAACAAGCAATTCATAGATCAATTGAATGGAAAAATAGCGAATGAGACCCAAGAATGAAAGGAATGAACTGTATTACCTTAGTACGAGATGTCAACACGAAAAAAGTTTTTGAATACTAGTTTAATATCAATAACACGTCAAGGTGATGAGTTGAAATACAAAAATATCTATCTACTACTATTTTATTGCAGGTACCTAGTTAATTTCCAATTAACTTTAACTTTCTTTTTAAATAATGTTTTTTGAAATAACAGTGATAAGTTCATAGTAGTTTTCAAAACCTTTTTTCGTACTATTATGTGAACTGCATGATACAAATGCGTTTATTTTAGAACTTTAGTTAACTATAAATAGTGAAGCTTACTGTTACTGCTTGGTGCAAGACTCACTTTCACCATACGTTTTAGTTTAGTACATTATAACTTTCAATATTATCATATGATATTGTGAATACCTATTTTTGGGGCAATGGATCGTTTCGTAGAACATATTTTACTTGTATAGTCTTAAATAGACTTTGTCTCTTTTTTACTAGTATATATGTCAAGATAGCAGACAAAGACAAACGAATTATAAACCTATTTTTGATATAATGAGCTTATAAGACGTTCATGAATACGAGGTTTACTCATAATTATTTATTGTACACGAAATCAATTACATAGACACTTTTTAAACTAGAAACAACATTAGCGTGTGTTTAAATATGTTTTAAGTTACATAAACATTATTGTTGTATGTAATAGATGCAGAAAGCGGTTGAGTGTTTGATTGAAAAAAAAATTGGTACTAGCAGCGTGTTTAAAATATATTTTTTGTTCTATAAATTAAATACAGCTTAGCATACAGACTCTTACAGCATGTGATAAAAATACTTAAGTCACAATTTCATTATTTTTCCAAAATTGTGACGTTATTATTTGACGTAAGTAGGTTTTATTTCAGATGAACATTATAATAATATTATAATAGGACATTAACACACACGGCATCCTATTAGCATGAAATTTTCGGTGAGCCGTCAAAGACGGTCGAGCAAATACCTTAGTAAATATTTCATAGATTAATTTATAACGTTTGATAATTATATAAATGTCTTCAAACTGATTGTGATATTTGGTTTTGAGTGAAACTGTATTTGATATCAACAAAAATAATGTCTGTGTAATGTACAAATTCGATATACAACGTGGGTCTGTGATACAAAATAAAGTTTAACTTTGATAGATCTTATTTATTTTCGTTTCCAAGCTACTGTTACGTATGTAATCTACCATGTGGAATGATATCCATCGATTGCGGTCGACAATCGATTCGGTGACTAAAACGAATAAATAAAAAATCGATACGCTTTATAATCGAGTGTTAGCGACTTTCTCTGTGAACTTAACAAAAACATGCATTGTAATTTATATGAAATTAGTTCGTTGCGTAATTTTAAAATTGGATATTAATAGAATACGGATGTTTCATTCTATTAGCGATGTAAAATTAATATGAAATTGGTGTTTAGTTGCGCACACGCAGCGGGATACTTTTATTAGATTACAATGTATAAAGTGAATTGAAAATAAGTTTTGTAGATTACGGTAGCCAGGATAGATTAATAATGTAGGTAATACAAGTATATTATACGTTTAAATTTCGTGTTTATAGCCAATATCTACCGGTACATTGATTGCAAGTTGATTGTTTATTGGTTTTCAATTAGAGGTTGGGTAAAGTGTAGATATATTGTTATAGCTTCAAATTAAATACTTAGGCTTTATGTAATTTACTTTATTATATATTTATTTATATAACTGCCTCATGGCAGTCTAGTTTCCAATGGTAAGCGTGATTGATTAATAACCGCATATTTTTTTTTTTTTATAATGCAACGTAGCTAATCTAACAGTGACAAAACTCATTTTATAAAAATTTGCATTTACGACGTTATTACATCAGAGGGGGACCTACGATTTAAGTACTTGTACCTTTCTGCTAAATTGAAAAAACATCTTCCTAGGACAAGTAGGTACTTTGTGGGATTTCTTGAGTGAATAATTATTACTTCTTTTTAATACAGGGTGGAAAGGACAGCCCACCACAAACTGAGAGGGTGTGTTCGGCTTCTTAATTAGAATAATTTTCCACATGGTAATTTGCAAAAAAAATGTTTATTTTGTTTTATTTCATTTTAGAATCAGTACTCTGTAGGTACCTTCCGATTTCTGGAGAGCGGTCCCTTCCACCCAGTATAAAATAAAGTCGCTTTCTCTCTAACTTTTTTTAGATTACCTCTGGTATATTTTAAGATTTTTAAACTCATTTAACCCTTACTTATAAATGCGAAAGTAACCCTGTCTGTATTTTGTGCTTTCACGCCACAACTACAGAATCAATTTGGATGAAATTTGCTATGAAGATAGTTTGAGACCCGGGTAAGGACGTAGTATAGTTTTTATCCAGACTGCACAAAAAGAGGTTAATGGTTTAGCGCGATAACCGACATACGCGCGGGCCTCAGTTGGAAAGCTATAGGCCGACCGTTTAACTCGCGTATCGCATAATTCGCATATCGCCAAGATTCTGACTCCTCAAGCTGCACAGACAGTGATGATGATTCAAGCGATATGGATATAAGTGACGAATAGTCTTACATTACTTTTATCTGTGGTTAAATAGTTCTTTAAGAGATTTAATTAATGTTTTATGACTTCGTACCTCAGATGGCGATACGCGAGATAAACGGTCGGCCTATAGTAAAACGTACTCGTACACACGGTTACAAATCAAGCTATACATAACCAATATAAGCTGACCTCCTATACTATACGTTTCAAATAAGAATAGGACTGGACTCGCGGCTAACTTTATACCAAAAACCAAGCGAAAGTAGCGCCAGCACAAAATGTCAAACCACAAACAATAATATTATTTTGAAATGTATGGAAAAATGATTTATTTAAAAACTTTACACAAGTATGTAGTCACAAATGCAGCTACCTACCTAAGTAAATTTACGCGCTAGGATACCACAAACTTGCACATAAATTCATATACCTTAAAACACACGTTTGAACTTATAACTCCGATTTTAGCCGTCGGAAGTTAATAAAATATGTTCGTATTTAAATATTCGACTCCAAATGTCCAATCTTACTCAAAAGGCAATTAGATATACCTACGCATTTTTATTATTTTTCATCTAGATGTGATTATAATATCAAACAAACATTTTTGCTCACTGTACTAAACAATGTGAAGTTGTTGCGCATTCCAGTCCAAGATGGCGGATTCCCAATCCTATTCTTATTTGAAACGCATAGTACATACAATGCGAGCTCAGCTTATATTGGTTTTGTAACTTGATGTGTAGTAGTGTAATCGAATTTAAATAAGATTTATCTTATCAGGTATTTAGACATCTTTTCATTGTAATATCAAATTGTTTCTTTACAAACGTTATGTAAATCATTTTAACGAAGTGGAAAGTGTGCAATTATAAATTAAATACCTACTTTATTATGTTATCAAACAGTGATGTCGGTGGATAATGGAGAGAATGTTCGCCTCATATTGGTTAGCGTAATGCGTTCAGGATGTTTTTTTGGTGTAAATAGGTACATAATTAAACACGTATGTTGTGAGCAGCGGTGGCGCAGCGGTACCACGCTTTGGGAATACGTCGTGGGTCCGATTCCAGATCGTGCCCACACATCTTTTTGTGAATTTTTACATCACCGCTGCTCAATATCGGTGAAGGAAAACATCGTGAGGAAACCGACTTGTCTAAGAACTAATCATTCGAGGACATGTGACATCCACCACTGGGTACAGGTCTTCTCTAAACCATCTTATGAGTTGAGAGAGTTTAGGCTAATAATCCACATAAGATGGCCAACTGCAGGTTGGTGGATGTCAGAATGACATGCCCTCGAATGATTATTTCTTAGACATATCGGTTTCCTCTTGATGTTTTCCTTCACCGATATTTTGAGGAGCGGTGCTGAAACAGTTCACTCAAATATGTGTGACGACCGGGAATTGAATCCGCGACCTTAGGTATATTTCTCCACCGCTGCTCTATGCTAGTTGCTGTAGGTACTCGTATGTAGTTTGTTTGAAGACAATAATTTACCTATAAAGCCCAGGTGCACCATTATCTAATCCAATGATTAACCAATAAACGTCCGATTTAGAATTGAAGTTATTACTTAATTTTGAATTAAAATTAAGTCATATAACTATTTCGTAATATACTGCTCGAAACAGTACTAAGAAATAAAGGATGTCATGGCAGTATTCTCTGTAATTTAATTACAAATTACACAGGTTTATTTATCTGCGTCTGCGCATGTGAGTCATCATGTGAGTAATAATGGCGGACAAAGCACCGCTCGCCTGTGTTACCAGGTAAACATGATTTGCCTATTTTGGGGAGACTCTAAATAATTACTCAACAAGCATTAATTATGAGAAAATTGATGTACCTACGAAGGTAATATTTATGCAATATAAGTATTTAAAATAAATTACATACGACGGAACTCGATAAAAGTGTTGTAGGTATATGTCTAGCATTATTTATATAGATTAATTTTTAAGTTAGTGTCCACATCTCCAATCTACATTTTAATAGTACTTTTAAAGAATTGAAATTCACCAATCCCGAAATCTTCCGAACTACTTGACTTAGGATAATAAAATTCGACTATTTCCCGCCATGTTAGTAAATAGGTTATTAACTACTTTAACATTTTATACTTTTCACGCAAAATTACTGGAAGGAGTTCGATGAAATTTAGCAAAGAGTTCGATTATAATCTGGAATAACAATACCAAATCCTATGCTAAAAATGCTAGTTCTAATATCACGCGGGCGGAGCTGCGAACGGAAGCTTGTCATTCATATGTTTTGCCAATTTTTTGGTGCTATTATTCTATAATCTACTTACATAAGAATAGATACATACATAGAAATGTGTTTTGTCTCATATCTTTTGTTATTGAAGGTATCTATGTCCTTTTTATGACACTTCGGAAGTACATAGGTAGAGATTTCATATTTTGGATTAAACAAGGACTTCTAGATCCTTTCCTGGCAACACTGTATCTCTGCCAATGATTTGCGCGGTCAACCGCACTTGTAAATGCAATTTTAAAATCGATCTAAACTTTTTCTCTTTCCAATATCAATAACTTTCATTTCTTACAAACATAATATCTTATTATATGCAAAATTAAAGACCTAGATAAAATAGACTAGACTCTAGACTATAAAAAGGTCTAAATAGCCACATAATGGGTATTAGAATGTGTTCCTGTAACATTTATATGTAGTATATTACCAGTTATCTGGTTTTCATAATAAAAGCTCTGCTTAGTTTGGGATCAGATGGCCGTGTGAGGTAATGTATTATTTATTATTTGCCAATAACCTTAAAGATATGCAATAGAGTGCGACCTACTTTTTTTAATCCTAAAATAGCTTGTACTTGACCATAGTAAATTCTGTTTTGAAGAGGATTGGCCCCGACTTTTTTATGGGACTTGACCCACCACTGCAGTCCCGCCCCTGCTACTCTTAAAGCTAGGTTCAACAGCGGCGCCGTAAAGAGACTCGGAATATGAACCCGTCCGTAAACTGTCTTGGATCCCGCATGAATATAATAAAAAGGAATAGGAGGAGTTGGAAAGTTAGATTGTACATATCCCTCCAGGCAAAGCGGGAGAGAGTACCTACCTATAGAGAAAAAGAGAGGAATCCAGAATCCGGATTTGAATTTTTTTTAAAACAACCAATGCATAGTTAATTTACGTTTGATTCATATTTAATGATTACATAGCTGTCATGCCAAAAAAGGTTTGCATCTTAATTACTGGCCAGTAACAATGAAACAATCGATTTAATTTAATTCACTTACAGCCAAAGTTTATGTTTAGAACTGAACTCAAAAGTATCACGGAAACGGTTTTCCAATCTTGTTTTTGTCGTTCAATCTCGGAAGTCACGTACACAAAACATGTATTCAGTAATGTATGTATGGATGTGGTCGCTACCACCAAATTGTGGTTACGTCCCTTTGTGTGCGCCCGAAACTTTGTAATCACAGGATCGTAATCTGATTTCGATTTCATACCAAACTTTTTGTGGCGGTAAAAAAGTAAAGTCTACTTTTAGACCTCAAGTCCTTTAGTAAAATTAAATGTATAAACAAACTTTCGAGGGCTTAAAGTTGTTTTCTTTGAGTCCAGTCAAAATAAAACATGTGGATTACTATAGGTACAATTACTCCGTAAGTTCATAGTGTTAAGATACCAAATTCAATTTGTCTTTAAATGGGTTTTTAGTGATGGTATACGTGTGGCACTCTTGCAAAAGATTTCCATTAGAGAGTGTGACTTGTGTGTGACGACCTGTCATTCAAAAATAGGCTACATTGGTGTGAGATTAGGAATGCCTTTCTATCTAGATGAAGTCTTAAGTAAGAATTTAACTAAAGGAATAGATAGCGAATAATTCTGCCGTCTCTTCGTCGTATTTACGTGGTAATTTATATCAATGGTTGCTACAGTATGCTTAAAGTTTAAAGCAACAACCAATTTGTGCAATGGACAGACTGATTTTGCTTTTCCTGTCTTCTTTATGTCTCTACCGGTGTGCGGTATTATGTTTTTTGCAAAAATCATTCAGTTCTCAGAACTATTTAGCGGAATGTCGTGTATACCAGCAGTGCCAAGCTGGAACTCGGATATGGAGTAATTCTATAGATTCGTTCACAAAGCGCGACGTGTTCGCCGAATTTATGTATCAATCGAATTTTCTGTTGCACTCGTTTTCGTGAGTACAATTTTAATTGCTTTCCAAAGTCCATTCGTCGCTCGATTCCCATGACGGCCGCTGTGAAATTGACTAGCACACGTAGATGCATGACATGTAGTTTTTTAGTTAAGTTTTTTTAATGTTTATCACGAGAGAGATCTGGCCGTATGCGCCTCGGCCATTGTGCCGCTCAGTGAGAGGTTTGCCGAGACTCGTCAGTGCCCGAACGGTTACACTCGTGATCTTATTTCGTCCCCATTCAATCGGCGTGGCTCATTCAAAATTTGAATTTAACGGGTGGAATCAATTACAGTTGTGTGACGATTACATATTGCTACCGGTGTAGTCGCGACGACCGCCGGTGTACGACGACTCCCGAGTCTCGTGATGTGGGGATGAATGGATTATGGGATATTAATTAATGCCGCCGCTCACAGCGGGTAGATATGATCACGCATGCATCAATCTCGCTCCGGATTGTGCGTCGGCACCTCTTTATCCGATACAAAAAATCGGGCAGCACTTTTTTCTCATGGTCGCGGCGCACAATAGCAGACTCGCATCTCACTTGTTATTAAATTCGTATAAAATTAAATCTAATGTGTGATTTCAGTTCCGGTTTCGTGATGGGAACTAGTATAACAGTACCCTATGAGATTTTCTAAACAAATCTGTGTTTTAAATTGGCAATAATTTACATACAATTTTCTAGCTCCCGTACTTGAGATCTCTATCAGTTTATGTACATTTCTTTAATAAAATGTTGATTAGGCGTAAGGTATTTGATTACGTTAATGGTGTTGTTTGTATAATTACTGTTTACGTGGGTTATTATTTTATATTGTTTTGAGTGGTATTTATTTGTTTAGGACGTGTTTTCCTGAGGTCGTGGGGAGGTTTGCGTTGGGAGAATCTTGCGCGTCATAACAAGTGAGAAACGTGCGTCAAATGACGAGCATTCCCTGCGCGTGGCTGCAGTTGATCCCAGCGTGTGTCACATGACGTGGCGACATGCGCCCAGACTCAATCAGACTGCTAAATACAGGAAAATATTATATCGTTTGCCTACGTCTTTTGTTTTGTCTGAATTGATGTCATACTACATTTCAAGTAAAACTTAACATATTTTTACTATTTAACCAGTTAATTAACTTAGTACTCATAACACAAGTTACGGTAATCACATACAAGCGAAGCTATCAAAACGCTTGCATTAACCAGCTTTCAATACAACGGTTATTGATAACAGTGCGTGGTCGTAAAGTGTGTTATTTACATCGCGGACATGCCGCGCTTTTCGTCCAATTAACTGCGAGTATTTGTCAATGCGCCTGAGTAACGACTCGCTATTGACCGCTGGAACCAGTGAATTTTAATGGCTCCCAAACTTTTTGAAAATTATTTAAATGTATAAACATTCGTTCGCTTACACACCAAAAGAGGATTACAATAAATACTACCTACCGACCTACTTAGTGAGTTATAGCTGTTTAAAGATGAATAAAAAAAACATGCATTCGAAATTTGAATCTGCTTACACATACCTATACTCTTTATGTGTTCTTTTGACACCAAAAGAAGTTTTTTAACCTATCAATGACTTAGTCTGTATCATTTAATTAACAAATTGGGACTTCAATTATAAAAGAAATAAGTTCCGCTAAAACATTAAAAAATAGTTTTACTTCAATGTGTCTTCGCATAAATATAAAAAAATATTTATCTTAATTAGTTTATTATAATTGACGTCAGGTACACTAGCATCCTATGTGTCAGTTTGTACCTACCTATGTTCATGCTAAATTTCATCAAAACTTGGTGTATTGTTTTTGCAAGTAAGAAACATCCACACATTCTCAAACTTTGAAGTTTATTAAAAATATCATGGAAAACAGTAATTTAATTTTGTGCGTTTAAAAACCTAAGCCTAACCTAATTTCGAGTTATGTGGTTATAATGAATAGGTAATATTAAAAGTAAGTAATAAGCAATAGTGAGTCTGTTACAATGTCCTTGAAGGATAACGTCATAATTGCAAACTTAGTGAAGGTTTGTACTAACGTTATTCTTAATACTAATAAAGTTTAAAACAGAAGGCCATTAGATAAACTAAAAGTACTTAGCTATTATTTTGGGGGACTAAGTCACCTTCTTCCATAGGAGTACACCTTTTATCTGAATCCCAACACGTGGCCCCCGGGTGTTGCAAATCAGGTGACAATCAACAGGTAATTAAGTTTACTTGTAATTAACTGGTGGTAGGTATCGGCCGTGGTTAGTGACCACCCACCAGACAAACCCGCACCGCCAAGCGGCCTTGCCGTGTTACGGTGCGATGTCTGGTGACACCATTTAGGGAGGTGGGTCGAAATTGTTGCTCCTGTATGGTTTCTTACCAAAAGGAGCATCATTCCACTGCCACCTTTCTACCGAAATTCATTCGTAACTACGAATGAATCGGTATAGTGGGCAGGCTCGTCCCATTGTAGACTACATCATTACTTAACATCAGGTAAGTTGTAATCAAGCGCAGGCCTATTTCAGGATAAAAAAACAGTCATTTTTTACTATTGAGACCATAACGTCTCATGAATTTTGATAGCGTTATAGGAATAGCGTAACATAAATAGCAATTCCTCTTAACAACGTATAATCCTACCAAAATTGATAGACCGAATGGCTCAACAAGTTAAACAATTTTGTCCTACCTACCTATCTGTCTAAACATGGTCTTATTCATAAAAAAGTTATAAGACTCTTTAGTTAAAATGGAGTTTGTCTCTTTCTTACTAATATAAATGTCAAGATGATAGACAAAGACAAACGAATTATACACCTGTTTAGCTATAATGAGCTTGAAATAGGTTTATGAATACGGGGGTTAAAGTATGATCTATGCTATTTCACCTATCCCATTATTTGGAATAATATGGGATAGATTTAACCCTGATTGTTGATGTTTTCATATTTAGTGATAGTATATTGTGATTAACTGCTAATTACTTGATACAACGATGCACAAGCAGATATGTATAGGCCGCATGACATTTGTGTGATGAACATGTCTGTTTGTCTTGAATCTAGATGTCATTAGATATCTATATTTAAGTATGTATTTACAAAAGAGAAGTATTATAAGTAGTATAGTAGCTCTGCTTAGTTTGGGACTGCGTGTGTTAATGTCCTATAATATTATTTTTATTATAGATTAATTGGAGAAAAATCGTGTAGACAATTGAAATTACAATTATCAGCACCTGCATTGCGAACCTGAGGCCGATAATTAGATTTTTAATCAACCACGAAAACAAGATGTGTTATACACTATAGTTTGATTTATGTATCTGTGTACTATAGGCCGACCGTTTAACACGCGTATCGCCATCTGAGGTACAAAGTCATAAAACATTAATTAAATCTCTTAAAGAACTATTTAACCACAGATAAAAGTAATGTAAGACTATTCGTTACTAATATCCATATCGCTTGAATCATCATCACTGTCTGTGCAGTTTGAGGAGTCAGAATTTTGGCTATAGGCGATACGCGAGTTAAACGGTCGGCCTATGCTATTAGTGATTGGCTGATTTTGATACAGATTTTTTATTAGAAACCTGAAATGATTTTTAGTGTTACAAAAAAAGGCGATAAGGGTGTAAATATTTTTTTAATTTTGAGTCATAAAGGCAATAGAGTTAAGATTGTTTTATCTATAGTTGTACAGAGGGCTGGCAATAAATACAGGTACCTAGGTAAACAGAGGTGTTTCATATTGCCTTCCGACCGGTGAAGTACCCGGTTTTGCGCAGGAAACAATTAAGTGCGCTGCTCGTAAATCCATAATACTAAATGTTTGATTGCCTGTACCAGTTTACTTATGATCTTTATTTCTCAAGTACAGTAGAAAGGTACATTTAAAACACTGCTAAAGTTAAGTTTCATTAAAACAGATAGAGGAGCAGTAAAAGTTAAATAAAATCTATTTATTTGTCCGTGTAAGTAAATAGTGATATTTGACAATGATAATTAAAACTATTTTACTATACCTACATTAACAATTCACACTTCGCCGATTAGAGGTGGACTATAGAATCCACACAAAGGAGAGGGCCAGTAAGAAAAAGAAGTGTCGCTAGGCCCATAATGAGATGGGCAGATGGTATAAAGCAGCTGATAGGAACTGAAGACTGAACAATGCTAGGCAAGGACAGAAGGGCATGATAACGACTGAAGGAGGCCTTTACCCTGAAAGGGATCCACATCTAGAAATCATAGATAGTCAGCACTAACAATAGTCACTACGAGACTTACTAAAACTACTAAAAAACTGTCAAATGGTTAATCTAGGTGTTTGGAAATGAAGGTCTTTTTATTATTTATTATTATTTTTACGTTAACAATTATTGATCGGAAAGGCAACGAAAATTTCAAAATAAAAAGTCAAAATTTCCAAGTTCAAACCATTACTCAGATTTTCTTAGGTTATATTATAACGTATTTTTCAAACCTTCGGGGTCATTGAGTGAACACAATTAGGTAAATGTATTACTAGCAGCCTCGCACGGGTACAAATTATGCACCAAAACCTTCCTCATGAATCACTCTGTCTATTGGTGAAAACCGCATGAAAACACCACAAAAAACCATTCAGTAGTTTTTAGTTTATCACGAACAGACAGCAGAAGCGACTTCATTTTGTACTATCTTTACTATCTTGAACATCTAAATATATAAAAAGAAACTGACTGACTGACATATTAACGCACAGCCCAAACCGCTGGGTCTAGACTCCAAACTTGACACAGGTTCTGTATGAAGTCCAGTGGTGCACTAAGAAAGGATTTTTCAAAACCCCCTAATGGGGAGAAATAGAGACCACACGGAAGCTAGTGTAGGTAATACACATAGATATTTATGTTGCCCGTCTAATGTGGGTAAATGACAATTTAATTAATTAGGTAACTATAATTTAGACATTAAAATGAGTATTTGAAAACAATCACGCGTTGTATAGATGCGTAAGAGGCAAAGTTTTGTCCCAGTGACGTCAATGCTATGGACGTTGCATTACGTATTATGGTTTTGTGACTTTCTCAACACGATACTCTATTAACGTAAATTCTATGCATATATATGTAGGTAAATTCATAACAAAACATTGCTGTTTGTGTGTCGTAACAATTTTCAAAAGTTTTTATTTCAAGATAGAAAAGTGTATGCTTAGGTGGTTCGATTATGTGGCAATGCTTGAAGAGGTCGTGCTTTCTATCCTTCTGGACATCTTAACGGTGATGTCCTTCAAACACACCTCTTCAACTCTCTTTTCACGCACTCACAACCGTAATGTGAATGTATGACCTGGGCCCCTAGACAGTCTTGACAGGCAGGATAGACATACACCTACAAAATGTCATGTGTCAATCTTATGTCAATCTCATGCATTTTGTTAATTTCGATCTTAGGCCAAAAATAAAAAATTGAATTGAATTTTTCGTTATGTGACTTTGTCTAGGGACCCAAATGATTAAACATGAATTAACCTAAGAAATTGTTTAGATCGTATAGCAGTCTCTGCCTACGTTTATGAGAAAACGCGTGATTATATGTATATGTGTGTATCAATTACTAACACACGGTAGACAATGGTGTGAATCCTAGATTTGATGCATTAAGGTTGATGCGCATGTCACGAGATATACTTAAATATAAATTAAGATAACTGACAGAAAGAAAGATTGTTTACGCGTTATTGTATAGCAAATTTATTGTTGGTTACCGTTTCCTTTCTTTTAAAATGGATGCAGTAGAATTTTCTAAAAATAATTTAAACTAGTAATCTTCGTAAGTTGAATGAAAGTGTCGCCCGATCTTAATGCCAGGAAGGTGTTCGGGGAGGCCTCTGACCAGCAGTGGGATGATTTAGGCTAATAATAACAATAAAATCTTGGGAAGCAAAATTTCGTGACTAGTACTTGCATGTTGTTGTATAGGAATGTGCTGATTGTTAACTGTTGAGTTACTCATTAGCCTATTAATTTCAGTAGGGTTATACGAATGAACACAAGCTCGCATAAATTTAACGTATAACCCTACCAAAATTAAAAGGTCATTGAGTGGCCTTAGTAAAAATCAAGTAGGTAGGTAATAAGCATGATCGCCCATTATTTTGGAAATAAAATCGAAGATAATTTTTTTTTTCAGAATTGTTAGAAAAGTTTGAGAATCATTGACCGCTTCTTGAGTCTACCTCACATTATTATGCACTATACTAAAACCATCGTATTTGTAATTTATGTCTCATTTGCCTTGGCTTGGTATTACGTAAGATTATTATTTCGATACAAAACTATTAATCCCTTCTAAATAGACATCACAACAAGGTATCAAAAATCGTATTTTAATTAGACGGTCAGTAAGATTGTAAAAAAAATGTTAGAGACTTATTTTTGCTCTATCATGGAAATGACACAAAAAAAATAAAAAAATTCTGGGACATCAACATACACGGTCATCTGGTCCCAAGCTAAGAAAAGCTTGTGTTATGGAAACCAGATAACTGGTATAAACTATACATATAAAACTTTTGTTTTGTAAATATACACCCAGACTCGACCCAACCACAAATATTCATCACTAATGTGTGTCTCGGGTGGGAATCGAACCCACGACCTGCGGCGTGAAAAGCAAGTATCTTACCGACCACGCCACCGGCCCGTCAAATTAATATGTAACTCATTAAAGTTATGGAGTGCGAGTGCGCTACGCCGTAGGTGCGTGTATAAAACTTACCTAGGTGTGACGTTATTCGAGATTTCGTTTGGACGTATCGCCGTAATCTTTAGTTCGCACAAAAAAAGAAAAATATGTATCCAACATTTTTAATTAATCTGACGGACATCCCTAGTATAAATACACTAAACTACACTTTCGATTATTTTGTTACAAATTTGAGAACACCATATATTTTTTCCCTCTTTTATACTTTGAACCGTAGTTGTAGTTATAAAATGCGTAACCAAAATCAATCAAACATTTTCACAAATAGAAAAAAAAATAGACATCTACGTGAATCGATTTTGATTGTCAATTTTACTTCGATTCAAAAAATATCAAGGTAGGCACAATAATTCATTACCTAATTGATTACCTAACTAGCTAACTAGGTTAATAGATTTCAACAATTTCATAAATGTTTTACCTTTTTTGGCGTTCGCCTTTTATTTTTGATACCCACTGTTGTATTATTTGATAGAAATTCGGACAGAAGTAATAGTAATGGCAATTATTTTTGTGTTAATTGTAAATTTAGAGGAGTATTTAGAGGAGAAAGAATAATAGATTCTCCCATGTCTACCATTTGAGTAAACAAGAGTTAGCTCATGACACAACACTAGCTCCATAGAGCACTGTCCGGAGGATTTTAATTATCTGTGATGATTACTGATGATTTTGACTCTAATGGATTGATTTGAAACTATGTATTGTAAAGATTATTTATGTATTTATTTTGATTAACTAACGAAAGTTCGTAACGACCACTTGCAGGTTTATACTGCACGACTTTGCCCAACTCATATTTGAGTAGTACAAGTACTCTATTTCTAGTGTTGACAATACCAAGGCTATTTTTCAACATGTAAGATATAATATAAAAATGCATGTTTTTGATAGATATTGCAAAAAGCAAACGACATTATCGATATTAATTCATAAAAATACAATGTATTTTTTTTATTATTTAAAATTTAAATTATAAAATCATATTTTTGGAACTGGTTACAAGCTAAAACATTATCGTTACGTGTGAGAACGTGACGTCACTTTAGTAGTGGCTTCCATTACGACATTCAAAAAGGCTTCGTATAAAATCGTAAGTTTAGGTATTTCGTGACGTCACAAATCTGACAGCATGACGGCTTCTGTTTTCGCGGGCAAAGTCAATATTATACAAATATTTTTTTGTTTTATAAAAACAAATTCTACTGGTTTATTACGACTTCAGGATTTATTTAAAACAGTTCTTAGAAACCTAATAAGTAAAATATATTTTATTCAAGGGCTGTTGAAATTTTTAGAAATGCCCCGTAAACTAGTGACGGGAGTAAGTAAAAATCTTGTGGTACCTATAGGTACGCAGGCGAAGCTGCTTTTATATTACCTACCCATTCACCTATTTATCGCGAACTAGAGCTTAGTAAACAGCGACATGTTAGAGCGAATAGAATTTCGCGATATTATTCAAGTCGGTCGTGTGTTACTCTCACCTTTCACGACACAGCCACAGTAGATATAAAAGCTGAAGCAGTAGTTTAAGTTTTCAACAAAAGTACGGGTCGAGCTACGTCATAAAATGAGCGGTCTTTTCTCCGCGCACTACGATACTTCACGCACGGTACCTATGTTCAGACACTCATGAGCGCTGCGTTACCTATAAAACATTTGAAGTGTGTGCATATAAATTTTCATTACTTCGTTGAAGAATCTTAGATAGCAGATACGTACGAATACTTTAACAAAGCTACGATTTTTTTCTAAAAACCTACTGCTAGTAGCAACGTGGTAGCGGCACTAGGTTTGTGACTGTTAAGAAAAATTACCTTCGACCAATAGTAGGCATTGAATTCAAGGACACGTCTGAGTGGAACTACTGCTATAGTTTGTATATTTACTGTGACACAGCCACATGGTCACTGAATAAATTGCCCTGATAGATACACGTAAATTATTGTTCAATGGAACATTGCGGTTTGGCTTCCATACGTAAGTGGGTACACTGTGTAGGTACTGTATCTTGGAAGGCATAGACATCAGGTTTCGTCAGATCTGCTTTATTCTTTATTGTTTTATTTATTAAAAGAGGTTTTTAATTCAAGCATTAATATTTTATTTACAAACTCCATCTAACGATGTTAATAAGCACAATTTTTTTTCTGATCAAACTGCTTTGTATGGTGCCAACAGGGTCCGTCCATTTGTCATCTTCATTATATCATCTTAGAGTATTTAACACGTAAGGTGTAATACGCAACTTCTAGTACTGTTCTGCCAGTATTTGGGGGAGGCGAGGTAACCACGTACAGCACACATGTAAAAGTTGAAGCGCACTCACAAACACAAGACATGAACAGTTTATGCATAAAAACTGTTCGTTACTTCGGCAGAGAGGAACATGTGCAATACCAGTTCCGTGTTAAATTTTCTAAGTATATCATGAACCGTTATGAATAATAATAATAATCTTTATTCATCAAGAATGTTATAGTACATGATGACAATTTTACTAAAGAAAATTTTGTGTTTTTCCAGAAAATGTACCTAATCCATTGCCGATATTACAGCAAAAGCAAGGATCTATTGTTATTATTATTATTGAGGGTCTCATTCTTTTGAAGTCTGTTGAAAAAACGTTGTAGTAGGAACTGTTACCAACTTAGGGTAATTTACCCTTTATTTAAGGTAAAAATTAATCCATCAGGGTAATTTTTAGGGTAGGTATGAATTCTTTTAGGGTATTTTTTGGGGTAACAGTCAATAACTGTGAACTATTTTGATTCATTACAGATTCCGTGTCATGAACGCACCGAGTGCTCTTGGTTCTCTCTGTAGTTACTAAAGGTTGCAGTACATGATGACAATTTTACTATAGTTTTAAGATTTTTCCAGAAGAAAAATTTACTTAATCTTAATTTTTACTTATTCCTATTGTCTTTAATAACGCGTTCCATCGTAGACAACATCATTGCTTCACATTAGGCAAGTTGTGGTCAAGCGCAAGCCTCTTTAGAGTATAAAAAAACGGTTCACGTGTAAGTGTAAATCGCTTTGGTTTTTAAGATGCAGGAATAATTTTTGAAGTAACAAATTGAAATGTATCTTCTCACGAAGTTCTACTCGTTTCGTTTTATTTGTCTTTGTTTGACATTACTCTGTTATTAGCACTAAGTAAGGAGGGAAATGGATTTTTTAATAGCTCCCTGAAATTATAGTTTGAGTTTCACTTACTTTCTGGTGTCTGTGTTTAACAAAATCGCTGCAGGAACCTTGCAAGAGTTGCAAATTCAAACTTCTGAGTTTTATTATAGGTAGTCTACAGTGTTTTGGTGTAGAGCATCTATCTCTGTATTCCTCCAGGACCTATTCTCGCGATTAGATATTTATCTCGAACTCTAACATATTATTATGTCGAAAAAAATGGCGAATGTCGATTAAAAACTATTGAAATCTACATAATGATGTCGACACCTCATTGCTAGTCGTGCCACAGCCGGAGATCTTACATTTCAAAGGTGAGACTGACACTGCTGCGGCACCGCTGCTCTAAAAGCATACTTAACTGCAATATCTTAAGCCTAGTATAGACGGCATTAAGTGAATTACAAAATAAGCATTAGGTACCAACTATTTTTATCCAATCTCCCTGTATGTACCTGATCTCCGTGTTGCCAATCTAATTACATGTCTGTTTTTTATGTTAGGTAGATAGCTGAACAATAGCATTTGATCTGTAGGTCAACATATCGAGCAAGTATCAATTAAATGCACACGTGTATAAGAGTGTGGCGCTGGCGCGGCGCCGCAAAAACTCTTTTGTACTGTTTGTACTGACACTTACGACATTAGGATTCCGTATTATGATAAAACCGCTGACTTTTGAATATTTTTTGTTAGCTAGTGGTAGTCATATTATAAGTTCGAAGAGATTAACCTTTTTTTGAATAGGTACTCAATTTTATTATATTAATTGGCAAAGGAACTGGCAAACGTCTAGACTCAGACTAGGTGGAGTGACGATGTCAGCAGATAAAAACGAGTTTAAGGATCAACGAGTTTTTTATAAAGGATTTAACTATTAAAATAACCCCCCCCCCCCCCCTAAGTGACCTTGGTGAAAATGTGAAAGACGCTGCTGTATAGCCGTGTTTAATAGCGATAGTTAACCTTTGCACCAGGTACTTACGAGCCAGAGTGGGAGTTGTCTGTCTTCTCCCAAAATACGTCCTAACGTCGCGTGGGAGAAGATGTGGGAGAACGAAGGAACCAAGTTTTGGTCCTTCGTTTCCCAACAACCTATTATTTTCTACAGTTATATAGATATATATGTATGTAACGCCAAAGCAGATTTTTTGAAATCTTTCTCGCTACTGTTGGAAGCTAAGATAGAAGAAGACACTATTAGTTCGCGAAACTTTGAACGCATATCATTAATTTAATCGTAATTTTTGCAGGCAATCTTTCAAAACGAGATTTAAGCTTAGTCCGGAATTGTTACTAGGCACAAACTTAGCATCAGCCTATTACGAAGTCTAGATTTTACACTATAGTTATGTAGTTATGAAACACCGTTTGTGTTTAGCTATTAGGCTATATTTTTATGTGTTGTTTACAAATGTCTTTGACAATAAAATTAAGTTACACACACTAAAAATTATATTAAAATTTATCAAACTAATTGTGGGTAGGTTTTAAAGAAATTTGTAATAATGTATGAGAATGCAAGTACAAATCTTGAGCTCTTTAATTACCAAAACAAAGAACAAATGAACAAACGATGATGCGCACAGATAATATATGTGAATAAAACCGCGTAACTACAATGTTATTCTCACTTGCTCATTTAGGGTTCAGTATTAAACTACCGTAGCGTTCACGACTTAATTATCCAAGTGCAGGAATATCACACACATTTCGCTGGCTATTCTGCCGTCATATGGAACAAGGGCACATCTGACATTTTTATCGTAACTAATTTATTGATATCATCGGAATCACTA
The DNA here is from genome assembly GCA_936450015.1 of Meganola albula. NCBI lineage: Eukaryota > Metazoa > Arthropoda > Insecta > Lepidoptera > Nolidae > Meganola > Meganola albula. The sequence goes on along the minus strand of OW388159.1, from coordinate 3,766,655 downwards.
TCTTTTACTGATTCCGACTATGTTAATAACGTCATTACGAAAAACATGTTAGATGTGCCCTTTATTCTTAATACGACAGTATTATGTTCCGTGGAAACACTTTGGCACAGACTTATTAGAGACGAATTTTATTAATGATTTTATAATTTAATAAGTAATAGTGGGTGAGCCAATTATTGTTAATCGGGCACAAATTCCAACTTCGAGCTGCTTGGGATATGTTTATAAGTTCCATATAATACTCAATAAGTTACTTGAAAAAAATTATACACCTATACCCACTTACTTCATTTTACAGGCCCTATGCTATGAGAAAAGCACATTTCATGGAAAACTAATTAAAAGGAATGTTTATTTGACTCTCAAAGATATTTTATCTTCCCCCCTAGAACCTTAAACAAGAAGCGGTTTAGAAAAAAACATACTAAAATAATAGAAAAAAAAAACTACATACTGGTCCCGTGATTTCGACATTAAACTTGTACTTGACTGTATTTTTTAATATGATCCAAGCACAATGGTTGATTAGAATGTTAATTGCATTGCGCTCGCGACACGTAGATATGTTACGTGGGTCATAATTGACGGATTAGCAATACACGTCTGTTTAACAGTGGTTTTATTACTAGTTTCAATGATTATTGTTATTGGGTACCAAGCAAATATTTATAGTATAAACACAGATAATAAAATACTATACTGGTTATAACGTAATTGGTTGTAAATGTTTTTAAATTTGTTTTTTTTTATTTGACAGTAAAATATTATTCACCATAAAAAAATTGTATGTAAATTTGCAAGTTAAATGAATTGATAATGGATTTAATAAGGACTAATTGTTACTTTTATTGGTATAAGCACCCATAATTTATTAATTATCATTGAAGTACCTTTTGACGTTTCACTGTTTTCTATTAAATTAGCTTTAGAGAGGCGTAATTCAAATAAAATTCTAAATGTACTACGTTTAGAACCTATGTCTTAGATTTGACAGGCTATAGGGTTCACATTCTATCTGAAAACTATACAAGTATTTTTTTTTATGCCATGCAGAAAAAGTATTGCATTGTGTTGGAATTTATTAACGTTGTCAATATTTAAAATCTTCATGGTTGTGACATGTAGACACGAAATGTTAATTGGATACAATAGAAAAACTAATAAATGTGTTCCGGTTTTAACTGGTTTATTTAATTACATATTTAGTTGTTGTGGTAGGTTAGTGACAGGCTTGTTTCGCAGACACCATAGACAAGATAATTTAGTAGGAATAGTTCGAGATTAGGACAGTGCAGTGTTCCCCAATTATTATGACACGGGTGCATCAAGTTAACATCAAGGGTACCTACATGCAGGAATCTCTTAACTAAAATAAGTGTGACTATAAACGTATTTACCTTTCCTGAAATAACGGACACGAGAATTTTACGGCATTCACCAATTTTTAGGAAGTCTATTACGTAAACCTGTGTTAAGTGTTGTGTTGTAAAGTGTGTTAAAAATGTCATGGGGCCATGAAAATCTTTTTGGGACTTTTAAATGAACAATTTACGTTCCCTTCTTCATCGTAGTTAAGTCCTTTTCAATTTGTCTAAAGGCCCAGGTTAGATTGGGAGTACCCAATATGGGAAAAAGGCAAGGGAAATGAATGAATGACAAACAGTTTTCATAAACATAAGCAATTTACGTACTAACCTTAAATGACGCGTTATGAATGAATGACATGCATACTACACACGTTATTTGTATGAGTAATTACAAAATTGAATAATAATTAATTAGTAATAACCACAGCATCATCAGATCAGTGTTACTATGTGGTTTATACGTAAACGCTGCGTAGGAGTACATTCATAATGTGACGTTCCCTACATTACAATGTGGTGGGTAAAACTTTACGTTGCGGTGAATGGACACCAATGTAATCCAGAATTTTTAAGGCAGGGTTGTCGTCTGTTAGGATTTTTCCGTATTTGTCCTACTTTAAAGGGATCCGGAGAGACTCCGGTTAGAGGATTTTTTGTTGTCCAGGTTTAAAAATTTAAAGTCTTGGGCCGCTACACATTCACACCAAATTGTTGCCAAATTTAAGAGATGCTAACCCTATTTTAAGGTAAAGATGGGTACTTCGGTGACGCAGCGGTAGTGTATTTAGTTTTGAATATGAGTTTGATACTATATATCACGTAACAATACACAAAATCTTTCGATGCTCTCAATATTATTTAAGGAAAAGTAGTGAAGAATTTCTCACCTTCGAGGATAAGTGACAACCACTAAACCGGCCAACAGTGGCCTTAAATGTCTTGACTCTTCAGATAATTGAGGGAAAACCCGTACAAAGCATGGAGTTGCGAAATGTATTATAGTACTCCGTCTTCTCACCCGAAGGTATAGACCTCTGCTTACACATGCAGGCAACACAGGCGTGAGCTATATGTTTTTATAGAAATTTAGCTCAGCTCAGTTTGTCTTTACCCTTTGTTTATAGGTGTATTTTAAACGGTGTCATTTAGATTGACCTAATTCTAGCAATTTTCCCGCTAATGCAAAATAGGTCACGTGGTATTTAAATTACCAGACCAACCTACGTAAAGCAACAAAAAAGTGAATAAATACAGAAAAATTAATAAAATAAAAAAAATGAAGAAAAATGAATAAAAAAAGTATAATCTGTTAAAATAAGGTGACGAAATGAGCATAAAAAGCAATAACAAACTTTTAAGAAGCAGCAATGTTTTGAGAAAGACGATATGATGAGTTATATAAATAAGTAATTAATAATTAATATAGCAGAAAAGTAAGCCAAAGCTAAAGCATAATCACATTGCAAATATGTAATTCCAAACAAGCATACATTTATATAAAATAATATCCACCTTTTGCCTAAAAGTAGGGACACCGTATTTAATTAATAGGCTATTTTTTTCCAATAAACTTTTGACACAATTAGAGTACCTACTTTTGTTGGTTCACCCGATTTTTTCGGTTCACCAAATTCTTTATTTAAATTAGTTTAAGGAACTGACAAAAGAGCATCGATTTGAGTTTAAGTATTTAACTCGGATAACTTTGTCTAGCTTGCGCAAACGCTGTTTTGATACTGAAACTATACCAGGAAGTGATATACTTGGATAAAATGAATCATACGTCCACAATTTGATATGTATGTATGTTTTCTTGGGTGAAAGACTAGGAAATATTTGTCCTTACAAACTTTCGCATTTATAATAGGTAGTACAAACTAACTGTATTACTGAATGTAGGTATAAATCGTGGAATAGATCTGAATTGTTTATTAATGCAACAACCTTCATCGACCGGTATTGGCTTGTGGCCGAGTCGGTTCTCTCTCTCGCACCATATAGAAGGGCTTAAAGTTTCACTTTTACTTACTCTATTCTACTTTGCGACTGAAAGTAAAAATATTCACAAAACCACGTAATATTTTTCTTGTTTTTATTACATTTTCTTTCTTTTTATCCTGTAAACGACGCATAGAGTACGTAGCCGCCCTTGCGTGTGCGCACGGTATCTAGCGCTTCGTGCCAATGTCATCGATCGCGCGTTTTTTTTCTTTTTTGTCAAGTACCCTTGAAGGTTGTGTACCTGATGTAAAGCCTCGCGTGTTGAATGATGAATTAATGTAAACAAATGACTAACGAAGAGATTTTAAAATAAGAATATGACATTATTAGGTAACTCATTGTCACCATATTTTATTAGTTTAAGCAGGTTTTATACAATCTTTTTTTTTTAATTATATTTTATGATTTAGTTGAAGGTATTTTGATTTAAGTGTTAGTTACATAAATAACACAGTGTTGTACCTGACACACATAACATGTTGTTATTAATTTATTAATGTTTTCTAAGATTTGATTCAGATAACTTTAATGAATATGTGAACTTGGTAACCACATGCATTGTGTTTTTCTATTTAGGTATAAGTAAATTACAATAGATATGTTTGCAATAAAATATTTTTTCAATTTAGTAAGATACGTTGTGCAAAGGATAATATTAATCATTTTAATTGAGAAGGTTAAAAATTACAATTTAGGTACAATCATTGAGTAATACCTACCTAATTGAGTTATAAACATTAAAATAGTTTTAATATGTAGTTATAACCTCCATAGTAGTTATGAAACAAAAACAAAATCTATAAAATAATTAGAAAAAGATTAACTTGTCTCCAGTAAAGGTTTGCCGACGGGCTGTGATTGCATCCCAACCCTTTATTACATTTACGCATCCATTAAATATAATCGAGCTCATCACACGCGGCTATACACAACACACAACACAATAACATATTATTCACTTTCTTCTACTCACAACATTAAAACCTACGCCAAAAAGTTTTCATAATTAGAAAAAAAAATTGATGCCTTTTTAAATCAATTAAAAAGATACTGGTTAACTTTATGAATGCAGTTTGGCGCTACTGTAGTAAGTTGTTATTGCTCGTCGAAACAAAAATTTATTTACAATCATTTTTGAAATCCGAATAGAAACAGACAGTATACCGCCTCTAACGGCGAATTAAAAAAGGAAGTTAATAAAAAAAAGTAAACACAAAAGTTGAGGTAAATTTAAATTTTGATTTTCGAATAAACAAGTGAACGTTGAACTCCCCTCGTTTTAGTATCCCTAAGCCTACGCACGCACGTGATGAGAGGCAAGCGTGCAACCCTTCATTACGACTACGACTATTATGGTGCAATCAAGCACTCACATACGCGAAACTGAGGAAACAATAAAACAAAATTGACGTATTAAACCACTCCTTACACTAATTCCAACTTGAGTACAGATTTGTTGTGGAAAATATTAATGCGTCGACGTTTTATGACCACTTTTTTAATAAAATGGATGACGGGTAATAAATTCGAACTAAAATAAGTGTCATTATAGTTAAATAACAGTTTTTTCAAGTAAGTACAAAGATAATAGATAGGTAGTTCGATTCTTAAAACTCTGATCGAGACATAAACAATTTAAAGAAGTTTTGATTAAATATGTAGGTGCATATGTGTATTATAACGTAGATTTATGATGACAATCATATAGTTTACACCATAAACACGTTTAGAAATCGAAAATGAACCATAAACTAAGATGACCGGTGGGATTGCTTCCTCTATGCACACGCAGTGCTACAAGCAATAATTATGGACGTGTAAAATTTGCTTGGACATTCTCTATACTCGAGTCGAACTCTATTACTTTCCCTATTTTGCACTAATTAAAACAAATCAGAGTTTAAATTAATAAGAAATATATTGTGTATCTAAATTCTTCTTGTAATGTAGCTAAAGGAACGTTTGTTTTAATAAAATACTCATTTTGATTTTATAATTAAGTATATTTTATATTTTATTTAATCTTTGAAGACTTTTCCTTTTATCATTCATTCATTCCATTTTATATTTTGGTGCATAACTTATTTGCACTAAATAATATTTTCAGTATTACTTAGGCATAAAAAAGTAAAAGTTAAAAATATTTGCGTATAGTTTACGACATATTCACTTAATGGACTTACGAAGTTAAAACCTTTCACGCGATCAGATATACTCGACATATGAATAGGTGATCTTAATTTATATGAGAACCATTCTGATCATTCGAGCACTATATTGGATGCTAATCGAATCAACGGTAACCTGTATGCGATTTATGAAATCGATAACGATCCATCGACAACGGATCCTTTGATGACTCAGCTTAATTGGAGTTTTTGAGGCACTGAGTGGCTACGTTTTACAATCGAGTACATTATTGTTATTTAAACCGAATTATTTTTGCCATTGTCGTTTGAATAAAACTATAATAACACAATTTTAAATAACGATTATAAAAGTACTTAGTATTTGTTAAATTCGAGATTCATTAGATACATGTTCGTTTAGTTTGTGAGACCGAGTTTATATCTACCTACCTAATTACCAATGATTTTTTAATTTTATGAAATAATGCAATTAATAGTATTTTCTTAGATTTACGCGAATATCACACATCTATTTATATAAAAATGAAACCCGTTTTCCGTTGTCACCACATCACGCGTGAACGGCTGGACCGATTTCGCTAATTCTTTTTTTAAAATACTCCTTTAAGTACGAGGATGGTTCTTAAGCAAAAAAAAAGAAAAAAAAAAGAAAATTTAGAAAGCGAAGAAGTGCCGAAAACCGGGTTAGATACCTATTATTTATTATTGGTTATATTCGGTAGGTCTGAGACCCGGTAGATGGCACTGCTTTACCGGGCAGAACGACGTCTGCCGGGTCCGCTAGTTAAGTAATAATAATGCAAGTAAGTTTTCTATTCTGTATTTGCACGGGATTTAGGTTTTTATGTATGAGTTTTGGAAATTAAAAGAACATTGTCATTATTAATATCTTAAAAAATTACATAAACAATGACGTTTAACCAAAAACATGTCACCGAGGCCAGTTTTTCCAGCAATAATAATCGTTTGTTTACTTTGTAATTGCTCGCCCAAGACGGCATTGATACAGCGACCTTTGTTTTTCTAATATCGACGGATTTTCTGTAACTACCCACTTATTTGATAAAATACATTTTTCCGCAACATTTGTAGATATAAATTTCATTTGGTACCTACTGAAAATTTATTCGGACTAAAACAAAGTGACAATAATTTGATGACAACTTCACGTGGTATTATTTTGAAATGACTTTGGCAGTCGACTCATGCAATATTCTGAGAAAAATGTTCCTAATGATAATATAAGTACTCACTGTGTGGTGGAGTTAGAGACAGCGCCGAAACAGCAGCGGGTGGTACAGGTGGAAACATATCTTGGTGTGGTGGGAACATCCGTGGCGGTGGCGGCACATCCGCTTCAGGTTCCTCGATTGGCTCCTGCTTTGGAGGCGAGCGCGGCCTCGACAACCGAACAGCCTTTAATCCACCGCTCGGTGATCGCCTCATTGACAGGTTTTCTGGGGTGTCAGACTCTCCGGAGCGTCTCCTAGGCCTGGCCTGCTTCCGTCGTGGTTGAGGACTCGCTGGGCTCACAGGTGGTGAGGGTGCCGGCGGCGTCGTCTGAACTGGACTTCTAGCTAGCGGCGTCGGTGGCGGAGACCGAGCGTGTTCTTCGCGGTCTTGGTCGGCGAGACCTCGCACTTGTAACGATTCTCCAGCTCGAATCACAGTTCCTAGCTGCTCCTGTGCCACTGACACCTCGCCACGGTACATAAAGTCTACGACGGCTTGAACCTCCCATCCTTGGAAGTCTTTTAACACGATCACGGGATGTTTGCACGGGTTCTCGCTAAATATCCGGCGAAAAAGTGGACTGCATGCACCGAGCAGAACTTTGTGTGCACGCACACGTCTCTCGGCACAGACGAGGGTGACGTCCACGAGCGTCTCAGCGTGCAGAAGCGCCTCGAAGGAGCGCAGCAGGTGCGCCTGGTGGTTGTTCCAGCGCAGACTGTAATGCTCCTCGCCGCCGACGGCGGTCGTCTTGTCGTCCATCGCGCGTGCCGGTGTCGCCGCGTGTGTCGCTCAGCAGCGCGCTGCGGCAGCGGGCGCGTGCGCGGCCTCGCGCCGCCCTCCGCCCGCTTCGCACCCCGCACTCCCCAACCCTTTCGTTACTCAAAAACCGCCTTCCCGCCGGACTGAGATCTTCGCATTGCACTATGCCGTAAAAGAGTTCACTAATTTTAATAAAACAGTAGTCGAGTCTGAAAGCACTGAGTCACCGAAATGTTAGCTAGCACTGCACGATTGTTTTCGTTCCGATACGCGGTATAGTAAGGGTGGCGACGGGAGCGAAGACGCGTACGTGCGTCGCGGTAGGCTCGCGAGCGCGGAATGACCTGCGAGACGAGCGCGCGGTGCAGCGGTGTCGCGCGAATGCCGAATGTCGGCGTGCGGTCGGCGGGCAGTGGCCGGCGCGCTGGTGTGGGCCCGCCCCGGCTCCGCCCCACACACACACAGCGCGGCTGGCGGCGCTCACCCGTCGCCCGCGCCCCCGCGCCCTGCGATACATGTGTCACATTACTACACATATGTGACGCCTCCTACACATTATGTAAACCCTTCCAAAACCTACCTACACTCTAAGTACGAGTAGGTGGCAGCTCTTGAGTTTTACATAGAATATTATAAAACTTATTCGACATACATACAATTAAGTAAAGAAAAAAATAATACGATACTGAAATAACAGAAATTTGTGAAAACATCCTCGTAATTTAAAAAAGAAATTGTACGTAGATGATAACTTTTTGTATCGTTCGTGAGTGCGGAGTAGCGCGCCCCCAGTCGAGTCGAGGTCGAATGAAAATTAGGACATGTCCGAGATAACACGCGGGTGGGTGGAAGTATCTACAACCTTCCTACATGAAAATACGCACCTACCTAAGTACCTACCTACTACATACCGTATAGTTACATTCCTTTAATATTTATTGACTAAAGTATTAAGGTTGGGATTTTTGAAAGGGTTAGGTAAGAGCAGATCTAAAGAGATAAGGAACTATAGTTTTTGATGTTTCTAGATACTTCGATAGGTGGGTTACTTACTTAACATAATATTTTGACTGTAGATACCTAAACCTTTAGTAACTATACATAAACAAAACAAAAATAAAATTGAAATCTTCTTTACTAGGTACCCAAAGAAACAAATAGGTAGGTATGTGAAAGATTTTTAGTCGAGCAGAAAATAGACTTAGCTAGACGACCCAGTGTGTTTTGGCCGTCATAGGAGATTCTGCCACTCTCCACGATCCTTGGCATCTTTTCCCCAATTGTTACCTTAAAGCTCCCTTAGGCCTGCCTACATCGTTCCATCGAGCAGAAAAGATAGGTAAACAAACTTCTTTTTACTCATATTTTTAATCCTGACCTAACTTAACTTAACCTTTCGTATTCCCAAAGGTAAAAGAACAAAAAGAATATTGTTAGAACAAATTGGCTCAAAAATAATTTCCTGTTTGACATATAAGTTATTTAGCAATTATTCAAAACAATGCTAAAATGATGTAGTTTCTCGGAATCATCGGATTAAATATCGAATCATTATAACTATCTATGTAAGTAACTAGTACCTATTTTAATCTGTATGAAGGTCGTAATGAACTTGTAAATGGTTTTTAATCTGTCATTTTGAGGGATTAAGTTTTGGATTACCTAAATAATAAGTATTTTCTGTTTAGTTGCTTAGAGCTATTTAAATAAATTGGTCACTTGGATTATAATAATATGGCAAAGTCCTTGAAATTTAAATATTTATGTCGGTATATAGGTAAGATTAGTAATTTCGAACTTTTTTTTAAAAAGACCGCTGGCATGTGCCTTCATTCGCGCCAAAATCAACGCAATTCTGAATTCAAAATTTGAAAAATGTGTTCATCATGTTTTTTTTTAGTTTTTTTTCTTGTGACAATCAGGCATATTACCTATTATAGGTACTAGGATATAAAAAAATATCTCTTGTTTAATACCTACTACCTACCTACGTCATATTTAAACTATATTTCATAGCTACTTAATCCTATATTTTATGTGTACCTAACCTACCTACTAAAAAGCATTTTTTTTAGAAAATTTATTTAATGTGTGCTGCATTCCATAAAGATACCTACATTCAGTAGATTAAGATTCATTCATTTTTCTTTATTTTCTAAAGAAAATACCTGATGATTGATTTATACTTAAAAATTGAACATTCAGTATTAAAAATAAATGTTAGTACCTTTCAGTAGTACAGTGGCGAAGAAGGACCACAATATATACGCCTAAAGAGATGTGACATCCCAGGTCTTATTAATAGATTCCAGTAAATGTGAAGGGGTCCTGCTAACTCAAAACCACAAAATACAGATATCACTCACACAGAATAGCGGTCTATGTCCTATTTGTACAGATTGCCATAAAGCAGCATAATAACAACATTTCAATACCTACACCTATTAGGCACCTACGGGTTCATCAATACGAAAAAGGCTTTCGAAAACTATCTCGAACCTGTGAAAATACGTTTTTCATTTTTTTTATTAACGACATCAAAAACGAAAATTACCTAATTGAAAATAGAACAGGTGAAATGTTTTTTTTTAATTTATGGCGTTTAACAAATCTTGACAGGTTCATGATAGTAGGTAAGTAGGTAGGTACATACTAACCCCCGTATTCACAAACGTCTGTTAAGCTCATTATAGCTAAAATAGGTTTATAATTCGTTAGTCTTTGTCCGTCATCTTGACGTTTATACTAGTAAGAAAGAGATAAAGCCCATTTTAACTAAAGAGTTTCGTAATGATTTTTATGAATAAGATTATGGTCTTATTCATAAAAATGTCTCTGTCTTCGAAATTTTTTGTCATATTGACATGTACCTAGATATTTATTGACTCTAAAGCTGGCAATGACCAAAGTAAGTACTTACTAAAATATGAAGACTGTATTCTGAGCATAGTTTTAAATTAAAAAAAAATGCAGATAATCAATGTTACTAAAACCTTTTCTTGGTTTATTTATGTTTTATTTTTCATCGATAAATCTCAAGACTCTTCAATTCATTTTTTTATTTTTGACCTGTTGTGGAAGGCTACCACAATTTTGCCATTGTCAAGTCGATAAATCTCAACGGTGCAGCAGATTTCCATCGATCTTTTTATCTCGATATACAATAAAAAAGTTAAATAAAAAAATATAAATTTTACTATTAAGACCACTTACAAAAAGTCAGTCTGAAATCTTAATTATTTAGCAGGGTGACTAATTGTTTTCCCACGCATTTCTAACTTTATGAATTGCTGTTACAATTGTGATTATACTTGTATTAATATATAGCGTGTTAATAAACGGATCGCGTGGCTCTGTTGATAATGAAACATTTATTTTTTATTAAACATAAGTGGGTTGTTTTAGTGCTATTTGTAAGTATTTGTAATTCATTAAATAGTTTTTTAACTCTCTGACCAATGGGGCAGCCCATTGGTCCAATAACCGGTGGGTCTCGGATTTGAATCCCATGTCGAGCATAGGTACCCATAGGCCGACCGTTTAACTCGCGTATATCGCCTATCGCCAAGATTCTGACTCCTCAAGCTGCACTGACAGTGATGATGATTCAGGCGATATGGATATTAGTGACGAATAGTCTTACATTACTTTTATCTGTGGTTAAATAGTTCTCTATGAGATTTAATTAATGTTTTATGACTTTGTACCTCAGATGGCGATACGCGAGTTAAACGGTCGGCCTATAATTATTATAGGTACTTAGATGACCTAAACCAGCCACCGAAATGTTCGTTAACCTAATTCAGCTAGGTATGGGTAAGATATAATTAACGCAAAACCATAGATTATATTATTCTATACCAAAGTTAAATGTCTAAAGCATGCGACACCCGCCAACCTGCACTTGGCCAGCGTATGTGGTGGCCTCAACTCGTAAGATTGTCGAGACAAGACGTGCCCAGTAGTGGGACACTAACAAGGGTTGAAGTGAAATAGGTATCTTAATACCTAAATGACTACTCTTCTTCTTGGTCTTGGTCATAAGTCCAGTAGGTACCTACCAATTTTACAAATCAATCGCATCGAAAGCACTTAAAAGACCTTTTTATCGCACTTATGACCTTTTTCTACAAATATTACGCACACTTCTTAAGTACACGATATGTATTGAATGATTAGGCAAAAAATACGTGTCTAATTTTTTTTTAATTATTGATAGACTAATCAAAATACGATTTTTTATACCTTGTCGTCATCCCTATTTTACAAATTCATCGCATCAAAATAAGTCGTACTTACGACTTTTTCTATACCAAACATTATGCACACTTATGTAGAAGCGCAGTCCAATGCATGCAAATATGATCATTAAAACGTAGGTAGGTACCTACTCGACTTATGGCCGCAGATTTTCATCCTGACAAAGATTTTGCTTCAAATGGCTTAAAACCGTGCCTTACAAAAAAAATTGCAAATCGATCTATGCGTCTGAGTAATCGGTGAACAAAAAATATAAAGGTAAAAAAAAAAAACTTGGTTGTTTGTAAAGTAGGTTTACGATCGAGATGTTTACGTGATAACGTCTTATTGGTGATATATATAAGTTTTTGGGAAGTAAGGAATTAATGAAGTATGCCGCTAGAGTGAGAGAGACGGAAGATCGGTCCACTCACTCGAACGCTATGCCAGCCTCCGCTCGTGAGGATTCCGCGTGACAAGTTTCACGGAATGACTGGCAGCGCTCGAGATGAGACGGGAGATCGGTCCGTCTCTCTCTCGTTATACCTGCGATCGCGCTCGTGAGGTTTTGGTGTGACACAAGTTTCTGAACATGTCACCCGACTAAAACGATTTTAAAGACGTTATCACGTCAAAATATATTCTGACGAATTGAGAACCTCTGTTTTTGAAGCCGGTTAAAAAGGATATTGTTTCTTCTTCATATGTCCCATTACCTAAATTAGGTACATTTCCTTATTACAACACATGTCTAAATTTCGTTTCAAATAATGTATCTGAACTTAAAATATCTTAAAGAGCAGTTTAATAATGATCGTGAGATAAAATGAAGGAACCTTTAAGGTTTTCATTGACAAACGGATAGGGCGTGAAAAAATCCGTCACTTTCGCGGTTGTCGACCCCAAATACTTTACGCGGGGAAAAAATGAATGAAATAGTGAATGGAATAGGAATGACCGGCGGCGGATGTGGGAAATTCAATCTTTTGATTTAAAATCATCAAATGGTGTGAAATTTAAATTCAAATATCGAATAGGTAAATGAATGATTGGATTGAATGGATCAACTATGGATGATTTAGATATCGAACAGAGATTTTATTTTCGACAAAAAACGTCATTAGACTAACTAAATAAATATAAATTGTAATTTATTTACAAATATTTGGATTCTTAACAATAATTTAAGATTAATTAAAAAAAAATCGGTCAAGAGCGAGTGCAACTCTTACGGTTAGGGTTCCGTTAAAACGACAGGAATTGGAACCTAGATAGTTTTGAGAACTGGCAGTCTCTCCCGTGACTAATAATACAATGTCCGTCTGCCCCAACCATTTGCTGCAAAACTACTGGGATGATTAAGTTGAAATTTGGTACACTACTTGCATTTTGTAATCCGAAGAGGGACGTGATATGTAAATAAATTAATCATAAAGATGGGGCCCATTTTTGAGGATAAAAAACAAATTAAAAAAATTAAGTTTTTGTATCTCCAGTGTATAATATGACTTCGCAAATTAAAAAGTTCCTTATGATAATCCCTTGTATAACATTATTGTGAGGGATTGAGATGTATAAATGATGTATTTTTTTTTATTAACATACCACGACCTTCTTTGGGTTCTTCCACATAAGGTCCGGTAGGTTCAGAGCAAATCGGCTGTGACGGATGGACAGATGATCCTTTATGGGTTTGTAGGTACCTTTTGCGGAACGTAACCTTTAAAAGTAAAACACACAAAAATTAATATACTATTTTATTTCTGTATTACGCATTAAGTTATATTATAGGTTCTAGGAAAATGTGGAATCAGCTGTTTTCGAGTCCATTTAGAACATGGTTGGCAGTTAAAATAGATACATAGGTATTTCATCTATATCTGACTACTTTGTTTTGCTGACGGTCCAAACTGTTATTACAATACAAGCCGCATTTGTAGATTCGCTTTTTTTAATTGGCGCGGGTATAACGTGCTTAAAACAGTTTTATATTAACCAAAATTTGAATTAAGAATTCATAATTTGAACACAAAACACAAGGTTAATTTTAAATCGATGCGTGTTCATACATCACACGAAATCGCCCATTACGTGTTTAGTACGTGAGTGGCTGATACCATCTATTGTGGGGGTCGAGGGTTTTATTCATAAATATATTGTGATTAATTGGCCCAAATATAGGTTATGACTGGCCTGACCTTTTGACATAGGACCTTATTGCATCATGCGTGTGTAGGTACAGCGCGTGTGGCATTTTAAAATACGAATATTTATTAAAATGAGGTTCGAAATAATTTGTTCAGCTTTATTGATTTTGTATTGTAACCTTCATGGATAGTGTTGCTAGATGAGAGTGTTACATGCCTCCCAATTTGAACCCGAAATCCCACCCAATTTTAGGCTCTTCATAAAAGGCAATATAATTAGTAAACAGTGCTTCAAGAAAATTATTATAATTTCATTAAATTTACGCAAATATCACAAATTAAAATAAAAGTATTTGTAACGGATTTTATTGCGGTTTCGACGTTTCCACCTGTGACCATGAAGTCTAAAAAGACTTTGAAATTTTTATTATTGAATTAGTTTTCGGGTCACATGATTTATTCTTTCTACTAGACACAGAAACTTACCTATTAATAATAATATTATAATAATATTAACACTCACGGCCAGCTGACCCGAAACTAATCAGAGCTTGTACTATGGTAGCCAGATAACTGGTAATATACTACCTAAAATACTTTTCTTTTGTAAATACATACGTACTCATAAATAACTACACCCAGACTCAAGACAAACAGACGTGTTCATCACACACATGTCTGACTTGGGTGGAGTCGAACCCACGGCATGAAAAGCAATTGTCTTACCGACCACACCACCAGCCCGTATTCTTGTTCTAAATGTTACTAAGTGAAAAGTGCACTTAGTAACGTTGGCAAAAATATTATAAAATAACAACATTAGGTACACCTTCATAGCAATGTATAATGTTTTTTTTTTCGTTTTATTATTTGATAGTTTACATAAACAGTACTGTAGGTATCGTCGTCTTTCAGTTGAGTAGTGCTAGGTAGTATTGTGTTAGATTTACGCGAATATCGCACATTGAAATAAAAGCTACTTAATTACGGATTTTATCGCGGTTTATTTTAGATATTAGATCCCGACGTTTCAGTCTTTTCAGACTTCACGGTCACGGGTGGACTAAGGTATTTGACGTTCAAAAATATTAATCACAATTATTACTATGACTAGTAAGATTAGTAAGGTTTAAGCACATTCGAATTTCGAAACTGCAAGAGAGCGGAGTTCCTAACACAAGCAAAGGAGGTACCAAACACGAGATTATAATGGTCTTATTCATAAAAAAATCTAAGACTCTTTAGTTAAAATGGACTTTGTGTCTTTCTTACAAGGCAATCGAATTATAAACCTATTTTAGCTTTATTGAGCTTGTATGACGTTTATGAATACGGGGGTAAGAATCAAATTGTGAATCATTTTTGTTTTCAGACTACTAGGTACCAAGTACAGGTACCTACTAAGTCTTAAGATGCAGTAATATTAATGCAGATATAAATTACCATGTTCCACGTTCGAGTACATTTGTATACAGTGCAGCGACGAAGCGGAAGAAACGAGTATTTTGGCAGCAAGTACCTCTCCTTCTACATAAGTTTCTCACAGAGTACTTACTTTATAGATGAAGCCTAAACTTACCTCCAAGTTGGTGAACAGCAAGTGCAGGCGACTCTGCCTGTGTGGCCTAAAATCCTTATTCCCTTTAAAAAAAAAATACGATTTGAGTTCAATGTACTAACAATAATTTAATAAAGAGGTTGACCGACTTTGATAATATGTTAATGGTAAATAACTAAATTTTCTTCTTCGAGTGAAACATATATCACAACACGTCATCACGTCTGTATTACCCTAAGGTGTAGGCAGAGGTGAATATCACCCACTTTTCGCCGGCTATGTTTAGGTTCCATACGTAATAGGTGGTCAGCCTTCGTCGGGCAACATTCCAAACTTCGAGTTGCAACGCCTGCAACTGATTTTCTAAGTACAGTAGAAAACTCTTTTTCCTTGACCCGGGAATCGAACACGGGACCTCGCGGTTACTAAGCGAACACGCTTACCACTGCACCACAGGGGCAAATGTCAAATGATTACGACTAATTGAGACTCTCATTTGAAGTCGGGTAAAATCCATCGATCGGTTTACTTAAATGTCTTGATTATATTAAGTGTGTATTTTCAGGATTTTTTGAACCCTCGCGCCTCGGTTAAAAAAAACAGGACACTATTTTACTATATTACTGTTAAAATAGTGTCGCTAATAATACACAGTTTCTCTGTTCCTTGCTTACTCTATAAACTCCTTCATGCATGCAATGCTCATATCACTCGCCAAACTTCCCTGAAGGTAGTAAAACTGAAAAAAAAAACAACACGTCCACGTCGGCACTTGTCTGCCAACTTGTACCAACACTTAGATTAGTTTCCAAGTTGCACCGTGCTCACTTAGCTAAACTTATGAGTTCTTTTTAAACTTTTGATCACAACTGTACCGGGTAGTGCGACGTATTGTAAATATTGTAATGCTGATGTGAAATTCCATATTCAAAAGAATATTTTTTTTATTTAACAGTTGGAGATTTTATGGAACCTTGCACCGTGCTCTCATTACTAAACTTATGAGTTATGTTTACACTTTTTATCACAACTGTACCGGGAGTTATGCGACGCGCGCGACGTATCGACGTACGACGTATTATTGTAACGCTGTTCTGAAGTTCCAAATTTAAAATAATATGTTTTTAATTTATTGTTTTCATTTTTTAACAGATTTGATTATGGAATTCACATAGAACATTAAAACTCCTTGGTTATTATTAGGTACTTTTTAGGTTGCTTTTAAATTTTTTGCTCTGGTTGATTTGACCTTATGAGCCTTTCTATTATGTTGTAGTAATAGTTAAGTGTTGTTTTTTAATGTTAATACTTCCTCATCGTTTACGGATGTGTAGGTTACCTATAGTGTGCATGACTATGTAAAGTGATTGAACCTTCAGAATCGTTGGTAAATAGATCCTAAGTAGAACTAAACGGTAAGACCGTGTGAAATTTTAAATAAATTTTATTGAACAAAAAGTAAAAGACAGTTAAGGTTAGACGAACATCACGACACGATTAGTGTATTCGGAGCCAAAACTAATTTAATTTGTCGTACTTTACTTTTAAGAATAACTAACTAGATATTGACCGTTAATTAAATACTGAATCAATACCTATAATGCTTCTAAAACAACGATTAAAAATATAAAAGCAGCCAAAAAGTCATTTGGCTGCCAAATCATTTTTTTTAAATACTGATTAATCAAAGACTACTTGGGTTTATAAGATAGTTCATAAAAATAATAAGTACTATCACATGTCAATTTGAATAAGGAACAAAAAAAAATTATATGGAATATCCTCGATATAATTCCCACGGTAAGATGTAAAAATAACAATAATTGATATCTTGTCAGCACGTATGATTCATTTAGTACGGAATGTGAATCGTGACAATCGTTTCCTTACTTTCACATGTCATCGGTAATCACTAAGCTTGCAATACTATCGAGATAACGATCTTATTTGTATTGTTCTACATGTGTGGTAGATAATTATTGTTGTGAAATAGAACATTAGGTTTGTTTATGGAGCGGCTTAGATCAGAGACTTATGTAATTTGAGTTTCTAATAACTACTTAATTAATCTTTAAGAATGGTTTGTTGAACTTCAGGACTTGCTTGAGCCTAACGGAGAAAAAACAAAACGAGGTTAAGTAGGTTCATACCAAGAAGTAGGTAGCTACATAACTGTCCACTTTGTAATTAGAAAAAAATAAAAAAAATACTTCGAATTTAAAAACAACCACTTTGGAAGTGCAAACAAATAAATAATTTGAATTTTGAATAAACTTTTCAATTAAAGCACATCAGAGTTATGCCCAAACAAACAAAAAAAAAATCCGAATTATTAACCTTCCTTTTTCAAGTGAGACAAAAACTGGTCATAAAGAATTAAAGAATGCACTTACCAATTTTTTTTATATTTGCGAACAAAATTGTGATTTATTTGAAAAAAAAAGAATTAATCAAATCCCGCCCTTAATAATCGGTTCTAAATTAAAACCGTATAGAACATGATAGGTACACACGTTAGGGTAAGTAACTCGTGTATAGACAATCGGGGTGTAATGAATCAGATGTGTATCGGCCGACGTGTGAGAACATACGGCCGAAATACCAGCCGTAAATACTGACTCGCGTGCGCTTTCAAAATTATTAACAAGTTCTAGAACTGGCAAAAATGATCAAGGAGTACCTAGTTAAAATAAATTTCAAGTAATAATCTGAATTAACATAACAAATGCAGAATTATATTTTATAGGTCAAGTCATAATATATGTTTGAATAGAAGCCGATAAATATCTTTCAACAGATAAAAATGGCGAAAAGGGAGTCTTAAAAGATATTTTCATTAGACAGGATTTTTGATTGGGTAACTAGGTATCGAGGTGCAGTGTCAACTCAAGCAATTGCGTTGGTGCTGCTCGAGGGTGACCGGTCCGAGAACAGCGGAGTTGAAGATAGAAAAGACAACGAGCTCCCAACAATATCAAATTGCCGCAATGACTGAATAACAGATACTCACCCGACAATATCAGGCAGCCCAGTGCAGTAATTATTTAAAAAAAAAGCTCAATAAGACATTTAAGTTTAAACACGGCATTGATGAAAGGTCTGTGGTGTATGCGGATAATAAAAAAAAAAGTACAGAGATATAAAGTGTTTCTTTGTGAATTTATATTTTTGGATATTTGAAATTTAAAAAAATAATCGAATTCTAAATTTGAGTTGAGCGTCTATATTGTTCATGGTCTGCAATGATTCGTGCACACACGAGCGAGCCGTGGGCGCCAAAAATAAAAGTTAGAACTCTGCTGATAAGCACCGAAATTTTCAATGTTTTCCCGTACTGTTTTAACGGGTTTACTTTTGTACCTGTACCTATAGCGTATAGCATACGTGATGTTGTACTGAGAAATATGGAGGTGGTATTTATAAACTTTAATAAACCTCCATATTTAGGACCGGTAACGAATTCTGATTTGAAATAGAAGTTTTAGTTCGAACCGAAAGGGAGCGATCTCGATCACGAGCGAGAGATTCGCGATCATATACGTACTATACTAAACATAGATTCAGAAACGTCGCCATACAGTTTTTGAATTGTTTCATTAGCACTATTCAATAGTCGATTTAAAGAGCAGCGGTGGCGCAGCGGAATGGGCCTCGCCTTAGAAAAATAAGTTCGCGGGTTCGAATCCTGATGGTGCCCACACATGTTTGTGTGAATTGTTTCATCTCCGCTGCTCAATATCGGTGAAGGAAAACATCGTGAGAAAACTGGCATGTCTAAGAACTAATCATTCGAGGACATGTGACATCCACTAACCCGCACTTGACCAGCGTGTGTGGATTAAGGCCTAAACTCTCTCAACTCATAAGATAGTTGAGAGAAGACTCGTGCCCAGTAGTGGGACACTAAAAAGGGTTGAAGTGAATATTCGATAAAGACGTAGTAGGTACCGAAGAATAAAATTTAAAATACCCTTTTATTTAGTATTGTTTAGATTTACGCGAATTTATCACATTGAAATAAAACTACTTTTTAACGGATTTTATTGCGGTCTATTTTAGATTTTAGATCCCGACGTTTCAACGGCTCTCCCGACTTTGAAACGTCGGGATCTAAAATCAAAAGTAGTTTTATTTCAATACCTTTTATTGTTAACCTAGCGTTATCCACACTGCTCCATTTTTCATAGCTCCATTAGAAGGTAATACACGGCGAGTTTACGTAGGTTTTGCTTATTTTTCGCCATTTTGCCTGTTACGTTAGTTACCTGTCTATTTCGTTTTGTGTTCAACTTTACCTGTTATTGCTACAGTCCAAATTCTGAGTCAAGTTGCTATGAAAGACTTTTTTGTTATTTAATTAAGTTATTGAGGGTCAAAAATAGTTTTGTTGTAGCCTAATAGGTATCTTGATCTTTACACAGTATATTTTTTTATTTTTGACGGGCCGGTGGCGTGGTCGGTAAGATACTTGCTTTTCACACCGCAGGTCGTGGGTTCGATTCCCACCCGAGACAAACATTAATGATGAACATTTGTGTTTGTGTCTAATCTGGGTGTAAATATCTATTATAAGTATATATTTACAAAAGAAAAGTTTTATATAATATATATAGTATATACCAGTTATCTGGTTTCCATAACACAAGCTCTGCTTAGCTTGGGACCAGATGACTGTGTGTGTTAATGTCCCAGAATATTTATTTATTTATACGGTTCCGCTGTCTTTCAGCGAAAAATATCTGAGATGACATTTAACAATTCTAATGACAAATTGAAATGTTGGGGGCTGAGTCACCTTCGTCCGTGGGAGTGCACCTTTTATCTGAATCCCCACACGTGGCCCCCGGGTGGTGTAAATCAGGTGACAATCAACTGGTAATTAAGTTTACTTGTAATTAATTGGTGGTAGGCTTCGGCCGTGGTTAGTAACCAACCAGACAAAGCCGCACCGCCAAGCGGCCTTGCCTGTTCCGGTGCGATGTCTGGTGACACCATTTAAGAGGGTGGGTCGAAATTGTTGCTCCTTTATGGTTTCTAACCATAAGCAGCATTATTCGACTGCCACCTTCTCACCGAAATTGATTCGAAACCACGAATGAATTGATATAGTGGGCAGGCGCGTCCCATCGTGAACATTGCTTAACATCAGGCAAGTTGTAGTCAAGCGCAGGCCTAGTTTAGGATAAAAAATAATAAGAATAATGACTAGTATAATGTTAGATGATCAATATAACTAAACACTGTCGATGGTTCCAATAAAGACAATTTATTTAGTAATAGAGACATCCTCCTCTCTCCTAAACTTTAAATGAAATTATTTTTAGCATGCTGTTATGATAAACTTCTTGTAATATTCTTAAGCTGTGCCCAACAGGGTCCATAATGTAAGAAATCTATTACATACCACTAATCTGTAACATTATAGATGCAATAAAGATATCGAGTATTGAGTAAACTCAAAAACGACAAAACGGATTTTCATGCGGTTTCCACCAATCTAAATATATAAAATAAGAAACTGACTGACTGACATATCAACGCAGAACGCAAACCGCTGGGTCTGGAGACTGTAAATTTGGCACATAGGTTCCTTATGGGGTCTAGGGGTGCACTAAGAAAGGATTTTTCAAAACTCACCCTTTAAGGTGGTGAAACGTGGTTCCAAAGTTTGTATGGAGAAACAAGATTAGTGATACCAATTTCGCGGGCGAAGCCGCGGGCGGAAGCTAGTAATAGATAATTTAAAACCCTCTCAATTTTGATTAGGTTAGGTTAGGTTACGTTATTGTGTGGTTTACGTGGTTTAATAAATGCATGCTAAGTTCGTATTCATTCGTATAAGTCTACCAAATTTGCTAGTCTTGTGTAGCTAAACAATTAATGACTCAATGGTAGATCATTTTTTTGGGACTTTATTAACCGCCGCGCGCTGTAAGCCCGCTACCGTAAATATATTCGGGATTTCAACCCGGCCAAGTCCAGATTTACCTAGGCTGTCGGAGAAATATTTGGATAAAAAGTAGCCTATCAGTAATTCCAGACCATAAGCTATCTCTGTGCTAAATTTAATCAGATTCCATCCAATAGTTTTTGCGTGAACGAGTTTCAAACATACATCCATACTTACGCGTGCAACTCTCGCAATATCTGATAAGCACCTTTGCACATTCCTTCACTAATATTTTAAACTCATCATCATCATCATTACCCTTGCCTTTTTCCCATTTCTATTGGGGTCGGCACCCAGTCTAACCTAATGCGGCTAGCTACCAGATTTATACGAGCTACTGTCATCAGACCTCGAAACCCGTAGGGAACCAGTAGCCGAGATGGTTAGACCAGGTGTCCGATTATATTGACTTCTGGCTACATGTAACGTTTGTCATAGATGTGTTAAATGACAACCGGGACCGACGACTTAACGTGCTCTCCGAGGCACGGAGGGTAGTCCGTTTTTTGTTTTTTTTTTCCGAGGGGAAATCCTTTATGGATCCCCCCACTCCAAGTGGGCGTAAGGTGGGGGGTATGTGGGACTCCCTAAGGGTACCCACTAAAACCCCTCGGGTGTTCCATCTCACACCTACGCCAAGGGTCACGGGAACACGAGATACTTCCGCAACCCTCGGCTGGTGATGGCCCGCCTCTGCGGGCCCCTGCACGTCAGGTATGTTCCCTGCTAAATCTAAAGGAGGCGCGCGTGGAACACTTCGCGCCGCCACCTTGGGTCCTGATATATATTGGGGGTGATAGATGTGCCCGAATCCATCACCCCTGGACACGGAGGGTAGTCCCTCAGCCAACCAGACACCGAAACAAATATTTGTTGTTACACAAATATTATAGTAGGGCACAGTATAGCCCAATCGGTCGGCTTACACCGCTCGACTACCGAGGTCGTCACACTAATATTTGAAACTATCGCGTTATTATTAGTAGGTAGAAGATGGTTGTAGCAGTCGACTTACAAGTTACAAATATGAGAAAACAATTCAACTACCTGACAACACATTCTACATTGTATATTCTTAGAACCCATACTTTTTGGAAACAATAGCATTTGACAAGACGTATTTTGTGTGTTCGAGGAACGCTATGATCCGTAACGGTACTTACCGATTACCGTATGAGTGCATTGTAGTTTTGTAACCAGTAAAAACCATTGGTCTACTCGTATCTGTAAAGTAAGGGTACCTATTTTATCCTTATTGTTTCTAATCACCTTACTTAGTGAGGGTAATAGTCTTATCTTAATATCTTAATCTAGCTATCTTCAAGTCACGAGTGAATCGGTATTTATTGGGTAAACGCGTTCCATCGTAGACTGCGACATTGCTTCACATCGGGCAAGTTGTGGTCAAGCGCAAGTGTATTATAGGATAAAAAAATATTACCTACACCAATGTGGAGTTTACATAATTTGGGTGCATAAAGAGATTATCTATGTCTATAAGTTTAAACCTTCATGCGGCGTGTACTTACATGCAACTGACAACTGAATATTGAAAGCTTTAAATGTGGCTTAATATTCCTGCTGATATGTAGTATTTTTTTTTTATAATTTTAATTTTAGTAATTGTTTTTTATTTACTTAATTTCAAAATTGTAATTTTACACTTTTTAATTTTATCATTGTATATGGGTTCATGCCTGAAATAAATAATTATTTAATTTAATTTAATTTAATATTTTCCATGCCATTAGGCAGAATATACACGGGCCATATTCATAACTTTGTTTACACCTCAATGTATTACCTACATTCAAAGTAAATATTTTTTTCTATTCTGTTCTATATCATGGCGTGCTACAGCTGAACGTAGGTATGGCTCTCCTAAAGCACGCCATTGAGTATGATCTCTGTGATCTTATCTAGCTCTTACCAGCCACATTTTTTAATGAAATGATTTTTTTTTTAATAAATGCTGGTCTTTTCAGACCCTCATTGCATCTAGTCTGAGGGCGTCCTATGTTAATTGAAAATTCATGGTCTTCAATCAAGACCTCGTTTACAAAAACGATTTTCAGTTCTGCTGTAAATATAGCCGGCCTGGTACCCGGTAATCTATGTCGATTAGGGCATAATTCTCTATCGGATTATGTCACTCCAAACTTAGCGCTTTCCATAGCACGCTGCACAACTTTGAATTTAGACCAGACCTAATGTAAGTGGTCATGTTTCGGTTCCATATGTCATAACGCGTAGAGCAACCTACACTTCAACCCTTTTTAGGGTCCCACTGCTAGGTATGGGTCTTCTCTGGGGTGCTGGTTGGAGTCGCGCCGCGTACAGACGTGTTATGGTGCGCTCTGCGTAAAAAATCGAGAAAAATAGTTTTTAACGCGTTTTTCTGTTTTTTTTTTTTTTTTTGTGTTTGTGTTGTGAAGTTGGTGGTCCGGGTGCTGTACCCGGGCGTCTTTCTCCGCGGGATCGGTCTCAGATCCGGAGCTAGAGGCCTAGGGCTTCGGAGTCTGTTGTCCTGTCCGGGCGTGTGGCGAGCTGCGACGTCGGCAAACTCGCGGCGGAGCTGCGAGGGACGCTCCGGCAAACTCGCGGCGAAGCTGCGAGTGACGTCACAGCCGTCCTTTTTGCTGGCCAGCGGACAGGGCGCGGACTCTGAGGCGGGCTCCGGGGCGAAGGTTGTGGGGCTCGGTCTCCGGGGGGACGTTGGGGCGTAGCCCCGAGGCGGGTCAGGTTGATCGGACACGGTTAGTTTTGTGTTGTGAAGGGCGGTGCTGGGAGGATTGGGTAAGTTTTTTGTATATATTTTGATTGCTGTATTTATTTTATTTTGATTTGTTTTGATTTGTTTGTATATATCATCATCATTATCATTTTGTATCTATTTTGTCTTGTTTTGTTTATTTTGTTTTATTTTATTTTATTTTAGTTGTTTAGTGTTCGGGGGGCCTTTCTGCGTGTGGTGCCCATCCTTAGATGGAGCGCCCCGCGCCGACGGGTCTCCCGGACCCCCATATGGAGGCGCTCCCTGTGAAGGCGGCCCGGATCGCCTCCTCGCTCGGTAGCGAGGAGGAGAGTGACCGGCCGCGCACAAGGAGCGGAAAGCGGCTTCGCGAGCCGCTTAGCTCTAGGGGGCCTCCTGTTCTGGGGGGCTCTCAGAGCTCGCGCGAGGGAGGGAGGGCCGTGGACTTCCTTCGTCTGGGAGTGGGGTCCGAGGCGTTGCCTGGGACCTCCGCCTCCAGGGGAGGGGAGTCCGCGGACCTCGATGGGGGTTCGGGATCGGAGGCGGACACGGAGCCGGCTCCGAAGGTGCCGACTCCCAAACGTTTCAAGGTCCCGGCCCCCAAGCGCGGAAGACCACACGCGGTCGGTTTGAGCCGTACTGTCCCCGCCTTGCGGGATGGCAGTACGGACTCGTATTTTGAGGACGACCTTTTGGCGGCGTCCCCCACTCAGGGTCCGGGTCCGACAGAGTCTGGCCCGGCGGTGGCGACTTTGATGGCTCGGGCCCTGGATGGGATTAAGGCCATCGATGGGGTGACTCGCAAGTCCCGGAACCTCAAGGGGGAATGCATAAAGCAGATCCGGGACGAGCTGAAGTCACTCCAGGGCGCGGTGGAGGGACTCGCCACAAGGACGACCTCAGAAGAGGTCCGCAAGCTGCGGGCCGACAACGCTCGCATGAAGCGGGAGCTCGCGCAGCTCCAGGCCGAGGTACGGGCCATCAGACGGAACGGCTCCGTTAGGGGGGCCCCGTCTGCGCCTGGAGCTGCACCAGTGGCTCCCGCGCGTGTGGGCGTTGCCCCACAGTCTAGCGCCCAGGTCGGCAAGGAGGTCGACCTGGACGCTAAGTTCGAGGAGTGGGCGGCCAAGCTGCACCGTTCTATCGGCGGAATGGTCAGGGCGCAACTGGAGGGGATGCAAATCCCCGACAGGCGCCCTCCATTAGCCGCCGATAGGCGTGCAGCCCCCGCTGCCTCATACGCGGCTGTGGCAAGGGGGGCCGCCCCCCCTGCACAAAGGCCGGCAACACCCGCTGCGCCCAGAGGGGCGCCCGTTGTGCGGGTTCCTGCTACGCCGGCACCCGCTGTACGGGCACCCGCCGCACGGGCGCAGCAGTCTACGGACGGGGAGGGGCGGACCGCGGGGTCCTCCCGCAAGAAGCGGCGCAGGACCCGCAAGTCCGCCCGCCCCGCTGAAACGCGGCAGGCTGCCAAGGCGGCCCCCAAGCAGGCGCCGCGCCTGACCGAAGCCAAGACGGCGGCGATTGTCGTGGCCCTCACGCCTGACGCAGTCAGTCGGGGGGTCACGTACGCCGCCGTGTTGGAAAAGGCCCGACGCGCGGTGGACCTTCGCGAGGCTGGGATCTCGAAGATCTCGTGCCGGACCACAGCGTCCGGCACTAAGATCCTAGAGATCCCAGGCGTGGAGAGGGCCGCCTTGGCTGACCGGCTGGCCGGCCAGCTGAGGACGGTGTTGGCGGAGGAGGCCGTAGTCAACCGGCCCACTAAGTTTGCGGACGTCCGCATTAGTGGGCTGGATGACTCGGTCTCCTCAGAGGAGGTGGCAAGGTTCGTCGCCGCCGAGGGCGGCTGCGCCATTGAGCAGGTGCGGGCCGGGTCCCTTCGGTCCGAACCGGGGGGCACCTGCTCCGTATTGGTGCGCTGCCCAGTTTTGGCGGCGAGGAGCCTCGTCGGTCGCCGCCTCCTCATTGGGTGGAGTGCGGCCCGCGCACGCGTGCTGGAGCCCCACCCCATGCGCTGTTTTAAGTGTATGGGAACGGGGCATACAGGTCCGATGTGCCCCTCCGCGGTAGACCGCAGCAAATGCTGCTTCCGCTGCGGAAAGGAGGGGCACGTCAGCGCGACGTGCGGCGCCGCAGAGCCACGTTGTGGCCTATGCGCCGGGCTCGGCCGGCCGGCCAGCCACGTCATGGGAGGAGGGAAGTGCAACCCTCCTCCCACTAAGGCCAGACGGCCCACTATGCGCTCAGCGCCAAGGATCTCTGTCGCCGAGGCGACAGAACGTGTCGGGGTGATGGAGTGCCAGTGATGGTGCTCCGTCCCCTGGCCCACTCACATGTGCCTGCGGGGCGGCGGGCAGGGCGGCCCGTCGTCCAACCACGCAGGCATATGACGGAGGCGCGCGTGTGTGTTCCGCGCGCGCCCCAGCGGACTTGTGTGGAGGGGAGCGTTTTCATCTTCCCCCTCCCACCTATCGAGAAGAGGCTCGCACGCGGGCCAGCATCCAGGGGGTCGCGGTTGTGTCATTTCTGGATCCCGTGACCCCCTGGGCCAAATGCGAGGAGGAACACCCGGGGGGTTTTAGTTAGGGTATACGCTTCACGGAGTCCCACATACCCCCTGCCCTGGCGCCTTACAGGGCAGGGGGATCCATAAAGGATTTCCCCCCGGTCAGAAAAAAAAAAAAAAAAAAAAGGTATGGGTCTTCTCTCAACTATCTTGAGTATGTTGAGTGAGGTTAGGCTTTAATCCACACATGCTGGCGGAGTGTGGGTTTGTGGAACAACCTACTATTTTAAAAAAACATTATATTCTGATACTATTTAGGTACTTGGGTTAAAAATGCCGTGTCATGCGTTCGCCTAATAAAAAGCACACATTTTCCTTGTCCACAAACACACGAATTCGGAAGTCCAGATAAGGACATTAATGGATTGGCTGACACAAATGTGACGTCACAACACATATTTCAAATGTAGCATGTTTTTTAACCAGTATAATTTGACCCCTTGTTTTATACACAAGTTTAAGTAACGTATCTGGGAATGTTTGGATGCTTGAAGTATGGAGGTCATGTTACAGTGGTAGAAATCAAATGTGCTTATCAGATAGTTCAAGGGTTACACTTAGTGTTATGCGTGGCTGGCTTACGCGTTAAAGAAAGATTAGGATCAGACGCATTAGCATTTTTCGATTCGTATGTCTTGAGGTCATGTGTAAATGTCGGTGGGTTGCACGCGATTTTGTAACAGAGGACCTACTGTTTACTACTAACTATTCACTTCGATAAGTAATAATGACTTTTCGGAGTCGAGCAACATTTTTCGGATAGCATTTTATTCACGACAAGCCGTTTTAAATACTCAAAAACGTCTTGAAATTGACTAAATTATAACGATTTAAAAAATGTGAGTAGGTATGTAATAATTGATATGTTTTTTTATTAAATTAATACAGAAATGAAGTAGGTACTTACCTAATGTGTTAAAGTTTTTAAGTCGAGAAGATCCGAAATATCGTGAGTGTCGTATCGTAAAGTAATAGAGTAGGGCTTCAAGATATGAAAGGTTACATGTTTAGTAAGTGTAGGTAGAATAACGGATAATGAAATGAAAATACGTAATTACACATGTAGGAAAGCCACTATGAACAATACGGCTTTTCCTGTAGGTAAAACCCTTTGCGCGGTTTAAGAATTTCCCAATATTAAGTGCAAATGAACTTAACAATTATTCTGAAAAAAAAAACAATATGTCGATCTATTTTTAGAACGTCTTACCTACCAGCCTGAAATCTACATCTTCACAAAATTTACAGATATCTAAGTAGGTATTTAAGTAGATAAAAATGACTCGCTATTAACTATTTAACTATTGCACCAAATTGGATACTTACTATGTGTGTGTTCCTAGTTGCTTATCAGGGCCTCGATTCTCGCGCTGAAGACATTAATCTCTAAGAGCCAAAACACATACTTGCGTTGCGGCGCCGCCCGCCTCTACATAGAACAAAATGTACTAGAACTGCGAGCGAGTGTGTTTTGGCCCTAATAGATAAATGTCAAAATAAAATGGCGATTTCATTAGTTTTCTAATGACATCAATGTCTAAAAAGGGCGGGAATCGGGGCGCAGGGTAAAAATGTACTAACATTTAACATTTTTGCCCTGTATATGTCCAGCAAAGTAAAAAACTAAGTCGAGTAATTAAAGATTTTTGTGATCAATAATAATGTGCAGACACTTATATAAGTAGGCAAGTACTTATAGCAAGACATCAATAACCAAAATGAATTACTGAGCAACTATCATAAACATAACGCGGCTAACAGTGATCAAACTATCATTAAACTACGGTTAACTATACTTAACCCCGGTTAATGTTACCAGTAATTAGCGTCTAGTGATTAATTGAAGTGTTTTAATTAAGTACTTGCTAAGTTTAATTGTTAGTTCACTGACGGGTGCTAAATGTCTATTATAGTTAAGAAGTAAGTAAGCTTAGGTTAGGTAAGTACATATTTTTTAACCCTGATATCGCGTTAAACCATCATCTTCTTTTAGCCGGATAAAAACTATTCTTTGTCATAGAATAGACATAGGACAAACTTTAAACTTTAAACTTTCTCTATACCAAATTTTCTTTAAATCGGTTCAGTACTTTTACTTTCGCATTTATAATATTAGCTAGTATAGTATTATATTATCTGTGATATTAGTAAGGATTTTGGGTTTTTGAAATGCATGAAGAATCAATATGCATCAGCCTGTGTCAGAAAAATTTGCATTTAAATTTGCTAATTTAGAATCTCTACATGTTTTATTTATCTGACATTTTGTGTGCGTGGTAGACATCTTCAGCTACAAACTGAACTGGAAAGGCTGTACTACAATTGAAACCAGACATTCTTCTGGTCATTATAATGGCTATGTATGTGAAGTCGGAAATTAATATGTGTTATATTTGGATACGCAAAAAATTCGCATTACGCAACCCTAATAGCTGTATTTTTGAACTCTCTTTGCCTAATAGAAGATGTGACAAATGAATCACTATTGGCGGTCTTTTCAAAAGTTAGGGTTGTTCAAGGTAATATATTGCAAAATAATATTTTTATTTTGCAATATCCTTTTTTATTGCAAATTGATTTATTAAAATTTTAATCGTCACTATACTATTGCATATGGCTTTTCGGTTCACCGTGTATACATTTTTCTAAAAATTCTTAAAATGTCGTGTAGTTAGGTACAAATCTGTCACGAGTCACGACATGGGGCGTACACCAACCGGCATAAAAACGTGTTCACTTTATATTAACAATAGATTGGCAGCCAACTTCGTAATTAACGCGAGCTGCCTCTATTGAGTTGTTTATTGCGTGCTTATTTATACCTGTATCCATTAATCTTTCTGGATTGAGGGAAATATATGGGAATTTGTGTTGAAGGGAAATTTGGTAGTTTTATCCAGACACGTTGCAGCGTTTTAAGCCAAGTTTAAGTCTATAACTTCTGTTAAACTGTTTTAACAGGTTTTTAGTTTAAAGACAACTCGACTCGAGACTCGAACCTCACGGTTTAGTGAATACATTTACCACTAGACGTAAAGGTAATAAAATTCACTAAAAAGCTCGTTTTTATTGAACTTTTACAACATGCATGTTACACATAAAAACACTTTCCTTCCTCAATAACTGCAATATAATTTTTCATTGGTAACAATCCCAAAGTTATATTGTTTAGTTAAATCTTATCGGGGTTGTCCGGTAATATGTCAGTACAAACGGACCGCTACGTACAGGATGATACAAAATATGTATACTTACCTAAGTACTTCGAGTATTTAACACAGGAAATGTTTTATGCAACTTCTAGTACTAAATTTATTCTGCCAGTTTTTGGGGGAGGCGAGGTGTAAAATTTGAAGCGTCTTTACAAATGCATACGGAAATAAAACCTACACACAAATACAAAACATGAACAGTTTATGCATATAAAATGTTCATGTACCTCGGCAGAGGGGAACTCGCTCAATCCTAGACAGAACTAGCTAGAACAGAGCGTCGGTCGATCGGAATTGTTGCTCCTTTATAGTTTCTAACCATTTGGAGCGTCATTTCACTGCAATCTGCTCATCGAAATCATTCGTAATCACGAGTAAACCGGTTTATTGGGCAGGCGCATTGCATCGTAGGTTAGTGTTTAATTTTAGGCAAGTTGTAGTCAAGTGCAATCCTGTTGCAGAATAAAAAATCCTTGTATTTATAAGGAACATTTTGCTATATTGTGAACATTGAAAATTATCCTTAATAGGTATTAAGAATGTAATAATAATATGACAATTATTAAGCTAAACTTTAATCGAGATATTTTGAATTTTCGTAAAGAATTACATGGTTTTATATCAGTATGCTCTGTGGGTACTAGGGACATGTGGTAAGACCTATAGGCCGACCGTTTAACTCGCGTATCGCCTATCGCCAAGATTCTGACTCCTCAAGCTGCACAGACAGTGATGATGATTCAAGCGATATGGATAATAGTGACGAATAGTCTTACATTACTTTTATCTGTGGTTAAATAGTTCATTAAGAGATTTAATTATGTATTATGACTTTGTACCTCACATGGCGATACGCGAGTTAAACGGTCGGCCTATAGGTACTTGGCTATTGTGAACTAATTTAAAATTAAATTTCAAAACTTTTAACATCCTGTAGATCTATGTGAGTACTGTTTATTGCCCCTCACCCGTACCTGCTAACAATAACTAAGTATCTTGTAATTTGTTTTCAAATAGGTGTAAACGCGTGATATTTGAGATGCGACTCTCCTTTGTTCTCATATAGTATTTGTCTTTTGTACACCATCAGGTAGATGTTACGTGTTGTAAAAACACCACGAACTCATAACTTTATACATTCTCCCATAATAAAAATAAACAAAAAATACAGGAAAGCTTTGAACGCAGTCCGCAGTTTACGTAGGTAAATTATGACACAAGTGGTTCCCGTTACCCCCTGGCGTTCACATGCGCGAAACACCCGGGGGTTTTAGTGGGTAACCTTTGGGAGTCCCACATACCCCCGCCCTGCGCCCACACACGGTAAGGACTCACCTCTAGCAAAAAAAGGTATATTGGTATGTATAGGTAGTGAAATTGTTAAATATACTATATTTATCATAACGGGCAATTAACGCGCTCACCTTTAATTTAGCTTTACGTTTCGACATGAATTGCACCGGTCGTGGTCGCTAACAGACTGATCCAGACTGTTCTACGGCCGCCGCCATCAACTGATTACACCAAAGTTTAAAAGTATATAGATAGTGAAATCGTTGTTCGTTGATGTGATAATGATCTGTTTAGACAAATTAAGGACGAAAAATTTGTCAAAACATTAAGAGGTTCATGATAGTAATTTTATACGTGCCATTTTATTCGTGTTTATTTGCATTGAAAATGAAAATGAAAATGAAAATGAAAATATGCTTTATTTTTTTTGAGACGCGAGTCTACTTAAAAATAGTCCAATTTCTTTTCCTACCGTGCAGTGAATGACTGGCAACTACTGAGAAACACTGCCAAAAAACTTAGTAGGCTGTTTTTCTTTTTTAAATGAAGTACTTATATATTTTACATTTTGTTTGTTTATTGTGTTGAATTTTTCATTTGTTGTTCATTGTTTGAATTGTTCATTGATGAGGCATAGGCCATAGTCGCAGTATTTTATCGCGCTGCCTCATGCGTTATGCGCTGATCGCGATGAGTGTATTTGTGAAAGTAATAATATTATTCTAAAAAATTAAAATAATCATTTATGTCAGGCAACAAGGCCCATAAAAAACCTTTAAAGAAGTACAATATTATGTGATATTAAATCTAAATACATACATACATTTTTTTTCTTTTCTACAATGTAAAAATATCTGCATCATGCATGTGTTGCGCGGTGATAGAGTCAGATCAAGTGACAATCAACTGGTGGCAGGCTTCAGCCGTGGTTAGTGACCACCCACCAGACAAAGCCGCACCGCCAAGCGGCCTTGCCGTGTTCCGGTGCGATGTCTGGTGACACCATGCAGAGAGGGTGGGTCGGAATTGTTGCTCCTTTAAGGTTCCTAACCATATGGCTGCTCATTCCACTGCTACCTTCTCACCGATAATCATTCGTATTCACGAGTGAATTGGTATACTGGGCTGGCGCGTTCCATCGTTGACTACATTATTGCTTAACTTCAGGCAAGTTGTAGTCTAGCGCCAGTCTATCGAAGAATAAAAAAAAATACTTAAAGAACAGAGTGTTCATATATTTGGTAATTTGATGTCAGTGATATTGATCACACAGTTCGTAGCTCGTATTAATGAGCAAGAGTTACGGAACTGTTTGGGGTGATTCATTAAGCGATACGTTACCTCATACTACAATTTGGGTATAGACTAAGTATTAAATCAGAATCGCCAGTTAATGGCGTAGGTAGCTAGGTACATCTGTTTAAATAGAGATTAATTTAATACAGAACTGTGACGGTAGTCTAAAATTAATAAATGAATAAATATATTGTAATGAGTTTAAATGTTATTTAGGTGTTTTAATGTATGTTCGTCATGTTTTATTCTTATTTAGTATTAATATTTATTTTCTATGGGTCTAGAATAAATTAATTTAAATTAGTAAACGCGAGGCCCCAGTTTCGATTCTCGGGTCGAGCAAAATGAATTTTCTACAACGATCGGTAGCTACCTCAGGTACGTACTCGAATGCTCTAGAAACAAAATACAATTCAAATTCCAGTTACAATAGGCTCCCCCAAGATTGTAACACACTGAAGACAGCGAGAGTCCCTACTCCAGTTGTCTGGGAGCCTGGTCAAACGCCGTGTTGGTAGACGTAAACAGTCGTGGTTAACATCCCAGAATAGACAGGAGTAGCCAACGTAGAATAACTATTCTGCTACGCGCGAAGAAGAAGAGCTTCTAAGAGTCGATGTCCTCCAATAAGTGAAAGAAGAAGATGCCCTGGAAGAACTTGGGACATAATGTAGAACGTCGCTAGTACAGTATTATATTGTCTGTGCTAATAAGCACTAATGACGTTCGTACCTACTTTCATATCTATATAATGAGATTTATCGTAGTATACACAAGTATAGGTACAATATTCGTTTTTAGTAACTCAAGCGTAGCACGCGAGCGCCACACGTGGACGACAAATGCAAATGAATAAGCTTTCATATTAACTTGTTACAGGGTGCTTGATTTAATGTTGTTGTTAATTATTCAGTTTTGTTTTTTATTTGTAGGAAATTATTCATTTTTAGAAGAGAGGTCAAGGTTTTATATAAAAAGCTGGAACTAAGATTAAATTAGGCAGATGATGGTTCACTCCAACCCTTTTTAGTGTTCCACTGCTGATCACGGTACTTCTTTAAACTAACTTACAAGTTGAGAGAGTTCAGGCCTTAATCCACACACGCTGGCCAAGTGCGGGTTGATGGATGTCACATGTCCTCGAATGTTCCTCGCGATATTTTCCTTCACCGATATTGAGCAGTGGTGATGAAACAATTCACACAAAGATGCGTAGGCATGACTGGGACTCGGACCTGCGACCTTATATTTCAAAGGCGAGGCTTGTAACGCTGCGCCACCTCTGCTCACTTGATGCAGATGATGATCACTTTTTATAGCACTGTTTCATTGTTTCTGATGAGGAAGAAGAGGGAGATCAAATAAAGGAAAAGTTTGGTGTCATATCATACTTAAAGCAAGATTATGGAAGCTGCTTTAGACCGAGCCAAATGAATAGAGGCCGGACCAGAGAGAATCGGGGCCCTGGGTCTTACCTTACCATAGAACATGACTGTTTCTGATTACTAGCAGATCTGATGACTGTCTGCATTGTTTTTAGAATTAGGCAATAGTAGGTTATTGATAGTAAGGTATCCACTGGGATAAATAATTAAATATGTACCTAGAGTAACCAGGTATCCATGATTGTACAATAATTTAAATCAGTTTAATATTTAGACATGAAGAAGTAAAACATCAACCCTCGATCGATATTTCTGTTACTTACTTACTTTACAGTAATTACCTCCATAATTTTTATTTACAAATCCATTTTTATGAGTCCTTTAATTACAGTATTATTTAAACAATTATTCTCAGTTAATTTACATATAAGGATCTGTAATGATGTAGATGCCCGAGACCTTTATATTATTGATTTTAATAGCGTAAACTATTTATTGATATTTTAAATAATAATAAGATATTTTTGTACTTTTTCAAACACCCTTTATCTGAACAAATGGCGCAAATTCGGGCAGGCCTCGGTACCAGACGGCGATGTGCCCATCCTGTATAATTGCCCGCCTATCTCACATGCTTCTATGAGCCCTGTATTACAACTTTGCATTACAACTTTTTATGTGAAATCTTTTTAGCTAATCTATTATTCAAAGAAATCTGTCAATTTTGGATGCGCAAACGAAATATTGTGTTTTTTTTTTCCAGAAAAACTGTGAAGAAGAACTGAAAGTTAACTGTGGGAACTGAGAAGCAGTAAATTTGACACAATATGAGAAAAGAATCAGCAAATTCTAATTAAAGTTTTGTGAAATCGGAAAATGTCTCTGCAAAAACTAGTAGGTAAGTGGTGGTGACTATGTGTCAATCAGTAATTTACAAGGCTGCCTAATCGAATCGAACAAATTGCGAAAAAAGAACACAAACAGTCTGTCTGCACATTAGTAGTTGTAGCAACATTGTTAATAGTCCTTCAAATGCGATTTTACCCTCGACTATTTCGCAGCGATACGCCAGGTCGCCACGGTGACGCCGCACGGGTCGCCGCGTGTCGCTGCGTCCCAGTCGCCTTGACGTTTGTCGCGCACTGTACACAGTACAGACCGTGGGACACTCCACTGCGTAAACGGAACGCAACTGTAACAAATCGATTATCAACAATCGATTTTTCTAAATAACGGTAGCCATAAGATTTACATCTCGATAGTTATGTAGCAATTTGTGAGCGTGATCTATGAAATTTCCTTTTGCGGGTAAACGTTTGCGCATTGAAGCTTCAACTTTCAACTGTTTCATAAGGCACGGCGACGGGACGGCACGAATGCGGCATATTCACGCGTCCAGCGGCCGGTGACCTCTGGGCATTGTGTCCAACCCTCTCTGCGACATCAGTGCGTGTGACAGTTCGGGGGCAGGGCGGGTCTCGATCAGTTGGTGAACTGACACATTGTCACCGGTGCACGATTTCACTGTCCGCCGAGACGTGACGAGTTACGCGTGGTCACCGTTTTTATTTCTGCCAATGACGGGTGTCGAGGCGTGGTGTGGCCAGTGCGAATCTGCCAACGCAACACTACCGCCGGTCTCACTCTTATTGTGTAGTGTAAAGAGTTCATTTTGTGATCATTAGCTCGTTGGTAATATTGTCGTTTTGTAACCGGTCGGAGTGGGAGTGATATGTTTTTTTCATCTGTTACACACGCCCACCGGTTAAGACGAAATCATTAATGAGACAGTGTCGATAGCGTCGTGCGATTCCTAAATTGATTTTCATTTAGCACGTTATACTTGCTTCATAATATTTCCACGATACGTGCTCCTAGTTGTACTAGTATACGTTAGTTAAAATGTTAGTCTTTTGTTGTCGATGTTTGATCAGATTTGAGTTCATTACTTGGTTGCGTCGAGTTAACAGTAAGATAATTGTAGTTATAACTTGTAACGTAATCCTGTCGAGATATCAGATACTTAGATTTGATTTGGCTTTGTATATTGTCCGCCATTATGGTTATCAAGTGACTGGCACATCTGTCTGGCGTCGCACGCGCCGCGGGGTCAACGGACACGATCTGTCGTACAGCACAATGTTTTTGTGGTAGCAATTGTTTACTTTGTCTATGCTAGTTTTGATACAACTTTAGAAGGTAATAGATACTTCTGTTTTACTATTATAATAGATATCTTGAGGTGCAAACTAAATATTTGGAATTTAATGATCTATGTCTCGCTCTATGGGTATTGATAAGAATTTTAAATTAAGCCAATATTAAAATAATCAGAAATTAAAGGTTAGGTTCCTACATGTTTAAGTTACAAATAAATAAATGGGTCAAAAGTTTAGTGTAACTTTAAGCCCAGCTCGTTGCCTGTTCCTTTTCTTTGGTTTGAACTTGGCTGGACACACTGTCGCGTGTACTTACCTAATGTCAAGTCCTGTTTTTTTTTTAATTTTTATCATCTATGGCTGTTGTTTTTTTTACGAAAATAATAGGTACATATTAACTGCAAAAATAAGTATTATCGCAGCATGAGAAAATTTAGAGAGTTTAATGAGTTGTGATAGTATTATTTAAGTAAGACATAGATAACTGGCATCTATATTCCCAAACTATTTTTACGTGCTGTAATAGCCAAGCTATCGAATCGAACACATCTCGATATAATCGATACTATCGATACCATTCACACGTAGCACACGCAGTACCTCGCTGTCAATAGAGATGGGACGGCGGGTGCTTTGTCGATTTTCGATATCGTTTTTCTACGGCGGTCCTGTCAGTCAAAAGTTTCGTAGTTTTTGTGCGGCCGTCGGTATAGATGTGTAGCGGGTAAAGTTGAGAATAAGGCTTTGTTTAAATGTCTGATTCCTCATAGCTTAGGTTGTTTGTGGATTGTGGATGCTCTTAGAACATTTAACACGGGAAGTGTTATACTCCACTTCTAATACTAATTGTTTCTGCCAGCTTTTGGAGAGGCGAGGGAACCACGTAGGTACACTACATGCTTACGCACTCTAAGAAAAAGTTGAAGCATTTTTACATAATACTTACACACGTACCTAAATAAAAGTTACACACAAACACAAACCATGAACAGTTTTATGCGTACAAAATGTTAATGTACTCATACATTGGTAGAGTGGAACGCGTGCTCATAGCAGTTCCTGTGTTAATTGTTCTAAGTGGATGCTGTCATAATAATTACTCAAGAACTTAATGTGTATAGGGGTAGGTATATACTTTGTGGGTATCTTTAGACAAAAGTAGGAGTTGAAGAATAATTTAGACAAAATTAGTTTTGTAATACTTGATTACCTAAGTAGCACAAGTATTAAGTTAGCACTTAGAAATATCTTATATCATTTTAAGAATCTTCTCAGAATCGGGTTAGAACTTCTAACTCGACTCTTAGGAGGGCATAAGATATTTTAAATAGGTGCTTATTGGACTTTTTAAATAACTTATAAATATGATTTACGACCTACGAAACATGTTAATTTTTATAAGGTAAGTATTAAAATAATAAAAATAATTATTTTGTACTGTCTACGTAATTACAATTGAACAAATCTAAGAAGTAGGTACCTTTTGACGTTTCACTGTTTTCTATTAAATTAGCTTTATAGAGGCGTAATTCACACTATTTTTATTAGCTTTCCTGTAAAATAATTGAATTATGAAGCTATTTTTATTTTAACATAACATAAACAATTTTCATACAAAAAATACAATTTTATATGTACTACGTTTAGAACTGTCAAACGGTACTTCTTAGATTTGAGGGACTGTAGTAACATCTGGGTACTAATTACGTAGACGGTACTTATGAATGTATTCAATAATTTTGTTTTCATTTAATGAATATTGAAATATAATAATAATATAGTAATACTTTGTTACTTTGTTTAAAAACTTACTAATTAGTTCATATATCTTAGTAGGTAGACATTCTATCAACATAATCAAATGAATAATCAAGTATCTTTTCAAAAGTCCGATTTGTAATTTGGTCTGTAGCATTAGATCGTAATATATCGATAATACTGGTGATATTAAGTTGTGTAAGATGACAGATATCGTTTGATCGGCGATCATACGACTCACGATATGTTTAACAATGGTTAACACCACTTATAACGTTTAGATAGCTTTAGTTTCGCGATATATATATATATATATATTTTTATTAGGCTTGGGTACTTAATAGTGACCATTTCGAAAACCTCATATGTCAACTAAGTAGTACTACTTAGTTGACGTCTAGTGGTCGAAATTCAACCTCTTTACAGTTTTACGTGTAGTGGTCGAAATTCAACCTCTTTACAGTTTTACGTGTAGTGGTCGAATTCAACCTCTTTACAGTTTTACGTCTAGTGGTCGAAATTCAACCTCTTTACAGTTTTACGTCTAGTGGTCGAAATTCAACCTCTTTACAGTTGTAGAGGTGACTGGAGGATCGGGTGGTAGTGACCCTCCAGTGTAAAGGGAAGATCTTCCAGCCGGTCGAGGTGTAATGCCCGGCCACCGCGGTACTCCCTCCGACTGTTCTTGTCGGGAAGTTGTATATATGCTAATCGTCGGTGAAACTTTGCTTGTGCGATTTAGGATTGCTATGACGTCATGTCTCTTGAGTGGCGTTAGGTATGTGACGCCACATCACTCCCCCTCCGAGACCGGAGGTCGATACCAAGTCAGGAGTCTGCCAGTGCCAGTAATGCTGCGTAGTCATCAGTGAGTCGAAGAGCGCAGTGATGCCGTAGCGAGTAGTCCTCAGTGAGTCGAGGCGGAGCTACGATGAGTGTCCTCAGTGAGTCGAGGTAGATTCTGCGGGTAGCGGCTGGCTGCTGCGTATGTCGGCCAGGAGCGATGCGCGCTGCTAGTTGACCGGCCGATGTACAGCGTGCTGTGCCGAAGTGCGGGTGTGGTGACCAGGCTTGCCCGTACGCTGCATGCTGGTGGTCACGTGACCCGGTGCTGGCTGGCTCGATTAACTCGCTGCTGTAGTGGAGTGAGAAGGAAGGATGAAGAGTTGATGGATGCCGACGATGCTGCTGCGAAGGTTGCTCTGCTGTTCAAGGTCGAAGGTCACCAGTGTAGAGGTGACTGGAGGATCGGGTGGTAGTGACCCTCCAGTGTAAAGGGAAGATCTTCCAGCCGGTCGAGGTGTAATGCCCGGCCACCGCGGTACTCCCTCCGACTGTTCTTGTCGGGAAGTTGTATATATGCTAATCGTCGGTGAAACTTTGCTTGTGCGATTTAGGATTGCTATGACGTCATGTCTCTTGAGTGGCGTTAGGTATGTGACGCCACACAGTTTTACGTCTAGTGGTCGAAATTCAACCTCTTTACAGTTTTACAATAAACTTTAACGTAAAGAAATAATCTATTCTAATATTATAAAGCTGAAGAGTTCGTTTGTTTGACCGCGCTAATCTCAGAAACTACTGGTC
This sequence comes from Meganola albula, assembly GCA_936450015.1. NCBI lineage: Eukaryota > Metazoa > Arthropoda > Insecta > Lepidoptera > Nolidae > Meganola > Meganola albula. The sequence goes on along the minus strand of OW388159.1, from coordinate 3,727,237 downwards.
TGATTTGAAAAGTTTTTGCACTGTTAATTAGTTCATTTGTTGAGAAAGGCTGTAGGCTACTTTTTATCCCACTACTGGGCATGATATATAGTTCAATCGGGCGTAGCCGCGGCGGAAAGCTAGTAAGTAATATAGCGTTATAGCTTCGGTGTAGGCAGAGAGTAGCGACTGTAGTTTATCGGGCACAATTCCAAACTCAGAACTTCTGAGTATATGAAAATAATATTTTTTAATGTATTTAATTTTAAATTCACACACACATTATACTTACTCGTTTAAAAAAATAATAAATGCCACCCTAAATTACCTATTAGTACCTTTCTATCTCCTGAAAAATTTTCTCTATATACTACAAGTTACAGAAACTAGCACATTTAAACAAACAAACAAAAAATCCTTTCATCCTACTCTCTTGTGTAATAACAACCGTCATTTTATTTTGTTAGCGGCCATTTTAACACAAAACAACATTTTTATAAATGGAACATAGCAAAATACTCGTAGATTACGTAACGCACTGGACAGTTCGTCGACCCCGCTATATTAAAAAGTTACGGACAATAGAAAAATGTAGGTAAATTTGAAAAAGGAATGTCAATAGCCGGCGGCCGGCTGAACCTGCCCCACGCGCCCTTGACTTGAGGAGATAAAAAGGGGGAGATGACCGGCACTCCCCCTCTCCCCCTCGCTGCCCTCTGCCCACGCTGGTGGTTTATTATTACCTACTTTTATTGAACCCCTAAGTTGAATGCAACTGGTAGTTTATACGTCAAAAATGTGAAGTTAAACGCTTGAAAATATTTATGGTAAGTTTGGAAATATGTTTGCGAATAAATTTCTAAATTTCATTTAACTTTTGTTGATAACAATCAAAAAAATTAATAGGTATGCATTCCAAATGCTGGATCAGAATAAACTGAAATAGGTTTAAGTTTTGTGGTGTAAGGGACTATTTTCAGGAATTTTAGGGAAATCTATGCTTGTGCACCTTGCATGCAATTCCTTACAATTAAGTAGGCTACGACGACTGCGCAAATGACAATATTTAACTTTGAAAACAATTTGTTTTATACTATCCGAGAAACTTGGCACAGATTAAAAAACGCGGTAAATATTACAAAAAAGGTATCAGCTGATCGTAAAATGTCCCCTCGCGGGCGGCGTGACCTTGAACGCGACCCCACTATTGAAATTAAAGGAGCATCCGAGGTTACTGGCACTTTGCACTTTTAAAAATATGGAACTGTTGGTTTGGGCGAAATTTAAAAATAGAACAGACCACACTGAAGAGACAAGATAGAGACGGACCTCTTTCATATAAAACCTTTTTTGTGTAACTAGTTTCATATTTTTTTTAAAGTTTGATGATTCTGGGGGATTTTAATACAAAGTTAATACTTACCATTAGTTTTACCATTTTAGTTATACCGAGAAACATGGCTTGATATTTTTAACTAAAGATTTATTTGCAATTCATAATATTGAACACGTGACGAATGGGAAATGTACAAAATACGAGTTCAATTACAGAAAAAGAACAATAGGTAGATAATTGCAGTGTTTGACCTATCCATGCAAAAGGTCAGTAATGACCAACAAAAACAGTTTTTGAACGAATCATGATGATTCTGAGCTACTTGTGTTAAATGTTCTCAACTAGAATTTAAATCTATTTCTTACTTATAAATGCAAGTTTGAATGGTGGTGAGGACGTTTGTTACTCTTTCACGTAAAAACTACTGGACTGGATATAGTCGGGGTAAACACATGTGTTACTTTCCTAATATCACTCGGGTGAAGCCACGTACTGAGGCTAGTTTCAAATTTTTAGTAAAATTATGTATCCAGACAGCAAAAATGTCAATTGTCTCTTTATAATCCGCCATTTTATTTCGCCCAAAAAATCCCTAGGTCTATGCTTAAAGCATTTAACATAGAAACTGGTATGCCCATGTCTTCCCCTCAAAATAGAGATAGGAAGAAAGAAGAAGTTGCGTATAACTCGTCCCGTGTTAAATTTTCTAAGGATATATGAGATAAATATAAATGATAACCATATGCCCTGGATTATTTGAACATTTGAATTTTTTCTGATCCCGAAATTTACTCCAAAGGACTTTTGTGTAAGTTTCTTTTTTGTTTCAGGCCGATTCTAATGATCCCAACTTTACTGTCCTGGAAGAGATAGTTAATAAAAAATAAATGCTATCATACATATGCGCAACAACATTGACCTTCTTTGCTGTCGGGTAAAAAATACCCTTAATTTCTGCTTACCTTTTAAATAATTAAACCGTAACAAATCTTAGATTGGTTAGGTTTAGATATAAATGCACGGTACATTAAAGTAGCTAATCTCTCAAACTCGATATTTTCTAACAAGATTGATACATTTTTTACACATCTTTTTTGCAGTTGTGAAGGCCATCTTTACGCTATAAAACCTAAATTCGCGTGCACGTTAATATATTGCAACGTCAAAATCGTTTTAAACTACGAGAGATTTGTTAAAGTAAATTGATTTCTATGTGCAATCACTAATGATTTAGTACATTCGTTGTGAATAGTTTTTTGGTAGTTTTACAACAGAAGCATATAAAATTTAGTTTTTAATAGGTATGCAATATTTTTTGTTAAGAGATATCTACAGTTGCGTAAAATTTCATTGAACTAAGGATAAGTGAGCTGAAACCCAATTTTAGTTTGTGCATTTATAAATAAGTGTATTACCTAGATACAAATGATTTAAGAAATTTCTCTGATTTCTAAGGTGACTGAAAATGCTGGGAGAGGAGCCCCTAGAACTACATTCCCTGATCTCATCGGAGGTGTCCTTCAAATTGAGGTGCGTAGCACTCACAACCTCCGTGACATGACAGAAAGACCTATACTTAACATTATAAAGTTGAAGGTATAGGCCGACCGTTTAACTCGCGTATCGCCATCTAAGGTACTAAGTCATAAAACATTAATTAAATCTCTTAAAAAACTATTTAACCACAGATAAAAGTAATGTAAGACTATTCGTCACTAATATCCATATCGCTTGAATCATCATCACTGTCTGTGCAGCTTGAGGAGTCAGAATCATGGCGATAGGCGATACGCGAGTTAAACGGTCGGCATATATAGTAATTTATTATCTGTGGCTGAAAAGTTTGCTTGGTTAATCTGTCCGATAAAAAAACTCTTGCACTTTTAGATAGCCCATTTATTGAAGTAGGCTATAGACCTCTTATCCTAGCTCCTCTTATCTTATCTTATCTTATATTATCTCTGCTGAGCATGATATAAAACGTAGGTCACACGGACCGAAGCTGCCTTCGATGAAAAGTTAGAATGAACATAAATTAAGCGATCGGCTTGACCGTCTTCGGACGGCTCTCCGAAAAAGTCCGGTGAACGAATTGAGGCTGTTCAGGCTAATTGAGTAGGTTTCATTAATTTCATTTTGTTCATTTATTTATCATCATCATCATCATCATAAGCCTATTTTAGTCCACCGCTGGACATAAGCCTCTCCTAAAGCACGCCCCTCAGCATGATCCGCGGTTAGTCTTATCCAGCTCTTACCAGCCACCTTAATCGTCACTTCCCTAGTCTGAGGGCGTCCCACGCTACCTTTGCCAATCCGTGGTCTTCACTCAAGAACTCGTTTACCCCAGCGGTTTTCAGTTCTGCGGCAGACATGGCCAGCCCACTGCCAATTCAGCTTACTAATCCTGTGAGCTATGTCGATTACTCTGGTTCTATCATGTTTTATCAAATAATAATGAAGCCGAGGATATTTGTTATCTGTTACGATCTACGTAGCAGGTGGTACTCTATAGTTACGTATAGTCTGTACTCAGGAAGCTGTTGCAACCCGTCTCTCAGAGAGTACGGCAAGCAGTTGATCTTTCACCGGAATTTTGAGAGTTAAGTGTTCATCCGTTAAAACCGCGCAGGAGTTAAAATTGATGGTGACCGACAGTCAATAAAACAATAATTTGTTTATAGAATATTGACATATATTATTGGAAATATCATAATCTAGTGTATTCCGGAAAAAATTTCAATGTTTATATATACTGTATGAGAAAACTGTAGTATAGTTTTCTCATTGGAACAGTTTAATCAAGAATTTTTTTAACTAGCTATCGATGGTATACGGTTTTTCGGATCTCCGAGTTAGTAGTAAAACCGTATACACTCACATATAAACATTTAACTTTTATTTAAGTCAAAAAATTAAAAAACACGACTTTTGTAAGTTTTCATTAAAGAAAAATTAACTGAAATCTGCCAGTTTTAGCTATTTTTCGAGATATGAAATTTATTGGGATGAGACTTAGGATAAAGTCTGAGGCATTTCTTGAGGTCTTGCAGATGTAGGACCGCTCTGGAGTAACGCTCTCAAGGACTATGTCTAGGTACTAGTGCTTGCGCACACACGGACACAATAATGTCGCCTATTCCGGCTAGGTCAGCTAACAATTGGCCGCTGCCGTAGCCGAAATATGGCTAGAAGGGATTTATTATTAATATATATAATAATACCTATTAATTCATTGAGGAGCATGCAATTTGTGAAGCGGTTACCCATGTTCTTGGTAAATTTTATATGAGAACATTTAACTATGTTAAATACTTTTTCTATAAATTACTTAAACACAGTATTGACTGTTGACCCACCACAATTCCCTGCTATCTACTTTGAAAACTGATGTAATAATGATAGTCAGGGGAATAAAATTGTCTATATCTGTCAAAATACGATCTCAAAAAAGTATTTTCTGTAGGTACAAACCTCCTTAGTGCTAACTGGCCGGTGTAACCAGTAATTGCTGTTATACGTTTAAAAAAACAACATGAACTTACCAAAAAGTTTCATGATCACACAATGACACTTCTAAGAACTAAGAAAGACGTTATACTTATATTTCGTGTTATAAAGACCACTTAATGTTAACCTTTTTTATTTTTAGTTGCAACTTGCAACTGGCTTTAATAAGAATGATAAAAGTATCAATAAATGACTATTATCACTGGTTCTGGTTTCATGTAAAGAGGTTACAATTCATTGGCTCTCACTGGTTAACAAGGTGAGGTTATGAAAAGAGCGATTTAATGTCCTTATTACGTTATAGACCAAATATGGGCACCTTTGAGAAAGACATGTCAGAAATCCACATTTTTTTATTTTGAAATAGGCTTGCGCTTGACTGTAACTTGCCTGATGCTAAGCAATGATGTCGTCTTCGATTAAACGCGCCTATCTATATTATACCGATTTACCCGTGATTACGAATTATTTTCGGCGAGAAGGTGGCAGTGGAATGAGGCTCCATATAGAAACAATAATGGAGCAACACTTCCGATCAATGCATGCTTTGAAATGCTCCGACGGGCCGGTGGTGGCGTGGTCGGTAAGATACTTGCTTGCTTTCAGGTGGTGGGTTCGATTCACACCCGAGACAAATATTAGTGATGAACATTAGTGTTTGTGTCGAATCTGGGTGTAAATATCTATTATAAGTATATATTTACAAAAGAAAAGTACTATATGTATAGTATATACCAGTTATCTGGTTTTCATAACACAAGCTCTGCTTTGCTTGGGACCAGATGACCGAGTGTGTTAATGTCTAGATTTTATAAAAAAAAATGGTGTCACCAGACATCGCACCGTAACACGGCAAGGCCGCTTGGTGGTGCGGCTTTGTCTGGTAGTAAACTCAGCTTAGCACCCGTTTATTGTCATTTAATTCTGCACCACCTGGGGATCGTAGAGATTCAGATAAGGTGCACTTCACCGACAAAGGAATATATAATTTAGGACCTATCATTACCCTCAGCATCCTATCATAACGGTGTAGGTTGGAAACACCCAACATTGCCATTGTGGTCCTTTTCAAAACCATTTTACTACCAGATGAAACAGGGCCTATGTTCCAAGGATGATTACGTATAGGTGCTTGCTACTCCTGAGTGTGGTTCCTGAGTTGGGAATAAGTAAAATAACATCTCCTTCACGCAATTTACATAACTAGATTTTTTCAAATTTTAAAGTCTTTCAGACTTCACGGTCACGGGTGGTCTGAGGTATTTGACGTCCAAAAATATTAATCACAATTATTACTGACTACAGTGCATCAAATCTAAGAAGTACAGTTTGACAGTTCTAAACGTAGTACATTTAGAATTTTATTTTTTGTATGAAAATTGTTTATGTTATGTTAAAATAAAAATAGCTTTATAGTTCAATTATTTTACAAGAAAGCTAATAAAAATAGTGTGAATTACGCCTCTATAAAGCTAATTTAATAGAAAACAGTGAAACGTCAAAAGGTACTTCTTAGATTTGTTCAATTGTAGGTACCTACAAACATTATTATTATTATTAAAGTTGCGTTCCGATTTAAGCAAACTGAGAAAAAAAACCTGGTAAGATTTGGTAACAACTATAAAGGTTAAAAGACTTCCAGCTGATGTCGTCGGTGACAATTTTTATCTTGGTATGGTAGGTATTTTTTCCTTGATGCTGGCAAAGAATGACAATATCCGCTAGTTTCGTGGCCCACAAACAAATACAATCGAGGAGGCCAATGTCCACTGCGTCCATTGATTCGACTTTCTTCAAGAAATCACGTTTGACGCCGGAAGACGATTCGACGCGCGACACGCAAGAACGGCTTGCCTCAAATATACTGACCATTCTTTCCACTCACGTTTCTTTATCAAACCAAAATCAACCTTAAAACTTACCTTTAAAACCTAAATTCAAACACTATCAGATTAATCTATCATATCATTTCTTACCTAGATGCACGCAATATTGTAGCTTGATGTCCAAAGTTAGGGTTTAATTTCGACTGTGTTGATAGGTGTTCTATTTTCGATCTTGGTGTTTTCACGCCCGAGTGGTGCAGGGGTAGAATGGCCGCGTCATCGGACAGATGCGTTCCGTCCCGATAGGTAATCCGACATACAACATTAGTTACGATACACGTAAGTACTTAAGAAATATGTGGACAACTTCAACTTGCTTTAAATGTTATTAAACCATCAAAATTGAGCCTCACCTTAGAAATATAAGGTCGGAGGTTCGATTCCTAATCGTGCGTATCTTTGTGTGAATTGTTTCATCGCCGCTGCTCAATATCGGTGAAGGAAAACATCGTGAGGAAACCGGCACGTCTAATGATGCAAAGTTACAAAGATAAAAACTCTTTTTCTTTGGTCTAAGAACTATATGTTTATCATTATTTATTACAGAGATACCAATTACAGTTCAGTAAAACTGTTTTTTTTTTACGGTTTACATAACATTTGTCCTTAACTTTTATGGTACCTTTCGATATTTTAGTTTCCTAAGCGTGTCATTTTTTTAAGACGAAAAATAGATTCCCTCTTCTTTTGACGATATCTCAAAATCGACTAGATAGGTTTAACCCTTTTTTAGCTATAGTAAGGCAGTATTATTCGTACAGTTTAACTATTATTCCTTCAACCTATGATAGTTAAGACCGATTAACTTGACAAGCAGATCAAGGGTTTGTGCCAACCGACTTGTCTAAGAACTAATCCTTCGAGGACATAAAACACCCACCAACCCGCACTTGGCCGCACTTCTGAACTTGTAAGATAGTTGAAAGAAGATACATGCCCTACAGTGGGACATTAAAAAGGTTGAAGGGTAGTATAGATATGTCTGTCACAAGGAGGTTGTGTGTGGTTTGCACCTCATTTTGAAGGACATTACCGATGAGATCAGGAAATGTCCTTCTAGGAGTTTCTCTCCCAGTATTTTCACTTACCTTCATCCTTCGAGACTAGAGAAATTCCATCAATAATTTGTAATACACTTATTTTTAAATGCACAATCTTAAACTAGTTTTCAACTTTATCAACTCGTAAGATAGTTAAAGGAAGACCCATGCTCAGCAGTAGGATACTAAAAAGGGTGTAAATGAGTCACTACACTTCAACCCTTTTTAGTGTCCCACTGCTGGGCACGGATCTTCTCTCAACTATCTTACGAGTTAAAAGAGTTTAGGCCTTAATCCACACACGCTGGCCAAGTGCGGGTTGGTGGATGTCACATGTCCTCGAATGATTAGTTCTTAGACAAGCCGGTTTCCTCACAATGTTTTCCTACACCGATATTGAGCAGCGGTGATGAAACGATTCACACAAAGATGTGTAGGCACGCCTAGGATTCGAACCCACGACCTTATTTTTCTAAGGCGAGGCCGGTAGGTACCGCTGCGCCACCGCTGCTCTTGTAAATGAGTGATCGGTATCAAAGATGGCGGATATAACCCGAGCAATGACAAAACATCACATTTCAATGTAAAATACTTAGAGTATCTATGGTCTATAATTTAGTTGGATTAAAATACCTTTACCTTTTATCTCACAGCTCCCTGAATACGGTATAGTCTGACACTTCTTACACTCCACGGCTGCAAGGAGTCTTTTACATTGTCATCAGAAAAATTCAACCTGTTTCCATTTTTGCATCACCTCTCAGCTGATATCGTTAGTTGATGCAACCAAGCGTAAACTGGAAAGCCTTATGACAGACCATGCACAAGTTTCTTCCCATATAACAACAGAATTTTAATGAAAAATTATGGACCGGAACACGATCAAAATTTAATTTTTACTTTGTAAAGGCTTGGAGGCTCTCATTTTGGCAGGCTCCGAGTTGAAACTAAATTATGTTGTCGTTATGAACTTTGTACAAGAAACGAACAGTACCATTTATTTATTATTATCTATATTTACGGTGGCTGGTAAGATACTTGCTTTTCACGCCGCAGGTCGTGGGTTCGATTCCCACCCGAGACAAACATTTGTTTAAATATGTCTGTTTGTCTTGTGTCTGGGTGTAATTATCTATATTTAAGTATATATTTACAAAAGAAAGGTATTCTAAGTAGTATAGTACCAGTTATCTGGTTTCCATAGTACAAGCTCTGCTTAGTTTGGGATCAGATGACCGTGTGTGTTAATGTCCCACTATATTATTATTATCATTTAAAGTTTGTGTAAAGATCTTTGTAAATTTTATGTATTTTGTATTTTAAAGTTGGATTCAAAATACCTACCATGCGTTTCAAATAAGAATAGGGTTGGAAATTCGCCATCTTTGGACTGGCATGTGCAACAACTTCACATTTTTAGTACTCATCATTTCCCTTGCTTTTTTTCCCATTTCTTTTGGGGTCGGCTCCCAGTCTAACCTGATGCGGCTAGCTACCAGAATTATACGAGCGACTGCCATCAGACCTCGACACCCGTAGGGAACCATAGCCGATATGGTTAGACTAGGGGTCAGATTATATTGGTTTCTGACTAAATTTAACGATTGTCATAGATGTGTTAAATGACAACCGGGACCGACGGCTTAACGTGCTCTCCGAGGCACGGAGGGTAGTCCCTCAACCAACCAGAGACCGTAACAAATTTTTGTTGTTACACAAATATTGTCCGGGGCGGGAATCCAACCCGCGACATTCCGGGCACAGCATAGCCCGATCGGACGGCTTACGCCGCTCGACTGCCGAGGTCGTCCATTTTTAGTACTGTGAGCACTAATGTTTGTTCTATATAATAATCAAGTCTAGACGAAAAATAAATAATAATGTGTATAAATCTTACTGCCCGTCGAGTAAGGTTGGACATTCTAACTACACAGGTACTTATGCAAACTTATTACAGAAATCACTTTTCCGTACATTTCAAAATAATATTATTGTGTCATGTGTGTGTAGACACAAATTATTATGTATCTGTGTATCATTTATATTGATAGGTTTCGTCTGAAATAAAGTAGTATTTACTCAGCAGTCATCGCGTTCTCATTCCAAACCCGAGCCCAACCTCACATGGCGACCGTGACAGTCGATAGTGTCTGTAGTTCGATATTTTGTGCTGACGCTACTTTTGCTTTGTTTTTGGTATGATATTAGCCGCGAGTCCAGTCCTATCTCAAACAAATGATTGACGGCAACAAAGATCTTGAACACGACGAGTTGACAAACGACAACTTTTATATTTTCTGTCACTTTCTGTCCGGTTACAATGGTAAAGTGTGAGAGGGATAAAAATATATCTAGGGTAAATTAACTTGTCTTCAACCATTCGAAAACAAAAGACGGTCGCCTGTTTCAATATTTTGTGACAAGCTTATACTTATTCCAAGCAATTCTAATTCTTTTTTAAGTTCAAAACACGTCTCCATAATTAAATAAAAAATAATTAAAATAAATTAATACAGTAACCATTTGTAGTAGCACACACATATGTAAGTGCTACGGCGTAGCATGCATACTTTCACACATCTGCTACGCACGCGTGTTCGTAGCACCGTAGCACATGCGCGTGCTACAGATGCTACGAAAAACTTGTGTCACATACATTACTTTTTTTCGTAGCACTACGAAACTACGACGACAATGTCTATTAATATCTTAGACCATTTAACATGGGAGGTGCACGCAACTTCTGTACTAAATTCTTTCTACCAGTTTCTGGGGAAGGAGAGGTTACCACGTATAGTACACATGTAAAACTTGAAGCGTCTTTACAAATGCTCACAAAAATAAAAGTTACACAAATCGTTCATGTACCTCGGGAACGCGCGCAATACAAGTTCCGTTTCAAATTTTCTAAGATTGTTAACTCCAACTTTTAGCAATTGATTGATCGGCACACCATAGATTAGGTAGACCATAAAAGTCGACTAACGTAACTTACTGCTATCTATGTTTCATTAATATAAATAATAACTCCGATAAGTAGTTAACTATTTTTACTACTAAGTATGAATTCACAGTTTAATAACACACCGCTATTAAATACTACAAACAGTTCCAATAAAACATTACAAAGTAACGCGTATAAAAACTCCATCCCTAGAGAATAACACATCAACATCCAATCACGCTTTTATTAGCGAACGCACAATCAATATTCATATCCCATGCGAAATCTCTTACACTGCAGAAGGAGAAATAAAATACAAAAAAATCTGATGGATGATCTCCACTGCGCCGACATTCGCAACGAAATTAATATGAACAAGGCATATCACTTAGCGCACACAAGCGCGGTTTTTATTAAAAAAATCTACATATCTCGTCTTCACCTACCGCTTTATCTTAACCCCCCGACAAAAGAGACAGGATAACAAAAAAATTCAACGCAAGAAAGGGAAAGAATACGAAAATTATAATTGCCAACTGTAAATTAACACCAATTCAGATAGCTCTTTCCTTTTCTTGTACTATTATTAGTGGTACGTGTGAAAGGGATGGTGAGTGTTTGTGTGTGCGACTCGGATTGAGTGATTTACGTATGTGGCTCACAAACACAATAAAACGCGGGAAAATCGAAGGAAGTGATCGGTTTTCCGATTTAGTTTTTATGCAACGGTCTGCATCGGTGCATAATGGCTGCCTCTGAGACAATCCGCTCTGCACTCTTATTGGATCGGGCTATGAATACATTAGGCATTGAAAATATTCAATATTTTTTGCAAATTTTTATAGTAAGATATACTTAGTTTCTGATAGACTGTAACTGTCTCGGTTGTTCCCTGGTTCGATTCCCGGGTCGAGCAAAAATGCTTTTTTTTATTTTTATTCTGAAATAGGCTGCCGCTTGATAACAGCTTACTTGATGTTAAGCAATGGTCTACGATAGAACGCGCCTGCCCAATATACCGATTCACCACGGAAGGTGGCAGTGGAATGAGGTTCCATAATCCTTATGAAACCATGAAAGAGCAAAAATTCCAACCCAACCTTAAATGGTGTCACCAGACATCGCACCGGAACATGGCAAGGCCGCTTGGCGGTGCGTCTGTGTCTGGTGGTTGGTCACTAACCACGGCCGAATCCTACCACCAAGACAATGCACAATTGTCACTTCAACCCCTTTTAGTGTCCCACAGCTGGGCATAGGTTTTTTCGTAACCAATCAAGGACTGCACACTCACTTTGTCAGCTTGTGTGGATTAAGGCCTAAACTCTAACCCCTGTGTTTATAAACGTCTTTTAAGCTCATTACAGCTAAAATAGGTTTATAATTCGTTTGTCATTGTCAGTCATTTTGACGTTTATACTAGTAAGAAAGAGACAAAGTCCATTTTAACTAAGAGTTTCATAAGATTTTTATGATTAAGAAACTTATGTTATGATAGTTAATAGAAGTCACGTGCAAAAAAGCTATGTTTTGTACTAGATCTCTGGCTTGTGATCATAAGTAACAAATAACATCAAAGCAGCTGTTTGGAAGTAGTCAGTAAAACTTGTGATTAATATTTTTGGACGTCAAATACCTCAGTCCACCCGGGAACATGAAGTCTGAAAAGACTTTGAAACGTCGGGATCTAAAATCTAAAATAAACCGCGATAAAATCCGTTAAAAACTAGTTTTATTTCCTCATTAAAGCTTGTGATCTTTAATAACAATCAACATCAAAATAAAATTGATCTCTCTTGTTAGAATAAGCTAACAAATTAAATTGTTATATAACCTACACAAATATGTATTAAATTTCACTTTTAAAATGGCGGGCTGAAATAAATTAACACCTTCATTTTATCATGACCACGCTTGAGTTCACCCTTCGAAATTCTGTTTTTCTTTAATTTCACAATACAAATTCGGTATATATGTATAGAAAACTCTTTACCTACTTCGTTTAAGAAGGCAACTGTATAGGTAGGTACAGTCGCACGCACAAAACAATGGCGAGGCGACGGTTGACCTCGCGGCCGCGCCTCCCATGTCTTCCACCCGCCGGTTGCGCCGCGTGCAATTAATATGCCGAGGCGGCCGCGTGTGATACGACTCGACCAATTTGATACTTTAGCCAATTTCGTTTTCCATAAAAATCATGACGACTGCGACTCGCTCCGGCATGAATGCAATATGATTAAGTACTATATTTTTATTGTGGAAAATATACAACTGATGAGCAGCGGTAGCGCAGCGGTACAGGCCTCGCCTTAGATTTATAAGATCACAGGTTCGATTCCCAGTCGTGCCCACACATCTTTGTGTGAATCGTAACATCGCCGCTGCTCAATATCGGTGTAGGAAAACATTATGAGGAAACCGGCACGTCTAAGAAGTGCCCAGCTGTGGGACACTAGAAAAGGGTTGAAGTAGAAGTAATGCAACTGATGGTGACATTGCACAAAAATCTTTTCAGTAGGTAATTCTTCATATTCTCACCGAAATACAACCAAGGAGACGCGGTGGGGGTCTTCGGTGTGTTACAAGTAGAACATGGTATTGGTTATTAAAAAAATTAGCCAAAAATGTAACGTCTTACTGCGTCACCCTTACTTGTTCTTAACAACTTACTCTCGCGGATTATATTTCACGAAATTTGTTTAAGTAAAAATTTGCTATTGAAGCGTTTGTCTACAAAAATTATACAAAAATGAAAATATTAAAAACTTTAATTACAAGTACCAAGATTTACCAGTTAACACATAACCCGTCCAAGTTTTCTTTTGCGAAAGAAGAGAGAGAATTTTTGATCAATAATTGTCACTGGGCGGCCCCCTCCCCGAGCAAGGGGGTAGGGTACCGCGGGGTGGGGGTAAGCTGCGGGGAGGGGGTAATTACGAGTGCGTTTTGTTACCGAGATGATAGGCGCGAAAAATGGCTTGCGCGTGCTTTTACGTGTCTCCTTTAGTTTTGAATATTCAGAGTCGGCCTCTCGGCCTGATGAAATATTGAATAGACAGAGTAATTTATTCCCCGAGGAGAGTTTCCGAACGGTCCACGTTCCTTTCGGATATTGAAATTAGACGCTGCTTTGCTTAAGAAAAGCGTTTGTTTGACGGCTCTCCTATACGTCTTTATAAGATATTTTTCTCTTTGATATTCATTTTGTGTTATTAGAGCTATATATCAATAAATTATACAGTCTTAGTTACTTCTATAGTAACTATAATGTAACAAAAACATCGATATTGAATAACATGAGAAAACTAAACCGTTTTTAGATGTTAGTATAAGCTTGTCACTTCTAAAGTTGTTTGATCTCCATTGCCAGTACCAGAACGTAAATAAAACGATATTATTTCTAGCTGAAATCAAAACAAAGCAACATTCTTGATGTAAACAGGCAGCTACAGTAAATGTGTATATGTACCAATTGTTGTTCGACGGGCCTGTTCGATTCCCACACAAGTCAGACATTTGTGTGATGAACATATCTGTTTGTCTTGAGTCTGTGTGTAATTATCTATATATAAGTATGTATTTACAAAAGAAAAGTACTTATTATATGTAGTAATTACCCGTTACCTGGTTTCCATAGAACAAGCTCTGCTTAGTTCGGGATCAAATGGCCGTGTGGGTTAATGTCCTACTATAAAAATAAATATAAATAAATAATAAAACATTGTTCTCGTTCAAGTCTAAGAATATAGCATTAGACCTCTTCCGTTACGATCTCTTAAACTCTCAATATTTCTTTATGGAGTACAACATGACTGCTATCAATGGTTTAATAATGGCATTCATTCCATGACCAATTATACTGACTGTTAAACATTTCGTTAATATAACCACATCATTAATTACGTTCAATCCTAAATTCAGTTTAACATTGTTAAGTAAGAAGAGTGGGGTGTTATGAGTTCGATGTGTGTATCTCCCTGTACCAGTTTCTATCTGTACAAATAAAAAAAAACAATAAGTACACAATTTCAGCTATTTTATTTCCGAGGCAGATTAGAAATTACGCATCTATTCTGTTATTCGAGCATAAGTAATGTGTGTGACTGTACTTTACATAAAACATTTGTTTACTAGAAACTCAAAAACAGTATTAATTACAATTGAATTAAATGGAAGAATGTATGAAGTGCGTACAAACAAGATATTGCACTTAGTGAGCGAACAAATATGCAAATTCATGCTTTAGTAGTACCAATGTGCGGCGTATGCAGAGATGAAACAGAGAAAGGTGATGAGTCGGTGTTAGTACTACAAATGTTTGGCTATTAAAATCTACTGTTCATTGTGTGCTCTCAATAAAGATGTTTCTTATATAATTGGCTCTTTTAAATATAGGATCTAAATGTAATAGTCGAATATAGACAGATTTTCACCTTTGCTTATGCCTTCTGGTTAAACAGAAGTGAGTGTTTTAAGTAAATAAATACTATCTTAACTTAAAGATAGGCTCACGTCTTCACTTCTGTTTCAGAGAAGGATTTCAATATTTTCAATATATAAAAATTAATACGATTAATTAACATTTATTATTTAATACGATAAATTTAAAATATGAAGTAAACCTAATTTAATAATTAAGTTTATATTTTAACTAATTTTCCGCCCGCGGCTTTGCCCGCGGATGTCGGTTATCGCGCTAAACCATTAATCTCTTTTTTCGCAGTCTGATAAAACTATCCTTTCCCGGGTCTTGAACTATCTCCATACAAAATTAGTTCAGTAGTGTAGGCGTGTAAGCAACATTTTGAAATCGGCAAGTACCCATAGGTATATCCATAAATCTATAGGGGTTTCTTAAAAAATACTACGGCTCTTAGACCATGATTATTGTAAGTTTTTCATTCAATATTTAAGAAGAATTAAAATTTAAATTTCGAATTCTAATAATCGGACTGAGTTATCAAACGTCATTGTGTCAAAATAAAAAGTAATTTAGCTAAAAAGCACGAAGGAGTATTGATATCAACTTCAAACGAAATCTCCCTCAGAATAATTTCTCAGGCTTCTTTGGCGTAGTATTAGGATAAAGATAAAAAAAAATGGAAAAATAAAAAACACGTATTTCATTATTTGTTCTAAGCTATATTTATACCGAATTTGAAGTGAATCGGACCAAGGACTAAACAGTTCTGGAATATTAAATTTTTCCAAAAAAGCTTATTTTACACTCCCCCTGGGGGTAGTTTTGGAAAAATAAAAAACACGTGTTTTATGATTTATTTTAAGGTATATGTGTGCCGAATTAGGATTGAATCGGACTTGAGACTAAAGAGATCCAGAGAAACTTTAATTTTTACTAATAAAACTCATTTTCCACACCCCATGTGGGTAATTATGGAAAAATAAAAAACCCGTATCTCATTATTTGTCTTAAGGTTTATGTGTACCGAATTTTAAATGAATAGGACCAAGGAATAAAAAGTTGCATACAAACTTCACCCCTCTATTTAACCCTCTTAGGGGATGATTTTTGGAAATATTATTAGCCTTTGTCCTATTCTAGGGTATACACTACCTACATTTCAAACTTCATTTACATTGGTTGAGCGGTTATGGAGATACGCGGTAACAGACCTTCACACACACACACACACTTACTTTCGCATTTATAATATTAGTAGGATAGGATAGGATAGGATAGGATAATTTTAAGAATAAAATTTCTTTAAAATTATTATTAATACACTTGAGCGTGACTATTTGTGATAAACACTTAAGGTATTTCTGAAATATGTGTTAGTGAATTACTGCGACAATTAAAGCAATAAACCAATTTGTAAAGCCATAAATTTATAAAAGCTTATTGTTCGTGATGAACACAAGAAAAATAACTTGTAATTTTGATTTAGCTTGTATTATAGAATTGATTTAAATTGACAAATAGTGACCGTTGTTGTTTAGTGTTCGTAAAGGTGTGTAGTGTCACTGGTGGGGGTGGTCGACAGAGGCGCTGGTGTAGAATGTATGTGGAGTATTGTGATTGGTGGAGTGTTTGACTCGATACATTATAAATAAAATAACACCTTAGGATAAAGGTGCTAAGGTTGTCGATGCGGGAAATCTGGCGTCGACATCTTCCCGGCCGTTGAAAGCTCTTCCTTAGCTTTCAACTATGTAGGCTTAGGTAGCAGGCAGATCCGGTTAATGGCTCTCCTCAAGGTCCCTTGGGTTGTAAAGATGTCAGCAACTCTAGGTATTCCGTCGTTGCCGGGAAACAATTTCATTATGCGGCCTAGCCGCCAACATAGAGGAGGCGAATTATCCTCCTGAATCAGCACCAAGTCGTTCAGTTCTAGGTCTCTACTCTTAGTGCGCCATTTGGAGCGCTGTTGTAGTTCAGCGACGTACTCCTTAGTCCAGCGTCGCCAAAAATGTTGTTTGACCTGCTCCAGACGCTGGAAGCGGTCGAGACGGTTGGTGTTGCAGTCCACGAAGTCAGCTGACGGTAGCGACGTAAGTGGCCTGCCAATTAAAAAGTGAGCCGGGGTAAGAGGCTGTAGGTCGTTGGGTGACGGGCTGAGAGGACATAGGGGTCGGCTGTTGAGGATGGCCTCAACTTGTGCAAATAGAGACGAAAGCTCTTCGAAAGTTAGATGCGAGTTGCCTAGCACACGCTTAATGTGGAATTTCGCCGACTTTACACCTGCTTCAGCGAGCCCATTAAAGTGAGGAGCGTACACGGGACTGAATTTAAATTCTATACCTCGCCGAGCTGCATAGTCACAAATAGAGTCGCGATGCGACTGTAGAAAAGAACCTAGCTCCTTAGCAGATGCAACAAAGTTGCGTCCATTGTCGCAGTAGATTACTTGAGGTACGCCCCTGCGAGAGACGAACCTTTTTAGAGTGAGAATAAAGGCGTCCTTGGACAACTCACTTACCGCTTCAAGGTGAATACACTTGTAACGGAAACAAATAAATATGCATAAGTAGCATTTGGTTATTTTACACCCTCTGCCTTTACGGTCAGTGATTAAGAAAGGACCAGCAAAATCAGTAGCAACAGTACTAAATGGAAAATTAGTTTCTACACGATCATTAGGTAGGTTGCCCATAATATTCGACAGAGTCTGACCTTTAAATCTTTGACAAGTAAAACAAGTACGAACTACTTTCCTAGCTAGTTGGCGGCCTCCGATAGGCCAGAAACGCTCTCTGACACATGCAAGTAACTGCTGAGGCCCGGCATGTAAGAGGCGTTCGTGTTCAGCTTGGAATATTAGTTTAGTTAGCGGATGGTCCGATTTAAGTAATATAGGATGCCGCTTGTCATATGAGTAGGTTGAGTGGGGTATACGGCCTCCGACTCGAAGCAGTCCCTCTGAGTCTAAAAATGGATTAAGAGAAGTTAGGGCTGCTTTTGCTGGTAAAACTTTATTATTATTTAGACATTGTATTTCATTTGAAAATGATTCCTTTTGGGCAAATTTAGCCAGTATATTAGTCGACCTTTTGAGCTCGTCGGCTTGTAGGTGGCCAGTTAGTTTATTATTACTATTGCGACAATTAAAAATGAACCTTAAAACGGTGGCATAGAGCCTTTGAAACTTGAATAATTTAGAAAATTTATTAAAATCAATAAACTGTGCTGTAGGCACAACCTCCGCCGCCAAAACGGAGATCGTTTTTAGATCAGGTAGGTCAGAAAGAGTAGGTGTGCTAGTCACAGGCCACGATGATTCGGGCTGTGTAAGAAATGGTGGTCCTTGCCACCATAAAGACGGCTCTGTAGAGGACATTTTGTTTAGGTCTGCGCCTCGTGAAGCGAGATCAGCAGGGTTTAGACCTGTGGGCACGTAGCGCCAACAGGCAGAGTCTGTAAGTTCATTTATAGCCGCTACACGATTAGCTACAAATGTTTTTGTTTTGTTTGGCGTGTGAATCCATCCGAGTACTACACGAGAATCTGTCCAAAAGAAATGACGGTTTATAGGGCGATTTAGAGCTTTAGTCACAGCTGAGCTCACTTGAGCACTTAATACAGCCGCGCTTAATTCTAGCCTAGGTATTGTAGTAGGCTTAAGTGGGGCTACACGTGCCTTAGCACATAATAGGTGCACTTGGACAGATCCACTAGCGTCAACGGACCTTAGGTAGATGCAAATACCTAGAGCTTTCTGAGAAGCATCTGAGAACGAGTGCATTTCGATTAAAATATTATCAGAAATTAAAGTTAATCTAGGTATTTTAAGCAAAGAAAATTTGTTTAGATTATTAGAAAGAAGGTGCCAAGACTTCTGGATTTCGTCGGGTACTGGTTCGTCCCAACCTAGTTTAAGTACCCATAACTGTTGCAAAATAATTTTAAAATTAATTACATATAACGATAGTAGTCCTAATGGATCGAATATTTTACTAATAGAAGAAAGAATAGACCTTTTGGTAGCAATTGTGTCTGTAGGCGATTGAAAAGGAAAGTGTAATTCGTCAGAAGTAGGGCACCAACCTATACCTAGAGTGCTAGAGGAATTACTTATAATTAGATCGCTATTTTCGGGACTATTAGTGTCATCGAAAAGATTGGGGAGATTAGATCTATATTTTCTTAGGTGGAAACAACCTTTGGCTAACTCTTTAGCAACTGAGCGTTGAATGTAGCGTAATTCTAGAGGGCTATCACACCCAGTTAAAATATCATCACAATATGTGTCGTTTTGCAAAACTGATTTTATCTTTGGATCACTACATTCCTCGCCCAGTTGCCAGATGCACCTAGTGGTTAGGAAACTAGCGGATGAAAAACCGTAGGTTACTGTGTTGAGACGGAGAGTACGAATAGGCTCGTTTTCGCTGTCGCGCCACAGTATCAGCTGAAGATCGCGATCAGCCTCTCTCATATAGACTTGACGAAACATTTTCTCTACGTCTCCTGAAATAATAAATTTATAGAGTCTAAATCTTAACAAAATATTAAATAAGGAATCTTGGATAACAGGACCAACCATTTGGAGGTCATTGATTGAGATTCCTGAAGTAGTGCGAGCCGACGCGTCAAATACAACGCGCAACTTAGTGGACTCGCTTTTGTCCCTAATAACGGGATGGTGGGGAAGAAAGTAGGCATTAATACGCTTATACATAGGTGCTTCAGACAGATGTCCAAGAGCGGCATATTCGTGAATAAAATCAACATAGGCTTTCTTTAGTTCGGGTTGCTTCTTAAAGCGTGACTCTAGGTTTAATAGCCTCCTTTTGGCGAGGTGATATGAGTCGCCTAAGCACTCTCTATCGTCTCGAAGAGGGAGACCTACACAAAAACGGCCGTCGTGTAGGCGGGTAGTAGTAGCAACGAAGTGCTTTTCACAAAGTTTTTCTTCTTTGCTGTAGGGCTTAGACTCCGGGAAATTTTCTAGTTCCCAAAATTGGGCTACCTGATGCACTAGGTTAGAAAGGTCGTCGTCGCCTTCCTTTAGGTGCGCATGACTGGAGCGGATAGATTTATTAGGCATGTTGGATAGAGTAGATGCAGAACCTCCTACGAGCCATCCTAACTTAGAGCTGCGTAAAATAGGCCCCTTATCACCAAGGGAGTGCTGTTGGGAACCTATTAGGTCCCAGAATAGGTCAGCACCGATCAGCATGTCAATAGGTGATGGTTCGTAAAAATAAGGATCTGCAAGAGTAAATTTAGATAGATCTAGGCCCTTGATATCAAGGGTTGATTTAGGCAGATTATCTGAAATCTTAGGCAGGATAAGACAAAACATTTTCACAGAAAATTGTTTATTAATAGATTTTAGGTTTATTATAGTTCTTTGGGTATTTAGGTTAAGTTGGTTATTACCAATAGTGTAAATATCAATATTAGATGGATCGGTAGGTAGGCTGAGTCTTTGTTTTAGTGACTCAGTTATAAAGGAACACTGGCTCCCACTATCGAGCAGGGCGCGAACCTTAATAGTTTTATTAGACTTAGGATTCGAAACGTAGACATTAGCGGTACACAGTAGGACTTGAGACGATATAGTCAGTGCAGACATAACTATAGGCGACTGCTCTGTAGATTCGGTTTCGTGCGAATTATGCAACAAAGTGTTGTGACGTTTTTTACAAGAACGACAATGCCCTGGAAGAATACATTTATCAGCGTTGTGACCAGGTCTCAAACAATTAACACATAAACGCAAAGATGTTACAGTAATCTGTCTGTCTTCGGGTGATTTAGATTTAAATGTAGGACATTCAAATACGCGATGATTTTCCTTGCAAACAAGACATTCGAAGTTGCGTCTAGAAGAAGAATTATTATTAGATATAGATAAAAATGATTTTGATTGAGATTTAATTGAACCACTATTAGAAGTAGGCAATAATTTATTATTATTATTTGAAAGTCTATCTAGTTTGTTACGATTGACAGTCTCTAAGACATCTGCACGATTTTTCAAGAATGTAAAAAAGTCATCAAGTGAAGGAATTTCAGGCAAAGAATTTTTATGTTCTTCCCACTTGTAAATAGTACTGTTGTCTAACCTTGCTGTGACCATATAAATAATTAAGACGTCCCACTTGTCAGTAGGAAGCCCTAACGTGCCGAGAGCTCGTAAGTTTTTAGTGATATGGTCTATTATGTAACGTAGTGACTTATCGGTCTCTCGTACGTTTTCAAAAGTAAATAGAGATTTTAAATGGTTATTTATTAGTTGTCGCTTGTTATCATAGCGTTCGCATAAGAGTTTCCAGGCTTGGATATAGTTTTTGTCGGTAACTTCTAAGTTGCTAATAACGCGAGCAGCTTCTCCCTCTAAATAAGAATTAAGATAGTGAAATTTGTATATATTTTTTATTTTATTATTATTGTGAATTAATGACATGAATGTTTCTTTGAATTCAAGCCATTTGTAGTATATGCCACTAAAGTTTGATATTTTTATAACTGGCAACTTGAAGCCCATGAAATTATTATCATCACCACAACAAGAAATATTATTATCAGCTGCTATAGAATAATTAGAATTGTTAAGGTTAGGTGGTGAATTCTTGGCCAACAAAGTTTTAGCAGTGGCAATATAGTGATCAAAATCTTGTTCTATAGCTTCACACAAAGCAAGTTCTGAATCTAGTGAGGGAACTCGCAACGACTCGATTTGTGCCTGCAACTCGTCGAACTCTTTGTATAATTCTTCAGTCCTAGACATTTTCATTTCAATTTTATTAAATTCTAACTCTGATAAAGTGTCTAAATTTTTAAGTTCATCCAAATAATTTTTAAATCTTGTCAAACGTCCTTTAATATTACTACGTTTAACGCTAAGCTCCTTTAGAAGCTTAGCGTCATCGTTTTTAGTGTCCATTGAATGAAAGTGTCTGGCTGATGTTTTAAAATAAGTTAATAAGTTAAGTTGTAAATAGTTAAAGAATAACAATACGGTACGCTCCTCGCTTGTTGTTTACTCGATCAGTGAACCGGTTAGAGTCAGCTGACTGGGACTGGACTGCACGGCCGCGGGCCGGCCGGTCTCAGGTAGGCTGCGTAGACAATGGGTGACGTCACGCGAAGGTGCGATGCGCCGTCGCCGATACACTGGAATTGAGTTATGTTCTATGCTAAATAATATATAGATAATAGTTGCAGTTAATTAAGCGGAGGGCAGTGATTGTGACTTTAGACCAAGCTAGGATGAAGAAAGATAGGCAGAAGTGAAATTGATAGTGTGGAAAGTTTAATTTAAATGAAAAAGATTTGCAAAATTTAGATAATAGGCGCAGTGATTTAAGTTTAGGTGGATTTGCAGTGAAAATAAGTGAATTAGCGAAATAAGGTACGTAACGTAGTGCGATGACTTGCAAATTTGACACCTTATAGGTAGGTAGGTAGCATCTGCGCTTTAAAATGGCTGACTTGTTTGAAGCGTAATAAGTAGGCCTAGGCGTTTGTGAAATATGTTTAGGCAATTGGCAATCAGCGAATAATTAGGCGGAAATATGCGCTTCGCAAATAAATTATGTAGGTATGTACTGTAGGTAGGTAAGTATATGACACCGATTTAGATGAAATTATAGTCACTATTTGCACAAATTGAGTAGGATTAAGTAGGAAATAATAGGAACGGGCTCACAATTAGGTAGGCAGGCCGGCGTTGCTGAGACGAAGATGTGTAGTTCCGTCCGCTGGGTGCTGGCTGCCCGATGTAGGCGTGAGACTCGTTGTAGGCTAGGTTGTGACGGCTTCGAAGACGCTTTGGTTGCACGATGAGCAGTGTAGACCTCAAACTCGCTGCTGGTAGTAGTCCAACCGCACTCCAGGCTCCACCACCACGTGGCGGCAACTTTCGCGTGTTCTTTTGGCTGCCACAGGAACTCGGAACCCTTTGGTAGCAGGGTCCTGTCACGGTCGCCACTTTATGTTCGTGATGAACACAAGAAAAATAACTTGTAATTTTGATTTAGCTTGTATTAGTAGAATTGATTTAAATTGACAAATAGTGACCGTTGTTGTTTAGTGTTCGTAAAGGTGTGTAGTGTCACTGGTGGGGGTGGTCGACAGAGGCGCTGGTGTAGAATGTATGTGGAGTATTGTGATTGGTGGAGTGTTTGACTCGATACATTATAAATAAAATAACACCTTAGGATAAAGGTGCTAAGGTTGTCGATGCGGGAAATCTGGCGTCGACACTTATGTTTAAAGCTTAAAAAGCTAGATTTTTAATAGAGACTAGGTAAAAACCTTGTAATTAAGAAGAAAAGGTCACCTAGAAGCTTTATTGTTAAATGAATATTAAAATTTCTGAGCAAAAGAACTTCGGTCCAAAAAATTTATTGACCTCTCCACACCTTTCCTTATTCTTCAGGGACATCATCCTAAGAAGAGGGGGTGGTTAATGAATAAAAAAATTCCAATTTTTTTCTCTCTCCACAGCTCAGTGATTAGTTACCCTTATAATGAGTAGTATGTGTGTGCGTGTGTGACAGGGAGGGAGAGGGGGGAGAGGCAAGTTTATCGCAAGTTCATAAGGGATGCAGATTAGGGAGTTTTTTAGCTATCGATCGGAACATTGGAGACTAGTGTTAATTGCATTTTTGGGAACATGGTTTACTAACTTTGTAATTTAAAGTGATCTTATGGATACAAAGTATGTTTTTTATAGTGGAATATTAACACACACGGCCATCTGATCCCAAACTAAGCAGAGCTTGTACTGTGAAAATCAGATAACTGGTAATATACTACTTGAAACACTTAACTTACTTGTTAACTCTTAGTTAGTAATTTCTTTTATGACTGATTGAATCGATTTTCTACAATAAACTTTAAAAGAAAGTTTGTAAAGTCAGTTTTTCTTATTTCTCAGCACTAGTCCGAAATTAGGAAGTTGGCAGTGTGTTATCCTTGGAGAAAACGTAAAGCCGTCGGAACTACAACTGTTCTTTCACCGGTCGTGTCGGTTGATACGTCCCACCGGACTCTGAGAGAGAAATGTCAGCTTAGTATTATGGATTAGTGGTATTATGCAGAAAGTATCTCTACATTTGGATCCGATTTAATAATGTTTATTATCAGCTTATTTTAGTCCACAGCTGGACATAGGCCTCTCCCAAAGCACGCCACTTAGTACGATCCACCTCTCAGAAACGTCACTTCACCTAGTCTGGGGCTACGTTTGCCATTTCGTGATCTCCACTCAAGAACTCGTTTACCCCAGTTGTTGTCGCTTCTGCAGAAGATGGCCTATAACCGGCCCATTGCCAGTTCAGCTTACTAATCTCTGTCGATTGCTCTGTATGCTAATTCACGTAATTTCTTGACGCGCCGATTAAGTTTCGGTGCAGTTGCAATCACGTTGCAATTAAGTTTACGTCTTAGTGCAAAATGGTATTCTTGTGATTGTCATATAAATAACATACACACTTGACGCGAGCGTATCTGACAGCGGTTGTCAAAATTACAACAGTACAACAGAAATGGGCTGTTTTGATCGAATCTTTACAGCAACTGCACTACATCTGAACTTATTTAATGACGTGAATTAGACTGGCTCTGGCGGATCACTTTAAAGCGTATTCGATCCTTCAAAGAACCTGTGCGACTTTAATAATTTTGTCGGTACTTAAATGATTCCCTCACTGTGTCAACTTCCCCAAATTATTTAACATTCAACCGCTTACGAATTGAGAGAAATAAAAATACGAATACCAAACAAGCCAGTTTTCCTTCTTCGTATAAGTTACCGCAAATGACGTGTTAAGGTGAACCCCGAACAAAATCAGTAACGACACACTTCGTGTATTGCCTTAAGAAATGGGGGCTTGCTTACTTTTACTTCCCTATTCCTGTCACGTGTCTAATATAACTTGGCCTTTACGACTGCCTTTAAATACTTGAATGACATCTATAAAGTTAAAATCGCGCGGGAAGTAGGAGGTCTTCTTAGATTTGCTACTTTCAAGTAGGGATGTAGGAGTGACTCAAGTTAAATTAAGAATGTGGAGTTTTTTTTTTACTTTGTTTGTTCGCAGACTTTTGACATTGTAGACTTTGTGCGCCCTCCAATTTTCGTTTTTTTTTTAATTCTTGAGGCGTCCGCGTGTAGGTACGTTTATTACACCTTTATGTGTAGGGCCCTTCTGTATTAGAGGATTTTGCGAGGTTTATTTTTTGGATTAGGACCTCTTTGATGTAGAGAGAGGATGTATGTTTGTTTAGGCGTGAAGGTAGAAGTATGAGAATACTGTGTCATTAAATTTTTGTAAACAACCCGCTTTATTTCTTTTTTTAGATTGTTTTTTTTTTATATATGTAGGTAATACCTTACTTCTCTATAAAAAACAACATTTGGTATATCACATAAATTTACAAGTCTATTGTGCTGTACAGTACATAATTTAGGTAATTTTTGTGTGAATTATTTCATCGCCACTGCTGAATATCGGCGAAGGAAAACATCGTGAGCAAACCAGCATGTCTAAGAACTAATCATTCGAGGACATGTGACATTCACCAAATTGCACTTGGCCAGCGTGTTTGGATTAACCCCTTAATTCTCTCAACTTGTAAAATAGTTGCGAGAATACGGGTGCCCAGCAGTGGGACACAAAAAGGGTTAAAGGGTTAAGGGAAAGTAAAAAGAGTTAAGGGAAAATAAGAGCATCCACAAAACAACAGTTTTACTTGTTTATAAATGGTCTAACGGAACAACTACAACGAATTAGATAACCTAGAAATTTAGTTAATCTCGAACTAACAACTTTACAGTGCGTTTCAACTATTAAGCCCCTACCATGACGTTACGATTGAAATATCCGATCGTAAAAGAAAAAATAAATGATTATTAATAGCTGTACCTACAAGGTTTATAAATCGTTTGTCTTTGTCTGTCATCTTGAGTTATACTAGTAAGAAAGAGACAAAGTCAATTTTAACTAATGAGTCTTATAATATTTTTCTGAATATTTTAACCGTCTTCAAAATTTAAGGGTATTTTTTTGAATATGCTAAAGTATTAAAGATATGCAATAATTCGCATTTACCGTACATTATTAATAAGAATATGCTATCCATATCTTTATCATGAATCCGTACCATTCTATGAACTAGACAGCGCGCGCGTTCCAAATTGTTTCTACTTATTGTTTGGGGGAGGCGAGGTAACCACCTACAGCACACATGTAAAAGTTGAACGTCTCTACATATGCACACGTAAATAAACAACACAAACACAAAACATGACCAATATATGCATACAAACTGTTCATGTAACTCGGCAGAGGGGAACGCGTGCAATGCCCGTGCCCGTCCGTGTTAAATTTTCTAAGCGTACTACTGTACGTGGATGATGTTTTCATAGATTACTTGCACTGTTTTATAAAATGAAGGTACTGTATGTGTGTTGCACGAGTGTACTCAAATGTTGGTGAATCTAATAAATAAATAAATTACTTAGTCTGCGGTACAGAGTTCGCCGGGGCAGCTTCGTTTTTGTTTTGAAAGATTTATATTCCAAAACTAGCTCCCATGCGAACTTTCGTATTTCGTATTATTAGGCACTTGCTCCCGCCTATATGGACTTATATGGACATATGGTGCTGCACTGTGGGGCACTGCCAGCAACTCTAACATATTGTGCATCCAAAGGGCGCAGAATGGCATCTTGAAAACAATTGTAAATGCTCCGTGGTTTACCAAAATTGAAAAGATCCACATTTACTTAAACATTCCCTCAGTTGATGTTGAAATCAAGAGACTCACTAGCAGACATCTGGAGCGCTTGTCTCTTCACCCAAATGAACTAGCGTCTGGGCTTCTAAACCCATCTCCAACCAGGAAAAGGCTTAAAAGAAAAGCGTTAATATAAACGGTAGATAAAGCGCTGGCCTTATTGCCTTCAAAAAACATTATAAAACTCAACGTATTGGCTTATAGTCTTGCGACTGATTGCTGATTCAAATTGGAAAAAAAAAACTTGCTCTCTCCCACGGCTTCGCCCGTGTGGTACTTGTTGGGATAAAAAGTAACTTATGTGTTAATTCATTCCTTTTATCTAATTCTATACATTAGTTTTTGCGTGAAAGAGTAACAAACATCCATACATTCTTACAAACTTTCGCATTAAAGGTGTATATTTTGAAGTGTCCAGTTTTCCTAATTCTTCATTCTTAAAAATATTAAGGAACCCTTTACTTGCAGGTCCAACTCGCGCTTGACCGGTTTGTTATTTCTAAGCAGTAGGTATTGGTTCTCGTTAATTACTTGCGTAACGAACTTTTAAATGAAAGTCACTTTGGATAATTGACAATTCCGTTTCTTTGTTTTATTTCATTGAAATCGTTCGCAGTTTCTTTTTTTTTTTGTTATTTACTGTTAGCAAAGGATTGATAACTAGTGTGACATTAAGTATACCTCGAGTAGAGTATGTCGGCCCAGAGATCAGCATTGCCATCCAGAGCTGTCAATGCCGCTAGTCTTTCGGGCAGGCTCCCGGAAGATAACAGTGCGAAAGGATGACAAAATTTCTATAAATTTCTTGACGCTTAATAGACTCTTTACGTGACCAGAGGGCTGGCCTACATCTTGGTCAAAGAATTAGCATTGCCATAAAACGTGGCAATGCTGCCAGCCTTCTAGGCACATTCCCCCAAGGCCTCGATTCGGAGGAATTTTATGACGCCTTATCTACTTTTTAATATTAGGATTCTAGAATTAGTTTATTTATTTTATTAAATTTTATGTATATAAGAAATAATGTTATTGTTATTATTAATAATTAATAAAATTCAGTCATAAGGATGACAAAAAGTGATTTATTATTGTCTTATATTTACGCGAATATCACAAATTGAAATAAAACTACTTTTTAACGGATTTTATCGAGGTTTATAAAAAAACGTTTTTTAAAAACCGTTTTCGTTGAGTTTTTTAAATAAACTGCGATAAAATCCGTTATAAAGTAGTTTTATTTCCATAAAGTGATTTAGTTTATTGTTTAGGTTTATCATTTCCTTGTCAGTTGTATTGCTTACTAATTAATTACTGCAATCCTTTTTAATGCCCTACAGCTAGGCACGGGTCTTCTATCAACTATCTAATTAGTTCAGAGAGTTTAGACCTTAATCTACACACGCTGGCCGAATGCAGGTTGGTAGATGACACATGTCCTCAAATGATTAGTTAGATATGCCGTTTTCCTTACGATGTTTTTCTTCACTGATATCGAGTAACGGTGATAAAACAATTTACAAAAAGATGTGTAGGTATGTTCGGGAATCGACCCTGCGACTTTATGTTTCTAAGGCGAGACACGTACCGTTACGCCACCGATGCTCATCATTACTAAATAATCATTGGTTTACAAAATGTAATCCACTTAAAACAAAAAAAAATACTTTTTTTTCGTAGTAAGTACATAGGTATCAAGAAGGCAGTAAGCAAATATGGTTCAGTCGCGATATACAAATTTTTACTTCTACACAATGCTGGCAACGACCTATGTGAATTTAATTTTAATTCAAAACGTTTTCACAACGTTTTGCTTTTCTATTGTTTGCAATACAAAAAAATTAAAACAACATTCTAATTTACCAACTCAATTATATTACTTTCCTCAATTTCTTAATAGTAATGAATATGTAATAATACAATTAAATACCGTTACATTTCTAACAATCACTTTATTATCTATACAAATTGTGTTTTAATAAATAATATAATCGATGTCTTCAATCTTATAACTTTTAATCATATTATTTTCACAGTGTGTTAAGATTTCCAACCGTTTACAGTTTCGCAACTATGCAAAATAACAGATCAATTTCACGGCATTAAAACGTTATATGTGTTGTCACTGCGTTTCATCATTATACATTTTTATTCTGCCAACGTTTCGCTTCACTAGTTAACATAACACTGTCAAAAATCAACCTTAACATCTTACAATAGAGTTAAATTTCCTCTGAAGGTAGAAGCACTTTCGGAGCGATTTTTTTTAATTAATTGCTTGCTTTTTGCTACGGCCAGCAATCTATGTTTTCAAAGAAACACCAGTAAACGGTTAATGACACTAAATAACGTTGTGGGTATACTGTTAATTTTGCTGGAAACAATCAGAGCGCATAGAGAGCACGCATTTGCTTTTGTAAGTTTTACAGAAAAAATGTAGTTAAAAACAAATGTGGCGTTGCCGTAGCGGTGTTAGACAGGTATAAAAACATAGGTCTATCTTTTATTTTATACTAGCGGACGCAGACGTCGTCCTGCCCGGTAAAGCAGTGCCACCTACCGGGTCCGAAAGTAGATTAAGATTTCATAAATATCGGTCGAACTGTTTCGGAGGAGTTTGGTTTTATTTTATTTTTCTCTGCTCGAGGAAGCATCCTGGGAATTCAAGAAAGACTCTAAAAAAAGAAATAGCGAAATGGGTTCAGCAGTTCACGCGTGATTCATTTTTATCTAAATAGATATATTGGGTTTGTGTTTCAAAAATAAGGCTGAAAATTTTCAGGCATTGAAATTGGAACGTTTGATTCGTATCGATTTTAATAAAATCGTCTTCTCTATTTAGAAAAATAACGGTTCCTCTTTGATTCTCTAAAACTTCTAGAAACCAAGTTATTCCAAGATATTGCCCCCGCCACGAGTGGGCGTAGGGTAAGGGTTTATGTTGGACTCCCTAAGGATACCCAATAAAACCCCTCGGGTGTTCTATCTCACACCAACGCCAAGGGTCACGGGAACACGAGATATTTCCTCAACCCTCGGCTGGTGATGGCCCGCCTCTGCGGACCCCTGCACGTCAGGGGTGTGGAGGTTTCCCTGCAACATCTAAAGGAGGCGCGCGTGGAACACTTTGCGCCGCCACCTTGGTATATATTGGGGGTGATGGACGTGCCCGAATCCTTTTGTCTCTTGGTCAGAAGTTCATGCTTCGTTCACCCAAGCACCGAGGTAGGTACTAAAATTATTACTTACTTAAACAATCTGATGAAAACTTATATTAACTATTTGTAAGTGTGAACAAATAGAATCATTATAACAAATCATAATGTACAAACAAACGGACAACCAGACAGAGGCTATTGGTCGACCGCAAATTTCCGGCCGCTTCCGTTCTGATTGCAGGAATCACGGTGCGCGCGCGCACCTGCTTGTGGCTAAGGGAAATGGACCTGAGACTACATGTTAAAAATATAAATATATAAAATAAATGTATACCTATCTAAATATACACTTATATCAACATCTATAATACCCTTTCTTACAATCGTCAAATGGGTTGGTCGCGGTACCGAGTAGCCATACATAGTACTCAGTACCCGCCATTGTATTGACTGAATGTTGTTGCGTTAACCCTTTCTTTCGCCAGGGGTTAAAAAAGTAAGTGACAACCCAAAGGTATGAAATAATGTGTAAATATAAGCGGCATTTCGACTTAAATACTGCGTTAGAACAATATAAGAGTTACCTTTCACTGGGCTTATATCATGCACAATAGATGTTACAATCCTGTATCCCACTGCTAGGCACGGGTCTTCTCTCAACTTGTTTTAAGAGTTGAGAGTCTAAGCCTATCTTTATCCAAACACGCTGGTCAAGTTTGGGTTTTAAGTCAAATGTCTTTAAATGATCAGTTCTAAGACATTTTGCTTCACCGTGTTATCGAGCATCATGGAAAACTGCATTAAAATCTGTTTAGGAGATACATTGATCTACAAATTTATTCCAAAATCAACACGTGATTCAATAAAAACCTACCAAAGTAGGAAACAATAAAATTTACAAAAATTACTACAAAAACTACCACACACTAAAAACCGGGCAACACAGCAGGAGTTCTAAGTTAAATTTCAAAGGAACAGATGATAATATAGTTTCTTCGTAATTGTATTGGTTGCGGTCTCACATCGGAATACGTGTGAAACTCAACCGCTTTACTAGCAATTGCTAAGTATATTGTGACCGCAAATATCGAAAGATATGAGGGTGGGGTTGCCAGATTCAAGAATTACCCAAAAATTTCGGGAAAAATTATGATTGTCGAAGAAGAAAAGTACTTGCCACGATCTATGGAAAACTAGTGTCTACGGCTTTGCCCGCGTTATCCACATTTATTTAGTCTATAACCTCTATAAATGAGTTATCTAATAGTGCAAAATCTTTATAAATCCAGTAATCGCTGAGATTTTGTTACTGGGTATCTTATTTTAGCAGTAGGTATCAAACCTACAGTTATTTCACGGAATAAATCTGTCTTAGCAGTTTACTGAATGAATATAATTTATTACTAATCATTACATTATGGGTGCACACATAATATTTCATGTCATATTAATATATTAAGGCACATAACGAAGACACAGACTAAACTTAAAGGGCACACTACTGCGCGTGCTATCAAACAGACAAACTTTTCAGCATATTAATGTTAGTAAGAATGTATTTCTAAGTTAAGTATTAATGTTGTAAGTTCTTGAGTGGAGACCACGAATTGGCAAACGTAGCGTAGGACGCCCTCAGACTAGGTGGAGTGACGATCTCAGCAGGGCGGCCGGCAAAAACTGGATGGGAAAAACCGCGGATCGTGCTCAGTGGCGTACCTTAGGAGAGGCCTATGTCCAGCAGTGGACTAAAATAGGCTGATGATGATGATGATGATGAAGAATGTATCGCGCCCGGGACCGTGGCGTGGTCGGTAAGATACTTGCTTTTCACGCCGCAGGTCGTGGGTTTGTTTACCACCAAAGACAAACATATTTGTTTATATATGTCTGTTTGTCTTGTGTCTGGGTGTAATTATCTATATTTAAGTATATATTTACAAAAGAAAAGTATTGTATGTAGTATATTACCAGTTATCTGGTTTCCATAGTAGGTACGAGCTCTGCTTAGTTTTGGATCAGATGACAGTGTGTGTTAATGTCCCACTATATTATTACTATTATTCCACGGGCTCCACAAAGTGCTATGCTTTCACTTTTATTGTGTGTATTGTCAAGTTGTGGAGTTCGCTACTCGAATCTCTATTTCGCGATGGTTATATTCTGTATGTTTTCAAGTTAAATATGTATCTATGTTTAACATGTAAGTGCGTTCTATCATAATCTACGTTATCAATGACTAACATCAAGCAGCGGTGGCGCAGCGGTACGGGCCTCGCCTTAGAAAAATTACTTCGCGGGTTCGAATCCTGGTCGCGCCCACATCGCTTTATGTGAATTGTTTCATCTCCGCTGCTCGATATCGGTGACGGAAAACATCATGAAGAAACCGGTATGTCTAAGAACTAATCATTCGAGGACATGTGACAACCACCAACCCGCACTTGCCAGCGTGTGTGGATTAAGGCCTAAACTCTCTCAACTCATAAGATAGTTGAGAGAAGACGCGTGCTCAGCTGTGGGACACTATAAAGGGTTGAAGTGAAAGCAAGTTGTAGTCAAGCGCAGTACAATAGGGTTAACTAAAATTGTTTGTTTTGTCTGCCATTTAAATAAATTAAAAATAATGGATATGTATTATACCTATTTTTATTTGTGAGCCCTAACATCACGGCGGTACTTATAAGCAAAATCTTGAAATACGTCACCTATGTCAATTTTATACAGGTCTGACGTAGCGCACTCCTGCGCGTTATATCTCAAACAAAAAATACCTATCGAAATAGTTTTTTATAATCTTTTTGACGGACTAATTAAAATACTATTTTTCGTACCAAGACCTCATCCCTATTATCGAAATAGAAAATATAAAAAAATCATTAATAAATTAAAAAAAAGAAAAAAAAAATGAAACATAAAAATGAAACATTTTTATAATTAATAAAAAGAAAAAGAAAAGAGAAGAAAATTAACAATCTAACATAGTAAACAGAACAAGGAAAGAGACCAGATACAGGCGAATATCAGTTGTTCACAACTGCTTGTCTGTCTAATAATAATAATAAATTTAATATTTATGCGCCCATAGACCAATAATGTGCCTATTTCTTATATAAGGTGGATCCCAAGTGGCAAGGTTTTTTAAATTCTTGGTTATATTTCATTTTTATTTCATTTAATGTTGACGGGCCGGTGCGTGGCGTGGTCGGTAAGATACTTGCTTTTCAGCTCTTTTTGCTTTGCAGGTCGTGGGTTCGATTCCCACCCGAGACAAACATTAGTGATGAACGTTTGTGTTTGTGTTGTCTGGCTTCCATAACACAAGCTCTGCTTAGCCTGGGACCAGATGACCGTGTGTGTTAAAATCCCAGATTTTTTTTGTTTTAATAAAATCAACCAATTGGAGTCCCGCGGAATTCAACTATGAATTTTGAATGTTTCTGAGCTTTTTTTGTTTCAATTCATAGGGAATTCTACATTTAGATCTGGTAACATTTAAAAAACTACTGGAACACCTGTAACCGACGGTAACACAGCAGTTTTTGTTTGAAATATACAAGAAGAACATAAAATTGTGGAAATTTATAAATTATCTTGTGTTTTTAAGGAGATTATTACTTTACTTTGATCTGTCGCTGCTTTAGTTACTGATAACCACAGTAACTACACCTCATTACGTCATAATAACACTTAATTTTTTACATGGGAACACTAATAGAAATGGGAAATAGATGGGTAGGTCATCTTTCGGCTCTAGACCCTGTCGTCAATGACATGAATAAATTAAAAAAAATTATAACCTGTTTTCCTTTTATCAGCTTCGCCTTTGCAATGTGAGGTTCGATTCCCGGTCGTGCCCATACTGAGTGGTTGTGTGAATTGTTTCATGTCATTGAAATAATCATTCGAGGACATGGACATCCACCAACCCGCACTTGGCCAGCGGGTGTGGATTAATGCCTAAACTCCCCCAACTCATAAGATAGTTGTGATTACCTAGTTCTTAGACATGTCGGTGTCCTCACGATGTTTTCCTTCACCGATTTTGAGCAGCGGAGATGAAACAACTCACACAAAGATGTGTGGGCACGACCGGGATTTGATCCCGTGACCTTATTTTTCTAAAGCGAGGCCGGTACCGCTGCGCCACCGCTGCTCGACTCTCTTGCCTTTAGTAAAAAGTATAATATAGCTACAAAAAAATAAAAAAGACCATCACTAGGTACGCAATTACCAAATAGCGATGTAATTTTATTTAAAAATAATCTTAACTATAGCGATTTCCTTCACCAGATTGTAAAAGATAAAAAAATAAAGTTGTAAGTACAATCGCGGACAAAATAAACACGAAAACTTTGTGCTTGGCGTTTTGTCAAACGTATTTCTGAACGAAACACGTAATTCTGTATCGCGGCTATTAATCTTTAATTTCAGAACGTGTGAACATGACCGCGACTGTTCATTGTGGTTTATTAACTTGTGTTTAAAAATTTGTCACTTTACTTCACTTCAACCCTTTTTAGTGTCCCACTGCTGGGGACCGGTCTTTTCTCAACTATCTTATGAGTTGAGAGAGTTTAGGCCTTAATCCACACACGCTGGCCAAGTGCGGGTTGGTGGATGTCACATGTCCTCGAACGATTACTTCCTAGACATGCCGGCAAAGGAAAACATCGTGAGGAAACCAGCATGTCTAAGAACTAATCATTCAAGGAGATGTGACATCCACCAACCTGCACTTGACCAGTGTGTGTGGATTAATCCCTAAACTCTCTCAACTTCTAAGACAGGTATCTTATTTTATCTATGGGGCTGGTATCTCAGAGCTCTTTCTTCCCAATGGGATCTTTTGTGCTTCCCCTTGATTCTATGAAGCCTCGAGTATTCTTCCTCCACACAGTTAGTCCATCTAAGACAGATAAGAGAAGACCCGTGCCCAGCTGTGGGACACTAAAAAGGGTTGAAGTTAAATTGAAACTTGGAAATTTTTTAATACGTTTCTTGTTTTGTTGATTTCCCCACATATGTATGTATGTTCTTATAATTATGTAATATGTAGATATGCCTTAAAAATCTTTTGCGTGTTACCCAAAAGATTTAACTAAAAGATTGTATCGTTGCTTCGTTATTAATTAGGGCCGAATAGTGGAAGGGTTCCGTATTAACTAGTGTAATTTATCGTCCACACGCAGACGATACGTTGCTGATACGTATTTTGGTAATGCGCGCTTCTAACTTTACGATTTCGAACACGCAACGGGTAAGGCGATATTTTTCATGTATAAAACTGAACTGTTTTTAGATTTTCAATAATGTCTGTTTTTAAATTCTGTTTTTAGATTTTTTAACCCTATAATAGGCTTGTGCTTGGCCACAACTTGCCTGATGTGAAGCAATGTTGCAGTCTACGTTCATACCGATTCACTCGAGACTTGAAGACAGGCAGATTATAGCTATCAGAAAACAGAGATGCCGGCAACGAGTCGGCCTATACCTACTTTAGTGGCTCTGTTACATTGCGTGTAATCTAGACGGTGCAGGCCTCTCCAGTCGGACTGTTTAAGTGCCCATAGATATTTGATAAAGTCATGCATAATCCATAAAATAAATTCCCAGATTTATTTAACAAATAAGATAACAGTTATAGTTTTGTACGCTACGTGACCGAAAGCAAACTGCTTTGAATCAATTCTGACTGTGAAAATTATCGTTTGAATATTTTGAAACTATTTCATTTATCAAAACTGTATTATTGATGTCTAAAATTAGACTTTAAAACTGTGATATAAGGGTTATTATTGAGTTAATGTGTTAGATATGGTTAATGTGGATTAAAGGAAAACCGTGAGGGACGAATTTGATTATATTTGAACCATATATTCTAGATGTATCCAGGTATGTCCGTTTTTTATGGGACTTATCCTATCACCGCAATCTTGCCAGGTTCAACAGCGTGAAGAGACTCGGGATTTGAACCCGACCAAGTCTCGGGACACCTAAACTGTCTTGGATCCCGCACGAATTTATTTAGAAAGATAATAGGAGGAGTTGGACAGTTAGATTGTCCACTCCCTTCTAGGTAAAGCGAGATAGCATATAGAAAAAAAGAGAGGTTTAAATTGGCTCATCAAAACGTACGTAATTAAGTACCACGGATAGTTAAACCAAGGGGACCTATTAGAGCTGGTTGCAGTAATAATTATGAGTATGTCCGTTGTCAGAGTTTAAACACTTCAAACTATTTTAAAAAAACTTTTAAAAATTTAGCAATGTATGTAACTTTTAATTCAAGTGAAATTTTGCAACTGAAAGGTTAAATTATAAAAATGGCGGAATCATAAAATTTTCATCTTGCAACTCAATTTTGAAGCAGATATTTTTAAGCAATTGGGCTCTAATTTTGTAGTTAGAACGTTGAGTTTGAATGACAATGCATGGTTAGTTGATTTCATTCTAAATCCAACATGGCGGGAGACCCAAGATAGCGGACGAGATATTTTTAATGCACTTATACAAAGGGTATCAAATGAAAGTGTTTGTTGACCACATCTAGAAAAATAAAGTCACTAAATCCAAATACAAAAGCTTGTTTTAAAAAACTTTCATTCTTTTAATAGGTTCAGCATGGTTAGAATGACATTTTATGGTATTGTGGGTTATACTAATCATAAATTTAAGAATTAAAACACATTTCAGACATCAACATTGAATACTCGTAAGAGGTCTAACAATAGATTTTTCATCTTATTAATATAGAAATGCCAATGATTGTACGGATGTGTTTGTTACTCTTTCACGCTGTTTGCGTGCACTGGAGATTCTGCAGCCATACCATGACAGAATGAAGTTGCTCTACGCATACTTAAAGCGGCATCTCTCTTCCGCACTCCAACAATAGGTACTATTTTAAGCTGTAAACCTCACCTGGATCGTTTTGGTTGAACTTTGAACACAGAGACAGATCATAGTCTCGAATAGCAAAAAACCTGTTTTTTAAGAAAATAACACGTGGGTGAAGCCATGGGCGGAATCTATTATGGGAAAAAGTGAGTAATGAGCTATAATTATGACAACATTGACAACTTTAGCTGGACAGGACAGTACGCCAAGTTGTGAAATTCGCTGCCGACATCTATGTTTCCCAATAGCTATAATCTGCCGGTCTCCAAGTCACGAGTGAATCGGTATTTACTGGGTAAGCACGTTCCATCGACTGCATCATTGCTTCACAACAGGCAAATTGTGGTCAAGCGCAAGGCTATTATGGGATAAAAAAGCAAGCCTCTAGAAAATACATTGCATTGGATAGTCCTCAAGACAGTTGTCCCTATTTAACCAATGCTTTATAATGGTTTGCTGTTCTGTCTTACTGTTCATTCTAGGATATTATCCTCTTGTATCACCCATTAAACAGTTAACGTAATTAGGTATCTACATAGAAATTAACCATCCGATGTCATTGTGATATTAAAAAGAAAAACCTAGTGGTTCCATCGTGAAATTCACTTAAAGGCATCGAACGCCTTCTGAATAATTTACCCAATAACAATCCGACGGCTAATTTAAGCGGCAAGTAGAAAAAACGGAGAGCTTGTAACGTTAATATTATTCAAGGTTCCGTGGACCTCAAGTTACTACAAATTATTACAATTGAACAAATCTAAGAGGTACCTTTTGACGTTTCACTGTTTTGTATTAAATTAGCTTTATAGAGGCGTAATTCACACTATTTTTATTAGCTTTTCTGTAAAATAATTGAATTATGAAGCTATTTTTATTTTAACATAACATAAACAATTTTCATAGAAAAAATAAAATTCTAAATGTACTACGTTTAGAACTGTGGTACTTCTTAGATTCGACGGACTGTAACTCCGTTATTATAAAATAACTGCCGCGGCAATTGAGTAGTAAGCGTGTTTACCTAATAACCACGAGATCCCGGGTTTTATTTCCGAGCTCAGCAAAACGACTTTTCTAAATACATGGCTGGCAAAAAATGGTTAATATTCACCTATGCCTACACCTTGGGGTACTACAAGCGTGAGCGCTATGTGAAGTAATTTTCCTGATAATTATGAAATTAAGAAGAAAACGGTTAAGCATATTTTTTTTTTATCACAGAAGATGAGAGAAGACCCGTGCCCAGCTGTGGGACACTAAAAAGGGTCGAGGTGAGTTAATATCTATTCAATTATTATTAATCAATACAACTTACCATTATAAAAGTAAAAGTAACTTACAAATAAAAATATTAATTGAACGACGGGCCGGTGGCGTGGTCGGTAAGATACTTGCTTTTCATGCCGCAGGAGACAAACATTAGTGATATACATTTGTGTTTGTGTCGAGTCTGGGTGTAAATATCTATTTATGTATATATTTACAGAAGAAAAGTATTATATGTATAGTATAGGTGCCCATGACGCTGGCTACATAGCGGCATTGAATAGCTGTCCCCGTATTCATAAACGTTATATGGTGGAAATTCCACGGGCACGCACAAAGCGCTTTGCTTTCACTTTAATTGTGCGAACTGCCAAGTTGTGGAATTCGTTGCCGGCATCTCTGTTTCCCGATAGCTATAATCTGCCTGTCTTCAAGTCACTAGTGAATTGGTATTTGTTGGGTAAACGTGTTCCATCGTAAACTGCAACATTGCTTCACATTAGGCAAGTTGTGGTCAAGCGCAAACCCAATGATAAGATAAAAAAAAATCTTATAAGCTCATTACAGCTAAAATGGGTAATAATTTGTTTGTCTTTGTCTGTCATCATGACCTTTAGGAAAGAGATAGAGTCCATTTTAACTAAAAAGTCTTTGGTTTTTAAATACTTCTTGCGGGTTTCTGAAACTGTCCAGAGCTGAGTCGGTCGCAGTAAAGCAATTTGCGCGGTAAAGTGATGGAGACTGCGTGCGGTAACCGATGTACTTACTTACTATAGATGTTTCTAGAATAATATTGTAAATGTATGAATATCGAGACATTTTGTATTGGGGAAATATTAGTTTAAAAAGATAGCTGTTTAGCAACTTCATCTTTGCATCTGTCATCGACGCCCGAGCATAGTAAGCACACCGCTCACCTCATAGTTAGCGGTCAGCAAACGCAACGGCAGCAGCATATGCCAGTTGCACTTGCTGTTGCCGCAGTGCTTGGAAACCATCCTTACTTATTACAAATGCGAAAGTAACTCTGTTTGTCGCGCTTTCACTACAAAACTACAGAACCGATTTGGCTGAAATTTCGTATGAAGATAGTTTGAGACCCGGGGAAGGATATCGGATAGTTTTTATCCAACTACATAATAAGAGGTTAATGGTTTACAGCGTTATCCGATTTAAGCGCGGATGGAAAACTAGTTTCATATAATACCTAACAAACCAGTAATGCAGTTTCGACCGATTAATGCAGTCGCTGCACGTGCAGTTGGCAGCACTTAAAGTATTTAAATTTTGAACTCCCTGACGTCTATAATAATAAAAATATTCGGGAACTCTGTACTGTTACTCTGTCACGAAAAAACTACTAGACGGAATTGGATGATATTTAGCACATAGATAGATTATGGTCTGGATTAACACATAAGCTTTTATGCCAATAAGTACCATGCAAGCGAAGCTGTGGGCGGAAGCTATATACGTGTCAAATTTTCTAAGGCTTCTAAATTTTCACATTTCAAATATTTATACTTTATTTTCAAATTAAATTTATAATTACTGTTAAAACATGATTAAGAAGTGTCGTGACATGATATGGAGGACAGTTTAATGTACCTACGAGCTCAATTTACAATATCCGGTCGAGATCGAAAGTGTCCGTGGAAACCAGTCAATGACATATCGAGAGTTGGTCCTTAAAATATTTATAGAAGTTCGCAGTTTATTTACGAGTATATTTACGCCCTATTCACAGTAATAACAATAAAATGTAAAGTGCAACCAGATAATGGGCTCGGTTATATTTAGTATCAATCTTATTTGTGAAGGAAATGGAATGCGAAATGTAGTTGCTACTCGCTTTCATGTTTTGAAAAAGTTGCCGTTAATTTTTTAATTCTAATATAGGCTTGCGTTGACTACAACTTGCCCGATGTTAAGCAATGACGCAGCCCACGGTTATGAATGATTTACGGTGAGAACGTGGCGGTGGGATGAGACTCTCGATGGTTAAATAGGTACCATAAGGATCAACAATTTCGACCTCTCTCTGCATGGTGTCACCAGACATCGCACCGCAACACGGCAAGACCGCTTGGCGGTGCGGCTTTGTCTGGTGGGTGGTCACTAACCACCTCCAGTTTATTGTCACCTGATTTGCATCACCCGGGGACCACGTAGGTATTCAATTAAAGGAACCACGGACGAAGGTGACTCAGCCCCCAAAACAGAATTCACTCGACTCTACATGGCGCTGTGTGTTTGTGTGAAAATATTTTTAATATTATTTTATCATGAATAATTACGTGAGAGCAGCGGTGGCGCAGCGGTACAGGCCTCACCTTAGAAATATAAGGTCGCGGGTTCGAATCCCAGTCGTGCCCACACATCTTTGTGTGAATTGTTTCATCGCCGCTGCTCAATATCGGCGAAGGAAAACATCGTGAGGAAACCGGCATGTCTAAGAACTAATCATTCGAGGACATGTGACATCCACCAACTCGCACTTGACCAGCGTGTGTGGATTAAGGCCTAAACTCTCTCAACTAGTAAGATAGTTGAGAGAAGACCTGTGCCCAGCTGTGGGAGACTAAAAAGGGTTGAAGTCAATATTTGTACGTATCCTAACCCTACTGAACCGAAACAAAATCCTTGAGTTATTTTAACACTGCCTGTACTTTTACATTCCTACCTACTCATATTCAGCTCTTGCCAGCCACCTTGAAGATATTGTTACTTCACATATCTAATCTGAGGATGACATGACTAATCGAAGTGTTTTAAGGACTAAATCCGAATTTAAAAAAAAAAAC
The DNA here is from genome assembly GCA_936450015.1 of Meganola albula. Classification (NCBI taxonomy): domain Eukaryota; kingdom Metazoa; phylum Arthropoda; class Insecta; order Lepidoptera; family Nolidae; genus Meganola; species Meganola albula. Next base: position 3,686,201 of record OW388159.1, on the reverse strand, counting down.
AAAATCTTTTCCCACATTGTCACAAACAATATTTATTTTCAAATAATAAATCACCATAGATCTCTCGCTCTATCAGAGTCGGCGCGCGACGTCGCGACATGTCACTTGAATGGACGCCAGTATTCCAACTATTTACATATTTAATGACGTAAAACGTCCGTCGTCGAGCGTTGCCTTAATGAGATACACTATCAAGTTGTTAGCTAAGTACTGCAGCTACTGTTTATGTGTGTATAGAAATATATAGTTCATTTGTGTACGTTGAGTGAAGTTTTAAATGTTCTGGGAATACTTTTATACTTTAGCTATAAAATAATGATGGAGCTTGAAAGAAAATAAAACTAGAATTAATTAAAAAATAACGTATATGGTATTTTTTCTTAGCATCACATTAAATTAAAGTATCTTTTAAGTCAGTAATATTAAAAAATTACGTTTAGACACAAAAATAAGTCCTACTAATATTATAGATGCAAAAGTTGGTATAGACGTGTGTGTGGATGGATGTTTGTTACTCTTTTAGGCACAAACTTCTGCATGTAATATGAAATTTTAGCTTATAAGTTGGTAGGTACATAGGCTTATTATCCTAATACCACGCAGGCGAAAGCTGGTAAATCAGATCAGATTCAAATATTTTGCACAACAATGGGGCAATGCATATAGTGTATCTACGTCAAACATTCTCTCATCAACCTAATAAAATATAATATGTAATTTAAAATTCGTAGGTGCAAAAGTAATGGACCAAACATGTTTGACACATTTAATAGTACTATAATGTAACATCTATTTTACACATGTTTTGACAAATAAACGTATCTTATCTTATCTTATTAAAGTATACTTTAAAAGGCTACTAAAATTACTAGGTCTCTTGTACACTGTTGTTATGTCACTTAACACTGTCGGTAGCTACACTTAACCAATAAATAAACCGCAAGAAAGTAGACTAAAAATCTCCCGCTATTCAACCTTCATTGATAATACAACCTTCGCAATTATCACATGAATTATATTTGTATTATCAAAATAGTGGAATAGTCCGATTCAGATTTAGTTGTAATTTTCAGCAATGGATTTCCGCAAAGTATTTTGTTAATTAAAATAAAAATAAAAATAAATTGTGAAATGATATTAAAGAACTAATTTTATAAAGAAAATTGTTAATGTGTACAGAATAAAATATTCACACTGTACTCACTACAGTAGTAATCGTAATATCTGATAATTTTATAAAACACTAGCGGCCTATTTTTTGCTCTGATACAAATTATACACCAAAACCTTCCTCACGGAAATTCGTTCAGTAGTTTTTGAGTTTATCGCTAACAGACAGCGGAAGCGACTTCATATACTACTATACTAGCTTTCCGACTGCGACTCCGTTAGCGCGTAAGTCGGTTAACGTGCAAAACCATTAAATTCTTTCAGCGCAGTCAGATAACAACCGTTCTATGTCCTTTCCCGGGTCTCAAACTATCTCCATACTAATTATGGCGTGGAAACGCAGCAAATAGACAGAGTTATTTTCGCATTTATAATATTAGTGACAAACGATATAGTTGATAATATAATAATAATAATATTTTCACACACGCAGCGCCATCTGGTCCCAAATCAAGCAACTATGTTTTCTTGTGTTATGAGTACTAGGAACGGATAAACTACTTAAATACATATTTTTTTGTAAATATATAAATATTATATGTAGATAAAATACACCCAGACACATAACAAACAATCGTGATCATCAAACAAAGATTTGTCCTGGGTGGGAATCGACCCCACAACCTTCAGCTCAGCAGTCTGGGTCACTAACCACTACCCCATCAGGTCAGCCAAAAATAATAAATGATAATAATAATAGACGAATTCACAAACCACTTCGCTGAAGAACTAAATACTGTTGATTCTATATTAAATTGTATCTACTACGTCTATTCGTATTTTCTAAATTAAATTTATAATGCAACTGGCCATTCACTATTGTAAACTCCCTATTCATATCCATAATATGAAAGCCTACTCAAATCACACATGGGCCCATAATGAGGGCACAGCGGGCCGCTGTTGTCATTGGTACACTATTGTTTACTGTATATGGTGGCGCCACTGTGCGCATTTGGACGTGTCTAAATAAGTATAGATCTACGCGGCTTCGCTTTTACCAACCACCAATAACACTTGACCCTTATTTCTGTTTTAAATTTTAAATTCTACTTCTCCTTTCACAGGTCAGTTTAAATTGGTTATCATTTCAAACCAGCGATTCTCAATTAATTTATCTACGTATATCTTTTTCATTTCCAGTACCGACCGGTTACTAGATGATGTATAGCTGACCACTCGCGCCCTGCTAACTTATGTCTACTTATTGTCCGATAACAAGCTAATTTCGATTGGTTCGTTTAAGGACAAGAACAGTCAAAATTAGCTATCTTCCCTGATACCATGCCAACTTTTGACGATTTCAATTTCCAAACTTTAATCTCTAGTATCCCTTATCGATTTTTTTTTAATCTGGAATAGGCTTGCGTTTGATCACAACTCGCCTTTTTTCAGGGTTAATAACAAATAAATCTAAATTTTAAATTTCATAATTCCAAACAAAAAAAGATGTGTGATGTCACTCTTTTCAGTTTAGGAATAAGAAATCCGCATCAAAATGGCAACAAATTCATACTCAGATACACAGATACACGTGTCAATCATAACACCCCTTGTTGGGGGTTAAAACTTTGGGAACCGCTGTTTTAACTGTTACGTATGTTAAACATTGTCAAAGTTAAGGCTTTCTTCTCGGCTGTTGACTTAATTAGTAAGTTGGATATGTGAATGGCAGTGCAATGCAGCCAAGTTCTGGCTAGAACATCGTTATATTGGAAATATGGGTGGCGTCGGCAGTAACTCTCTTGTAAGATTTGTAAAAGACATCTGTTTGCTTTTGTTTCTCTCAATGCATCTTATTTATTGGACCGTATGAATAAAGATAAGTAACTTTTACTATAATCATCATTGTTACTTAAATAAATACGAGAAGAAACAACTTTGTATTATTTTTAAAACAACGCGGACTGTGGCGTATGAGACACAATTACGGTCATATTCATAACAACATAAAGACTCTTTAGTTAAAAAATATACGTACTGTGGAACATATAACCTCAGTCTTTTTTTGGAAGTTGGTTAAAAATTTACGTTGTCTCTTTCTTACTAGTATAAATGTCAAGATGACATACAAAGATAAACGAATTATAAACCTATTTTAGCTGCATTGAGCTTATAAGACGTTTGTGAAATTGCAGAAAGCTTTTTTATTACAATAATTATATCCGGTTCCAAGGAGGCTTTACTTTTATGACACTTCTAAATTCAAAATATGAAAAGAGGTTTTGCTAATAATAAGGCAATGTCTAGAGAAAGCTATAAATAACGCGTAATTAATTAAACGTAAGTAGAAAAGTTTAGCATTATCAATTAAAATAGAAAGATTATTAGATGAAATTAACAATTAATAAATACTTATTCCTAATTTGAATCTATGTCAAACGGGCATCATTTTACTTTATGGTTTCATATTTCTTTACTAAGCAGTATCATTCACCGATTTATAGTGTTGCAACACTGTTAAATTTAAATTTAGAACTAGCCTAACGTGTGAAATGTGACTGTTAAATACCGCGAGTTGTTAACGTTAACGCTTGCGGCGGATAAATTGTGGCATAAAAGGTATTTCTATTGTTACCCTACATGCCCTTAAATAGCTTCTATTTAACTCTAAACTGGGTGCTAGAATTTAATTTAGGAATTTTAAATAGCCCGCTTACACCACCTTAAATCACGCATTTGCTGTAGGTAAGTAGTTATTATAAGGTTAATGCTACCTGACATTTACCGTTTAATTAATGATTGAAAAAGATCGTAATTTTTGAGCTTAATATCAAACAAAGTGTTGCGACTGACACGGGCAGAATAGTCAAAACCTACTCAGTTTTCCTAAAAAAGTAAAAGGTTGGTTTAAATAGCTGCATATGGAGCCTTTTTTAACTCCCACCCCACCGAAAATCACTCGTGATCACAAGTGACTCGGTATATAGGTAAGTGTGTCCCATTCTAGACCACATTATTGCTTAACATAAGGCTATCTGTGGTAGACAGCCAGCCTGTATAGAATCTAATAAAGTTATAGTTATTTTATAGTAGACACCACCATTCCGTGTAATAATGTAGAACACATTCCGAAACACTAAACCGATTTATATTTCAATCTAACTTATCGACTCTATTTGCATATGTCTTGACATTTTGTTTCACAGATAATATTCTATTGCCACAGATTAAAATTTTACAGCTATGTCTATGGTATGGTAAAAAGAAGGTTTTATTTAAATTGTGACCACATTAAAAATATTAGATTCTTTGCTTCGTTGTTCCTATTATAAGCTTGCTTGTTTATAAACCGCTCGTAATGCAGTGTTCAAATCCTGGGTTGATTAAAATGAAGTTCACTAACTTAGAAAAATCTCACTAACAGATCGAAATAAAGTTTTTTTTTTAATTTTTCATTGGCTTCTTACCGAAATACTATTTATTTTTCTGTGCTATTAAGTATTGTACCTAAAACATATCCGGGGTAATACAGGCGCCAGTTCTGTAATATGGCACCAATCAGAAAATTTCATTATTGAAACCATTGATAAAGAAGATCATTATTCAAACTCTATGATTAGTTGGCGTGGGGACTAAAACCTCCTTAGGCCTATTGATAGAGCTCTATGCTCTCTATTTACGTAGGTAGCGTGCCACATAATAATCAAACTATAAATAATTGCGGCAACACCCTTATATTAATTAAAATACATACAAAAGTTGCGTGCGCATAGACAATGCGGGAGTATTTACGTAATAAAGAATCAATAAGACTAAAACCATGTTAAATCAACATTGGGCGAAGCTACCAGAGACAAGAAACGAATCCGACAATTTATGGTCGCGATCGTACAGAGCTTGGAACGGGTAGACGGGGACACAAATGACTGTAAATTTTTCTTTGTCAGTGTACAGACGCTTTGTGTAAATTGTTGTAGATAGTTGCGATGAATTTTGATACTGGTTGGATATGTTTTATAATTCGCATTTATTTTTAAATAAAAAAAAGTTTGTTTTCGATACTTATAAGGATGGTAGTAAGTTGATTACAGATGTCTGATGGTTACGCCATTAATCTGATTATTCATTTACAGAGTATTGGAATTTGGAGTAGTTTGTATCAAATATGATGATAAAAAAATATTTTCAACTTATTTCATTAGCCACTATCAACATCGTTATCGACTTCAAATAGAAGGAGCATAGGCAGAGGTACATTTGTTATTTTTAGACGAATTGACAAAAACCCTTTTTTGTTTAACTAAGGTCTATTCCGAAATGATCTCATCTAGATTTTTTCTCGTTTTTAATTTAAAATTTTCCTCAGTAAGAAGGTACTAGATACCAATAAAACTCATTTCTAAAATATCTGCAGATGTTATTACATCATCTGTATATTATTCAGACATGTTCATTTGTGTTTCGATTTTTTTTAACTGGGCACATTTAATTCCTTGCTATAATCTGTGCAATCTATGCATGCATGTGTCTACATTCCGAAGCCTAATTTTATTAGGAACGCGCCCGCACCCGAAAAAGGCGCGAAACACACGCGATATAAAAAATGGCGGCGTGCGATTTGAATGTGAATTATTGTTTTCTGAGCAGAATAATACACCTTCGGAATATAATATGGCAACTCCAGCGAAATGTAATAATGATAAATGGTTGGCTTTGTTTTTTGTCAAACTGGATTCAGGTCGCATGTGTGCAATATTTTAATTTTATATTTAAGCCCTCAACAACAAGTGGGGTCCTATAGCTTTGATGTGTGTTCATATCTGTATCTGTATTACATAGGTAAGTTTGTGGCATCAAAAGTCATGATTATAATGCGGTTTTCCTTATTAAAAAGTGACAAGATCGAGGTGGTTCTCTCTCTGGGCTTTTATGAAGTACTAGCGGACCCCGCAGACGTCGTCCTGCTCGGTAAAGCAGTGCCACCTACCGGGTCCGAAAATAGATTACGAGTTACGACCGATTCTCAGACCTATCGAATATAGATACCTACTAATAAGATTCCATAAGAATCGGTCAAGACGTCTCGGAGGAGAATGTTTTTGTAACAAAACTACTTTTTAACGGATTTTATCGCGGTAAAATCCGTTAAAAAGTAGTTTTATTTTAATGTGTGATATTCGCGTAAATCTAAGAGAAATCTATGAGAATATAAAATCTATGAGATTGTTTTTTTTTTATTTTTCTCTGCGAAAATCGGTCCAGCCGTTCACTCGTGATGGCGTGACCAAGGGAAATAGGGATTCATTTTTTAATTTTAACATATTAAAGTAAGTGGGTATGTACAAATAGGTAAATTTTTAAATCATCCAATCCAATCATTCCAATTTTGAATTTTGTGCATTTCTCGTGGCAAGTAATGAACCAAAGAGGAAAAAACATTTCTGTTCTATTTTCGAATGCTGCATGTTTTTTTTTAATTAAATAAGTATTTTATCCGTAAAAACCATATTACTCTGAGTAACAAGAAACTAGTTATTTAACCTTTTTGCATATCCTTGGTTTCACATGATTGGTTGGTTTGATAGCCGCTCATTACGCTCTTGTCATTACGGTAATGAGCCACAATGTGACAGGAAGACTGTATTGTCTGCATTCATTTAGATTAAAAAAAATACCCACAAAGAAAAAGTTTTCTGAAACTAGTGACGAGGCTGAAGGACCAAAAACCGGGAGCAAAAATACGTTTTTGATAATCATATCATAATAAATCTTGAAAGTAACTTAAAGGGCTAACAGTGTTTATGATCGGCAATACGTAGAGGATCAAACCATAGCAGGCAAAATGTGAGTCATATTCACATCTGCCTACACTACCGGGTAATACAGGCGTGAACTTTATGTTATTAGTCGAGCTCCTGATTAAAGCCTGTAAAATATAATATGCTCTCAACTCATAAAGATTGAGAATATACTATGTATAAGAAAACCGGTGCTCGACTGAGGAACGTTAATAGGCAATAATTAATATTCTACTATAATTAATCGGTGTGTAAAGTACTTAATAGTTAGAGAAACTTAGGCTGAGTTGACACGATCAGTTAGCTTTTAGCTAAGGCGGGCCGCACCTGACTGCATCGCATAACAAAAATGTTGGAAACAAACAAGCGATACGAAATATTTCGTTTGTGTGAGTTTAAAAAATATTTTCTTAAAATTTTAAAAATTTTTGCCAATTTTTTTTAGTATTATTTCCATCCAACTCAGAAAAGTATAAAAAACATAACATAGCAAGGCGCCTGTCGGTATTCACCGACGGTGTAGATAGAGGTGAATATGACCCACTATTAGCCGGCTTTGTTTACCTTCCATAAGTAATAAGGAGCGAGCTTATTGCCGTCCATCGAACACAATTCCAAACTTCAAAAAGACTTTTCTAGAAAAGTATTTTTGCTTGACCTAGGAATTGAACCACGGATCTCGCGGTTTTTAAGAAAATATGCTTAGCGAACCGCCGAGGCAGTGTTAAGTAACTAGTGTAAATTAATTAATTAACTTTTTAGTGTGTTCCAACCAATCTATAAACTGTTTTCAATTATATGTTTCTCAGTAACTGCCACGTCAGAAAATATACTAGACGAACGTTTCTAATATAGAACTGCCTCGGTGGTCCAAAGAGAGCGTGTTTGCTTAGTAGACCCGAAGTCCCGGGTTCGATTCCCGGGATATACTAGAATCTTAATTGCAGCTCAGAGTTTGGAATTGTACCCGATGACCAGGAATCGAACTCGCGCCCTTATATTTCAAAGGCGAGGCTAAAACCACTGCGACACCACTGCTCTTGCTTTCTCATCTTTTTAAATAGACACTAATATCACACATTGAAATAAAACTGCCTTCTAAAAGATGTTATCGCGGTATATTTTTGATTTTATATCTCTATATTTCCATGAATTTTCCCTCTTGACCATGAAGTTTGAAAAGACTAGAACGTCAGGATATAAAATCTACAATATACCGCGGTAACATCTGGTATCAAGTAGTTTTATTTCAATACTAGCTTCCGCCCGCGGCTTCGCCTGCGAAATTGATCTCACTAATCTTGTTTCTGCATACAAACTTTGGAACCCCGTTTCACCCCCTTAAAGGGTGAGTTTTGAAAAATCCTTTCTTAGTGCACCTCTAGACCCCATAAGGAACCTATGTGCCAAATTTAGAGTCTCCAGACCCAGCAGTTTCTTCTTTTATATATTTAGAAGATAGATTGATAATGTCAACATAGCTTTACATTACATTTTCGGCCGTAACTATTAAATGCATGAATTATATAGCTCGTATATTTCAGATCCCATGTTAGGACATGCGTGACGTGCTCTAAGGCTGTAACTGTACAGGCACCGTGTAAGGTAAGCCTGTGTTCACATTTACCATATCTCTTTATTGATCAATCTAACGGCGGGTCTAATCATTTTGCATTTCCAATCTTAATGAATATCCGAGTAAGGGTACTACAACGTGTGGTCACCGTTTCATTTATCTATATATTATATAGGCTACTTAAATTCTATATGCAACATAACGCTTAGTGCATGAGTGCTTGGCTGAAAAAAAATTTACACAAAAGTCCTTGGGGTTTTTTTATTTGAACTACGCTCCCGTGGCTCAAGTAATTAGGTAAGTCAAAAATACATTACTGACAAAACTGTATAGATGGTTTACTCTGTCAAATGTTGTCGGTCACAGTGAGTTTGGACCGGATCAACGTCAGCTGTCAAGTATGACAGGTGACACTGCAGAGCTGTTCGACTGAATGAAGTGTTGTCTATGTATTCTGTGTTAACTGTTACCGTTTTTAAATCAACAATCAACATATCATTGGACCCCGTGCGAGTTAAACGTCTGCTGGCGAATCAGTAGACCAACTTACGAGACGCCAAGTAGAGTGGTCGTGTGCGCGGCTAATCCACCTTTTATCTTAGTTTTACTTACTGAATCCACTAGGACCCTACAATAGTTTAGTATTAGGTAGGGTAATCTGGGCGTTACTCTTTAAATGATGGCGTAAAAGTGTAACTACTTACCGATTTGCTTATCTAAGTTCGTATAAAAGACCATCCTGACACTTTACCTATAGTTTCTCCGTTCACCGAACCTACTTCTGGTTGAGGGTTGGTCTGATTTTCACCCCCTCATAAACAAATATCATTTTCAGAACTTCATTCCAATAGAGACTGTTTTTTTTTAAATTGTCGTGCAATTGTCAGTGTCATTATTATGAGTAGGTATTTAAAATGAGAACCATCATTTTTTTTTTTTTAAATTATGAATTGTAAGTTTATTTTTTGTCCTTACAAGCCCCCACGCATCGATCTCCTACACACCCTCTCTTTTCCAGCGACCTAGAATCTCTAGTAAGATCTATTGACATAACATATAACTTCGGCATAGATAAAGACACCTCCATGGCTAATGAAAGATTTAACATCATCTTAAATAATGATTGGAAAGACTACCAATACATTTATACGGATGCTTCTAAAAACTCTTCTTCAGGTAATGTAGGTGTTGGGATATTCCACCATCAATCTAAAATAGTTCAAAAGGTGAAATTCCCTCCACAGACCTCTGTTTTTACCGGTGAATGCTATGGCCTCCTCAAGGCCGTAGAATTAGTCCTTTTATTACAGTTAAAGAAAACCATAATTTTTTCCGATTCTATGAGTGCGCTACAATCGTTATCGAAGTTTCCTTTTAAGTTAAAAACCGTTTTCCCTATTATCATTAAGTTACGTCAGCTTTTAAACATGTGCAACATCTCGGGTTACTCTGTTTGTTTTGCGTGGATACCTGGTCACTGTAACATCTCTGGTAACTGTAGAGCAGATAAACTGGCTAATGAGGCTGTCGTCGATGGTGATATGTTTCCTTATAAAAACTTTTGCCATGACCTTGGCTCTTTACCCACAGACTATCTTCAAGATTCTTGGAATAGCCTCTGGGCGGAGAGTTCTACGGTAAAGGGCAAATATTACAAAACAATCCAGCCTTCTATCCCGAGCAAACCGTGGTTTTTCAAACTAATTTATAATAAACGTTCAACTTCCTCACTTATACGCATGCGTTTGGGCCACAACAGCACACCGGCGCATCTTGCCCGTCTCAAAATCTTACAATCTGACGAATGCGAATGTGGCATCGGTGTAGCTGATATAAATCACATATTTTTTTCCTGCCCCCTCTATGATTCCCATTCATTTTATAATAGTTTGATATCTATTCCTGTCCCTTTACCTACTTCTATCCAGTTACTTCTATACCATAATAACCCTCGTATATATTCTATTCTAGCTGATTTTATAAACTTAAACACCAACTTAAAAATTTTATCCTGGTATTTCCATCCGCTCTAAATTAAATTGTTATGTATAATAAGTTTCCCTAACTTTGTTATTGGCAAATGGTCTAAAACCGAGCCATAATAAAAAAAAAAAAAAAAAAAAGTTTATTTTTTAGAACGTTTTGAATTTCGAACGATAACCTTTTTTTCAGTACAGTAACCTCATCTTATTCATCCACATACTTTAAAACTTAATAAAACAAACCTACCATCGATATAAAACCTTTATCGATATACCTCTATCGAGCAAAGAGTTAAACGCCTTTATCTTTAACTATTGAGAATATCTCCTCATAAAATTTATAAATGGCAACACTAAACAAATTCCCCGACACATTGCTATAACTTCGCTTTCCCATTCACATGACTATTGTAGAGATAAAATTTATTCTAAATGGACACACAATTTCCATACGAAGTTTATCTAAACACTTTGTAATAAGTAAAACGATATTAATTTTCGTATAGATTTCATTAATTTACTTTTGATCGTTTCCTGTGTGTAGTACCTTATATAAATTTAACTAAATCAGATACACTTCGGAAATTACACAATCTTATTCACCATAGTTCTTTTATCGAACAAGAGATACGGCTATGCGTTACCGTTATACTATAGTGGAAATTCCACGGGAACGCACAAAGCGCTTTGCTGCCACTTTTATTGAGCGAACTGCCAAGTTGTGGAATTCGGTGCCGGCATATCTGTTTCCCGATAGCTATAATCTGCCACACAAGTGATTTTCGGTGAGGAGGTGGAGGTGGAACAAGGCTCAATATGGAGTAAATTTTTCGAGCCTCTACCTCATGACACCATGTCACCAGACATCTCTCAGAAACATAGTAAAACAGTTCGCGGCGTGGTTTTGTCTGGTGAGTGGTCACTAACTATCATTCGAGTTGCACAACCTGGGATTTTTCGGTGAGCCGTCCGAGGACGGTCGAACCAATCGAGTACTGTGACAACTGCCATGAGGACTCCCCATATGGGATCGAACCGCTTGGCTCAGGACGGTGCCGGACACTAGTTTTAGGAGATTGGGGATATTTCGCGATCGCGCGGTACCGTAATCGTCAGGGGGCGATATCTCTGAATGTGTTGCAGTGGCGAAGAGTCCATACAAGCCCATTCCCATCGGCTTCCCTTTAGGAAATGGTCAATATTACATGTACCTATTAATATATCATGCAACACCTTAAAGTTGTCAGGTGGTGGTAGGTGTCACAGACAGCCCTCTGTGCGGGGCATGTATGGACGAGGAAGAAACAGCCGCCCACGAGGTCATCTGTTGTCCAGAGGTGGCGAGATACAGAGCGGAACACCTTGGATCGCCGAGGTCACTCCAGGAAGCCGTCATTAATATAAAGGGTCTGCTAAGTTTCCTCCTGGAGCTGGGCTAACAATAGCATCGCTAGCCCAATCACGCAAAATAGGCACACATACAGGACGTCGAGTTGTGGAAAACTAACACCTAAAAGTTTTACATAGCAACAAAAATAAGTATAGCATCAATTGTAAGAACAATCTATGACGGTAGTGAAGAGATATTATTTTTCTTATTAAGAACTTTTTCGCTTCGGCTTCCCTTTTTCAGACTTCCACCCTTCGCCTCTTCCTACCTACTCTAGCAGTGCATCGGAGTTCACAACCTAGGGACCACGTCCGTGTATTAAGATTAAAGGTGCATTCCAACTGATCTAATTTTGGGGGCTGAGTCATCTTAGTCCGTGGGTTCTTTAATTGACCTTTAATTGAATCCCCACATGTGGTCCCTGGGTGGTGCAAATCAGTGACAATCAACCACCAGACAAAGCCGCGTCGCCAAGCGGCCTTGCCGTGTGCCGAGAGGGTGGGTCGGAATTGTTGCTCTTTAAGGTTTCTAACCTTAACGAGGCTCATTCCACTGCCACCTGCTCACCGATAATCATTCGTAATCACGAGTGAATCGCTATACTGGGCTGGCGCGTTCCATCGTAGACTACATCATTGTTTAACATCAGGCAAGTTGTAGTCGAGCGCCAGCCTATCGAAGAAAAAAAAATGTATTTCCAATTACTTATTATACCTTAATACCACTGAAGTCGGATGAAATCTAATAGGTCAAATCCAGCAACATGGCTACTTTTCTTCCCTAGCTATAGAATATAGCAAGGTGTAGCTTATAATGTCAAACGATTTTATGTTCCCAATAACATTATATCGATAAGTAATTCTATTCGATTAAATCCCATCGGTATATTATCTGTGCGATAAAATGAAATTGTGCATCGATCGTAATGCCCCTTATGAGTCTACAATATCGCTCTCGCATATCAGAATTGCTAATAAAGGTAGAGGTAGAGAATGTGTGCCACGGTGCGCGGGTGCAGGCGACGCGACGCACGATTATTAGGGAGATGACGGTGGCGCCTCGAGACTATTGTGGCAAGATTGTGAACTAGATTTAAGATTTCGCTAATAGTCATAGCCATTTTAGGATGATTTTTTTTTAAAACCCCCGATGTAGATAACTGCGTTTGCGCTGCTCAACAGAACATGGGACATCATAAAAAGTAGGACATGTTTTGAGAAAACAGGACGTTTGGCAACTCTAGAGTAACATGAAGTTTGTTTTGATGTACCTACTGAGCAGAACGTCCCATCTATCGCCTAACGTTCTTAGGACACACCCACTCCCCCGTTCACGATGACCTACGAGGCGACCTTTTTTCGCATTGCGAAAATTTCGTATAAATATTATAATTACTGATTCCACTTCCCAGTACACAATGTATTAGTGACGTGACCTTGTTTCGCATTAATGCGAAAAAGTAGTCTAAATATGACTAATATTATATTAATGCGGTTTAAAAGTATAAATAATGGAGATGGTAGGTACTTATCTAAATCGGGAGTTTTAATAAACATGAAACCGCGCTCCGTGTTTACGTAATTATAAAATGCAAAATAATAAACCTTAAAAATGTTATCCAGCCTAACTGTTGCGTCATATTTATACTTAGAACGCGCAATGACAAAAACAAAATGTTTTTAGGTTCAGATACTGTTATGTAATTGTAATATTAACTAGCGGTTACACCCTGACTTCGGACGGGTGTAAATTAGTGTATGTACAATCTGCGGCCATAGTCCAGTGCCACGATAATGATGATATTCGGTTGCGTTGTACTGCGCGTCAACATAAGTATGTACCTATAATGTTTATTACAGAAAAAGTTCGTAAGTGCGACTTGTGCGATAGTTTTGTAAAATTGCTTATGAACTTATGGCCAAGACCATACCTACATTATGTACCTTCCCTTACAAATTATCTATCTTACATCTTATGGTAGATACTACAGTACAGGATCAATTAAAGATAGCATTTACACAAATAATTCCATAGACTAACGACTCTAAACATAAAAACTTACTTTAAGTAACTTATTAATGCATCTAAGGACCTTTACTAAGTTAACGTTTAGTGCACACGGCGGGTGCACGGAGCGAAGAACTTACTCGTTGCACGCACCATTTAGCGCAGGTCTCCGATTCTCGCGCTTATAATAACTTTAATCTTTTTTTCTTTTTTCTCTTTTTGTTCTTTATCTTTAGCTTTTTTTTAGTATTTTGTTAGATTTACGCGAATATCACACATTTATAACGGATTTTAATGCGGTATATTTTAGATTTTAGATCCCGACGTTTCAGATTAGACGTTTTAGATTTCTTTTTATTTGAACTTGACATAATAATAATAATTTGAAAACATTGTCAAACGTCGATTGAAAACTAATTAAGTTGACAATTCTGATGTCGATTATTATAAACTACTCGTTGCATGTCGTGCGTTGAGTGGCATGAGTGGTATACGAACGTAACATTCTGGGAATACGAAAATTAGTTTCCAATTGACATTCGCAATTTTTGTCGACATTTGTCGAGTTCGAGATAAATGTCTAAAGTGCAAGTGTTCTGTGCCCCGATTCTTTTCGATATTTGCACATCATTTCGACAGTCAATTTTTTTTCGACATTTGCGGGTTTCAGACATTTATCACTACCCTTATTGTGAGTTTACTATGCATACTACCGAGGAAAGGTAAAAATTAATTTTGTATACAATCAAGTACAGCGCCTCTTGCTTCATCTGTAGGTATGTCACTAAAAAAGTTCATAAAATACGAGTTCGTCAATACGAAAAAAAAATTGAATAGATTGGAAGTTGTTAAACTGCTTTTCCAAATTCATGTTCTTAATTCAAAACGTTCGAAAAAAGAAAATAAAATACTCGTAATAGAATAAAATGGATTGAAAATGGAATGGATATGGAAGTATGTAGTTTTTTTTGCATTTTAACTTCTTACCATTATCTGTACCTACGTGTTGTCAATACGAAAAAAGTTTTATAGTTGTAACTTGACATTAGCAAATGTTTTTTTGACGCGCTAAAAAAAAGTTTCCGTTACCATGAACTTGTCAAAATGCGTATTAAAATTAATTTCTTACGTACAAGATTCTTATAAAAAAGGAAATTTAATGCTAGAATTAGAATAAAATGGATTAGAAATAGAATAGGTAAAATGGTTGGTAGATTTTTATTGCATTTTAACTTATTGGAACGAAGTTCCTTATCGCGCGTTGTGAAAGGGGGCTAGACGGAAAAAATTCTTACGAAAAGATGTTTCGACACTTTTTGCTATAGTAAGCTATTGTAAGCTGTGCGGCGTGCGCATGTTTCTATGTCTGTCTGTCTGTCTCTCTCTCTCTCTCTCTCTCTCTAGAGATAGAAAAAATAATAATAATAATAATAAAATATTATTATAACTTACAAAATTGGTTGTTTGTAAAGTAGGTTTACGACCGAGATGTTTACGTGATAACGTCTTATTGGTGATATAAGTTTTTGGCAAGTAAGGAATTAATATTGTTGCCGCTAGAGTGAGAGAGACGGAAGATCGGTCCACTCACTCGAACGCTATGCCAGCCTCCGCTCGTGAGGATTCCGCGCGACAAGTTTCACGGAATGACTGGCAGCGCTCGAGATGAGACGGGAGATCGGTCCGTCTCTCTCTCGTTATACCTGCGATCGCGCTCGTGAGGTTTTGGTGTGACACAAGTTTCTGAACATGTCACCCGACTAAAACGATTTTAAAGACGTTATCACGTCAAAAAAATAAATTTTTGAAATAAAACTACTTTTTAACGGATTTTATCGCGGTTTATTTTAGATTTTAGATCCCGACGTTTCGACGACGAATAAATTTTTATTACAATTCCTTATCGAAAGAAACTTCGTTCCATCCGGGTGTCCCTTGACACCTCTCAAGTTTTATTTGGACAATATGTTCTTGATTGTATTCGAAATCTTTTTTCGTATCGACTACTCTTACTATCTGTAGATAACTACCTACTTCCTTAGTTTACTAAACTCCGTAGCGAGCATAGAAAACTCGTAATACAGGCATAGTTCCCGTTCAAGATAAACAATTAAGATACAAGAGATTTAAGAATATGCGAGCGCTTGATTTGTATGTATCGCTTATCAAGCGAGATGTTAATTACGCTTGCTTGATTTACATTGGGGTGGGTAGAGGTTTGACGGTTTGATTTCTAGTTATAAATAATCTTGGTTGAACTAATTTCGTTTTACACTGGTTACCTACACCTGTAAAGAATTTTTTTTAACTAAACATTAGCCATGTGAAACTGAGGTCATAACTTCTTTTATACATTTTTTGCGTTTTTGAATTTTGAAACGATGAAAAAAGAAAGTACCTACTTTTAGTCATTAGGTCATTTATGACCTCTAGTTGGGTTCTCAAGAACATTAACAGTACAGGGACGGATACAGGAATGAAAACTGAATGATTCCTAAAACAACTATTTTTTATTTGTGACTAGTTGCCCGCCCCGGCTTCGCACGGGTACATATCGGTATTAGACAAAATTTATAATCATTATACATTTTGTCACACTCTTGGCTTACTTTCCATGCTAAGAACACTCAATCAAAACGTTTGTATGGGAACAAGAAAAGGGCTGTTTTTAGGGTTTTCCCGGCAATTATTCCAATTTTTCTGACCTTTTAAACCCTCTTAAAACTAGACCTCCACGAACATTTCAAGACCAAGATAAGATCCGTTCAGCCGTTCTCGAGTTTTAGCGAGACTAACGAACAGAAATTGATTTTTATTTAAATAGAATATTTTGACTTTTCGCGCGAAAACAGAAGTCATCCTACTGTTTCGGGTCTTGACGTCACTAAAATAGTAATAATACACCGCGGTAAAAAGATTTTTAAAAATTACTTACGCCCCTTTTTTAGTGTCCTACTGCTGGGCTGATGTTTTCTCAACTATCTAACAAATTGAAACAGTTTAGGCCTTAATCCACACACGCTGGCCAAATGCGGGTTTGTGGATGTCACATGTCCTTGAATGATTCGTTCCTAGACATTCCGATTTTCTTACGAAATTTTCCTTCACCGATTTTGAGCAGCGGAGATGAAACAATTCACATAAAGATATCTAGGCACCGGGACTACGGCTTAACGTGCTCTCCGAGGCACGGAGGGTAGTCCCTCAACCAACCAGACACCAAAACAAATCTTTGTTGTTACAAAAATATTGTCCGGGGCGGGAATCGAACCCGCTACCTCCCGGGCACAATATAGCCCAATCGGACGGCTTACACCGCTCGACTACCGAGGTCGTCTAAATAGTATATTATTGCAATTAACTGTAAAACTATAAGCGCCAGCGCAGCGCTACAATTAGTTTTGTTGTGTTTTCTATCCAATTAATAAGACACATTAACACTAATTGCGTTGTAAACCTTTAAATTGATTACGGTTTATATTCTAGTGAATAAACTCTTAGAGAATTTAACAAGGAACTGGGCCTCGATGCTCGCGATTTAGACATTTATTTCTATAGACATTTGTCGAACAAAAATGGCGAATTTTGCTTTTCAATTACATCCGCCAATTTTTCGAAGTCGATCACCATCGAGAATCGAGGCCCTGGTCACTGACCACAACGCCACCAAGTCAGTCAAAGTAGTCAGCCAGTCGCTACATTACAGAGTAAAGACAACGGCGTCTTTTGACGGGCCGGTGGCGTGGTCGGTAAGATACTTGCTTTTCACGCCGCTGGTCGTGGGTTCGATTCCCACCCGAGACAAACATTAGTGATGAACAATTTGTGTTTGTGTCGAGTCTGGGTGTAAATATCTATTATAAGTATATATTTACAAAAGAAAAGTATTTTAAGTATAGTATATATACCAGTTATCTGGTTTCTATAACACAAGCTCTGCTTAGCTTGGGACCAGACGACCGTGTTTGTTAATGTCTCAAAAAAAAATACCACATGGTTAAGTATTTTACACGAATTACCAGTCACCCTGTACATCCTCCGGTAACGTTAAGGAAAAGTCAGTAAACAAGAGTAAGACATGAGATTAGTTCAGTATTACAATCAGATAAGGGAACGTTTAATTAAAATCAAGTTCCGTTCATTAGTGTGGAGTGTTGATAGGTGATATCAGATATCGCATGACCACTGCATGTGTAGGAAGTAGGTTCGATTCTATCTCATTGTATATCAGTCACTGACTACCGACTGTGACTTCGTCCGCTTCAAAGTAACACCAAAAGTACAAGTGAGGCGTTCTTATAATAATTAATAACAATAATTAAGACTTTTTATTTATCCATGCACTATAACAAACAATGACAAAATATTGACGGGCCGATGGCGTGGTCGGTAAGATACTTGCTTTTCACGCCGCAGGTCGTGGGTTCGATTCCCACCCGAGACAAACATTAGTGATAAACATTTGTGTTTGTGTCGAGTCTGGGTGTGAATATATTTTATTATAACTATATTTTTACAAAAGAAAAGTATTATATGTATAGTATTTACCAATTATCTGGTTTCCATAACACAAGCTTTGCTTAGCTTGGGACCGGATGACCGTGAGTGTTGATGTCCCTGAATATTTATTTATTTATTACTTACATAATACTTATGATTATTCCTATTTAATGTAACTATTTTATTTTTACATAACAAGATAAAAAATATTATGATTTAATTATTTAATGATTTTAATATTTATTATGTATTTGAATTATATTTATTAAGTATTTTTTAAATATGTAGAATTATTTACTATTTATTTAAATTTTAGTCATGGCCCCATTTTTGGGTATTGGCCTCCTCCAAATGCTTCCAGTTATCTCTACTTTTTGCTATATTCATCCATTCGTTGCCTGCCGTCCGCTCTATGTCATCTATCCACCGGTCTCTAGGTCGCCCTCTAACTCTTTTCTCTCCTGGACCTTTCCATTTAATTGCATGTTTTGGCCATCTGTCATCGGAGCTTCGAGTTTTTTTTCTTATGGTAGAGCTGTTTTGCTTGTCCAAGAGTCTTGGCGTTCTTATAGTTACTGTTAAATGTAACCGTTTTGAAAGTCACAGTCGATCACAATTTCAAACAATTTAGTATGTCGGCGAGCCTTTAGCCAAAATAACAACACAGAAAGCTAATTTAATATCTTCGAAATGTCACGTGACAATCTTATATTATATTCAAAGCAGCGGTGGCGCAGCGGTATCAGCCTCGCCTTTGAAATTAATGCTCGCGGGTTCTATTCCCGGTCGTGCCGGATTAAACTGTTCTTATACCTCGGCACAGGAGATTGCGTGCAATACCAGTAGGCTACGTAATTTTTTGACGCGCCGATCAAGTTGCGGTGCAGTTTCATTAACGTTCACGTCTTAGTGTAAAATGGTATTATTGTAATTGTCATATTTATGTCATGAACGTCAAAGCGCTCGCGTGACGCGAATTTGACGCGAACGTATTGACAGCGATTGTCAAAATTACGAGAATACGAAAACGGCTGTTTTGATCGAAACTTAACTGCAACTGCACTGCAACTGAACTTATTTAATTACGTGAATTGGCCTGCAGGGCCTCGACTCTCGCGCTTTAGAGATCTATAGCAAATTTCGAAAGAAACGGCTGATGTCAATGAAAAACAAAAGAAATCGCCATTTTTGTTGGACAAATATAAAGATAAAAGTCTTTTATCAAAATCTATCCAGTCGGTACTTTCCAAACTTTACGGAACCTGTAACATGCCTCTATACAATAATATTGTAGAGGGTAAAAATAATTTCCACCTCTGCCTACACTTATAGCTTAAATGTTGCAGTCCTCCTCGTAATTACATACGTGAATCAGACCACATTCCACATAATTATAACAAAATTATTAAAAGAGAATCAAGATAAGGGCGAGTCCACACGACACGTACGTGAGTCGTGAGTGCCATGCCGTTGCATAAGTTAACTGCGAGAATAA
Organism: Meganola albula; assembly: GCA_936450015.1. NCBI lineage: Eukaryota > Metazoa > Arthropoda > Insecta > Lepidoptera > Nolidae > Meganola > Meganola albula. The sequence goes on along the minus strand of OW388159.1, from coordinate 3,666,340 downwards.
TAAAAGTTTTACGCGAAAGTAACAATCCGGCGATCTCGTCGTGACCGTACCAGATAAGTGGACATGTGAGGTTGCATAACGATGTACTATACGCTGTGTAGTATGTTATTTTTATTCTGCGATAGGCTGGCGCTTGACTACAACTTGCCTGATGTTAAGCAATGATGTAGCCTACGATGGAACGCGCCAGCCTAGTATCTATAGCCATTCACTCGTGATTACGAATGATTATCGGTGAGAAGGTGGCAATGGAATGCGGCTCCATATGGTTAGAAACCCTAAAGGAGCAACAATTCCGACCCACCCTCTCTGCTGTGTCACCAGACATTGCACCGGAACACGGCAAGGCCGCTTGGCGTTACGGCTTTGTCTGGTGGGTGGTCACTAACCACGGCCAAAGCCTACCACCAGTTGATTGTGACTTGATTTGCACCACCCGGGGACCACGTGTGGGGATTCAATTAAAGGTCAGGCCCTCAGCCGCTAAACACACACAAACACATAAACTCTGTTTGTGACTAGATAGCAATTAATAGGGCCTCTTAAGGAGTGCTGGACGAAGTGGCAGGGGACTGGCCATATATGCCGAGGAACCGATTAACGTCGAAGAATAGAGACCGCCTTTTGGTAAACGTAGTGCAAGATATCCTCCAGCTAGGTGCAGTGACGATCTGCCATAGAGCAGTAGCTGGATGTGACAAGCTAAATCAGGGTAAAATAGAGTAGAGAGACCTTTGACAAACAGTGGACAAGATAGTTGAGAGAATACCCTTGCCCAGCTGTGGCACAAACATTTAAAATGGTTAAAATGAAAGAAATTTGGCCTGTTTTTGGCTGCAAGGTTCTTGATTTGGCTTTGGAAGATCTTGTCCAAACAGAATATTAAAGTACCTCCAGATAAGTTCGATAAGTTTAATATAGAACAGAGCCTTTATCCAGACAAATTACATGGCGAAGCGATAACAAAAGATCGAAAAGCACAAAATGCGATGACATTCACTTTCGAAATGTCACGTGACAATCTTATATCAACTTCTTACATTTTGTTCATTTCGATCTTTCGTTATCTAGCTATATATTTGTTTAAAGTCCGAGTAGAAGAAAACAAAAGCAAGTTAGTTACAATAAAAACTAAATGAACGTACTGAACACGGTACGCTAGCACAATGTTCTGATAATCAGGTGTTACCTACTACCCTATAAACGTGGTATGGAAACGCCACGGGACTTAGTTTATACAGGCTGATATGGCTAATTTTGTTTGTAAATTCATATGAACACTGAACGCTAAAACATAGTTGTTCTGAATAAAAGCGGGTTGTCGGATTATTGATCTTTTTTAATAATAATATAAATACGAAAGTTTGTGTGAATGTTTGATACTCTTCCACACAAAAAATACTGGTCGACGGTTTTGGATTTAATTTAGCACAGAGCTATAATATTGGAGTCTGAAATAACTCATAAGCTACTTTTTACCCTAATTCAAAGCAGGCGGAGGCCAATTCTTAATTCGGCGGGGTTGAACGTGTTTTGACGTATGCTCTGTATATCTTTGTATAAGCTTGTGTCATCGTAGCTTCGTCGATTGAGTTGTAAAAGCTGAAGTGACTCATATGGTTAAGCTGGGGCAAGGAGTTAATAAAACTTTCAATTTTGAGTTGTAATCTTATACTATGAAGTAAAACAAAAATCCCAACTCAAGATTTGCGAATGAGCATCAGGATCCTTGGCGTAAAGCGTCAAGACCGAGTCCTCAAATTTGCTGAAAAACTGGGCAACAAGGCTATGTAATTAAGGACCGGCCATGTGTATTGCATGCCAGAGAAATGGACCTGAATAGACATACATTGGATGCCGCAATACAGACGCGTAAGTAGACGAAGCAAAATAAAATAGACGACGCGAGGTTAGGTTTGGAACGCTAAAGTACACAAAAAATGTAAAACAACCTTTCAAAGGAGGTGTTAGTTGAACATGTCACGATTTTTTTAAATATATTATATTTGCAACATGTATCACCATGTATACTGTTACTCTTACGGTACATTGTCCTTCGCTATCGTGGGTGCTACCGCACGCCCACGGGCCTGGACGTTGCGCGCGCGCCGTATATTGCTATGCATCCTGTAGGGCTGCCACGTTTGCTACTATTAGGGCTGGCATAAAACTCTTTTATTTTGCGTAACATTGCATAAAATAAAGTTGAATTCCGCGTCTATCTGTATAACCGTTATCACCTCCTAATAACAGTAACAGATTATAAAACGGTACATAAACATTTTTTTTCGGCAATTTTCATGTACTTACTTATTGTCGTTGGTAATCCCTACTAGTCCCTTCCCTACTAATATTATAAATGCGAAAGTAACTCTGTCTGTCTGTCTGTTACGCTTTCACGCCTAAACTAACGAACCGATTTGGATGAAATTGGGTATGGAGGTAGTTTGAGACCCGAGAAAGGACATAGAATAGTTTTTATCCGACTGCGCAAAAATAAGGTAATGTCTTGGCGCGATAACCGATATACACGCGGGCGAAGCCGCTGTCGGAAAGCTAGTATTGTATAATGCCATTAATTAATACAAGAGATACCTAACTACTATACCTGAGCCATTACAAACGTGCGTACTACATCAATCATCACTTTTATCTGACCTCTCGCTCGCACTTATTAAACCGTATGGAACTTCCTTTGAAGTAATCAGAGACGTAGTTCGCATGTTGGCAATGACGTCATGATGTAATGGATCAAGTATAGTTTCCTGCTACCCTCATACCTCTTTACCACATTGTTATGTTTACATTGTATCTAAGAGAACGAGTCTATTAATTTCCACATTTGAAAATTCTAAAATAAAATTTTATGATCCCCGATCAATATTTTTTTTAGCTAACAACTATCTCTGTCTCCTCAACTTTCGAATAAAAAATTCCGATTCAAGATAGCTCCGTCCCGTTAGATGGTATATAGCAACAAAATGTACACAGATACACAAATACAGGCGACAAACTTAAAGGCTTTCGAAGGCTTTTTTTTAGACTAAAAATTATCAGGATTAGCAGACAACTTTAGGTAGGCGTGAATAATCGGGTAAGGAGGCGGTATTTCAATAAAATAACTACAGCAAATATCACTTCACCCCAATCTCTCGATAGCACAATCATTAATTCTACCAGTTAATTACAGATCGTTAAGATGACATTGGATTAAAGCGTAACGTTCACCGAGAACGTTATTGCATCTGCACTACCGGACGCCACAACGGTTCAACGCGCAGTGTCAGCCATTCTAAGATGGCCGCTTCACCCGCGCTCGGTGTTCATTCGTTCGTTCATAATGACATTCTCGAGTGACAGGTGACTTCAAAGACGGACGTGATGACAGTATAAAATGACAGCCGATGCATTGAGAACTAGATGTGCCAACAAACTTATAACACCTCTATTTTTTGTATGTAGTTAATAAAAATCAAAATAATAGGAAAATTTGTGAAAACAACTACAGCCCTTCTAAAATCTGAAGATTTAAATGTTAAGTTATAATCTGAGCGCCGTAAATAATACTTAGAGCGAACTTAAGCCATGTGTGTCCTAGTACGTTATAGATTCTGTATATTTATGAGGATAACTCCTTTGCAATGCTGATTAAGGGAATTCATGGTTGGATTATGAGATATATTCACATTGTAGGTCGTTGCTACTGATATATTACATATTATAGTATTATGTATTTTCCGATCGAGTGCATTTCTGGTATTCAATATCTTTCTACTATTGATGCCCATCCCACTGAAGTTTTATTTTTATTCTGAAATAGGCTTGCGCTTGACTACAACTTGCCTGATGTTAAGCAATGATGCAGGCCACGATGAGACTACTCGTTAAGATCGGTTACCAACATCAGTCATACGAGAGCACACTGTCAAAATAGGAGTTAAATTGTGGTCCCCGGGTGGTGGTGCAAATCAGGTGACAAAAATCTGGTGGTAGGCTTCAGCCGTGGTTAGTAACCACCCACCAGACAAAGCTGTACCGCCAAGTGGCCTTGCCATGTTCCGTTGCGATGTCTGGTGACACCATGCGAGGGCGGGTCGGAATTGTTGCTCCTTTATGTTTTCTAACCATAACGAGCATCATTCCACTGCCACCTTCTCACCGAAATTCATTCGTAACTACGAATGAACCGGTGGCAGGCGCGTCCCATCGTAGACTACGTCATTGCTTGACATCAGGCATGTTGTAGTCAAGCGCAGGTCTATTTTAGAATAAAAAAAATAGCTTTTAGCCCAGTAATAGCTTTCGTCACAAAAATAAGGAATTACACAAAAAACAAACAATATTATCTGGTTTCATAACCGTCTAATCTCAGAGCTATCATAACATTACAAATTGTGGCGAAATGTGCCTTCGTATTCTAATGATACCTAATGTAGCAGTTTTTCATTGTCTTCTAAAAATGAAACCCAGCTAGTTCGATTAATCGCCCCTAAAACCTTCATCTTAAATTTCATGAAAATCTTTGGAGCCGTTTCCGATATCTAAATATATAAAAGAAGAAACTGACTGACTGACTGACATATCAACGTAGAGCCCAAACCGCTTGGTCTGGAGACTCCAAATTTGGCACATAGGTTCCTTATGGGGTCTAGGGATGCAATAAGAAAGGATTTCTCAAAACTCACCCTTTAAGGGGGTGAAACGGGGTTCCAAAGTTTGTATGGAGAAACAAGATTAGTGAGATCAATTTCGCGGGTGAAGCCGAGGGCGGAAGATAGTTAAGATTATATAGTGAGACGGTCGGCGAGTGCCATAACACAACTTAGCACTCGCCGACCGCTGCCGCGGCTGAGAACGCTCGCTTCGCTCGAGTGTGTGGTTTTTAAAAGTCTAAACCTCACCTAACCCACAGCTATTTCACTAAACTTAATCTAGTGATATAAGTATATCACTAATCTTGGACCATTATATAACTATATTCCTAGTGAGATAGTAATGAATCGCTTTCGTATAACTGTATCCCTAGGGATATACCTATATTACGGCTTGATCTATCTAACTGCGACATATATAAAAGAATTGCTCGTTTAAAGGTATTACATTTATAGCCGCTGGTGGTTTGGCTTTCAGTTCGTCTCTTTTAAAACCAAGTTCGATGAGCCGATTCTTTTTAAATTCATGAATCTTAGTCTTGGAATGAGAATTGAGAATGGAGAATGGAGTCTTAATCAAGACTCCATTCCGGCTGTTAAGCTGACATTTTTCCCCATTGAGCCGGATTTACTTGACACTCGACGGGCCGGTGGCGTGGTCGGTAAGATACTTGCTTTTCACGCCGCAGGTCGTGGGTTCGATTCCCACCCGAGACAAACATTCGTTTAAATATGTCTGTTTGTCCTGTGTCTGGGTGTAATTATCTATATTTAAGTATATATTTACAAAAGAAAAGTATTATATGTAGTATATTACCAGTTATCTGGTTCCATAGTACAAGCTCTGCTTAGTTTGGGATCAGATGACCGTGTGTGTTAATGTCCCACTATATTATTATTATTACTTCTTCATGTATCGCAGCACGTCCTTATATTTAAGAAGTTGGCTGCCCTTAAAATAGCAATGACGCCTGTATTGCCCGAAGGGGCAGGCAGAGCTGAAAACCACTGCTGTGTTCTACTGTTTTTCTTTCTTATTGTTTAAGTGGCAGTTATTTAGGTATCTACTTTTCTACCAAGCACACCTAGTCATTACCTTACGGGATCAGTTTACTATTTTTGAATATAAATCATATATCTAAAAGCAACTACTGCAATTGCACTTCGCCTAACAAAGCAAAGTTTACTTATGCCTCGTTTACATAAGGCAAGTGAGTGGCGCAAGTAACCCGTACACGCGCCACTCGACGGATTATCATAACATTATGAGTAATGGCCATACTACTGAATACGGGTACCTGCACACTACAGCGATCTAAATTCAGATCTAAAGAAAAGCGAGATTATTTTCTTTCACAAAGTTTTTTTTACTGAATAGTTAGCAAAAGCACTGATTCATTTCAAACCTTTTTAGTATCCTACTGCTGGGCACGGGTCCCCTCTCAGTTATCTTACAAGTTGAGAGAGTTTAGACTTTAATATACACACGCTAGCTAAGTGTGGGTTGGAGGAAGTCACATGCCTCGAACGATTAGTTCTTAGAAATGCCGGTTTCCTCACGATGTTTTACTTCACCGATATTGAGCAGGGGCGATGAAATGATTCACACAAAGATGGGCATTACCGGGGATCACAATCCCGACCTTATATTTCAAAGCCCAATACCGCTGCCCAACGCTGCTCTGATTAGTGATGATAAAAATCGGATTATTTGTTAAAGCTCTACGATGCCACATACTTGTACATACACAGATATGTAGATACATACTTATAAAAATCCTCTTAGCCATGGGTTGTGGCCGGATGGACCAAATAAACGGTAGAAGTTTCAAAAGGTTTTTGTTCAGCTGAGTACCCAATAGAAATATGTGAATGAGTGGCAGTAGGCCGGTTATATCTGCCGCAGAACAACAGCCGTTGGGGTAAGCGAGTTCTTGAGTGGAGACCACGGATTGGCAAACGTAGCGTAGGACGCCCTCAGACTAGGTGGAGTGACGATCTCTGCAAGGTGGCTGGTAAGAGATGGATAAGAGTAGCCGCGGATCTTGCTCAGTGGTGGGCTTTGGGGTAGGCATATGTCCAGCGGTGGACTTAAATAGAAATGCAATAGAAAAACTTTTAGTAATAAATGTTTTAAAATTTTGATTTTATCTCACTGTAGTAGACACACGCCCTTAAACTTGGCCTTCTAACGTGTCGTATGCAAAACTGATTGGCGAGAGCGAATAAATTTCAAGTAGATAAAGAACTTGCTTGCACAATGTAGGCACACTTTGTACAGATATTAAAGGTACAGTTCTAATGGCTAGAAAATGAGTAAGTAGCCCTTTGTACTAACAAATGTATGGATTTCGGTCGAAATTACCGACTAAAAAAGAGCGTTTCGGGCCACACGCAGTGAAGTGTTCCATAGTTGTTCCTCCTTTAAGATACATGAATAAACAATATATAGAAATAATAAATTAATAGAAAAGAAAATAATAAATAATAAATTAATATTAATAAATTATTATAAATTAATATTTTAATTGTGAAGCTAGTCTCACTTGGACCATGCTAGCGAGACTCTTTTAGTTACTTACTGCTGGGCACTGGTCTTCTCTTAACTATCTTACGAGTTGAGAGAGTTTAGGCCTTAATCCACACAAACTGGCCAAGAGGGGTTTGGTGGATAGCACGTGTCCTCGAATGTTAGATGTACCAGTTTCCTCACAATGTTTTCCGTCACCGATATTGCACAGCGGTTATGAAACAATTTACACAAAAATATATGGGCACTACCGGGAATTGAACCCGCGATCTGACATTTCAAAAGCGAGGCCGTTACCGCTGCGCCACCGCTACTCTCATGAAACCACATGCCGATGGAAATATAATTAATAGTGTAATTAAAACAGTGTTTTAATGGTGATCAGTCGCAAGCTTACTTCTATAGATAGACCGTTTAACTTGCATAACGCCTATCGCCAAGATTCTGACTCCTCAAGCTGCACAGACAGTGATGATGATTCAAGCGATATGGATATTAGTGACGAATAGTCTTACATTACTTTTATCTGTAGTTAAATAGTTCTTTAAGAGATTTAATTAATGTTTTATGACTTTGTACATCAGATGGCGATACGCGAGTTAAACGGTCGGCCTATAAGAAAGCGGTATTAACTTTTAAAAGTAGGTCTACATAGGGCTTTGGTAACTGAAGGAGTTATAAAAATGCAACTTTACAAAGGGATTTGAAAAAAAAAAATCATATCTAAGGGTACCTACTCTATTTTGGCACACTATTAAACTGGATCTACGAAACATTCTCGTAAACTATTCAAACATTAAAACAAATATTAAATAAATAATATAGTGGGACATTAACTCACACGGTCATCTGATTCCAAACTAAGCATAGCTTGTACTATGGAAACCAGATAACTGATAATATACTACATATAATACTTTTCTTTTGTAAATATATACTTTAATATAGATAATTACACAAAGAAAACAAGACAAACAGACATATTTAAACAAATGTTTGTCTCGGGTGGGAATCGAACCCACGACCTGCGGCGTGAAAAGCAAGTATCTTACCGACCACGCCACCGGTCCGTCAAATATTTCTTCCAAGTACCTACTATACATTTTCTGACACAGTTTTCCAAAGATATCGACACTGACATCGGTCTACTTGCTCTAGCGGACACAAACACACACTGTGTGTAGAGTGTCGGCGCGTGATTTGTGTACACTGCACTATCAACATCAACAGGCTCGTTTGCGCAGATTGTTATTTACCGCGCATTTAGGATAAGTGCACACTGTGAGAGGTTGAAGAGAAAGTATTTGTGCAACTGTTATAGTTATCTTCTGTAAGGTACCAAACGACCTGTCCTTCTGTGCCAGCAAGCTATAGGTTATCTTCTTCTTGAGCCCGTTTTAGTGTCCCACTGCTGGGCACGGGTTTTCTCTCAACTATCTCAAGTTGAGAGAGTTCAAGCCTTAATCCACACACGCTGGCCAAGTGCAGGTTGGTGGATGTCATGTCCTCGAATGATTAGTTCTTAGACATACCGGTTTCCTCGCCGGTTTCCTTCGCCTGTATAGAGCAGATGTCGGAAATCGAAACCGCAATCTTATATTTGTAAGGCGAGGCTTGTAACGCTGTACCGCTACTCAAATAAGGAACTGATATTTTGATAACAATTTATTATATAAAATTTCCATGTCACAATGTTAGTTACCGTACTCCTCCGAAACGGCTTTACCGATTTTTACCAAATTTTATATGCGTATTCAGTAGGTCTGAGAATCGGCTACTATCTATTTTTCATACCCTTAAGTGATAAGGGTTATCCACCCCTAACATTTTTTATTTTTTTGGACATAATTATATATATATTTTTTATAATGTGGCATTAAAAAATACATACGTATTACTTTAGTAATACGCGGTACGAAGTTCGCTGGGGCAGCTAGTATTAATATAATTTTCAGCTATACAGTTTATAAATAAATTACAGATAATTACTAGAACAATAATCATATATTTCATGGTTTGTCTGTTCCATATTAGTGGTAAGCATGCAAGTGATAGTAGTTCGCCCTTGATTGCTTTTAAAGGAATCAGATTCAAGTAGTTTGATATTACTAGCATCAGTGGTTCTAAACGTTTTAGGGATAACCATTTCAAGGAACGAGTTTCATGTGGTTTAAATACATAATTATGGATCTTAGACTTTCCACTTTTATTGTGCTAACTGCCAAGTTTTGGAATTCGCTACCGACATCTCTGTTTCCCGATCGCTATAATCTGCCTGTCTTCAAGTCATGTGTGAATCGGTATATACTGGGTAAGCGCGTTTCATAGTAGACTGCATCATTGCTTAACAACAGGCAAGTTGTGGTCAAGCGCAAGCCTATAACAGAATAAAAAAACAGATAAGAAATAAAAGACAAAATTGCTTTGCCATAAAAGACAAAATTGCTTTTGAATCGTCAAGGATCCAAAGCAAGGAATCAAGGAAGTTTGGACACAAAGATGCGTACGCGGTTGTGTCGACTGTCATTTGTTTTTTTAATGTTCGTAACACTGTCCTTGCAGTGGTCTATGCAACAACGACTTAGGACTTTTGTTCTCTTCTTAAACAAGTTAATGATTTTTTTGTTTTACTACCTTCACGTGTCACGTATGTCGGCTATCGCACAAAACCATTAACCACTTATTGCACATTCGAATAAAAACTATACTATGTCCTTCTCCGCGTCTTAAACTATCTCTATACCAAATTTCATCTAAATCAGTTCAGGCGTGAAAGCGTAACAAACAGAATTACTTTCGCATTTATATGTGAGTAGCGATTTCAACTTACATGGTTACATAAATACACCAGGAGTTAGCACTTTATACCTAAGTAGTAACTACCAGCCCGCACTTGACCAGAGTGAATAAAGGCCTAAACTCTCTCAACTCGAACGATAGCTGAGAGAAGACCCGTGTCCAGCTTTGGGACATTAAAAAGGGTTATAGTGATCTAAGTAGTTATATCAAAAAAGTCTTGTGTACATAACCGTGGTCGCAGAACAAACAATACCACAGGTAAATATTTGAATATAATCTCAGATCACATTAGTGTTTGATATTTTTGGTAATGCATCAACGGGTCTATACACCTACGGCCCACTTGGGATATTTTTTTTTTGTATTGTGACGTTAACACACACGATCATCTGATCCCAAACTAAGCAAAGCGTGTACTATGGAAACCAGATTACTGGTAATATACGGCATATAATACTTTTCTTTTGTAAATATATACTTAAATATAGATAATTACACCCAGACTAAAGACAAACGGACATGTTTACCACACAAATGTCTGACTTGGGTAGTAATCTAACCCACGACCTGCGGCGTGAAAAGCGAGTATCTTACCGACCACATCACCGGCCCGTATAGTACCTTTAAAAACCGAATACATAAAAAATGAATACCGGATACCACTGTGAGCACTCAGCTTTACATAGTATTATTTGTGTATGCCAAATCAACCTGTCGACTATGAGTTAGACTGGTCCAATGTCTAAATTATGGTTTCGCTATGCATATGTGGCTCGGAGAAAACGTTCTCGTTAGCAGTAGTACTATTGATTGATGTCAACTAATATATGCAGTATAATTGATATGCAGCTGTTTTTTATGTGTTCCTGGTACTAGTCTGGCTAGATTTACTTTGTAACTGTTGTTTAGTAAAGTCCTCGTTGATTTGAACCTAAGTACATTTATATTTATATATTTTACGTTTAATTTTTTCGGGGCCTGAGTCATCTTGTTTGTGGTTTTAACTTTGGCGCAAATTTAATTAAATCCCCACACGTAGTGCAAATCAGGTGACAATAAACTGGTGGTAGGCTTCGGCCGTGGTTAGTGACCACCCACCAGACAAAGCCGCATCGCCAAGTGGCTAGTCGTGTTCCGGTGGTTCTGGTGACACCATTTAAGAGGTTGGTCAAAATTGTAGCTCTCAGTTCGACCGTCCTCGGACGGCTTACCGAAAAAGTCCGGTGAACCAGAGGCCCTTCCGGTTAATTATATTAGGTAATCCGCAAAAAAAAAATTGTAGTTCCTACTCTATATCTGTAGGTTTCCAACCATATGGAGTCTCATTCTACTGCACAAAATCATTCGTAATCACGAGTGAATCGGTATACTGGGCAGACGCGTTCCATCGTAGACATCATTGCTAAACATCTCGCAAGGCTTACTTCAGAATATGAAAAGCTTAAGTACATTACATTATATTTATTAGCATTTGTGCATAAATCCGTCACAAAGGTATTTGAAATAGGTTTTAGAAATGCTTTCATTAAAATCTAGCCCTATCAATTAAAAAAAATGTATTTTATATCAGCTGAGGCTGTTTTGAAAACATTACATACCAGTTTTCAATTATGCTATTTATTTTAGTCATTCTAATCTTAAGTATTATAGTAGGTATGAGTAGATTTAAATACCTAGAGCTAAAGAGCTTTAGCAAAGCTTATGCATCAATAACTTAATCTTGAACACGTTGCACTAACACTTCAACTCGTTAAGTTCAATATTGTTTGAGTATCAATGTCGTGTGTCATGCTTTGTAAGTCCTTAAAACTACAAAGTGATTAACTAAAGAATATGTACTTTTAACTAAAGACCTGACTCAACTTCGCATTAATGCAGGAAGATTCACCAATAACCTAGATACTTAACCCCGTATTCATAAATTTATGAGCTCATTATAGCTAAAATAGGTTTATAATTTGTTTGTCTTTGTCAGTCATCTTAACATTTATACTAGTAAGAAAGAGACAAAGTCCATTTCAACTAAAGAGTTTATAAGATTTTTATGACTAAGTGTAAACCTCCCTGGAAAAAAATGACTTAGTCATGGTAACAACTACATGGAGAAACATTCTGTAGTTTTAGATAATTTTTAACCTACGAATAGATGATAGTATACATAATTAAAAGTATACTTTAATCATGTAAAAGGTATCTATACTTAATAGTTCTAAGTGTGATGAATTGGTAAAATCCAGGAGTAGATTTCAGGGCCGAAATAGATATTTTATTGTCTGACAGCTGACAGCTCTGCATAAAAGAAACAGACAAACGTCAAGTTCAAAACAGAGAGATGTATGCACAGATAATTGGAGAAAGATTGGAGAAACTATTCAAGAAATTCGACAATTATTCTACAATCTTCGTAGCAGAATGGTGGAGGGCTCGGCTCAAACTATATAGGTCGCTGGTTCGAACCCCACCAAAAATGATGGTTTTTGTTATAGATTTAGAAATGTCTAGTATTTTCTAGTAGAAATGGAGAGGAATACTATGGAGAAGGTTTTTAAGGAGCTACAGATCCAGGCTAAGGGCTGATTAATTAGTTCTGGCGAAAAGTATAAAGTGTAAAAGTGAAGTGAAAAGTGAAGTTGAAGGTGAAGTTAAAAGTGAAGTGAAAAGTGAAGTGAAAAAGGGAAGTGAAAGTCCAGTACAGTGGTGAATTGTGCTAGTGCCACGATTCGGGACTCTGTGCTTGTGAACTCGAAATTCCTAATAATAATCCTTCTACGTCCATAGTCTTAACTTCCGTAAATATTATCACGACATTTTCTCTTTTTGTAAAAATGAATATTGCCATCATTAGGTAAAAAGAACGTTCATAGTTATAATTGCCTGTTATAAAGGTCCTTAGTTAATATATTCAGTTCAGTCCTAAGTTACTTTACTAATAAAACGTCTACCTAGTTAAAACAGAATTCCTACGTCCAACAACAGTTTCACCTAACTGGAAACCTTCGATATTAGCTAGATATTAATTAACACATGCTGCTAGCGGCCTCTATAAATCTACAGCGTCGATACGTCGCTACGATTCGCCTGATCTGATAACGTTGACGAGTAGCCTAGAACCACCACTGTTATATCTATTAAATTTCCAGGTTTATACAAATAAAGTAAATATAAGTTAGTATTTTCCTAGATTTACGCGAATATCACACATTGAAATAAAACTACTTTCTAATATCGCGGTATATTTAGATTTTCGATCCCTACGGGACGTTTCAAAGTATAATAATAATAAAGTATATTATAAAAACTATTCGTTAGAAACCTAAGATATCTTTATTTAAACTGGCTTATCTGTGTCTAAAAAGCTGGTAACCTAGGTAATTTAAACTTATAATGTCATACAAATTTAAATTATTGAAATAAAATTACTTTTTAACTGATTTCATCGCGATTTAATTTTGATTTTTATATTTATATCCGGACGTTTCAAAGTCTTTTCAGACTTCATGGTAAATAGTGGACTGATGTATTTGACGTCCAGAATTATTAATCACAATTATTACTGACTACCTACTAACACTATTATTTAAGTTGCGTTCCGATTTAAGCATAGTTCAGTGTCTTGAACTCTGAGTTGATTTTGCTTGGGTTTTGGTACAAGTGAATTGAGTTCGGGTCCCAACCTATTGAAATGAAAAAACATGCTAATTTTAACACAGACAATGTTTGGAATATTCCATCACTTTGATCTTGAGCTTAAAACGTCGGGATCTAAAATCTAAAATATACCGCGATAATATCCGTTACAAAGTAATTTTATTTCAATAGATATAAGTTACAGCAAATTAGATATAGAGAAAATTATAGGACACTTAATTTGTGGAGTGTTTAAAGGGAGTCGAGCCTTTCGTCAATTCTTTTCGGACATTTCTTTATTCTGTAATAGGCTTGCGCTTGACCACAACTTGCCTGCTGTTAAGCAATGATGTAGCCTACGATGAAACTCGCCTACCCAGTAAATACCGATACCCTTGTGACTTGAAGACAGGCATATTATAGCTATCGGGAGAGATAGATGCCGGCAGCGAATTCCACAATGTAAGATAAATAAATATAATGTAAGTTAAAAAACTCCTCCGCATCGAAGTCGGTTTGTAGCGTACCAAGAAGGCTGGCGACGTCGCCAGTGTTGCCACGTTGAATGGCATCGCTTAATCTTTGGCCTTAGTGAAGGCCAGCCTTCTTATCGCGTTTTATTTTTTAAATTGAATTAAAAATAGCGGTTCTGACAGGTTCAAAATTGTATTCGAAAACTTTTTTCGTATTGATGAACTTGTAATAGGGGTACAGAGCAGCCCGTCTAATCGTGGTAGGATTGAGATCAGATTTTGGCCCTAATAGTGTTGGAGCAGCGGTAGCGCAGCGGTACGGGCCTCGCCTTAGAAAAATAAGGTCGTGGGTTCGAATCCTGGTCGTGCTCACACATCTTTGTGTGAATTGTTTCATCTCAGCTGCTCAATATCGGTGAAGGAAAACATCGTGAGGAAACCGGCATGTCTAAGAACTAATCATTCAAGGACATGTGAACTAATCATTCAACCACCAACCCGCACTTGGCCAGCGTGTGTGGATTAAGGCCTAAACTCTGTCAAGTCATAAGATAGTTGAGAGAAGACCCGTGCCCTGCAGTGGGACACTAAAAAGGGTTGAAGTGAAGCGAAGTGAAGTGTTCTGGAACATCTAAACGCACTTTGACAATGTTAAGAGGTTTATGAGAGTTACAAAAGTAAATTTGCAAGCCTTATGTTGCCGACAGTACTATATAAGATGCAGCAGATACGCTTAATGAATGTGAATATGAATATACATGCGGTTGTAAAGGTTTTCTAATCAAAACTTAGTTATTTATAGTGCCCTTGCTCGATTAGTAGTCGCCGATAATAAATACGTTGAGATTATAACGACTTTGTATTGAAAGCGTTTGCTTGTAATTATTATACCTATATAAATATACTTTCACTTCACTTCTCTCAACTATCTTAAGAGTTGAAAGAGTAGTGCGGGGTTGGTGGATGTCACATGTCATTGAATGATTAGTTCTAAGACATGCCAGTTTCCTCACGATGTTTTCCTTCACCGATATTGAGCAGCGGAACATGTGTGGGCACAACTGGGAATCGAACCCGCGAACTTATATTTCTAAGGTAAGGCCCGTACCGCTGCGCCACCGCTGCTCATGAAGATATACTTAGTATTGTATTGCAGTATTCCTAAACCTATCTATTGTTACGAGTTTCATAATGTAATAAAAGTTTTATGTAGAACTAGCGACCCACCCCAGCTTCGCACGGGTGCAATGTGTTATACATATAAACCTTCCTCTGGAATCACTATTTATTAAAAAAAACCGCATCAAAATCCGTTGCGCAGTTTTAAAGATCTAAGCATACATGGGGACATAGGGACATAAAAAGCGACTTTGTCTTATACTATGTAGTGATAATTGAATACATTATTTACAACTTAAAGACACAAAATTTCCGGATTAGTAAGCTGAAGTGGCAGAGGACCGGTCATATGTCATATCTGCCGTAGAACCGACAGCCGTTGGGGTAAACGAGTTCTTGAGTGGAGACCACGAATTGGCAAACGTAGCGTAGGACGCCCTCAGACTAGGTGGAGTGATGATCTGTAATAGGCTGGTAGGAGTTGCATAGTAGCTACGGATTGTGCTCCGTGGCTTGGATTGATGATGGTGATGATAATGATGATGATGATAAATATACAATGGAGATGAAAAATGACCTAATTGAATAAAAATCTCAACACTAACCTAAATAAAGAACCAAACTAACTAAGCCTAACCTAAACTAATGCTTCAGAAAATTCTTCCACATAATTATGTTCTGGGAACGTACCCAGAAGGCTAGTGGCACTGCTGCGTTAGATGGCAATACTGATCCTTTGCCCGAGATACAAACAGGCCTTCTGGTCACGTTTTTTATCAACTAGACTTAAAGTTATGCTTGAACATACATATAAATATAAACATTCAAATTAAAAACCAATTTTTTTTCACGCCGGTTAAAACCATTTTTATAGAATTGAGATTCGTGCTATACAAGCAAGTCGGGCTGAGTCGCCTTCGTCCGTGGGACACCTTTAATTAAATCCCCACACGTGGTCCTTGGTGGTGAAAATCAGGTGACAATCAACTGGTGGTAGACTTCGGCCATGGTTAGTGACCACCCACCAGACAAATCCGCACCGTTTAGCGGCCGTGCCGTGTTCCGGTGCGATGTCTGGTGACACCATGCAGTGAAGGTGGGTCGGAATTGTTGCTCCTTTAAGGTTTCTAACCTTAAAGAGGCTCATTCCACTGCCACCTTCTCACCGATAATCATGCGTAATCACGAGTGAATCGGTATACTGGGCTAGCGCGCTCCATCGTAGACTACATCATTGCTCAACATCAGGCAAGTTGTAGTCAAGCCAGCGTGTTAAATAACTTCGTTAATCGACAATGGAAAAATATGTTTCATCGTTTGTATCTACAATAAACGTTTAGATAAAGTTAAGTATTTAAAATAAAATGCCTATTGTTAAGCTTTTAAGCGGTAGGTCGTGTGTAAGCTCAGCGTAGTAGAGCTTTATTGGACAGTGGCGAGATAGAGCTTATTTATGGCAATTTTGAAAAGCTTCACTAATTGTTTTCTACAGATAGCCTTTAAGAAGAACACGGGAACTGTGGAGTGGTTATAATATTTAATTCTATAATAATTAATAATACTAGCTAAAATAACCCCCCTCTTAGCTATATTCAGTTAAAGGGGCGAATCTAAGCTGACTAGCTTACAGGGGATATTATAGGGAACTAGCTTTCGCCCGCGGCTTCGCCCGTGAAATTGATCTCACTAATCTTGTTACTCCATACAAACTTTGGAACCCCGTTTCACCCCCTTAAGGGTAAGTTTTGAAAAATCCCTTCTTAGTGCACCCCCAGACCCCATAAGGAACCTATGTGCCAAATTTGGAGTCTCCAGACCCAGCGGTTTGGGCTCTGCGTTGATATGTCAGTCAGTCAGTCAGTTTCTTCTTTTATATATTTAAAAGATAAAAGAAAAAGAAAGAAAAAGAAAGAAAAATAAAAAGATAAGCACAGGATGACAGGCCGGGGGCGTGGTTGGTAGGATACTTGCTTTCCACGCCGCAGGTCGTGGGTTTGATTTCCACACAAGTCAGACATTTCTTGAGTCTGTGTGCAATTATCTATATTTATGTATGTATTTACAAAAGAAAAGTATTTGTTGTATATTACCAGTTACCTGGTTTCCATAGTACAAGCTCAGCTTAGTTTGGGAACAGATCGCCGTGTGTGTTAATGTCCCACGATATAATCCCTCCCTCTATATTAATAGATATGTAACTGTACAGAATTAATAATATTGGGTTGCTTTCCTGTCTACTGTCCTGTCCCGGCTATTTACTTCCTGTAAAGGCTAATTCAAGCTTAATACTAACGCCATGCACGATGTCACAACTACATGCGCAGCTATGTGTGTGTGAGATGTCACTAACAAGATGCGACGCGGGGAGCGAGCACCGACGCTCGCTTCAACCCTTTTTAGTGTTCCACTGCTGGGCACGGGTCTTCTCTCAGCTATCTTACTAGTTGAGAGAGTTTAGGCCTTAATCCACACACGCTGGCCAAGTGCGGGTAGGTGGATGTCACATGTCCTCGAATGGTTAGTTCTTAGACATGCCGGTTTCCTCACGATGTTTTCCTTCACCAAAGATGTGTAGGCACGACTGGGATTCGAACCACCTACGATCGCTCGAGGCAATGTATACTGTCGCAGGAGCGTATGTGCAAATACAAGTGCAGCTTTTGTTCCCTAAACCCTTACGGTTATATTCATAAAAATAAGACTCTTTAGTTAAAATGGACTTGGTCTCTTTCTTACTAGTGTAAATGTCAATATGACTGACAAAGACAAACTAATTGTAAACCTATTTTAGCTATTAAGCTTTTAAGATGTTTATGAATAGGTACGGGAGTCTTATGGGACGGTTGGACCAACACGGTCTGTGCAAGATCGGAAAAAAAAATTTAATGATATCTACATTTTTTTTTTAAATAGCCTGTAGTCGTACATCTATTATTAATAATATACCGCTTACATCTGTATTACCTGGTACTACAGGCGTGCGCGATGGTAGTCAAAGCTTTACTTCCACTTTCATTGTGCGAACTGCCAAATTGTGGAATTCGCTGCCGGCATCTATGTTTTCCGATAGCTATAATCTAGTGGTCTTCAAGAGTGGATTGGTATTTACTGGGTAAGCGCGTTCCATCGTAGACTGCATCATTGCTTCACATCAGGCAAGTTGTGGTCAATTATAGATTTAAAAAAAGTCAGAGGTGAAAACGCGTTAAAGGATTGCTTCCTACGAGTATAGCGCGTTTTCGCAAGCCTTGTATTATTTGAGTGAATAAAAATTGGTTGCCTGTAAAGTCGGTATAGGGGCGAAAGTTTTACGTGACAACGACTTTGAGTGGTAAAATAATTTTAATGTGAATATTCATTCGTATAGTAGGAAGAAGGATGAAATAATAGTAACAATTTAAAACATTTATTTATAAAAAGAATTATATTTAAAACATTAATTTATACAAAGAATCTCGCTCTTAGGCGGGCTGACTGTGCTCGAGTGGAAGGGACGTGTGCCTTTCACTTTTTATGTCTGTCTCTCTCGCTCTTAGGCGGGCTAACCATGCCCGAGTGGAAGGGACGCGTGCCTCTCACTCGCTCTCATTGTGAGCGCATAACGTGAGCGGAGCGTAACGCAGTTTCTTGAAGTGTCACCCGGCAAACCAATTTATAAGACGTTGTCACGTCAAAATGAGTTCGCGACTAACCACCTGAATACAACAACGACACCGACAACCTTTTGAAAACGACTCATCGGTAGTTACTTTGTTTTATTTTTTATTGTGTATTTTATTTGTGTACAAGTTACAGGTAAATAATTAAATAAATATACCACCGTTCATCGGACATAATTCCCAACCTTGAGCTACTACTAAGATTTTTCTAAGAATATATAAATAAATATTAATACCTAAATGTAATTTTGCCCGATGTTTTAATAACCTGCTTTATTACTTATTTCACAGCGAAATAGACAAACATTATAGGGGTACTGTTAATACTGTTAAAGGCAATGGATGCAAGTTTATTGGTAGATTTAGTTAATTATTTTGCTTTGAGTAATTGCCTATTTGATTGAGCATCTATTGGCCATTGTGTTGGCTGTAACTTGATACCACATGGTTGGTAAGTTTATTTTATTAGCTTAGCTTCGTGCGAAATTAAATGCAGGTTTAAAGATATTACTTTTAGATTAAATAAAGATTTGTTAGGCTTTCTACTATTGTATGACTACCGCATACATAGAAAATAAATAAATAAATATTCCAGCACATTAACCAAACTTCTCCGAAACTCCTTGACCGATTTTTATAAAATTTTATGTAAATATTCAGTAGGTCTGAGAATAGGACGTAAACTATTTATTGAACATTTTTTTTTATTACAAGCGGTACGAAGTTCGTTCGACCAGCTAGTCAGGAAATAAAGATGTAAATGGTATGGTTTTCCTGACTTTCATACAAAAAAAAATACGTGTCTAAAATTTTTACAGTCCATCAAATCTAAGAAGTACCGTTTGACAGTTCTAAACGTAGTACATTTAGAATTTTATTTTTTGTATGAAAATTGTTGATATTATGTTAAAATAAAAATAGCTTCATAATTCAATTATTTTACAGGAAAGCTAATAAAAATAGTGTGAATTACGCCTTTATAAAGCTAATTTAATAGAAAACAGTGAAACGTCAAACGGTACTCCTTAGATTTGATGGACTGTAATTTATATATTTGACGGGAAAAAGAACAAAAAGCATCATCCCTATTTATATTTTTTGCAAACTTTAGAAATTTATTCATTACAGTAGATAAATTAATCATGATTTAATGTTTAGATGGAGAGATAACGTAGATAAAATTCCTTTAAAACAATAGTTAGAGTTGGAGAAACTTATTTGTGGAAAACTATTTAGTAATATTATACCCCATTGTTTAGCTACTTACCTTAATAACGTTCAAACCTACTACTTACCTTATTTCTTTTTGTCATATATCCTACTAAATCGTAAATATGTATAAACATATATATTAAGTAGTAATAGATTTAATGCCGATGATACTGATGCACGGTAAAACTCGAATGAGTTTATCTTATAGATTAAGAACTGTACCATCTTTTTAATAAATTAGTAAAGGGTTTTCAGACGAATTAGTAAAACCCTACTTTGTAATATTAGGCGTAGGTTTTAACAAAAATTTAATGTCAGGACCCCAATTTTCGTTCCTTTGAACAAATTTTCGGGCTTTAAAACTAATTTTCGTATTCTGTGAATGTTACGTTAGCGATAACTCTACCACCTAGTTTTCAATCGACATATTTTCGACATTGACGGGCCGGTGGCGTGGTCGGTAAGATGTTTGCTTTTCACGCCGCAGGTCGTGGGTTCGATTTCCACCCAAGTCAGACATTTGTGTGATGAGCATATCTATTTGTCTTGTGTCTGGGTGTAATTATCTATAATTATGTATATATTTACAAAAGAAAAGTATTATATGTAGTATATTACCAGCAATCTGGTTTCCATAGTACAAGCTCTGCTTAGTTTGGGATCAGACGACCGTGTGTGTTGATGTCCCACTATATTATTTTATTATTATTATAAATACCTAATTATGAAACAGCCCTAAATAGTAGTGTTACTTCTACTTATACTCTCCGATACGACATTAGTCTTATCGATTACATTTTCACCAGCAAACGGCGCCAGCGCAGCGCCAGCAAATAGCCTACCTATATTACTTAAATACCATTTTCTAATCCTAAGAACATTTCTGTGGCAATAAATCAATTAACTGGTATTCTCATTAAGAGTTCTGTTATCGGGAATCGAACTGAGGACCGGTCGTCGCGTGCGCAGCGGTGAAAGTGTTTGTTGGCGCTACGCAGTTGTGTCGATGTGTCGATTAGTGTGTCGAAAACAAATGATTAAAATGGTTATTAGTAGATAATCTATAAACTGCCTCAGTGATCCAGTGGTTCGATTCCCGGGTCGAGGACCGTCGACTTTTCTAATTTACATAGAGAATCATAGTTGCTCGAAGTTTAGAATTGTACCCAATTAACGGCAATAGGCTCGCCCTTTTATAGGGGACCTAAACATAGTCGACAAAAAGTGGGTGATATTGACCTCTGCCTACACTTTCTGATTGACATCTAAACTAAAGTCTATACAAAATTCCACCCAAATTAACACACACAAAAAGAAAGTGACGAAAACAGCATGACTAAGAAGTAATCATTTGAAGACGTGTGACATCCACCAACCCGCATTTGATCAGCTTGTTTGGATTGCAAGAGGAGGATGGTGTGAACCTTACCCAGTATTAAACTAGAAGTATTTACGGTGAACGTAGAAATATGTAAAGTGTCAGGATGGTCTTTTATATTAACTTACCCACTTATTTATGCCAAATCAGTGAGTAGTTACACTGCCAAGCATCCACCTAATATCTATCGTTTAGAGAGTAACCCCCAGAGTACCCTACCTACCCAATATTAAACTATTATGGGTTCCTAGGGGATTCAGTAAGTAAAACTATAGTAAAAGGTGGATTAGCCGCGCACACGACCGCTCTACTTGGCTTTCGTAATTTGGTCTACTGATTCGCCAGCGGACGTCTTGAGAGAAAACCTGGTCCAGTGGAACAATAAAGGGTTGAAGTGATCCCAGTCGAGGCTCTTTAAATAGTTGAGGGAATAGGAACCGGTGTCCGAAAGTTAATATGCAATAACGTGGTATCTATCAATCCTTAACCTTGTCACCTTTCGTGTCGCATATATGCGACAAAAATGCATGCTTTTTGTCAATTGCACCTACCTACTCATTGTGAATATTATTATACTAGCGGACCCGGCAGACGTCGTTCTGCCCGGTAAAGCAGTGCCATCTACCGGGTCTCAGACCTACCGAATATAACCAATAATAAATAATAGGTATCTAACCCGGTTTTCGGCACTTCTTCGCTTTCTAAATTTTCTTTTTTTTTAATTTTTCTCTGCGTAAGAACCATCCTCGTACTTAAAGGAATATTTTAAAAAAAGAATTAGCGAAATCGGTCCAGCCGTTCACGCGTGATGTCGTGACAACGGAAAACGGGTTTCATTTTTATATATATAGATAGATAGATTTTATCGACTCGTAAAAAGCGGGATTAAGCGCCACAGGTAGAGCAATGGATTTTTTGAGGGGGCGGTTAAAATGTTAATAGTCCGTGTGTGTACCTAAACAAACCAAAGCCTAAATATGCTCTTAACTCTTAAGATACTTGAGAAAAGACTCTTTGCTTCTAGTGTGACAGTAATTGGTTGTTACAATATTAATTACTAGTGAAACTGCCGTCCGCAAGCGGATCTAGGGACCATGTTTACATACATACTTGTGAGTTTTTGCTATCTATTACTGACCCGGTTTAGCTCAATCGTAAGAACTATCATTTTAATCCAATTAAACTCAAGATTATCATAAAAAGATGAAGCCCTACTCTTTTGAAGGTATTTGATCGATCGGATTTTTCGGGTTAGATAAGATTATTGTGTAAATTTAAACTAAATTAATAACAAATATCTAATTTCGTTCACTTCAACCCTTTTTAGTGTCCCACTGCTGGGCGCGGGTCTTCTCTCAACTATCTTACTAGTTGAGAGAGTTTAGGCCATAATCCACGCACGCTGGCCAAATGCGGGTTGGTGGATGTCACATGTCCTCGAATGGTTAGTTCTTAGACATGCCGGTTTCCTAACGATGTTTTCCTTCACCGATATTGAGCAGCGGCGATGAAACAATAATTCACACAAAGATGTGTGGCCACGACTAAGGCGAGGCCCGTACCCCTGCGCAACCGCTGCTCATCTAATTTCGTTATTAAACTAAAAATGCAAGTTGTATTAGGTGCAAAAATCAATATGGCAAGATAGTCAGTGTTTTGGGCATTTAGGTACCCTTTGCAGGAAGACAACGTTTGGAAGAATTTTTAGAGGACACAATTCCGGATCCAGGTATTCTGTTGTTGAAATATTGTAGAAAATGAAATTTCATTTATTTCATTTTGATTCACATTTTTTTCAACCAACTTCAAAAAGATGGTTTTCAATTCGGTTGTATGTTTCTTTGGATGTATGTCACGCGATAATTTTGCCAATTAAAGATCCATTTTGATTATTCTTTCTAAGTTTTACAGGATATACTTTCGTCAATCTAAATTGGTTGAGCGGTTTTTAAGTTACTCTTAAAACATTGAAGTTGTAAAGTAATATATTGTTGTTTATTTTCGTGAGTTGATTCCGTAACGTCGATAGATTGATAAACGAAGTAGAGCGTGGTAGGGATTCTGTATAGCGGTCGTATAAGTGCACATTATGTGCTTACCAATAATCATTTAATTATGAAGGTAAATAGTGTAGGAATGTTTGCCATTACAATAATATATGCGAACGACATACTATTGGTTAGAAAATTGTATGTTTGCTTAGAATTTTGATGAGGTGGAATAATTTTCGTTATCATTTAATGAAAAGTATTAGTTCTTGTTTTATTGATTACGGTAATCTTCAGTCTACCTTCTGGATGGATGTTTAACTGTTTCTTATAGTAACTAAGTACTTTCTATGTATCTATATATTAAAAATGAATCACTATATACAATTGAACAAATCTAAGAAGTACCTTTTGACGTTTCACTGTTTTCTATTAAATTAGCTTTATAGAGGCGTAATTCACACTATTTTTATTAGCTTTCCTGTAAAATAATTGAATTATGAAGCTATTTTTATTTTACATAACATAAACTATTTTAGTATTGTCTTAGATTTACGCGAATATCACACATTGAAATAAAACTACTTTTTAACGGATTTTATCGCGGTTTATTTTAGATTTTAGATCCCGACGTTTCAAAGTCTTTTCAGACTTCATGTTCACGGGTGGACTGAGATATTTGACATCCAAAAAATATTAATCACAATTACGTTGCGTTCAGATTTAAGCAAACTGAGCTCACAGTGTTTTGAATTCTGAGTTGATTTTGCTTGGGTTTTGGTACAAGTAAATTAAGCACTGGGTAAAATTCTAAATGTACTAAGTTTAGAACTGACAAACGGTACTTCTTAAATTTGTTGGACTGTAATAATATGTTGCTAAGCGCAAAACTTGAGAACGGCTGAACCGATTTCGCTAATTGTTTTTTAGCATATTCTTTGAAGTACGAGGATGGTTCTTAAGCAGAGATTTTTTTTAAAAATTGTCATATCGATACCCGGATCGAGTAAAACGACTTTTCTAATATAGAAACTAAAAGAATGTTAGTTGCAGCTTGAAGTTTGGAATTGTGCCCGATGAACCGCCACCACCTTTTACGTATAAGACCTAAACACAGCCATCGAAATGTGGGTGTTATTTACCTCTGCTTACACCTTCGGGTAATATATGCGTGAGCGCATAAAACGTAGTTACTAATATGCACGAACTAAACGTCCTTTAGCATATTCCAGCGGAAGTCTAAACTTAGTTGCTTGCAAGCTGAGTGAAGGCAAGCCGCAGGGAAAATACTTTCCAATATTCCCATCATATAACTAATACAATGCATGCCCTGTAATAGAGCAGCGGTGGCGCAGCGGTACGGGCTTCGCCTTAGAAATATAAGGTCACGGGTTCGATTCCCGGTCGTGAAGATCCTAAAAAAAATTTAGTAGGTATACAAGATTATGTTCACTTTACTTCAACACTTTTTAGTGTCCCATTGCTGGGCACGGGTCTTCTTTCAACTATCGTACAAGTTGAGAGAGTTAAGGGCCTAATCCACATACGCTGGCCAAGTGCGGGTTAGTGGATGACACATGTCCTCGAATGATTAGCTCTTAGACATGCCGGTTTCCTCACGATGTTTTCCTTCACCAATATTGAGCAGCGGCGATGAAACAATTCAAACAAAGATGTGTATCTTTGTGTGAATTCTTTCATCACCGCTGCTCAATATTGGTGATGAATTTTAGTGGCCCAGCAGTGGGACACTAAAAAGGGGTTGAAGCGAACATGGAATCTAATAGTTGTTAATGTTTATAATCTGTGATAAGGTAAAAGCACCCATTAATCGTCTATATAATATCTGCTTAGTTTTGACATCTGTTTCCTGTTAACTGCTGGATTATTTTGCACTGGTGAATCTACAGATACAAGTAGCTAATGGTAATTTACTTTAAAATATCTGGATGACCGAGTTTTACTCGGTATGAAAATGAAATGACATTTTCTAAAAATGATTCCTAGCTAGATCGATTTATCGCCCCCGAAACCTCCTATATACTAAATTTTATGAAAATCGTTGGAGCCGATTCCGAAGAATTGCTCATTTAAAGATATAAGATTTATGGACCAGTCCTATAGTGAGTGTCCATTTTTCGGCTCCGCGTGTCATAACATGTTATCAATATTTTATATTGAGCCACGAATAAGAGCAGACAATAATGAAGAGATGAGTAAGGAGAGACAAAGAAGGGGAGGAAATTATTAATATACATTGTGTAAGACATTTTATGCACGTAACTAGTATGTTAGTAATGTTAGTATGTAAAATTGATAGTTGTGCACTTCTGCTCATTCCACAATGTATCTCTACTTAGGGTTTGCTGGTAGAAAATTCACACTTGCTTCAATTGTAGAAAATTCAATTAAGTTCGCCTGTGTGTGTAGATTTGTTGGTTCCTATTAATTAATGGTCAATGTATGTGTTTTGTGTACAATAAAGAATAAGAGACGAGGTGACACTCACCGCGACTTGACTTTTCGCGCCACCTTTAACGGTTATTGTGTCTGACGAGGCTTGCTGAAGAATAGCTAATTTAATTTTAAAAAATGTTTCTAAAAAGTTCATTAGAGAAATTTGTTTGTAATCATGAGCACTAACCCAAACATTAACCCTTAAAAGTCTTATAAGATCATTATAGCTAAAAAAGGTGTCTTTGTTTGTCATCTTAACATATAAACTAGTAAGAAAGAGACAAAGTCCATTTTAAGAAAAGAGTCTTATAATATTTTTATGAATAAGACCAAGAAGTATATGTTTGTGACGATGTACGTTAGTCTTTAAAGTTAAAACAGCTGCATGGGTTAAGATAAAATTATGCAGGTAATACATAAAGTTTAATGGACTTTTATCGAATTTATTTGAAACTGACTCCGCAATGACATATCATTGCATTGTCCCCATAAACAACGACTTTACTGAATTTGATCAGATTTAAATGTCGACGAAGAGGTTGGATTTAGTTTCCAAGATTCAATAAAAATAAAAATAATAAAAAGTTTGTAAAACAAAAAATATATATATAGGTAAAAGTATATATTTTTATATAGGTATGTCTAATGGTAATAAAATTGAAGTTATCTAGTTTATGTGGTATTCGATATTCATAGAAAGCTGGGTGCGGTGTAGGTATCAGATCTAGGCAGTTGCCCCGAGACATCCTGTACAATGTGTTACCCATCTAATGAGTGGTCCATAACTCGTCCAGTTTGCATATTGGACCAGTCCACTACGCGTTGAAAAAGGAAACCGCGTGGATAGATAAGCCAGTTAGCGTTATTTATTCCTTTTAGTGTAATGTGGGGAATTAATTTGTTTAATTTATAGCAGGGTGTTGAACTAGAAGGTGTAATATATGGTGCAGGTAAATGTGTTCCGATTTATTTAGTTATGGAACAGTTGGAGTTAATTGATAACTGTCGTTTCAATTACATAGAAATGCAATTACAATTTCATAGTCATTAATATATCTAGAGATTAAAAGTAGCAATTCTTTTGTATCCCACTGCTGGATAGGGGTATTATTTCAAATATTTTAACAGTTGCGAGAAATTAGGCCTTAGTATACGCACGCTGGCCAAGTGAAGCGGATGCAAAAGAATTTATACAAAAGTTTGGGTACGAGTACAATCCGATCGAACTTACGACGAATATTTTAAATCCATGTCCAATTCTGTTGCGTTTGGAATATTTAGTCTAATTCAATTAATATCAAAAACAAATTTTTTTTGAGACGCGTGTTTATTTAAAAATAGTCCAATTTCTTTTCCTACCGTGCAGTGAATGACTGGCAACTACTGAGAAACACTGCCAAAAAAAAATTGGTTGCCTGTAAAGTCGGTATACGGGCGAAAGTTTTACGTGACAACGACTTTGAGTGGTAAAATAATTTTAATGTGAATATTCATTCGTATAGTAGGAAGAAGGATGAAATAATAGTAACAATTTAAAACATTTATTTATACAAAGAATTATATTTAAAACATTAATTTATACAAAGAATCTCGCTCTTAGGCGGGCTAACTGTGCTCGAGTGGAAGGGACGCGTGCCTTTCACTTTTTATGTCTGTCTCTCTCGCTCTTAGGCGGGCTAACCCATGCCCGAGTGGAAGGGACGCGTGCCTCTCACTCGCTCTCATTGTGAGCGCATAACGTGAGCGGAGCGTAACGCAGTTTCTTGAAGTGTCACCCGGCAAACCAATTTATAAGACGTTGTCACGTCAAAATTAAATTTAAATGAAGATCTATATCTATTACATTTTGTTTGTTCAGTGTGTTGAAGTAGAGCGACTTAATTCCAAGCGTTTTTATCCGTTACATAGTCTGTAATTTTATAATACGCTTTCTTACATAACGTAGATTTTATAGTTATTTTAAATTTGTTAATAGCCATTTCCCTAATATTATTTGGAAGTTTATTGTAGAAACGTATACACTGCCCCATAAAAGAGTTACTGATTTTGTGGAGAGGAGTATGATGTGCTACAAGATCGTTCTTGTTTCTAGTATACAAATTATGTGTATCGCTTATTGTTTTAAATTAAACTAAAGCGTGGACAAACTTGATGATAAACTACAATAAACTTAACGAGCAAATATTTCAAAGATCAAATCACTTTAACTTCAGCAAATAAATCTAGACTTGCCAGTTAACTTATAGCAATGTTAAATCAGGAACAAAGATCACGCATGCGCACAATGTACATATGTAAAGCGCAGATGGTTCTATCTACAGTGCGCATCGCTGGATCATTTGCGTGACAGCTTGCTTCGCGTCACCATTGTTAGTGAAATAGATGGGACATCAATAGCGTTTGTACCATAGAATGTACACTAATTTAGAGATATATCATTGTTATTGTTTATCATTTTACTTCTATACATGCAAACATTTTTTTTATTCATAAATAGACTGGCGCTTGACTACAACTTGCCTGATGTTAAGCGATGGTGTAGTCTACGATGGGACGCGCCAGCCCTGTATACCAATTCACTCGTGATTACGAATGAATATAGGTGAGGAGGTTGCAGTAGAATGAGCCTCCATATGGTTAGAAACCTTAAAGGAGCAACAATTCTGACCCACTCTCTCTGCATGGTGTTACCAGACATCGCACCGGAACACGGCAAGGCCGATTGGCGGTGCGGCTTTGTCTGATGGGTGGTCACTTACCACGGCCGAAGCCTACCACCAGTTGAAACATGCTTGCTTATGGCATTAGAACTGTGACTTAAAACGTTACAGTAAAACAATTGTATGTATTACTAGTTTCCGCCCACGGCTTCGCCCGCGGTGTCCTTAATGGGATAAAAATTAGCCTATGTATTAATTCAGACTTTAATCTATCTCTGTGCTAAATTTCATCCAATTCCGTTTAATAGTATTTGCGTGAAAGACTACCAAACATCCATGTATTCTTACAAACTTTCGCTTTTATAATATCAGTAGGTCTAGAAATCTGCCCCGGGTTCAGGTGAATGCAAATTGTATAGGTACTAATGCAAGTCATTTCTAGCCATCCTTCTTTATATCATAGTGATCAGTTATAATAATAACAAATTCCAATGCGAGTTTTAGAAAAGATAAAAATTCAAGGAATTGTGAAGAATCCTAAAAATTTACTTTTACGTTAAACCTTGTATGTAAAAACGCCGATATTCTGCTAAGAGTAATAGCTCATATAACTTTTTCAATAGCACCTATTTTCAATACAGATCTAAAAGGAATATCCAGAAACAGAATACTCGTATGAATAATAGTGGCACCATTATCAGTGACAGTGCACGGTGAAGAGTGATGTGCGCTCGCGCATGTCGTGCGCGTGTGAGCATTTGTTATTCCAATACAATTTATAAAGTATGCAAGGACGCTTGAGATGCAAGGATATTCTAATAATATTTTGCTACGTATTGAACATCTGTTTCGACTTTTTCTTATTCTCAAATAGGCATGCACTTCTTGGCTACAACTTGATCATGTGGTCGTCTAGGAAATATCAGTAGGCTAATTCACGTAATTAAATAAGTACAGTTGCAGTGCAGTTGCAGGTTCGATCACAATAGCCCTTTTCGTACTCTCGTAATTTTGACAACCGCTGTCAGATACGCTTACGTCAAGTTCGCGTCATGCAAGCGCCCTATGACAGCTAAACAATTAGAAGAATCACATATTGCGCTTAGACATAAACTTAATTGCAACTACTCCGCAAATTGATCGGCGCGTCAAGAAATTACGTGAATAAGCCTACTGGTCGCTTGTATCGTTAAGTGATTTTTGGTGTGAAGGTGGAAATGGAATGAGGCTACTTGCAGTAATTATTTTGCAATACTATTGAAATAATATACTACTGTACCCTAAGAAATCGAAAATGTCATGTTTGCTGTGGTTAATGCGTTTAACGGGACGTTGTTGGCGACATCACCATTGCCAACAGCATCAGATTCACCATCGTTGTTCGTATCAACGTTGACATCAAAGTCAGTTTTGGTGTTTCCGATTAAAAAGGTGTTCCAATCTTCCATAAAGGCCTTCTAACCTTACATCGTCCTTCCATAGACAGACCATCAGCAGATCAGCAGAATTTCTGTCTATTGAAGTGTGTATTTCTATTGTTACAAATAATAAAATCATACTTACTGAACCCATTATTTTAACTACACTAACAGACTTAATCGTTTTTTTTTCTTTTATGCCTTGTAAAGCTAATCATATTGTAATTGACCTACTATTACACCTAATCATTTACCACCTACATACGAAATCATGTATGTTTAAGTAATTGATATTTTTTTGTGCGCACGCTTCGTGTTGTGTGGTATCTATTGCGGTTGTGTCTATAGCTTCTAATGATAGCTTTTTGATAGTAATACAACTTCTAACATGATCAGTAAACCGTTATTTAGCTTAGAAACTTACACATGTGGTTTCGAAGTTTATTTATGGAATTTCGTCTATATCTTCAACTAAAAACAGTTTTGAAAACAAAAATTACTCAAATGTTTTAAAAAAATGTTTTGTTTCTCGAATGTTTTATGTTTTAATGGTCTACAGTTACGGTATCCTAAAAGTGTCGTCTTCAATTCATTATTTATTATACTGTAGTATTTTGTGTGCTTTAAGTACAGGGTTTTTGTCTGCCTTGGTGTCAGCGTAAGAGCCGAAGTCTGCAGTATTGGATTTAGAGGTGGCGTCGCCTTAAATGTGCGTATTGGCGTCGATATTCTCAATGTAACTCCTTTTTTTCCCAATTTCTTTATCCCAACATATATTTTCATTAATTGTTATAATTTCACCATTATAATTAAACAGAATTCTAACGTCTTTTTTTCATTACTGATGTAGACTTTTGGCATTTAAAAATTATCTTCTTCGAAATCTATAGTAAATTTTGCTAGCGTGCTCTCCTATAATGCTATCCTAGAACTTGGCCAGCCAATTAGCACCGTTCTATGATCTAGTATTATACTAGTCTCTCAATACTTCATACTAATGCACAAACGCGAGGTATGCTAAGTATGTGGAATCGTTTATTATTCCCATACGTGTGCGTAGGCGGGTAATAGCGAATAAATTATTGCAGAATTTGGTGTCGTATTGAACAATAGCCTTGTACTGATTCTTGTTAAGATTTATTGAGTTCACTTAGATATGTGGAAGGGAATGGAATTTCTTCTAATTCCTATGGTTGTTACGTAAATTGTTAAAATGTGTGAGTAAGAGATATTTTTCTTAGTTGCTCTAAAGAAGTCTGATTCAGTGAAAGTAGTTATTAATATTTACAAAAATAAAGTAGTATATGTATAGTATATTGATTATCTGGTTTTCATGACACAAGCTCAGCTTAGTATGTCTGCTTAGTATCAGATGACCCAGAATATTATTCAATAATAATAAATATCTTTATGGCTTTTCCGTAAACATTTTTAGATGGTAACATTATATTATAGGTACCATAAGGACCCTATAGGGCACAGCAAAATAGGGTAGGAGAGAGAAAGCTTTGTTTAAAAAGTTAATATATGCCCATAATAAGTCATGGATATATTTCAAAAGCGATAAACTCTTTACAGTTTGTTTTTTATCAAAAGCAGTTTCTAACACACGCTGAAATAATACTTGAAGCATATATAGTAACTACAGTATTAGATACAAAACAAACCTGTTTACATATCTCATCGGTCGCAATCGGACCACGATCTATCGTTCGATCGCCTCGCAGTGCAATTATTCAAATCAGCTGCGCATTGTCACTGCGCGCGCGCCGATGTGGAGACGTTAGTTAGGAACTGTCACTTGAGATCCTGGTTCCGATACCGATCGTGGTTCTATGCACTCTGAGATACACATGAAACTGTCATTTTATTGATAGGTTGAAAGAAAATGGATAAGGCTGACTTTGTAGTCTTTCTAATTATTACTATGTAAGAAAACTGGGCCTTGATTCTGGCACTTTAGAAATTTATCTCTAGTAGACATTTGTCTAACAAAAATGGCGATTTCTTTTGTTTTTTATTTATATCCGCCATTTTTAATAATGGCGGAAATAATGGCTGATGTCGTTGAAAAACAAAAGAAATCGCCATTTTTGTTAGACAAATGTCTATTAGAGATAAATGTCTAAAGTGCCAGAATTGGGGCCCAGGCTTGGTTCGATGGCCTGTCCTGAACATGTGGCGGTTTAGACACTCCCGCGTTCTTGAGATACTGGAGCTACATAATATTTATTATATCCCGTTCAGTTGCAGCCACGCATTTTCTCATTCGCGCGTATCCTTACTCGCGCGTTTCTTCACTCACGCATAAAACGCGAGTTTGAGGTTAATTAATGTTTGGTACGTTATAATGTTCATTACTGTTTTGAAAAGTGTCATGAGACATCTAAAACTTACCCTAATAACGTTAGGGTAAGTTTTAGATGTCTCTTAAACACTTTTCAAAAAGAACAAAATCACGTACTAAATATTAAATTAACCTAACACGTGCAATTCGACTCGCACATTTCATGCGCGAGCGCTGTGCGAGTTGAGATACTCGGGCGATTGTTGCATCCAGTATTACGCGCGAGTCTGTGGCGAGTGGATGTATTTGTTTCGAATTCACAGGACATTCACACTACTTGATCGGTTCGACCGTCTTCGGACGGCTGACCAGAAAAGTCCTGTGTACT
Source organism: Meganola albula (assembly GCA_936450015.1). Taxonomy (NCBI): domain Eukaryota; kingdom Metazoa; phylum Arthropoda; class Insecta; order Lepidoptera; family Nolidae; genus Meganola; species Meganola albula. The sequence goes on along the minus strand of OW388159.1, from coordinate 3,633,693 downwards.
AATAAAGAACCTTCCGGCTAATTGGGTTCGGTCATCCGAAAAAAAAGAACATTCACACATTCACAAATCGGGATGCAATATATTGAAGCACACAATAAAAGTCGCGTGGACAGCGGCTCTAGCCTCTGAGATAGCTATAGGCTGACCGTTTAACTCGCGTATCGCCATCTGAGGTACAAAGTCATAAAACATTAAGTAAATCTCTTATAGAACTATTTAACCACAGATAAAAGTAATGTAAGACTATTCGTCACTAATATCCATATCGCCTGAATCATCATCACTGTCTATGCAGCTTGAGAAGTCAGAATCTTGGCTATAGGCGATACGCGAGTTAAACGGTCGGCCTATAGTTCATATCTCACGCCAGATTAAAAAGAGTGTAAAAACTTTCTAATTTCTCAACAATAGTCCGGAGTCAGGATGTAGGTAGTACCCTGAACCTAAGAAAATACGTAGAGCCGCTGGTTCACAATACATGTCTGTGTTGTGACCATAGTTAACGCGACAGGGTGCAGTCAGTTAGTCGTAATTACCACACCTCTAAGCCATTACGAGAATCGATTGACTTATATTGAACGAATTTATCTTGTCGAAACGTATTGATACAAATACATCAGTAGAAACAACTTCATTACGCTCGACAGGTGTATTTGAACGTGTGAGTTAATTTGACCGCCAGCAGCATTTGTTTATGTGATGCAGTTATAATAGGACCTTTGCAAAATCTTTATTGGAAAACAAATAAAAATATCATTAAAATACGGTTGCTAAAATTGCTCATACTCGTACGATGCTTATTATTGCTGTAAAGAAAATGCTTATTAAAATTATTTTTTTCACTTATGAAGTCGGTTAGACTTTAAAAAAAGGGGAGGTTATTTGTTCGACTGTATGTATTTTTTTTGTATGTACTATACATTTCAAAATCAAAAACCAAAATCAAAATATGCTTTATTTTTTTGAGACGCGAATCCACATTAATATAGTCCAATTTCGTTTCCTACCGTGCAGTGAATGACTGGCAACTACTGCGAAACACTGCCAAAAACTTAGTAGGTGTTTTCTTTTTTAAATGAAGTACTTACATCTATTAAATTTTGTTTGTTTAATGTATTTCCAGTATAAACTGATCTCGTATTGTATAGGATGTCCCTACACCGAGAGGTCGTACTGTTAATGTATTGCTTGATCTGTAACCGTGTGCGCAGCGATTTTTAGAAGTATTTTTTTTTCTTACATTTTTTTAAACGTGTTAGAAAGCGATTCTAATTTTCTTTAAAAAAATCATACCTCATACTAATCGCAAAATATCGCTTAATAAAAAAATTATGCTTACTGTAACTTTTAAACTTTCGCGTTGCAATATTAATATTTATGTTTATCATTCGGACATAGTGAGTGTAGTGTGTAGGATCCCTAACAATAGTTAAATTATATTATAAGCGACGGTAGTTAGAGAAAATGTTGTTTTACGGCCGCCGTCATTAACGGAGCTCTTTCGCTGGTTCAGTCTGCTTGCGACCACGACCTGTGCAACCCGTGTCGAAACGTGAAGCTAATTAAAGGTGAGCGCGTTAATTGCCCGTTATGATAAATATAAATATTATGCTTACTGATCGTACTAACGTATTTTTTATCCTATGCTAGGTTTGCGCTTGACCACAACTTGCCTGATGTGAAGCAATGATGCAGTCAACGATGGAACGCGCTTACCTAATAAATACCGATTCACTCGTGACTTGAAGACCGGCAGATTGTAGCTATCGGGAAACATAGATGCCGGCAGCGAGTTCCACAATTTGGCAGTTGGCACGATGAAAGTGGAGGCAAAGCGCTTTGTGCGTACCCGTAGAATTTCCACCATATAACGGTGGCGCATAGCCGTACCTCTACTTGTCCGATGGAAGAACGGGGATGGGGGAATAAGATTGTGTAATTCCAACGCACACTCTCCGAAGTGTATTCGATAAAAAACCGAAAGACTAGCAACGATGCGGCGATGCTCGAGGCTTTGCAACTTAGCCTTGACGAGGGATTCGTTGCTAATAAGCCTCTAACGTAGTTCAAGTAACAGTTAAACATAACAAGGTCATCTTGTAACGTAAATAGCTCATCCCTACTAATATTATAAATGCGAAAGTAACTCTGTCTGTCTGTTACGCTTTCACGCCTAAACTACTGAACCGATTTCGATGAAATTGGGTATGGAGGTAGTTTGAGACCCGAGAAAGGACATAGGATAGTTTTTATCCGACTGCGCAAAAAGAAGGTAATGTTTTGGCGCGATAACCGACATACACGCGGGCGTATCCGCTGTCGGAAAGCTAGTATCCAATAAAATGTGAACACAGCAGTTACAGTTAATACAGTTTTACTACAAAGTAACTGTAATACTGGAATTTTATGTTCGCTACTCACATCGTAAGGGATTTAAGGAGATACTCACATTATTTTATGTGCAGTATATCGAGCATTTGCATAAAGTACGACCGGTGTGCGACGATTCGCTAGGGTTACTAAATATACCAATATACTTTTCTACATGGGTAAGTTGGTGTATTTCTTACTATGAGCAGCGGTGGCGCAGCGGTACGGGCCTCGCCTTAGAAAAATAAGGTCGCGGGATCGGATCTTGCTCGTGCCCACACATTTTTGTGTGAATTGTTTCATCTCCGCTGCTCAATATCGGTGAAGGAAAACATCGTGATGAAACCGGCATGTCTGAGAACTAATCATTCGAGGACATGTGACATCCACCAACCCGCATTTGGCCAGCGTGTGTGGATTAAGGCTTAAACTCTCTCAACTCATAAGATAGTTGAGAGAAGACCCGTGCCCAGCAGTGGGACACTAAAAAGGGTTGAAGTGATACTTTTCTCACGTGCCTGTACACTTTTGGTGGCAACCCTGTTGGTTCATGTTTCGAAAAAAATATTTCACTAGCTCTCCGCCCGCACGTATGTCGGTTATCGCGCTAAACCATTAAACCTATTTTTGCGCGGTCGGATAACACTATCCTACGCCCTTTCCTTTTGCAAAAATGCCGACCAAGTGTACGGTGCCCAAGTTCAACAAAGATGAAAACATCAGACGTCTGACATTTCTCATCTAGATTGACATAGCGAGGACGTAGAATATTAGGTATGTTAAATTGACAGACGCACTGAGGTATAGCCTGTTTTATATCATGAATATTTTCCTAGATATTTAATAGATATTGCATGTGGAGAGACTACCAAAAGGAACTAACTAAAAATTCAAAATTCGATGTCCGACTTTTGTCAACTTCCTCTTTTAATACAGTACCAATTCAGAAGATATTTGTATACTCAATTTTTTTTTCATTTCAGCAATATAATTGTATATCTGTAAAGGAAAACATTTATTTGGGATAATAAACAGTTATAGGCCGACCGTCTAACTCGCGTATCGCCTATCGCCAAGATTCTGACTCCTCAAGCTGCACAAACAGTGATGATGATTCAAGCGATACGGATATTAGTGACGAATAGTCTTACATTACTTTTATCTGTGGTTAAATAGTTCTTTATGAGATTTAATTAATGTTTTATAACTTTGTACCGAGTTAAACGGTCGGCCTATAAACAATGTAATTTAACAAAATACAAATTACTCAGTTATAATAAACGAATGTATAACCCACGCCATTATCCACGAATTCTTAGAAAAAATTAAGGAAAACAGCAATGCGACGCAATTAGCCAAAAGTTAAGAATTACATAATAATATTACATAACAGTTAAAATAAGTATTACATAACATTTTGGATTTTAAGTATGTCTACTAAATACTCGAGGATGTCATATGACGTCCACCAAACCGCACTAGGCTAACGCGTGTGGATTAAGGCCCAAACTCTTTCAACTTGTAAATATAGTTGAGAGGAAACAGTGAAACACTTAACAAAGGATTGAAGTAAAGTAAAAGTAATGGAAGGACCTACATTGTCCTTAGTTCTACAGCTAGGCTTGATTCTGCTCTAAAATATCTTAAGAGTTAAGATTAACATACATTACACCTTTTTATGGGGTAGGCAAAAACTATAGAGCATTTCTTCGTAATTAATTTGTATCAAGAATTTCTAGGAACTGGTTCTGTGTACCCTGCTGGGTTAGTTTATTAAACATTCATATATGTCACATAATATGTTGTAAACGCTAATAAAATACATTGAAGTTGGCGGGCCATGTCCCATCCTACGCAGTTTATTGAAATAAGTGAATCACAAATTAGGGCCTTAAAGTTTGGTCTGATTTTTCAGTATTAATGGTACTAACAGTGTGTAACAGCGGTGGCGCAGCGGTACGGGCCTCGCCTTAGAAATATAAGGTCGCAGGTTCGATTCCCAGTCGTCCCCACACATCAATGTGTGAATTGTTACATCGCCGTTCAATATCGGTGAAGTAAAACATCATGACGAAACCGACATTTTCAAGAACTAATCATTCGAGGATATGTGACATCCACCAACCCGCACTTGGCCAGTGTGTTTGGATTCAGGCCTAAAACTCTCTCAACTCGTAAGATAGTTGAGAGGAGACCCGTGCCCAGCTGTGGGACACTAAAAAGGGTTGAAGTGAAGTGAATAGTAATAAAATTGCAGTATAATAGTATTCTAACTGCCTCAGTAGTGGTAAGCGTGTTCAACTGCGAGGTACGGGGTTCGATGCCCGGGTCGAGCAAAAAAAAGACTGAGAATTGAAGTTTGGAATTGTACCCGATGAACGGCAACAGGCTCGCTCCCTATTACCCTCTGCCTACACCTGCGGGTAACACATGCGTGAGCGCTAGTATTCAGTTACAGACTTGAAGTACTAGGCGTCCATAAAACTGAAGCAGTCATACAATCGACGCGGCAGGTTGCCCGGCGTAAGGCTCGCCTTCCATTACATATGTGGTCGAAACATAGTAGAAAGTTGATGAAATATGGGTGATATTAACCTCTTCCCACACCTTTGGGTTACACAGGCCTGAGCGCTATGTTATGTTATATTATTCAGTTACAGACTTGAAGTACTAGGCGTCCATAAAACTGAAGCAGTCATACAATCGACGCGAGGGTGCCCGGTGTAAGGCTCGCCTCCATTACATATCTAAACACCGTAATACCTACTAAGGTAGCCATCGAAAAGTGGGCGATATTTTCCTACACCTTCACGTAAGAGAAGCATAAGCGCTATGTTATGTTAAATTATCCAGTCTAGAACTTGAAGTACTAGGCGCTCATACAACTAAGGCTACAATCAATGCGGTAGGATGCCCGATAACCGGCAAAAGGTTCGCCCCCTGTTACGAATGAGACCTAAATATATGAGCCGATGAAACGTAGATAAGTAATATTAACCTCTGCCTACATCTTCTGGTAATACAGGCAAGAGCTCTGTTATGTTATATTAACCAGTTAGTGATTTGAAGTACTAGGCGCTCATAGACTTTATGAGGTTTAATTGTGTGTACTGAGGCAGTCATATAATCGACGCGGCAGGGCTCCTGGCAACGGTGCAGCGAGTTACAGCCGATATATAGCAGCGGGTAGTCGTTCCGACACGCGACTGTATGTACGACGTGTGTTAGGATAAGAAAGGAGTAGAGACGATGTTAGACTAAAATAATTTAGGTTTATTAAGTCACGACTCGAAAGGTTGCAGTATGTAGCGGTCGAGGAATTTATAAGTAATCAACTCGAAATATTTTGAAATAAAACTACTTTATAACGGATTATATTGCGGTTTAATTTAAATTAAGTACTAGTTTTGTTTCAATGTGTGATATTCGCGTGAATTTAAGAAAATACTAGTAAACAACTTATAAATTCCTCAGCAGCAGTACCTGCCTTGCAATAGTGGTTCTTGATTTGATAAGTATAAATAATGTCAAAAGACAAAAAGTCAAAGTCGTTTATTGTATTCATGTCTAGATACAGATGTTGTAACAAAAAAGTTACAAAGTTTCAACATGAGACCGACATAACATGTCCGATGGGTTTACCGATATATTCAGCCTATTTTTTTTTACCACTAAGAACTCGAAACTAGTGTAATAAATTTCTGTGGTTCTTATGAACCAAATCAAATTGTTATACCAGTTTCGTATAAATTTGGACTAAGATTAACCAAACAAAGAGGGTACTGGTGGCCACATCATCTAAGAATACGAACCGAATTGATAAGTTTTCTCTGCCCTACCAATCAGCCACCATTTTTAAACTCCCACGAAAAAACAGGGATTTTACCTGTTCGATAAATGTATGCCTGTAGTTTAATTTTGTGGCATCACAAAACTGACATGAATGAAGCGATTTTAATGCAGTTTCGTTTATTTTAAAGCGGAATTGATTTAATAGAATACTAGCTAGTGTTTTTTTTTTAAATTTATTGTTTTTAATATAATAATAGCGACTCTATTGAAGTCTGTTCTGCGCAGAATGCGGCAGGCATACACCCAATCAGACAATAGTTGATTTAACTGCGACTACCGCGTCCGTTACGCCGGCCTACGCACTTGCTGCGTCAACTTAGTTCTACAATATGTTATGATTCTGTACATAATGTTCTTTCTGCATGTTGTATTATGAAATTATGGGTTTGTTGCAAGATTGTTAAGATAGGTAAAACGAAACGAAATTTCATAAGTTCGGTCAAGCAATTTCGGAGGAGTTTGGTAACAAGCACCGCGACACGAGAATTTTACATATTAGATTTGAAGAAAGCGGCTTCTAGTACCTTTGAACCTATTATGTAGTAGGTGCTTGACCACAACTAGATGCGGAGAGTGCTCTGTCTGTCCATCGGTAGTAAAAATCATATTAAACTACTTGGCAGGTAATTAGTGAAGGCATATTCAGACCTTAATAACTGATTCTAGAATTAAACACATATTAATTCCGTTTTACACAGAGTTGTTACTTATGTATCTTTATTATGATTCTAATCTTATAAACGTCTTAGAAATTCTGTTTGTCTGTTACATTTTTCTGCTAAAATACTAAACTGATTTTGTTGAATTTTGGAATGCATATAGTAGCTAGAATAGGCTATTTTTAATTGACCGCATCAACAAAGGTTATTATTTTGTCGTCCATTTGGTTCAGTAGTAAGAGTGTAGGTCCTCTCCCAAAAAGAGCCATATCATCTATCTTTCTCTGATCATCACTCCAACTAACTGGAGGTCATACTCTACTACGTTTGCCAAAACACGTGTATAGTGGTGGGTGATAATCACCTGTGATATCGGGCAACACAGACAAAAACACCCAGAAATTTGCGCAAGAAAACGTATTACATACAGTCCGTCTCTATCGTTCAAAGATGAGTAGAAAGGGACAGACAGGGCTCACCACGTTTGATGTGCGGTATAAACGCACGATTATGTTCTAGAAGAACAAGAAGAAATCATTTACTTAACAAAGACAGGACACACAAAATCAAATGATAAAAAAAAAACACATAGAAAGAGAAAAAGAGGAAAAAAAAAACAAAGAGTAAGTGTGACCCATCAGTGTCAAACATGGACATTGCTCAGTAAACGCTGTGAGTGCCTACTAGAGGCGACCCACAACACTGATTTTCAGCAATGTCCATTCCCACAGTGACGAGATAAACGCCGCGGGATTAAGCGAGTGTCTTTTAAAAGATCATATAATTTACATACACATTAAAGATACATTATAATGCTAAGCGTAAGCATGTAAATGGTAGAAGTTACTGATGAACTAATAAAAACTAAACGGGTACAGTAAAATACATATCAATATGCATGCATCAATGCATTAGGGCTACTTTAATTAAAACAAGGAAGCTTATAGGCGCGCCTTACACAAAGCGATAAGATCTGTTATGAAATCTTACACATTGGCAATGTTAAACAAGTTTGTGAATAGATTGACCATGTTAAACGCTGATTGAGGGAATAATAGTAATAATAATATAGTGGGACATTAACACACACGGTCATCTGATCCCAAACTAAGCAGAGCTTGTACTAGATGGCTGGTTTGTATCTCGGGCAAAAGATCAGTATTGCAATCTAACGCTGCAATGCTTCTAGCCTTAATAATAATGGAGATGGAATTTTTTGGTTTAGCCTTCATTAGTTTAGGTCTTAATATAGGTTATAGCAGTTAGTTATTCAGTTAGGTACTTTATTGTCCAATAGAATTTTTATGACGTAGTATTAAAATGAATATTATGATGAAAAAAACAATATTTATGATAATTCTACAACTATCAAAACATTCCAACATTTGACGGGCCTGTGGCGTGGTCGGTAAGATACTTGCTTTTCCCACCCAAGACAAACATTTGTTTAAATATGTCTGTTTGTCTTGTGTCTGGGTGTAATTATCTATATTTAAGTATGTATTTACAATAGAAAATTATTCTAAGTAGTATATTACCAGTTATCTGGTTTCCATAGTACTAGCTCTGCTTAGTTTGGGATCAGATGACCGTGTGCGTCAATGTCCAACTATAGTGTTATTATTATAATGCCCCAGAATGTTATTATTATTATTGATATGTGACATTTCGAAGGTGATTGTCAATCCCATACATTTTGTGCTTTTCAATAGTTCGTTATACCTTCGCTATGTAATTTGTCTAGGGACAATGGTCTTGGTCACATTATAACTATTGTAGCCTAGGCTAGGCCGCACCCCGGCGCCGCTTAAACAAATCCCTTAATTAATTGTATGCAAACAAAGAAAGCTATACAGTTGTGTAAACAATATTCAAAATCAAAATCTATTCTAGTAATTATTATTGATACTAGCTTTCCGACAGCGGCATCGCCCGCGTGTATGTCGGTTATCGCGCCAAAACATTACCTTCTTTTTGCGTAGTCGGATAAAAACTACCCTATGTCCTTTCTCGGGTCTCAAACTACGTCCATACCCAATTTCATTCCAATCGGTTCAGTAGTTTAAGCGGGAAAGCGTAACAGACAGACAGAGTTACTTTAGTAGGGATTATTCATGATAAGGTAATTATAAAACAAATTATGAGCAGGTGTTTATTAAAATATTAAAATAGTAATGATGCATATAGGCTTAGGTTCCACTGGCCCATTGAGGCAGTGTCATAAATAGTTTTAGTTTTTCTTCATTCAACCCTTTTTAGTGTCCCAAACTGTCTTACGAGTTGAGAGAGTTTAGGCCTTAATCCGCACACGCTGGCCAAGTGCGGTTGGTGGATGTCACCGGTTTCCTCACGATGTTTCCTTGATATTGAGCAGTGTCGATGTAACAATTCACACAAAAGTGTGGGCACGTCTTCAAATCGAACCCGCAATTCTATATTTATAAGGCGAGGCCCGTACCGCTGCGCCACTATTGCTTAAATTCTTACCTAACTGTTATAGAAGATCTTTGAACAACCCACATTGATTAGATTCGTAACTAAATAACCACAGCAAAGGCTTCATATCAAACAGTTTGATGTAGTGATACGCAACAAGAGACCCGCATAGTATTAAAGTAACTAGGTATTCTATTGTACAGGTTTGCAGGTAATTTGTATTGAAGATCAAAGCACGTCTGTATTTGATTCTAATGTGTAGACAGAGGTGAATACCACTAATGTTTCTTCAGACATGTGCACTGACAAAATATCTACCTACAAGATTACAGCGCAGCGAGGCGATTAGTGGTAATGTGATTTTGGGGACTGAGTCGCCTTCTTCTGTGGGAGTGCACCTTTTATCTGAATCAGGTGACAATCAATTGGTAATTAAATACCTCCTATGGCAAGTCAGAATGGACAACGGCCCTCAGTTCTTGGTACCTCTGTTATCCTGATCAAGTGAAAGAATGGATTAGAAAAGAGAGGCCTATGTCCAGCTGTGGACAAGAATAGGCTAATGATGATGATGAAACTTAAATCTTCACAAAATATAATGCTAACTTTGTCGTAAGTAGATATTATAATGTCTCAACTAAACACCAGTGTTTATGTTAACCTAATTTTAAAACGCGACATTATTCAGTTGGAACTCACAGACGCAAGAGAGATATGTTCTGCGGAGATTTGTGACTTCATTCTATAGAGTTATGTGACGGCACTGACAGCTGTGTGCTGATGTGACAGGCACATGTTTGACTGCCTTAAGTGACTTACTATACGTTTCAAATGAGAATAGGACTGCACTCGCGGCTAACTTCATACCAAAAAGTAGCGTCAACAAAAAATATCAAACCACAGATAGTTTTATTATTTTATAATATAAGGAAAAGTGATTTATGTAGAAAACTTTACTTAGTTATGTAGTTACAGCTACTTACCTAAGTAAATTTACGCGCTAGGATGCCTCAAACAGCCACAAACACCAATACATATACAAGGATAAAAACATTAAAAACACATGTTTTAACTTATAACAGCGCTTTTTTTCGTCAGAAGTTAATATAATATGTTCGTACCTACATATTCGAATCCAAAAGTCCAATCTTACTTGAAAGACAATCCTTACTAATATTATAAATGCTAAAGTAACTTTGTCTCTCTGTCTGTGTTGCTTTCACGCCTAAACTACTGAACCGATTTGGATGAAATTCGGTATGGACATAGTTTGAGACCCGAGAAAGGACATATGATAGTTTTTATCCGACTGCACAAAAAGAAGGTAATGTTTTGGCGCGATAACCGACATACACGCGGGCGAAGCCGCTGTCGGAAAGCTAGTCTATTTATATAAAAGAAAGTCGCGTTAGTTGTTGCGCATTCCAACAAAGATTTGTTTCAGTGTCTGGTTGGTTGAGGGACTACCCTCCGTGCCTCGGAGAGCACGTTTAGGCGTCAGTTCCGGTTGTTATTTAACACATCTATGACAATCGATGGATGTAGTCAGAAGCCAATATAATCTGACACCTGGTCTAATCATCTCTGCTACTGGTTCCCTACGGGTTTCGAGGTCTGATGGCAGTCGCTCGTATAATTCTGGTAGCTAGCCGGATCAGGTTGGACTGGGAGCCGACCCCAATAGAAATGGGAAAAACGCAAGAGGAATGATGATGCTATTTTAGTGGCTTGCTGTCCTGTCTTACTATCCTGTCCTGTCTATTGTCTCGTGTAAAAAGCCCTTAAGGATATTGATTATTCTTTGTCAACAATAGAAGTAAGAATGTCTCAGTAAAATATATTACCCACTCAATGTGAAGCACGTTCTCAGACAAAAAGAAAATACCCAGGACTTAATATACCATTTTTCTAACCCTACAATATGTCTGCTTCTCAACATCTTGAGCTTAACATTCTGTTATAAGAACTTCAACTTTATGTACAAGGAATATAGTTGAATTTTACTTGTACACTAAAGTAAAGTTACTGAAGGTCTTACTGCCCGATTGATGTGTGGTAACTGCGTGTTACAGACTGCATTAAACACAAAATTATGGTGTCTTGTCGTTTTAGCTATGTCAAGTGAAGGTTGTGGCGAACACCGCCATTTTTATAAGTTAATCAGTTGATTTGAATCAATAAATTTGTGTTTCTACGATGTTTCTAAATTTCTTTAGTACCACGATCTCCCAAACAGCTAAATGCAAATAGTAAGGTATCATTAGATTTTTCTCAATAATAATAATATAGTGGGACATTCAACCACACAGTCATCTGAACCCTAACTAAGCAGAACTTGTACTATGGAAACCAGATAACTGGTAATATACTACATATAATACTTTTCTTTTGTAAATACATACTTAAATATAGATAATTACACCCAGACACAAGACAAACAGACATATTTAAACAAATGTTTGAATCGAACCCATAACCTGTGGCGTAAAAAGCAAGTATTTTACCGACCACGCCACCGGTCCGTCAATAACCCAAATGTTTATAAAATAACAATAATAATATAGTGGGACACTAACACACACGGCCATGGGCTAATTCACGAAATTATGTAAGTTCAGTTGCAGTAAAGTTTCAATCACAACAGCCCATTTCGTACTGTTGTAATTTTGACAAGTGCTGTCAGATTGCTACACAGGTGGTTAAAAAGTTAATTTGACTCCCTTAAGTAGATCATTAATAATTCCATAATAAACTGTGAAGTTATAGTGCGTGTGTAACGAAAGATCAAAAGGAGACTACATCATAGACTACTTTATTGCAGTTGTAGTCAAGCGCAAACGTATTTCAGAATAAGAAAAGAAGAAATTCTTTAACTTCAACTTTGATGGATATGACTTTAAGCCAACCGTTTAACTCGCGTATCACCTATCGCCAAGATTCTGACTCCTCAAGCTGCACAGACAGTGATGATGATTCAAGCGATATGGATATTAGTGCCGAATAGTCTTACATTATTTTTATCTGTGGTTAAATAGTTCTTTATGAGATTTAATTAAAGTTTTATAACTTTGTACCTGAGATGGCTATACGCGAGTTAAACGGTCGGTCTTTAAGAACAAAATTTACGGGGTTTTGGGATTTACATAAGATTGTCACGTGACATTTCGTATGTGAATGTCCATTACATACATTTCGTTCTTGTCGATCTTTCGATATCACTTAGCTATGTAAATTTTTCAAGGGTATGTAGTCCCTGAGATTAGGCGAGGCCCTTACCGCTGCGCCACCGCTGTTCCAAGTAAAGCTGTCACTAAAACTGGTTTAACATTAGAGCAGTAAAATAAAACGTATTATTAAAGTTTCCATCGTAAAAGTCTGTGTCTAACATGTCTACATAAATACTTCTGATTGGACATAGAAATGCAGTGCAGTTAACTATTTTAACTAAGTTTGCACATAAAATGGTAAAATATTTGGGTCAACTGTTTTATTGTAAGTCTGTGTTTGTGTTAAATAAATGTCTCGTGTGATGTTAAAAGGTTGAGAAATTTCTTGGTTACAAGTAGAACATTTTTGGAACGAAGTTCCTTATCGCGCGTTGTGAAAGGGGGCTAGACGGAAAAAATTCTTACGAAAAGTTATCACGACACTTTTTGCTATAGTAAGCTAAAGTAAGCTGTGCGGCGCGCGGCGTGCGCATGTTTCTCTGTCTGTCTGTCTGTCTGTCTTTACGAAAATTGAGCCTACTGATTAAGTTTATATTACATTATATTTATTAATAATAAAAAAAATATTATTATAACTTAAAAAAAATAAATTACTAATTTTAATTAAAATACCTTCACTAATTAATCTTAAGGAACTTCGTTCCATTCGGGTGTCCCTTGACACCTCTCAAGTTTTTATATTTAAGGCCCGGAATCTATGGACTCAAAAAAGAAGAATCAGAGTTACATTGTGGTAAACTTCCGATTAGGATCGCCTTGGGGCTCTGATTCTTGCTCTTTGGACATTTGTCTCGTACGCGACATGTATAAATAGGCGAATGTCGATTAAAAAGTAATAAAATCGACGTATTTTGATGTAGTTGCTGTACCATAGAATAAATAAATAAATAAATAATATAAATAAAGGCTTTATTGTCTCAAATTATAAATGTTCACAGGGTCTTATATCTAGTTACAAAGGTGACGTACAGTAGATATTGACGCTGTCTCCCAAACTAAGCGATTGCTTGTATTTTGGGTGGCAGTGTTCAGTCGTGCAAAGAGACTCGATTTAATATAGATAGGGCTTTTGGGAGTTGAGTCACCTTCATCCGCGAGAGTGTATCCTTTATCTGAATTGTGGTCCCCGGGTGGTACAAATCAGGTGACAACTAACTGGTAACTAATTTTACTGGTAATTAACTTGTGGTAGACTTCGACCGTGGTTAGTGACCACCCACCAGACAAAGCAGTTCCGCCAAGCGGCCTTGCCGTGTTCCGGTGGCTGGTGACACCATTTCAGAAGGTGGGATCGGAATTATTGCTCCTTTATAGTTTCTAATCATTTTCATTCCACTGCCACCTTCTCACCGAAAATTGCTCGTAATCACAATTTAATCGATGTATTGGGCAGGGGCGTCCCATCGTAGACTACATCATAGCTTAACATCAGGCCACTTGTAGTCAAGCGCAAGCCTATTTCAGAATTAAAAAAAAGATAGAATATGAATATATCCGGAAAGCTAATATCATAATATTAAATATACCTAACTATTCGAATATATATAAATTTAATTTTCGTACCTTTTCAATACTCATTTTTTATCCTATAGGCTTGCGCATGACCACAACTTGCCTGTGGTTAAACAATAATGAAGTCTACGATGGAATGTAGTCTGGCGCTGACCCAGTAAATACCGATACACTCGAGACTTAAGACAACCAGATTATAGCTATCGGGAAACAGAGATGCCGACAGCGAATTCTAAAACTTGGAAATTCGCACAATAAAAGTGGAAGCAAAGTGCATTATTGTTTCAAAATGATACATTTATGTTTTATACTTGTCCTAGTTTCTTAATAAGTTTCACGAATTATAATATGAATCAACACTCAGGACGCAGTCGTGATGTTGCGCGTTGCCAAATTACAGTGTGATGGAAATGTGCCTAATTCTAGAGAATACGGTGCGCAGGAGTTTTCTATTAGCAAATGCGGTTTAAGGGCAAGGACATGTTAAATATTATTTATATGTACTTTTGTTACTGTAAATTTAGACTGTCCGTTTTTTATTTAAATAAACTTTTTTATCGGTGCAGGAAACCGGCATGTTTAAGAACTAATCATTCGAGGACATGTGACATCCACCAACACGCGCTTGGCCAGCGTGTGTGGATTAAGACACAGAATCGAATAAAAAACACATGAAAAGAAAAACAAATGAAAACAGCTAAACAGAAAAAATAATATACTTAATCAAAACAAAGAGTAAGTGTGACCTATCAGTGTCAAACATGGACATTGCTCAGTAAACGCTGTGAGTGCCTACTAGAGGCGACTTTTCAGCAATGTCTATATTCCCACAGTGTGACGCCAGGCGCCAGGGTTGCCAAAAAAATGTAGGTACAATGATTATTTTTATAATACCTATATGTCGGCGCAACGATGACGTCACTCAATCGTCTGATTAGGAAACTAGGTCATAAGATCAATTTCTAAATTGTAATTCACTTTAAGTAAATATTTTATGTTAATGTAATGTTAATTATGCTAATCTACCAACTAATTAATTATTACAGTACTTGATGTGATTCTAGACTTTCTGCAGGAAGTCTGGAATCACTATTATCTGTGTAATGTGGTTAATTTTAAAAAACCTTTGAAATGCTTAGTTAGCATTATAATAAAATCCTTTATTTTATTTACAGATTTGTAGACAGTATTCTATTAATATCAAGTACCTACTTTTAGTTTTGAGTTTTAAAATTAACCACATCCGATTTACAAAAGATAGGCTTATAAAAACGGCAAATATTTTTATAAATCAAATCATTTTAAATGATTATTTATAGTGTTGTAATCTATAGCGTTCGTGGAGTAATTATTATTATGTTAAGTTTCTACAAAACCATGACTTCCGTAACTGAGCAAAATGGCGGCGAATGAGTGAGCGCCAACGCGAACACGTGACGCATTTGAACAAGTCGGTTTTGTAGATACTGGTAAAGATCGTTACGATTTACTTTTGCTCGAGCCACGGACTAGAGCGGACGAAGGAAGGAGATTGTGAAAGTTAAGTGCTTAGGGTTTATTACTAATTATTTTGTCATAATTATTTTTAAATAGGCGTTAATTATTATGAATACTTATTAAATGTCTAAGTTGTGTGGATAAATCAGGTGTTATCTTATTTCGTGTAGCTTAATAAATGTATTGTCTGGTTTGCAAATCTTTTATTCTTTATAAAATTAAATTGAGTTTTAGGCAGTTAGAAAATGAGTTGTAATGAAACGAATTGTGACATCAGCGAGGCTGATGTCACAATTCCTAATAATGATAATGCGGTTCCCCCGCTGTCATCGGAAGCGGGATGCTCGCCCACTTCTGCCGGGCGTCCTGGTACCTCTAGCTCCGTAAGTGAACACGTGGTTAACCTGGCCGGACAATCAATTTCGGGTAATTTACCTATAGAATTTTTTATGCAAATGATGCAAACCATGCAAAATATGTCTGACCGTTTATCTACACAACAAAACGACAAAATTAAAATAAGCGATATATTTCTGCCCTCTTTTGACCCGGAGAGTAATGTGAGCATTCGGGAATGGTGTAAACATGTCGATAAAGCGATCGATATTTATGACCTAAAAGATTACGAAATTCGCATGAAAGTAGGTAGTTTGCTAAAGGGGCGTGCCAAATTATGGGTAGATAACTGGATGGTTACAACAGGCTCGTGGCAGGAATTACGCGATAATCTTATATTAACATTCGAACCTGAGAACAGGTACTCGCGTGATATAGTCAGATTTCGTGAGCACTCTTACGACCAGACTAAAGACATTGCTGAATTCCTGTCACAGGCTTGGGTCTTGTGGAAGCGAGTAACTAAAGACAAACTAGGGAACACTGACGCCGTAGAAGCTGTAATCGGCTGTGTTAATGACGATAGGCTTAGGATCGAACTTATGAACGCACATGCAACATCGGTACCTGAGTTGATCTCGGTAGCATCGTCGATACGAACAAAACGCCCGCATACTAGTACGTATTCTTCGCAAGTACCTAATAAGCGAATTAGGCTAAATGAGTCACAAGCGTTTACTCAGTGCCGCATTTGTAAAAAAAATAATCACAATACTCGTGAGTGTCGCTTTAAAACTTTAGAGAATAATCAATCCACTAATAAAGACGTCATTCAAAATAAACCGGTTGATGCTTCAAACACAGCACTAAATAAACCAACTTGCACATTTTGTATGAAAACTGGTCATACTTATGATAAGTGTTTCAAGCGTGAACGATCTATTGTATCGAATGTTAACTGTATAGGTGATCTGAAAACAACGTCCATGCTCGTTAGGATCGGTGAATATTCGGTTCACGCAGTTTTCGATAGCGGTGCTGAATGTTCGGTTATGTCAGAATCGTTATCGTCCATGGCGTTAACTATTTAAGAGGTATCGGTCGTTTCCCGGTAATTTCGCTACTGAAATTAAAAACGGTTTGTAAAATTGACGACGTTAATGTTGAAATTAGTTTTTGTATAGTTCCCGATTCCGAAATGACTGCTAGTGTATTGATAGGTATGGATTTAATTGCTAACTCCTCTTTGAACGTTTTAGTCACGTTAGACGGTGCAAGGCTTATCCAAAAACAATCTATTCTGCACATAAAATCAAACAATGCGTTGTTTGACAAAATCGATTGCGATCTTACAAATGATAACGAGCTGGATCAACTACGCGTTTTATTAAATAAATATGAACACCTATTCATACGTGGTTTTCCTACAACTAGGGTGAATACCGGTGAATTAGAGATACGGTTGAAAAACCCCGATAAATATGTTGAACGTAGACCATATCGTCTTAGTCCCGTTGAACGTGAAAAGGTGAAAAGAATAATTGACGAGTTGCTTAAGCATAATATTATTCGCGAGAGCAAATCGCCGTATTCTAGTCCCATCATCCTCGTTAAAAAGAAGAACGGTGATGATAGGTTATGCGTTGACTACCGTGAATTAAATTCCAATACTTTAAGAGACCATTACCCACTACCACTAATATCTGATCAAATCGATCAATTGGCTAATGGTTTCTATTATAATTCATTTGATATGGCAGCGGGTTTTCACCAAATACGCATTTCTGAAAATTCCATTGAAAAGACCGCATTTGTCACCCCAGATGGATTATATGAATACTTGGCCATGCCGTTCGGTCTTAGCAATGCCTGCTCCGTATATCAAAGGTGTATAAATAGAGCGCTCCAACCATTGCTAGGCAGTGCGGGTATTGCCCAAGTTTACGTCGACGATGTTCTGAATAAATGTATTACTTTTGAGCAGGGACTGTCCGATATAGAAAGGATATTTATTGCCTTGCAAAATGCGGGTTTTTCTATTAATGTAGAGAAATCCTCGTTTTTCAAGAGATCAATAGAGTACTTAGGTAATATAATTTCCGATGGTAGAGTTAGCCCTAGTCCTCGCAAGGTGGAAGCACTCTTGAAGTCCCCCATACCTAATAGTGTAAGACAAGTGCGTCAATTTAACGGGTTAGCAGGCTATTTTCGTCGTTTCATTCCCAATTTTTCACGCTTAATGATTCCTATGTACGAACTCACAAAAAAGGGCGCAAAGTGGGAATGGAATGAACGGCACGAGGAAGCTCGGAATATCATTATTGAACGCTTGACGTCTTCGCCTGTGCTTATCTTATTTCAGGAAAATGCACCAACTGAATTGTACACCGACGCAAGTAGCTTAGGGTTCGGTGCTGTATTAATGCAGGTGATTGAGGGACGTCGTCACGCCGTGGCCTACATGAGTATGCGGACAACGGATGCAGAGAGCCGCTATCATTCATACGAACTTGAAACCCTGGCGGTGGTAAGAGCTATAAAGCATTTTAAACAATATCTATACGGCCGAAAGTTCAAAGTCATAACTGACTGCAACGCTCTCAAAGCATCTAAGCACAAAAAGGAACTACTTCCGAGAGTATATCGCTGGTGGGCGTTCCTTCAAAACTATGATTTTGAGGTCGAATACAGGAAAGGCGAACACATTCAACACGCAGATTTCTTTAGCCAAAATCCGGGCACTCTGCAGGTAAATATCATGACTCGAGATTTAGAGTGGTTATAAGTGGAGCAACACCGAGACAGCACACTTCGTCCCACTATTGATGCGTTATCACGTGGTGAGAGTGTGGAGAGCTACGTCTTGGAAAATGACACCCTTATGAAGGTATGTTCCGATCCCGTGTTTGGTCAGCAGAAAACTGTTGTCGTGCCTAAAGCTTTCCAGTGGAGTCTTATTAATACATACCATAGCTCCTTAAAACATCCAGGCTGGGAGAAAACGTTTCAGAAAATCAAGGACTCTTACTGGTTTGACAAAATGAGTACCTCTGTCAGAACTTTCGTCGATAATTGTGTCATATGTAGAACATCAAAAAGTGCATCTGGAGCTGTACAGGCACAACTTCACCCCATTCAAAAGCCCAAAGCTGCGTTTGAGGTAATACATATGGACATTACTGGAAAACTGGGAACAACGGTCAACCACGAATATGTCATCGTTACAGTAGACGCCTTTAGTAAGTACGTACTATTTCATTTTCATTTATTTCATTTCATTTATTTTTTTTTATTTATTCATTAAACAATATACATTGTGTCTGAATTAATACCTTTAAATTATTTAATTAACATATAAACAAGTTGTAAAATTATAATAATAAAGGTAACCCTGATTACATTAACAGTTATATAAACATATTAAATTCAATTTTATATTATCATAACAATTTTTAGATTATTGAAAATTAATACCATATTTAAAATTAATAATAATAATAATAAGTAATCAATTTAGATTCATTATTTGTCAAATATGTCATAATAATTCCATTATAAGTCATATATTGAATATAAACATCGTTCTAGTAAAAAGTGTTTTAGCCGAATTTTAAACAACTTTGTGTTATAGACAATGGATTTCAGGTCAGCTGGTAGTTTATTAAAGATTTCTATTGCTTGGTATTTTGTACAATGCTTGGCTATATTAAATCTAGGCACCATTTTATTTACTATAACTTTCCTTCTGGTGTTGTCCCTATGCTCCCTTTCTTTGATGGTTTCATACTCATGAATGTACTTTGAGAAATGAGTTAAAAGAGTTAGAATGTAGAGACTAGGTACAGTTAAAATTTCTAGATTTTTGAAATGTGGTCTACAAGATTCGTACTGAGGAATTCCAACAATAGTTCTTATTGCACGCTTTTGTAACAGAAAGGCTCTTTTACAGTTGTAGTCATAACTATTTCCCCAAAACATAATAGTGTACCTTAATCTGGACTCGACCAATCCATAATATACTACTTTTAAATGATCTATGTCAATTTCATCTCTCAAACTTCTAAGTGCATAACAGGCAGACGATAAATTTGATTCAATGGTAGCCAGCTCCTGTTTCCAGTTTAATAGAGAATCTATCTCAATACCAAGGAATTTCACTGAATTCACTAGACTTATCTTTTCACCTCTCAAATAAACATCTAAATCATCTTTATTACGGGAAGTAGTTTTAAATAGTAAAATGTTAGTTTTATTTGTATTGATGATTAAATTATTAGCAGTAAACCACTCGTCAAGATATTTTAAACAGTTATTTACATTAATTGTCAATTTGTTTATAGTAGGCGCGTCAATAACAACGTTTGTGTCATCTGCATAAACTACGAGCCTTCCTTCTGGTAAAGTTTTATGCATATAATTAAGTAAGTCATTTGTGAAAATTATATAAAGGATGGGGCCCAGTATTGATCCTTGAGGTACTCCTCGCGTTAAATTTACGGTTTTAGACTTAAATGTGTTTTCATGATTCTTATTGTCAATATTTTTTATTTCAACATACATTTTTCTGTTTTGAAGATATGATTGAAGGAGTTGTAAGCTTTTGCCTCTAATACCATAATACTCCAGTTTGATCAAGAGTAATTCATAATCAATTGTGTCAAATGCAGAACTTAGGTCAATAAATAGAGCCGCTACTTTCAATTTATCATTTAATTTGTTAACAACGTCATTCATTAGAATGTTTATTGCGTCAGAAGTACCAATGCCCTTTTGGTAACCAAATTGCCTAAGATTAAGTATTCGTTTTGAGTTCAGATGAACCATTAGTCTACTTTTTATTATTTTCTCAAACAGTTTAGATACAGTTGGCAACAAAGATATCGGCCGATAGTTTTTCACGTCGGTTTTACTGCCTTTTTTATGAATAGGCATTACTTTAGCCAATTTAAGTTGATCAGGAAAAACTGCTTCTTCTATACATTTATTAAAGAACGCAGAAAGTGGAGAAGCTAGTAAGTTAATTTATTTCATTACTATTTCATTACTCCAACAACAAAAATCCACAGAGTACCCTTGCAGCTTTAAAACGAACGGTGCACATATTTGGAACACCAATTCAAATTATCGTTGACGGTGGTCGAGAGTTCCTGGGCGAATTCAAGCAGTACTGTGACCAAATAGGTATAAACATACACGCAATTTCACCAGGAGTCAGCCGAGCTAACGGTCAAGTGGAACGGGTAGTAGGTACGCTCAAAAATGCCTTGGTTATGATAAATAACTATGAGACTGAAAACTGGCACGTAGCACTTGACAGTTTGCAGCTAGCACTCAACTGCACACCCCACAAAACAACCGGGGTAGCACCACTCACCCTACTCACTCGACGCAAACACTGTGTCCCACCTGAACTGGCTAATTTAGTTAATTTTGATGAAGAGACCCTCGACATGGAACAACTGGAACAAATTGTAAGCCAAAAGATGTTGACAGCCGGTGAACGAGAAAAACACAGGTTTGATAAAAATAAAGCCCGAATACGTGCTTTCCAAAGAGGTGATTATGTGTTAATAAAAAATAATCCTCGCAATCAAACGTGTTTAGATCTTAAATTTAGCGAACCTTACGAAGTGTGCAGGGTGCTAGACAATGACCGCTACCTAGTGAAGAAAGTAGTTGGCCGAGGGCGACCACGCAAGGTCGCTCATGACCAGCTACGCGCAGCACCAACACCCGGACAACAGGCGCCCGTGTCGGCGGTATCGACTCCAGAAGCTTCTCCACAGCCACAGCCCACAGACGATGCAGCCGCTGATCCGCTGCCTTCCACCTCACGACACCAAGAAGATTATGAAACCGCCACTTCAGAGAGTAGCTCCGACACTTCATAGGTGAGCAATGTTTGAGTTCTATTTTCTTTTTCATACAAAGTTACACATCTTTACAAACAATATTCGTTATCTACACCACTACCAAAGAAAACAATCCATTTTACAAATGTATTTTCAGAGCCCCTGTGTACCAAGGTCTATAAGACTAAGAGCACAGCATCGACCTTCCTTTTAATCCCATATCCCCTGTGTACCACGGCGTACAAGACCGCCCAGAGCACAGAACAACCCTATGTATAAAAAGCTCATTGAGAAGCCAAGAACAATAATAATTTTTAAAATAAGTTTTTATAAAATTACTACACTGTGTACCACGGCGTACAAGACCGCCCAGAGCACAGTGTCAATCTATAACTAAACAACCAAATAATTTTAAGAAAGACAATAACGTTGTGTACCACGGCGTACAAGACCGCCCAGAGCACAGCGTCTTATACTTCCTAATTGCTATCTTTACTTCAAAAACATTAATACTTAATAATTGTACACCCTAATTTTGCTATTCATAAATGAATCCATATGGTGTAATGACATGCTTGCCATTACACTTCGTATCCTAGCAAATGTAAGGCACTATATACAGATGCCTACCTCAAAACAAAAACTTTCTCTTGTTTCAGATAAAGGCTAGTGCAGAGCACGCACTGCCTATCAGTATGGCCGTGTCGGCGCAACGATGACGTCACTCAATCGTCTGATTAGGAAACTAGGTCATAAGATCAATTTCTAAATTGTAATTCACTTTAAGTAAATATTTTATGTTAATGTAATGTTAATTATGCTAATCTACCAACTAATTAATTATTACAGTACTTGATGTGATTCTAGACTTTCTGCAGGAAGTCTGGAATCACTATTATCTGTGTAATGTGGTTAATTTTGAAAAACCTTTGAAATGCTTAGTTAGCATTATAATAAAATCCTTTATTTTATTTACAGATTTGTAGACAGTATTCTATTAATATCAAGTACCTACTTTTAGTTTTGAGTTTTAAAATTAACCACATCCGATTTACAAAAGATAGGCTTATAAAAACGGCAAATATTTTTATAAATCAAATCATTTTAAATGATTATTTATAGTGTTGTAATCTATAGCGTTCGTGGAGTAATTATTATTATGTTAAGTTTCTACAAAACCATGACTTCCGTAACTGAGCAAAATGGCGGCGAATGAGTGAGCGCCAACGCGAACACGTGACGCGTTTGAACAAGTCGGTTTTGTAGATACTGGTAAAGATCGTTACGATTTACTTTTGCTCGAGCCACGGACTAGAGCGGACGAAGGAAGGAGATTGTGAAAGTTAAGTGCTTAGGGTTTATTACTAATTATTTTGTCATAATTATTTTTAAATAGGCGTTAATTATTATGAATACTTATTAAATGTCTAAGTTGTGTGGATAAATCAGGTGTTATCTTATTTCGTGTTGCTTAATAAATTGATTGTCTGGTTTGTAAATCTTTTATTCTTTATAAAATTAAATTGAGTTTTAGGCAGTTAGAAAATGAGTTGTAATGAAACGAATTGTGACATCAGCGAGGCTGATGTCACAATTCCTAATAATGATAATGCGGTTCCCCCGCTGTCATATACTTTTTTTGAATCATTTTTTTTTAAAGTGACTTTTACGCTCAGCGTATGTCAGTCCCATCGTATCCTAAACAATTATCTATCAACAAATATGGGCTAGGTATTTAAACAAAATCTATGCATCACAACATTCACAACTATAGGGCGACAGTTTAACTCGCGTATCGTCATCTGAGGTACTAAGTCATAAAACATTAATTAAATCTCTTAAAGAACTATTTAACTACAGATAAAAGTAATGTAAGACTATTCGTCACTAATATCCATATCGCTTGAATCATCATCATTGTCTGTTCAGCTTGTGGAGTCAGAATCTTGGCGATAGGTGATACGCGAGTTAAACGGTCGGCCTATAGCTGCTTCAGACAAAATTCTATGATACATGCATACATCAACTTTAAATTCAAGTCCTTTATTAATTTGTATAACTATATTTACCTCTGAAAAACATTAGTTAGAGTAGGTACTTATGGTACTAACACAGGCGAGTATAAACTGTTGAAATGTTAAGTGCGTGGGCAGCGGTCAGGTGGATGTGTGATACCAGACACTAAAACCTAGGTTGGGCACGATTTATGGATTTAGTGTTATGAGAATAATTGTTGCGCAGTTTCAGTGTGTCATTTACACCACAGTACATATATCTGAAGCAGTAAGGAAACTAAGAAGAAATCGTTTAAAACAGCACACTAACACAGCGCATCTATAAAATTATTAATAAAATTTGCATGATGAATTAAAAGTAACTACTTATTTTAAGTATGTTTTTTAATAGTTTTGTCTTAAATTTACGCGAATATCACACATTGAAATAAAACTACTTTTTAACGGATTTTATCGCGGTTTATTTTAAAATTTTAGATCCCGACATTTCAGAGTCTTTTCAGACTTCATGTTCACGGGTGGCCTGAGGTATTTGACGTCCAAAAATATTATTCACAATTATTACTGACTACCTTAAAACATTGTTATTAAAGTTAAGTTCCGATTTAAAACCGCGATAAAATCGGTTAAAAAGTAGTGTTATTTCAATGTTTGTTTTTTTATATACTCGTGTTTTTTTACCTTACTAAGCAGAGTCTGTACAGCTCTGCTTAGTTTGGGAACAGCCGTAGTCATGGCCGTGGGGTTTAATGCCCCATGATATTATATTAGTATAAAATCAGTTGTCAACGATTAAGCTAATAGTCCTTGCCTAATGGCCCTATGTAAAAAGTTAAAGTAGGCACTACATAGTTTACATAAAACGCTGAAAGTATAGGTATAGGAACTATACAAGTGTTATGTGTCAATCAAAATACGATGAGTACTTAGCTAGTGGCGGTGACGTCAAAAAAATACCACAACAAGTTTCCACCCGCGACTTCATCTATGCTTTTTTTTATTCCACACAAGTTCTGTTTACTGCCTGATCAATAGGCAAATACATCTGTTCGTTCCGTTTTTCGTTTTCGAAAAAATTCCAACACTTTTTACACGAGATATCTCTCCACTATGTGAAGTATTAAGTACTCTTTATTATAACAATATACTTAACACAAAAAATAACAATAAAATATAGCAGTAACTTTAATAACTATTATAGAAACAATATCAAATCTTTATATATATAATTCTTCTGTAAGTGTGTATGTCACTGAACTTCTCTCAAACGACTAAACCGATTTTGATGAATTTTTTTGTGTGTGTTCAAGGGGATCTGGGAATGGTTTAGATTCACAATTTTGCGCGGTACGAAGTTCGCTGGGGCAGCTAGTAAGATTATAAAATCAGAGCGCGTCGTCGTTGCGTGACGTAAGCCAGTACAAGATTAAAATGGAAAAAAATGGCGTTGCCTACAATACACATCAACACGGGAGCTTGAGGGGAAGTTACAGGAATAGCGGGCAGAGCATTCTAGGCGAGTCTCAACTAATCACATATACACACTTTACACATATAGTAGATGAAGAAAAATTCATCACAAACTGTCTAATGTTCACTGGCATTTGTACTCTCTTCCCGCTCCGCTCATCACTAACAGCTCACCCTCGCAGTATACCTCGCTAGGACGACATTCCTCGGTGACCGCAGGCACACGCTCTGCACAAATTAATCACAATTATGTGACATTGCAACTCAGCGCACTACTTTAGCTTATGTGAACATATTACGTTAAATACACTTTGGGTTTTTAGTATTCAAAGTGGTTTAGGGTAGTATTTAAGTAACATGCAAAAATTATTAAAAAAATCAAAAACCCAACTGCGTCAACATCTACCAACTTAATTGAATGGGGAGCTGATTTGGCGCGAAATATCCTATTTTTTGTACTAATAAGGCCACAGTTACGCTTAATCACCGGCATATAATGGTCATGCCTTACTAAATAAACATCTCTTTACCATAGGTGTCACTGACAGCCCTTTGTGCAGGGCGTGTATGGAGCAGGAAGAACAACGTGGTCACCTGCTGTCCAGGGGTGGCGAGATACAGAGCGGAACACCTCGGATCACCGAGATCGCTCTGGGAGGCCATCAGCAACATGAAGGGTCTGCTCGGATTTCTCCTGGAGCTGGGCTGGCATCGCTATTGCCAATTACGCAAAATAGGCGCATTTATAAGACGTGGAGTTGCGGAAAATTATCACGGTTAAGAAGAATCTAATGATACCTCAAACTAAGATGCGGTAAGCATTTTAGGCTCTAGAACGTGCCAAAGAAAACATATGTATAACACTACTTTTAACCCTCCTTCTGGCACAGTCGGGTAAAAAGTAGTGTTCTTTAGTGTCTCTTTAGTGTCCCACAGCTAGGTAAGAGTCTTTTCTCGATTACCTTAGAAGATAATTATGAGAGAGAAAAAGAGAGAGAAAAAAAAATGAAGAAAGTAAGAGAGTTTAGGATTTTTCTCACAAGTTATTGATAGTTAGTGTTACTCATAACATTGAATGTTTAGTTACAAGAAAGCCTCCCTTTTCAACCGACTTTAAGTAAAATGAGGTTGTCATTTTGGATGTTTGTACATTGTTAGAAACAGTAAGTATTGTTAAACTTTTAAGAGCATTGATTTAGAAATTGATATTACAAAGGTAATGAATGTAAAGAAATTGAGGTTAGGTACATTAGTAGTAAATAGTCTGATGTTTTCTCAATAGAATCTATGGTCAGCAAGTAACACCGGCTTAATAAGTAGCGAACAAAGTCATGTTATTGGCTAGTTTCAAATAAATCACATTTTCAAGATAACACCAATAGAGACAAGGACAATAGAACAGCGCTATGTTCTAACTGCAGTTACAGATTTGCGTTTAATAACAGCGTTTTTTAAACGTGTGTAAACGCGTACAAGCGCATTTAAGCAAAGAACTCCACAACGCAACGTAGTAATGCATTATGACATCTAGATAATATTAGTGTTGATTCGCCTTTCGCTTCTAACACTCGCCTTCATCGATTTCAGAGTTCATCCCGGAATAAGCCTTTGTATTCGCAGTCAGTGTTTTGTAGCGCGAAGTCAATGCGTGTAAGTGCGTGTGTCAAAACGTCTGTATTCGCGCAGAAACACAAGTCTGGAACCCCTCTAATACCGCTACTGTATTTCATTATTGAATCCCAACCATTTCGCCGACGCATTCATCCTTTATCTATGCCCTTTGACAACTGAAAAGGATTTATATCACCCAGTCTGAAGTAAATAACTTTTATCGACTGAGGTCATTTGAACATCACCCTGTGTACATATACCAAAGCACCTTGCTTACTTTGTTGTTAAAACTTTATAAATTATCCTCATCAGTTCTTTTAATCCACATACTGCTGAGTGAGTACGATGTTGCTGCACTTAATAATTCTCCTCCTAGCTGTATTTCAGCTTCGGAGATCGGTTCGACCTGACTTGCTACGCACGAGATATTATAATGGCCAGGATTGTGCACTAATACCGGTGCACTTTCCATTTTTATTATTTAATACCTATTCACTATCTTTCTACTATTTACTGTTAATTTATTTGGATTTTTTCGTTTGAGGGCTCAAGTGAAATCTAGTGCGTAGCAACCGATGCAAGGTTTGCGATAACCGCAATACTATGTATAAGGAAGTTTCATGCTTTGAAGAAAAGCATTTAGCAGACCTGGACAAAAGACCAAACCCAAAAAAGGCATCCTAAACCTTCAACAATGATGACTGCAATGACGAAGATCAGCTCTATTGTGCGTCCTGTGTGCGTACTTTTGAAAATGAAAATGAAAATGTGCTTTATTTTTTTTGAGACACGAGTCTTCATAAAAATAGTCGAATTTCTTTTCCTAATGTGCAGTAAATGACTGGCTACTACTGAGTACCTAATACTGCCAAAAACTCAGTAGGCTTTTTTCTTTTTTAAATGATGTACTTACATCTATTACATTTTGTTTGTTTGGTGTGTTGAATAAGAGCGACTTAATTCCAAGCGTATTATCTGTTAGATAGTCTGAAATTTTATAATAGGCTTTCTTACATTTTTCACCCCTGCCTACACCTTTGGGTAATATAGACGTGATGCTATGTAGCAACATCATTTTGTTCAAGCGCGGAATCTAGTGGTAACGAACACACAAATCGGGAGTTAGTTATACTAGCTTCCGCCCACGGCTTCGCCCGCGTAGTACTTACCTATTTGGATAAAAAGAAGCCTATGTCAATTTGGACCGTAAAATCTATGCCGAATTTCATTCAGTAGTTTTTGCGTGAAAGAATAACGAACATACATACATTCTTACAAACTTTCGCGCTTTCGCTGTCGTATATTAGTAGGATTATCAACTTTAAATGCCATAGTAAGTATTGTCTTAGATTTACGCGAATATCACACATTGAAATAAAACTACTTTTTAACGGATTTTATCGCGGTTAATTTTAGATTTTAGATCCCGATGTTTTAAAGTCTTTTCAGACTTCATGTTCACGGGTGGACTGAGGTATTTGACGTCCAAAAATATTAATCACAATTATTACTGACTACCTCCAAACATTGATATTTAAGTTGCGTTCTGATTTAACCAAACCGAGCTCACAGTGTCTTGAATTCTGTGTTGATTTTGCTTAGGTTTTGGTACAAGTAAATGGTTGGAATATACCACCAGCTTAGGACGGAGTGCTTAATTCGTCGGGATCTAAAATCTAAAATAAACCGCAACAAAATCCGTTAAAAAGTAGTTTTTTTTTCAATGTGCCATTGTAAGGTCTTAATATCCTATCCCTGTTTTCATATAAGCCAAGAACTTGGGACCACCTTACAGTTTTCGTTACACATATATCATACAGATACCATCAGAGCTCGAACAATGTTCCCTCAAATTGACTGTTATTGGCAGACATCTGATATCGATTGGACGGTGTACTTATATTTTGTGGTTAGTTGTTACCGCTTGGAGATACCTACCTATACTTAGTATATACTGATGTACTGATATAGAAAAAAAGTATAGTAAAAAACTAAAATATTATTAAAAAATAAATAATTAAAAATATTGCAAATAATAATAACGATAAGCGGTAACCGTCGGTTGGTGCCACATTACATTTAGAGCAAATTTGTCTAACGGGCATCTACGTGTTGGCTTCGGTCCCACGCACGCCTTCCAAAAGTCCGGAACTCCATAGTCCTAAGTATAATTGCTTATCATGAGGAAAGTTTTAGCTAAGCGCAATCCTATTTCGGAATAAAACAAAAGCGATTTCGCTTAAGACTGGCTCGGTATTAAAAACGTCTGATTTGGGTGGAGTTACATACTCTTTAAATTAATATTATTATTGCTACTACTTAGATAATATTGGTAAAGGTAAACATCGTATGGAAATCGGCTAGTAAAATAATAAATGTACTTAATGTATTAGTTTAACATTAAAATTTTCACGTTGGATTATTAAAATATATCATAACCTCTTTTGTATGATTTGACTTTTTAAAACGGATGTCATCATTTGTGGTCACAAATACTATTTGCTTATTTTTAAGTATGCCTTTGTATGTATGAATATTATGATATATGACAGACCGTTGCCGCGGTGGCGTGGTGGGTAAGATGCTTGCAATGAAAGTGTCTGTTTGTTTTGTGTCTGGGTGTAATTATCTTTAAAGTATGTATTTACAGAAGAAAAGTATTATATGTAGTATATTACCAGTTATCTGGTTTCCATAGTACAAGCTCTCCTTAATATGGGATCGATGGCCATGTGTGTTAACATCCCACTATTATTATTATTATTATCTTATAGGGGGACTAAGGCATAATTTTACTCCGAACATAATGTAGATAGAACCAGAATGTTAACAATGAAACGCGTTTTACTCTATAACTTAGGATAACCATAGATTTTCAATACATCTATTACTCTCATTGGCAAATAATTGTGAACTGAGTATCGAGTGTTAAACGATTTCATAAACAATCGCCTACGCCTTCATCTACAGCTTTATCATATTAAACAATGTTATTTTGGTATTTTATGTCTCTTTGTTAGTTTTCAACTTTGTTCTGATTTCCACTAATTATAAAAAAAAAATATCTAACATAATATTATAGGACAATAGATGGTCATACTATATGGCCTCCAAAATAAAAAACTTTTTATTTTAGGGGCTGTTTGTACCCCAACGATAAAAAATGAGTCTGCTTCACCGCTGAGTCACCTTTGTCCGCGGGTGTACACCTTTAATTGAATCCCCACAGTGGTCCCCGGGTGGTGCAAATCAGGTGAGGGTAAGTCGGAATTGTTGCACCTTTAAGGTTTCTAAACCTAAGGAAACAAATGATATTATGTAAACTTTTATTTTTAAATGATAATTAATCAAAATATGCATTTAATTTTTGACGTGATCAGAAGGCTGGTTCGATTCTCTGGTAAAGAATCAGTGTTGCCATCCAACGGGGTAATGCTGCTAGTCTTCTTGGTACGTTCCTGGACGGTAAGGATGCGGAAGAATTTTTTGACGCATTAGTTTAGGTTAGATATTAATTAATGTCATTTTAATTAATATATGACAATACTATGTCATTTTAATTCTTTATCTAAGTTAGTGTTTAGATTGTTATTCAGTTAGGTCATTTTTGTCTAATTTAATCTTGTAA
Source organism: Meganola albula (assembly GCA_936450015.1). NCBI lineage: Eukaryota > Metazoa > Arthropoda > Insecta > Lepidoptera > Nolidae > Meganola > Meganola albula. The sequence goes on along the minus strand of OW388159.1, from coordinate 3,603,228 downwards.
ATAAAATCTTATTTTTTTCTCGTAAATGGTCAGAAGGAGTTACTTACAAAATAGCTCTATGGTAAAGACAGAATTCCACTAAAACTCACATAATGAACCTCCTTGGCACAGATTCGCAAAAGTTTTATTGCAATAGTTTTAAAGCTCAACTATCATGAGAGAGCAAGTAAAACCGAGATCTCTGCTAGTGTAAAATAAGTGGAACATAGAATTATCTCGCAATATCCGTGTTTCAAACTATATTATATCATCCTATGGAGGGCGCTTGCAACCTGCGTGAAGGTTCGTGGTACACCGAGAAAAAAAGTTACTCTTCTATTTTTAAAAGTGGCAATGTTTTTTTACGTCACGCCTGGATTAATGGCGCGAAATAAGTAAACGTTTTGCTATGGTTATTTCACAAATGGTGTAATAAGTTGATCTGAAAAACATGCCTATCATGGTTTCCACTGCTAGGCCTGGTCTTATCGTTGCTTAAAATTGAAAGCAAATGTTAAGATTTATAATGGTCAGTTATCGGAATCAGCTCGAGTCACCATCGTTACCATCATCATATTGAAGTTTTGGACCACACGGCTAGGCATCTTCTCATGTTATTCTTGCCAGCCATCTTGAAATGAAATGAAAATAATATGCTTTATTTTTTTGAGACGCGAGTCTACATAAAAATAGCCCAATTTCTTTTCCCGCCGTGCAATGAATGACCGGCAACTACTGAGAAACACTGCCAAAAAACTCAGTAGGTTTTGCCTTGCTTAGATCATTACTCCATCTGTTCTGAGGCTGAGGTGGCTCGAGTAGGTCTCCTTAGACGACATTACCTGTACGCTTGGTCCAAGATTCTTAGACTCCTCTTATTATCAAGACAGTTCAGTTATTCTTAGACTTGATCTGGTTTCAAATCATGAGGCTCTGCCTCACTCCGCTGTCGATCTAGGTGATTTTAGTAAAAAAAAATGGAATATTTATGTCAAATTCACATTTATTGCTCAATATTTCACAAATTGCTTAAACGTTTCTAAGTTTAAATTGCGAAAAAACGCATTTACAAACTTACAAAACTCAATATTTAAATGAAAATACATTCGACAGTTTTTCGTATCTATTTGACACAATATTTCAATTTTTATATTGTTTTTTGACACCGTAATGAAACAGTTAGTTCCAGTTTATATTATTTATATTAAATAGAAAATTGCATTTCTCAATTTGTTATAAGTAAATACGTAAATAAGCAGTATCATGTTTCAAATAATATTGGTCAAGTTCTTGCGATAGATTATTGAAATTAACTAGTTTTATTTATTTACAAGAAAATTTTTAATGTTTGTTACTGTATTAGTAATCATAAGCGTTTATAGATATCTAACTAAATTATAAACAGGTTACTTTAGTAATTTTAACCGAATATAGAACTATAATAAAACCATTATCATCAACCTGCCGATATCCATCGCTCGATATAGGCCTTCTCTTTAGAAAAACCGTAAAAATATTGCTGCCATCAGTCCACCTCATGTTGGGTAGCTGGTTTATGTATTTAGGGTTTTTAAATTAATAACACACACCGTATCATTTCGTCTGTACCTTTTTTAACTCGAGATTCAGCAACACCACCTGTTCGATAGCCTAGCAGTCTTCAGGCGCGTGTTTAGGGAGAGTAGGGAGCGATACCACGTGTCCTTCCTAGTTCTCATCGGTAGGGTTGAGGAAGTACCTATGTGTACTTAATGTATGGAACCTATGTACAAGTTTGACCTACAATAAACGTCACATAGTTCAAGGGGCCTTTCATTCAGCCATACACCAACCTTTATAGAACTATTTTTTTATATTGCTTTTCATAAGTAATTAATTGTTACGATATTGATTGGCTCCTTGATGTTATTTATTTATTTATTTGTTGGTAATATATTCAGGATTAAAAACAATTCAATTCTTTAGCTCTTTTCTCTCGGTTTTATCATCATCATCATTGGCATTTGAGAGGGCTATATATAGCAGTCCACTGCTGTACATAGCCCTCTCCCAATAAGCGCCATTTCCCCTGTCTTCGGTTGTCGCTTCAGCTACTGCTGGTTATCTTTCTTAGATCATTACTGGAAGTCTTACACTACGATTGCTGAAACATGGTCACCAATTAAGAATTCGCTTACCCCAGCGATTATTAGTTCTTCGACAGATAAGGCGAGCCCATTGCTATTTCAACTTACTAATCCTTCGGACTAAAGTTATCGATATGCTGTATCAATATTTCCTTTGTCGGATAAACGTTCTTCTCTCAGTGTACCACAAACTGAATAAACAATACGTGTATAATATAATATTAGCTTGATAACAATACACACCTCTGGGCTACAGATTGCTTTGAAAGTGGATTTCATTAGAACATACGGTAGAGGTGCAGTTACTTGTGATATTAAATTATATAGGCTAAAAGGTTATTTACGTCATCCTTATCCTTTTGTTCTACTAATGTTATACACGCGAGTTTGTGTGGATAGATGTGTGGATGTTTGTTGTTCTTTAACGCAAACACTACTTCAAGACTACGGATCATTGGTGATGAAGATGTCTGTTTGTCGAGACAAAGAGACATGTTCATCACCGCTGCTAATTATACTCAAAGTCGAGAGTCTGGGTGTACTTATCTATTTAAGTGTCGGTATATTTAATATATCACTTCAACTCTTTTTAGTGTCCCACTGCTGGGCACGGGTCTTCTCTCAACTATCTTATAAATTGAGGGAGTTTAAACCTTAATCCACACACGGTGGCCAATTGCGGGTTGGTGGATGTCACATGTCCTCGAATAATTAGTTCTTAGACATGTCTTAAACATGTGCATAGTATATACCAGTTATCTGATTTTCATAACTCAAACTTTGCTTAGTTTGGGACCAGATGACTGTGTCTTAATTTCCTAGAATTATTATTTTTATTCACGAAATATTTGTGAATATGTAATGAACTGAAAATACTTATGTTTAATTTTTTTTGAGACGCGAGTCTCTATATAATAATCAAATTTCTTTTCCAACCCTGCAGTGTATGACTGGCAACTACTGAGAAACACTGATAAAAATCTCAGTAGGAATATTAAAATTTTCATTGTTAAATGAAGTATGTACTTTAAAAAAGTTGTTAAAAGAAGTTATAGCAAAATCAATTTTATTTATATTAATACACCAATTGCATTATCACCTCTATTACTAAAACCATAAGGTTTTTATTTGTTAGCAAATATGTAATAATAACAACTTTTGGAATATAATTTGGAATGAATTCTTCCGCGGAAAGCAAATTCTATGTCTAATCCCTTAAGATTGAAAATTAAATGGTTTTAATTTGAAAGGTGTAAAATTATGTTTGTAATTGTGGTACACGTTCCTGTGACGTGTATATTTATCGGCGCCGGCGCAGCGCGTCCAAACACGGGCACTTCGCGCGAATGTGACCTAGATGTTACAAGTGCGGGCTAACTACGACGAATATTTACCTTAAAAAAAATATTACTAGGTACGAGTACGAGTAGGTATGAGATTTCCGTACAAAGAGAGGACAGGTACTATGGAAACCAGATAACTAGTAACATACCATATAGTTTTAAAGTCTTTCGTAAATACATACTTAAAAACAGATTACACCCAGACTCAGTACAAACAGACGTGTTCATCATCTTTCACCTGGGTGGGAAAGATCCTACGACCTGTGCCCTGAAAAGAAAGTATCTTACCGACCACACCACACCGGTCCGTCAAATTGAAGGTATAGTATTTAGCCTGTGTACAAGATTCGTCCCACACGAGCCGCACTCTAGCTATTGGCGATCACGAGCCCTGTGTTCGCTTATTAACGCTACAGGGGCGATATATCACGCCTTCATAAGGACGTCGCCTCACATACACACAATGTGCCATAGAACTGACCGCACAGAATATAATAGAATAGGCTATAAATTACAGATAAAATATTTCAAAAATAAAAATTAATTAAATTCGAATTTTAAAAATCCGTCTCTAATTACGAACGACGATTTAATGCCCAAAGAAAAAAAAAACTTAAACAAATAATCTCTAATAATATTATAAATGCGAAAGTAACTCTGTCTGTCTGTCACGCTTTCCCGCTTAAACTACTGAACCGATTTGCATGAAATTGGGTATGGAGGTAGTTTGGAGACCCGAGAAAGGACATAGGATAGTTTTTATCCGACTGCGCTAAAAGAAGATAATGTTTTGGCGCGATAACGGACATACACGCGGGCGAAGCCGCTGTCGGAAAGCTAGTCTATTTATATAAAAGAAAGTCGTGTTAGTTACACCATTTATAACTCAAGAACTCTCTTTTTACTCTATACTGTCTCCCGTTTTGCCTTTTTCAAAAAGATAAAGTTAGATTGTACAGTACCCGCAAAATCTGATGTAAAGCAATGATGTAGTCTACAATGGGACGTGCCAGCCTAATGTACCGATTCACTAGTGATTACGAATGACTTTCGGTGAGAAGGTCGCAGTGAATTAAGGCTTCTTAAGGTTGAAACCATAAAGGAGCAACAATTTCGACCCACCCTCATATATGGTGTCACCAGACATCGCACCGGAACACGGCAAGGCCGCTTGGAGATGCGGCTTTGTTTGATGGGTGGTCACTAACCACGGCCGAAGTCTACCACCAGTTAATTACCAGTAAACATAATTACCAGTGTTGGCAACATTGCATGACGTTGGCGGCGCGAGAGTAGCGTCTGCCAATATGACGAGCGAGATCGACTAACACTTGCTCATTCATTCAGAACGGAGTGACTGATTGGCTCTTATGGTTGCTTTGAGGCATTCTTTGGAGAAAGCGCGCGACACATTGTAGTCGGAATTGATATTGGATTTATAGGCGGTTGAAATAATTTATAGAACAATCATATAGATACTTAATGTGCAGGTTTTAGGTCATAACAGATATTTAAGTTAACACCAGTAGATTATAAGTTCGCTGTGTGTATCTGTGTACAATTTTGTGTCTCTGTAGTGCGTAAATGAGTAGACTAAAATAGGTGCGTTTTCTTATTAAAACTGAAGTAATTGAGATGGTTTTTGTTTGGTTCCAAGGGGTTGTTAGAGGTTGTTAAAATTTAAATCTCTTTTATTATTTTTAACCATTTAATAGTCTATTCTATGAACTGTAGGTTCTATAAAATGTTAGAATAGTATCGCAAGTAGGAAGTGATTTATTTAGAACGAACGCCGGCTATATATCTGAGATCGTGAGGCGTCGCGTACAACGCTATGCTGACCATTTACAGGTTGATTTTGTTGCACACTTTATTATAATGACTATATGTGATATATCACTTCATTTTAACCCTTTTTTGGGTCCCATAGCTGGGCACGGGTCTTCTCTCAAATATCTTACGAGTTGAGAGAGTTCGTCGCGGTGGTGGCAGTGGAATGAAGCTCTATATGGCTAGGAACCTTAAAGGAGTAACAATTTCAACCCACCATCTTAAATAGTGGCACCAGACATCGCATCGGAACACGGCAAGGTCGCTTGGTGGTGAGGATTTGTCTGATGGGTGGTCACTAACCACGACCGAAGCCTACCACCAGTTAATTACAAGTAAACTTAATTACCAGTTGATTGTCACCTGATATTCACTACCCGGGGGCCACGTGTAGGGATTCAGACAAAAGGTGCACTCCCACGGACGAAGGTGACTCATTTCTATTGGGTTTAGCTCCCTGTCTACTAAACTTTGATTACCCTTTAGTTAAGAAGACAAACAGACATATTTAAAAAAATGTTTGTCTCGGGTGGGAATCGAACCCACGACCTGCGGCGTGAAAAGCAAGTATCTTACCGACCACGCCACCCCTCCAGCCATGAGTTGCGTAGCTTAAGTATAATAATATTTTGCGCAGATATTGATAAAGTACCTTATATTCTCGTCTTCAAGTGGCAGGTATTTTAATAGGAGCTTGGCTGGTCACGTCAGCGGCAGGGTTGGCACGAGTCGCCCGAAATCCTTACTGATATTATAAATGCGAAAGTAACTCTGTCTGTCTGTGTGTTGCTTTCACGCCTAATCTACTTAACCGATTTGGATGAAATGGGGTATGGAGGTAGTTTGAGACCAGAGAAAGGACATAGGATAGTTTTTATCTGACTGCGCAAAAAGAAGGTAATGTTTTGGTGCGATAACCGACATACACGCGGGCGCAGCCGCTGTCGGAAAGCTCGTGATACTTAAGGTTTAAACTGCCCCAGTGTTTGAGTATTTTCATGAGTATATTGTATTGCCATATTAACTACCCACAAAGGGGTACCTACATCTGAAGGACGTCGCCTTAGGCCGGCTTTTTTATATTCTTAGACAGGCTGGCGCTTGACTACAACTTGCCTGATGTTAAGCAATGATGTAGTCTACGATGGTACGCGCCAGCTCAGTATACCGATTCACTCGTGATTACGAATGATCATCGGTGAAAAGGTGGCAGTGGTATGAGCCTCCTTAATGTTAGAAACCTTAAAGGAGCAACAATTCCGACCCACCCTTTGCACGGTGTCACCAGACATCACACCGGAACACGGCAAGGCCGCTTGGCGGTGCGGCTTTGTCTGGTAGGTGGCCCCTGACCACGGCTGAAGCCACCACCAGACGATTTGTCACCTGATTTGCACCAACCGGGGACCACGTGTGGGGATTCAATTAAAGGTGTACACCCACGGACGAAGGTGACTCAGCCCCCAAACTCGGCTACAACTGAACTAGTTTACTTAGAGGCGAGGGACCTCAGGATGAGTCGAGCAGATTTTTCTAATATTCTTAGAGAATCTTAAACAGCTCGAAGTTTGGAATTGTGCCCGATGAACGGCAGTAGGCTCGCCTTCTATAGACTTAGACATAGATATCCGGTGAAAAGTGGGTAATATTGACCTCTGCCTACACTCCCGGGTAATACAGAGGTGATTTTATGTTATGATAAAATCATAAACAGTAATAGTTGTAGTCAGTTCTTTTATAACAATAAACATATTTAATTTTGGGCCTGTTTTCTAGACAGCCCTAAAATAGAGGCCATACTGCGCTCGCGCACTGGTTATTGAACCTTACGGTAAACGTATTAATTAAATTCGTGATTGTTTAATAACTTCTTGTGGGGTTGTAGAGTGACGTGAAATAGAAAATCGCGTGTGGCTGTGTTTAGTAGGTAGGTAATCAGATTTGGTAATTACTCCTTTTGTTTACATAGGTAACTTCTGCCTTATACAATAAAACATGAATCAGAATGGCCATTCAACGTGGCAATGCTGCCAGCCTTCAGCTGACGTATACACACTTACACACTTCAACCCTTTAATGTCCCACTGTTGGGCACGGGTCTTCTCTCAATTATCTTACGAGTTGAGAAAGTTTAGGCCTTAATGCACACACGCTGGCCAACTGCGGGTTGGTGGATGTCACATGTCCTCGAATGATCAGGTCTTAGACATGTCGGTTTCTTCATGATGTTTTCCTTCTCCGATATTGAACAGCGGAGATGAAACAATTCACACAAACATATGTGGGCACGATCAGGATACGAACCCGCAACCTTATTTTTCTGAGGCGAAGCCGTATCTCTGTACCACCGCTGCTCTTGCTGACGTATAACAAGTGTTTAAAGCCTCGATTCGGAGGAATTCTATGACGTTCTATCTAGTTTTTAAGTTAGAATTTAATAATATTGTCTTAGATTTACGCGAATATTACACAATGAAATAAAACTACTTTTTAACGGATTTTATCGCGGTTTATTTTATATTTTAGATCCCGACGTTTCAAAGTCTTTTCAGACTTCACTTTTTCCACCCGTGAACATGAAGTCTGAAAAGACTTTGAAACGTCGGGATCTAAAATCTTTAATAAACCGCTATAAAATCCGTTAAAAAGTAGTTTTATTTCAATATTAGAATTTAATTTTATCTAGGTAGGTTAAACTTATTTAAATTGAAAAAAAAAAGAACGAAGATGTTATAATATGGATCATTTACGCGAATATCACACATTTATTTTCACTAGCTGTCTGACTGACTGTCACTGACTTTGAAACGTCGGGATCTAAAATCTAAAATATACCGCTATAAGATCCGTTAAAAAGTATTTTTATTTCAAGAATCAGCATTGCCATTCAATGAGGCAATATGTGTGTTTATCCCTACTAATATTATAAATGCGAAAGTAACTCTGTCTGTCTATCTGACTGAACCGAATTGGATGAAATTGGGTATAGAGGTAGTTTAAGACCCGAGAAAGGACATAGGATAGTTTTTATCCGACTGCGCAAAAAGAAGGTAATGTTTTGGCGCGATAACCGACATACACGCGGGCGAAGCCGCTGTCGGAAAGCTAGTAGTTTATAAAACACACTGAGCGCAAACAACTCAATTTTGATTATAAAATTGTGAATGCTCATCCATTCACAATTAGATAATTATCTTTACAACACTGGACGGAAAGAGTCTAGACCCAACGACAGGTAATCCTATTGTAGAGTCTAGGGATGCTGTGACTTACTGTACTACATAATAATATATATTAAGCACAGTTTTTTAATTTTTTTCATTCTTTTTTCATGATCAATATTTGGTTAAAGTAATTATTATAATATCCTGGAATGAATTTCTAGCAAGAAATAAATTTCTAGCTTTCTTCTTTATTAATCCTAATAGGCCTTTATAGCACCGGTGGCGCAGCGGTACGAGCCTCGCCTTAGAAATAAAAGGTTGGGAGTTGTTTTCCAGTCGTACCCACACATCTTTGTGTGAATTGTTACATCGCCGCTGCTCAATAACGGTGAAGGAAAACATCGTGAGGAAACCGGCACGTCTTAGAACTATTGTTCGCACTTAGCTAGCGTGTGTGGATTAAGGCCTAAACTCTCTAAACTCGTGAAATAGTTTTTTTTTTATCCTGATATAGGCCTGCGCTTGACTACAACTTGCCTGATGTGAAGCAATGATGCAGTCCACGATAGGACGCGCCTGGCGACTATGCCGATTCATTCGTGGTTACGAAGGAATTTCGGTGAGAAGGTGGCAGTGGAATGAAGCTCCATATGGTTAGAAACCATAAAGGAGCAACAATTCCAACCCACCCTCTTAAATGGTGTCACCAAACATCGCACCGGAACACGCCAAGGCCGCTTGGCGATGCGACTTTGTCTGGTGGGTGGTCACTAACCACGGCCGAAGCCTACCACCAGTTAATTACAAGTAAACTTAATTACCGATTGATTGTCACCTGATTTGCACCACCCAGGGACCACGTGTGGGGGTTCAGATAAAAGGTGCACTCCCACGGACGAAGGTGACTCAGCCCCCTCAGATAGTTGAAAGAATACCCGTATTCAGCTGTAGGACACTAAAAAGGGTTGAAGTGGAATAGGTTTGCACTTCTTCTATCACACAGTTTATTAAACACAGTGTCTATGTACGTTGTCTTTTGTCATGCTGTGTACACATGCTTTGGAATACCGTTTTGGACTAAACCTTTGTAACACGCTCTTTTGTATTTATAATTGGACTGTATTCTGTTTTGTGTGCCAAATAAATAAATAAATAAATCTACTCATAGCAAATAAGAAAATTATGTGGCGAGGGTAATTAAATTAGTCATTGCTAGGTTTTTTTTAAAATATTTTTTAGAAATACACATGTTATAGAAATATAACAGCAATACAGTTAAGATAAATGTAATTCCCCTTAATTTTCCTATTAATATCTTGTTTCCTGTTACCATCGATGTATAATGTTTTACCTCAAAATAATCCCTTCATCGGTACGCAATATATCGGTCGCGATAGGAACCACCCATCTGAGGACCTACTCTGATACAATTCGATACGATACGACAGAGTTTCGTAAATAATTTTGTGTTCGTCCTTAGAAAATTTAATACGGAACTGATATTGCGCGAGGTACATGAACAGTTTGCATGTAGGAACTGTTCATGTTATGTGTTTGTGTGTGGCTTTTATTTAAGTGTGCATTTGTAAACTCGCTTCAACTTTGACATGTGTGCTGTACGTGGTTACCTTGCCTCCCCAAAATTTGCAAAAACTGATGACTGAAAAGATTATACCTCTAATTATCAATTATCAATAATTATAAAAAACTTCTATCGAATTGTTTTAAAGAGGTATTTTTTATGACTTTAAAGTTTTTCTAAGAAGAAAAAATTAAATATTTTTAATCAAGCCAAATTTCGTTCAAGACTGATTTTTATAAAACTTAATTCGGAAATTCCTGAATATCGTATCGAATAGCTCGTGGGTAGCTAAAAAACTCACACACACATAGCTAAGTAATAATGTCTTTTGCTTGACCCGAGAATCGTACTCGAGACCTCAGGGTTATTAAACGAATACTTTTGACACTGATGGGTCGCACTGAATATATATTTTTTATATTCTAGTTGGTTTTTTTTACGTGTTGTATTATTTATTATTTGACTGTGGATGTGCTGCTTGTGTCAAATAAATATATTTTCTAAGACAACAGCAAAGGCACCACTCCTACAGTCACGGCAATCGCAATCAGGCTTACCATTGTAATCATTTCCATTTGTTACCGTGTCACCTATCATAAGACAAATTTTCGTATCGAATCATCGAAAAGTAGTTCAAAGTAGATCTTTAAAGTTTCTCACGTATTAACAGGCGTGTCTGCAGCGGTCAATAATTACAGCTAAGATATCCGTTATAGTTAATACGCAATTAACTTGCCACATGTTGTGTTATACTTTGTTATTTTGATGTGTAATTAAAAGTTAAGCTACCTGTTTTGATCGAGTTACTGTTCAGGATATCGACACAAAGTAGTAAGTAGAAATAGGTATCATCATCAAACTGTTATAATAATAATAAGCCCGTAGAGCAGCTTGTGGCGAGCTGTTATGGCGTAGCGACCATACGGACTCGAGTGCTCCAGGGAGAAGGTCCTGTCCCTCACCTCCGGCTTGTCTTTACTGGCTGGCTGGAGTGAACCCTAACGGGGGACAGATCTCCCACCTCTTGCTTGGCTTCATTGGCCGGCTTGAGTGGAGTCGTTAGAGCAGAGATGCTCGGAGGAGGAAGTGGCCCGTAAGTGGCTAGTGGGCACGTGATGATGGACCCTTAGGGAGCCAATGATCGGGTAGAATGCCGTGGGACACCGCTCTACTCCTCTAGCCCCTCAGAATATGTTGCCCCTTGTCGCTTCTTTTAGCGGCCATACGGGGGCCCATTTATTGAGTGGGCGAGTCACCCGAGTTTTATCCGTGTTAATTTGCATTGGTCAGGCAGGGGCCATAGTCCATCCATAGTCCTAGTTACCTAATCCATTAGCACCCACCATCATAACCTAGATTTTAGTTCCTATATTCTGCAATAGTTCTGCTCTAACCGGGGATTGTCCTTGGGTGTACCTATATGGTGCGAACAGGGATAATCGTCGGTTGGTGCCACATTACATTTAGAGCAAAATGGTCTAACGGGCCTCTACGTGTTGGCTTTGGCCCCACGCACGCCTTTTAAAAGTCCGGAGCTCCATAGCTCCGAGATAAAAAAAAAGACAAACATAATAATAATAATTCTTTATTTGCTTTAAGCGTTGTACATAAAGAGGTCTTAAAACTAGTCCATGTTTCAAACACTTAGTCAAGAAATTAGACATGCAAATATGATAATTAATGTCATAGAAATAATATGTTATAATTAATCACCAATAATAATTCGTAATCACGAGTGAATCGGTATACTGGGTTGGAGCGTTCCATCGTACTACATCATTACTTAAAATCAGGGAAGTTGTAATCAAGCGCCAGCCTATCGAAGAATAAAAAATATATATGTATTTATCACTAGCTTCCGCCCACGGCTTCGCCCGTATGGTACTTCTTGGGATACAAAGTAGCCTATGTATTAATCTAGACTTAATAATCCATTTCTGTGCCAATCATCATTTTCAATTTCATCCAAATCTATTTAGTAGTTTTTGTGTGAAAGAGTAACAAACATCCATACGTTCTTAGGAACTTAAAAGACTTATTAAAATTAAGATTATGGGCAATTAACGCGTTTAACTTTATTTTGGCATTACGTTTCGACATGGGTTTAACCGGTCGTGGTAACAAGACTTATCCAGCGGCAGAGTTTAATAAGTTTGGACGTCGAATACCTCAGTCCACCCGTGATCATAAAGTCATAAAAGACTTTGAAACGCCGGGATCTAAAATCTAACAAATACCGCGATAAATTCCGATTTAAAGTAGTTTTATTTCAATGTGTGATATTCGCGTAAATCTAAGAAAATACTATGTAAAGTTTTATCTATAGATCACAATAAAGCAAGGCGTTCACTGTATGCTCACAAAAAGCGGTTAACTCAAAACAATCGATATAGCAGATTTATGTGGCCAGTATTACACGTTCCGCTTGCCCCCGGGGCATGGTATGGCGCGAGTGAGTTGTTGCCGATTCAGTAGTGTGCTCTATGCTTAATGAGACCAGATTACTCTAAGTGTCTACTGTGTAACGGTTGTTGTAATTGTGGTACAAAGATATACCATTACTACCCGTGCGCAGTAAGTTGAGACCTGGGGCCGGTGACGTCACAGGCATAGTTGTACGATGCACAAAAAAAAATCACAACAAATTTCCACCCGTGACTTCGTCTCTGTTTTTTTTTAATGAGCGAGTGTTGTAGTTCTCTCACTCACCCCTAGGTTTCAACTTATTGCGTACGGGTAGTAAGACAAAAATTTAAATTGTATTAATGTGACAAGTACTATGTTTAAGATGTTTAAGTTCTCATGTAAGTGGTTTTGTCTTTTTTGAGAACAAAATAAAATTCTTTACAGTAAATGAATAAAACATTCCCTTCTTACCTATCAATTCATATCTATTTTGAAACCAAAGGGACTAAATAAAATTAATGTCAAGAACAGAACCGAACCCCGCAAATAAAGTATTAATACCTACGTCACTCATCACGTGAACCTCATCGTGACAATGACGTCACGCGTGACACGTGACACACCATCCATCACGCCACATGACAACAGCAAAACCAAATTACTTAAAACACTCTACTTAAACTTTGTCTCGATCATCATAAAGTTGAAATTGCTTTAACCAAGTGACATTCTATTAAATGGTTACCTCTATGTTGCCAATTTACAAATGCAGTCGTTTTTTATTTTCCGCTAAGAATTTTAGTTCGAATTTGGATTTTTAAAACCGGAAATTTAAATTTGTTTTTTAGAACGCAGATTTTTTCGTCACATAAGTACAGGGAGTAACTGAAACGTAAAATTGCGATATAACTTTATTTTTCGGGACGAGATTGACGACTTAAGTAGGTGAGTGATATATTCGGCGGTTGATATGCGTTTATCTGGTTACGGTTAACGATTTGTGAATTACGGTCGTGCCGAAATATGCCGTGCGTATTTTATTGGACGAGGTGTAAATTGTTAGCAAAATAATGTCGTTATTATATTGTACTTCACTACTATTATGACTACTATTTATTAATTTTTTTTACTAATATTATAAATGCGAAAGTAATTCTGTCTGTCTATAAGTCGCTACAACGCCAAAACTAAAGAAAACATTTGGTTGAAATTTGATAAGGAGATAGTTAGAGACTTCGTGAAGAAAATTTGATAATTTTCATCCGACTGCGAAACAATATGTTTGCGTGAGAGTAATTTATTGGTTCAGCTTAGTACGAATAATCAAAGTATCATGAACCTGTCAAGATAATAAATTAAGTATAGAAATCACTACTTTCAATTCATTTTTTTATTTTAAGCAATTTGTATTCTTATTATCGAACATTTCCACAAGTTCTTTCGTTCTTTTTATCTACTTCTTTATTTTGTTTTGACGATCTTGTACTAGAGGTACCTTCCTACTGACTTTTGAGACCCGTGAAAACAAATCACACTGATTTAATACTGCCACGAAGGCTCATGTTTTAGAAATTTATCGCGAACTCGACATATATAAGTCGAAACAAATTACGAATGTCGATTGAAAATTAATGAAATTAATTTATGATGTTAATTGCTGTAAACTATCTACTGAAAAAGAGAAATTCTGAGAATACAAAAATTAATTATCAAATGGCAGTTGCTAGTTTTTCACAAATAATAAATATATAAGCGCGAAATCGGGTGGTCCAAGATGTTCTCGGACAAGACAACTCATTCTTTTAGAACTCAAGATGTAATGTAACTGGGGAAAATACCTAGCAACTTAAGTAGGTATCTATTTATTGTGTAGCTACATGACAAAAAGCCGCAATAAGGCTTCTTGACGTCTAAATTACACAAATTTTCATGAAACTTAAAAAGAGTTTGAGAGTAATTTCGCAACAAATTGTATTATTTCGCAACAAATTGTATTTCGCAACATCAACTGATTTATTTAAGTAAAATCAACAAGAAACAGTAAATTGCGTAAATTGTATTGTATTCTACCGAAGCCTATGAAACTCAGCAATTGACGTCACAAGAAAACTGTCTCGAGTTAACAATACTGATGGAACCTATAACTCGTACACACCCCGGTATTGATTAAAAAAGCAACATAAATTAGCGAATTCGAAGGGTGAAGGGGAGGGGGGGGAGGTTGTTGTCAAAAAACTTTTATAAGTGTTTATGTGTACGTGCCCCCCTCTGCGCTGACACCCTTTCGCGCATACCCACATTCGTATACACCCTGTACAGTGGGACGGGAAACTGGATTCGTTGATTGGTTTTATTTTTTTTTAATTCTAAATTTAAATGAAGTAAACAGGCCAATGTTTATTAAGAGTTAAAAACCCAGATAGACTTACTTTCTAACATGGGTATTTAAAAAAAATGCGTGAGTTTTTAGCCATGTTTTTTTTGAGTTAGTTATTTGATGAAAACCGTCTTATGTACCTACGTACCTTTTGAATTGTTTTAATAGTAGGTGTAAATATAAGGTGCTTTAATAATATTTATAACAAGATCTCAATACTTTTCAGGTATAATAATTTTTAAATAGCTTAATAAGATTAACTACTTGCTAGCTAATATTCGTCAACACGTGAAAATTTAATTAAAACGTAAAACCAGTCACAAAAGCTGTCCTACGAAGTCATAAATCTTTGTTTAAGTCTCATAACATTTTTCAACCAGTTTTTCCTTCAACTGTACCCTGACATACAAGTATATGTAAATTAAACACCACCGCACACAGACACGCACACAAATAAAAACGTAAAGAAACACCGCTGAGAGGAAGAATGTATTAAGAAAGCGGGAAAGAGACGCCTTTCTAATTAACACCCCTCGCTAGAAAGAGACAGCGCTACACGACACGCTAATTAAGAATACAAGAAGAAAGACGCGTTTTATGTACGCCTGCGAAAATTGTCGATGTGTGTGTGTATATTTTATGTGTGTGTAAGGATTTTCCGTTTGCTGCGCATGTATGTGTTGTGTTATTAACTCATTATATGAAGAGTTAGTAAGTACATAAGCGCTATTTACTGGTTAATTGAAAGCGGTTTCTCCGATAGGAGCTGGTAAAGACAGCGGTATCGACATTTTCTTTCGGTTCGTGTTTTCATTTGCGCTGTAATAAAAATAGCGCAGACGAAAAAGTTTCACTACTAGTGTTACTCTATGGTACTTAGGAAGATTCTAAATTCAAATATATAAATACCTTTAATTAGTTTCAGATTTCGAAATTCGAACTCTTTTGATAAGATACCTACCTTAGCTGCTACTCATTTGAAATTTACAAATTAAGAACGCATAGGTTAATGCTGTCCATCGACAATTTACGAAAATAAACAAAATAAAGCAGGTAATGAATTTAAATGCAGATTGTCTAAACCTGCACTTCAAATTCATTACCTGCTATATTTTATTTCTAATCTTTAAAAGCATTATTTTATTAGAATTGAAAGTAAATGCACTCGATGTTATAAATAGCTAAGTAGGTACGTACCGGAAAAAAGTATTTTAAAGTTAACAGGAAAAAATAACATAAAAGTTTTGTTGTAGAAAGATCCATCGTTTTGATAGCAGAATGCGGAAGGGTCATGGTCAGTCGTTTTAAAAAGTTACGAAAGAACGGGACGTTTCAAGTGGTTGGGGTTGGTTAAACCACGGTATTTCGTGCGGTTAGTGAAGATGGTATTAACAATAAAAAAAATGGATGCCATAAATTGACAAAAGCGATACAAACGTGAATTTCAATTTATTATTATTAATTATATTTTATCATAGTTAACTCAGTGATCCAGTGGTTAGCGTATTCGCTTAATAACCGCGAGGTGACGGGTTCGATTGTGAAAATGTGTGGGCACGACTTATATTTCGCTAGTTCCGCTGGCTGTTTACTTTCTTAAATGAACTGATTTTTATGAGTTTACCTTTATTTGAAACCTGAAGTGATTGAGATAGTCCTGAACTAGATTGGAAATTTGTGGAATTTATTTTTATGTTATTTTCACAAGAAGTCGACGTTAAAACCCTTAATATAACAATATTTAACCGAAATTAATTGCTTCAATTTGTTCTTTAGTTTTACAAATTCCGTGACTTATTTTCTCTGTTTCAACAAGACGTGCGTGAAAATTTATGATTTCAAGTGACAAAAAATTCAATTTAACGTCATTACAAGTAAGAAAATTGCTGGTTTAGAGTAATCAGCCATATCGCGTTGTGTAAGGGCCAGAGAAAATTAGGCGGGAAACTGTTTTACGATATTTTCGATGCAGGTTTTTTTTAATTTGTAGACTATTACATATTATTATTTGTAGACAATAATTTACAGGATATTTTTGTAAATATAATAAAAAACATTTCCGTAATAGATTAATACGTAATTTTTGGGTATAGGTAATTTAAAGATGCGGAATTTAAATCTTTAGCAATTAATTAATTAGGCTACATTTAACCGGGTATTGAACATTTAAATTTGATTATACATTCGGTTCAACTCACCATTAATAAAATTGATAAACATGTAAATTTTTTCTAAATTCAAAAATAAAAACAAAATCCTGTCGCTGAACTTTAGTAGGTAACATAGGTGTTTCTTTTTAAATTCATTCATTCCAAATTCAAAAACATTGTTCTTAAATCAATCTTCATCATTAGTGGTAACATTTTGTTTTTCAACCAACCTGTAGGCTCTGTTCTGAGTCTAATGATGCGCTTCTAACTGATAAGACACAACCATTTGATCACCGACATCAACAAACCTTATCTCTAGCTTTATTTGTTTTAAGCTTTCAATGCGAACGAATGAAACGGACTACATATCCAATAATCCTCACTTGTCAAAGCATTTTAAACCTTAATAATTAAGAATAGAATTGAGATTTGAGTGTATATTGTAAAAAGATATACAGGTTGTTTTATATTCTATCTTGCTCTAGAAAAGGTTGTAAGAAAGCAAAGAATGGCGGAAGAAAGGGGAAGGGACACCAAGTAGATATGTCTCAGGCTGGCGGTGATGAATTAAATTTTTAGGGGGTGTTTAGGGTGGCAACTTTGCCCCTTTCATTGGCGGGTCTTCATCCAGTTATTCATTTGTTTAATTTATGTTAATTTTTTTCTTCGCTTCAAGATATAGTATCGCAATAAATACTTGCTAATAATTTAAAATATAGATATGTAGATATGCTAGAGAAGAATTAGCTGTAGAGGTCGTAGGTCATACCAAAAATAGTGTTAAGATTTTTCTAATAGGTAATGATGTAATTGCCTCGGTGGTTCAGTGGTAAGTGCTCGCCTAATAACCGCGAAGTCCCGAGTTCGATTCGAGTCCCGAGCTCAAAGACTTTTCTAATTAATAGGTACCTAGAAAATATCTCTCGCTCGCCTCCTATTACTTGTGGGACCTAAACATAGCAGGCAAAAATGCGTGATATTTACCTCTGCATACACCTTCGCGTAATACAGGCATCCTTTAAATACCTACACTATATGTTCACCATTTATGTTCACATTATTTTCTACATCTATCTATCTGATGGCATAATCTTTTAATTGTCTGTCTAAATTCATTCATATTATGAGCGCAACCAAACTATACAAATGAGTTCATCGTCCTCATAGCAACCCTAAACTTCAAAGTTCACAACTTGATGACGTCACACTAATATTTCTCCACATCACATCCCCTGTGTACATTGTAAGCACATATGCAGACTATTCGAATGTAAAAAAACTTCGAATCGATAACCCAAAACAAAAGAGTAACCCTCGGAAAATGCTAAAATCGATAAGAAGAAGTGTCATTAAAGAACCCCCAAAAATTAAAACCCCCTGTTTGTGCACACACGCGCAATTTAAATTACTAATAGAACACACACATCGAAAAAAGTTAATGAACTATTCACGTAGGATATGCGATTTTGAATTTAGAAATTGTCTTCATTTTTCGAACGCAGTTTAAATAATTTAAAATTAGAATGTATTTGTTTTTATTTTTATTTTTAATAAGTCTTCTTGTACGGTCTTTTTGTCTCTAATGTTAATTTTATTGATGACCTTGTACAATGTGACAAACAAAAAAATCGTCCAAATAAGTTGCTTAGCAATTATGTTGCGCTGGTCAAACCCAGTGACCCAAAGAGGGTTTATCTGACAAGAGTCGTTAAAAAATTATGGGGAGTGAAATGTTACGTAAAACTTTGGGCGGTAGTATATAATAAGTAGCTACTTTTTTAAGACTTTTCGCTTGCCAACATTAAGTCAAAATTAATGGTCAATTATACTCGTCCTAATCACACGTATGTGATTAGAAAAAAAAATTACGTTAATTTAATTTTTTTTTCTCTTTTAACACTTTTTTTTAAATTGACAGTGACCTAATGACCTAACATAGATTAGGTACCTATTCTGAGCTTAGTCTTCATTTCACTCCATCCCTTTAAGTGTTCCACTGTTGGGTACAGATCTTCTCTCAACTATCATAGGGTTTAAAATAGTTTCACCCTTAAGCCACATACACTGGTCAAGTTGATGAATGTTACAAGAATAGCTTTCCGCCCGCGGCTCGCGCCTAAAAACTGTCTCAGTCGAATAAAAACTATCTCATATCCTTCCCCGGATCCAAATTACATCCAAATCTGTTCAGTAGTTTTGGCGTGAACGCGCGACATACAGACAGAGTTACTTTCGCATTTATAATATTAGTAAAAATGTTTTCCTTTACCGATACTAAGCAAGTAAGAAAGATAAAAGATGGAGGATGTAAACAACATGTTTAATATGAGTACTTACCTATACATATCTTGTAAGGCGCCGATGAGTTTTAAAGTTTTTAAGGGTTCGAAGATTGCGTGTCTTGATTACCGGGGGCCACCCGCCGCCTCCCTTTTTTAAGGAGGGTAAATTAAAAGTGTTATGTGTGCGTGGACCGTTTTGATACTTTAAGACGTGATAGAGTTTTATGAGCGCTAAGATTTTTGTTACTGGTTTATGGGATTGGATGGTTTTGATAGATGGCGATAAATTGTTTACATAATGTTATTATCTCGTTTTTTAATATTTTTAGCTGCCTCAACTTGCAGTGCAAACTGCCATGTTGTGGAATTCGCTGCCGGCATGCATATGCATCTCTGTTTCCCGACAGCTGTAATCTGCTTGTCTTTAAGTTACGAGTGAATCGGTAATTATTGGGTAAGCGCATTGCATTGAAATAGAACTACTTTATAACGGATTTTATCGCGATATATTTTAGATTTTAGATCCCGACGTTTCAGTCTTTTCAGACTTCGTGGTCACGTGACCATTTTAGTTTTATTTCAATGTGTGATATTCGCGAAAATTTAAGAAAATACTAAGCGCATTCCATCATAGACCATATCATTACTTAACAACAGGCAAGTTGTGGACAGGCGCTACACTATTACAGTTTCTAAAAACAGCCTACCAAGTAATCGTTTTATATCTAGGATTATCTTAAGAGCAGCTAAAAGTTGTAAAAAGGGCCCATTGAACGGCATAGGCTCGTCCTTTATTACTTATGGGACCTAAACATAGCCCACGAAATGTGTAATATACAACTCTGCCTACATCTTTAATTAAAACAAGTTTTTACATAAAATACAAGAAAAAGAAACAATAGACTAATTATAAATTTCTATCTTAAAAACTAGATAAGGCGTCATAAAATTCCTCCGAATCGAGGCCTTGGGGAAATGTGCCCAGAAGGCTGGCAGCATTGCCACGTTGTATGGCAATGCTAATTCTTTGACCAAGATGTAAGCCAGCCCTCTGGTCACGTGAAGAGTCTATTAACCGCCTAGAAATATCTTTAAAAAGTGCTCGGGCGCTCGGGCCCCACGGTCCAAGCGTTTCAACCCCAAACGGCTCAAATATATAATTTGTACATAATTGGCTATATTTGCGCCGTTTAGCGGTCTCTGCATTAGCAGCAGCAGCGCCCGCAGACATGCTAGTGCTAGGAAGGTGAGACAAGGCCAAGGTGTCCCACACCAAGGGCCTGCCAACCTTCCATGGCAGCAAAGACATACCATCCGGCCTCTTGCCATCGTCGCGCGCCAAGCCGATTGGTTCCAGAACAGCTGGCACGCCGGAGCTGACAAGAGCCCGACGAATGATATCATTCAGACTGCTGTGACGAGGAATTCTACCGGCGCTTCTGCTGCATAGCCCATGGTGCCCAAGTCGCCCGACTGACTCTCCACATTGGCAACGATGCGGAGCAACACATGACACCCCTAACCGAAGACAGGTTGCAATGCGGAATGAATTATTATCCAAAAGTGTGCCAATACTAGCCGACGGTAAAGTCTGAAGCCAAAGACCTGACTCCCACTCTCCCACAGCCAGTAAACGGGCACGCTCTGCAGGACTTAAAGCGGTAGACAATAACATTTCCCTCACGAAATTACAGAGCGGCCCATCCCACTGCCTCTGAGAGGATGGGTTGGCAGGTAAATTGGAATTCGGGCAAGCCAATTTCCAGGCATTTCTGGCCTCAGACAGGAACGGTACTTCAGAACTAACCTGTGACTTTGATAGAATTTTCCGGGTTAGTTCTTCTGTACTGTGGACTGAGGACAAAAATGACGGCAAGCTTACGCTAGAAACTTTTCTAATACCGAGGCCACCTAAACGCACAGGAAGGGTAATTTGGTCCCAACTTTTGCTGTCCAGATCTAAATTCATAATAGATGTTACGGTTTCGCGTAAAATTTGATCAAGTTTGTCCAAAAGAGCATTATGTTTCCAAAAGTGGCTGGCTCGTAAAACGTATGTAAATTTTGGGACAAAACAGCAGTACCTGATAATAGAATAAGACGAATGCAAGCTAATTTTGAAAAAACGGTCCTTTATAAGGTTAAAATTTTGAATTTGTTCATCTACATAGGGTGCGAAAGCTTCATCCAGAACCGGGGAGCCAAGGAGGCGAAAGGATTTATTGTCTAAAATTTTTATACTCGGGGCTATGGTGTTAAATTTTTGGGTGATACTTATTCGATCTGAATTGTCTAAAATAAAAAGTTCGCATTTAGAGGGATTTAAATCTAAACCGATAGACTTAAATTTTGTTTGCAAATTTATAAGATCACTATAGACGGTGTCTACATCGCCTCCTAAAGTCCCATCGTCTAGATACCAAATATTAAATTTTGAATTTAGCTGCCGAATTATTGGGTTAATAGCTAAACTAAAAATGGCTGGTCCGAGAGGGTCGCCTTGTTGACAGCCGTTGCCGAAAAAATAAGGTTATTTTTGTATAATAATTTTGAAGGCTTTCTATAGCAATGATCTAAAAAGTGATAAAACTCCGGAGTTTCGTTTTTGATTTCCTTCAACAAAGCGTCCCTGTTGACCGAATTAAACGCGTTTTTGACGTCGACTTTAAGGATGACCCCGCTATTTCCGCTATAAAGATATGATGAAAGTGCATGTACGGCGGCCTCACAGCCGCCCTTAGAGCCAAAACCAAGTTGCGTGGGCTGGAAAAGTTGCGACAAATGGTTGTTAATTTTTTTGCAGCACAGTTTGGCTGCTAAACGCCGGTATGTACAGCCCACAGCAATAGGACGGACACCTCCATCTTTTTTGTTAAGGGCGACCAGATTAGCACCGTACAGCACATCTATGACCTCTGCATTTACTCCTCCGGCAAGCATTAAGTTCATTAAAGACGTGAGTTCTTTCAGCAACACGTCACCAGCGTCCCCGGCAGTTGCACCTGTTAATTCCTTCAGATGTTGGGGCATCAAACCGTCGAGGCCACCGGCCGACCCACTGCGGAAAGAACCCACAGCTGTAGCCACATCCTGCGCTAACACTGCAAGAGGAGTAATAGTGTCATCAGGTGGAGGTGGAAAAGCAGGGTCTGCCAGTGGCACCGGGTGCTTACTCTCTAGAGCAGCAAGAGTTTCAGCGGTATGGGGTGCTACTACATCAGTACTAAAAAGGAGTCGTGCAGCACCCCCAATGTCACCTTCCCCAAGTTTGATTTCTACATGCCTAAAAGGGTTCGTATTTGATTTTGACGCCAAAAAGGTTGCGGTGGGTGGATTGAGAGCCGAACAAATTAAAGTACAGTTGTTTTTAATTTGGGTGGTTAGGGGCACTGGATTTATCCCGACACTGGACCTATTTGAGTGAAGAATCCTATATGGGAAGGTGAGCAGTCTCTCCCAGGCGGAAAAGGTGTTCTCCCGGACAGCAAGGCCGATACATTCTGCGAGATGGCGTGCAACCACAGGCCTTGCCCCCCGGGGAACATGATTGAGAACCGGGACAGTAGATTTAGATATTGATAAAGTTTTCCAAAGGGGATTTAGGTTCTGGGTAGTACTGGGAATAGGACAGGAACTAGCAGACTGTGTACGATGGGCTTTGCCGATATGAATATTTAAACCCCTCTTGCCCTTGAAAAGCCGCGGCTGGGAGCATTTCGGGCACTGCACGAGTGGATCAAGCGTATGGGTGGAAAGATTATTAGAATTAATTTGGTTCACATCCGCAACGCAAGCTGTGTCGGTATTCATCTAAGATATTACAATTGTATAAGAAAACTATAAAGCTACTTATTTGTGTTTGTCACAAAATGCAGGAATCAAAGATACATAAAATCATACTACATCTTGAGTTAAATACACGAGTATATGCTATGCTAGGCCCTAATCCACACAGGCTGGTCACATAGGCCTTAGAAGATGTCATCTGTCACATTAATATTTATCATAACGGGCAATTAACGCGCTCGCGCGCTCATTATGGCTTTACGTTTCGACACGGGTTGCACCGGTCGTGGTCGCAATCAGCCTGATCCAGCGAAAGAGCTACGCTCAGTACATTATTAGTTTATAAACCAATAAGATATAAAAGTATCAAGATTATTCAGTCGTATAAGACATGTGCAAAAAGTTCACTCATTCATTTCTAAACGGTTTTAATGCGCCGTATCTATGTCGTTTTGTTGTAATATTCTGTTGCATACATTTTTATGGTTTACCGCAGATAATAGGTACTATGTTTTACTCCAATGAATTGATCCGACAGAGAACTAAGGCAATCGACATAGCTCACTGGATTAGTAAGCTGAAGTGGCTGTGGGCCGGTCATATCTGCATCATCGCAAATCATCGCAAAACTGACAACCGCTGGTGTAGAGTTCTTGCGCGGAGACCACGGATTGGCAAAGGTAGCGTAGGACGCCTTCAGATTAGGTGGAGTGGCGATCTCAGCAGGGCGGCTGGCAAGGATGAGAAAAGCCGCGGATGGTGGTCAGTGGTATACTTAGGGTAAGGCCTATTAGGTAAGGCAGTAGTGGACTAGAATAGGCTGATGATGATGTTTTACTCAGTTAGTTACTTACTAGTTTAAAATTAGTAGGTTGGTAATGATTAGGTACATAATGGTTAATGTCGTATTAAAATACATATTACTCTTTACACTGGCATAGTACCTAGTCGCCATCGACTCCATTGAAAAAGAAAAAAAAACTTGTATACCTAATTGAAATAAAACTAATAAGCGCGGGAAACCTAAAAATTGGCTGACGCGGTTTTTTAGTGTTTCAGTTAAAAAATTATTTTAAGTAACTTTTTACCCAGGATAAGGTTTAAAATTAAACTCTTTATATGTAATTGTATGTATGTAATATAATTTTGTACATTTTTATGTAAATATAAGTATATTTATAAATTAGTGCCAGAAGAGCTTGGTAAGTTTTAGCATATAGTTTTTTATTACCATGGATCCCCCCGGGGATCCCGGGGGTACAATACCCGACATTGCCCACAATGTTACTATAGATTATAATGCTGAAACTAGCATGGACACAGATGCTTCATCCGTGTCATTAAGAGGCGACAAAAGAAAACGAATTGCGGCGAAACGTATTTGCAGGACGTGCAACAAAAAACATACAAAACGCAATAAAGATGGTAAAAAGATTGACGGATATTGCGGTTGTGGTTCCGACGTGGAAAAGCCTGTTCAGCCCCCAGTAGTTCTTCCCCAACAGCCACCAGTAAGGTCTTTGTTTACCAACAGTGATTCTGCCCCATATGTTGTACATATTGTAAAAGAAACACAGTCTCAAAATGATGGTACCACATTACACCCTGTTACATTTGGTCGATTTTTAAAAAAACACAACATTAAAAATGTTATTAATGGTAGTTTAAAACGCATTGGCAGAAATCGCCTATCTATTTCCTTCAATCAGTTAAATGACGCCAACATTTTCCTCAGCAACACTGATTTACTAACCAGCAACCTAAAAGCATTTATCCCTTCTTTTATCATTACGAGAATAGGTATAGTTAGAGGGATCCCTTCGGATTGGTCTGAAGAAGAAATAAAAGAAAACACTAATATTCCTACAGGCTGCGGCCCCATTATCAAAGTGAGACGATTAAATAAAAAGGTAGTAGTTGATGGTGTTACATCTTTTAAAGCAACAGAAACTGTAGTTTTATCCTTTGATGGTCAGGTTTTGCCAAAAAGAATTTTTGTATGTTATAACTCATTGCCTGTAGAATTATACATTTATCCAACAGTTCAGTGTTATAATTGTTGCCGTTACGGACACGTTAAGGCTCAATGTCGTTCAGTTCCAAGATGTTTTCGATGTGGACAAGGCCATTCTGGCCATGGCTGTTCAGCTGATGATGATGATGTGCAATGTTGCCTCTGCAACGGTGCACATCTTGCTATTGACAAGAAATGCCCTGAGTATGTTCGGCAAAGAAATATAAAAGAAGTTATGGCAAAATCATGTATTTCTTATCTAGAGGCTTCAAAATTACACCCTCCCATTTCTAGGGTCTCATATGCAGATGCTGTTCTTGCTACTTCATTTTCATCTTCCCCTGCATATTCGCAACCCACAGCCCTACCTGTTAATTTGCCATCACCTGTAAAAAACACTTCATTTAGCTATAAAAAAACCACTTTTAGTAAACCTCGTCCTCCTCCTAGCCCAAGAAAGGGATATGACAAGGACGCTCATAGAAAAATAATCAGCGAATATTCGATGCCTGAGCCATCTAATGGGTGTGCCATTACAAATAAAAGTAAAGAAAATGATACAGAAATTAACATCAATGATTTCCTTTCCTCCTTAATTACTTTGCTTTCCCAATTTCAAGTTTTACCGTCAAACGCTGCCCCACTACTTGAAGCATTTTCTTCTTTTATTAAAAACAATAATGGATCAGTCCGCAATAATTCAGTGGAATTGTCGTAGTCTTATATCAAAAAAATCTGATTTAATCCATATAATCAATAAATACAAACCATTTATCATAGCAGTCCAAGAAACATGGTTAAAACCTGAGTCCATATTCAGGATTCCAGGTTATGCATGTGTCAGAGAAGACCGCTCTGATGGTTATGGTGGGGTAGCATTGCTTATCCGCCACCCAGTATTATTTTCTCACTTTAGTATTCCACCTCACAACAATGATTACTCTATTATTGCAGTTACTGTTAAGAACATATGCTTTGTTTCTATTTATATTCCCCGTCCAACTAATGACATATTATCTGAAATAGACACAATCATAACGGCTCTTCCAAGACCATTTATATTAATCGGAGACTTCAACTGTCATCATCAAACAATTATGGCAATTTAATTTTAGACATAGTTGACTCCCATAATTTATGTATTTTAAACTCGGGCTCCCCAACAAGGCGTTCAGCCCCAACGGAGGGGCTCAGTGCACCAGACCTATCAATCTGCACTTCGGATCTTGCATCTTTGATTACTTGGAGATCCCTCCCTTATACATACGGAAGCGACCACTATCCTTTACTTTTAGATTTTGCTTTTGCGGTTGAAACTCAACCTAAACGTAAATCCCGTTTTAAATACAAACTAGATAACGCTAATTGGCATTTGTTCAAACAACGTTTAGATGACAAGCTGTCACAACTTCCCAATGTCACTCAGGGCTCCGAACATGAATCTGCCATTGCCATGGCAAATGTCATTATAGAGGTCGCGGATGCAACATTCCCGAAAAAGTCTAGCCATCATAATTATATTCCATCCCCTCCCTGGTGGGATAATGATTGCACTCAAGCTATCAGGGATCGCAAGGTGGCCGAACTAAGGTATAGGGAGTTTGCTTCAAACGAAAACTTTGAGATTCTTTGTAACTCCATCCGAGACACTAGAAAGCTATTTAGGAAAAAGAAACATGAAAGTTGGAGAGTTTTCTGTTTATCCTTATCCCCCCAAACTAGGCCGTCTGCAGTTTGGCAGAACATCAGGAGATTTAGATCTGCGTTTAAAGAAACATGCTCTGCAACGCTTCCATTACCTCTAGCTGATTCATTTTTGGATAAACTTTCTCCTCCCTCAGTGGCTGAGCAAATCCCTTTATTAATAGGACCACCGGTAAATACTGAAGATACACTAGGTTTCATTAGTAGTTTATTTACCCTTTCAGAACTCAAAGCCATAGTTAATAACTTTAGTAAAGAATCCACTCCTGGAGAAGACGGAATTCCCTATTCTTTTTTTTCTCATCTTAGTGACAGTTTCCTTTCTTACCTACTAGATGTCATCAATAACATCATGATTACTGGTAATGTACCTTCTTCTTGGAGAGTACAAGAAGTCATACCGATTTTAAAACCTGGTAAAGACTCATCAGATGTTTCTTCTTATAGGCCAATTGTTTTATCTCCCGTTGTCACCAAAATCGTTGAACACCTAATTAAAAACCGGTTGGAGTGGTACATTGAGAGTAACCAGCTGTTAAGTCCTTCTCAATATGGCTTTCGCCGTGGTAAAAGCACTTTGGACAGTGTCAGCATATTAACAACTGATATTAGGTTAGCATTCTTATCTAAAAAATCAGTCGTGGCTGCTTTCTTAGATATTACTTCTGCGTATGATAATGTAGTATTAAGTATTCTATATCAAAAATTAAATGCTCTTAATATCCCTGTAATCCTGTCTAACTTTATTATTAATATTTTGTCCAGTAGATACATACATCTGCAAACTCCGAACGCCGACTCTTCAGAAGACTCTTTCCACACAAGGCGTAATTTAACACGCATTGTGTGGAAAGGTTTACCGCAAGGCTCAGTGTTAAGTCCAATATTATACAACATTTACGCTTATGATCTAGAATCCTCTTTAAATGGCCCTGTTAGTGTTTTACAGTACGCTGATGATTTACTTATATACTGTTCTCACCAATCAATCGAGTCCGCTTGTACTTCTCTGTCCTCGGCACTCAATAGTTTGAAAACTTGGTTAGATTATAACGGTCTTGAACTTTCTTCATCCAAGAGCTCCGTTATGCTGTTTTCCAGAAAACGTCTTCGTTCTCCTGTTCTCGTATATTATGATAGCCAACCAGTCCCATTAAAGAGCCATGTTAAATTCTTAGGAGTAATGTTAGATTCCAAACTTTTAGGTGTTCCACACTGTGACTATATAAATTCGAAATGCGAACGCCTTCTAAACATTATTAGATGCCTAGCAGGGGTATGGTGGGGTGCTCACCCTTATACTTTAAAACTTATTTATAACGCGCTCATACGTAGTGTCCTAGACTACGGTACATTTTTATTGGCCCCTGGCAATTTGGCTGCATTTGCTAAAATTGACCGCATTCAGGCTAAGGCTCTCAGAATAGTATCTGGGGCTATGAAGTCAAGTCCTATCAATGCTCTACAAATAGAATGTGTCGATCCTCCTATGTTCCTTCGCCGTCAGTATCTATGTGATAAATTCTTGTTTAGAGCTTTTCAATTTTCTAACCATCCCTTATATGATAAACTTAAGGCTCTGTCTACTCTTATTGAAACATGTAATTCCTGGTCTCATAAACCACTTCCATGCACTGTTGTCAGTTTTCGTAAGTTTATGTCCTTACAAGCCCCCACGCATCGATCTCCTACACACCCTCTCTTTTCCAGCGACCTAGAATCTCTAGTAAGATCTATTGACATAACATATAACTTCGGCATAGATAAAGACACCTCCATGGCTAATGAAAGATTTAACATCATCTTAAATAATGATTGGAAAGACTACCAATACATTTATACGGATGCCTCTAAAAACTCTTCTTCAGGTAACGTAGGTGTTGGGATATTCCACCATCAATCTAAAATAGTTCAAAAGGTGAAATTCCCTCCACAGACCTCTGTTTTTACCGGTGAATGTTATGGCCTCCTCAAGGCCGTAGAATTAGTCCTTTTATTACAGTTAAAGAAAACCATAATTTTTACCGATTCTATGAGTGCGCTACAATCGTTATCGAAGTTTCCTTTTAAGTTAAAAACCGTTTTCCCTATTATCATTAAGTTACGTCAGCTTTTAAACATGTGCAACATCTCGGGTTACTCTGTTTGTTTTGCGTGGATACCTGGTCACAGTAACATCTCTGGTAACTGTAGAGCAGATAAACTGGCCAATGAGGCTGTCGTCGATGGTGATATGTTTCCTTATAAAAACTTTTGCCATGACCTTGGCTCTTTACCCACAGACTATCTTCAAGATTCTTGGAATAGCCTCTGGGCGGAGAGTTCTACGGTAAAGGGCAAATATTACAAAACAGTCCAGCCTTCTATCCCGAGCAAACCGTGGTTTTTCAAACTAATTTATAATAAACGTTCAACTTCCTCACTTATACGCATGCGTTTGGGCCACAACAGCACACCGGCGCATCTTGCCCGTCTCAAAATCTTACAATCTGACGAATGCGAATGTGGCATCGGTGTAGCTGATATAAATCACATATTTTTTTCCTGCCCCCTCTATGATTCCTATTCATTTTATAATAGTTTGATATCTATTCCTGTCCCTTTACCTACTTCTATCCAGTTACTTCTATATCATAATAACCCTCGTATATATTCTATTCTAGTTGATTTTATAAACTTAAACACCAACTTAAAAATTTAATCCTTCCCAAATCCTATCCTGGTTTTTCCATCCGCTCTAAATTAAATTGTTTTAATGTTTTATAAGTTTCCTTAACTTTGATATTGGCAAATGGTCTACAACCGAGCCATTAAAAAAAAAAAAAAAAAAAAAAAAAAAATAAAACTAATGTTTTTCTGAGATCATTTACCTATAAAGTATCTGTGCCTGTATTATGACATATTATAATTTAATAGTGTGGCTTTCGTCTATGGATGTAATATGGATGTACAGTTTTTAGGTAAAAGTATAATAAAATAAATAAAAACGCAGCTTCTCTACAACAGGCCAGAAATAAAAATTGAATTCAATAAATAAAATCTCACTTCCCAGTTTACCATGTATCCGATGACAAACATTTAAAAAAAATCTTACCTTTTAAACGGATGCATAGATGTAAGAATATTAAAGATATTTAAAAACAAGAATTTATAGATATAAGCATAATAAAAATATGAGTTTAACACTTGTATTTCACGAAGGTGTGGGCAAAGGTGAATATCACCTACTTTTCATCGGAATTGTTTTGGTTCCATACGTAACAGGGGGCGAGACTATTGCTGTTCAACGGGAACATTTGCAAACTTAGAGGTGCTACAAATTTTTTATAAGTAAGT
Source organism: Meganola albula (assembly GCA_936450015.1). Lineage (NCBI taxonomy): Eukaryota > Metazoa > Arthropoda > Insecta > Lepidoptera > Nolidae > Meganola > Meganola albula. Next base: position 3,573,149 of record OW388159.1, on the reverse strand, counting down.
ATACCTATTAGGCCAAAATAATTACCTACTTATTGAATATTCAAAAAGTTTTCCTTTTATCTATGTAAATAATCATAGTGCCAAAAAATATTTTCATAAATCGAACGTTACGCGTTAGCCAAATAAACTAAACGCGTCACCCCTCCAAAAATTAAAAACAAAACACCCGCGCTCACTCACGCACACACACCCACATTGACGTACCTCACCTAATTATCAGAACGCGGAGGGACTTTGCATAAGAAAGTATTGCTGCGTTTTACGACGCGTGTCACTCCCCCCACCCAACGGCCCAGATAAAAAATCTCCCATTTCCTTAATTCGTTTATCGGGGCCTGCCGAGGCTTTGTCTCCGATCGATGAACGCCTTCAAATGAGCGGGAAACGTGACGCGCGTGTGTATTAAGCTTAAGGTGACGGTTTTAACGCAGTTTTTTGTAAAATATTGTTACCTACTTATTATGCAGATTGAGGTCCATATTTTTTGCGAATAACTTGAATGTAGTTTCGAAAGGTTTTTTAATATAAAAAATGTTCTACTCACTTCATGATATGTTAAAACATAGTTTTAAACATAGTTTTAATTTTCCTTGTCTTCTGTCTTTTCCTGGGTGTCAAACTACTACTAACCTAAATGTTATCTAGAAATGTTATCTAAAAACCATCAGACAGAGTTACTTTCGCATTTATTATATTAATAAAGACATTAACTGCATAAATCTTCGGTAAATTATACAACCCTTAGCACTTGTTCTTTTTTAAATTTATTTGTGGCATAACAAGGCCTTTAAAAGATAATCATTCAGTACGAGTGGTCAATACCACAGATAATATTAATATTAAATCAATAAGAATTTTTTTTTCGAATTCTTACTTTAAAATATAAACAAATTGTTTTACATACTATTCTATTCCCAATTAATGTTATTGTTTCTAGCATTAAAATTACTTTTTATCAAAAGTTTTGAATTTAAAAACTGATTTGGAACACGCATTTCGATGTGTTCAAGATAGGTCATAATTCGAAAACATTTTTCGTACTGACGAACTCGTACTAATAGTACAGAATTTAACAGAGGTGTAGGCAGAGGTAAAAATAATTACTTCCACTGTTATTAAACAAACAGCTATCTATATTGTTTGATAAAACTAAAAATTAAATTAAAACACGAACACAAACTTATGCAATCACCAACCCCTACCACAAAAGTCAATAAATTATACCCGGAACACATGTAAGGACCCCTTCGAACGATAACTTAGTAATTAAGAAAGGCATTAATCATTGCATTGCGTCTGATTGCGAATGTGACAAACTGGTCGTAGACATGCGTTTTCGATCGTGGGTGCTATGCTTTGAATAGTAGAACGAGACACGAATAGTTCTATTTTCGAGTTCTATTTTATGTTCTGGGAAGTATATTCTGTCTTGTCTAACTCTCGGACTTTCGGATTAAATTCGTGCGGGATCCATGACAGTTTAGGCACAGTTTGGGGGTTAAGACACCTTCGTCTGTGGAAGTTCACCTTTAATCTGAATCTCCACATCACCTTGGGTGGCACAGATCAGACATAAATTGATGGTGATTGATTGACTTCAGCCGTGGTTACACTAGCCCAAACTGCACCGTTCAGCGGCCTTTCGTGTTCCGGGGGCGATGTCTGGTGACAGCATTTAAGAGAGGTCAGAATTGTTGCTCCTGTCTTTTTAATATTTTCTAGTTTACATTTGTCATCCGATGTAATTGACACTACTCCATTATTAAAATACGATGTTGTGTAACTATGTACGAGAGACCTGATACCCATGCCACAAGTTAAATCTTAGTTTGGGTATCAGTGATCAACGGAATAAGGTACTTGTTAAAATACACGACTTCATCATTCATCATTTTCATTTCAACCCTTTTTAGTGTCCCACTCCTGGGCACGGGTCTTCTCTCAACCATCTTACGAGTTGAGAGAGTTTAGGCTTTAATCCACACACGCTGGCCAAGTGCGCGTTGGTGGATGTCACATGTCCTCGAATGATTAGTTCTTAGACATGCCGGTTTCCTCACGATGTTTTCCTTCACCGATATTGAGCAGCGGAGATGAAACAATTCACACAAAGATGTGTGGGCACGACCAGGATTCGAACCCGCGACCTTATTTTTCTAAGGCGAGGCCCGTACCGCTGCGCCACCGCTGCTCCTTGCGCCACCGCTGTTCCTATAAATATAAGACTACTTTTACAAAATTGTCATCCACTGTCTGTATATTTCTGAGGCAGTAAATTATTATTATTTATAGTTTCTAACCATATGGCGCCTCATTATACAACCACTTCACCGAAAATCATTCGTAACCACGCGTGAATCAGGTGGCGAGGAACCAAGGAATTAGGCATTATATTTTTGATTATGTTCCTGGGTGTGAAAGCAGGCACTCAAAAAGGTATCACCACGGGTTCTTGCCACATAATAAAAAGGTTCTATGTCTTATTTTCCTAATGCTTAGGGAATCAGTATTTCATTAAAAACTTTTTTGTACTATTTTCTCATATGAAATGAAATGAAATGAAATGAAATGAAATGAAATGAAATGAAATGAAATGAAATGAAATGAAAATATGCTTTATTTTTTTTGAGACGCGATTCTACTTAAAAATAGTCCAATTTCTTTTCCTACCGTGCAGTGAATGACTGGCAACTACTGAGAAACACTGCCAAAAAACTCAGTAGGCTTTTTTTCTTTTTTAAATGAAGTACTTATATCTATTACATTTTGTTTGTTTATTGTGTTGAATTAGAGCGACTTAATTCCAAGCGTTTTTATCCGTTACATAGTCTGAAATTTTATAATACGCTTTCTTACATAACGTAGATTTTATAGTTATTTTAAATTTGTTAATAGTCATTTCCCTAATATTATTTGGAAGTTTATTGTAGAAACGTATACACTGCCCCATAAAAGAGTTACTGATTTTGTGGAGTCGAGTATGATGTGCTACAAGATCGTTCTTATTTCTAGTATTTAAATTATGTGTGTCGCTTATTTTTTTAAATTTTGTAATATTTTTATGCACATACAATAAATTTTCATAAATATATTGAGAAGCGACAGTCAAAATATTTATGTCTCTGAATTTCTCTCTTAGAGAAACACGGCTTCCTAGTTTGTAGATAGCTCTTATAGCTCTTTTTTGTAAAATAAAAATGGTTTCTATGTCAGCCGCATTTCCCCAAAGAAGAATTCCATAAGACATGATACTATGAAAATAACTAAAATAAACAATTCTAGCAGTATCCTCATCAGTGAGCCGTCTAATTGTTTTGACTGCATACGCAGCAGAACTTAATTTTCCGGACAGTTTATCTATATGAGGAAGCCATTGTAATTTAGAATCTAGTGTGATGCCTAAAAAAACAGATGACTTAACAGGGTCCACCTCATTACCATTAATTTTAACATTTGTATTTGCCTGTCTTACAGTAGGCATGGAAAACTTTATCACTTTAGTTTTTTTATCATTGAGTAAAAGATTATTCACACTAAACCAATAGACCACCTTAGAGAGTGCGTTGTTTACTTCGTCATAATTGCTTAATTGTCGATTAATTTTAAATGTCAATGAAGTATCATCGGCAAACAACACAATCTCATGGCTATCATTAACATAATAAGGTAAGTCATTAATATAAACTAGGAACAGAAAAGGGCCGAGAATCGATCCTTGAGGTACACCCATGGTGACTCTTGACCCTGAGGACTTAATTCCATTGACATCGACTTTTTGAATTCTATCACTCAGATAAGATATGATAAATTCAAGAGCTTTATTCTTAATACCATAGTGGTGTAATTTCCTTACAAGAGTTTCATGTTGCACACAGTCAAAGGCTTTGGACAAGTCGCAAAATATACCCAAGGCATCCTGCGAATTCTCCCAAGCAGCATAGATACTTTTTAATAATTCAACACCTGCATCAACGGTTGAGCAACCTTTGGTAAACCCGAACTGTTTCTTATGTAACAATTCATGTCTATTAAAATGTCTGAGCAACTGGCTAAGTATTAATTTTTCAAAGATTTTACTTAAGGTGGGTAATACAGAAACAGGTCGAAAGTTTGATGGATCAGAAGTATCTCCAGATTTAAATAAAGGAATAACCTTACTGTGCTTCATCAAGTCAGGAAATACACCTACTGCAATACAGTTATTGAAAATAGATGCAAGATGTGGGGCAATTATAGTAATAATTGCAGATACCGCCTTAACAGAAAGTCCCCACAAGTCTTTAGTATTCTTCAAATTAATAGATTTAAAGGCTTTCAATATATCATTAGGTGTAACTTGCATAAATTCAAACACTGTACCGCACTCTACTACATTTTCCTTAAGTATTGATTCAGCGGATATAGAAGACGACGGTAGACTCATTGTAGTCAGTAAAGGAATGTTAGTAAAAAAAATTTCAAACTCTGTCGCAACTTCCAGGTCCGCTGTTATATCTACATTATTAATTTTTAGCTTAAAATCTTTATTACAGGCTTTTTTCTTACCAGTTTCATTATTAATAATGTTCCAAGTAGTTTTAACAACATTAGAAGATGTTTTGATTTTATTTTTTATGTATATGGATTTAGCGGTTAAACATATTTTTTTAAAAAGTTTTGAATATCTTTTAACATAATCTATGAAGGTAGGGTCCTGATTGTAGGACTATTCAGCGTATAAATCATACAGTTTATTTCTACTTTTATAGATACCCGGAGTTGCCCATTCACCAAAATCCAGACCATCACTAACCATCAAGTGTTTAGAAGTAAAAACTCTATGAAATGTTTCATTAATTTGATTAAATAAATAATTATATTGATAATCTGGACTCTGGTTGCTGGGCAACCACTCTAATTTAATTAATAAATTGTTTTTAAACCTGTCTAAGCGGCTTTCACTGAAGGGTACAACTGTTATTTTCCTTTTTTTACTTTTTGGAGTATCTACTGGATAACAAACTAGCTGACCACTGTGATCTGATTGTATTTTATTAAAAACTGATTTATGACTAGGTGTCATATTACAAAAAATATTATCAATACATGTCGCACTAGTGGCAGTTATTCTAGTTGGTTCACAAAATATGTTTATTAGGTTATAAGATTTGAATAAATTTAAAAAAATTGTAGTAGTAGAACAATCCTCCAAAATATTTATATTAAAGTCTCCACAGACAGTAACAGTTTTATGGCTATTAGATATTTTATTTAAGGCATCCTCCATTATTCTTAAAAATGCTTCAAAAGGCGCGCAGGGAGGTTTGTATACGTTAATAACAATATGTCGCTCCAACTCAACACAAGAGATCTCAACAACTCGCTCAACAGAGAGGCTCACAATATCAGATCTTTCTTTATATTTGAGTAATTTATTTGTTATTATTAAAGAGCCACCATGAATAAACTTTTCCCTGATGAATGAGCTTGCAATCTGGTGATTATTGAAGCTGTAAATGAATTGATGGCGCTTAAGCCAGTGTTCACTAAGACAAATAATATCAATATTCTCACAATTCATAAACAACTCCAATTCTAACTCTTTACCTAACAGTCCTTGAATATTTTGATGCACCAGATTGATAAAATTTTTATTATAATGTTTAAATTTTAATGATTTGTATTTCTTAAATAATTATTCTGATATCCATCATCAGATCCATTACCTTTATTACTAATGCCAGAGATTATCTCTATTGTCTTTAAGTCTAATTTAAAGAACTTGGAACTTGTTCCAAACTGTCAAAGTTTAATATTACATTTGTAACCTGCTCAATAGAAGCAGTAGAGTTAGCCAACAACTTGGCTGGGTCATTAAAACAATATGATAGCGACATTGCTATTTGTTTTTTATAAAAATTAGCAAGATAGAAATTATCTTTTGTTAATTTACATGTCTTATTAAATACAAAGGTATTAATTTCAACTAAAGTGAATTTATTGTTATACAATGCCAAAGTATGTAATTTATTATTTAACCTATGTCTGGCATTATTTTCTGCCTCAAGCAACAACTTGCTATAAGGAAATGCAGTTAAAATTATGTGTTTAATATCTAATTGAGCTAACAAATCAAAGTATTTTGTTAGTATGTGACTATTAGAAACGCGAATGTTACACATGGTATTAATACAACCATTTTTTTTGTTTTTTAGCCGACGAGTGTTCTGCCAGTGACCATCGATGAAAAATTACAGATCAAAAGCAGAAAACTCGAATGAGTTTTTAATACACCTTCCTTGTAAACATCGATTTTGCATATCTGCTTTAATAATAAATAAAATAAATCAGGTGAAATCGACGGTAAACGTACCGTCAGTTAGGTACATAAAAAAACGACTTACTAAGATAAAAATACAGACAAAACACCTCACACCTAACTTTTTAATATATCAAACGTCTTCGAAAAAATTAGGGCAACGCTCGCACCTCAAAGACAAATCAAAATTTCATTTATACATATAAAATGAACTGTATTCTTATTTGGTTAAGGTTGAATTTTGTATGATTTGTGGATAGGTAAATATTGTAGTAATATGAGGGAGTGGACGTGACATTTATTGTTTGACAGCCATCGATCTGGCCTTTGCTATGCGAGGCGTGAGGCAAAGTTCAACGGTGTGTTCTCTGCTTATAATGAAATTTGCATTGCAGGTGTGTGAATTATGTGTAAACCTAATTTTAACATTTAATCTTAACGTTCAGTAAGTATATAATATTTTAAATACAAAAAATTGTATAGATGGATGTATGGTGGTATGGATGTGTGGATGTTTTGCACCCGCAAATGGCCAGTGTGTCCAACACGCTGGCCAAGTGCGGGTTGGTGGATGTCACATGTATGTTCCTTCACGATGTTTTTCTTCGCCGATATTAATCAGGGGCAATGCAATGCAATTACCTCAAAGATGTGTTGGTACGACCAGGGTTCGAACACGCTACCTTATATTTTAATGGTGAGACCGATACCTGTAGGTAAGCCTATGTCGCCATTATCAAAAAAAGAGACGGATGCAGCGTCGACTGAGACATAGGTATATAAGTTTTTCCCTGCAGGAAATTATAACTAACATCTAATTTATGACTAATAATATATTCTGCCACCTGGTCTAACCATCTCAGCTACTGGTTCCCTATAGGTTTCAAGGTCTGATGGCAGTCGCTCGTATAATTCTGGTAGCTAGCCGTATCAGGTTAGACTGGGAGCCGTCTCCAAAAGACAAAGGTAATGATCATAATCTGATTTGTGGCCAAAGCTGGTGTCGTCTACGAAGCCGTAACCAATATCAATTTTTTTGACCGTAGAGCTGGATTTATTAATATAGTGGTTAGTGGTCTATTAAGACATACGGCCATCTGATCCCAAACTAAGCAGAGCTTGTACTATGGAAATCAAATAACTGATAATATACTACATAGCATACTTTTCTTTTGTAAATACATACATAATATAGCTAATAACACCCAGACTCAAGACAAACAGACGTGTTCATCACACAAATATATGTCTCGGATGGGAATCGAACCTCCAGCGGCGTGAAAAGAAAGTGTCTTACCGACCACTCCACCGGTATGTCAAATTAACCATTCTATTAATCAAATGCCAATAATGGTAACATTAATGTAGAATCGTTGCATGTCCTCTAATCTTTGGAACAACTTGTTTGATATTATTGACGTAAGCCGACACTCGAGATGTCTATGGTCGGATTAAAGCAGTTCTCACATGTGAGTCTATGACAGATACAATGAACTGGTCTTTTAAAACCGGACAAGTGAGGCTATAGGCCGACCGTTTAACTCGCGTATCGCCTATCGTCAAGATTCTGACTCCCCAAGCTGCACAGACAGTGATGATGATTCAAGCGATATGGATATTAGTGACGAATAGTCTTACATTACTTTTATCTGTGGTTAAATAGTTCTGTAAGAGATTTAATTAATGTTTTATGACTTTGAAAAGTTACAAATTCATAAAACATTAATTAAATAATTAAAAAGTTACAAATTTTCCGGTGGCCCCAAACTAGACAAAAAAAATTTTAAGGGTGGATAAACCTTGTCACTAGGGGTATGGTATAAAAATAGACAGTAGCCGATTCTCAGACCTACTGGATACGCATATAAAATTTCATAAAAATCGGTCGAGTCGTTTCGGAGGAGTACGGTAACAAACATTGTGACATGTAAATTTTATATATTAGAAGATAGATCGTGCTCATCACACATAAAATTGCCTTGGGTGGGAATCGGATCCATGACTTCCAGCTTCCACTACGCCACTGGCATAGGGAATAATTCCTTCTACTTACTATACAACAAACCTTTTAAAAACAAGAACTTCATTCCTACCCCTAAAGTGTTGTAAGTTACTAATTTACGGATTCCCTCAAAGCTTTGCCAATATTACCCTAAAGAGATGTAAGTCACAAATCGTCACATGTATCCAAATCCTCGTGTCATTCAATTTGTTGGATATATCCGCGGGCGATACCCCTTCGATCCCTTTACCAATATATATGTAGCTATATTATACTCAAGTCTACTTGTTGCATAGACGGTGAGTGTGTTATTTTTACGTTTATTGATAGAGAAGTTATTCTTATGCGAAAGTAACTCCGCTGTTTCGCTTTCACGACAGAAGTACTAAACCGATTTACATGAAATTAAGTACGGAGATAGTTTGAGACCCGGGAAAGGAGATAGGATAGGATAGGAGTTTTTATCTGACTGCACAAAAAGAGGTTAGCGAAATAACCAACATATTGACTACAACTTGCCTGATGCTAAGCAATGATGTAGTCTACGATGGGACGCGCCAGCCCAGTGTACCGATTCACTCGTGATTACGAATGATTATCGGTGAGAAGGTGGCAGTGGAATGAGCCTCTATAAGCCAGACATCGCACCGGAACACGGTATGTCCGCTTGGTGGTGCGGCTTTGTCTGGTGGTCACTAATCACGGCTGAAGCCTACCACCATTTGATTGTCACCTGATTTGCACCACCCAGGGACCAGGTGTGGGGATTCAATTAATGGTTTACACCCACGGACGAAGGTGACTCAGGAGATGTGCGAGGGCGTAGTCGCGGTCGAAATGCTAGTAGTAGATATAAACTTTTGATGGGCTCGTTTATGTAGAGGATAGCGAGTTCTCCTCTCAACGGTCACGTGTTCGAATCCTGCTGAAGGGCTATAGTGATTATTAAGAAATTAGGAAAGTCCAACCCTTTTGTTCCTATATGTCAACTTGAACGAATGTGCAACATTCACACACACACACACACCACGGCCTACTGTGGTTGCCTGTAATTGAAGATTCACTATCTTTAATAGTAATGTAGGTAAGACAGATACCCGTAGGCAATCTTTAAAAAAAGTACTTATAAAAAACACTCTCTTTCACTTCAACCCTTTTTAGAGTCCCACAGCTGGGCACAGGTCTTCAAGGAAAACTCTCTTAACTCGTAAGACAGTTGAAGTAATGAAGCATAATCTGCTCAATCGGTGAAGGAAAATGTCATGAAATGGAAATTTCATATCTAAAAATTGATCACAAAATATAGCGATTTAGATGTAGTTACAATTGATTTTTGGTGAAAAGGCCGTTTGTGGAATACGGCTTACGTTTTCTGCATACGCATATAGTGTTTAGAGTACACAAAACATGTCAGAACATGGATTAAATGAAACCTCCTTAATCTAGTAGATTAAAATTTAAAAAAATGTTACTCAGAATAACATGCCTATAATCTAAAGAAGATGAAACGTACGGTTCTTTATAATTTGATATTATTTCCTATCTCTAATTAATCTTTGCATCACAGTAGTATTATGTTTACAAAATACACCCCTTAAGAAAATTGATGCAACCCTTCAAAGACAGATTTATACTGAGATAAATTACGTAAGTTGGTTTAAAACCTTCGGCAGAATAAACTGAAAGTTATTAAAGTACTTTTATTATGAAACCTTTTTACTCCAAATTAAAAAAAAACATTTCGTTTGAATTATGTAATTTTAAATTGGAGTAGGATTTTAGGTAATTAAATAATTTTGTAACTCGATCACGCACTTAATATGCGTTTCAAATAGGAATAGGATTGGAAACCCGCCATCTTGGACTAGAAAGCGCAACAACTTCACATTTTTCAGTACTGTAAACAAAAATGTTTTTGAAAAAAATTGTCTCACCAACATAAAAACTATAAAAAAATGCGTGTATCTTATTTTAGTTTGCGTAAGATTGGGCATTTTGTGTCAAATATTTAGTTGTGAACATATTTTATTAATTCCGGACAATACAAGGTGTTATAAGTTAAAACGGGTATGTATCTGTTTCCGTGTATTTTTGTTGAAGTTTATGTTTTTGTAATTTTACTTAAGTTGGTAGCTACATACTTTTCTACATAACTGACTTTTCCATACATTTTAATATAATTTATTATGTGTAGTTTGATATTATGTGCTGACGTTACTTGGTATTTGGTGTGAAGATAGTCGCAAGTCCAGTTCTAATCTTATTTGAAACACATAGTACCTACCTATATGTATTTTGCAACATTTTTGATTTAACTAAAAAAAGTATAATGCAATAATTTTCAATTTCAATTTCAATTTATTCTTGTGAAACACAGGTCAATAATATGATACAGAATAAATAATGTCCTACTGCGTTCTGCCGTGTGGCGTACAAGTCATTGTTAACTTAATTTTAAATTACATTACAAGCATCACTGAAATATTAGCCAAATAACTCTAACTAGAACAAGTTCATAAAGTGATAATAAAAATTATGCCCATTATATAAAAACAAATAAATAGTTGTATGAATAATACGTTTTCTAGAATTACTTTTGTTTGTCACACAATTTATGTAGAAATTTGAATTATATAATATTAAATTTATCAATCCATTGCAATCTTTTGAAACTGCAAAATCATTCTCAAATGACACGTGTGAAAACAGGGGTCTTTAAGACCCCGGGCGGTGATTGTACTCACATTGTCTGTTGAAGTTGTTCAATGGTTATTATATAGATAAGCGAACATCTCTCGTGGGATACACCAAGTGTGAATAAAAGGTTGCGTTTACAAAACATTTAGGAAAATTATTTCAAAGGAAATTTCTAATTCATTTTCCACTCGAGAATTCATTTACCCGAGGTTAGTTTTGCAGTTAAAATGATCATATAATATGAGGTATGCAACCGATCCTTCAGAGACTTCAAGTATAGCCCTATGCATGGCTCACTGACCGACTTTAAATTTATGGACCAGTCCTACCGTGAGTGGAATGGTCTATTACACACATATTTGCACCATAGCGCTTTATGATTTTTTTTTGTTAATTTTTTCACAAATAACTAAGTTTATACTCAAATCTTATACCATATGTCTGTTTGTCTGGGTGTAATTATCTTTGTTTAAGTATATATTTACAAAAGAAAAGTACTATATGTAATATATTACCAGTTATCTGGTTTCCATGGTACAAGCTCTGCTTAGTTTGGGATCAAATGGCCGTGTGTGTTAATGTCGCACTATATTATTATTACAACTAAACTTATTTTTATTAAAATTACGTTTATGTAAGGATGTCCTTGAAATATGCAATTCATTTTCTAGTTTTAGGTTTTAATCCAAAAATCCCTGTGTTCGCATGGGTGGGGAGCTTGTGATTTGAAATACAGGCATTTGGATAATGCCTAATTCAAACACCAGCTCCTCATATCGAAATACATATTTTTGTTAAACAATATAACTTAACTGCTTTTGAGGAGATATTAAGCATATTTTAAATTAAGCATTCATAACGGGTATTACCTACACACTGGTTGAAGATATTGGGTTTTTAGATTCTGTGGAATGGGTGACATTACAAGACGTAATTTAACATATTAAGTTACCCAACAAGTACGAATTCTTCAATAAGCCTTTTTCTCGAAGTCGTTTTTAATTATATTATCAGTGTTTGAGGTGTAGGAGACGAGTACCCTGAATTTATTATCTATATTATAAAAATGAATCGCAAAATGTGTTGGTAAGCGCATAACTCGGAAACGGCTTAACCGATTTCACTATTTTTTTTTTTAGAATATTCCTTAAAGCACCCTCGTATGGTTTTTACTCAGAGAAAAAATTAAAAAACTCCTCCGAAACAGTTTGACCGATTTTCATGAAATCTTATAGTCGTATTCTGTTTTTGGACCCCGCAGGCGGCACTGCTTTACCGGGCACGGGACCCGCGGGACCCGGTCTGCGGGACCCGCTAGTATGTAATATAAGTAGTACCTACTTAGGCTGTTGTAACAAAGAGGTAAGTACTTTAGTTGTGTACATAATGTCACTGTTCAGTATTCAAATACAATAAAAGAACACCCCAAAAGACAAACCACAATGCAATATAACGTTTAATCAATTTACGCACACGCACAAACGAAATTTCTTTCCACATTCAAAAATATTCGACAAAAATATTAATAAATTTTACCTGAATTACACTTAATAATCTGGGCTCACATCCCTACATAATTTAAACAGAAAAATGGAAAAAGAATCTCTAAGAAACGCGAGCCCTCATATACGTACCCATACTTAGTGAGTTACACCCCAAATTAATAGCATCCTAACAAAAAAGCCACCCTGTCTTATGAGGGGGTTGGTTCATTTGCATATATGTCCCCCTAGCACCCTAAGGAATGGCGAGGATGTATTTTTAATTTCATTCTTATCCCTGTGCTTAAATCATGAGAGCGGCCATGCGTGCGAGGGTCCTCCTCCCCTGGCTACCCTGTTCCTCCCCCCCTGCGGCCGTTAGCTTGCGTCATACGTCGCTAACCACGTACAGTAAAAAGAAAAGAAATCTTAATAAGTTTGTTAGGGTGTGCTAGTGTAGTGTGGATACGACTTAATTAATTAAAAAATATAAATATTGGTAATAAAGAACTACGAATAGAAGTGAGAACTGCGAATCACGAGATTTCGCCCATCCAAAAAGCGTCTAACGCGCACAGCATACGGTCGAACGCAAGCGCCAGTCATGAGCATGTCGGTGACTCAAACTTATAATAATTTCCCCTGCCAGAAATGCCAACGCGGCTAAAATAATTTCGACTAACAAACAAAAAAAATACATCTGATTTTATTTATTACAGAAAACATACTCATATGAGATTGAAAACAAAGCAAATGTTGAAATTCGTATTTTTTTGGTAAATTGAAGATTTTGGACAGATCTAAGCAAAAAAATTGTCGAAATAAAAGTTTTCGGGATCTCCGGGCATTTTATTTGTTTCTGTAAAACTTATACGATAAGGTTTTTATATAAATACTTTTTTACTACTTAGGGCACTACATAACTCAAACATAAGTTCATACCTACGCTAGCTGTACTCAAAAACCTAATAAAATATTATAATAATATAGTGGGACATCAACACACACGGCCATCTGCTCCCAAACTAAGCAGAGCTTGTACTATGGAAACCAGATAACTGGTAATATACTACATATAATAATTATCTAGTCACTGTGATATTTATAATAATAATATTTTGTTTAAATTAAATAATTATAAATTAAAAATGATAATTAATGTCGCTTTTATGATTATTTCTAATTTTAATTTATTGATTTTGTTGTGTTTTATTTATCTAATAACATTGTATTTTATTGCATTTTATGATCCAATTTGTTGATTGAAATAAATGATTTATTATTATTATAATACTTTTCTTTTGTAAACACATACTTAAATGTAGATTATTACGAGTACATCCAGACTCAAGACAAACAAACAGGTTCACCACACAATTGTCTGATTTGCGTGTGAATCGAACCTAACCTGCGGCGTGAAAAGCAAGTATCTTCCCTACCTCGCCATCGATTCGTCAAAACAGGGAGACAGCCTTTACGAAACAGGGAGTCTAAATGAATCCTAGTGCTGAGGTTAATGTCTGATATTTTTTGAAGTGAAAACTTCTTTAGCGGCGTTGAGCACTTTTTCTGTAATGGGTATAAAATCTTAAACTCGTGACCTGACTCAGGACACGTGACCTGATCGAAAAAGCGTAAGACGGATGGAGAGTAGACAGCTATCCCCTCTCTACGGCGCGGCGAAAATGTATGCCTGGGCCTACTGTTTCGTTTAGGCAGCGCAGGGCGCTTGCGCGAATTTTTTTCACTTCTGCCGGCACTCCCGGAGTGCAAGCCGTCTTTTTTTTTTACTAATTAGGGCATGTCATGTCCATACTAAACTTACGTCATAAGCATCTACAAAAAACAAGCGTCGCCGTCATTTCGGTGAGCAAATTTCGTGGAAGTTTTCCGTTCCTCTGTTTCTGTACTATATCTTGTTGAGTGGTGTGTGTGTGTGTTGACATTATGTTTACTTGTGTGACATTTGGCACGGGTGCAGTTGTGTAATGTCTGTGTCATTAATTTTTTTGTTTGTTTTATTAATAAGCTATTGGTTTTTTTTTTAAATAATATAATATAATAATATAGATTAATTTGTCAAGCCACTAGCCCATGTTTAACGCTTAGTCATAGAATTAGACATAACTTCATAGTTACAGACATACAATTATGAACGTACGTACATAGCGTTACGCCTGTAGTACCCGCAGGTGTAGGCAGAGGTAAATATCACCCACTTTTTGCCGACTATTGCTGGCTATATTTAGGTCCCGTACGTAATAGGGAGCGATCAATACAATTAAGTTAATTAAAAAAAAAACAAAGTTGCTGTAAAAAGAGTAAGGTACACATAATAATTATTATATCGATTAAATTAAATGGTTAGTGTAGTTTGATAAGTACTATGTATGGTGTTAGGTTTTTTAGTCCTTATTAAAAAATAACGAATATTTTATTCGAACTCGTCACTTCAACCCTGTCCCACTGCTGGGCACGAGTCTTCTCTCAGGTAACTTACGAGGTGAGAGAGTTTAGGCCTTAATACAACACGCTGGTCAAGTGCGGGTTGGTTTGTCCTTGAATGATCAGTTCTTAGTAGCGGTAATGAATATTATGGATATCGAATTCTAACTCTAGATTAAGTAGTGTAGGTGATAATGATGATAATTAAATGATGTCGCAAGCCGAAGGCAATATTTCAGAAATTCGCACAGATATTTGCAACTTTTTTGTTTAACTCAAATATTAAGTATGCATGAATAAACTGAAATTAAAAGCAGTAACCCTTTCGTCTATTTCTTATTCAACTCAATTACAAACAAAAACTCCATTGACCGAACTGAGAAAACTTCAAAAAAAGTTAGAGATAATACTTTTATAATCACATCAGCAAGGATTGTTCCTTAATTATTGATAGACGGAAGTTTTATCAAAACTTCAGGAGCAGAAACCAAAATTATTTGAAAGCAAACCCTTCATAATGGTTGCGAAAATATTAAAACAAAGCCAAGGTGGCCGCCCCGCCTTACGGACAGGACAACTTGCGGATTTATATAGAGTTGTTTGTTAGAAACTTCATAGAATTTTAACACCAAGATATAAGTAAAATCATGTAAATGATTCTGTTATTAAAAGAAAAAAGAGCGCATCTAACATTTTTATTTCGCTTTTCGACATTGTCAGTTTGACTAAAATATAAGACTAAAATACATAATAATATCATAATGACAATCTTAGACAAACAACTTGAGTGACATCGACGTCTTGTTCATCCAATAAGTAATACCATGTAAATTATTCTGTTATTAAAAGAAAATAGAGCGGATTTAACATTTTTATTTCGCTTTTCAACATTGTCAGTTTGAGTATAAATAAGAATATAAAATAATAATATCATAATGACAATCTTGGATAAGCAACTTGAGTGACATCGACGTCTTTTTCGTCCAATAAGTAAAATCATGTAAATTATTCCGTTATTAAAAGAAAAAAGAGCGGCTTTAACATTTTTATTTCCCTTTTTTAACATTGTCAGGTTGAGTAAGCTGAATCTGACAGTGCATAGAACAAAATTACGAAAAAAGAAACTGAATACTGCTATTACAAGGAAAAGAAAGAAAGAAAAATATTTATTTGACAACGACAGGACACACAAAATTAAATGATAAAAAAGAAACACATAGAAAGAGAAAAAAAAAAAACAAATGTAAAAGAAAAAAAAACAAGAGTAAGTGTGACCTATCAGTGTCAAACATGGACATTGCTCAGTAAACAACAACAACTGTAACAATTGTACCTGACAGATGCGTCCTTTTTTCTTATTACAGCAGTAGTAGAACGAAGAACGCGAAAGAGTGCGGGTCTCTCTCAACTATATTACGTGTTGAGAGAGACCCGCTGGCGAAGTGCGGTTTGGGGGATGTCACATATCCTCCAATGATTAGTTAGTAAAAAACGTCGTAAAGAAATCAAGATTTCTAAGAAATATGCTGATTTCCTCATGATGTTTTTTGAACTGATATTAAGCAGCGGCGATGAAATAATCATCTACATATTCCTATATAGTAAAATTTGCGTTTTTTGGCAAACCCATAGGGTTGCAATCATCCAATACACCTCCTTCCTCATGCATCTTTATGGGACACAAAAAAACACCACAGCTTATCAATATCTTTAATAATGATTCTAGAACCTCTAGAAAAGGTGGGACGGAATAGTTGTTCCTCTAAGTTTTCTAATCATAGAGAGTCTTATTCTACTGCCACCTTCTCACCGAAAATCATACGTAATCACGAGTGAATGGTATACTGGGCGGGCCCCTTGTTAACAGCAGGGAAGTTTTAATCAAGCGCAAGCTTATTAGAATAATAAAAAACCTCCACCAATACCAAATATTCATAAAATGTTTGGATGGAAACGGATACCTTTTTATGAGATCGAAATTGGTTTCCACACACCGCGTGATTACCCAACCAACTCATTTAATGCCCCCTGACGTAATGATGACAATCTTAGTAAAGCAACTTGAGTGACTCGACGTCTTGTGAGATTGACAAATGACAGGTTGATTGCTATCACATCAAACGTGACTGAAGTGACATCTCACCGTCTGTTTTGGCAACAGCTTTCTACGTTTATGTATTACCCGCTGCGATGACATAGGTATACACATATTATATGTAGGTATTACTTTTTAACAACTCTATAGATATATCGCGAGAATCCGCTAAGACGGTTGGGTGGTGATTAATACGACGCATCTCCCCAACGGTTTAATCGCTGGCTGGCAACATTTTTACCCAATTTTTGGGAGATACCCCCCGTTGTACGCCCACCCCTTTCTTTCGTTAAGATAAATTATCCTACGATCAGGATGAGAGTGTAGGTTCAAATTGCCGCCTTTAAAATTCGGCGTTCGGCCTCAATATTTATGCCGAAATTAGTGTCCCATCCCTCGGGTTTACGTGACTTTTTATTAGTTGAACACTGCTTGATGGAATTGTATGGGTGGAACTTTCTTTGAAATTAAATACAATAGACTAAAATCTATAGTCTCTGTTTACTACCATTTTTTATTTTCTTTTTTGCTTGTCTAAGATTGTCATCATTACGTTAGGGGAATTGTTATATTGATATGAGAAGTTGGGTAATCACGCGGTGTGCGGAAACCAAATTTGATCTCACAAAAAATCATCCATTTCCATCCAAATATTTCTTGAACAGTTATTATTGGTGGTGGTTTTTTATTTTTCTAAAATAGGCTTGCGCTTGATCACTTGCCTGATGTGAGGCAATGATGCAGTCAACTATGGAACGCGCTTACCTAGTAAATACCGATTTACTCGTGACTTGACAACAGGCAGCTTATAGCTATCGGGAAACATAGATACCGGCAACGAATTTCACAACGTAGCAGTTCGCACAATAAAAGTGGAAACGAAGCGCATGGGAAAAGGCAAAAAACTATGAAGGTACATCAAAGCATTAAACTCTAAAGCTCTACAACTTAAAAAAAAAACAAAATGTACCTACGTTCTAAAAACAAATATTTATATTCGAACTCTTTTCTAAACAATAAAAGAGGTGATTCAATTAAAAAATAGAAGCTTATTGTTCCAAAATTAAACATTTAAGCGGTTATTGTTTTCGCGGTTACCTACAATATTTGTTATTATTTAAAATCTACCCTCGCTTGGTTTCAATACCAACAATTTCTTTGATATTCTACGAAACCAGGCGGAACGGTGGAATTATATTTTCCATTGTCGAAAATGTCGTAGAGTAATCAAAGACCGGTAACTCGATATAGAATGAAAATTGTGTACTGAAATAACAAAGAAAATTATGGAAGCCCTCATTAATGCAGTAAGCAATTATGAAACCAACACGAAAGAATAAATACATAAATATATACATATATTCTTTATATGTAAATATTTAAATGGGAATTTCCCAGATTTAATCGGAATGAATACAAGGTATAAAAATTGTACTTATTTTGATTAGTCCGTCAGTAAGATTATAAAAAAAAATAGATATTTTTTTTGCTTTATCATTCAAATGAAACAATATTAAGATATAACGCATTAAAATTATGGAGTGGGAGTGCGCTACGTCATACAGAAGTATAATTCACACTTAAGCATGACGTCATTCGAGATGTTGCTTTGACGTACCTATCGCCGTAATCTTTAATCTCACAAAAAATAGATTCACATTTTAAAGTTATCTATTTGACGGACAAAGCAAAAAAAATATTTTCATCCCTATTACTCGTATTTGCCAGATATGTAAGTATTAATAATTTTGGGTAAAAAGTAGGTTATACTTTTGGCAGAATGAGTTCACAAGGTTTAAACCTAAACTAATAAAAAAAAATACCGATTCACATTGGCAGAATCAACGTAGTCACGATGGAGCCATAATTATTAAAGAAAAAAAAAATAACAGCTCTTAACTTTACGCGGGTTTAAAAATAAAACAAAAGAAAACCTCATTTGAAAAATGTAAAAAGTTCCAAGTAACTTAGTATTCAAAGGGCAAGCAGTGAACAAACAAGGGGCGGAATGTTTACACCGTGACATGTGGAAACTTGCCTGACACGTCACACGACTAATGAACGGTTGAGATTTGAAAAAAGAATACTTATTCTTTTTTTTACGATTGGGGTGAAAAGAGGTGAAGTTTTTTACTTTTCCAATTTTAAACTTTTTGCTTAAGTAGGTACTTATTGTCTTCCAAATTAGCGAAATCTAAATAGAAAAATGCTCTTTTTTGAGCGCAGCTCACACTTTTAACAGATTGTTTCAACTTTAAGGGCCGATTGATTAAAATTGCTTTTGATGTGGGCAGGGATCGAATCCGTGACATTTTTTTTCTAAGCCGAAACCGCTGCGACACCGGTGATCTCACACTGCAACATACAATGCAAGTTGATTTAAAAGCTTATAAAAATATTTACAGCCAGTTTAAACAAATCTAATTATATTCTAATTTTGAATTCGAATATAATTAGATTTTCAATGCAAATATAATTCGATTTTTAAATTCGAATATAATCAGATTTTTTAAACTGGCATACGATTTCCTGTTTTTCTTTTAAATAACGTTGAAAGGTTGAATCTCCTTTCGCTTTTACGTCATTAGGTCGCGTGTTCGGCATACAAGCGATGTCCTCAGAAGACCTCATTACGGCTCATCTCACATCCCCTAATGAGACGCACTAATTACTGGGAGCACGGAAAAATCCAATCTAACACACATTACTTCTTAATTTGGATCGCGCACACAAGATTCAAGGGAAAATTCAAACGCGCCAGGGGAATTTTCAGAGCATGATAAAAGATTTAGGTCGGCATTTTGAGTTTATATTTCCACTTTATACTGCCTTCGTGATTCAGTGGTATGCGTGTCGTTAAGAACCGCGATGTCTTGGGATACCTGGGTCGAGCAAGAAGGCTTTTTGCTCTAAAAGCAACTCGAAATTTGGAATGGTGTCTGATATGGCAATGGACTCGCATATTAAGGATGGGAACTATACATAGCCAGCCAAAAGCGGTCACCTTCAATTTGGCTTTACGTTTCGAAACAGGTTGCACCTGTCGTGGTCGCAAGCAGACTGATCCAGCGAAAGAGCTCCGTTGATGACGGCGGCAGTAGAACAACATTTTCTCTAACTACGGTCACTTGTAATATAATATAACTATTGCTAAGGAGCCTACACACTACACTCACAAAAAGTTTAAAAGTGTATAAAAGTGGTGATGTTCACCTCTGCCAACCTGCGGGTAATACAGACGTGACGTTATGTTCATGTTTATTCCATGAGGTCAGCGGTCAGGGTAGGCTGTCTATCACAGTCGATTTTCTCCAAAAACACTGAATCGATTGAGTTGAATCTTGGTACAGTTACACATGTAAATTGGTGACCCAAAAACAGACGGTATATAAATAAATTAATTTGATACTTTGTGGTCACTTTTTGCAGTAAAATTAGATAAAAAACAATGTAATATAGTGACAAAGGTGGGCGTGTGCTTAGTTGGTTTGATAATGTGGAGAGGATGGATGATAGACGATTGATGAAGTGTATATACATGGCGGAGGTGAGTGGAAACGCTGCTGGTAGAGGACACCCTACACATATTGGGCACACATTGGGTAGGCGAGTTCCATCGTTGATTACATCATTGCTTAACATCAGGTAATTTGTGGACAAGCGCTTGCCTATTTTAGGATGAAAAAACTAATAGTCTATTAAATTGCCTCCTGAAACGTTTTGATTGACAGATTGAGGAATGAAGTAATTAGAGAACGCTGTGGTCGGAAATAAGGTGGAGTGGTATGCTAAGGTGATATGCTTAGGTGGTTTGGTCATGTGGAGACGACAGGTGATAGACGATTGACGAACGGTATATACACGGCGAGGGTGAGTCGCAACGCTAGGAGAGGACGCCCTAAGAGGACATTCGCTGATCTCATCGGTGATGTCCTTCAAAAAGGACAGGTGCGTAGCACTCACCACCGTCGTGCATTATGACCAGATTTATCTTATATCTTTAAATGAGCAATTCTTGTATATATATATATATATATATATATATATATATATATATATATATATATATATATATATATATATATATATATATATATATATATCTTAATATATATATTTCTTGTGTGCGTGTGTATGTGACTGAACTCCTCCTAAACGACTGGACCGATTTTGATGAAATTTTTTGTGTGTGTTCAAGGGGATCTGGGAATGGTTTAGATTCACATTTTTTTTTTCAATGTTTTTTTTAATAAATACGCGGTACGAAGTTCGCTGGGGCAGCTAGTGTTTATATAAGTATAATTGGAATCTCGGAATCGGCTCCAACGATTTTCATAAAATTTAGTATATAGGGGGTTTCGGGGGCGATAAATCGATCTAGCTAGGAATCATTTTTAGAAAATGTCATTTAAAAAAAATACCGAACAAAGCTCGGTCATCCAGATATTGAACATTAATGAGGCTAAGAAAGTATGTTTCGGTAGATTTATAAGTGATTGCATGTATTGTGTTTGATGGGCGAAATGAAATAACTTGAATCCAAGCTAGTGTATCAAATCGTTTATTTTTCGTCAAACATAGGTAAGGTAAAGCTTGGGAAGATCTTATAAATAAATGTATAGAACGCTATGTTTTATCTTGGGAAGACATACAAATATGGATTGTATTATTAAAAAACTATTATACAATACTAAAAATATTTGTCATTTGCAAAATTGTCTACTTTGCAATAACATTTGTCAATAAGGTTATTTTGTAGGGTCTTCTTGAACTTGTGAATGGGTAATTTTTTTTTGGTCAGGTAATTTGTTATATTCTTGGAGCGATGCTGAAAAATTTTTGTACATAAAAGATGTTTAGCATTTTGTATGGCATAATTGATTAACATATCTCGCACGCATTACTTCAACCCTTTTTAGTGTCCCACTGCTGGGCACGGGTCTTCTCTCGACTATCTTATGAGTTGAGAGAGTTTAGGCCTTAATCCACACAAGCTGGCCAAGTGCGGGTTGGTGGATGTCACATGTCCTCGAATGATTAGTTCTTAGACATGCCGGTTTCCTCACAATGTTTTCCTTCACCGAGATTGAGCAGCGGAGATGAAATAATTCACACAAAGATGTGTGAGCACGACCAGGATTCGAACCCGCGACCTTATTTTTCTAAGGCGAGGCCCGTACCGCTGCGCCACCGCTGCTCGCACGCATAGTAACTTGCAATTCTCTCTAAAAATAGTGATGCAATATTGTAGATAACGTTCAAGATAATATATGGAAATGTTATTGTTATGTTTCATTTGTAAGCATAACCACGTCTTAAAAAAAATAAGCGGTTGGCAATCTTGATGGGTAGTACTTAAGTCCGCCCTACCTCCTGCCACCCTTGGGGTAGAGAATTCGTCAACCCTATACTGTACAGACCCTTATTACTGTACTTGGACTTATACAGGTTAAGCGTTTTAGATTTTTAAAGGTAATTTAAGTATTGAAATAAAACTACTTTTTAACGGATTTTATCGCGGTTTATTTTAGATTTTTAATAATATTTATTAATATTTTTGTAAGTCAAATACCTCAGTCCACCCGTGAACATGAAGTCTGAAAAGACTTTGAAACGTCGGGATGTAAAAATTTAAAATAAACTGCTATAAAATCCGTTAAAAAGTAGTTTTATTTCAATGTGTGATATTCGCGTAAATCTAAGACAATACTATGTAATTTAAGTAATTAGTTATTTATTTAGGTTAACATATCTACCTAATTATGCAAATTATAATATTTTACAATTTATAAATATATCTATAAACTCAACTTAAGTTCCTCATCTAACTTCACCGGTTTCGCCGACGCGTATGTCGGTATCGCGCAAAATCATTAACCTCTTTTAACGCAGACGGTTAAAATCTATCCTACGTGCTTCCCTGGGTCTCAATTAGTGCAGTAGTTTAGGCCTGAAAGTAGGACAGTCAAACAGAGTTACTTTTCCATTTATATAGTAGGGATTTCTTCAGGCTTTCGTTAATACCTAGATATGTATAGTAAAGTTTAGTGATATTCATTAGTCACGTAAAAGTAGTTTTAGCATTTGTAGAAATTACGAAATGAAACCTAACCTTAATAGTGAATTAAAACGGAAATTTTGAACTTGTGCAATCTAAATCAAATGCTAATAATCATAACATTCGTAACTATATCAATAACCCTACTACAGGTTTCACATTCGTTTGATCTATTCAAGTGTTCGTTAGTACACACAAATTGCAAAGTTGCAAAAATATTTATAAACTAAATTATAGCAGATATAAAAAAAATCTTCAGGATGACCTACTAAATTTGACCTATTTATTTTATTATAATTATTACTACTTAGTTTGTATTAGAGTTAGTGTTATAAGGTTATGAAATGTATCATTTCTTTGCACTTATGTGATTTTTAAATCATTGTTTGCCTTTTAAGCCTGAAAGACAGAGCAACCTAGTTCAGGCGAATGTATTATATTCTACCTATTATGAAAAGTTACGTCAAATACGTTAAAATATGCATCACTTCAACCTTTCTTAGTATCCTAACGCTGGGCACGGGTCTTAACTCATAAGATAGTTGCCTTAATCCACGGCGGCCAAGTCACATGTCCTAGATAATTATTTCTGGGTATTTTTTTTTGGGTAGAAGTAACAATCTTATCTGTATCTTCCATCTTTATTTAATTACTTATCCCTCTTTACTTTACTTAGGCACTTACTTTGAACAATATTTTGAGAGGTCCAGTCCAGTCCAGTATAATCCAGTCGAATTTATAATAGCTACTAACTATGTATTTCCAGTGCAGTAAAAAGTATTCCGTAAAATTGTCATTCGAACGATTACGAAAATCGTTAGTAGGGACTTGTTCAATGCAAAAATTCCAACAAAACTTTCAATACAAAAGGCTATTTAGCTTGCATCCATATAAAACGTTCAACTATATTATTTACGTACCATCATTGTCACGCACGTGACATTGCGGTTCCATTAAAGAACTATACCAATACCAACTTAAAAATCCATTTTACTTACTAAAATTTACACAAAAATCATCTTTATTTTATTGGTAATAAGAGCTAAGGTATATAAAGGAGTTTGTATTAGAGTTTAGCTGTATTACAGGCTCATAATGGCATTTATTAGGAGTCGTATTCGGTACATGACAATAATTAAAATCCATGCACGAAGGTTTGTACCATACCGTACCGTGTACGTTTAGCATAGTATTAAGTTTTCAAATTATTGGTTTTGTTAAAAATATTTGGAATATGTCGCTGCTTTTTGTAAATTTGTTTGTTAAATTATAGTTTAGTTTGCGTGTTTTTCATAGATTGCTAATTGTTACTCAAATTATTTTAAAGAAGTGTATGATACACTTCTTCCTATGTCGTCCTCTTCGTCTATGTCATCCTTGAGATTAGTACTTGTGTAGTGTTAGAATTACTTAAGGGCTTTTACAATAAATATAGAAAAGTACATAGGTATGTGAAGGCAAATAATTCTGAACTTAAATTAAGCTGAGTAACTAACTCAGATAATTTGAATTCATTATTATCAGTTCAGTTATAGGTTTTATAATACTATGCAAAACTAAAAATAATAATAATTACTTCTTTCAGATTGTCTCCATAGTGTTAGTAACAACTTATCTTGATGAAATTTAAATGAGACCACTTGGAAAGTAGAACTATCAAAATCCATCCTAATGGGTGGAATTATCGTGTAACTTAAGTACATACAAAAACATATGGTCGAATTGAAAACCGCTTTTGACGTCGGTTGACAAGAACTTATAATCTATCTAAACTTATAATCTATATAAAAGAAGAAACTGACTGACTGACTGAGTGACATATCAACGCAGAGCCCAAACCGCTGGGTCTGGAGACCTTCCTTATGGGGTCAAGGGGTGCACTAAGAAAGGATTTTTCAAAACTCACCCTTTAAGGGGGTGAAACGGGGTTCCAAAGTTTGTATGGAGAAACAAGATTAGAGAGATCAATTTCGCGGGCGAAGCCGCGGGCGGAAGCTAGTGGTTGTATAAAGAACTACGATCAATGAACCAAAACCTCATCTTTCCTCCTTTTCAAATTTACATACAACCTAAGCACGTGTCTTAGGGTAAAGAGGGGAAACAAGCGCACATTTAATATTATTAATGTGTGGTCGATAATACGGAATATGCATACTAAGTTGTGTTTGACTTTTTAATTTTCGGAACGAAGTTCCTTATCCCGCATTGTGAAAGGGGGCTAGACGGAAAAAATTCTTACGAAGCTGTAAGCTGTGCGGCGTTCGCATGTTTCTCTGTCTGTCTGTCTATCTCTCTCTCTCTCTCTCTTTTTTTTACTGATTAAGTTTAAATTACATTATATTTGTTAATAATAAAAAAATATTATTATAACTTAAAAAAAAATATTACAATTCCTTCACTAATTAATCGAAAGGAACTTCGTTTGATCCGGGTGTCCCTTGACACCCCTCAAGTCTTTTCTCTCGTCTTTTTAACCGACTCGAAATAAAAGGAAATTATGAATTCCGATGTTCAAACCTTTTCCTTGTGCCCTTTTACAACATTTCAAAAGTCACAATTTCTAACTTTGTTAAATATCATGATTGGTCCATATCTTCTATGACGTCTGCCTTAAACCAGAACTGACGTCCATAATGCGATTGCTTCTCTAATTATTCCTGAATTTCCCAAAAATTCGACTGTCAGCCTCCCCTTTTTAACCCATTAACTAAAACTTTGGAAAGCCACACTTTTCAAACTGTCATAGCCAAAGATTAATAACAAATCTGCTTAGAACATTTTGCGGGTGTTAACTATGGACGAAAAAAAGGGTGTTATTATATTTGTTTGTAATTTTTGACTCGTCTGTATTCCTGTGTATTAATGTGTGTATCTGCATACACACGGCAACACATCAAGCTATGAATTTCCAGTTGAAGCTGACCTCTCGTTGTACGGAAACCATATACAATGCGAGATCAGCTTATACTGGAAATGTACAGCTGGTTGTGTAGCCGTGTGTACAAGTGTGTGTGTAGTGTTAGGTACAACGTCATATGACGTATTGTAACTGTTGAAATTATTATTATTTGTTTCTTTTCCTCTTTTTTGTATGAATATTCTATTTTCTGTTTTATAAACATATTTGCCTACTCCTGGCACACACTTTACACTTTTTGGCTCCAATCGTATAAGCTTCGCTTAGTTTAAGCGCCAAAATAGTACAATATTATTTCTCTGTGTACCTTCTTGTGACAATTTTTTATTTATTTATTTATTAAAACATTTTTGATACCCCGCCCATTGACGAAGTATTGACGTTGTATTCATTCATGTATACCTACCTATTTTTTCACCACGATGAAAGGGGTATAAGATTGACGTGTTGATGAATTATTTTACGTGTTGAGAGAATTTAGGCCTTAGGAGAGTTTAGCAATCTACACACGCAAGCTAAGTGCTGGTTGGTGGATGTCACATTTCCTCGAATGTTTAGTTTTACATATTCCGGTTTCCTTACAATTTTCCTTCACCGATATTGAGCAGCGGCAATGATCACATAAAGATGTATGGGCACGACGGGGAATCGTACACGCGACCTTATTTTTCAAAGGCGATACTAATACCATCTATCCTACTAATCCTACTAATATTATAAATGCGAAAGTAAGTGTGTGTGTGTGAAGGTTTGTTACCGCGTATCTCCATAACCGCTCAACCGATTTTATTGAAATTTTAAATGTAGGTAGTGTATACCCTAGAATCGGACATAGGCTAACAATATTTTCAAAAATCATCCCCTAAGAGGGTTAAATAGAGGGGTGAAGTTTGTATGCAACTTTTTATTCCTTGGTCCTATTCATTTAAAATTCGGTACACATAAACCTTAAGACAAATAATGAGATACGGGTTTTTTATTTTTCCATAATTACCCCCATGGGGTGTGGAAAATGAGTTTTATTGGTAAAAACTAAAGTTTCTCTGGATCTCTTTAGTCTCAAGTCCGATTCACTCCAAATTCGGCACACATATACCTTAAAAGAAATCATGAAACACGTGTTTTTTATTTTTCCAAAACTACCCCCGGTGGGGGTGTTAAATGAGTTTTTTTGGAAATACTAAATATTCCATAACTGTTTAGTCCTGGGTCCGATTTCCTTCAAATTTGGTATAAATAAAGCTCAAAACAAATAATGAAACACGTGTTTTTAATTTTTTCAATTTTTTTTATTTTCATCCTAATACTAAGCGGGCAAAGCCTGCGAAATTATTCTGAGTTTGATTTTCTTCAAAGTTGATATCAATACTCCTTCGTGCTTTTTAGCTAAATTACTTTTTATTTTGACACAATGACGTTTGATAACTCAGACCGATTATTAGAATTCGAAATTTAAATTTTATTTCTTCTTAAATATTGAATGAAAAACTTACAATGATCATGGTCTAAGAGACGTAGTATTTTTTAAGAAACCCTTATAGATTTATGGATATACCTATGGGTGCTTGCCGATTTCAAAATGTTGCTTACACGCCTACACTACTGAACTAATTTTGTATGGAGATAGTTCGAGACCCGGGAAAGGATAGTTTTATCCGACTGCGAAAAAAGAGATTAATGGTTTAGCGCGATAACCGACATCCGCGGGCGAAGCCGCGGGCGGAAAACTAGTAATATTATAAATGCGAAAGTAAGTGTGTGTGTGTGTGTGAAGGTTTGTTACCGCGTATCTCCATAACCGCTCAACCGATTTTAATGAACTTTGAAATGTAGGTAATGTATACCCTAGAATAGGACATAGACTAACAATATTTCCAAAAATCATCCCTTAAGAGGGTTAAATAGAGGGGTGAAGTTTGTATGCAACTTTTTATTCCTTGGTCCTATTCATTTAAAATTCGGTACACATAAACCTTAAGAAAAATAATGAGATACGGGTTTTTTATTTTTCCATAATTACCCCTACGAGGTGTGGATAGTGAGTTTTAATGGTAAACATTAAAGTTTCTCTGTATCTGTATAGTCTGAAGTCCGATTCACTCCAAATTCGGCACACATATACCTTATAAGAAATCATGAAATACGTGTTTTTTATTTTTCCAAAACTACCCCCGGTGGGGGTGTTAAATGAGTTTTTTTGGAAATACTAAATATTCCATAACTGTTTAGTCCTTGGTCCGATTCACTTCAAATTCGGTATAAATAAAGCTTAAAACAAATAATGAAACACGTGTTTTTTATTTTTCCATTTTTTTTTATTTTTATCCTAATATTACGCGGGAGAAGCCTGCGAAATTATTCTGAGTTTGATTTTCTTCAAAGTTGATATCAATACTCCTTCGTGCTTTTTAGCTAAATTACTTTTTATTTTGACACAATGACGTTTGATAACTCAGACCGATTATTAGAATTCGAAATTTAAATTTTATTTCTTCTTAAATATTGAATGAAAAACTTACAATGATCATGGTCTAAGAGACGTAGTATTTTTTAAGAAACCCCTATAGATTTATGGATATACCTATGGGTGCTTGCCGATTTCAAAATGTTGCTTACACGCCTACACTACTGAACTAATTTTGTATGGAGATAGTTCGAGACCCGGGAAAGGATAGTTTTATCCGACTGCGAAAAAAGAGATTAATGGTTTAGCGCGATAACCGACATCCGCGGGCGAAGCCGCGGGCGGAAAACTAGTAAAATATAAAAATGAAACCCGTTTTCCGTTATCACGACATCACGCGTGAACGGCTGGACCGATTTCGCTAATTCTTTTTTTTAAATATTCCTATAAATACGAGGATGGTTCTCACGCAGAGAAAAATGAAAAAAAAAAGAAAATTTAAAAAGCGAAGAAGTGCCGAAATCCGGTTTAGATACCTATTATATATTATTGGTTATATTCGGTAGGTCTGAGACCCGGTAGATGGCACTGCTTTACCGGGCAGAACGACGTCTGCCGGGGCCGCTAGTTACATATAAAACTGCAATGTTCATAGTACTAAATGGAGTTTCGAGAGTTTGTTGAAATAATTTCGTACAACCCGAGATTGGGTTAGCAGAATTCACTATGAGTTACTCCTCTAATCAATTGTCGATTTCTGAAACTATGAACTTCTAGTTGAAGATGCTCTAGATAACAATTAAATACATAAAGGGTAACTGGCAATTAGTATAAAATTATAATCAAAGATCAAAATCAAAATTATTTATTTCCATAATACAGGTTTTTAATGATAATGTTACAGAGGTAACTGCATCACTTCAACCCTTTTTAGTGTCCCACTCCTAGGCACGAGTCTTCTCTCAACTATCTTACGAGTTGACAGAGTTTAGGCCGTAATCCCCACACGCTAGCCAAGTGCGGGTTGGTGGATGTCGCATGTCCTCGAATGATTATTTCTACACCAATATTGAGGAACGGCGATGTAACAATTGACACAAAGATGTGAGAATCGTACTGGGAATCGAACCCGCGACATTTTCTTTTCACGCCGCAGGTCTTGGGTTCGATTCCTATCCAAGTCAGACGTTTGTGGGATGATCACGTCTGTTTGTCTTGAGTCTGGGTGTAATTATCTATATTTAAGTATTTATTTACAAAAGAAAAGTATTCTATGTAGTATATTACCAGTTATCTGGTTTCCATAGTACAAGCTCTGCTTAGTTTGTGTTAATGTCCCACTATATTATTATTATTTTTCAAAACTCACCCCCCAAAGGGGTGAAACGGGGCAAAATCGTTATTATCTACAGTTATCTGCTTAAGTATCATACATATAGGCAAAAACGTATGTAACACTTTTATGTAAACCTTCCTCCTTTTTTGAAGTCGGTTAGAAAGTAAGAAATAAATTTTTCTTGGTTTTTTAATGTGTCACTGAAGTCATTTACGATAACGTTACTTAAAGCTGTTTCAGATAAGCTATCGTGTTGTTCAAGTTTGAACCTTAGACTGTTACTTTAGGGTACAAAATTGAATAGCATATCAAGTGTAGGGTGTTACTTCAATGATAAGCGGTGGAAATTAAGTCCTGAGTAATGATTCTACATTTACATACACAAACATTTACATGCAATGATTTATTTCTTCTAACTAGGAGTATTTGTGACTCCTAAGTCATAGATATCCCTAGGTTAGGAGTCAGGGTACCAGTGCTGGGCACGGGTCTTCTCTCAACTGTCTTACAAGTTGAGAGAGTTTAGGCCTTAATCCACACACGAAGGCCAAGTGCGGGTTGGTGGATGCCACGAATGATTATCTACGCCGATATTGACACAAAGATGTGTGGATCGAACTGGGAATCGAACCTTCCCTTACACTTCTAAGGCTTCTAACGTTATGTACAACACAATTATATTTCTTTTTTTTTTGACTTATTTCATGCTGAATTAAAATACCTACATTTTGATTTTGATTATGACTTCGAAATATGAACAAAAAAACGTAAACAAAGGTTTATGAAGACAAAGTTTAGAATAATGCCGGCAACACACGCGGCTTTCAACGTGCGGTTACACATAAGTGTCTCTGAAAGACTCGGCTCTGAAGAAGACAGATTGTCGAGCGCACGACTTCGGCTTACTTAATATGGAGAAGATGTTTTATACATCGCGGTAACTATATTATATTGTTGAGTATGTATATGTACGTGTGCCTACGAAATAAACGTCAGTGCGTTACTATAGGCCGACCGTTTAACTCGCGTATCGCCTATCGCCAAGATTCTGACTCCTCAAGCTGCACAGACAGTGATCATGATTCATGCGATATGGATATTAGTGACGAACAGTCGTATATTACTTTTATCTGTGGTTAAATAGTTCTTTAAGAGATTTAATTAATGTTGTATGACTTTGTACCTCAGATGGCGATACGCGAGTTAAACGGTCAGCCTCTAGCAAGCCTTGATTTTACGTGTCCCCTGCACGCATAGTTTACATATATCTATCTTTTTTCATTCTTTCTTTGTTTGAGACGCTACTTGCTTCGATAAACTGGCCCTGTCTCTCCTTCTACTAGTATGTCTGCGGACGCTGCTGCTGCAAATGCAGAGACCGCTAAATGACGCAAATATAGTCAATTGTGTACAAATTATATATTCGAACCATTTGGGGTTGAAATGCTTGGACCGTGGGGCACAAACGCTCATGCACATTTCAAACAAATTTCTAGGCGCTTAATAGACTCTACACGTGACCAGAGGGCTAGCTTACACCTTGGTCAAATCATTAGCATTGTCATACAACGTGGCAATGCTGCCAGCCTTTAAAGAACATTTCGCCATGGTCTCGATTGGGTGCCTTATAATTTAAAATTAGTTTTTTATTTTCAGTTTTTTTTCTTTCTTCTAACTATATTAAATTAGAAACTGACTGACTGACATATAAACGCACAGGTCAAACCGCTGGGAGACTACAACTAGACTCAAAATTTGGGACATAAGTGCCGAATAAGGTCTAAAGGTGAAATGTAGACCGCACCGGTGAAGCCGCTAATGGAAGCTAGTTAAAAAGAGACAGAAGAGGGAGAGGCTGGCGCTTGCGCCTGCCCAAAATAGCAATTCACTTGTGATTACGAATGATTTATGTCGTCTAACTGACACTTATACGGCTATATGTTTAAACGTAGTTGTCGGAATCATTAAAGTGATCTCATCCACTTTGAAGTCGGACGATTTACTCATTTTTAGGTATTTATTAAATTGGAAACGCCCAAATGTTTTACAAGCTATTCACTCAAGAACTCCACGAACCCTCTCCATATTTAACAAGCCCTTCCTTAAATGATTGTTCGGGACACGCGTGTTCTATCGCATATCTCTCGAGAAACCCCTACCAAGGTCTCTAGATTATTAATTATGATGAAAGTTCAAGTGAGTTGAGAAAATGAGATTATATTATGCGTCAGTCCAGTCCATAACGCATATAAACGCATATTTTATCCCAAATCGGCTTGCGCTTGGCCACAACTGGCCTGTTTCAATGATTCAGTCTACGATAAATTGCGCTTACCCAGTAATTACCAGTGAAATTAATTTTACTTCCCTAAGCAGTTACCTACCTTAAGAGTGAAAGTGTGTAGGTACTTTGAACATAATATTAAGAATTTAATGTTTATAATGCACATTTTTGGCACAAGATTATACGTTAGGTAAAAAAACCATCTCCTATAACATGACACTTTTATGAAAAATCATCTAAGAGGGAAAAGGAGGGCCAAGGATAAGCTACATGAAACAAATGAAAAAAAGTTTAGTCAATTCGATTATGTAGGTGAAAGAAGCTACTCTAGATCGAGCCAAATGGAAACATTCATCAGCTGCACCGTTAAGGGTCTCAACCTTTAATTAAAAAATAAAGCTACATACTAACTTAATTATTTGGGTGAATATCCCCGCGGCAAATTTTACGTGTCCACGTTGAGAATCGAGGTGTTAAATTATAGGATGTTTTTGATTTTTTTTTGTAGTGAACTACGTAACTTGGTGCAATTAGGGCCACATATGTTTTTTTATAAGTGTGTATAAGTAATCAGGAAAAAAAGAATCGCCTGAAAATTCAAGTTTGGTGGCTTGTCCCAGTTCCTTTTTTTGATACAATTGCACTCACCTAAGTCACAATCTAAGATACAATACAAAATAAACGATTTCGTTAGTATATGCATAAGACACATTATCTGAAAACAATGAAACCATATTAGAAAATTAAATTTAAAGGCACTGGATACTCAATCAAATTTTGTCCAAGCAAATATCAAAAATTTGTTGGCACTTGTTCAACTTACTTTAACGTGAAGTTACGTACGTATGCGATCAATCGCGTTTTATGATTTATCATCTCTCAGTCGTGCGCCGGCACTTGCGCGTAAAAGGTGTGTGATTAGTGCTGTGATTTCCCGTCAAAAACGAAAATATCATCTTGGGTGGCACGGGGGACAAGAAATGTTCAATTTTGGTGGATCGATTTGCTGTTAATTTAAAAGTATTTTAACAGTAAGCGACACGTTATACGTAGTGATTTGGGTTATGCATTTAATCAGTGATAATAATTTAATTGTTACTTAAATCCCTTATTTTTAAAGTTTTTTTTTATGTCTGGTTCCAATTTTGGTGGCTCAATTTTGGTGGCTTTGGTGGCGTTTTTCCCTTTTGGACAGTAAAAAAGCGAATTATAATAACATTTTTTTACTAAGTAGGACCATTTATTATTTATTAGATCCTAATCTCTCATTACCACCACGAATAGCAAAACCTCTTGAAGCCAACAATTTCACTAGGTACTTCAACAATCCTCTTAAGCACATTCTTCCAACGGGTAGTTATTTTCTGTTCGTCTAGTAGTTTTTATTGCTGCAACATATTTCATCATCAATTCCCTGAGCTGTAATCTGCTCTTATGCTCTATCAATAAGTTACCTACTTATATGTTTCCAATCTTTATATCCATTAGGAGAACTTCAATTATGTCCAGAACCAGTAATGGTATTAAATAGACGGCAGCAATAACAGTATACAGATTTATTTAGTGGTGAATAAAGGAGCCATTTTCTTTCTAAAGACTCCTTATTCGTCAATTAACAAATAAAATATTTTACTCAAGTATTAGTTTTCGTTTTACCATTTGAATCTAGAAAACTTGTAGAAGTTTCGAAGAAGTCACTATTTTTATTTTAGTAAAACTCTGGCCCTTTTCGAATTCAAATATCACGAACTTCTTCCGGTAAAATGTCACCACAGTAAGTACCAGGGTCAGGAGACACATACATTCTCTAAGCTTGCTGTTATTAATTCAAAGTATGTAGCTTGACCAAATGCCCAATGAAATAGATAAAAGAATTGTGACAGAATGATAAAAGTATTGCGCCTTAAAAGAAGTCATTAAAAACAAGGTACTGGGCATAAAAATCAAGAAGAAGATCTTTGATACCTGCATAATAACCTGTATCACTTAAGGATGTGAAACCTGGGCTTTGACAAAACACGATAGGAACAAACTAGCAAGATGCCAGAGAACCATGGAAAGGAGCATGCTGGGTTTGAAACTAATGGACAAAATTATAAGTATCAGGCGCAAAACCAAATTAACAGACATACTGTCACATATTAGCAAAACTCAAATGGAGGTGGAGGAGACTTATGCTCCGCTGCTATAAGGAAGAAAGGAGCAAAGAGGTGACAGTTAGCAAAACAAGAAGATGGGAAGATGACCTTGAATTGACCGTAGGACCTCTTTGGATAAGAGTGACGACAGACAGGAAGCAGTGGCAACGGTTGGAGAAGGCCTTAGCCATAAGGCACACCGAAATCATAGAAATTTTGTATATTTAGTGTAGTTTTTAATTTTTATGTATTTTAGTTTTATCAATCACAACTGTTCGGAACAGGCTTTATTATTATTAGTAATAAGTAGCTTGAAGTCGATGGTTCCGCATCTAATGTGTATTTGTCGTTTTCATCACACGTAACCTCTTTTTCCTAGTGATATTCAGAGGTACTTTTGTCTTGCGGGGTATTTGTTTCTCTAACTGTAATTTTTTCCCTTATTTCTTTTTGAGCTATTACTGATTTGTGAAAAAAAGTGTAATGTGCCTGACGAAAAAGTTTTCAGAATAAATGTGTGAGAGAAATTGTCAGTCCTTCAGGGCCCCTTGAGAATGGGGGCCCTGGACACGAGCCTCGTGTGCCCTTATGGTAAAGACCGTATTGCCACCAGTCGTTACATACAAAAATACAAATCTTTTCTCTCCATAATGTTAGTACAGATTAGTAGTTATAGATGAAAGTTGATAATTCCCGAAAACTTGTGAGATTCATTACATGAAGTTTTGTTAGTGAGATTGAAGATGACAGAAAAATTCAATTTTGGTGCTATTGATTTTCAATTTTGGTGGGCACTTTCAATTTTGGTGGTCGATTTTCAATTTTGGTGGCCACACTACACTTTAAACTAAAATATCTCAAAAAGTTATCGAGATATTCTTAGACCTCTTGAAGATTATTTTAGCTTTGAATTTCTATTTTCATACCAGGTCCTTACATTTCACGAAAATTGAAGAAAAAGTTTTGCCACCAAAATTGAAAAAAAGCACGTTGTTGATATTGACCCATTTACTTTATTTTATTTCATTATGATGTGCCAACAGTACACATATTAAAAATTTACAATTTTATATCAAGGAATCCGCACTGATATGTATACAATTAACAGGCATATTCAATAACAAGTTTAGGCATGGATATAAAACAAGGATGAAATTTCATAAAACATGCATAATGTAAAGCAAGTACTACAAAATAATAAAAAAATGATGTGGTGTCGTGGGACACCAGGTTGGAACGAAGTTCCTTCGGCTAATAAAGAAAGAGGGAGAAAGAGAAAGGTATTATACACTACTCGCTTGTGTATGCGACTGTCGCGCCTGCGCACGTCTCATTTAACGGTTTTATTCCACGCACTTTTTTCCACGGATTTTTTTTACGGTTTTACTATCACATTTTTTTCAGTTCGGTCGCGCATAAAAATCCCTATCCCCTCCAAGCCTGCCGTAAGGAACTTCGTTCCAAAAATAAATAATAATAATAGGTTGCTACGGAGCTCGGTCTGTAGCTATTCTCACTCTGCTATTCTCACACGGATATTCTCACTCGGCTATTCTCACACGGATATTCTCACTCGGCTATTCTCACTTATATTTCATATTAGGGGTTAATGATGAATTTTGGGTGATGTGTCTTGTTAATTGTCCGGACCTTGTGTTCGTGTTATCTTAAATTAGTTACCTCAGTTTGTTTATATTTATTACATAATCTTGTATACTGAAAAGTTTGTTAGGATCAGTGTTTGTAACTTTACAAACACTTCGGCTGTGGCTACTGTTGTCTCCAGCTTGTCGCATCCTGCTACTGCCGGCTATCTTTCGCAGATCGTCACTCTATTTAGCTAGAAGGCGTCCTACACTACGTTTGCCAAGACGTGGTCTCTACATTATGATTATCTACCAAGCTAAAGTAGCAATGGGCTGGTCATATCTGTCAAAATAATAATCGCTGGGATAAGCGAGTTATTGAGTGAAGAAGAAACACCCACCACATCTGCGAAAGATAGCCGCTAGTAGCTGAAACGGCTGAAAACATAAAATTATTATAGAAAAGAAAAATAATAGAAAAGTACCTATAAATTAATGAATTCATTTATTTCTTACTTAAATTAATTCATTAATTTATAGGTACTTTTCTATTATTTTCGGGCGAGGCGATCGGGAAGAATAATTATAATCGAACGTCGCTTACAGGTAAGCTACTCGTAGTTTGATTTCTAAATAAAACTTAAACATCTCTTTTTTTGTCGGGTGTTAAAAAATGCAATCGGTTCATCGTAATTTGGCTGTGTGCCTAATATAGGTACTGCTTTTATAGTAACAAATAATATTTCGTTTCGCAACAACCCGCCATTACGGTTAGTAGTCAAAGCGATTAGCACGAAAGACAATAAAAACTAACAGAAAATGAAACGAGAATAAATAAGCAAATGAAACCGTTCGACCTTGCGAAAGTAAAAAAGGATTTACGAAAACGCCGCAAAGTCAAGTTAAAGGCGCCTTCTTACTGACAAAAAAATGCTATCGATTTATTTTAAAATTCGAGCATTCTATGCTTCCAGTTTTGAGAGAGCATATCATTCGCAATAAAGATCACATAAATATGATATTTAGACTTGTTTGTAAGTATATTTAGATAACGGCTCCTGACCTGTGTCATATTTGAATTGTATCTTACATTGTAATGCAAAATGTGCCTATTACCTTAACAAACTTGTATAATAGAGCTGGATGAGAGTAGCTGTAGTAGAGTAGATGAGTACCTAGTAGTGTAGAGCTGCGGTGGTGCAGCGGTACGGGCCTCACCTTAGAAAAATGAGGTCGCGGGTTCGAATCCTGGTCGTGCCCACACATATTTGTGTGATTTGTTCCATCTTCGCTGCTTAATATCGGTGAAGGAAAACATCGTGAGGAAACCGGCATGTATAACAACTAATCATTCGAGAACATGTGACATCCACAAACTCGCACTTGGCCAGCGTAAGTCAATTAAGGCCTAAACTCTCTCAACTCATAAGATAGTTGAGAGAAGACCCGTGCCCAGCAGTGGGACACTAAAACGGGTTAAAGTGAGATACTTCTAGTTTTAATATCGAATTTCGAACGTAATTTCATTTCGAATTGATACATTCCAAATTCAAATTCTGCAATAAAAACTCGTTTTTATTTATTTCATCCAATAATACGCTTCAGCCTGCACAACTTGCCTTATAAGCTTGCTTTTCACGCCGCAGGTCGTGTATTCAATTCCCATCCAAGTCAAACATTTGTGTGATGAACACGTCCGTTTGTTTTGTGTATGTATTTACAAAAGAAAAGTATTACCAGTTATCTGGTTCACATAGTACAAGCTCTGCTTAGTTTGGGATCAGATGACCGTGTGTGTTATTGTCCCACTATTAAAAAAAATTGTTCAAAAATATAATTAAATATTTCTGAGTGTACTTAAACTTGTAAAGTAGGTATGTACAATATAACTTGCCTTTATATCTCGGACAAAAACAACAAAATACACCAACGAACGGGCGAAACACTCGAAAATCGGTTCAAACAATTATTTTTTGCTCGAAATACGAGTCTTAACAAAATTCAAATCGCTTAGAGAGGAGAATTATAGAAAAAGCTCTGCGCATCTTTAAGGTGGGTCCCAACCCTTTTCAAATGGGGAGGGGGGTGGGGGGTACGCACTGTAATATAGAAAACTTGTGTTAGCCCAGTTCCGCGCCTTTGTAACATCATTTCGGCTGCCGTTTGAGGCGCTCGGGTAATATTGGTACTTTCTTTTGTTGTTTGAAAATACTTCTGTCACATATTTTTTATTTACTCACAACATAAATCTGTCTTTTCATAATATGACATGACATAGGCCTTATACTACACCGATATTGTTGTAACTGGTGCTTAATTTCTATGCCATTTTTTTTATTATTATTATTGGAACCAGGTTTAGCAGATCCACTTAGATTACATTATCCGTGGTGCTTAGTCCATTTATTTTGATAAGGCAA
This sequence comes from Meganola albula, assembly GCA_936450015.1. NCBI lineage: Eukaryota > Metazoa > Arthropoda > Insecta > Lepidoptera > Nolidae > Meganola > Meganola albula. The sequence continues at coordinate 3,534,988 of OW388159.1, read as the reverse complement.
TTTAAACCCTTCCTTTTTCTCTATGCCGTCTCCAACTATGCCAAGTGAACAATTTGACGCTGTCTAGGGTATAGAAAAAAAGGGGTTTTAGTTTACAAAAAGGGGGCTAGTTCAATTGTCCACTTCCCTCCAGGCAAAGCGGTGTGGAGGGAAGTAGACAATTTGACTTTTCAACTCTTCATCATATCTTTTTGATTAATTTCGTGCGGGATCAAAGATAGTTTAGGTGTACCGGGATTTGACTGGGTTCAAATCCCGACGTCCATACACGGCGCCTCTGTTTTATCCTGGCTTACAGGAGTATCAGCGGCGGGATTGCAATGGTGGGTCTAGTCTCATAAAAAATATGACATTTACCTATTTGTTAGTTACTTTTAGTTTTGATTATCATACCTCATATTGTTTATAATCTTACTAATATTGTTATCTTGTTTTTAAATTAATCACTTGATCGGTACCTATTATTACTATTATGGACTATGCAAAAATAATTCAGCAATAGTCAGTGCCAAGTTTAAATCAATTTAAGTACATGCTTTTAAGAGAATAGTATTAAAAATGACGGTGTTTGTAAACTATGATCGTTTAAAACGTTATTGCGAATTAATAAGTGCCACATTAAAAAAAGTCATCATCATTCCCCTTGCCTTTTTCACATTTCTATTGGGGTCGGCTCCCAGACTAACCTGATGCGGCTAGCTACCAGAATTATACGAGCGACTGCCATCAGACCTCGAAACCCATAGGGAACCAGTAGCCGAGATGGTTAGGCCAGGTGTCAGATTATATTGGCTTCTGACTACATTTAACGATTGTCATAGATGTGTTAAATGACAACCGGGACCGACGGGTTAACGTGCTCTCCGAGGCACGGAGGGTAGTCCCTCAACCAACCAGACACCGAAACAAATTTTTGTTGTTACACAAATATTGTCCGGGGCGGGAATCGAACCCGCGACCTTCCGGGCACAGTATAGCCCAATAAGCCGTCCGGCTTACACCGCTCGACTACCGAGGTCGTCCCACATTAAAAAAAAGTATTTAATCAAAATATGTATCAGCAAAGTATCAAAACCGTCTGATCCGAGCTCAGCTTTATAATTTAAAAAGAAGAAACAGGCCATAAGAAATAAATGTAAAGAAGAAACGGTTGGACCCCGAAAGGGTTAAAAGGGGTGCGACCCCCACCTGTACGTACGCGATGCACGTAATAGAATTTTAAAAGGGATTACGTTCATTGGAAATGAGAAAAATATTTTATGTTGTTTTGATTTTATTTTCTTTAAAATGTCTTAATACATAATAAGTTAGTTTACATCAAATATGAAAATGGTGTCGAAGAACATTTAGTCTCAAGTTTGGAAAATGATTTGGATTAAAAAAAAAAAAAAACATTAAAATAAAAATCTTTGTTACTATTATTATTATAAATTCGCATTTTTCGGACATTATAAGGAAGATTTTATGGATTATGTTTTTTACACTTTCACGCAAAAACTACTAGACCAATGAGATTTGGCACAGAATAGCACAGAGGCTACTTTTCATCCTAATACCATGCGGGCGAAGCGCGGGCCGCAGTAGTTAGTTCATGAAAATTAATAAAACGAATCACAAAAAATAATGATAACAAAAAATTTTCTTGTAAAAAAAAAAACAAAAGACAATCATAGTCCGAATTCGAACACTCTGAACATGAGTAGGTCATAACTTGTAAGTTGTAGACCAACATCCGGGATCGCCTTCATGCTCTTGATTTATATTAAGTTCATCTATTGGAATTACAGGCAACCTGCGATTACAGCAGACCACACTCCAGCTACTAGTGACATTGATCAATTGAATTTTGGCATTCTCAATGGGTAGAGTGTATTTGACCCAATTATTATTTTGAAGGTACATTCAAGGCAAATAAAGAATTTGATTTGATTTGGAATAATTTTATTGCAATGTGTGATATTCGCCTAAATCTAAGAAAATACTATAAAAGAACCCTTTTTCATAATATTCAAACAAAACAAAGGAACAATTCTTGTTCTAAAACAATCAATACAATGTCTCGAAAACAATTTGAAGTCAGAACAAATGTAAGTCATAATGAAACAAAGGACTGAGTTACGCCCAAAAACATTCATGGAGGTTACAATTTATAGGATTTATACAACTGTTTAAACATAAAATAGTCTACATAAACACACAAAAATAAGGTCGCGAGTTCGAATCCTGCTCAGGCCCACACATCTTTGTGTGAATTGTTTCATCTCCGCTGCTCAATATCGGTGAAAAAAAAATCATCGTGAGGATATGTGTCATCCACCAACCCACACTTGGCCAGTGTGTGCATTAAGGCCTAAACTGTCTCAACTTGCAAGACAGTACTAATAATAATATAATGTAGAGAGACATTAACACACTCGGTCATCTGATCTGATATGGAAACCAGATAACTAATAATATACTTCATATAATACTTTTCTTTTGTAAACACAAACTTAAATATAGATAATTACACCCAGACACAAGACAAACGGACATATTTAAACAAATGTTTGTCTCGGGTGGGAATCGACCCCACGACTTGCGGCGTGAATAGCAAGTTTTTGGCCGACCACGCCACCGGCCCGTCAACAGTTGAGAGAAAACCCGTGTCCAGCTGTAGGACACTAAAAAGAGTTGAAGTGAAGGGTAGGGGACCCCAATATTACCGAAGGCGTAGGCAGAGGTGAAAATCATTCACTTATCGCCGACTATGTTCAGGGTCCCATACGTAATAGGCTCCAAACTTCGTGCTAAGATTATCTAAGTTAGAAAAGTCGATTTTTTACGACCCGGTAATCGAACCCGGAACCTCGCGGTTATTAAGCGAACACGCTTACCACTAGAACACTGAGGCAGTTATACCAAATGTAGTTAAACAAAATTATAACCAAATTATTTGAACCTTAAGACTGTTACTTTGTAAGTTTAAAATTCAAGCTGAAATTTATTGAGACAGCGTAACCCGTTCCCAATAAAACGTAATGTCATTTTAAAAATTAAAATGTCACTAAATTCGTCGCAAATTGCGTCTCAGTTAAGATATTAACAGTAAAGATGGAGACATTTTAAATTACATTGTTTAGTATTATAATTAGTTTAGTACTTATGTAGTTATTTAAAAAACTCGCGTGATGTGATGATAAATCTTGAAATAAAACCGGTGTACTGGATCCAGGTGGTCAGGGATAGTACTAATAATAATATAATTAATAATAATAATAAATATTCTAGGACATTAACACACGGTCATCTGGTCCCAAGCTAAGCAGAGCTTGTGTTATGGAAACCAGATAACTGGTATATACTATACATATAATACTTTTCTTTTGTAAATATATACTTATAATAGATATTTACACCCAGACTCGACACAAACACAATGTTCATCACTAATGTTTGTCTCGGGTGGGAATCGAACCCATGACCTGCGGGCGGAGTGAAAAGCAAGTATCTTACCGACCACGCCACCGGCCCGTCAAATTATTTATTCAAATATTATTTGAATAAATAATATTTAGAAAAACGTCACGTTTGTACGGAGCGGTCCGAGGCGAAGCAGTTTTTGGATGCGTGTGCGCCGCGTGTCCGTCGCGCTGCCCCCGTGCCGCCGTAGGCTCAACGGTTGTAGGCGCGCGGGTTGTGATGTATGGCGAGAGTCATGGTTTGATTCTCGACGGAGTAAATAATTAAGAGAATACATTACATACATTATTTTACAACTTTTTAGATACAGTTGACAAGAAAAATGTCCTAACTGAATAAAAATCTCAACAATCTCAAATTCTTTCGCATCGTTATCATACTGAAAAGTACCCAAAATTTATGCAATGCCGCGTTGAATGGTAATTCTTGATACTTTTTATTTCGGGTAAAAGAATTTTTTTTTATTCTTCGATAGGCTGGCGCTTGACTACAACTTGCCTGATGTTAAGCAATGATGTAGTCTAAGATGGAACGCGCTAGCCCAGTATACCAATTTACTCGTGATTACGAATGATTATCGGTGAGATGGTAACAGTGAAATCAGCCTGAGTCTCTCAACACACTCTCTCATTAGTAAATAGTTGAGTTGAATATTAAAAAAAGATCTAAATTCGAAATTCAATTTTCGTTACCCCTTCAACACATCTATTGTCCTTAACAACAAAAATTTTAAAATAAGAATGCAGTAAAAACCTCTTTGCGAAAAATCATTTGACACCACCAAATTCCCACGCAACTCGATAAAAACGATAAAAAACAAATAAAAGTCACAAGAGTTTTCAATCGAAACCCAATACCAATTAAACCCTTTTTACCCTGAAGATAGTATTTAAATTAAGGAATATTCCCATTGAGTCGTTGAGTCTCATTTAAATTAAGCTTTTTGAAAAAGTCTCATATCTTTACCCACCGGTACATCAAAGGAGGAGGGAAAGGGGTAAGGTATTTTTCTTGGGGGGAAGGGGGCAAAAATGCGTAGACGCACACATTTATACGTAAGTATTTACCGAACGCACACAAATGAACGGTTGTATGTAAAACACTTTAAGAAGCGCTGAAGAAATGCGAGAGGCTTAGCGGATACAGGGTGTGCCGAATTTGGCTTTATTCTATAATCTTAAGTATTTGCATGTTATTTAGGGTAATTTTGAGTTTAGAGTAATATATTGAGTTGTAAAAATAACATTTTAAATTTTGAATATAATTTACTTTTGAAATAGATTTTCTTGAATGAAAATATTAAAAAATACTTTAAAGAGCGCCACGTATGTTGTCTTTTCTCCTAACTATGTGTTAGATCAATTGATCCCAGTTATCATGGGTTGGTATTTAGTAATTTATATTTAATTAATTTTCTTAGGGCGCTTATCTATAAGTAATATCTACCCCACATACTATCAATTTTTCGCAAAGTACTTTCATTTTCCACTGAACAAATAGAAGTCCGGCTACCAGAGCCGGACTTTTATTAGGTGACTGGAGTTTCTCGGTGAGCATTGAGCCGACTCTAACAACTAAACTATACTCAATCAGTTACGTCGTTAGTACGTCAAAATCTTCAACTTTGTACGATTGTCCATTCAATAAAAAAAAAATTGAAATCTTAGTTTTAAAATCTGCTTTAGCCACAAATTGAAAGATTAATACCTATTTTTAGTAGCCTAATATTCTTGCTCTACTAAAACACGGGCAGTCATAGCATTTTCTTAGATTTACTCAAATATCACACATTGAAATAAATCATGTTTGTAGGTACTCAGTAATAATTGTGATTAATAATTTTGGACGTCAAATACCTCAGTCCACCCGTGACAATGAAGTTTGAAAAGACTTTGAAACATCGGGATCTAAAATCTAAAATAATCCGCGATAAATTCCGTTATAAAATAGTTTTATTTCAATTAGTTAATTGTAGGTTGTACAACCTAAAAAAGCTGTAAGTCTCTCTTTTATCTTCTACAATAACATTTACCTTGTTACCCTTATTTATTTAATACTAGCGGACCCGGCAGACGTCGTCCTCCCCGGTAAAGCAGTGCCTTCTGCCGGGTCTCAGACCTGCCGAACACAACCACCTAAATATTACCGCATCGGTTAAGTCATGAATACCAAGTGTTTTTCCTTCGGCTTTCCTTTTATAATATCTCGCCCGGTTTTTGGCTTTGGACTCTTTATAATTTATAAGCCTATCTCTTCTTCTCTCGGATAACTTCTTTCTTTCTAATTTTTCAATATAATTAAAAAAAAAAATTCTCTGTGTAAAAACCATCCTCGTACTTCAAGGAAAATTCTTAAAAAAAATTAGCGAAATCGGTCCAGCCGTTCACGCGTGATGTCGTGATCAAGGGAAATAGGGATTCATTTTTATATAGATCGATAGTACCTATAGTGTAAATAATTGTACCTCTTGAAAAGCTGAGACGTGTAGTACAAAATAGGGTACGGAATCATAAGTATCAAAGATTGCGTATAGCCAAAGGCGAAAGTTAGTTAGTTTGAACACAAGTGACAAGTGTAAGGCATTAAAGAGAAAGGTTAGCTTTCAATGAAACTGTATATTGAACTAGTTTCGAAGATTTCAATAATATTATTTGAGAAATATACGATATTAGGTACATGTGCACATTTCTTTGACTTTTAACAGACACATTCAATATTTCAGGTACTATGAAATACACGTTTTCAAATAAGCACTTTGATTTTTAGTTGGGTTGCTGGACTTTTTCAGTGAAACGTTTAAAATTTTTCGGCTCGTAATGGCTAAATTTATTATTATTCTACACTTACCTAGTTAATAATCATAAGATTTTTAAATTTCGTAATTCGTCATAAAAATACTTATATCCACAACATTATCCTGGGACATTAACACATAGGGCAATTTGATCTCAAAACAAACAGAGCTTGTTCTATGAAAATCAAATACCTGAAATTGATATTTATATTAGTTCTCTTTTGTAACACATAACTACTTGTATAAATAACGACACTCTGACTCAAGACAGACGTAACTTTAATATAACTTTTATACTTATTTTGTACTGAGTGATTATTTTCTTCACTATATTAACATCAGCCTGTTGTGGGGGTAAAAGCGAAAGGGTTGTGGAGGCGATCGCCACCCGGGGGGGCAGTCCACCGCCTTCTTACAACCTTTTTACAGCGGGGGCGTAGAGTAATACCCGTCAGAGACTTTGTATGCCTATACTCTGTATATTCTTGTGTAGATTTTTAATACGCTATTAACATTTAAATCGAAAATTTAGTTTTTTTTTATTTAGCCAACTTATAATCTTCATTTTCTTTCTGGTTAGCACTTTCGAATGCGTACTTTTTTTGAAAATTTGTTTTGATATATTTTTTTATTTTTGCAGTTTCTTTTTTTAAGTGTCGGCCGTTGTCGGCCTTTACAAGTGTTGTTTAAGTTGACAGTTAAGAACTGTTTTTTAGTTTTTGCTTGGGCTAAGTGAAATTTGATTTATTTATTAATTATTAATACTCTGATCTGTTAAGTTAATTTTTAACTGTAGCACAAACCGTACAAAGATATCTTGTGGTTAGTATATTGTTATGCCTGCTGCATTGTGGTCTTGCGTGATATTTAGTCATTGATGAGTTTACAATGCTATGCATATCTGTTTTATTTTATTTTATGTTTAACCATCACATACTTTTAGTACCAAACATTCTCTATAGACATTGTAAAGCCAGTTTAAAAGTTATTTCAAACATTTTATGTACATTTAAGTCGCATTGTAAGGTTTTTACAGGCTCTGTCCAAAAACTGGCTGTCGTCAAGAATGTTGTATTAGCGAAGCGTCGCAGGGCGAGTTGTAGAACGGGGAGGGTGTAATTGCAAAATAAAATTAGCCGGAACGGGTACGTGCTCAATTTTCGCCTCCCAGCACTGATTTGTTTTCGCTCTTGGCTATACGGGTGCCTCGGACGGCTCGCCTGCTCTGTGCTCGTTTTCTTAGCCTATATATTATTGATCCGACGTTACTCTCTGCCATATTGTTTCTTATATTACGTGCTACTGTATTTATACAACTTCAATCTGCAACTCGGCCCCAGTAGAAGCAGCTACTATGAACTCTACCGTCCAATTACAGGACCTAGCGAACTCAAGTGACATTTTGATAACGTCAGTATTTGCATTAAATTTTATTTTTGCGAGCAACTCTAATTAGTTGACAGAAATGAGAACTGAAAATCCTTCTTGCGATAAAAAAAAAATACTCAGTGATTTTATCCGCGGGAATGTTTTGAAGGCGTCTCGAACTTTCGGACGGGCCTGCGGAGTCAATGGCTTTTTTATTTTCGCGTTTTCTTTCTTTTCCGGTTGAACTTTTCCAAAGTTTTATTTTGAGGAAGTTCCACGAGTGTCAGTTTGGCGTTCACTTCGCAATTTTCCGCGGTTTGCGCCGATAATTGCGGACGCAGGTGGGAATATTATTTTACTTTTTTGCCTCGTCTGTTTAATATTGAGCTGTTGGGCGTTATTACATCTGATAGAGTTGGGTTGTGCCAGCCAGTGTTGGGTCGCATGTCGTTATGTGAAACTCGTCATAAGTGGAGCGCGACGGTATCTTATCACAAGCCTATCGGCACCTATGTGCTATGTGGGACATGTGTGACCACGCCCACTCGCACACGCCCCTACATGCACATATGTGCTCTAGTTACGTGCGTGGTACGTGACTAGAGTGACACGTGGGCGTGTGTGGTTATTGCGCAGTCGCTAGGCGTGGCCTCCCCCCTAACGTTAACGTTCACGTTACCCTTGTGTGCGCAACGTGACAGCTATTTATTTCAATGCCTTTCGAGTTTCTCTCGCGACTTCGCAGTAACGATAAATGAGTTATAATTTATTTTTACTCCGAAAAGGAAGGGTAAGGGGGCTTTGTAATTAATGGTGAAATTGGCTATTCTGGGTATTTGGGAGACGGTAATGAGGTGAGATTGAGATTAAAACTCGGTTAAATGAGCTCCGTTAAGGATTAAGGCCGGAAAAATTGTGAATTAAGTCATATCCGAACGACGGTGAAACTTTGATAGTAACTGTTATTAAGTGAATTAGTAATGAACTGAAAGTTTCGTCTGGTTTTCGAGTAATAACAGTCTACTTATCTTTAAGCATAGACAACCAGATATTTAAAGGTTGTATCTACACTAAAAATAAGCTTTATGGACAAATGAGAATTGATTTAACCAATAATTACATACACTTCTACAGTGGCGCCACTTCCTATGATGTATACATACTTCCTTAGCCTCATTAATGTTCATACATCTGGTCATACATGCTGCGGTTGTGAGTGCTACGCACCTGTCCCTTTTGAAGGATATCACCAATGAAATCAGCGAATGTCCTCCAAGGGCGTCCTCTCCCAGCGTTGCTACTCACCCTCGCCGTGTATATACCCTTCGTCAATCGTCTATCACCTGTCCTCTCCACATGACCAAACCACCTAAGCATATATCACCTTAGCATACCACTCCACCTTCTTTCCGACCACAGCGTTCTATAATTACATCATTCTTCAATCTGTCAATCAAAACGTATCAGGTGACAATTTAATAGACTATTATTTTTTTTTATACCAAAATAAATACTCTATGGTTTGCTTGGGATTCAAAAAACACTTTAAACCTTAAATCACTGGTGTTTAAAATTTAGTTACTTAGTGAATTAGTGACTGTTAAGACATCCATCGGTGTTTATGCAAATGCTGTGATGAAATAGAGCCCTAAATAATTTCCGATCATTAATCATTAATATTTTGGATTTACAAGGATTCCTGACCTCGACTTCGCTCTGCTTGGAAAATTCTTTACACAATATGTCACTTCCAATATTTTACTTAGTGACAAACCTTTTTGGATGGACGTGACATTTATTTAAAAAAAAATTGTGCCATAGAGGTGAGGGTTGGGGCATTTAGAAATATAAGCTCGCGATTCAATTCACATCTTTGTGTGAAATTTTATATCGCTCACCAAAATATTATTAGTATCAACCTCTTCCTATACTTTCGTATAATATTGTTACTAATAATAATAATAATAAATATTGTGACATTAACACACACGGTCATCTGGTCCCAAGCTAAGCAGAGCTTGTGTTATGGAAACCAGATAACTGGTATATATATACTATACTTAAAATACTTTTCTTTTGTAAATATATATTTTTAATAGATATTTACACCGAGACTCGACACAAACACAAATGTTCATCACTAATGTTTGTCTCGGATGGGAATCGAACCCTCGACCTGCGGCGTGAAAAGCAAGTATCTTACCGACCACGCCGGCCCGTCAAATAATAATAATATTTCGTAACAATCTAGTGCAAGACTTACGTAACATCCAGCTCCTATAAATCTCAGTATTATAATGTTCTCGGTACTAATCATGCGCAGTAGATTCTCCGATAACTGATAGCAATCTTAAATGATGAACGACGGTTTACTATGTCTTTGTCTACTCTCATGCTGCTTTCATATTCTGAGCAAGCTATACCAACGAGTTTGTGTTAAATATGTTTAAAAAAAGTCTTCAAAATCTGAATTCTTCGAAATTTAAAAAAAAAGGTCAACTTGATCAGGTCAGATTAAATAGAATTTAGAATTCAATTTTTAAATTAATGGTCCTATAGTATTGTCTTAAATTTACGCGAATATCACACACTGAAATAAAACTACTTTTTAACCGATTTTATCGCGTTTTTTTTATGTTTTTTTGGACGTCAAATACCTCAGTCCACCCGTGAACATGAAGGCTGAAAAGACTTTGAAACGTCGGGATCTAAAATCTAAAATAAACCGCAATAAAATCCGTTAAAAAGTAGTTGTATTTCAATTAATGGTCCTATTTGACATCAAAAAGTTTAGTTGATAACTAACCTGTTCTAATTTTAAATCTTTAAATAATTAAAAAGGAAAATACGTACACATTTAGATCATTAGATGTAAAAGCCGTTGATGCATTCTTGTTTTGAAACTACTTCGAAAGGTTCCAAATTCAAATAAAATTATTTACTATAAAAATACAGCGATGTTTAAAGTGAGTTTTGAGACTTTTTTGTTACATTTAAGTATTTTGTATGAAATTTAGAGCTGGGCATGTAATGGATAAAACTATCTACCTATATTTACTTGAAATTAACAAATATTATGCTAGAACGTACTCGTAAGTTCTTGCATATATATTTGAACTACTTCCAAGTTGTGTTTAAAATTAATACAAGTTCAGTGTAGGGCCAGAGCCTAATAAATATACAGTAGATGTTATCATAGATCTGGTATCTGATACTTGGTATGATTCGTTTAGACACGCCTCATGTGCTGTGACGTCGTGACAAATTGCAGCATTACAGTATGTGGGGTTCATCCAGTTTCGTCATAAAGCCATTTGGTATTATGTAGTTGTAGCATTTGTCAAATGAATTTTACGGCTTCAATTGGGTATATCAGCCATGTGAGGACCTGTGACAAAATAACAGAAGGTTGCTAAAGATTAACGGCCTTATTCATAAAAAAAGTTACAAGATTCTTTAGTTAAAATGGACTTTGTTTCTTTCTTACTAGTAGAAATGTCAAGATGTCAGATAAAGACAAAAGAATTATAGGTAAACCTACTTTAGCTGTAATGAGCTTCTATACGTGGATGAATACGGGGGTAATTATGTAACATTCAGTTAAGTTTTTAGTTTGGCTGGTCTCTTGATATAGTAGTTAGTGAACCTGACTGCTAAACCGGAGGTCGTGGGTTAGATTCCTACTCAGACAAATCTTTGTGTGATGAACATGATTGTTTGTTGTGTTTGGAGGTAATAAAATAAATAATAAATAAATATATTTATTTCAGTATTTATGTCCAAATACATTTAGCCGATTTCCGTGAAATCATCCTTCCATACACCCTAACAGACTTTTCCATTGTTAGTAATAGGAAGTTGGGTACCTGGAGATTTTCCTGTAACCCGCATCTTGGACTATTTAAGCAGTAATAAATACTTACATCATATATTTACGAAGAATCGTTACACAAGGTTTATGAATTATTACAAGATTCTTGTGATAGAACGCTGCGTGATAATTTATCCAAATTAAACATGAATAATTAATATTGTTTCAAATTTTTACCTTATCTCAAATCATATAATGTTCTACAAATAAAATTTCCTTTCCCAAACAAAATAATACCGTACTAGGACAAGACCAATAGCGCGTGCGTGCCACTGCGGTTGCCTCTGTGTATTTAGAAGTAATCACTATAAATACGATTCATATGCAAACGATATACATGGTGTGTTAAATTTTTGAATATTAAACTGGTACGTAGAAAGTTGTGACCAAATAAAATAATAACAGGTATTAAATAGTATTTTCTTAGATTTACGCGAATATAACACATTGAAATAAAACTATTTTATAACGGATTTAACGAACGGAGAAGGAGCAGCGGTGGCGCAGCGGTCGAAGTAGTCGAAGTCGAATAAGGTCGCGGGTTCGAATCCTAGTCGTACCCTCAATATCGGTGAAGGAAAACATTGTGATGAAATCGGCATATCTAAGAATTAATCATTCGAGGACATGTGACATCCACCAACCCGCACTTGGCCAGCGTGTGTGGATTAAGGCCTAAACCCCTCAACTCATATGATAGTTGAGAGAAGACCAATTGCAAGCAGTGAGACATTGGGTTGAAGTAAGTGTTGATTACTATTAAAATAGCCAGCAGTAACTATTACCGGAAGAAAAAGAAGGCTTTTAAGACTTCTAAAAAAAGACAATAATAAATATTTGGTGTAAATATTATTCACAAAACTATTTGAGTTTAAAAGTGTTAATCGAAAGTGAATACCAAAACAAAGTCACCCTGTATAATGAATGTCTAACGTATGACCACGCGGGAGACCGAGGACAGTCTATCTGTCAACCACACTACCTAAATTCCTGGGACACGTCGCGAGCTTCTTTGACGGTGTTTAATGGTCACTCTACCCGCTGTGAGGTCATTTGTCACCATATATAGACACCTTGTATTTGTTATAAACAAATTTATAACTTATGTTACTAGCTTTAAGGTCAAAATTGTATGTTTATTTAAAACTGCGGTTAGTTTGTGAGTGGTATGTAAGATAGAAAAACTAAACAGTTTTAAATTGGTATGATACATATCATAAATTCACGCCTTTAAGACCTAAAGGTGTCGGCAGAGATACCACCCCACTTTTACTGGGTAGGCGCATTTCATCGTAGAATACATAATCTCTGAACAGGCGATTTGTGGTCAAGCGTAAGCCTGTTTTTTCAAATAAAAAAATCCTTACGATATTTTCCTTCAGCAATATTAAGCAATAAAACAAGTAGGTACTTAATTAATAAAATTTTATTTTTATTTATTTTATTTTATTTTTTTATACTGCGCCACTGATTACCAATCCCTTAACTAAGTAAACACATTCACAAACAGCTGTTTCTATGGCGTAAGAGACCTTTAACTTCTAAAAACTTTAGATATTCAAAACTAGTCCTTATTACAACTGGTTAAGGTTCAACCATCATACCAATGGTATAGATAAATGGTAATCAAATGGGCGCTACCCTTTGTATGCCCATATTCGTTTTCGATTAGATCTTATTTTAGTTCATGCTTTATATTGACGTGAACGTTGACATCCGAAGACGTTTTCGATTCAATAAGATTATGCCACATAGTAATCTCTAAGCTCTACGATTTGTACGTACCTATATTTTTGCATGCGACTACCCGGACAGCACTAATCGAGAGGTCTTAGAACATTTAACAAGGGAAGTGTTATGCGCGTGATACTTCAAAATCAATTCGGAATTCAAGACACTGTGAGCCCAGTTTACTTAAATTAAATAATAATGTTTGTAGGTAGTCAGTAATAATTGTAATTTATAATTTTGGACGACAAATACCTCAGTTCACCCCTAACCATGAAGTCTTAAAAGACTTTTTCGGGATCTAAAATCTAAAATAAACCGCGATAAATCCGTTATAAAATAGTTTTATTTCAATACTAAATTATTTCTCCCAGTTTTTGGGGAGGCGAGTTAACCACAAAAAGTTAAAGCGTCTTTACAAATGCACAGGTAGATAAAACGTTTATACAAACACAAGACATGAACAGACTGTTCATGTACTTTGGCAGAGGGGGAACGTGTGCGCTTGACAGTTCCTGTGTTAAATGTTCTAAGCGAGCGGTACCTACCTATAAGAATTCCGATTAGACCACACTGGGCCCAGGAAGTCGCGGTTACGATTCCTGCCCCGGACAATATTTTTGTAACAACAAAGATTCCGGTATCTGGATGGACTACATACTAGAGACTATATCTGTACCTCGGAGCACGTTAAGGTGTTCCTCCAGTTGTTATTTTAAACATCTATGACTAGACTGGGAGTCAACCCCAATAGAAACGGGAAAAAGGCAAGGGAAATGATAGAATATGTAGCCAGCAGTTTAGTATCACCTGATTTGAATCACCCAGAGACCACGTGCAATTCTACGAATAATGCTGAAACAAACAAGCATCTAAGGTCGTAAAAACGTTTTAGTTTGACAGCATGTATAGCGTATGTAGGTACCTACCAACAGTCATGAGACTTAGCGATCCTGAATCGCACAAGCGAAGGTTTTTTTTTATTCTTAGATAGGCTGGCGCTTGACTACAACTTGCCTGATGTTAAGCAATGATGTAGTGTACGATGGAACGCGCCAGCATAGTATACCGATTCACTCGTGATTACGAATGATTATCGGTGAGAAGGTAACAGTGGAATGAGCCTCCATATTGTTAGAAACCTTAAAGGAGCAACCATTCCGACCCACCCTCTCTGCATGGTGTCACCAGACATCGCACCGGAACACGGCAAGGCCGCTTGGCGGTGCGGTTATGTCTGGTGGGTGGTCACTTACCACGGCCGAAGCCTACCACCATTTGTTTGTCACCTGATTTGCATCACCCGGAGACCACATGTGGGGATTCAATTAAAGGTGTACCTACACCCACGGACGAAGGTGACTGAGCCCCCAAAAAATCACATGACCGTGACAAACCATGACATATAGGTAATTAATTCTTAGCGTAAGCGTCGTAAGCTAGTTATGCTTCTATAGACTACACCTAGTAAAGCTATCTTTTCATTGTAAAGGTTTTAATCCAAAGTGAGCCGCAGAAAGAAGCTGCCGACATCACGTGCAGCAGGCAAAACATTTATAGCTGGGTCGAATTTATTGAAAACAAAGTTGAGTCTGCTGCATGTGCTATCGTCAGCTGTTTTCTGCTCGGAATAGCACCTTAAATGAAGATCTTATTGAAGGTACTTTTATAAAACGGTTGATATTTTACATACCCATTTCATAATAATAATAATAATAAGCCCGTAGGGCAGCTTGTGGCGAGCTGTTATGGCGTAGCGACCATACGGACCCGAGTGCTCCAGGGAGAAGGTCCTGTCCCTCACCTCCGGCTTGTCTTTACTGGCTGGCTGGAGTGAACCCTGACGGGGGACAGATCTCCCACCTCTTGCTTGCCTTCATTGGCCGGCTTGAGTGGAGTCGTGAGAGCAGAGATGCTCGGAGGAGGAAGTGTCCCGTAAGTGGCTAGTGGGCACGTGAGGCTGGACCCTTAGGGAGCCAATGATCGGGTAGAATGCCGTGGGACACCGCTCTACTCCTCTAGCCCCTCAGAATATGTTGCCCCTTGTCGCTTCTTTTAGCGGCCATACGGGGGCCCATTTATTGAGTGGGCGAGTCACCCCCTGCCATTTTATCCGTGTTAATTTGCATTGGTCAGGCAGGGGCCATAGTCCATCCATAGTCCTAGTTACCTAATCCATTAGCACCCACCACCATAACCTAGATTTTAGTTCCTATATTCTGCAATAGTCCTGCTCTAACCGGGGATTGTCCTTTGTTGTACCTATATGGTGCGAACAGGGATAATCGTCGGTTGGTGCCACATTACATTTAGAGCAAAATTGTCTAACGGGCCTCTACGTGTTGGCTTCGGCCCCACGCACGCCTTCGAAAAGTCCGGAGCTCCATAGCTCCGTGATAAAAAACAGACAAACATAATAATAATAATAATAATATTGTGGGACATTAACACACACGGTCATCTGGTCCCAAGCTAAGCAGAGCTTGTGTTATGGAAACCAGATAACTGGTATATACTATACATATAATACTTTTCTTTTGTAAATAAATACTTATAATAGATATTTACACCCAGACTCGACACAAACACAAATGTTCATCACTAATGTTTGTCTCGGGTGGGAATCGAACCCACGACCTGCGGCGTGAAAAGCAAGTATCTTACCGACCACGCCACCGGCCCGTCATTTAAAACATTGTTAACATTTTTTATTTAAAACATCTATGACTAGACTGGGAGTCGACCCCAGGAAACGGGAAAAATGCAAGGGATATGATGAATTATGTAGCCAGCAGTTGATTGTCACCTGATTTGCACCACCCGGGGACCACATGTGGGGATTCAATTAAAGGTGTACACCCATCACACCGAAGAAGATGAAAGATGATGATGATGGCTTGAAGATCTTCCCGTTTCACTAGAAGGTCACTATCACCAGTCCTCCAATCACCACACCACTAAACTAGATAGGTAACTTCAGCCACGAAGGACCCAAAATGAAAAAAGTCTTAATGATTTACTTATAGCAGTCAATTGTCACTTTATTATGACAATTACATTGTAATATTACTAAACATCTGTCGAATGTCACTACCGTACATTATTATGACATGTCTTGTGACTAATTAGTAAACAGTTTGAATTAATACCGCGGTTAATGTTTCCTAAGTTTATGTTAGTGGTTTGCGAAATTAGTACTCACTAAACAAGATTACTTACCATGTACTTATAGAAGTGTGTAGAGACATATTGAGTAGTTCTCGTACACGACTTTCGCAACTTCTTAACTTTTGGACCTCTATTACATTTGACGGGCCGGTGGCGTGGTCGGTAAGATGCTTGCTTTCCACTCCGAAGGTCGTGGGTTCGATTTCCACCCAATTTAAACATTTTTGTGATGAACATGTCTGTTTGACTTGTGTCTGGGTGTATTAATCTATGTTTAAGTATATAATTACAAAAGAAAAGTATTTTATGTAGTACTAGCTTTCCGCCCGCGGCTTCGCGTGTATGTCGGTTATCGCGCCAAAACATTACCTCCTTTTTGCGCAGTCGGATAAAAACTATCCTATGTCCTTTCTCGGGTCTCAAACTACCTCCATACCCAATTTCATCCAAATCGGTTCTGTAGTTTTTGCGTGAAAGCGTAACAAACAAACTTACATTTATAATATTATAGTATAGAAGTATAGATGTTACCAGTTATCTGGTATCCATAGTACAAGCTCTGCTTAGTTTGGGATCAGATGGCCCAGTGTCCCACTATATTATTATTATTATATTATTATTTTCCGTGGTGCTTAGTACATTTTGATAAGGTTACTTAAACCTATCCTTTTCTTTGTGCTGTAGGTAGGTTAAGTCAAAAAAGATTTATAGGTATAGTGAAATGAAAAACATATGAGTAGTAGGTACCTTGACAAGTAAGAATCTTTTATTTTACTCTAACTAATATTATAAATGCGAAAGTTTGTATGGACGGGTGGGAGTATAGATCACGCAAAAAATATTAGACGTATTTAAATAAAATTTAGCACACAAATAAATTATAGTCACAGTTTGATCGTGTCTGCCTGTCCGTCTATGTTTGCTACTCGAAGTTTGGATTTGTGGCCCATGAACGGCAATAGATTCGCCCCCTATTACATAAGGGACCTCGACATAGCCCGCGAAAAGTAGGTGACATTCACCTCTGCCTACACTCTTGAGAAATATAGGTGTGAGCGCTATGTTGTGTTATTTGTCGTATTATGTAATCAATGCGAAGTTTCGTGAAAATTTATAAACATATATTTTGGGGGTTGAGTCACCTTCATACGTGGGTGTACACCTTTAATTGAATCCCCACACGTAGTCCCCGGGTGGTGCGAATCAGGTGACAATCAACCGGTGGTAGGCTTCGGCCGTGGTTAGTGACCACCCACCAGACATAACCGCACCGCCAAGCGGCCTTGCCTTGTTCCGGTGCGATGTCTGGTGACAACATGCAGAGAGGGTGGGTCGGAATTGTTGCTCCTTTGAAGCTTCTAACTATATGGAGGCTCATTCCACTGTTACCTTCTCACCGATAATCATTCGTAAGGCTTGCGCGTTCCATCGTAGACTACATCATTGCTTAACATCAGGCAAGTTGTAGTCAAGCGCCAGCCTATCGCAGAATAAAAAAAACCTTCGCTTGTGCGATTCAGGATCGCTAAGTCTCATGACTGTTGGTAGGTAACCTACATACGCTATACATGCTGTCAAACTAAAAAGCTTTTACGACCTTAGATGCTTGTTTGTTTCAGCATTATTCGTAGAATTGCACGTGGTCTCTGGGTGATTCAAATCAGGTAACACTAAACTGCTGGCTACATATTCCATCATTTCCCTTGCCTTTTTCCCGTTTCCTGGGGTCGACTCCCAGTCTAGTCATAGATGTTTTAAATGACAAATGAAAGAACAGCTTAACGTGCTCCGAGGTACAGAGAATAATGTACGTAACGAAGAATGAAAAAAATATATAAACAAGTTGAAGAAGTAGTAAGTAAGTACAACATTTGGTCAAACAGGTTACTCAAACATACACTACTAAACACACCTAATTACGTGAAATACGATAACGGTATTAAATTAACTGCTAATAATAGAATCGTATTGATTCAGTCACACCCAAATACTGGCATATATCAACCTGTCAAATGCCGAGCCAATTGCTGTGTTTAAAAGCAAAGGTGCGTTACGTGTCCCCCACTCGGAATGTTAGAACAAGAGCCAAGAACTGCCAGACGTTACTCATTTTTACATGACTGTAACTTAAAAATTTATAAAAATAATATTATTTATTAAAATTTTATTTAAACCTTTAGCTGAGAACCGTCTTGGACTGATCTTTTAAATTAAGAAACTCTTATCAAAATTGGTTTTTCGTGTACACCCTGCGATACCGCAAACTTGTACACAGAGATACTCACACAAAAGTATCACTCAACATCGTAGAGGTAAAAAATAAAACAGATAGAGTATCGTCTAGTGTCAGTGTACTTGTCAAAGTTTGGAAACTGATTTTGCTTGTTTTTTAAATTCTACTATTATCTACGACCAGACACTTTCCGTCGGAGGTTATACATAAAACTCTTTAAACTACGGACCTTAAATTACGTTTTTTTTTGGCACTTGGTATCTGAAAGTTATGTTTCTTAGCGTTAAACCATACATGTAGTAGATAGGGGTGTAATTTATCTGTTATGTGAATGTTTAAAAAAAGAAGTATTTAAGTAGTAGTTATATCCGTTTCTAGTGCCCACAACACAAGCAAGCGTAATAATTAAAATATTTTATTATTATACTTAATATTTTAATGGAGGGTACCTACCAACACTACTTTACTCTCACATTTAGTGCCTCAAAAAAAGTAATATCTGGCGGCTCTTGGACCTCACACTATTCAACACGGTACCTAGATTTCGCAACTCGATTATCGACTTCCAACTCCGCCCTTAGGTACCCACCTATTACCGCTCGCTACCGAACAACCTTGGCTATTATTTAGAACACTGACCATTAAGTAAGGCTAGATACGACGACACCACAGGCTGATATCTCGTCGACAGCACGAATTACATTACCAGATTATCCTATTTTCCTACAAAGCCTCGAGCATTGTATAACAAGGTAGTCAGAAAAACATCCTACATTTTCATCACTAAATAAAACTTATCAGAGGTGAGTGTTCTAAAAAACGTTTTATCAAATGCGTGCTCCAGGTAAACTTGTCTAGAATAAATTCTAATAAGCATTTATTCTATGCGCCTCCTGAGGCAACAATGCTCTTAATCTTAAATATTATACCTTGCAAGTTTTAAAAGCGGTAGTTTCATAAGCATAGCCTCTTCCTACGCAAGTAATAAATTGTTCTAGATTGATGGTTTTGTTTTTAAGCTTCCGTATGTTTAGATATTGTTAAGACGGTGATCAGTCACGCTCCGAGATTCATATGCACGGTGGGAAGAATAAATCTTCTTTATTTTGGAACCATTTGTAAATCGTGTCTCTTGATTAGATTGGCGTGGCGTTTTACTGATAACGTTGACTTTTATCGAGGAGTTTTTAAAACGTTCATAATGTTAGATGTAGTTAATGGTTAGAAGTGTTTGTTTTGTTTATATAAAGAGGTTTTGTTACGTGATACTTTTTACTATTTTTAAATATTAATACAGTTAAAAAGTTTTATATAAGGCAGCTTTAAAATAGGCAATTAATTAGAGCCGTTTGCCGTTGTGGCCTTTGTCTTGTTCTATTACTTTTTAAAACTAATTTGATTACTGCAGATTCTTATAGCTCGCAATTGAAATTGTTATTTCCACGAAACGGCTTATGAAACAGCCCTTAGTTAAGCTTGTCAATTTAACTCTAGCTTGTATGAATGGGTTTGCTTGCAAATTACCCTTAGATTAACTTTTATTACACTATTTTGACTCGCCTGGTGGTGTTAGTGTTAGTGACTCTGACCGCTAAGCCGAAGGTCGTGGTTTAAATTCCCACCCAGGACAAGACTTTGTGTGATGAGAATGTTTGTTTGTTCTGTCTGGGTGTCATTTATATGTTACATTAATTTATCTGTATTTACAAAAATATATATTTGAGTAGTATTCCGTTCCTAGTACATTTGTATCATCAGCTGTCATTTTGTACTGTCATCGCGTCCGTCTTTGAAGTCAGCTGTCACTCGAAAATGAACGAACGAATGAACATCGAGCACGGGTGAAGCGGCGTCGAGAAGTGCAGATGCAATAACGTGCTCGGTGAACGTTACGATTTAATCCAACGTAATCTTAACCGTCTGTAAATAACTGGTAGAATTCATGATTGTGCTATCGAGAGATTGGGGTGAAGTGATATTTGCCGTAGTTATTTTATTGAAATACCGTCTCCTTACCCGATTATTCACGCCTGCCTAAAGTTGTCTGCTAATCCTGATATTTTTAGTCTAAAAGCCTTTCAAAAGCCTTAAAACTATATTTTATTTTCTATTTAACTTAATTCACCCGTATTATTTAACTACCTCCGAACCGATACTCTTTACATTAAGTAAGTATTTTGATGTGTTAAAGCTGGTGATTTCCATTTCAACGAATGCGCGACTCTTACTTTCAACTAGTCGAGAAAATTAACCCGTACCTGCTTGTTACAAATGTAGTTATTATACTGAGGAATGTTTGTTACACGATGTGTGTAATATGCAAAGTAGAACAATAATTACTCATATTACGGGCCGGTGGCGTGGTCGGTAAGATACTTGCTTTTCACGGCACAGGTTGTGGGTTCAATTCCCACCCGAGACAAACATTTGTTTAAATATGTCTGTTTGTCTTGAGTCTGGGTGTAATTTATCTATATTTAAGTATAAATTTACAAGAGAAAAGTATTATATGTAATTACCAGTTATCTGGTTGCCATAGTATAAGCTCTGCTTAGTTTGGGATCAGATGACCGTGTGTGTTAATGTCCCACTATATTATATTATTGTATCGTATATATTATATAAGTAACCAGTATTTTAAGAATTTCGATTTTAATCTAGAAGAAGAAATATTGGAACAACACTGACACAGAAACACAAAAGGCGCAAGAGATTAACGATGTTTTTTTACTTCTAATTTAGGTTTTCGCTTGATCATAACTTAGCAGGCAAGTTAAGTATGATGTCTACAATGGAACACGCTTACCAAGTATAACGATTCGTGATAACAAGTAATTTTTGGTGAGATTTCGGAAGTAGAATGAGACTCGATGTGTTTGGTAACCAGAAAGATCGAGAATATTATCTTTCGACGAATTTAGTGTCCTAAAGCAGGGCGCGGGTCTTCTTTCAACTATCATATGGGTTGTGAGAGTTACCTAAGGCCTTAATTCACACACGCAGGCCAAATGCGGGTTGGTGGATGTCACTTTTACTCGAATGATTAGTTCTTCGACATATCGGTTTCCTTACGATATTTTCGACAAAGATGTGTAAGCACGACTGGGAATCGAACTCGCGATCATAATTTTCTAAGCCGAGGTCCGTACATGCGCCTCCGCTGCTCCAGAAGCGCATTCTACTTTTACATATATGTAAATATACACTATCCCTATTTTCTCTCAAATTGCTATTTAAGAGTTATCCGTGCATATCAAACGCGCGTAAATACTTATAATTGAGTATAATTGAGAACCGCAGGGATGTTCCGGTTGCATATGTTAAGTGTATTCAAGCAATTTTCTCAAGAACTCGATTTTCCACAATGAAATATTGACAGAAGTGTACCTATCAATAAAAGGTTGATACTACATTGGATTAACGAGCGACTGGAGACTAACTGTAATCGTCTTCAGTTAACTTCAACCCTATTTTTTCCACTCTCAACTATTTTACGAGTTAAGAGAGTTTAGACGTCAAGCCACACAGACTGGCCAAGAGCAGGGTAGGTGGATGTCACATATCCTCGAATAGAATAAAATTTAAAATACAACTTTATTGCGGTTTTTAAATATAAGAATTTACATAAAATATAAGAAAAAAAAAAGAGACTAATTCTAAATTTATATCTTAAAAACTAGATAAGGCCTCATAAAATTCCTCCGAATCGAGGCCTTGGGGAAATGTGCCCAGAAGGCTGGCAGCATTGCCACGTTGTATGGGCAATGCTAATTCTTTGACCAAGATGTAAGCCAGCCCTCTGGTCACGTGAAGAGTCTATTAAACGTTTAGATTTTTTTTTTAAAAAGTGCTCGGGCGCTCGGGCCCCACGGTTTAAAAAGCGTTACAACCGCAAACGGCTCAAATTTGTACATAATTGACTATATTTGAACCGTTTAGCGGTCTCTGCATTAGCAGCAGCAGCAGCAGCAGAAGCATTCTGTTTTTTAATTTAAAATAAAATAAAATTTATTGAAAAAAATAATGTAACACACACAGGGCTTAGCTTATAAGGGTTACATTAGTATATACATTATTATTGAGTTTGTATTATGTAAAAGTGAAAACTAGTGTTTTAGACTAAAATTAGTAAATATGGTAACTGGTTTAAATGGGATTAGCAAAAATTATTAAATGGCCTGCCCGATCTAGGTTAAAATGATTGAATGATTAGTTTTTAGCCTATATATACTTTTAAAATTTCTTTGATTTCTTGAATATCGCTCTCGCTTCTGCGCTCGCGTACGCTGTTACTATAAACAAACCGTTCTAGAAACATCTAGTTTTGACGGAATATGTCATCGAAGGCTTGCGGGTACAATTATAGAGGCTGTCGGTACGATGCAAATGATTTAGAGCGGCTGATAGCATGCGCTTCAACATAAACTTTAGTATAACAGATCAATGGTTGGCATCGATAAAAGAAAATGCATGTCACTATTTTTTTATGCTTAAATAGGTGGACAAGCGACCACAACTTGCCTGATGTGGTCTATGATGAACGTGGCTGTACAATAAGGTGAAGTTTGGCCAATATTTTTTTTTTCGGTATTGAATTTGTTGTAAAGTCAATTTGATTTGATGAAATAAAACTACTTTTTAACGGATTTTATCGCGGTTTATTTTAGATTTTAGATCCCGACGTTTCAAAGTCTTTTCAGACTTCATGTTCACGGGTGGACTGAGATATTTGACGTCCAAAAATATTAATCACAATTATTACTGACTACCTTCAAACATTAATATTTAAGTTGCGTTCCGATTTAAGCAAACTGAGCTCACAGTGTCTTGAATTCTGAGTTGATTTTGCTTGGGTTTTGGTACAAGTAAATTAAGCACTGGGTCCCAAGCTGGTGGTATATTCCAACCATTTTCTCTGTTAAAATTAGGATGTTTTTTAATTTCAATAGCTTTCATCATTCTTCATTTTTTATGACCTTTAAGGGGTGGTAGAGGGCTAAAAGTAGGTTTTAATATTGTTTTAACTATTTTTTCGACGTGATTAGAATTAAATACAGCATATTATCGCTATTTAATGCTGAAAATCAAATAAAATAATTTGGCGCTCAACCTTAATGTCCAATATATCGATTCACTTGTGATTACGAATAATTTTCAGTGTCAGTGGTCACAGTACACGAGACACATAATAACAAAAACAACAAATAGAATTAATAAAGACTAACCCCCCTTAGATTATGATAACTAACTAGTAAATTATATTATTATTATTATTACCCACATTGGTATTATATTTTCACCGTATTTTATTTAAATATTCACATATATTCATTATTTTATTTTAAACTGTATAATAGACAACTGTTTTTAACTACACACAGACTCATGTTTTATGATGTGCATAAAAACCATTGAATTTATTGTTGCACATTAAACGATTTGCGTCTAACACAAGATTCTGCACATCAATAACATAACACACGAAGCAATCAATGGGAACCAGTTGAGTTTACCACTAACCATCAAACGGGACCTAAATAGAACAACAACTTACATTATATTTGATATCCATTTGAATGAATATGTATAAAATATAGACTCGGCGTTAAAAACTGTATAAAATTGGAATGTCTGTTTTAAATATGATGTTAACATCGTAATACCAAACAGTACCTGCCGTGTGGTTAAAAGTATAGTCTGTTTCTGTGACGTAAAATCAAATTAGGCTTATTGGCAATGAATGATAATAGACGGGCCGGTGGCGTGATCGGTAAGATGCTTGCTTTACACGCCGCAGGTCGTGGGTTCGATTCCCACCCGAGACAAACATTTATTTAAATATGTCTGTTTGTCTTGTGTCTGGGTGTAATTATCTATATTTTAGTATATATTTACAAAAGAAAAGTATTATATGTAGTATATTACCAGTTATCTGGTTTCCATAGTACAAGCTCTGCTTAGTTTGGGATCAGATGACCGTGTGTGTTAATGTCCCACTATATTATTATTATTATAATTATTATTATGGTTTTTCATCATTACACTTTGAAGAGTACTGACCTATGCGTTAATATAACATAATCTTGTTACCCCATCTCTCTTCTTTTATCAGACAAGTAGAAGCACAGCTATGTTTCACCGATTTAAGGTGGAAATACCCTGCATTCAAAAGCATTTTGCTTTTCATCACAGTCTAGATCATTGCTTACCAACAGGCTAGTTGTGATCAAGCGAAAATCTATTATAAGACAAAAGGAGAAAATGATAAGACTATTAAATACATAAATTTACTTTTCCAGTTGATAAAACATATTATTTTGTTTTCAAAAGTGTTTAATCACTCATGCTTGTGATTTCCTGTTGAATATGTTGAATATGACTTACAATATGACTAATTTAAAATTTAAAATTATATGGGTATTAAAATTTTTAACTTAAATCAATACATTATCTAAAACACAAACTAGTCTGTTCTATCCGTATCCCTTCCCATACATTACAGCTACCGTGATTTATAAGAAACAGTACCTACCTAATACACAATAATTTATTGCGCGTCGCACACCTCACATCAAATTATATCGAGCGCAAACTTCAATTTACCAGTTTTACACGGAGTATCTAGTCGATCGATATATCTTGTATATATAATTACAGGTTGGATTGTTACCTACTGATTTATAGGATAACTAGCTTCAGCCACGACTTTGCTTCAAATAGTAGGTTCCTACATCTCCTATTTACCATGCCAAACACACGTTACGTTAGGTTAGAGCTGAATGTGCATTGAGTGAATTTGCAAGTTTTACTGAATGTAGTCACGTTGAGTAAAATACGGTAGTTCTTTTTAAGTTAATTTACTTAAAATAAGTAGGTCGTTAATTAATGTTTTGATTATTTTTGTAATAAGTAATTTAATTGTTAATATTAATATCACACTATCGTTTTAGATTAGCCTATCGAATAGTTGTAAGGCGAAAATAAATAAATAAGTAGAATCATAGGTGCAGATATAACTTCGCCAGCGGACGTCTAACTCGCACGGGGTCCAATGATATATCAATTTAAATAGATAACAGTTAACACAGACAAAGAACATTACATCTAAATATATAAAAGAAGAAACTGACTGACTGACATATCAACGCAGAACCTAAACCGCTGGGTCTGGAGACTCCAAATTTGGCACATAGGTTCCTTATGAAGTCTAGGGGTGCACTAAGAAAGGATTTTTCAAAACTCGCCCTTTAAGGGGGTGAAACGGGGTTCCAGCAATAACAAATAAAAAAATATGATAAAAGGTTCTTATAGATCTGTCACTTGGCTAATTTTTAGCCTAACACCACGCGGGCGAAGCCGCGGGCGGAACCTAGTATACCTCATAAAGCTATACACAGACAACACTTCATTCTGTCGAACAGCTCTACAGTGTCACCTGTTATAGTTGACAGCTGACGTTGATCCGGTCCAAACTCACTTGACCGACAACATGTACCAAGCGCTTTGCTACCACTGATTTGAACTGCCCAGTTGTGGAATTCACTGCCGTTATCTGTTTCCCGATAGCTATAATCTGCCTGTCTTCAAGACACGAGTGAATGGGTATTTACTAAGAAAGCGCGTTCCATCGTATATTATATCATTGCTTAGCAACAGGCAAGCGTGCATTGTAGGTACATTGTCAACTATCACTTATGGAGCAATGTAAAAAACACCAATGAGGTTTTAGACATAGATTTCGGTAATAACCTAGCGCTTAGGAGTGGAGGGATATTTTTCGGACCTGTTTGGTTCTAGCCACAGACATTATTCTCATATCGGTCCAAATTATCGAATCGTTTACTTCTCTATTATCGATAAATCAAAATCAAATGTCTACCATAAATAAGGTAAAGGCGTTATTGAAAAAATCAATTCACTATTCAATTTGTACGCCCGGCGGCCATTTTGATATTATCAGATAACACAAAATGGCGGTGGAATTAATAACACATTAATAAAGGTGTAACTTGTCAAAAGTGAGTCTTGTAGGTAAATATGAACTATTTGTATAATACTGTTTGGAGCTTTTAAAATAATCCTTTCGCGGCTACGGCGGCTAGTCTAAGCTGACTAGCCAGATATGCAGGATATAATTATTATAATTATGCACAAATATGTGCGAAAATACAGCTGTATTTTCTATTCTTCAATTTCAGAGTCCAATGGGACGGACTGACACGACCAGTGAATGGGCGTAGTACCGACGGCTTTACGTGCTATCCGTGGCACGAATGTTTCTTACTACCAACGTCCTGGACCCCGGTTCTTGCGAATTAGATGTTTATCTCGAACTCGACATAAGTCTAAAAAATAGCGGATTTTGATTAAAAATTTAACTTCGTATCTTCAGAATCGCACGTTAGTTCTAAATCTAATCAACGCACAACATGTGTCTATTTAATTAGTTTCGAATCTACATTCGCCATTTTTTTTAACATAATATGTCGAGTTCGAAAGTGCGAAAAACAGGGTCCTGATTTCGGATTAGTACCTACCTACTGAGAAATTAAATACTCAACTTTTCTTTCAACTCTATATTTGGTCCAGCACGGGATTCAAATCCCGTGCTGGTTAAACCTTACCGCGACGGTTAGAGCCAAACATTATATCCCCTATGCAATATGGTAGTATGAAGGCATATTATAATGTTCGTCATAAACCGCATACCTCAATAACTCGTATGGCATGTAATATGTTATTATTCACAATCAATATGCCACAGTTGTATGCCATCGATTTACCATGTGTTGCAATAGATTATTCTATTGCTATAATAATGTTGTGCCTATAGCGCTCACGCCTGTATCACCCGAAGGTATAGGCAGAGGTAAATATCTCTTACATTTCACAAGCTATTTTATGCCCCCACGTTACAGTATTTTGTTAAATTTACTGGAATATCACACATTAAAATAAAACTACATATTTTATAAAATAAAAACCGTAATAAAATACGATATGAAATAGTTTTATTTCACACGTAATACCAAACCTTTTGCTAATCATCGGATACAATTCCCAATTTCTACTTGCAACTAAGAATTTTGTAGTAAATTAGAAGGCTTTAGATAAGTACAGTAGCCTCGTTAGCATGGAGAACCTTTTCGCATCGACGTGCCAAGTATTTCCAAAAATATTAGATGGTATAGAGGTCGTAAATAATGTTGACTGCGAAAAAAAACGTAGATACCTACCAAATATACTTGTCAAGCAAAGCTGATAATTTACAGAGCTCATAAAACAAGCTGAAGAGGTGAGTGTGGACTATTGTACAAGTAAAGTAACATGGTAACGAGATATTAGACATTAGTATTCAAATAATTTGCTTTTTACTTTTATCAAAATTTCGCAATCGATATTGTATTCGATACAAAAAAATCGAGTATCGTTACTCATAATCGGTCATTACAAAAGAGAGGTTTCGCTTCCACGAGCGTCACGTCTCACGATCAATTGGAAATAATATTGACAAAGAACTAGTTTATTGCTAGAAATGTCTAACAATACAAGCCTTAATATTCCAAGACAGGAAAAAAATCGCACTCCAAGTAGCAAATTTATAGAACCTTTCACTACAGCCGTTCGGTATAAATTCTGAAATGCATTCATTCGGTGCAGCAGCGGTGGCGCAGCGGTACGAAGCAGCGGTGGCGCAGCGGTACAGGCCTCGCCTTAAAAAAATAAGATCGCGGGTTCGAATCCTGGTCGTGCCCACACATCTTTGTTTCATCTCCGCGGCTCAATATTGGTGAAGGAAAACATCGTGATGAAACCGGCATGTCTAAGAACTAATCATTCGAGGACATGTGACATCCACCAACCATCCAACAACTCATATGATAGTTGAGAGAAGACCCGTGCCCAGCAGTGGGACATTAAAAAGGGTTGACGTGATTCATTCGGTGCACAAACAAACAGCATCTCTTTGAGTAGCAGCATCCTTTACCAAAGTTAAAAATCAAAGGCAGAGAATTCTGCCTTTGTTTTTTAATGTATGTATGTATGTATCTTCTGTTTGAACAAACTGTATTTAATGATACGAGAAATGAAATCAATTACGTCCCAACTCTTTAGAACGTATAGTTCAACTGTTGGAAGATAAAGATTATGATCTATGCGCGCGACTTCTCTCTCTAGTCTTCAACTCTTGAGCTTCCTACTTCATTGTCTAACTCGATCATAATCTTTGCGTTTCGGCACCATCTAAGCAAACGGGCACTATGTTACATACGAAATTTTGCTTACTCTCGCTCCCAATGCTACTCTTCAAGATCCCGAAACATTTCGCGTGGTTGTTTCCAGTTTAGACTTACAATATAACTTCGCAAAGTGTGTCGTTGAGAAGAATTTCTCAACAGAAAGAGATTACAAATCTGTCAGTAATATGGCAGTTGACACAAATCGACGCTTCTAAAAGAAATTGTTTTTAAGCAAAAAAATAAAAGAATAATATAATGTTGTTCGTCTAGTTTCCTTTTCTAACTTCTGCAGAAGCGAAAACACACAGACTCCGTTGGCTCGGCCAAATTGTGAGAGTAGAAGAGGATCCCAGCGTAAACAGAGCATGCTTTAGTCGACCTGCAGGGTGACACCCAGTGGGTAGACCGGATTATCGCTGTAATGATGAAGTAGAGGCAAATCTAAGGGAGGTTCAAGCTAGCAATTGGCGAGAAGATACCAAGGATTGCGATAAACGACGAAATCTTTTATTGGAGGCCATGAAATATTTGCGGTCGCAGTAGGAGTAAGTAAATAAGTCTTTGGTTTCCAGACATGATGCTTGACATGTCGGTCTTTAAATCACTAGAGGTCTTCCGTCTTCACGATTAAGTAGCTAGCTAAGTGGGAGCGAGGTAGGGTTTTCACTTATTTAGGGTATATGTTTTATTTTGACGGGCCGGGGTGGCGTGGTCGGTAAGATACTTGCTATACACGTCGCAGGTCGTGGATTCGATTCCTACCCGAGACAAACATTAATGATGAACATTTGTATTTGTGTCGAGTCTGGGTGTCTATTATATTATAAGTATATATTTACAAAAGAAAAGTATTATATGTATTGTATATACCAGTTATCCGGTTTCCATAACACAAGCTCTGCTTAGCTTGTGAACAGATGACCGTGTGTGTTAATGTCCCAGAATATTTATTTATTTATTGTAGCCACTTCCACTCTCTCTATAAAACAACACCTTTAAAGCAGTCAGAATCGTGGTCCGACTACCGTTTTGTTATTGTTCAATATGTTTTCAATAATCCAGTTATAGATTACCTTAGAAAGCGATTCGCACGGTTACGTATAGAAAGTAGCTGGGTTCCCTTATATTATTTATAGCCTTCAATCAGACTAGCGAGCAGCGATATAGGCCTCGCCTCAGAAATATACTTAAAGTCGTGGTTTCGATTCCCTGTCATGCCCACAAATCTGTATGTGATTTGTTACATCGCCGCTGCTGTATCGGAGAAGAAAAACATTGTGAGGAAACCGGCATGTCTCAGAAGTAATCATTCGAGCACATGTGACACCAAAAATCAGCAATAGGCCAGCGTGTGTGGATTAAGATTATTTTTTCAACTCGTTCGTCGAAAGACAGTTGAGAGAAGACCCATGCCCAGCAGTAGGACGCTAAAAAGGGTATGCGTATAACAAAAAATTAAATAGTAAGGACTTGAAGTCGTATCGCAATCGTAACACGGATTCCAGCTTTCCAATTAGAAATTTTTTAATCTCCGGTTATCTTACATATAATGATTCTAACGAGGCAGTTATACAACACATGTTAGAATGGTATATAATTATATAATGAGCTTGTACTTTTGTAATGATAGGCACAGACCACATGCGGCCGCTGAGGGCGGATTCTGCTGCCGTGTTGAGGAGAATGGGTATACTTGGACAGTAGTTTATTTTATTTACTATCATCACTTCAACCCTTTTTAGTGCTCACGGATTTTTTCTCAACTATCCTTTGAGTTGAGAAAATTTAGGCCTTATTTCTTACATGCTAGCCAAGTGCGAATCCAATTCATAATTCCCTTAATCAAATTCACCTATCTGATGTAAAAAATACAAAATTTACTATCAACTCGATTGAAAAATGGTTTTGAAAAGCTGAAGCATAAATTTATTTATTAAAATTTATACTCATTAGCGTTACTTTTTGGAAATCCATTGGTGGAGAATTCAACTTAAATTCAGCTACTTCATATTAAGATCGTAATCGTAAAAATCGTTTCATCACGATAGCAGAATAGTGCAATCTAGTTATAAGTTTAATTTTTTTTTTAATTTATAGTTATAAACAAAACACTGAACCATTACACTCCATTCTCCCCACTACTTGACACAGTTCTACGCAATAATTGTAGCAATTTACTTGCGTACAACTGGTGACGGTTTGAGTTGGACACGTCAAAACATATCGACATAACATGTTGCTCAACGAAATCCTTGATTGAGCCGTTCATATGTAATCAGCAGTGCTTATGCCAGTTTCGTTCACTGTTTCGCTGTATGCAAATGTCGCCTGCGGCTTGCGTGTTGTGTTAAGTTAACTGTACTCCTATACTAAACTTAGGTCTGTAGATAAACATAGGCGGTCTAATTCCGAAATAATGTTTAACCCCCGTATTCATAAACGTCTTATAAACTCCATACAGCTAAAATAGGTTTATAATTCGTTTGTTTTTGTCTGCCATCTTAACATTTATACTAGTACGGAAGAGATGAAGTCCATTTTAACAAAAGTTTCATAAGATTTTCATGAATATGGCCATAAGTATCTAGTAGTTCCGAGTTTGGTGTTGTGGAGTTAATAATTGCTTGTTGATGTAGTGACACTAACTGCTAAGCCAAAGGTCTTGAAATCGATTCCCACCCAGGATCATCGAACCGAGGTCCTTGCGGTTATTAACCGAACACGATTACTACTGGATTACCGATGTAGTTTTTAAATATGTATTAGAAACTATGTACAAATCTTGACTTTGACTGCTTATCATACCGAAAGCATTGGCAGAAACTATATTACTGGTATAAATAGTATAGTACTTATGTTGAATATTCAAAGGCGTTCAACGTTCAAAGTACGAACTCTTAAAACATTTGCTTAACAGTTTTTGTGTGAAACAGAAGCACACACACATAAATCCATAAATTAATTGTTACAAACATATGTTTTGAAGTATAATACAATTATATTTTTATACTTATCTTATTATGGTAAACTGAGAACACTGGAAACCAAAATCATTAGTTCTTGGCATATTAGATTACACCAAAATCGCTTCAATTTAACCTGCTTGTCTGTCGCAATAATGATTTTTTATGAAAGAAGAATTTCACAAGAATTTAGTTACTAATACGAAATTAGGACAAGTAAAAAGAAATTGAATACCTATAATAATTTGTATTTAGTATAAAATGTACTCTAGTCTATAGAATTGAAGAGTTTGTGTGGTTGGACGCGCTAATTTCAGAGACTGACTACTGGTTAAAAAATCTTGCACTGTTAGATAGTACAGTTATATAAAAGCTATAGGCCTACATTTATGGCTTTTATATGTCTACATTTTATGCCACAGCGGGGTATGATATAAAATTTTACTAAAAGTACTCATTCAAGTCCAAAACTCATTTAAGTAGGTACTCATATTATACATCTTTACAAAATGTGCAGTTGAGTACAGTTGATACTTGTTTCAATTAACTTTGACGTTGTGTATTTTACAAAGAAACCTGCACCGCATTATTTTGGGTTAATAACCATTTATATCCCCTACTATTTGTCGTGTTCTACTTTGATGAGATTATATTAAGCACAAACGTTATAAAATTAAAAAAAATTGAACTATTATCTGTAAGTACCTATTTAACTTACTAAAAATACTTTTGTGTGTATTGATTCTTAAAATAAATTCAATTTGATACTGGGCGTAGTAAGACGACGCGCGACGCCTCCAGCTCTGTCTCGTTCGTAGCCCGGGCGAGCGAGCTATCGAAGGATCTCCAGCAGCTCACGGTACGGGGTTTTAGTGTGACTTAGTTTCACTGGTCTGTTGACGAAATGGTTAGTGACCCTGATTTTTAAACCACAGGTCGTGGGATTGATGCAATCCTTGTACAATGAACATAGCATAGCATGATTGTTTGTTCTGAATCTGGATGTACCTAATTTATCTTTAACATTATGTATTTACAAAATATAAATATTTGGGTAGTTAATCAGTATTTTCCTAGTATCCATAACACAAGCAGTTTAATTTCTAAATTAGTGACTAGACGGCGCTGTGCATGTCCGAAAATATTACAATTATTAATGAGTTGCGATGTGACCCACTCTCCCCTATTAAAAATTAACTTTTTATATTGCATTTTTTCGGTGAAATAATGAACTCACAATTTTATTTACTTTTAAACATTCGTTCGAGAACCAATAGTAATATCAATGGACGATGCGTAACGCGGTGGCTCGACGAAGCTCATTTCATGCTCCATTGTAGAATCTTGTGAAAGTAATCAGTCCCCACGAGTTTTTTGTCGTTTATAATTACTGACGCTTATGTTCTAGTTAACTTTTGTGGGGGAATCAGTTCGAAAATGTTATAGTTGAATGGTCGATGGTTGCGAGACGCAACGGCGGCGATGATCGGTCACACTTGGAAATTAAAAAGTTAAGTGGAAGTGAGTTGGTTACTCGGTATTGTGAGTTTCAATGGTATGGGAATTTGGAGCGCGAAGAATTTTTTGTTCACTGCTTTTGTTAGAGTCAATACATAAGTTAATAGCACACGTTATCACAAAAGATTGGTCATTGATTCGAATGTTTTTGAAAATATTCGTATACACACACTCTCTCAACTCAATATACCCAATTCAGAGACGTGTGTCCAGCTGGGGGATAGTGTAGTTACTTTAGTGGTGACATTACTTCAACCCTTTTTAGTATTCCACTGCTGAGCACGGGTCATCTCTCAATTATTTAACAAAAAATATTTTACAAAAATCTTACATTATGATACACGTCTTAGAGGTACAATCTTAAGAATGAATGAATAATTTAAAACTCTTCCTTACTTCACTCCCATTCATCATCCGTTCATTCATACGTTCTCCCGAACTCATGGCTTTTTGCCCTCTTACACCCTCGTGCTGATCTAATTGATCGACACTGTCTACTGTTTCATATTTTATTACATTTGAACACTGTCTCTCAAGATACAGGTTAACCTGGTTTGAGAGGTAGGGTCACTAACTATTATTGTAGAGATTATAAACATAAAAACTATGCTATTACTTTAAAAACTGTACCTTTTTCGAACAGTAAATATATTATTATTATTTTACTCACACCAGTAGAAAGCGACATTATTGCTGCGTTGGTTATAACTGTCTACAGGCTATGTAATTTACCATCTATGTACACATTATGGAATGCAATAAATAATTGAGTATTGAGTATTGACATCAGGGAACCCACTAGCATAGTAATTATTAATAAGAAAGAAAGGACAAGGAAAGGAGATTTTTTTTGAAGTTATACTTCTTTAGGCGCGTTATGAAAAAATGATGAGAGTGAAATTTTAAGATGCGCGCGCATCTGTGACACAAAATTAACAGTATGAAGCTGTCTGCTTATTTAATGACGCCAAAGAAGTATAACTTCTTACGCGCGTACATAAGTACACGCACGTTTTTATTTTAATTATTGCTTTGTCATCGGTCCTTGATACGTGTGCAAAGATTCAAATTAATCAAACTTCTGCAAATTGGTGATAATTATGCTCAAAGATTCCATTACATACATACACAGATACAACCCAAGCTAATAAAAAAGCGTGGTAAAATGGCTCGGACGAAAGGTCTGTGTTGTGTGTGTTTTGTACAAAAACAATACCTAACATATTTTTTTAAATTCTGAAATAGGCTTGCGGTTGACTACAATTTACCTAATGTTAAGGAGTGATGTAAAGTCTACGATGGGACGCGCCTGCCTAATATACCGATACCGATAATACCGATTCACTCGTTAGTAAGAATGTTTTTCGGTGAGGTGGCAGATGAATGAGGCTCTATATAGTAAGAAAATTAAAAGGTGTAATATTTTTTTTATCTTAAAATAGGCTTGCGCTTGACCACAACTTGCCTGATGTGAAGCAATGATGCCGTCTACGATGGAACGCGCTTACCCAGTAAATACCGATTCATTCGTGGCTAGAAGCCTGGTAGATTACAGCTATCGGGAAATATAGATGCCGGCAGCGAATTCCACAATTTGGCAGGTCGCACAATGAAAGTGAAAGCAAAGCAATTTCGATCCACCCTCTCTGCATGGTGTCACCAGACATCGCACTTGATCACGGCAAGGCCGTTGCGGGCTGCGGCTTTGTCTGGTGGATGGTCACTAATCACGGTCGAAGCGTACTACCAGTTAGTTACAAATTGATGGTCACCTAATTTGCACAACCCGGGGACCACGTGTGGGGATTCAGATAAAAGGCGCACTCCCACCAACGAAGGTAACTCATTCCCGAAAATATGTTATTCCACTTGACGATACGAGGACGTGACGGGTTTACCTGAAAAATTAAAGTAAAAGTAAGGGCAAAAGAAGATTTTATATTTAACAATTTTATCCTTTTCATACTTCAGTAAATACTCAAGGGTTTAAAAGGCAAGCCTTTGACATAGCTAAGTCAGTTGATTAAAAACTTAATTACTTCTTTATTAGAGTCCTTTTTATAATGTACGGTATTTGGTTATCTGTAGCGGAAGGATTTACTTTAGGTTCTAATTACATAATAATTAGACGTTATTAAATTCATTCAATGTTTAAAAAATTCAATCCAAAAGACCTAGCAGCAAAAAAAATTCTTTGTAATTTTTTTTTTCTAGGGATAATCTTTTATTATGATGAATGAGGAAATCCCCAGAAGAACTAAAGTCACCGACATAGCGATCAAAGTGGGCAAGTTGAAGTGGCAGTGGGCAGGCCACATCGCTCGTAGAACCGATAACCGCTGGGGTACAAAGGTTCTCGAGTGGAGACCACGCCACGGTCGCAGGAGCGCTGATGGACTGATGACATTATTAAAATTGTGGGAAGCCGATGATTGCGTGGGCTTATTTCAATAATACCAAGCAAGGAGCGCCGCAGCGATACGCGATTTTGATCAGCAAAGATGTTGAAGCTATCCACACAAAGAAGTGACTTACATTTCAAAGTCGAGTAGTTAATAATCGAAAATTTACACAAAATTAATCAGGTTCTAGAAAAAACTTTCATAGTAAAGATGGTTCATAATCAATTGGTACCGTTAAAGAGATTTCTAGTTAGGTATCAAAAACAAATAGTTCTACAGATGTCACGTTGGCAAATCGGTTAACAGAGAGCAGACGTGTGACGAAACGGCGCCGGCGCAAAAAAAATAGATTCGCTGAAAAATACGGTTAAGTTATAGACCGGCACACTGAATTTGGCCTATGCAAACTCAGATTTAGAGCTCTCCCTCTCAATCGAAAATATTTTACATACTATACAAGATGAATCACTGATAATGAGCGGTGGCGCAGGTACGGGCCTCGCCTTAGAAATGTAAGGTTGAGGGTTCGATTTCCGTTGTGGAATGTTACATCGCCGCTGCTAAATTTTAGTAAAGCAAAACATCGGGAGGAAACCGGCATGTCTAAGAACTGATCATTTGAGGACATGTGACATCCAACTCGTAAGATCGTTTAGAAATTGTCCTAAAAACTCAAAACTAAGGGACACTAAGAAAGGTTGAAGTAAAAAAAAAGTATATCTAAGTGTTAAAATATAATGAATTGACACCACATAGGTTTTATAATTAACTTTTCCGGTTTTTATTTTTACAATTTATTAGAGCTTAGAACATGTTTTGCTTTCAGCGGCCAATTTTATTAAATCAAGCTATACAACTGAAAAACTTCTGAATATAATGTGTTTTTGTCCATACTAGTTAAATTTAGTATTATAAAAAGTAGTGTAATGAATAATAAAACATTTGCCGTACCAATGGTGACAAAATATTGGTAGCCTTTTTTTGTGAAAATGTGCAATAACTTGATATGAAACATGGAGAGTCACACTGTTAGGCTGTCTTCTCGTTGAAATAAAACTATTTTATAACGGACTTCACGGGTGGTCACCCGTACCCATGGAGTCTAAAAAGACTTTGAAACGTCGGGAACTAAAATCTAAAATAAACCGCGATAAAATCCGTTATACCTAAAGTAGTTTTAAAAAGGGGGTAGGGCGGTCTACTCCTAATACATTCATTCGTTTTTCCGCGAATGAGTCACTGTATGTGCTCTATAAACTCCTAACTGCTACATAAATAGAAGTTGTCTTATTAACTATATAAAATATACCAAAGTTTGTCAATGCCCATCATCTTGTTAGTCTAACTGTACTTTAATTTGCATACAACTTTTGAAATATCTATCAAAATGTCACTGCGCATAAAAAATATTGTCGTAAGAGTAACTCGATGAAATGTATTCAAATTGCTGCATAGTTATTTGCTACCGACAAATTCTATGCATTTTTAGAAGAGAAATCGACCTGTATGCATTGTGTATTGTGTTATGTATGCAAGTGAAATCAGCCTGATTTTATTTTACCTCTTTCACAGGCGATTCACCTCTATACAGGGTGACTATATAAACTTGGTGATTTAAAATGTCACGTCCATAAGGACTCTTGGGGAGCCTATTTTAAAGTTATATCATAATCTACGTTCATTAACGTTATAAAAAAGTCATCGAAAACGGTATAATGTATAATATTATAAAGCTGTTTGTTTGGTTTTAAACGCGCTAATCTTAGGAACTGGTGCTTAGAGGATTCTTGCACAGTTAGTTAAACCATTTACCGAGGAAGGATATAGGTTTCTATTTATCTCACTGCTAAGTACGATTTGAAATGTATTTCCCGCGGGCAGAGCCGCGATTGAAAGAAGAAATATAGAACGAATCCTAAACACACCTATGTTATGTGCTCAGAAAAATCAGGAACTATGCATGAATATATATTATAATTTTGATAATCTTAGAAATGTCAACTGGCATACGTGTTTAGAAATAAGTCGACATAGAATAGGCCTAGATAGGTACCCAACCTGTATAGATCCTTAATTAGACAGATGCGGCCATTAACACTGCAAGCTATATCATAAGCCTATAAATAGCGGTCCATTGCTGGGTGTAGGCCTCTTCCAATAAGCGCTTTTCTCCCCTGTCTTCAGCTGGAATCCAGCTAATCAATTTTTCTCAAATTGTCACTCCACCTGGCTGGAGGGTTTCCTTCACTAAGCTTTCAATGACGTAAAGTGCCATAAAATATAAGTATAACGACACCTCTTGTTATTAAAAAGGACGTTCGATAAATTAAGGCTGAGGTGTTTTTTTCTGATTTGAAGTAGTAATTTAACGATTTAGGCCCTTCACAATAAGCATCTTTCTCCACCCTGTCTTCGTCTTGTCGTATCTAGCTACTGCAAGGAATTCAGACCGTCACTCTATCTAGCCTTTGGGCCCATTAATAACCCATATAATAGTGACGTTATAAAGAACACATCACTCAACTTACTGTTAATTTCGGTATGTGAAGAAAAGGGGACAGTCTGCTGTAGCCACAGGCTGATTGTACAAACAACCTCGGGTCCGTACCGGAGAGCCCCAGTTCCTGAGGCACCCGTTCCGGAGGGACCCGATTCATTTTTATCATAGTAAACGTAATTTACTAGTAGTTTAGCTAAGAAGTACCGTCTGCAGATAATATGTTTAATAAAGTTTGATAATTTGCAAATAAAATAAAGTTGAACAATGCAGTTGTACTTTTCCACAGGAGCATTATTTAAGGTGTGTACCAAGTGCCATCAATTGTCAGTTTTTATACTATATATTTATACATTAAAATGATGTATTTATCTATAAGGATTACGATTAAATAAAACACAACTTTAGTTAGTGCAAATATTATCTTATCTTATCTTACTAATATTATAAATGCGAAAGTAAGTGTGTGTGTGTGTGTGTGTGTGAAGGTTTGTTACCGCGTATCTCCATAACCGCTTAACCGATTTTATTGAAATTTGAAATGTAGGTAGTGTATACCCTAGAATCGGACATAGGCTAATAATATTTCCAAAAATCATCCCCTAAGAGGGTTAAATAGAGGGGTGAAGTTTGTATGCAACTTTTTATTCCTTGGTCCTATTAATTTAAAATTCGGTACACATAAACCTTAAGACAAATAATGAGATACGGGTTTTTTATTTTTCCATAATTACCCCCATGGGGTGTGGAAAATGAATTTTAATGGTAAAAATTAAAGTTTCTCTGGATCTGCTTAGTCTCAAGTCCGATTCACTCCAAATTCGGTACACATAAACCCTAAAAGAAATCATGAAACACGTGTTTTTTATTTTTCCAAAACTACCCCCAGGAAGAGTGTAAAATGAGTTTTTTTGGAAATACTAAATATTGCAGAACTGTTTAGTCCTTGGTCCGATTCACTTCAAATTGGGTATACATAAAGCTTAAAACAAATAATGAGACACGTGTTTTTTATTTGTCCATTTTTTTAATTTTTACCCTAATACTACGCGGGAGAAGCCTGCGAAATTATTCTGAGTGCGATTTTCTTCGAAGTTGATATCAATACTCTTTCGTGCTTTTAATTTAAATTACTCTTTATTTTGACACAATGACATGTTTGAATGCGATGATTAGAATTCGAAATTTAAATTTTATTTCTTCTTATAGGTATGGTCTAAGAGCCGTAGTTTTTTTTTTAAGAAACACCTATTGATTTATGGATATACTTATGGGGGCTTGCCGATTTCAAAATGTTGCTACACTACTGAACTAATTTTGTATGGAGATAGTTAGAGACCCGCTAAAGTATAGTTTTATCCGACTGCGAAAAAAGGTATTAATGGTCTAGCGCGATAACCGACTTCCGCGGGCGAAGCCGCGGGCGGAAAACTAGTATTAAATACTTAAGACTCATTTAGAGTAACCACAGGTTATAATTACAACCACAATAAAAATGCGGGGAAAAACCTACTCTACGAGGTATATGACAAATAAAATTACTGTGAGAGCGTCTTACTTTTAGAAATCATTTTTATACTTTTAATATCACCCACAACCTCAAGAGTAAAAATGTCAACAGCGCGATGACGGTCCAGGCTGTAGATTTATGAGTTAGTGCCGTCATTCAGGCCTCCAAGGCTGGTTTCCATGTTTTTTTTATTCTAAAATAGGCTTGCGCTTGACCACAACTTGTGTGATCATGATGGAACAGCCTAATATACAAATACACTCGTCATTTTGAATGATTATCGGTGAAAATATGGTAGTGGAATGAGGCTTCATATGGATGAAAACCATTTCCGACCCACTCTCTCAAATGGTGTACTAGACATCGCACCGGAACACAGCAAGTGAACGCAGTTTCGTCTCGTGGTCACTAATCACGGCCGAAGCCTACTACCAGTTAATAGTCACCTGATTTACACAACCCGGGAACCACGTGGATTCAGATTGAAGATGCACTCCCAGGGACGAAGGAGACTCGTACCCAAATATGTTATTTTGAGTCTGTAATCAGAGTCCACAATTTTAGGAAGGAACTCCTAAGTACTTACATCCATCGTAATAAAATGTACAACTCTTAAACATAATACCAACAACCCTTAACATAATTTTCCTACAAACTAATCTCACTAATAGATCACAGCCTGTGAATAAAACCTCGTTACTCAAACCACATCTGTGTACCAGCTACAGAGGCAGTATCACCGTCTTACAGCGCATACGCATTGTACAAATAACCGCAATGCGGTCATCTAAAGCCGACCACAATCAAAGCCAAAATTAATTGGTGATAGGTACTGATACACTGCATAAGTTATAAATTGGTGAACCATGAAAATAATTTATTTAGAGTAACTACTAATTGTAGCATCTCATTAATGTATACATATGATCTGCTGTAGTTATCACCGGCGAATCCGAAGATCCAAAATCGTACTACGGGGGTGATTAATTTTTTATTACTTTTAAATATTTGCTGTGGTTTTAGTTTTAGCTATTTTTTTTTTCTCCATATATTTAACTCTTGTCAGTGCAAGTTAAACGCAAATGCAAACACGTCATTCGACTATCAGTCAACCGCTGCTCGGTTTAACTGGACAGTGCGTATATTTACTTCTCAAAGAAACCTACGGCATGCACCTTATAAAAACACCACACTTAAAAAGCATCTTTAGATTCAAACGAATAGGGTTCATTTTGTATTACAACAAAACGCGTGATAGATCAAAACGGAATTAAAAAACTAATCGAAAATGAATGCACGTCGAGACGGGCGGGAAAGGAAAGCACGTATTTGTCGCGGTTCCGTTGAAAAAAATCTTATTTCATTCATAAAATGAGTCACATTGAGTTTGTATCTTTTTACTTTTTCTCTTTATTCCTATCAAGTTATTCACCGCCTGATCGACGTGAAATGATGTCAAAACTAAACGTTTTTTTTTAGAATTCTTCATTTTTTATAGCTAACACACAGTTCACACTCGGGTAGCTTGTCACGGAACTTAGTTACCATAGATCGGTTCCCAACAGACAAATTTATTTTATTTTTTTATAGCTTGGATTTTGTAAGGAATTTCGTCCTAACCGATGTCTACCTACTTTATGAAGAAAATAAAACATTATAAATATTTTAATAAACATTACTCATTATGTGACAGAAAGAAACACATTTTCTATCCTATTTTCTTTAGCAATCTGCGTCGTACTTCAAACGCAAAGCACGCCAAAATTTTCATTCTTGAAACTATTCAAATGTTAATAATTTTTTTTTTTCATTAATTACTGCTCATAGGATATAAATGGGTTGCTTGTGTAAGACAACTAAAATTTCACGGTGTATAATAATAGTAATATATAATGGGACATTAACACAACGGCCATCCGATTCTAAACTAAGCAGAGCTTGTACTATAGAAACCAGATAACTAGTAATATACTACTTAAAATACGTTTTATGTAAATATATACTTAAAATATAGATAATTACAGACTCAAGACAAACCGACATGTTCATCACAAGAATGTCTGACTTGGGTGGGGATCGAACCCACGATTTGCACCACCGGCCCGTCAAATAGAGATTAATAATATCTGAGAAAAGTAAATAGAAGGAAGACGTAAAGAGAGACCTTTGGCCCAGCAGTGGGATCGAATAGTCTACTTAGAGCTATGCTTGATTATTGATCCAGAAAACTTATAACATATCCAACCTTTATCCTTCCACCTTCCACCATTCCTCGTTCCTGGCCACTCTTACGTTTCTTTTTAATTTAAATCGTTCCAAATTCAAAATTATATTATTTTGATGTATTAATCTTTACCAGTAGTCTGGATTTGAACTTGAAACCTACCGGGCCACTGGATTTAATGTCCTTAGTTTATCACTATTTTTTTAATATTATTTATTTCTCAAAAGTATTATAAGTTTATTCAAAAGTGTTTACTGTATATTTCTACTGCAATTCTACTTCTCTGTCTGCGGGTTTAAGATCCCTCTACCGTCGCAAACTTACACATAACAGCCAACTGAAATTCTATTCATGACCCTGACTCCGGACTAGAACTGAGAGATCAGTAAAGTCTGAATACTCTTTTCTATTTTTAGCCCGGCGCTAGAATTGAACTCATAAGCCACCTCACTTCAACCCTTTTTAGTGTCCCACTGCTGGGCACGGGTCTTCTCTCAACTATCTTATGAGTTGAGAGAGTTTAGGCCTTAATCCACACACATGTGGATGTCACATGTCTTCGAATGATTAGTTCTTAGACATGCCTGTTTCCTCACGATATTTTCTTCACTAATATTGAGCAGCGGAGATGAAACAATTCACACAAAGATGTGTGGGCACGACGAGGATTCGAACCCGCGACCTTATTTTTCTAAGGCGAGGCCCGTACCGCTGCGCCACCGCTGCTCTAACCGCTGCTCATAAGCCACCGAGGTAATCAAACTCTTCTACAATTACAACATTTACAACTTACTCCAACCCCATTCTATAAGGAAACCTATAAAGTTGTGTACGGCCATAATTGTTAATTTTCAAGCAAAATGCTTGCAATAGACTTCAAGTAGACTAACTAACGACCCTATTGGTAGATGCCTATCGGGTTTCTGGCCTAGTACTAGCGAGTGACACCGTAATTTAACCATGGTTAAACAAATCAAATTTGATAGAATATCAAGATTGCTTGACGTTAATGTTTTCTATAGTTGATGATAATAAATTAGTTTTAAGTTTAAATCTCGTTAATACGGATGATAAAATATAAGGTCGCGGGTTCGATTCCCGGTTGTGCCCACACATCTTTGTGTGAATTGTTCTTGGGGACTGAGTCACCTTCGTCCGTGAGAATGCATCTTTTATCTGAATCCCCCTCACGTGGTTTACTGACCACTCACCAGACAAAGCAGCACCGCCAAGCGGCGGGTGGGTGCGTCTCATCGTAGACTACATCTTTGCTAAACATCAGGCAAGTTGTAATCAACCAGAAGCCAATTTCAGTATAAAAAAATAAAAAGATCGCCGCTGCTAAAATATAAGAATATCGTTGAAGGAAAACATCGTGAAGAAACCGGCATGTCTCAGAACATCATTCGAGGACATGTGACATCCACCAACCCGCACTTTGCCTGCGTGTGTGGATTAAGGCCTAAAGTCTCTCAACTCGTAAGATCGGGTTACAGTTTTAGTTAGACTTCATTTAATGTAACTGTAATATGCAACTGATTTCTGTCAGTACTCTTAGTCACCTTTTGTAGGTACTCACAGCGTTTACAGAGTTTTTTGGGGACTGAGTCACCTTCGTCCGTGGTAGTGCACATTTTCTCTGAATCTCCACCCGTGGTCTCCGGGTGGTGCAAATCAAGTGACAATCAACTGGTAATTATGTTTACTGGTAAATTAACTGGTGGTAGGCTTCGGCGGGTTAGTGACCACCCATCAGACAAAGCCGCACCGCCAAGCGGTGCGATGTCTGGTGACGCCATTTAAGAAAGTGGGTCGAAATTTGTAGCTTCTTTATAGTTTCAACCATATAGAGAATCATTTCACTGCCACCTTCTGACCGATAATCATTCGTAATTACAAGTGCGCTTCCCATCGTAGGCTACATCATTGCTTATCATGTAGTCAAGCGCTAGCCTATTCAAGAATTAAAAAAAATGTCCACGTTAGACACGTAAGAGTGGGTCACACTGAATATTTTGTTTTAATTTTATCTTTTTGAAAAAAATATTTTATAAAGAAAAAAAAAGTGAAGATCAATCATGAAATCCCTGATTAACATTTGTTTACTGCCTAATCGATTGTGCAACTAACTTGTAAGAATGCGAGTGCATAATACATGCGTACACGCCGCAACGCTCGATCGATGGATCGTATCGAACTATCGATACCCACAAAGGATCGAGTCGTGTCGTGATCTCGATTACGTTACATTTGAAAGTTGCGCTGTTTATG
This sequence comes from Meganola albula, assembly GCA_936450015.1. Lineage (NCBI taxonomy): Eukaryota > Metazoa > Arthropoda > Insecta > Lepidoptera > Nolidae > Meganola > Meganola albula. The sequence goes on along the minus strand of OW388159.1, from coordinate 3,490,738 downwards.
TAAACCGCGGTTTTGTTTTCTTTACAACGCTGAGGTACCTATTGTTGTCTATTTGTATGTGTACTTGTATCAAGAAGTTATTAATAAATATGGATGTGCTGAATGCAGTCTCGTCCGGTCTCAGAGACGTCAATATTTTGGCAGTGCTGATGATTATAATGTTGGTTTTTATAACAGCATCCTGTCTTTTCCGTCCTCGGATGAAGCCAGGATGTTGTACAAATTAGTGTTTTTGTGCCTGAAACTCAGCCACAAAATGATAATTAGTTTTCCTAAGTAAATTCTATTTTGTATTTTTTTTATTTTGTAATCAATCATAGGGGTCACATCTTCAATACTGAAGACTCCCCTTAAATAAATAAAGATTAAAAAAAATGGATATGGATTAATATAGATACCTACTGAAATTTAATCTATTCTAATACTAGCATCCGCCCACGGCTTAGCCCGGGAGGTATTAGAATAAAAAGTAGCCTATGTCTTTTCTCGGGCTCTATTTGGTCGGTGTACCAAATTTTATTTAAATCGGTTTAGCAGTTTTGGCGTGTAAGCGCGACAAATAGTTACATTCGCATTCATAATAATAAATAAGGATTAAAAGTTGACAAGTTTGTTGGAATGAATTAAAATTGAATGAATGAATGAATGAATGTTTGTTTGGTTGAACTCGCTAATTTCAAGGACTAGGTACTAGTCCGATTGGAAAAACTCCTGCACTTTGAATAAAAGTATTTTCTAGGTACCTACTTAACAGATTTTATCGTGGATTATTTTAGATTTTTGATCCCGACGTTTCAGTCTTTTCAGACTTCATGTTTATGGGAGGACTGAGGTATTTGACGTCCAAAATTATTAATTACAATTATAACTGACTAGCTACAAACATTAATATTTAAGTTGCGTTACGATTTAAGCAAACTGAGCTCGCAGTCTCGTGAATTTTGAGGTGATTTTACTTGGGTTTTGGTACAAGTAAATTAAACACTGGGTCCCAAGCTGGTGGTATATTCCAACCATTTTCATTGTTTAAATTAGGACGTTTTTTAATTACAATAGCTTCGCGGATCATTCTTGGTTGAAACCTTGATAGGGTTCTTGCACTGGTAAATAGTCCATATATTGAGGAAGGCTATAGGCTCACTGTTGGGCATGGTATGAAATGTGGGTCACTCGCGCGCAGCCACTGACTCATGGCGGAAAGCTAATACAATAATAATTGACAAGTGATTTTCCCTAATTGCATAGCAAAGTATCACGCCCGTATTACCCGAAGGTATATGCAGAGGAGAATGTCACCAACTTTTCGCCGGCTATGTTTGATAGCAATAAAATTCTATCAAAGTATGAAGAGCAGTACGGGCCTCACCTTAGAAATATAAGGGCACGACTGGGAATCGAATCTGCGACCTTATATTTCTAAGGCGAGGCCCGTACCACTGCGCCACCGCGGCTCATAACAATATTATCATCTAGATGTGATTATTTATTCCTAAAAACGTTGTTACCTACTAAGAAATTTTGGTCCAAGATGGCGAATTTCCAGTCCTATTCTTATTTGAAACGCACAGTAGTTATTTATGTAAGTTATTTTTTGTATTAGTTGTAATGGAGTAAATGATTGTGCTATAATTTAAAAACAGCTATTAGTAGTTACAAACATTATCTTAGTTAACATTAATTCTATGCATGTTTTGTACGTTTATAAAATACTAGCTGCCCCAGCGAACTTCGTACCGCGCAAAATTGTGAATCTATACCATTCCCAGATCCCGTTGAACACACACAAAAAATTTCATCAAAATCGGTCCAGTCGTTTGAGAGAAGTTCAGTGACATACACACTCACAGAAGAATTATATATATAAAGATTATTAACATTGCAGTCCAGTTTATACCTAATTATTGTAAACATTCATTTTTTCTATTTTATATGTAGTTTTGTCATATCAGTACCTAGTTTATTTTGCCTGAAACACAGGATTACCTAGTTCAGGCATATATTTAGTTCATTAAGTATTTTTATATAAAATTGTCCCATGTTTACCTACCCGTTTTATAAGTTTTTTGAATAAATTATTATTATTATTTAAATCAAATCATGTTTAAAGTGTGACCTCCATTTTCATCTATAACTTAATGACGTGAACTGAACTAATGGTTTGTAAATAAAACGTTTATGTTTGAATCGATTGTGTGGTCTCGGACGATACGGGACCTCCTTGTTGATAAGGAGGTATAATATTATCATTTTCAGCTATATTATTTAGTACTAGCGGACCCCGCAGACGTCGTCCTACCCGGTAAAACAGTACCACCTACCGGGCCGTAAATAAATTACGACCGATTCTCAGACCTATCGAATATAGATATAAGATTCCATAAAAATTGGTCAAGCCGTTTCGGAGGAGATTATTTTTTTTATTTTTTTCTCTGCGTAACAACCATCCTCGTACTTCAAGGAATATTCTACAAAAAGAATTAGCGAAGTCGGTCCAGCCGTTCACGCATGATGGCGTGACCAAGGGAAATAGGGTTTCATTTTTATAAGTATTACCAACACGTAAATACACGAGCAGCTCGAAATGTGACAGTAAAAGCAGAGACCCTAAGATTTACAGAGGCTTATGAAGGGAAACTGCAGAGGCATCCCAATGAATAAACCAATCAGCTGACAACGAGACGCTACAGAAAAAGGCTGAAGTGCAACATTCTGGCTATATAAACAGATCTGGCCTACATTATGAGGAGTTCTCGCTGGAAGAACAACCAAGCCACACAACAAACGGCTGCCGTATTACGAGTGTCTAAAGCGATTGTGATTCTGTTGAAAGAAAGGGATGCGTTTATACAATGCGTATATTCGCATCCCCGTCTTTTAACGTAAACAAAATCGTTTTAAACACTCATAATACGGCAGCTGTTCATAGCTCACGCTGATTAAAGATGATCTTGAGAGAAACAAAACTTTAGAATTTAGATATTAGTAAAACCGTGGGAATAGTACACACGAAATAAAAATGACCTTTCCATAAATGTATGTAATAATTTTAAGTACCTACATACTTTGCAGAGTTGAAATTAGGCAACATTGGTACAAAAGAATTCTACAACAAACTATAATAATATGCATAATGGCGCATGCAATTTGAGCAAACAAGGTAATCGTTGGATGTGAGCAGGGAACACAAATACTGGACCTTAATGTAGTGTTGGACAACGGAAGAGGTCGCATGGACGATCACGAATCGCCAACCTTCGACATACAAGAGTAGAGATGTTTATCGATATCGATATTTCTCCTACGATACAAAGTGGGGTGTTATAATTTTGCGTGTGTGTTTATAGGTATGTGTATCTGTGTGTCTGTGGGTGTGTTCAAATTTCAGTAGTCGACGTAGTGCCTAGAAGGTTGTGCCGATTTTGATACGGTTTTCTTTTCAAAAGCTGTAGTGAAATATGTGGCAATTAAATTATCTGGTTAAAGTCGTATTTCCAAAAATAGCATTATACGTAGATTAAAATATTTTATATTGCATATAAGGTTAGTAAAAATTTAAACGCAAATATTAACCCCCGTATTTATAAACGTATTTTAAGCTCATTATAGCTAAAATAGGTTTATAATTTGTTTGTCTTTGTCTGTCATCTTGATATTTATACTAGTAAGAAAGAGATAAAGTCCATTTTGACTAAAGAGTGTTATAACTTTTTTATGAATAAGGCCGTAAATATAAAACAAATACAAGGGATATATTAGATAATCTATTTTTTTTGCCCCTCAAAATATGTAGCCGCTTGTCGCTTCTTTTAGCGGCTTATTTCCTGAGTGAGCCAATTTCCTCCTCCTACTTTATTCGTATTTATTAGTATTGGCGAGTTAGAGGCCATAGTCATTGTTCCCCACTCAATCGACCACCCAACGCCATAACTCAGATTTTAGTATCAATATTCTGTAATAGTTCTGCACTAACCGGGGATTGTTCTTGGGTGGTCCGAACTGAAATAACAATTTTCGGATAATGCCATATCACATTTTTAGCAAAATTGTTTTATGGACCTCTAGGTGTTGACTTCGGCCCCATGCACGCCTACCAAAAGCGGAGCTTCATGTCTCCGGAATATAAAAAGACAAACTTTAAATAATAAAACCCTTCGTTCAGATGATTGTTCCTTACCTCGTCGGAGCGTATACTGCTGCCTTCAAACCGAAGCTGTATTTGAACCACATAGTAATATACTATAAGTAATATTGTGGGACATTGACACTTGCCTCTAACCTCAAACTAGACAAAACTTATAATATGGAAATCAGCTAAGTGATATACTATACATATTCTACTTTTAAACATAATATATGCATGCATTAAGATCGGTTAAGCAAAAAAAGAACCGCATCAAATAAAAATTTCTCCAGAAGCCCCAACCATTAAACGTAGCGCGTTAAATCTCATCTTAGAAGCTAGGTAATTATCCTGGCGACACTCCAAACTGTCTCGCTCATTTCAATTAACTCTCTTAAATATTCAATGTCTTTAAAATAGGCTGCAACTTTGCCAGTCTCATAGGGCTCATTACGCACTATATCCGTAGCGGAACAGTTCAACCAGTCGCCCAGTAATGCGGTCAGCCGCGTATAAAAATCACAACAAATACTAATTTAATAGGTTACATACCAATAAGGAACAAAGATATTAAAATAACAATAATAAAATGATGTAAATCAAGTTTAAATAATAAATTAATATAAATATTTTGGAATCATGTTAACCTAAATATTTAAATTGAGTTTACACAGCTGAATTTACAAGTAATGTTCTCACGCACAAACACATATACAAACGTTTAACATAGGAAGAGATAGGGAGAAAAACAAAAATAAAGAATTATCTTGAAGCTTTTCCTTTAGATGACGAATCCAAATCACTCTACTACAAAGCGTAAGTAAGTAAAATAAATTTGTTGCATCAGGAAATTTGATTTCAGACTAGTTCATATTTTGTGTATTGTGTCAGACCGTCAGCTAACCGCATTTAAATGTCAACCGCACTGCGGTTAGTAAAACAATGCGTAAGCATACTTAGACTAGCCCAGAAGTTTCATTAAAGCGGGTTAATTGTTGACTCCTAGCCCCTGGTTTTATTTTTATGATGTCAATCAAGTGTTGAGTTATGAAGGGCAGTGGCCGTGCGATTTGAGCAATAAAACTGTGATTAGCAGGCTTTAATTTTTAGATGAATTTGTATTTTAATTAAGGCTATTGTTTATGGTCACCAGCTGGGTTTATTGTTCAGTAAAATCTAGAACACCACTTTCAGATGTTCAGCATATGGAAAGGGTTCAGATTCAAATATTTATAGTACCTATAAGAACACATTGAATTTCGCGGTAAAACGGCAAGTACCCGTTTCTCCAGATTACGGCAGCGTATCGTCACTATAATTTTTGGTGCCACCGTTTTATTTTTTTATATATTTTTTTGTTTTTTTTTTATGGTTGAGCATCCTCCTAAGATATCAAACATACTATGTATACGTTAAAAAACGAGAACCTAAAATAAGTTTCGCGGCAAAATTGTAATGCACTTAACTTTTTTTTTAACTCGCTCACAAATCGGTGGTGTGATCACGCCCTAATAGTAAAGAGTAAAGACACAACAAAAAAAAAGTTTCATCCGGTAACTAGCGTTAATAACGGCAAATTTACGTACCTTAATACAATTATTTAATTTTAATGGTTTGTAAGTAGATACCACATCTACAATGTACTTAAGTAACTACGTACACACTTAAGTTTCTATACCGTAGTAACTTATCAATTAATCTTTTATATCTACCACACACCGACTCCATTATTCCGAATGTTATTCTAATTAACGAATTCGCGTACGCAACATGACTCATCACAAAATCACACATCATTCGATACGATCAGATGTATCGATAACGTCCACTCGATATATCCGCGTCGATTGATCGATATTCGAGGTATGCGTGAGGCGCATCACTACGCATTCGGACTGATGATCATTGCTAGCGCATGCGCTCTATAAATAATATGTTGTAAAACGATTTTCGATAGATTAATCTGAATCGTGCGCACGGTCGTGCGCCGCTGGCCACAAGAGGGATCTATAGGATCGATGGTGATTTAAGAATGGTTAGAAGGTACTGGTTGTCGTTTTAATTGTGAATACTTATGGTGTTCGCATGTTTTATGGGATCAACTTCCTATTAGTTTGAATCAGCGCATAGTGGGTAGTCGACCCCTTTTTGTTCTGCCTTAATATTAGGACTGATTGAAAAGTTAGTTAAGCAAAAAATTTGCAATATCGATCGATGGGTATTTGACAGTTGTCACTCAATCACACCTAAAGACTCTTTTTACCCTTAGTACGAGATGTCGAAACTAATAAAGTTTTAGAATACTACCATCAAGAATATTAGTTGAAATGCAAAAAAAACGAAAAATTATTTTACCCATTCTATTTCCAATTAATTTTGTTATATCACATTTTTTTTTATCGTTTTAAATAAAAAATAATAATTTGGAAACGCATTTTGACAAGTTCAACATGGTATTCGAAAACTTACGAGTATTTCGTTTAAATGAACTCTTACTAGGGGTACTGACAGAATTGATTACCAAGTCAGTTTTCGGAGAAGGAGTTCGGAAAAACACATGCCTCTAAGGAATAATCTAAGACATGTTAAGTGAATAATCACGTGACTGAGCTAGTAGTATCGAAAGTAGTTACTTAGTATTGGCAATATTAATTTGAAATAAAACTATGTTATAATTGATTGTATCACAGTTTATTTTGTATTTTATATCCCGACGGTTGACGACGAGACTGAGGTATTTGAGGTTCCAAACTATTAATTATAATTAATAAAAACTACCTACAAACATTATTATTTAAGTTTTAAATAAGCTATTGTATTATATTACTTAAATTGCGTTCCAATTTAAAAAAGCGAACTGAGCTCACAGTGTCTTGAATTCTGAGTAGATTACAACGCATCTCTTGTTACAATATGTTTGTAGATAGTTGATAATAAGTTACATGGACCGTCCAACAGGTATCTCAGTGCCCCGTGACCATGAAGTCTGAAAAGACTTTGAAACATTGGAATATAAAATCTAAAATTCACCCGACAAAACCCGTTATAAAATAGTTTTATTTCAATGTGTAATATTGGTGTAAATTTAAAAAAATATTAATATAGGTACTGATTTACTGTTCTCATCTAGATGTACATAGGTCTGTATCAAACGTACACGCATGTGTACAATAAGTAGGTAACTCTGTGGGAATGTTACATTAAGTTTGCTCTGAATGCACGATCTTTTTAGTCTTTTGTGTATGTATGGTCTTCCTATACAAAATTAAGGCAAATATCGTAAGAAATATAACAAATATCCGACAGAGAACCAGAGTAATCAACATACCTCAGCAGCAGTGGCGAAGAGTCCATGCAAACAGATTCCAATCGACTTCCTTTTAGGAATTGATTAACATAAGTAGTTTATTTCTATAAAATTATAAATTGCCTAAAACTTCTACATAGCAACACGCGTGGGTCGCCATAGAAACTTCGGTATTGAATAGATATTATTTTCAAAAGTAAGAACGGTTTTGCTCCGGCTTACACCTTCCAGGCTTGCACCCTTCGCCACTGCTCAGCAGATGAGTAAGATGAAGTGGCAGTGGGCCGGTCATATCTGCAGCAGGACCGACAGCCGTTGAGGTAAACGAGTTCTTGAGTGGAGTCCTCATATTGGCAAACGTAGCGTAGGTTAACCTCAGACTAGGTGGAGTGACGAATCTCTGCAAGGTGACTGGTAAGAGCTGGATGAGAGTTGGCGGTGCGGCTTTGTATGGTGGGTGGTCACTAATCACGGCCAAAGCCTACCATCCCCTTCAGATGTGTAAAATACGAGAGCGCGAACTTTGTAAGGGCGTAGTAGTCATCTATTAAATACAATATAAAGCGCTCACGACTGTATAACCAAATGGTGTAAGCAAAGGTAAATATCATCTACTTTTCGCCGGTTATGTTTAGGTTCCATACTAATAAGGAGTGAGTCTGTTGCCGTTAAACTAGAACATCACTATTCCTAACTTTGAGCTGCAATAATATTTTTTCTCAGCCTGGGAATCAATCCCGGGACTTAGCAGTTATTAACCCACACTGCATCAGAATAAAGATGCTTTCACATAAAAAAATCACTTTAGTTTCTTAAATGGAAACTTTATACACCATAAAACTTTTGAAGCACACTTCACATAAGTTTTTCATTCAATACTGTAACTTTGCCAAGTTATTTAACCCCCTTAAAAAGATAGACAACCTTATGTAATGTGAATAAGGTTGAAAATCAAGTATCTGAAGGGGCATTTAAGTTGGTAAAAATAAAGAGGCGTTAAATGTGAGTTAGCTGTAAGTTGCTCGTGTGCAAAGGCTTTATTTACTATTTTTATGATTAGCACTACACATAAATAGTTGTTTTAAAGTTTCCCAGATATCTTTTAGTTAATCTTAATTCAGATATTTATAATTTTACTAGCTTTCCGCTCGCGGCTTCGCCCGCACGTATTTTTTTATACTGCAATAGGTTTGTGCTTGACTACAATTTGTTTGATGTTAAGCAATGATGTAGTCTACGATGGGACGCGCACGCCCAATATACCTATAGATAGATTTTAAAGATAACAAATAGTAATAAGTAATTATATTTAGCTTATTGTAATGTAACTAGCTAATATACTTAATATTATAAATGCGAATGTAAGTTTGTTTGTTACGCTTTCACGCAAAAACTACAGAACCGATTTGGATGAAATTGGGTATAGAGGTAGTTTGAGACCCGAGAAAGGACATAGGATAGTTTTTATCCGACTGCCCAAAAAGAAGGTAATGTTTTGGCGCGATAACCGACATCCGCGGGCGAAGCCGCGGGCGGAAAGCTAGTATAATAATATATGCCTGTTAGGGTCCTAAACGGACGGAAATAAAGTGGACTGTATATTTATAGGAAAAACTGGTATATTATATCTGACCATTAAACTTTATGAATTTCAAAGAAAAAAGATGTGAATTCGTCCGCCTGCGCTGGACACACGAAAGGAGTCCCGCGGCCGTGCGTCGCCGCGTTGCCCGTCACCCCGCCGCCGCGCCGTGCCACAAGACCGGTTCGCTGCCGGTGGAGGTGGGGCCGTAGGTCGCTCCTTAACGCAGCGTTGTTGCGTGAACATGCCATTACGTTCAATAAACTTATTTTTATTTTATTTTGTTTGATGCCAAAACGACCTCGGTAGTCGAGCGGTGTAAGCCGTCCGATTGGGCTATACTGTGCCCGGGAGGTCGCGGGTTTGATTCCCGCCCCGGACAATATTTGTGTAACAACAAAGATTTGTTTCGATGTCTGGTTGGTTGACGGACTACCCTCCGTGCCTCGGAGAGCACGTTAAATCGTCGGTCCCGGTTGTCATTTGACCCATAGACAATCGTTACATGTAGTCAGAAGCCAATATAATCTGACACCTGGTCTAACCATCGCGGCTACTGGTTCCCTACGGGTTTCGAGGTCAGATGGCAGTCGCTCGTATAATTCTGGTAGCTAGCCGCATCAGGTTAGACTGGGAGCCGACCCCAATAGAAATGGGAAAAAGGCAAGGGGGAATCGATGCCATAACGATGATAAAAGTGCTTTAACAATTGAACATTCTGATAGTTACAATTATTTGCAAGTTGTATTAGGTAATGTACTTAATACATATCAGTAAACCCATTTTAATAGGCTACTATTGCAATACGTATTGTCGTTTACTCGTATTCGAGTTATCGTAATTACAATCAAGTGTCATTTCACGGGTACACTGTACGCATTAGCGTTATTGCGTTTGCGATATATCGCTTCGATCTTGCGAATATGCGAATGTGTAACTTATATTGTGTAATGGCTATCTGCTGCTATAATGAGTATTAGAAAGCATATTCTTAATTAAAAGTGTTAAAATAATCTTCTATATCTAAATATATAAAAGAAGAAACTGACTGACTGACTGACATATGAACGCAGAGCCCAAACCGCTGGGTCTGGAGACTCCAAATTTGGTACATAGATTCCTTATAGAATCTAGGGGTGCACTAAGAAAGGATTTTTCAAAACTCACCCTTTGAAGGGGTGAAACGGGGTTCCAAAGTTTGTATGGAGAAACAAGATTAGTGAGATCAATATCACGGGCGAAGCCGCGGGCGGAAGCTAGTTATATATAAAAATCAATTGCTGTTCGTTAGTCTCGCTAAAACTCGGGAACGGCTGAACGGATATCTTATCTTGGTCTTGAAATGTTCGTGGAGATCTAGGGAAGGTTTAAAAGGTTAGAAAAAATTCGAATTGAGTGTCCTAAGTATGGAAAGTAAGCCAAGAGTGTGAGAAAATGTATGATGATTAGAAATTTTGTCTAATAACGGTATCTACCCGTGCGAAGTCGGGGCGGGCCACTAGTTATAAATAATAATAATATGTTGGGTATGTGACGGGGCGCTGGTGCCGCGGTCGGTAAGACATGTTCATCACACAAATGTTTAACTTGGGTGGGCATTGAACCTACGACCTGCGGCGTGGAAAGCAAGCATCTTACCGACCACGCCACCGGCCCGTCAAATAAAGATATCAGTGCTTAAATAAGGATATAACGTATGTATCACTTCAACCTTTATTGAGTGTCTCACTGCTGGACAAGGGTCTTCCTTCAACTATCTTACGAACTGAGAGAGTTTAGGCCTTAATCATCACACTCTGGATAGTGCGGGTTGGTGGATGTCACAGGACCTTGAATGAGTAGTTCTTAGACATGCCGGTTTCCTCACGATATTTTCTTTCACGATTGAGCAGCGGAGATGAAACAGTTCACACAAAGACGCGTAATTTGTATGTATGTTCATTACTTTTTTTCGGAAACAGCTAAACGATTTAAGATGAAATTTTGAGCACAATTAGTTTATTACCTGGATTATTAGGTCAAAGCCTATTCTGTTATTACCTCGCTGCCGTTCTTATATCAAAGTATCTAGACTAAACAATAATGTATTGTCATAATTAGCTTACTGCATAATCTAGACCTAATTACTTTCTAAGTTATATCGCTAGTAGTTAATTGTATTGTGTTCAAATTGTATTCCATTGAATGCCTACTAACTTGCGCCTGCGAGGCATTTTAACTAAATACTTATATATGTTTTACTAGATTTCCGACCGGCCACGCGCATATCAGTTATAAATAATAATAATAAAATAATATAGTGGGACATTAACACACACGGTCATCTGATCCCAAACTAAGCAGAGCTTGTACTATGGAAACCAGTTATCGCGCTAAACCACTAACCTCTTTTTGCGCAGACGGATAAAAAATATCCTGTGTCCTTCTCCTAGTCTCAAGCTATCTGCGTATCAAATTTCATTATAATCGCTTCAGTGGTTTTTGTGTGAGAACGCAAACAAACTTACTTTTGAGTTAATATTAATTAGAATAGTAAGGAAGAGGATTATAAAGCTGAAAAGTTTGTTAGTTTGGTTAAACGCGCTAATCTCCGGTATTACTGGTCCGATTCGAATACTTTTTGCACTGCTAGATAGCCTATTTATTGAGGAAGGCTGGCTATAAGCTACTTTTTCGACCACTTCTGTGATATAAAATGATGATATAAAATGCAGGTCAAGCTGTCGATGCCGCGAGTGGAAAGCTATAATATATACGGGTAGTTATATATTTCGATGTATATTAAAGGCAAGTATTTACATAAAAGTAGAAAGCGACCTACTAAATTAAATAGAATTACTTCGGATTGAATGTCTTTCAAACAAAAACAGAATTTCGCACCTCCCGTCATTTTCATCATCTGCCAATTTTAGTCCACTGCTGGACTTAGGCAGCCTACAACACGCCTCTAAGCACAATCCGCGGCTACTATCATCCAGCTCTTACACACATAAACAGTATAAAAATCCCAATTTATACATAACCTGTTTGAATTTGTTGTGAAGAAAAAAATATAGATACTTAAGTTAAAGAATGCGATTGGTATTCAAATTTAATTTAATTTATAGCAATTTAAAACATATTGAATTGATCCTTATTTGACGGGCCGGTGGCGTGGTCGGTAAGAGACTTGCTTTTCACGCCGCAGGTCGTGTTTTCGATGCAAGGCAAACATTTGTGTCGTGTAGATATCTATTATAAGTATATGAAGGCTTTAGAAGGTCTTAGACTAAAAATATCAGAATTAGCAGACAACTTTAGGTAGGCGTGAATAATCGGGTAAGAAGACGGTATTGCAGTAAAATAACTACGGCAAATATCACTTCACCCCGATCTTTCGATAGCACAATCATTACTTCTACTAGGTAATTACAGATCGCTAAGATTACATTGGATTAAAGCGTAACGTCCACCGAGCACGTGTTAGCGTGCGCACTTCCCGACGATGCAACCGTCGATCACAAAATGTCAGCCCGTCTAAGATGGCCGCTTCACCCGTGCTCGGTGTTCATTCGTTCGTTCATATTGTCATTTTCGAGTGACAGCTGACTTCAAAGACGGACGCGATGACAGTATAAATTGAAGCTGATGCATTGAGAAGTAGATGTGCCAACATTAATATTTACAAAAGAAAAGTGTTATATTTGTATATACCAGTTATCTGGTTTCCATAACATAAGCTCTGCTAAGCTCGGGACCAGATGATCGTGTGTGTCAATGTCCCAGAATATTTATTTATTATATGAGACCATACATCCCTGGCGAGGAACTGCTAAATAGCATCAAATATAATAATATGTAGTAATAGCATTTATTAGCAGCTTTGACAAACCAGACTCGTATCACAGTAAATTATGGTCCGTTCAAGCTGTGGTCCAAGTTAAAAAGGTTCCTCATGATACATTACGAGCAGCGGTGGCGCACAGAGCAGCGGCATCGGCTTCGTCTTTGAAATATAAAATAGCGGCTTCAATCCCCGGTCAAAGCCATCTTTGTGTGAATTTTTTTTCGGTGAAGGAAAACATCACGTGGAAACCGTCATGTAACACCCACCATCCCATTGACCAGCGTGTTGATTTTTTTTATCCTAAAATCGGCTTGAACTTGCCTGATGTTCACCAATGATATGGTCTACGATGGAACGCGTTTACCCAGTATTCCGATTCACACGTGATTAAAAGAAGAAAATTAATATGAAAATGTATCGAAAATGCGCCGTGTCTTATAACTAACACCATACTATAAGACGAATGTTCCCCTGGGGCTGGTGCGCGACACCATGCATCATACATCAGTAATTGTTGCCTCCAGACCTTGGGACCGTGATTAATTTTATACTGGACACCGTTACTGCTCTGTGAAGGAGTTATGTGGACTTTGAAGGGTTTTCATAGCTACAGTTAAGATTTAATACTTTCTTATCGTGAACTTCACACTCTTATGAAACAGTGGATCCTTGTTCCCGATTTAGTTAAAGGAATTCATGGTCGTAAGAGATAATTAAATATACAATTGAAAATAAAAATGTCCTGATTGAATAACAATCTCAAAACTAACTCATATAAAATAAAATAATGCGTCAAAAATTCTTGCAAAAATTAGCAATAGATAGATGTTAAATCACAAACTTGTGTTCGTTATCTTGTCATATAAACATGATATACAATAAAATTGTTTATTTCAGACAGCTTAAGTCCATATTTGTTAGTAACAATGCCTATGAACAAACAAAGAACTATGTTATTAAACTGTTATGTTGTGTTATGTTAGTTAGTACTGCAAATAAAAATATTTCGCATAGCATTTTGAAGAAACCTATTACAATGGATAATAATCAGAGATCGGAGTAGGTAGAGCTATTTTGTGCACTTGCCATATGTGAGAATAATATGGATATTACCGAATCCCGGGAATTGCACGAGTGAATCGGTATTATTCTTGACTAGGTTGGCGCGTTTCATCGTAAACTATATCATTGCTTAACATCAGGCAAGTTGTAGTCAAGCGCCAGCCTATCGCAGAGTAAAAAAAAAAATTGCTTTTTAAGTAATCGCCTTAGAGAGTAATGTAAGAATATACTTTTTCTCCGACAATTAAGTATAAGGACCGGTTTAAGGATAAGTAGTAATAATAAATATATATGCATTAAAATCCCGGAGTATCAATCGAAATCCCGTAGAATATCCATAATAACATCTATGTTTGCGGTCAATGAACCTAAATAGCTCTACCTACTCCGATCAGTGATAGTAATATACCTATTGTAAACCTATTTTTATACAAGTAGTATGAATATTTGTAGTGGACAGTTAAGCTTTCAAAATCCTCCAAAGATTTTGGAGATATCATTGGTTCAAGACAGTTTGTGTCCCGAACATCTACCGCTGTAGATTCTGATTCTGATTAGCTGTGCCAAGATTTTGGTAGTAATTTTAGTACTATTAATTGTTTTCCTACACCCACGAAGTATATAGGCGTAAATGAATTTTGAGATATCAATACTTCTATACAATTTATCACATGAATAGCAATATCTTCTTATCCATCGAATATTAACATCTAACTAACACTTAATAATAATGTTGAAGTATTTGCCACGGTATTATCTATACTTCTTTTTTATTTGGTTTCCCTTTTCCCGCCAATAAATCAATCAATAAAGCAAATCACTCGACGCCCACAAGGCACGCATTAGACGCAAATTATTTCAACTAGAAAAAGATAAATAAACCTTCCCCTTTGCCGAATAAATGGCAATAAATCGAGGTACCCTTATGTCAACAGCATATTACCGAATTTTGTCAAACCATCATAAAATGAACTCTGTATTATTCTACAGGATGCGTGACAAAAGGCCAAGTTAAAATAGATATGTTAAGCCCTCGGATTTGTCGCGACTAAATCACGCGAAAAATCCGTCGATAAACGTCTATATCCGCTTTTCCCACACATTTTCGCGTTTCCCTCTCATGTGCTCACTTAATATGATGGTGTTTGCCCTTTTTACCCTATTACACACAATTTCACACAAAAACCAACCCTACTACTACCAATTTAAGTCTAATTTACAATGTCAGATGAAAATAAAAATGCTTGTTTTATTTTTGAAAATTCTATACACAAATGTGTGCACCCTAGGCGGTTCATAATAAGGTTTATAGTAAACTTTTATGAAGTTGGTAGTTACGTGTTTTTTCTTTGCAAAGGTAGGTTGGGTGACATTGTTACACGTTGTATTGCACATTATTGGGTGATTGAATGGCATACTGACAACATTGATAAGGATAAGGTTAGGGAAAGCTTGTAAATCGTGTGTTGGTTTATTTTTATTGGTGTTTATGTGAATATGAGGGTGGCTACAGTTTATTAATATGTTGTATGATAAAGACAAGTATTGTATCCTTACAGATAAATCCCTGAACAATGAAAATGTGTGCTATGAAAGAAACAATTTGATAAATGTATTTCTATTTAAGCAGTAAAATTATTTCCATTAACTTTCTAATCATAGATATTAAAATTTAATCCAAAAGTTTTTAATACAAAAATTCTAACTTAAAACTAGTTATGGCGTCACAGAATTTCCCCAAATTTCGGCCTAGGGGAAATGTGCCCAGAAAGCTGCCAGCATTACCACGTTTCTTGGTAATGTTACTTCTCTGACCGAGATGTAGGCCAGGCTTATGCTCACGAAAAGAGTCTATCAGAAGACTTGAAGTTTAATTGAAAAGTACAGGGGCCCCACGGTCCAAGGGTTTCAATCAGAAACTGCTCAAATATGTCATTGGTACTCTTATTAGGGCCGAAACACAAAACCGCGTTGCGGCGCCGCACCGCAAGAATCGGCAGTGCCGCCCGCCTCTACATAGGACAAAATGTACTAGCACTACGAGCGTTGCGTTGCGGTGCGTTGCCGCAACGCGGTTATGTGTTTCGGCCCTTACTATATTTGCGCCGCTTGGCGGTCTTTATATTTTCGGTAGTAGCTACCGCTGACATACTAGTACTAGGAAGGCGTGACAGGGTCAACACGTCGTCAGTGAAATCCCACCCCAAGGGCCTTCCAACCTTCCATGGTAGCAACAAACCACTGGCCATAGCCGTCGTCGCGCGCCTGTACGGTTCAAACACAGCTGGCACGCCGGCAATGACAAGAGCCTGACGGATGATGTCGTTCAGGCTACTGTTTACAAGCACGGCGCTCCTGCCGCACAGTAGGCCGTGGTACCCAAGACTCCCGACGGATTCCCCACATTACATCAAATTTTTATATAACACCAGTGTAAAACATTATTTTATTTTTTTACAATCAGCTATATGCATGCCGAATTATATCTATTTCGATTTATTAATTCATTTTAATAAAAATACTTAACTGATCGATACTTGCACCATTAGTTAGGATGTATCTTAGTAGTGTTGTCGGTCATAGTGTGATCTGACCGAAACAAAGTCAGACTTCAAGTCTGACAGGTGACATCGCAGAGCGGTTCGAGTGAATGAAGTTTATGATTAAGTATATTGTTCTATATCTGTATTAACTGTTAGTATTTACATTAATATATCGTTGAACCCCGTGCCAGTTAGACGCCAGTTGAGTAGACCATATTACGAGACGCCAAGTAGAGCGGTCGTGTGCGCGACTAATCCACCTTTTATCATAGTTTTACTTACTGAATCCCCTAGGAACCCATAATAGTTTAATGATGTGGTAGGTAGGATTTTCTTGGCGTTACTGTTTAAATGATGGCTTACCAGTATAACTATTTACCGATTTCCATATCTAAGTTAATTTAAAAGTCCATCCTGACACTTTGCCTATATTTATCCGTTCAGCGAACCTACTTCTGGTTGAGGGTTGGTCTGGTTTTACACCTCCTCTTATAATAGATTAAAAACCTAACTTCTTCCTGTGATACCCAAAAGGTGTAGGTAGATGTAGATTTCTCCATAGCAAATAAGTTTTGTTACTTAACCCTTCAGTTAAAATTATTGTACATACCAGTTACTTTCATGTATTTTAACCAAACAATTTGACCTATTTGTATCACAGTTGTTATTCTTGTACAAATATATTAAAACAACTAAATCTAATACGAAATAGATGTTCTGGTTCAAAGAAGAGAAACAAATTAACACGTTCAAAGGCGCCATGTTGTTTGTTTTTGAGCGCCAAAAATGTTAGTGAGACTTCACATTAGATAGAAAAGACGGAAGTCAAATCAACTCCTAATATTTTTTAAAGCTTTAGAAAATTTAACATAGGAACTGTTAGGCGCACGCGTTCTCCTCTGCCGAGGTACATGATCAGTTTGTATGCATAAACAAAAGACGCTTCAAGTTTTGCATGTGTGCTGTATGTGGTAACCTAACCACCCCCAGAAACTGGTAGAAACTATTTAGTACTAGAAGTGGCTTAAAAGACTTTCCTGTTAAATGCTTTAAAGGTCAATTCCCGTTGTTTCGGCGGACAAGTTGCAATACGGCTATGCGCCAACGATATATGGAAGAAATTCCACGGGTACAAAACGCTTTGTTTGAACTGCCAAGTTGTGGAATTCACTGCTGGCATCACTGTTTCCCGATAGCTATAACCTGCTAGTCTTCAATTCATGAGTGAATCAGTATTTACTGGCTAAGCGCGTTCTATCTTAGACTTCATCATTTTTAACAACAGGCAAGTTGTGGTCTAGCGCAGGCCTATTATAGTCGCGTGGTATTAGGATGAAAAATAGCCGCTGTGTTAGCAACACTGCCCGGTATATTGTAAACTCTCCTTAATGTGAAGCAGTTAATTTCACATTTCCATTAATAACAACATAGCAATAACAGGTACACGGTGTCCCGTGGTGCGTGTGCGCAGATTATTAGTTTTGTTATATGAAATCACATATCATTGTGACGTGACGTATGGGTTGTGTGAACATGTTTATTAGATCACGTTTTGAGGTTTATAGAGTTAGAGATTGAGTAAGTCAATCTTACAACATAAACACACGGCAATCTGATCCCAAACTAAGCATAGCTTGTACCATAAAAATCACACAACTGAAAACATATTACTTAATATTATATTTCAAGGTTTTTGACTAAAATTAGGATTGTCAGACATCTTTAGGTAAGCGTGAATTATCAGGTACAAAAGACGGTATTCCAATAAAATAACAAGTGCAAATATCACTTCACCCCGATCTTTCGATAGCACAATCATTAATTATACCAGATGAATACAGATCGCTAAGATTACATTGGATTAAAGCGTAACGTCCACCGAGCACGTGGTTGCATGCGCACTTGCTGATGACGCGACCCAACTGTACCTACCACACAAAGTGTCAGTTTTTTTAAGATGGCCGCTTCACCGGTCAGTGCTTCATGTTCTTCCATTCGTTCGTTCATGGTGACAGTTTCGAGTTTTCTACAGTACCGTTTGACAGTTCTAAACGTAGTACATTTAGAAATTTATTTTTTGTATAAAAGTTGTTTATGTTATGTTAAAATAAAAATAGCTTCATAATTCAATTATTTTACAGGAAAGCTAATAAAAAACAGTGAGAATTACGCCTCTATAAAGCTAATTCAATAGAAAACAGTGAAACGTCAAACGGTACCTCTTAGATTTGATGGACTGTAATTTAGCAAGTAAATTTTTTGGCTGATTTTAATTAAATTGGCACACCAAATTGCCATTCGTCCTAGGATTCGTCAACATATTCAACAAATAATCTTTGCAGATATTATGCACGTTACCAGCTCGAAGTAGGGAACTGTATGCGATGAAAGGGAATAGGCTTGGTCCCTGGCCACGGCTCCACCTGCGCGTCTGTCGGTTATCGCGATAAACCATTAACCTTTACAACTATCCTATATCCTTTCTCGAGTCTTAAAAAATATCCATTCCAAATTTCGTCCAAATCGAGTTAATAGTTTGGGCGTCAAAGCGTGACAGACAGAGTTACTTTCGAATTAATAATATTAATTAGGTTTAACATGTAATCGAGCAGCGGTGGCGCAGCGGTATGGGCCTCGCCTTAGAAAAATAAGGTCGCGGGTTCGAAACCTGGTCGTGCCCTTACATCTTTGTGTGAACTGTTTCATCTCCGCTGCTCAATATCGGTGAAGGAAAACATCGTGAAAAAAACCGACATGTCTAAGAACTAATCATTCGAGGACATGTGAGATCCACCAACCCGCACTTGGCCAGCGTGTGTGGATTAAGGCCTAAACTCTCTCAACTCGTAAGATAGTTGAGAGAAGGCCCGTAAATATTAAGTTTGTAAATATTCTTTAATAATTGTAATTAATAGTTTGGGCCATCAATTGCCTCTAATAGGTAAATACACCCAGACTCAAGATAAATAAATATACCTAGACTTGTTCATGCCTACAAATGTCCTAGATGGGAATCGAACCTCCGATCTGTGAAGTAAAAGCAACCATCTTAATCCGATTCGAACCGCAATCAATTTGCGCACAATCGTATACTGAGACCTAATATAACCACTAAACTATGAGGTGAATCTAACCAATCAATAAAAAGGGTATTCAATTAACCTTTGGCAGCGTTTCAATCAAAGGTCAAATCTAACAATAGCAAGTTACGAGTCCAAAATGTAGGCTACCAGTAATTTAAATTTTCTATTCTGTTACATTAATGAAATCATGCGCACACGCATGGCGTCCGAATTATGTTGGTTTAAACAATTGAAATAATTCGGACATTATTTTTTATTATTGGTTAGTTAAAGCATAGATACGTTAAGCTAGCGAATCCCGGGCCGAGCAAAAATACATTTTTAATATACCAACTTCTAACTGTCGTGGTTTCACGCCAAATCTACTGAACTGATGTGAATGAAATTTGGTATGGAGATAGGTTGAGACCAGAGAAAGGACGTAAGATAGTTTTTATCCGAGGGTGCTTAAAGAGGCTGAGAATGATTTTGCACGCTAACCGACATACGCGCGGGCGCAGCCGTGTTCGGAAAGCTAGTAATAATAATATTTTCACATATACACACATCGCCATCTAATTCCAAAACAAGCAATTATATTTGATTGTAAAGATAAAATACACCAAACTTGTACTGGTTGAGAATCGAACCCCTTCCGACTTAGCAATCAGGGTCACCAACCACTAAACAGGCCAGATACTTAACTGATTAAAACTGCAATCTATATATATATAAAAATGAAACCCGTTTTCCATTGTCACGACATCACGCGTGAACGGCTCGACCGATTTCGCTAATTCTTTTTTTAAAATATTCCTTTAAGTACGAGGATGGTTCTTACACAGAGAAAAATTAAAAAAAAAGAAAATTTAGAAAGCGAAGAAGTGCCGAAAACCGTGTTAGATACCTATTATTTATTATTGGTTATATTCGGTCGGTCTGAGACCCGGTAATGGCACTGCTTTACCGGGTAGAACGACGTCTGCCGGGTCCGCTAGTTATTCATATTTTAACACGCCTTGAAATAAAACAGTTTTTTTTTAATTTTGATTTTTATAACCTGACGTTTTAAAGTCTTTTCAGATTTCATAGTCACGGGTAGACCAAGGTATTTGACGTCTAAACTTACTAACCACAATTATTACTGACTACCTACAAACATTATTATATTATTTAAGTTGCGTTCCGATATTTATAAGCAAACAAAGCTCACAGTGTCTTGAATTCTGAGTTGATTTTGCTTAGGTTTTTACACAAGCACTGGGTCCGAAGAAGGTGGTATATTCCAACCATTTTCTCTGTTGACATTCCTCGCGGATAATTTTTGGTAGACATCGGTGTTCTTTTGTGTATGTTCACACACTGCAAACTTCATGGAGCGTTGATGTTTTACGTCAGCTATGTGTTCTTAACGCGACTCACTACCTATACTTCGTTCTATTTGATTTGTATACTTAGTTACTAAAACAACAGTAACATTGCGCAACAAACTTTAACATTTCTTACGTAAACACACCCAAGATTATCGACAATTTATCGTTTGAATCTCACTAACTCTAATTAGGAACAGATACCAATTTGCACTCAGTACGTTTCGAGTAGTTTCGACACGACATACGAACATACGAAATGTCAGCTACATGCTGTTTGCTAGCTAATTAAGCTGAACAATACCTTTATTCGATTGTCTTTTGTTTAAATTGATTTTAAACTTCGAATGCGATTGTAAACTATAGTTTAAATTCGTTCATTAAGTAAGTACATACATATTCCCCGGTATTCATAAACGTATTTTAAGCTCATTGTAGCTAAATTTTATAATTTGATATTGTCTTTGTCTGTCATCTTGACATTTAAACTAGTAAGAAAGAGACAAAGACCGTTTTAAATAAAGAGTTTTATTACTTTTTAATGAATAAGGTCGATTATATCTATGTTTCCTAATACTATGTGTACCACAACAAAGAAGAACATTGTTTTTAAATAATATCTTCTGTATGGCAATTAAATTATATAGGTAATATGTTGGCACATATGCTTCTCATTACACCAGCTATCATTTAGTACTGTCATCGCGATCGCCTTCATGTCAGCTGTCACTCAAAAATGTCTGCATGAACGAACGAATGAACGAACACCGAGCATGGCTATACACCCAATTACCAGTGATAATGTAAGTTTCTTGGTGTTACCAACAAATCTTTATTAGATTTAAAAATGGAACCAAAAAAGAGTTCTTATTGATATTTAAAAATAAATTCAGCAATTTAATAGTTTGAAAATGGAATAAAAAATGAAAGTACAACGGTCAGTTTAGCCTGGAAAAGGTTTTACTCGGCCATATTAATATAAATCAATTTTCTATGTATAACATTTTGCCGAGAAACCACAACTTATCTATGTTAATCTATGCTCTGTATTGCAATACAATCTCAGAAAACGGCCACCATACCATCACTGGACATTATGGCGGACAAAACTGAATATTACGACAATAATATGTTATTATTGTGCGACAGGTTATCTGATCAGTATTATTTATCTGTAGTCGGTATGTGCATGACAATTTTATAGATTATTTTCCATAGCCATGCATAGAAAGCGTAGGATATGCAAAATATTCAGATATGCAATGTAGATGGCTTCTACTTCAACCCCTTTTTAATGTCCGACAGCTGGGCACGGGTCTCCTCTCAGCTATCTCACTAGTTGAAAGAGTTTGGCCTTAATCCACACACGCTGGCCAAGTGCAGGTTGGTGGATGTCACGTGTTCTCGAATTGTTAGTTCTTAGACATGCCGGTTTGCTCACGATGTTTTCCGTCACCGATATTGAACAGCGGCGATGAAATGATTCACACAAAGATGCGTGGGCACGACCGGGATTCGAACCCGCGACCTTATGTTTTTAAGGCGACGTCCGTACCGCTGCGCCACCGCTGCTTTAGATGGCTTAAATATAATTAAATGTCAGTAGGTATAGATTATAAAGTAGTGGTGGCGCAGCGGTATCAGTCTCGGCTTTGAATTACAAGGTCATGAGTCCGACCCCGGTCAAGCCCACACATCTTTGAGTGAATGGTTGCATTGCAGCTGCGCAATATTGGGAAAAGAAATCATAAAGAAACCGACACGTCTAAGAACTATTATTTTTTTTTATCCTGAAATAGGCCTGCCCTTGACTGCAACTTGCCTGATGTTAAGAAATGATGTAGTCTACGATAGGACGCGCCTGCCCACTATACCGATTCATTCGTAGTTACGAATGAATTTCGGTGAGAAGGCGGCAGTGGAATGATGCTCCTTAAGGTTAGAAACCATAAAGGAGCAACAACAAAACAAGTAGGCCAGCGTGTGGGAATTGAGGCTTAAACTCGAAAAATAGTTGACAGAAGACCCGTGCCTAGCTATGGGACACTAAAAATGGTTGAAATGATAGATTACAGAGATTTTCATCAATTAAGATGGCAATTTTAAACTTCAATCATGCTAAAAATTTCTTGATAAAGTGAATAAAACTGGTACTTTCCAACAACTTCCAGTAAATTCCAGTAATTTTATAATAATATTAATTTTATTAATTAATTATTAATTTTCAAATATTTGAATTGCCAAGAAATCCTTGCATTTTACTGCACGTTATAAAAAAATTGTTTTGATCTAGAATGCCTTTTCTCTGAGGAGGAGAGACAGCGAAGAAGGTGATAAAGGTATCTGATGAATACACACTAAAAAAAATTATATCAAATGGAACCCTTCACAGGTAAGGCCGAATCGCAGTTCAACCGGATTTTAGGCCAGTCACAATTTTTTTGAGAATAACCAGAAATTTATGCATATTTATTTTGTATAGTATAATTTATCTACTTTTGTTACATATACTCTGTAGAACAATAACTGTAGTGCACTGCGCGGGCGATCTCTCCTATCGACGGGACATGCGCTAACCGATCTGCGCTAAACTTGCTTATTGTATAACTATAACGTATAATTCATAGAAACTTATTGATTACCCCCGACGAAAAAGAGGGGTATGATAAAATAAAAATAAAATCATTTATTTCGGACCGGAATCCAGTGTAAGTAGGTATATATAATATAATATAAAAAAATAAAAAAATATTAAAAAAAATATTAAAAAAAAAACAAAAAAAACATTAACACACACGGCCATCTGGTCCCAAGCTAAGCAGCTTCTTTTTTTTAGTAACAATGATCTTACAAACTATGTTAGTATTACATTGTTACATTGTTATTGTTCAAAGATATTGTCGTGTCCTTAATTAGATGGATACGGGTCTAATGCCTCATAATGGCACTGTCCACATCCAATCTCCCCGCTACTGTCTTCAGGAGGCTGTTGGGGGCGCCCCGCACCCGCTGCAACAGGGATGCTATATGCTTTCTGATGATAGCCGAAAAGCTAAGCTAAAATTATAAGCTAAGCTAAGCGCCGAGCCGTAGCAAATTTATAACAAATAATGAAACACGTGTTTTTTATTTTTCATTTTTTTTTATTTGTAACCTAATACTATGCGGGCTAATAATAATTTTCTTCGAAGTTGATATCAATACTCTTTCGTGCTTTTGATTTAAATTACTCTTTGTTTTGACACAATGATATGTTTGATAACTCAATGCGATGAATAGAATTCGAAATTTAAATTTATTTCTTCTTGAATATTGAATGAAAAACTTACAAAAATTATGGTCTAAGAGCCGTAGTATTTTTTAAGAGACCCCTATAGATTTATGGATATGCCTATGGGGGCTTGCTGATTTCAAAATGTTGCTTACACGCCTACACTACTGAACTAATGTTGTATGGAGATAGTTCGATACCCGGGAAAGGATAGTTTTAGCCGACTGCGAAAAAAGAGATTAATGGTTTAGTGCGATAACCGATATCCGCGGGCGAAGCCGCGGGCGGAAAACTAGTATCTATATACAATTTTATTACCGATTTTTGATATTAGCTGAAGTCAATACAGCTCAATAAATTCTGTCAAAGTATGACACACTTACGTAATAATAATAACACAGCCTATAAATCTACACAAAATGACTGCTAATAGCACTATTGCCCATAAATATAAGTAGATGCTATTAATTACATGAAGCCCTCCCCTATTTGGTTAGTAAACATAGGACGGGAATACTATGCATTTCAAATAAGAATAGGACTGGACTCGCGGCTAACTTCATACCAAAAACCAAGCAAAAGTAGCGCCAGCACAAAATGTCAAACCACAGACAATATTATAATTTTGAAATGTATGGAAAAGTGATTTAAGTTAAGTATGTAGTTACAATGCAGCTACCTACCTAAGTAAATTTACTCGCTAGCATATCACAAACTTGCCCACAAATTCATATACACGGATAGAAACAAACGTTTTAACTTATAACTCCGATTATTGTCGTCGGAAGTTAATAAAATATGTTCGTATCTAAATATTCGACTCTAAATGTCCAATCTTACTCAAAAGGCATTTAATACATACGCATTTTTTTTCATCTAGTTGTGATTCTAATATCAAACAAACATTTTTGCTCACTGTACTAAAAAATGTGAAGTTGTTGCGCATTCCAGTCCAAGATGGCGGATTTCCAATCCTATTCTTATTTGAAACGCATAGTCCGTCAATGTAATTTAGTACACACAGCTACACATCGAACTATGCATTTCCAGCATAAGCTGACCTCTCGTATTATGGAAATCATATTCAATGCGAGATCAGCTTATGCTGGAAAAGTATAGCTTCATGTAAAGGCGTGTAGGTATATAAGTTGGTATATAAAACTAAAAGATCATTGGGTATTGTTGTCGGTCATAGTGTTTGGACCGGATCAACGTCAGCTGTCAAGTATGACAGGTGACACTGCAGAGCCGTTCAACTGAATGAAGTTTTATATATGTATAGCTATAGGATTATGTCAGACGGGCTCGGTGCGGTGGCGTAGTCGGTAAGATACTTGCTTTTCACGCCACGGGTCGTGGGTTCGATTCCCGAGACAAACATTAGTGGTGAACATTTTTGTTTGTGTCGAGTCTGGGTGTAAATAAATGTCTATTATAAGTACTTATATATTTACAAAAGAAAAGTATTATATGTATAGTATATACCAGTTATCTGGTTTCCATAACACAAGCTCCGCTTAGCTTGGGACCAGATGACCGTGTGTGTTAATGTCCCAGAATATTTATTTATTTATGTATAATGTGCTTTGTCTGAGTTAATTGTAACCTATTTGAATGAATATATCGCTGGACCCCGTGCGAGTTAGACGTCCGCTGGCGAATGAGTAGACCAAATTACCAGACGCCAAGTAGAGCGGTCGTGTGCGCGGCTAATCCACCTTTTATCATAGTTTTACTTACTGAATCCCGCTAGGAACCCTTAATAGTGTAATATTGGTTACGTAGGGTAATCTGGACGTTACTGTTTAAACGATAGATATTAGGTAGGTGTTTATCAGTTTATTTACTCACCAATTTGGCATAAATAAGTGGGTAAGTTAGTATAAAAGACCATCCTGACACTTTATTTACTTCTCCGTTCACCGAACCTACTTCTGGTTGAGGGTTGGTCTGGTTTACACACCCCCTTTTACAGTATAGATTTCAACTTTGAACAAAAAAATGTATAAATGTCGCCGATTTTTATGCATTTTTTTTTCACATAAGTGGCGGTAGGTTTTATGCCTAAGTAACGGTAGGTTGCAACAAATTTGAACACCACACACGTCAAACTTTTGACGCCCCTTATTTTTGTCGCGGATTAAAAAATTAATCTCGTATATTACCTTGTAGGAAGTACAAAGGTACGATTTCACCACTAAAATGTGAATACATGTTATCTAACTACCGGCAATAACTCAGTGTTGTCGCCAGAGCAACCCGCAGCGTTTTGTCGTACACGCGGTGAATTGCGACTATTTGTCGCCAGTCGTTGCGTGAGATACAGTGCGGATTTACGATTGTCTACCACGATTATTATGTAGGCTATGTCGCACAATTATAGTACCAGCGTTTATTATTATAAGCAAGATAGTTTTAAGACAGATTATTGGTTAACAGAAGCTATAAAGATCCAAATACACACTGAAAACTAAACCTATGTTAGTACTGTTGCCCTTACAATAATATAATGTTCAAAAATGATAATGTTCAATAAAAAAAATGTACACTAAAGAAGAATGTAATGTAATTTTTTTAATTGTTAACCTAGTTCAATGTGAGCTTATTACGAACTGACGTACTTAGGTACGTGTGATGTATTAAGATTATTTACAAATTACCAAATTAGCAATAAAATAACTAGGCCAAAGTACAATGTGCGGGTTGCTAACCGTACACTTTCCCATAAATAACTTAAAAAAAATGTCTTACTGCACGGCAGACTCGTACAGTCAGCATTTTACGCTGTCCCTACTCAATAATATACCAATAATACCTCGGCGCATGAAAACGATTACCGGTCATAGTGTGTGCTTCTGGGTCTCTTTTATTATTTTTAAATATTTTTTTCATTGTCTTAGAAATAATATACTTTCAATTAAATTAATTCGGCTGTATCATTTAGCGAACTCCGAAACGATACCTTTAATTATGATGCCCTAATTTATCATGGTTACTATATCTTTTATCCTATAGGCTTGCGCTTGACCACAACTTGCCTGATGTGAAGCAATGATGCAATCTACGATGGAACGCACTTACCCAGTAAATACCGATTCACTCGTGACTTGAAGACAGGCAGATTATAGCTATCGTGAAACATACATGCCGGCACCGAATTCCACAACTTGGCAGTTCGCGCAATAAAACTAAATAACAATTTAAAAAAGGAGATGTCAAAAGTGGGCTAGAATTTTGAACACCAATGTGATATACCTCATTGGAAAGCTTATTTAATAAGCTGTTAGAATTTAACTAAACACGAATTTTAGGAGCAACCATTTTTGTAAAAATCAAAAAAATGTAATAGAAAAACAAAACGCACATTACCTTTAATTATCCGTTTCCTAAGCAGTATAAATATTGCAATCACGTCAACAATTGCATTCTGTTGCAGTACTTTTCTCTTGTAATATTATTCTAGCTCCAGCTTAATGTAATTATGACGAAAAATATTTGTTATCTTATTAGTGTAATAACAAAACGCGTGGAAAAAAATATAATTACGGGAAACGTCATGATGTCATTGTCATTGATCAGTTTGATTGACAGCGTCGAAATAATTTTGATTTTTTTGGTTGCTCAATTGACATTTGACCATGGGGTTGCCAATTGCAATAATCATAATATTGCATTAAGGATTCTTATTTTCAATTTCAATTTTTAAAAAAACGGGGGTGTGTAAAATTATTTTAAATACACCAAAAAATTTAATTAATTATGCTCTATTAACTTAAGTAACTCAGATTGCTGTTCAAATTTACAATTATTTTAATCCCAGGCTCTATACATTTTTTGAACGTCTCCTTTACGCATAATTTGTCTACGCATAAAGCCATGTGCCGTGACTGTTAGCATAACTATACACAATGTTGATATTTATAAACATATTGTATTGTAAACTGTACTTTGCCAAGATCAATCCAAATGTGACATAGTACCACTTTAAAAAATATACGCATAATTTGTCTACGCATAAAGCCATGTGCCGTGACTGTTAGCATAACTATACACAATGTTGATATTTTAAAAACATAATTACACATAACGACTTATACGATATACACATACAATTGTATTGTAAACTGTACTTTGCCAAGATCAATCCAAATGTGACATAGTACCACTTTATGGCGTCTTACGGATGGTTCAAAAGTCACCCCGCATTCTTAACACCTAATGTCACAGAAATAGTATGCCCTATGACTTATAAGCGACTCCACACTAGTCTCGCTAGTACGCTAAATACTAATTGACCAAATTTTTTACATCATATTATGCCTAATATTATGCCAAATTGTATGTACAAGGTGAAACAAAAAGGATCATGCCTTAAGTTCTAGGTTTTTTGAGTCATAAAGTAAATATAATGTGACATTTAAATCCACAACAAAAAAATAACAACTCCTACAAAATAGAAATGATATAATAATTACTCAATTGATTGACGATCCAGTGGCGTGGTCGGTAAGACACTTGCTTTTGCACGCCGCAGGTCGTGGGTTTGATTCCCACCCGAGACTTGTCTTGACTTTGTCTTGTGTCTGGGTGTAATTATCTGTATTTAAGTATATATTTACAAAAGAAAAGTACTTTAAGCAGTATATTACCAGTTATCTGGTTTCCATAGTACAAGCTCAGCTTAGTTTGGGATCAGATGACCGTGTTTTAAAAAGAAAATTATATTCTTAGACAATCCTATCTTTTGAAGAGATAGTCAATTGTCATTCATTTGTCACATATGCGACGCGAAATTTTTGCAATAATTTAGCACATCGAGAATCGTATTAAAATATAATGCAAATTAATTTCTGACTTCACTTATAGTCATTAATAAGAAGAATGACTGGTTTCGGGTATAGTAAAGCATTTCTAGTTCAGATTGTATTTTAGAAATTGTATAAAATATACGAAACAAAGGAATCCTAACATCAACACATTGTGATGGTTTATTGAAAACCGTTTATTGAAATAAAAAATAATATATAAATGTTTGAAGGTAATCAGTAATAGTTGTGATTAATATTTTTGGACGTCAAATACCTCAGTCCACCCGTGAACATGAAGTCTGAAAAGACTTTGAAACGTCGGGATCTAAAATCTAAAATAAACCGCGATAAAATCCGTTAAAAAGTAGTTTTATTTCAATGTGTGATATTCGCGTAAATCTAAGACAATACTATAAAAACCGTTTAAGTAAAAAAAAAGACGGGTTGCACTCCGGGAGTGCCGGCAGAAGTGAAAACTTGATTATTAACGTTGAGCATGTTTGATATTTTGGAATGGTTAGGGAATAATTTTGCACCATGCATGAGTAGATAATGTGATCACTACACAGACGGTCGAGCCATCAGCTGTCACCATCCATGGATGCGCGTGGCACGCTGTAACATACACGAACATTCGCACAAGCGCCCTGCGCTGCCTAAACGAAACAGTAGGCCCAGGCATACGTCATTTTCGCCGCGCCGTAGAGAGGGGATAGCTGTCTACTCTCCATCCGTCTTACGCTTTTTCGATCAGGTCACGTGTCCTGACGCGAGTTTAAGATTTTATACCCATTACAGAAAAAGTGCTCAACGCCGCTAAAGAAGTTTTCACTTCAAAAAAAACAGTTTTAAATAGTTCTTACTTATTTATAGTAACTTATAGATCCTTTTTAATTCCCACGTGTAAAAAAAGAAATAAAGAAGCACTTATGAGATAGATGGTCATTAATTTGTCCTGTATCTTGAGACAATGGAGCAAAGAGCTGCATCCTAACTTAACAGATTATGTGTAACGGGGCTTATAAACAGGATGTTTCTAAAAATAAACCTACATCACTTCACTTTAACCCTTTTTATTGTCCCACTGCTGGGCACGGGTCTTCTCTCAACTATCTTACGAGTTGAGAGAGTATAGGCCTTAATCCACACACGCTGGCCAAGTGCGGGTTGGTGGATGTCACATGTCCTCGAATGATTAGTTCTAAGACATGCCGGAGAAACTTAGGTACATAATTTAGCAATAATATACGCCTATATAACCTAAAAGTGTGAGCAGAGATAAATATCACTTTGAACTGTACCAAAACACCAGATACCAAAATGGTCTCGACGTTTTGGATGAATTAATTTACTAAAGAGTTAGAAGATGTGGCCAGATTTTACCTTTAGGAAATCTTTACCTGTGTTTTTAGGTATCTATACCAACATTACTGACAGCGAATACCATTGCATAGAGGGACAGCATATTTTTGGGAAATAACGTAAGTCTTTATATCCCGAGGCTCCGGTTCAAACTATCTTTATTTAAAAAAATAATAATAAATATTCTGGGACATTAACACACACGGTCATCTGGTTCCAAGCTAAGCAGAGCTTGTGTTATGGAAACCAGATAACTGGTATCTATTTTGTAAATATATACTTATAATGAATATTTACACCCAGACTCGACACAAACACAAATTAATTTAAAAAATAAATATAAAGTAATAATAAAATGTATTAAATTATATTTTATTATTATTATTATTATTTGGTTTTTTAAATATATTGTTAAAGGTTGACAAGACAATTAACGAAATATCACACAGTCATTTGTGTGACAAGTTTTAGTAAATGTAATTTAAAACTATGATGTTCAATTTATTTTATTTTTTTTGACATCAGCCTGTATAAATCTGATCGCTTGGTATGATCTTAAGCTACCTTGTCACTCACTCCCCGCTACCATTTTAAACTATAATTGATGCTCGTCACAGCATTTGAACGGGGGCATTTATAAACAACGTTTAGAGAGTGTGATGTGGGCTTTACCACTTTTTTTATTGTTGGTAACGGGTCTGATCGTAGGAGCAAGATAAGAATAGGTTTTTATAATTGGTGTGTTGTGACTAGTTTTGGATTATGAGTTATCATTGTTCATTTCAACACGTCTCAAGACTAGATTTGAATCTGGTCCCAGACTGAAAAGAATGTTGAGTATTCTATTACTTAACTGATTTCTCAGCACCATTTTGAAGTCAGGGAAAGAGTTAGTTAAAGAGACAACAAAGCAGTAATAAAGGTTTCAGGAAAACTCCTCTCCAGTATATCAACCTTTAACTTCAACCCTTTCTAATGTCTCACTGTTGGGCACGGGTCTTCTCTCAACTATCTTATAAGTTTAGGCTTTAATCCACACACACTGACCAAATGTGGGTTGGCGGATGTCACATGTCCTCGAATGATTAGTTCTTAGACATGACGGTTTTCTTACGATGTTTTCCTTCGCCGATATTGAGCAGCGGAGATGTAACAATTCACACGAATATGTGTAGGCACGACCGGGAATCGTATCCGCGACCTTATATTTCTAAAGCGAGGCCCGTACCGCTGCGCCACCACTGTTCTCAGTCGTGTTCATCACACAAATACCTTACCAACCAAGCCGTTGCGTTCCATATAAGTACACCCAAAGACCATCCAGGGTTAGTGCAGTACTATTGCAGGATATATGAACTAAAATCAGGATATGGGTATGCTAAATCGTTTCCCATAATTCGAGTCCCTTTACGTCGTGCCGAGAACCTCCTCGCTTCTATTACTCCTACATCGAATCTTTAATTTTTGTCGCGCTTCTATTTCCTTAACTTTGAGTTTCTTAACCCCTCTTACGAATTGTTCCCCTTATGAGAAGTTCGAGTCCCTTTACGTCGAGCCGAAAACCTTCTCGCTTCTATTCCTTTAACGTCGAATTTCTTTACCTCGCATCCGTTGTTTTTTCTAGACAAATTTAAGCTAGCTTTGTAGAACACATATTTCCAAGAAAAATTCTTACATATTCAAAACAATCATTAAAGCCCATCGAACTTGTTAACCACCTTTTAAAATACTTAATGTTATTTAATCTCACTTATACTATCACCTCATACCTTTAAAAGTCTATTTATAAACAGTTGATAGATAAAACCTTTTAAGTTACAGATAAGCACGTGATGATCGATTGTGAGAACATTTGAGATGGCCTGGTGACAGTAAGGTACATTTAAGTTGGGTCACTTGATCTTTGCTCAGCGTATGCGCATGAGGGTGATACGATCTGTAGTTGGATGGGATAATCTTAATGCTTATAATTTTTTTGTTTATGTTTCGGAACGATTTTAAGTTTTTTGTTTTAATTAAATGACTAATTGTACAATGCTTGTGATTTTTTCTATTATTTAAAAAAAACAGATAAAGTTAATAATCTAGTGGGAACTGGCTTGCAGGAGTAACAGTGGCAAGATTGCGGTGGTGGGTTAAGTCCCAAAAAAAGTTAATAATGTGACTGCGCTTATTTCAGTAATTACTAGTTAGATATGAAATATGTTTCGAATAATTAAATCATTTAACCGAAAAACTATTGAACATTAGTTTGGCTAAAAACTTTTTTTAGCAATTAATCTACAATCAATCTACTTCCTAAATTATCTTAGCCCCCGTATTCATAAACGTCATTATAGCTAAAATAGGTTTATTATTCGTTTTTTTTGTCTATCATCTTGACTTTAAGCAATTTATTTTTATTATTTCGTTAAATGACCGCACGCATAGCATGGCATGTGAAAATGTCACACACGAAGCAATTTGACTATAGCTATAATAATAATAATAATAATTCCCAGCAGTGGAATAAAAAGTAGACTATAGCTTTCCTCAAAAAATGGGCTATCAAACAGTGTAAGAGTTTTTCAAATTGGACCCGTAGTTTTTGAGATTACTGCGTTCATACAAACAAACAAACAAACTCTTCAGCTTTATAATATTAGTATAGATGAAGAAAACTTCTTTATATTGCATTTTAAAATTAGTTTTTTGTAATAAAGCGTTTAGGTTATTTTAGGTTAGCGCTGTAGGTGTAAACATGATTTCAACCAAGGATCAAAATAGTTTTATCCGGTTATACAATCTAAATACATCTCTCATACATTACGCGACTGACATATATTATAATAGTAATCCACATAATCACATTTCTCATAATAACGTCATTAGAATTAGTGCGTTCCCAACGTGTGCGGTCCTAAGTGAGTAGGCTTTATAAATAATATTGTAGGTACTAATTCATAAGCGGAAGCGTGTCTGCATAATCTTTTTGTCTCCTTACCTAACGAGATTTGAATCCCGGGCCGAAATTTGGACGGTCTGTTTTTAGCAGAAAAACCGTACAAATAGCTCGGGCAGGAATTGCTCGAATCCGAAAAAATTAAACAGAACGTTCGGATGTTTCCGGGTAAATTCGAAATCAGGTGGTCTCTGATTCGTCGTAGTTCTTTTTGGATCCAGGCAATTCCAGATGCTTATAGTCTGGGTCTAAGTTTGCCTCTTTTGCGCATAAGACTTAATATGCTAAGCGAGAGAAAAACCTGGGTGATATTTCAAGTTCTACTGTTGCAGCTAGTAATTATTTTTGCTATTACTTAGTAAGTGTTTATTGTATTTTAAAGACTAATAAAGACAATAGGGTCAATATCAGCAGGTAAATACATAGTGCCTATAGTAAGGAATTACTATGGAGATAGTACGTTAGAAAAAAGAATACCTTATCTTCTTAACAGCTTGCCAGCCAACATTAGAGATATGGACAGTAAAAATAAGTTTGTAAAATCACTCAAACAATCTTACTTAGACGTTTGAATACTGTATAAGTGTACACCTATACCGAACAATTATATAGTTTGTTAAAATTTCACGCACTGTTATTAAATATTTTATTATTAAATATTATATATGTGGGAGGTAGCACGGTGGCCCCGTCATCAGGATGGGCACTCATGGTCGTCGACACGAAATAACACGCTAAAGTTCTTTATACACTGTGTAATCACTCAATAAATAATCAGTTCGCAAAAGTAACTAAGGATTCATCAGATCTAAACAGATTCAAAACGGAAACGCGGAAAGTTCAACACAACGCGGCAACGCGACCGTTCGCCTTTGCGCCTTCTTACTGAATGCCAGTCATTACGGATGTTCGTTATGTCAACCACACGAATGACGTTGTCAAAAATGTCATTCATCGATCATCTAGTGACAGGTGCCGCCAGCGCTGTGTTGACCTTACCCAAGTGTCAATACTTGACGTTTCCGTTACGTCAAATCAATTCTCATAATTAGCTACTCGGATGACAGCTACTCGCTGACACTGCGACACGGCCATCTTGACAATTCACACGTCCTCGTGTGTATCATTTAAAAAGAAAGGAAAATATCTTGAATAGTAAAATGCCCTTCGCTCGGTCTTCCTGACCGATGGATCTAAGTACCTAATAAAATAACTTCAAACAATCAAAACATTTGTTTCAATCGCACGTCATAACTTTCTCTTTAATTTCCATAATCAAACAGTACTCAAAACATAATCTCGAATTTTACAATATCAAACTCTTAGCACCAATACAGTATGCAATACTCTACACATCAGGCCTCCATCCGGCCATTGCAAACAGCAGGCCATCGCACGGCCGTCACCACAAGGGCTACCTCCATCCGGTACCCAATCACACACGATATACTGCCTCCATCCGGCAACACCAGCGATCGTTAACATTTCCAGACCAAACGCACGCCGCACACTTTGCGGTCGCACTGCGACGGGTACCACGGCCCGATTTTACGCCATGTACGAATACGAATACGCCATACGAATGATATGGAAATGCTTGCGATCTGAGCGACTTGCATACTGTATCAGAAAACTCATTAAGCATCACACGAAGGTCTATCCCCTTCGCCCACGTCAGAGTGCAGTTCGTCAATTTCGTCACAGTCTAAGTCTTTGTCGTCGGGATTTTCTGTATCAGGCATTTTACGAAGTCGGTCATGTGCGTATTTGTACGTCCGGTTGGAGTTAAGAGCTTTAAGGACGTACCGATCCCCATCTAGTACCTCAATAACCTTAAATGGGCCTCTATATTTAGGGTCGAGCTTTGTTTGGTTACGTTTTTCATTTTTCAGTAATACAAAGTCGTCTACAGAAAAGGTTTTAATTTAGCTTTGGTAGAGTCAAATCTTACCTTGTCTTATGCTGAATTTTTCTCTATGTTATCAACAGCTTCCAACCTAACCTGCTCAATGTCGACGAGAGCCACGTTGACGCTTCTCCTTTGAGTGCACGGCTTAATGAAATCATCAAAGTTGCACCCTCACGATGTTGGTCATCCACGCACATGTCTGCTGTCGTTAGCCAGGCACGCGCATCCACGTCTCGCTTTTCTGGGTCAAAATCCGGGAGTCGGAGATGGTCGGAGCTAGAAAATGGCGCTCGCATTGCTTGCATAGCCAATAGCAATAGCCAAAAAGCTGCGATTCTGTTGTTCAAGCAGTAAACGCCATTTTTCGTCGTCCATATTGCTTCCCGAAGCACGTGCGCTGTTATCACGCGTGCTGCCGTTCACGTCACCGATTTCGCCACGTGGGTCGTTAGATTCCGATCCCACTTCTGATGTGGGAGGTAGCACGGTGGCCCCGTCATCAGGATGGGCACTCATGGTCGTCGACACGAAATAACACGCTAAAGTTCTTTATACACTGTGTAATCACTCAATAAATAATCAGTTCGCAAAAGTAACTAAGGATTCATCAGATCTAAACAGATTCAAAACGGAAACGCGGAAAGTTCAACACAACGCGGCAACGCGACCGTTCGCCTTTGCGCCTTCTTACTGAATGCCAGTCATTACGGATGTTCGTTATGTCAACCACACGAATGACGTTGTCAAAAATGTCATTCATCGATCATCTAGTGACAGGTGCCGCCAGCGCTGTGTTGACCTTACCCAAGTGTCAATACTTGACGTTTCCGTTACGTCAAATCAATTCTCATAATTAGCTACTCGGATGACAGCTACTCGCTGACACTGCGACATATATTTAATATTTAATAATAATTAATTAAATATTATAATGTTGTGAAATTTGATAATAAAGATATATACATACATTCATACTAAAAGACCAATCTAGAAAGTAAGACTGTGTAAGTAAGTAGGTATTTCAATTGCTGCCGCTCATAGTTTGTACCGAACCCCATTCTCCCAAAAGTCACGAATTAGGAACGTGTGTGGAGCGTTTAACGACTATTATTACATTATTACTACGTGTACGTAAAGGTTAGGAGGTCTTCATGAATGAACGTCTTGTAACCCTCCAGCGGAATATTTTATTGGATCATTAACTTAGAAGCTTCTGGGTGTGGAAGCTAAGTGATCTGAAGATGGGGTAAGAGATAGCATGATGTTCGTATGAGTGAAAATTTGAAAACATGAAAGAAAACTGTTTCTGACTTGTATGACAATTTATGGATCAAGATATGGATCTGCACAGAGCTGTAGAAAGTACTAGGGTACTACTGAGGTATTTGATGGGTCTTTTCTTTTTAATAATAATATCTTGGGAAACACGGCCATCTGATTCCAAACTAAGCTGAGCTTGTACTATGGAAACCAGATAACTGATAAATATAGATAATTACACACAGACTCAAGACAAACAGACATGTTCATCACTCAAATGTCTGACTTAGGAGGTAATCGAATCCACGACTTGCGGCGTGAAAATCTAGTGTCTTGATTAGATAAAATAAAATAAAAAATAATTTGATTTGAATTAGTTGTTACCATAACGATTCAGTTACTAGTGACAGAGTCTTCGTTTTTAATGTTATCCCCGATTCCAGACCACAGCCTATACGTATACATTATACAATCTGTGTCGGAGACATAATAATCATTTTGACTCGTATCAACCTGTAGACATATAATTAATTTATTATCAAGTAATTTCACAAGATAATTGAAGTTGTAAACATGCAACTGCTATGAATCAGTTGAGACTTCATAGTCCAAAACAGCTGCAATATTTTTCATCTGCTAAACAAAAACAAAACAACATCGCATCCACACGCCAGCTTGTCGTAAATATGTCGTATCACATATTAAAAACAAGTAAAACCGAAAACAACCCTCTCAAAATAAATAAACCCTTCAACGACCAAATGAACTCGATTTTCCTTAACGGTACGTATTCCCGGGACATTCTGTCCCAGCCTATGTGTCGTAGGGGTGATGTAGACATGTTATGTTGTCGTATGAACGCAACAGGTGGCTGCCCGTAGGGTTAAACGGTGTGGTGGGTATGCCATGTATGTTGCTCTACCTCCGGTTTATAAGATAGTAACTGATATATGACCAAATTTAATAAAACCTATTAAGTCGTATGCGAGGTCCTACCCTGTAAAAAAGAAACTTATAATACGGCTCAATTAATAATATTAGGATAGTAGCAGCCCGCCCCAGCTTCGCCCGGGTAGCTTCAGCCCACTCAATAATTTACAAAAAATGTGATAAATAAAGAAACGATCAACCGATTTTGTGCAAACTTCACGTAAACCATCTACTAAATAGTCCAAACAATGCCTAAACATTTGGTTTGAATAGGTAAGCCCGTTTTTGAGTTATAAAATTACAAAGAAAAGTGGCATTGATTTTTATATATATAGACTAGCTTTCCAACAGCGGCTTCGCCCGCGTGTATGTCTGTTATCGCGCTAAAACATTACCTTCTTTTTGCGCCATCGGATAAAAACTATCCTATGTCCTTCCTCGGATCTCAAACTATCTCCATACACATTTCGGTTCAGCAGTTTAAGCGGGAAAGCGTACCAGACAGACAAAGTTACTTTCGCAATTATAATATTAGTAGGGATTATACTTACTGGCTTCTGTGGGGATGATAGATATATTCTAGATCAAGGAATTTTCCTGCTAGGTAAGTGTTATGCCAGGGCCCGATTCTCGCGCTGTCGACATTTATCTCTAATAGACAAATGTCGAAAAAATACCGGATATCATTGATAGACAAAAGAAATCGCCTTTTTGCTCGACAGATGTTTTACAAATAAATATCTAAAGAGTGATGTTGACGCCAGATTGTTGTACCATCGACCTTAGCACCTTGGTATTGAGGTCAAGAAAAAGAAATGTATGGAGCCATACACTCACAACACACCACATACATTCTACACCAGCGCCTCTATCAGCCACCCAAATCATTAACACACACCTATACGAACACTACACACATAAAGTCACTAATTGTAACTAATTTTCAATTAATACAAGTTAATCAAAAAACCCGAGTATTTTCTTGTGTTCATCACGAACAAGCGAGAATCAAAACCCAGATCTGTATTTTTGTTCCGTGTAGTGAATCGTGATATGACATCTGCACGTGCAATCGATGCGATTTTTAATATCAATCGTATCTTATACGTACACACAGCCATTCGATTCCAAACTATAAAAAGTTTGTAGTATAAATCAGATAATTGAAATACTAATACTATTATTTTGAACCGACTTCGAAAATTTAAA
Source organism: Meganola albula (assembly GCA_936450015.1). Taxonomy (NCBI): domain Eukaryota; kingdom Metazoa; phylum Arthropoda; class Insecta; order Lepidoptera; family Nolidae; genus Meganola; species Meganola albula. The sequence goes on along the minus strand of OW388159.1, from coordinate 3,452,176 downwards.
AGATCCATATATTACAGTTTTAAATCGTATTGTTGATCAGATTAACTCATCTTAAAGTCAAAGTACAATAATTTATTTGGATTGAATACGCATTCCTATTGACATTCTATGCATTGCTACTAGCTCATGTATATACCATTAAGTTCAATATACTTTTTTTATCTTTTTGTACAATACAAGGCGTCTATGATTTATGTCACATCGAACTATATACTATTATCTTATTTGACATAAAAAGAAACAACCATTCGCTTTAAGTTCCATTGTTTGTAATTCCAAACTATACCTATTTAAATTTCATTTAGATAAAATAAATAAATAGATAAATAAAATAAAATGTAGAGCAACTTTCCCAACCAAAATCCGGTGCCACAGGAAAATGTTTTCCCATATATGCTGGAAAATCCCGGGCTATGTGGGCCCGTAACAGGCTATTTATGTCGTACTTTTGTTTTACGAGGTTCACACCGCATAAATTTTGTTCAGCTTTAGGATTCATGAATATGAAACCAATTTACGGCGTATGTGAGTGAGTGAATAGGATTATCTTACTGCATTTTATTAAGCCTTTTCTTTTTTAGTTTTAATGATAAATTACCATGAATAAAGAATTAGCTACCTCTGATTCACTTCGACCCTTTTTAGTGTCCCACTGCTGAGCACGGGGCTTCTCTCAACTATCTTACGAGTTGAGAGAGTTGAGACCTTAGTCCACACATTTCCATCACCGCTACTCAATATCAGAGGTGAGGGAAGCAGTTTGTATAAGAACTAATCATTCGAAGATATGTGACATCCACCTATCCTGACTTGGCCCGCGTGTGTGGATAAAAACCTAATCTCATTCAACTCGCTAGTTGAGAGTTGGCCCGTGCTCAGCAGTGGGACACTAAAAAGGCTTGAAGTGATGTATACCTATTCTTGGCAACTTTGCCTACATTTTTATGTGTTGATAACATTTTTAATATTTCTTGCCTATGTTGGCACTTCCGTAAGAAACCACATCAAACTACATCAAATTTTTTGCGCTTTTGTAAAAATATGTAAAATACACATTACACAAATCGTGCAGAATCAGTGTTTCTTTTGATCCAAACTTCATTCATTTCATTTCATTTTCATTTCATTTTCACCGGCATCCATCAAACCCATACACTAGGGTCCACTTTCTCTCACTTATTCTGTATGATGGAGATACCTTTCCTATTCGAAAATCAAAAGAAAAGTTGTGAAAATTATTCATTATTTTAACATAAAAACATAAATATACATTATCACTACACACTCCAGTATCTCCTAACTAACAGCAAAAGCAATATTAAACATGAATTGTTCATTAATCTACTTTCCTGTGTGCTTCTAATGGGTACAGTATGCATAACATGTCGCTTTACAGTTAATTGAATGAGATTTACTTAATTTCGCAGCTAATTGGGTTTGGTTAATTGTGGTCACGAATATAGTGTTATGTTAAATTTTATGTTGCACTTGGTTCGATAACATCAAATCTTTGAGTCAATATTTATTTATTAGAGTTTATTTAAATAATAATACGAAAAAATGTCAAAGGATGACAGTCAGGAACGAAGTTTATTAAAGTGAATACACTTTTAAGCATTTTATTTAAAAATGATTGTGTATTTAGAGGTATAAGTAGGTTAAATTAAGAGCGCGTCTCGCCGTTAAATTTAAAGTTTGATGCGTTTTAAATTGTTATCGGCTTCATTTACCTATTCAGTAAAATTTTAAATAAAAATTAATATAAAATAGCGAGGGAGGGGTTCGTCTAGAAGGTTTTTTGTTAGACAGTTTTAGCCTACGCGGTCTTACTGTAAGCCACGTAACATTACGTACACGTAACACTGTAACATTGTTCCTACAACCAAATTGTCTTCTCTCTCAAGTTTTAAGTTACTTACGAGAAGGTTACCATTACTAATTGCGATGATCTATTGATTAACGTTTTGTTAAAAATAGGATTATGTAATTTCATGGTTCAATCTCCGTAATGATTACTAAAACGACGTGCGGGAGTGATTATAATTAGGTATTTGGGGTTTTGAGTCTCATACCCACTATTTAGTTCGTTTTGAACAACGCATGTGTCTTATAGATTAACCTAGCACTACATAACAACTTAACAGACTCTTCACGTGACCAGAAGGCTGGCTTACATCTTGGTCAAATAATTAGCATTGCTATACAACGTAGAGCAGCGGTGGCGCAGCAGTACGGGCCTCGCCTTAGAAAAATAAGGTCGCGGGTTCGAATCGTGGTCGTGCCCACACATCTGTGTGTGAATAGTTTTATCTCCGCTGCTCAATATCGATTAAGGAAAAAATCGTGAGGAAACCGGCATGTTTAACTCATAAGACCCGTGCCCAGCAGTGAGACACTAAAAAGGGTTGATAGGCAATTCAGCCAGCATTCTGGGCACATTCCCCCAAAGCCTCGATTCGAATGAATTTCATAACGTCTTATCTAGTTTTTAAGATAGAATTTAGAATAAGTTTATTTATTTTAATATATTATAAGTTATCCTTTGTATATATTTGTATAAATAAATAATACTTAACATATTATTATTGTTTATTTATCATTTTATTATTGAAATAAAACTACTTTTTAACGGATTTTATCGCGGTTTATTTTAGATTTTAGATCCCAACGTTTCAAAATCTTTTCAGACTTCATGTTCAATATGGTTACAAAATGAAAATATTGATAAAATTGTAATCATGATAACGTAATCATTTATAATACAGATAATACGTGTGGCAAGTTCTGTTTTAATTTGCAACACAATGCATTGGATGTACATCCAATGTTTTCTGAAATAAATGACATATGACATACCAAATACTGACATATTGACAATACCATATTCCTAAACTTACAAACAAACAGATTTATAAACTTGTATGAATATTTTCGTAAGCTTATTTTACAGACCGTACATAAACCGCTACCCGCTGTCTAATCTTCGCAAGTTATTTGCGAGTATTATCTCACGCACGCACTATGTGTCTGACGCTACCGTACGCATCGTATCTGCTAGATAGAAATGGCCTTTCTAAAACACTTAGTTGAATTAACATTTGTAAGGGAAATTGTGCGTTAGTATGCCTTTGTAGGGTAAACGAGTTTTTGAGATTGCATATTGGCAAATAGTGTAAGACGAACATCTTAAACGGGGTTTAAAATTAAAACAATAATAATATTCCGGGACATTAACACACACTGTCATCTGGTCCCAAGCTAAGCAGAGCTTGTGTTATGGAAACCAGGTAACTGGTAAATACTATACATATAAAACTTTTCTTTTGTAAATATATACTTATAATAGATATTTACACCCAGACTCGACACAAACACAAATGTTCATCACCAATGTTTGTCTCGGGTGGGAATCTAACCCACGACCTGCGGCGTGAAAAGCAAGTATCTTACCGACCACGCCACCGGCCCGTCATTAGGTAAACAATATTATCGTCAATCGATGGGTTATGCCCACACGTCTTTGGGTGAATTGTTATATTACAGCTGCTCACTATCGGAGAAGGGAAACATCGCGAGGAAACCAATATGTCTCAGAACTAATCCAACTTCAACCCTTTTTAATGACGGACCGGTGGCGAGGTCATAGTCGTGCTTTTCACGTCGTAGGCTGTGGGTTCGATTCCCACCCAAGTCAAATATTTGTGTGATGAATCTTGAGTCTGGGTGTAATTAGGTATCTGTATTTAAGTATGTATTCACAAAAGAAAAGTATTATATGTTGGGATCAGATGGCCGTGTGTATAAAAAAAATGTCCCATAGCTGGGCACAGGTCTTCTCTCAACTATCTTACGAGTTGAGAGGGTTGGTAGATACACATATCCTCGAATGATTAGTTCTTAGGTATGCCGATCTCCTCACGATGTTTTACTTCGCCGATATTGAGCAGCGGAGATAAAACAATTCACATAAAGATATGTGGGCACGGGAATCGAACACGCCGCCTTATATTACTAAGATGAGGCCCGTACCGCTGCGCCACCGCAGCTCTATACTACTAGGTACTCATCTACTCTACTACAGATACTCTCATCCAGCTCTATTATCCAAGTTTGATAGGGTAATAGGCACATTTTGCATTACAATGTGAGATACAATTCAAATATGACACAGGTCAGGAGCCGTTAAGTAAATATTCTTACAAACAAGTCTAAATATCATGTTTATGTGATCTTTATTGCGAACGTTATAGAGTACAAATTGGCATCAATAGATGTTGAAATTGCATTAGTATTGTAAATGGCTGTACTCATAGTACACCAGTTGTGCAGTGTGCAATCAGATGACTGGACAATGCAGGAACAAAAAGAAATGGACCTGTGTCTTTAGATATTATTTTAGAAGAAAACACTACCTAATTATTTTGGAAAATTTTATACCTAAATGTAGTTTAGTGAGCAAATCTAACCTTTTATATAAAACTAAGCAAATTGTGTTTTTTTAAGTGTCAAAATCAGATTAAATTTTAGTTCTTCTGGTGTCGGGTGACTTACGGCTTGGCTGGGAATTGACACAGCGGTTAGGTTTAAAGAAATTTATTCTCAAAAAAAAAACACAATATGCTACTTATATGAGAACTTAATCTAACTTAAATAAAACTATATTTTCTTACAATGGTCATCCAGTTTTAGAATATTTATTGAAAATTCAGTAAATATTTCTTAAGTGAGTAACGAGCGGTTGCTTAAAATATACTTCGATAATGTGGACTTAAATGATCTAAATGTACTGACAGTTCTTATATGTGAGGGTAGACTATTATTAAGTAAAATGCCCTCAAAGGTTATATTCCTTTTTCCGAAGTTGGTTCTTCTTTTTGGCTGAACAAGTAGTTCTCTACGCGTACTGTTGAGTCGGTTTCCCTTTCACCGATATTGAGCAGCAGCGATGAAATAATTCACACAAAGATGTGTGGGCACGACCAGGATTCAAAACAGCAACCTTATATTTCTAAGGCGAATCGCACCGCTGCGCCACCATTGCTCCAACAACAAAATATTTTAATCTTTTTGTACACTAACACCGACTCCATGACACTTGTAACAATGCAACGGCTACTGATAAATCGGCACAAGTCCGCGCACATTACAATTAAACCAAATCTGTAGAGACATAAATAATGTAGACATTTAATAAGTGATAGTTGAATAGACCTGAGCCATTATGATTGTATGATACTCAATGAATCAAGAGTGCATTAATTTGTGATAGTAGATTAAAAAAAGATTTATCTTGAAATAAAATTACATGGTCCACACGTGCAACACAAGTCTCAAAAGACTTTGAAACGTCTGGATCTAAAATCTAAATACTAAAATCTAAATATACCGCAATGAAATCTGTTAAAAAGCAGTTTTATTTCAATGTGTGGTATTCTCGTGAATCTAAGAAAATACTAAGATTTATCTTGGTTTAGAAGATAAATGATATATTTAGTTTAGCTAATATGATAGACTTGTCTATCAGTAGCATTGTCTTTGAAATGTGAGGTATTAAAGGATCAAAATTAGCCTGTTTTTGATTAATTACAAGGCGTTATAAGTTGGCCTTTAAGTTAAATGTTTTTTGCAGAGCAAAAAAAACATTTTGCAATCAATGTCATCATTATTATTATTATTATATTATTATTATAATGTTCCAAGGCATCACTGAAAACCTCACATATAATCAAATCAAATCGTGTCACCCAACAGCGCCAAATTATCATTATGGACTCTATGCAATCAAGGGACGTGTTACAAAAGAATTTTCTTAAAAATCTTTGCTAAACATTACATACAAATGAACTCGCCGGTATGCAAAGTGCTCGTAAACGTAACCATTGACTATAGTCTGCGCTACGAGATCCGAGGATAACAGTAGGTAATAACATTTAAACTAGCTATACCAGCAACTAGTTGCGAAAAGATTGTGATAACGATATTAGTAAAATTATCTGCTGTTGCATTGTTTTGTATGTTTCGTGGTCTTGCAGAAGTGTAATGCCCAGTTACATTAAAATCAAACATAGTGACGCGTTATTATTGTCTTTGATTTACGCGAATATCAATAATAATAATTAATATTAATATACTATATAAAAATAAGTCGGGTTTTCCTTCCTGACGCTATAACTCCAGAACGCACGAACCGATTTCCACGGTTTTTCATTCGTTGGAAAGGTCTCGGGCTCCGTGAGGTTTAAAGCAAAGAAAAATTAAAAATGAAAATGAAATGAATGAATCGAAAATGAGTTGGAAAGCGCATAACTCGAGAACGGCTAAACCGATTTATCTAATTGTTTTTTTAGACTACTCCTTGAAGTAAAAGGATGGTTCAACAGCTTATCCGATTCGGTAGGTCTGAGAATCGGTCGTAATCTATTTTCGGCCCCAGTAGGTGGCACTGCTTTACCGGGCAGGACGACGTCTGCGGGGTCCGCTAGTCAGTAATAATAATTGTGATTAATATTTTTGGACGTCAAATACCTCTGTCCACCCGTAAACATGAAGTCTGAAAAGACTTTGAAACGTCGGGATCTAAAATCTAAAATAAGCCGCTATAAAATCCGTTAAAAAGTAGTTTTATTTCAATAGTGACGCCTTACTAGGCAATGGCGACGCCTGAGCAGAAGCATCTGTTTCACCACTAGATTTTAACCTCATCTGCTTAGAATTGTGCTAATTGTTTATAGTTGCCTATGGATTTTTGTATTAAGTTGTCGGATTGTATCTCTTACTATAGGCCGACCGTTTAACTCCCGTATCGCCTATCCCCAAGATTCTGACCCCTCAAGCTGCACAGACAGTGATGATGATTCAAGCGATATGAATATTAGTGACGAATAGTCTTACATTACTTTTATCTGTGGTTAAATAGTTCTTTAAGAGATTTAATTAATGTTTTATGACTTTGTACCTGAGATGGCGATAGGCGAGTTAAACGGTCGGCCGATAATCTTTTTTCGCATTTCGTGTAAAAACCGGAAATTTTCTAGGATTTCAAACTTTTATTACAGTACTACCACAACAAGTACACTGTAGGATAAATTGATTGGTGATTTTCATATTCAATTGCCTAATCTGTAGGAAAATTTTCAAGGTTTAAGCATCTTAAGCCCCCGTATCACCATTAACTGACCGGCCATGACGTTGGTCACGTGACTATATCAACATAATACACATCACCACAAAAACTAAGGACACTCATCTTGTTAAATTTGCTCCATTGCGTCTAACCTTCGACACGCATAACTGCATAGGAGTCAATCATTTGTATCTATATTTAACCGACTTCAAAACGGAGGAGTTTATGTAAAGAAACCGCGAACATATTCTACGAGATCGCCGATCAGGGAGCAGTGTTCGAGGTGACCACGAGTTCCTGTCGGCGAGGCGCATCACAGAGCTGAAGCAGAACGGGGCGCATACACATACCGTTGTAGGTAAGTTGTGTGTGTGCGCATGCGAATATTGGAATGCAAGCAGCAAGCATTGCGATCAGCTGTATAAGCTTAACTCTAAAAACATGTAATTGACGGGCCGGTGGCGTAGTCGGTAAGATACTTGCTTTTCACGCCTCAGGTCGTGGGTTCGATTCCCACCCGAGACAAACATTAGTGATGAACATTTGTTTTTGTGTCGAGTCTGGGTGTAACTATCTATTATATGTATATATTTACAAAAGAAAAGTATTATATGTATAGTATATACCAGTTATCTGGTTTCCATAACACAAGCTCTGCTTAGCTTGGGACCAGATGACCGTGTCTGTTAATGTCCCAGAATATTTATTTATTTTTTAATATTAATTACGACATTTTTTTTTATTGTGTCAAAACAAGTTTTTGGGTTTACAAATCGCAGTTATTATTTTTGTTTATAGAACGTTATTGTACTAGAAATACAATATTCTAATCATATTAGGTATGGGTTACACAACACAAACATTGAATATGTGGGTGTAGTTCACCATAGAACTGCCCACGCTTCGCAAATATATGGTTTATATGTTGCAGTAAACAAGCTTAATGTCGCTCTTAATGTTTTATAGATACTATAACGTTTGAGGTACTTCCAGGCATGTGTGATCTGTGAAATGATAATAACCCACTAGAAAATTTACCTAAATTTACCTTAAGATCATAATGATCATTATGGGGGCTGAGTCGCCATCGTCCTTGGTTTACCTTTAATTGAATCCCCACACGTGGTCCCCGGGTGGTGCAAATAATATAATAATTATGGAGGCTCATTCCACTGCCACCTTTTCCCCGATACTCATTCGTAATCACGAGTGAATCGGTATACTAGGCTGGCGCGTTCCATCGTAGACTACATGATTGCTTAACATCAGGAAAGTTGTAGTCAAGCGCCAGCCTATCGCAGAATAAAAAAGATATCCTGGGAATTTCTATACATAAAACACTTTAACTCTTAAATACCTTCACTTTATTTCAACTCTTTTTAGTGTCCCATTGTGGAGCACGGGTCTTCTCTCAACTATCTTACAAGTTGAGAGAGTTTAGGCCTTAAACCACTCATACACTCGTTCATCCCAACGGCTGTCGGTTCTGTGCAGATGACCGGCACACTGCCATTTCAGCTTACTATCACTTCAACCTTTTTTAGTGTCCCACTGCTGGGCAGGGTCTTCTCTCACCTATCTTGCTAGTTGAGAGAGTTTAGGCCTTAATCCACACACGCTGGCCAAGTGCGGGTTGGTGGATGTCACATGTCCTCGAATGATTAGTTCTTAGATATGCCGGTTTCCTCACGATGTTTTCCTTCACCGATATTGAGCAGCGGCGATGAAGCAATTCACACAAAGATGTGTGGGCACGACTGGGATTCGAACCCGCGACCTTATATTTCTAAGGCGAGGCCCGTACCACTGCGCCACCGCTGCTCAGCTTACTGAAAATGGATAGAAAAGAACTTTTTGTTTACTTAGATAGACATAGGGTACTATCGTTAGAGAGGAGTCGCAGTAAAATTTATCGTCACTGTTTTAAATAGGTGCATGAGGTTTTTTTTTTACTTAAAACGTAACTTAACGGAACCGAAGGTAAATACTGAACTAGATTTTATAGTGCGCTATGATTCCCATTATAGCATTTAAAATGAAAATCTTTTTATTTTTAATTCATACGTTTTTAATGACACGTCTTCCTATTCTATAACATTGCTTGCTTGTCTACACACTGTTGGATATTTTTAGTATACCTACCTCTGCTTTGACTGTCCTGGTGGTACAGCGGTAAGCATGTTTGCTTATAGCGGTCTTGGGCTCGATTTCTGGGTCGTACAAAAAGTAACTCTTTAATATACTAAGAGAACTTTAGTTGCAGCTCAAAGTTTGGAACTAGACTACAACTTGACTGTAATTATCCATTGCTTAACAACAGGCAAGTTGTAGTCAAGCGCAAACGGTGTTATTCAGCTCTGCCTACACTTTTGGGTGATACAAGAGAGACGCTAAGTACCTCTGCGTTGACTGTGATAGAAAGGAAATAGGTAAACACAGGTAATAAACCACTTAATCGGACTGTACCAAGAGACTACAGCTTGTGGCCTACGGCAACGAAGAATAATAAAAGCGCTTAAAAACTACAATGAATACATGCTAAGATTCTGATATTCCAACTTTGTATAAAAAAAATATACTTATGTAAAAATTTCTATATTTATTTCAACTGTCAAATTAACATCACCTACAGCCGATTGATGTACCAGTTCAACAAATAGCTATTCAATACAATCAATAAAGTCATCAAACATTTGACAGGTCGACACATGATACACCAACACAATGACAAATGAAGTCGGACACCAGAATAAGTAGGCGCGTGGAGCGGTGAATAGTACTCGCATTAACGCTCCGCATTCATCACTGACTAATGACACGTCCGCACGTCACTATTGCGGCATAAGTCATAAGATTATGGCGTCACGAATCATAAGACTGTGACGTCACGTTCGGACGACGTCATATACAACGCCTAGATCAGCGGTGGCGCAGCAGTATTAGCCTCGCTTAAGAAACATAAGATCGCAAGTCGTACACATCTTTGTATGAATTGAGGAATCCAGGAAATAAATAAATGTGACATCCACCAAAAGACCAAGTTGAGAGAAGACCCGTGCCCAGTAGTAGGTCACTAAATAGGATTGAAGTGATACCTAACGATACTTAAGACGTCACAGCAATCCTGCATCGCACAAGTAAAGTTTCTCCGACGATAACATTTATACAAGTTCCAGACAAGAACAGTTAGGGGTTCGCCTTTGTTGGGCATCACACCTTGCACCTCAGGAAGATCTGCCCTTTTCACTAAAGTTTCACTACCAGTCGATCCTCCGTCGGCTGTCTCCACAAGGTATCTAATAGATATTCTAGAATATTCTGGAACATTAACACAAAACATCCCAAACTAAGCTGTCTTGTAATTTATGTTGCCAATTGAAATAAAACTATTTTTTAACGGATTTTATCGCGGGTTATTTTAGATTTTAAATCAATTTCAATGTGTAATATTCGCGTAAATTTAAGATATTGTTGTATGTTGCCAATGTTTAAATAATTTAATTATATTCTATATGGGAGGGAGTGGAGTCGTGTAAATGACTGAGAGAATAATGTTCGAGAGAGCAAAATATATTAAAATGAATAAAACAGTAACCGCTTATGGTTTGAGGCCCTCAGTGACGGATGGGAATATTAAAACATTACATATTTTCCTTTCTTCCTTTTTTCTTCGATGACGTTTTTAGGCGTCAGCCACGCCTGTCTATAAATTTGTTTAATGTAATAAGCGAATTATACGTAGGTTAGTGATATTAGCTAGGTATATTTTTTGTATAGTACTAGCAAGCTAACTGTGTTTTATTTTGACAAAATATTTCACTATTAGTGTTGTAATTTAAAACATCTGAAGGCTTTTGAAGGTTTTAGACTAAAATATCAGGATTAGCAGACAACTTTTTGTAGGCGTGAATAATCGGGTAAGAAGACGGTATTTCAATAAAATAACTTCGGCAAATATCACTTCAGCCCAATCTCTCGATAGCACAATCATAAATTCTACCAGTAAATTACAGATCGTTAAAATTACGTTGAATAAAATCGTAACGTTCACCGAGTACGTTATTGAATCTGCACTTCCCGAAGACACAACGGTGCAACACACAGTGTCAGCCATTCTAAAATGGCCGTTTCACCCATGCTCGGTGTTCATTCATTTTCGAGTGACAGCTGACTTCAAAGACGGACGCGATGACAGTATAAAATAACAGCTGATGCATTGAGAAGTAGATGTGCCAACACATCTTTTAAGATGTTATGTGGTTTAGCTTCAGAGACTCAGAATATGTTCTCAAAAATGAGCTCATTCAAATGAATGCAGATAAAAGTGACATTATGAAACAATTTCAACAGATCGAATCTTTTTTGACCTGTCAAACTCCTTTTAGTATCAGGCAGAAAACAAACTAACTTCTTTCACGCTGCCTGCACACGGCCAATTTTCCACCAATTTTTATGACCAATTTAATTCAACTCAATAAAAAGCCACGGCCATGCGTGAAATCGGTCGCAAAATCGGTTATAAAATTAGGTTGTGGGTATGTCTTGTCTTATCAGGGCTTAAACGCATAAAAACCTTTAAAAATCCTATTTCTTTCATAAAACAGCATAGTTACAACGAGCAAAACATTTTCTTCTATTCTGCAAGCCGTTTTTCACACATTACAGCTGGGTTATTACGCACGACGTAGTCATAATACTTATAATGGGTGCATAATAGCCCCTCTGCGCCACTCCAGGTGTTACGTATGCCTGAATACCCTCTCAGGCGGTAGTGTGGAAAATAGTCTAGAACATTTTCTGCTAAAGTTTTCTGTACTTACATTTTTTTGTGAAAATGTTTAAGCAGACGTGAATTGAGATGAATATTATCAAGGGATTTTGTACTAAGAGTTCGTGATGTTTAAATAGTTGAGGTAGTTCTTTCAATTGTTGTAAATTGATTAAATGTTGTAGAAAAATTAGAAGATGTAACAATCTCAAAATTAATTTAATTAAAAAAAATTGAAGTAAAAATAAAATTATTTTGGTTGGCCAGAAACTACCTACCTCATTCATCATTTTTATTCACTTCAACCCTTTTTAGTGTCCCACTGCTGGGCACGGGTTTTCTCTCAACTATATTATGAGTTAAGAGAGTTTAGGCCTTAATCCACACCCGCTGGCCAAGTGCGGGTTGGTGGATGTCACATGTCCTCGAATAAATAGTTCTTAGACATGCCGGTTTCCTCAAGATGCTTTCCTTCACCGATATTGAGCAGCGGAGATGAAACAATTCACACAAAAATGTGTGGGCGCGACCAGGATTCGAACCCGCGACCTTATTTTTCTAAGGCGAGGCCCGTACCACTGCGCCACCGCTGCTCTACCTACTATTTTCCAGCTTTTACCAGCCACCTAGCTGAGATAATCACTGCTGCACACGCTGCGATTGATAATCTGTGGTCTCCAACCAAGACCTCGTTTGCTTTAACAGTTATCGGTTTTAAGGCATTACGCGCAGTCCAGTGCCACTTATTGTTAATATGAAAAAAGTTTATTAATACTATCAGTAACATGTCGAGATGTGTTAAAATACCAACATATCTACAAATAATTTTACCATATTTATTTCCAATTAATCTTATTATGTTCCTAGCATTTTAATTCATTTTAACTAACATTATCAATGGAAATAATTAGTTTGAATTAGCATTTTGACGGGTTTGAAAACTTTTTCGTATTGATGAACTTATACTAGGGGTACAGATTGCTGCTCCAGTGAACTCAGTTGATTACAGTCATGCTAATATATAAAATTCTCGTGTCACAGTGTTAGTTACCATACTCCTCCGAAAAGGCTTGACAGATTTTTATGAAATTTTACATGCATATTCAGTAGGTCTGACAATTGGCTACTATCTATTTTTCATACCCCTAAGTGATAACCCACTCCTAACATTTGTTAAATTTTTTGGTCAAATTTTCTTTTGTTTTTTTTATAACGTAGCACTAAAATACACACAACCCTAAATTTTCACCATTCTATCACCAACCCCCATTTTTTAATAGCAATATTAGTAAATTAACAATTTTAAGAATGGTTTATATAGTGAGAAACATGCAGTACGAAGTTAGCGGGGGCATGGCAGCTTGTTTATTATAAACTAGCTTCCGCCCGCGGCTTCCCCCGCGTGGTTTTAGGATAATAATTAAAAAAAAACGTATTTACTTATTTAATGCCAGGAGTACTCCTGCGAAGTTTTGAATAAATTGGTCAAAGTAATCTTACCTATATCTCCATACAAACTTTGGAACCCCGTTTCACCCCCTTAAAGGGTGAGTTTTGAAAAATCCTTTCTTAGTGCACCCCTAGACCCTATAAGGAACCTATGTGCCGAATTTGGAATCTCCAGACCCAGCGGTTTGGGCTCTGCGTTGATATGTCAGTCAGTTTCTTCTTTTATATATTTAGATAGATTGGTATTCTGTAAAATTCGACAGTGCTGCGCCGTACTTCGATTCCGGAGACGAGATAAATTAAAGTAAGTGTTTTAAAGAGATGTCGAACCCTTACCACAGCTTTCCAAACTGGTTTGTTCTCAAAATTTCAAAACTAGAGCACTGCAAAATACCATATAAATCAATAGGGTGACAATCATATACAAATCAGGGATATCGTTTTCGTAATAAACAATGGGACTGAGTCTGAAACATAATCACTGTTCAGTACTGCAGACCAACCGGTATTTATCACATGGTCTAACAATGTTTATGTTATGTTTTGAGTGATACAACTATTTCTACCAAGTGCTAGACATAGTAAAGGTTCGAGCAGTAAGTTAAGTTTTATTGGCTATTGAAATTTGATTAGTAAGTTGAATAGTTAAGAAATCAGCTATAGGTATTGCAGTTTCTTTTTATTCTTGAATAGGCTGGCGCTTGACTACAACTTACCTAATGTTAAGCAATGATGTAGTCTACGATGGGACGCGCCAGCCCAGTGTACCAATTCAGTCGAGAGAATGGATTTCCGTGAGAAGGTGGTAGTGAAACGAGGCTCATAAAGGTTGAAACCATAAAGGAGCAACAATTCGACCCACCCTCTTAAATGGTATCACCAGACATCGCACCGGAACACGGCAAGGCCGCTTGTCGGTGCGACTTTGTCTGATGGGTGGCCACTAACCACGGTCGAAGCCTATCACCAGTTAATTACCAGTAAACATAATTACCAGTTGATTGTCACCTGATTTGTACCACCCGGGGACCACGTGTGGGGATTCAATTAAAGGTCCGTAAACCGTAGTACCGACATATCTTCTTATTCTTGTCTCGTTTCTGAGGACCTGCCATGTCGTTCACTGCACAGTAAAAAATGAAACTATATAGACTATTTTGAGTGGATTCTCTGTCTCTAGATAACAAAAATAAATATTTGACTAGAAAAGTTTATAAATATGCAATTTCTGGACATCCTAAGACTAGAACTACTAATCTCATCTTCTTGAGATTTTCAGACTACGACAAAATAAATCGAATAAAATATGAGGTTCTTAATTTACTTACTGTTAGATCTTATACTGTGGATAGCCAGGCGTTAAGATATCGTATCTCGGACGCTAATGCAGTACTAACTCATGTGCACGCGCCGTTACCGTCGCAGGCGCAAGACTTGTGACTAGATATTTATTTTGCTTTGCCTTTCTTGCTCACAAAAGCGAATAATAAATTCAGTTAATACTTATTGGTGACAAACTTTAATTATATTATTTACGTAACTGACAGCACATGACGACCTCGGTAGTAAAAAGGTGTTAGCCGTCCAATTGGGCTATATTGTGCCCGGGAGGTCGCGGGCTCGATTCCCGCCCCGGACAATATTTGTGTGACAACAAAGATTTGTTTCTGTGTCTGGTTGGTTGAGGAACTACCCTCCGTGCTTCGGAGAGCACGTTAAGCCGTCGGTCCCGGTTGTTATTTTACACATTATGACAATCGTTGCATGTAGTCAGAAGCCAATATAATCTACACCTGGTCTAACCATCTCGGCTACTGGTTCCCTACGGGTTTCGAGGTCTGATGGCAGTCGCTCGTATAATTATGGCAGCCACATAAGGTTAGACTGGGAGCCGTCCCCAATAGAAATGGTAAAAAGGCCAGGGGAATTAATTTTGTTCTCCATTTCACTTGAAGAAGGCGATAGTGTAAGTGGCGTGAGTAAGTGCAAATATTAAACCTATTTGTTTTATTTGGGTAGTTTCAGTCACACTACAGCCCATAAAATCTCGCTATTAAAATTAATAGTATCAGCAGTATTAACGATGCGTGAAATTATAAGTTTTATATTTATGTTATAAATTCTTTGTTTTAAGGAGCGTGAGAGACTGCCAAACAAGTAATTATTGAAAACTTCGTCAGTATTTTCCTCAGAAAATGTGTGACACTATGTTTTTTTTCCTTAATATTTTCCTTGGCTGTCAACGCGCCTGTCGCCACTCACTTTCGTTTGCGACCAATTTTAATAAATATTTATAAGTTGTTAAATATAAATATTACATTTGGCCCTCTTATTTTCAACTGCGAGTTCTGATGGTTCTGATGCAGTGATGGGTCTGCCGTGTGAATATTTTTTACACCATAATGCGGAAACGCGAAGCATCCCTGTGGCGACGCGTACACCAACAGCATCCTGGCTACTGTTGCCTGTAGATTTGATGGCCCTTTTCTCAGGCACTGGACAGCTATGCATAAGAGTTGAAGAGTGCCTGAGAAATACAGTATACTTTTATATATTATTATGTACCTACTATTACTAGTTCTTAAGAAATAAATAAATATTCTGGGACATTAACACACACGGTCATCTGGTCCCAAGCTAAGCAGAGCTTGTGTTATGGAAACCAGATAACTGGTATATACTATACATATAATACTTTTCTTTTGTAAATATATACTAATAAAAGATATTTACACCCAGACTCGACACAAACACAAATGTTCATCACTAATGTTTGTCTCGGGTGGGAATCGAACCCACGACCTGCGGCGTGAAAAGCAAGTATCTTAACGACCACGCCGCCGCAGGCCTGTCAAAAAAAATTTTAACTACTAATAAGTTTATGGAAGAAATTCCGAAACTCGAATTATTATTATTATTATTATTATTAAAGAAAGCAATAGCAAAATCAAACGTCCAGCAAGTTACGAAATCAATGCATTTCATACAAGCTCATACATTAGTCCGCACGTTGGCGTACAGACAGATCGCCGACAAATTTATGTGTCGGATAATCTTATCAAAGTAGACACCATACGGCTTTATTGTCTGTTTCAAAGGTGAGTCTTGTGAAATATTATTGGGTTTTGTATGTAGGTTGACTAAAACTTTATGGGATACGTAGTGTTACTACTAATGTACTACTTAGTAACTTAGATGTATTAACTTCAAACCACGAAGAAAGGAGGAGGAAAGGACAGAGAAGGAAGACCAAAAAAAAATCAAGTAGTAATATATTATTATTATTATATTATTATTATTTTATTATTATATATTTTATACTATATTTTATCTGCTTTCTTTAGAAGGAAGAAATATTCCAAGAAGAATAAAGGAGATAAAAGGGAAATAACAAAAATGAAGTGATTTCAATCGGCTCAGAAGCGCAAAATGATGACGTTGCTTGCGTACTATCCGATTCCGATGATGCAACAACTTTGAGCAGCTCGCAATCGAACCCACGACCTGCGGCGTGAAAAGCAAGTATCTTACCGACCACGCCACCGGCTCGATCGTGATGAACAGTAATAGTCTCGACCCTTATTACATTATCTAAACATAGCCGCCAAAATGTTGGTAATGTTCACCTCTCCCTATCTTTTCGGATAATACCTATAGGTGTAAGCCCTATGCTATAAGTTATGTCACTTTCTAAAAAAAAATACAAATAGCGAATCTATTAGTAAAGCCTTACATTTATTTTTAAATGCGCTGTCTGTTTAACTTGTTTAAATGTTAAAAATCGCGCTAAGTTGTCAAGTAATACAAAATGTACCATGAAAATAAAGTTCCCAATAAATGATCACATACAACGCTTAATCTTGTTTCCTACAAGCCTCTTTCTATATCAGGCCTATGCTATAGTGACTAGCGGAGCGGATAGAAAAGGCGAGAATATAATTTTCATAAGCGGTCGTCAACTAATTGGGCTTACTGTTAGATGAAATCTCTCTTTCTCCGCTCAGCAACCTCGCTTCGCTCCCATAGACGGACAGCCTTACTCTTACCTCTCACTCGCTAAATTATTATTTGACTAAGATAACCTTACTATGCCTATAGATGCGTTATAAGTTTCTATAAATAATGGAGTGAAAGTACAAGAAACCATTAATTTACACCAATTTATTTTGATTAGGTAAATATCTGCTTCACTTCAACCGGGCACGGGTCTTCTCTCAACTATCTTACTAGTTGAGAGAGTTTAGGCCTTAATCCACACACGCTGGCCAAGTGCGGGTTGGTGGATGTCACATGTCCTCGAATGATTACTTCTTAGACATGCCGGTTTCCTCACGATGTTTTCCTTCACCGATATTAAGCAGCGGCGATGAAACAATTCACACAAAGATGTGTGGGCACGACTGGGATTCGAACCCGCGACCTTACATTTTTAAGGCGAGGCCTGTACCTACCACTGCGCCACCGCTGGTCACAAATATCTGCTTGATCCAGAACATTTAAAAAAGTTTGGGTGTTTTAAAATTAAAAAACTCAAATACAGCGGTGTTAAAAGAGGTAGTCTTACAAAAATACTTTCAATCATTTTACACAATGTCTACTACGCTAGCAATAAATATCTGCAAATACTTGTATTTGCAAAATATATTGTTTTACGGACAATATCATATCCGCTTTCCGCTCTTGATATAACCGCACCCGGACTGTCTCGTAGTGAGGACACAGCATACTAAATCAGTAACCCGATACGGTAGTGTCTGTACGTCGCGGGTTCGTGTCCCAGGTCCTGTCAGTGACGTGTTTGTAGTTGTGCAACAAGACCGCGAATGTAGGTGATGGTGAAAGTTCCATAGACTTTATAAAGACCACCTGACACTTACTGAGATATGGTACAATTTTTATGTTTCGTGTCAGTTTTTGGTTTATCGGGTAAGTGCGTTTCATCGTAGACCACATTATTACTTAACGAACAAGTTGTGGTGAGGCTAAAGTCCATCTTAGAATGAAAAATGATTTTGTTAGTCGTGTAGTAACTGTAGGTATGACGCATTTCAAGTCATTAAGACAGTTAAAGCAGGGCTCAAATTACGTGTACCTAATGTGTTCAAGCTATAATGCTGGATGTTTACGGTAATCGCTATCAACTTGCTATCTGCAGTGTAAATTTGAGGACTGTATTACGTGTCTTGATGGAAATTCATTTCTTACATTGCTTTGTCACGAAAAGTGTGGTAAAAATCTTCACAAATTTTAACCCCTATAGATTTATAAACATACGGGAGATTATCGATTCTAAAATGTTGCTTACACGCCTACACTACTGAACTAATTTTGTATGGAGATAGTTCGAAACCCGGAAAAGGATAGTTGTTCCGACTGCGAAAAAAGAGTCGACATACGCGCGGACAGAGTCGCGGGGGAAGACTAGTACTAACATAGTTTGTAATATCATTGTTGTATCCCGGTCCGAATTAAATGATTTTTATCGTGCTCATAATAATATAGTGGGACATTAACACACACGGCCTCTGATCCCGAACTAAGCTGAGCTTGTACTATGGAAACCAGATAACTTGTAATATACTACATATAATACTTGTCTTTTGTTAATACATACTTAAGTATAGATAATTACACCCAGACAAGACAAACAGACATATTCATGAACTGGATGAAAGTAGACGCGGATCATGCTATGTCCAGAAGTGGACTAAAATAATCTGAAAATGATTATGATATGGCTTGGTTAATGCCAGCTAAAGGCGGGTCAACTTTCCCTTTCACTTCAACCCTTTTTAGTGTCCCACTGCTGGGCACGGGTCTTCTCTCAACTATCTTATGAGTTGACAGAGTTTAGGCCTTAATCCACACACGCTGGCCAAGTGCGGGTTGGTGGATGTCACATGTCCTCGAATGATTAGTTCTTAGACATGCCGGTTTCCTCACGATGTTTTCCTTCACCGATATTGAACAGCGGAGATGAAACAATTCACACAAAGATGTGTGGGCACGAGCAGGATTCGATCCCGCGACCTTGTTTTTCTAAGGCGAGGCCCGTACCGCTGCGCCACCGCTGCTCTTACTTTCCCTTTAGTTTAGTCTAATTCAGTTACATATTTAATTATCTTTATATATATATATAATTCTTCTGTGAGTGTGTATGTCACTGAACTTCTCTCAAACGACTGGACCGATTTTGATGAAATTTTTGTGTGTGTTCATGGGGATCTGGGAATGGTTTAGATTCACAATTTTGCGCGGTACGAAGTTCGCTGGGGCAGCTAATATTAGTATAGATTAATAATCTATTTCACTTATCAGTTTGTATTTATACGTATATAATTCCATTTAAACGATATTATTATTATTTATATCTGGAATCCTAAAACACAGGGTACCCTAGTTTCAAAGACTCAAAGATCCAAAGATTTATTTGCCTTAAATATGGTTACAAAGGTGTTACATCTTAAAGGAGCTTAGCATATTTAGTCATTACATAATGACGTGCACATTAAAAGACTTGCGTACAAATAACTACATTAGTTAAAACAGTTAAGAATGTTTATAGTCGTAAATAAATAAATAAAATAAATATTCTGGGACATTAACACACACGGTTATCTGGTCCCAAGCTAAGCAGAGTTTGTGTTATGGAAACCAGATAACTGGTATATACTATACTTATATATACTTATAATAGATATTTACAAAACACAAGTGTTCATCACTAATGTTTGTCTCGGGTGGGAATCGAACCCACGACCTGCGGCGTGAAAAGCAAGTATCTTACCGACCACGCCACCGGCCCGTAAAATTCTTTGAGTGAATAAAACGAGTTTTCGACCAACCATCTAGGCACCAGTCCACCCTTGCACAATCAAGTATAGTTTAAAATAGTTAACATGAAATGATATGAAAATATACTCTTTTTATGAGACACGAGACTATCAAAAATAGTTCAATTTCTTTTCCTACCGTGCAGTGAAAGCCAAAAAACTCTGTAGGCTGTTTTTCTTTTTTAAATGAAGTACTTAAATCTATTACATTTTGTTTGTTTAGTGTGTTGAATTAGATCCTTGACTATAGCTTCTTGATCACTCAATTTTATATAGGCTAATTGTGTAAATTGTATCCAACATTTGGTGGAAATTAAATGTTGTTTTATTATTTCAAACAAAATATCAAGATTTACGGGTTATTCACCAACTCGACACGAGGGACTGATCACACGTGTGTTCAGTTGGTGAAACTTTAAATCAGCACTAATTATTTTTTCGTCATTTGGACACACCAAGGTTTTTATGTATGTCCACATAGTGAAATTCTAAATAAATTACTTTACGTACAAATTTAACTGAGCGGAGATAAAGCCGGCTCAACACATGGTGCATTAGTGTTTAATCGTAGAACACGTTGCGACTGATCGCAATTCTCGTATATTCTATAAACGACGCAGTTACTTTCATCTAGTGTCACCCAAACTGTGTCTAGTTGGCTCAAACATTCTTGATACTTATAATCTAAAACCTTGCCGCGGCCTATATACGGGCGAGAGGGTTCGATCCTTGGTTGAACTCTCATATATTTGTGTAAATTATTTTATCGCATTAGGTCTCCTATTTTTCTTTTTTCCTTTCTGGGTATCCAGTCTGTTATGTCAAAGTGAGGCAGTTTTTGTGCAGACTTTTTGTTTTGTTTTTTTTTTTCAATTAATGTCATAGCATTTTTTTGAGTTAAGCAGTAATTTAATGTTGTAACGCTTGATTAAATGGTGTTACAGAACAATTTTTTTAATCAAGTATCAAAACCATCCAATTCACATACAAAATGTTATTCTGCATAGCGTTGTCAGTACACACATTTAGTGTGACATACTATAGTATTGTGCGCTCAAGGACCAACTCTGGCTGTTATACTGAAATTATTTGACTGGAATTAGGCCGAAATGGCCTTACGCCCACCGCTGCGATGTCTGCACAGGATTATGAATATTTATTGGTAATATGAACTTAATGTTTGATATATTAGGAAAGGAAATTGGTTAGAATTATTTTCATGGTGACTCAACTTTCGTAAGAGCCGTAAACGCAGCCCCCAGACTAGTTGGAGCGACGATCTCTGCGAAGAGTTGGGTAAGAGGTGCCGTGGAGCTCTATGGCTTCAATTCAACCGTTTTTAACCGACTTCCAAAAATGAATGAGTTATATGTTCGACTATATCTATTTATGAATGCCAAATAAAAGGGTTTAATAAGTAGTTTAAAATCAAAATCTGAATCCCCCACCCAATACAAGATTTCCTATCGTATAGAGGACTGTGTGGCGTTAGTCTACGTGTCTCATGTTTGGCGGGATTAATTAGGACAAGTTGCGAATAGGACGAGTTGCGAATAGGACGAGTTGCAAAAAGGACAAGTTGCGAACGGGACAAGTTGAGAATGGGACAAGCAGCGAATGGGACGTGTTGAGAATGTATGTCAGACCCTACGTATCGTTGAACTGTATGCTTCAAATCACTTCAACCCTTTTTAGTGTCTCACTGCTGGGTACGGGCCGTCTCTCAACTATCCTATGAGTTGAGAGAGTTTAGACCTTAATCCACACACGCTGTCCAAATCCGGGTTGTTGGATATCACATGTCCTCGAATGATTAGTTCTTAGACATGCCGGTTCCCTCACGATGTTTTCCTTCACCGATATTGAACAGCACACAGATGTGTGGGCACGACCGGGAATCGAACCCGCGACCTTATATTTATAAGGCGAGGCCAGTACCGCTGCGCCAACGCTGCTCTTGATGAATACGGCCTCGTGTGCCCCCGACAAGTGACACAAGGCAGCGCTGCTGACGATGACCAAGTTGTGTGGATGAAGAATACTTGAAGCTTCATAGCATCAAGAACACAAAGGATTCCATTTGGTTGAAGTGCTTTTGGATACCAGCCCTACTAACAAGATAAGATCACACTATCTAAATAGGTATGCCTTTCGAAAGCGCCAAAAATGACTTCTCATACGCCCTCAGAAACAAATTAGCAAATTACTGATCACATATCATTCGATAATCGTGATTACCACTAATTGCCGATCCGATACGATCCGATCACGATTACATCTCTACATTTCTACAATCCACATTAATCATAAGGATATTGATAAACAATTGCTCTACCTTAGATGACCCCTCATCGTGTAAACGTGTACTAAACTCCTCAAAACTAAAACATAACAAACGAAATTCATCCTTAACACACATCAATACAATCTATATTCCAACAACGTAATTATGAGTTATGACATTTATATTTCTAACGGTCAGTTAGATTTTTCTGGTACATCCTAAATTCAAATAACAGTCTTGTTCGCTAAGTTTTAAGATTGAGATTAGTTTGCGTTTCTAATTTCTAACTTATGGTATGTTGTCGGTGTAGCTTTGTCGCGAGCCGACAAAGGGGGCACGTGGGAACGTGCGCGTGCGCATCTTCCTGACAGAATACTGTTAATATATGGTTGTTATTGTTGATCGATTTTGTTCTATTATTTTTGTAACATGTATTATTACTAAACTACTTTTATTAGATTGATAAACGTGTTTAATGTGATTTTGATGTAATTATTTTGATTGATACGTGCAAGTTACTGTTGTACATTGTTTTTCTGTAACTAAAGTTAGTACAGGGTCTCTAGCAGTAGCAAAAAGTCCATATAATACGATTCCTATTGGCTTCCCTTTAGGAATTAGCCAATATAACGTACTTAAACTAATATATAAAATTCTCGTGTCACGGTGTGCGTAATCGAACTCCTCCGAAACGGCTCGACCGATTCTTATGAAATTTTTATGCATATTCAGTAGGTCTGAGAATCAGCTACTATCTATTTTCATACCCCTAAGTGAATTTTTTTTTAATAAATACGCGATACGAAGTTTGCTAGGGCAGCTAGTCTATCATATAAAAATGAATCGCAAAATGTGTTGGTAAGCGCATAACTCGAGAACGGCTGAACCGATTTCGCTAATTATTTTTTTAGAATGTTTCTTGAAGTACGAGGATGGATCTTACGGAAAGAAAAATTAAAAAAAGCAACCTCCTCAGAACCGGCTTGACCGATTCGGTAGGTATGAGAATCGGTCGTAATCTATTTTCGGAACCTGGCACTGCTTTACCGGGCAGGACGACGTCTGCGGGGTCAGCTAGTTAATAATAAGAATAATATAGTGGGACATTAACACACACGGTCATCTGATCCCAAACTAAGCAGAGCTTGTACTATGGAAACCAGATAACTGGTACTATACTACATATAATACTTTTCTTTTGTAAATATATACTTAAATTTAAATAATTACACCCAGACACAAGACAAACAGACATATTTAAACAAATGTTTGTCTCGGATGGGAATCGAACCCACGACCGGCGTTAAAAGCAAGTATCTTACCGACCACGCCACCGGCCCGTCAATTAAATATTATGTTACGCCCAAAAGTTTTAAATAGCACCAAAAATGCAGTACATACTTGGTAGTATGTTGAAAAGTCGGCGCAGACAACCAAGAAATATTTGTCATTCAATTTGCTTCCTCTTCCCCTTTTCAAATTTCTACCCTTTGCCACTGGTCTCTAGATAAATTACACAGCGAAGAAATAACGAGCGAAAGAACAAAACGTAAGCATGAGATTGACGTTCGAATTGTCACGTGACAATCACATGTCAATTCCATACAGTTTGTTCTTTTCAATAGTTCGCTATCGCTTCGCTAAGTATCACGTCACGTCAATTCTTTAAACGTCCCACAGTTGGGCACGGGTCTTTTCTTTTCTCAACTATCTTACGAGTTGAGAGAGTTTAGGCCTTAATCCACACACGCTAGCTTTTGCGTGTTGGTGGATGTCACATGTCCTCCAATGATTAGTTTTAGACATGTCGGTTTTCTCACGATGTTTTCCTTCACCGATATTGAGCAGCGGCGATGAAGCAATTCACACAAAGATTGGGCACGACTAGGGATCGAACCCGCGACCTTATAATTCTAATGCGAGGGTCGTACCGCTGCGCCACATCTCCGCTAAGTATGCTAAAGCGATATATAAAAAAAAAATATATGTGAGAGATCGACATACACTCTCAAAATGTCACATGTCAGTCATATGTCGACGGGCCGGTGGCGTGGTCGGTAAGATACTTGCTTTTCACGCCGCAGGTCGTGGGTTCGATTCCCACCCGAGACAATATTAAAATTTGTTTAAATATGTCTGTTTGTCTTGTGTCTGGGTGTAATTATCTATATTTAAGTATATATTTACAAAAGACAAGTATTATATGTAGTATATTACCA